>CM076090.1:15750095-18150095 GCA_038088585.1 Chrysina gloriosa | reverse complement strand
GAATCTGTCAATGCAACTCAAAGGAAAGTTTGGGAACTTACTTCTGTTGTCCGCTTGTTGAAAATAGTATTTAATGCGCCTTGTTCAGTGCAGCTGTTAGAGTTCCAGCAAAGATAAAACCCAATTTATTCCTAGATTTTATCAGTTTTCGCCAATTTTGTAGACAACTAAAGAAGACAGAAAATCTTATTCTTCTTATACTCCCTTCTTCAGTTATTCTTCGATTTTTGTTTAAACGAACTACCAATATGCCATCTCGAATTCAATACTATGAAACTGCATATTGTAGATTGTGTAGGTATATAGTCCTAATATGTTCAAAACTTAAAAAAGAGAACTAAATGTAAATAAAATTTTCACACAACATTTCAGTTGTTTATTAGATTGCAGAGTTATCCTCATACAATAAGTCCCATCGTAAAAGTAGGAACTACATCATTTGTAAAATACGAGGTGAACGGTTTTTGTAATCACCAGAAAGAAAAAGCATATTTGCCATTTTCCGGGAGCATTTTTCTTTGTTTCCATTCCGAATCAGAATTGAAATATAGAAGAACAACAATAAAAGTTTTTTTATTCTACTGAAACATATTTCCCAGATACAATTGTTTTTGATTTATTGTCGGAACAGAAGGAAGAGTGAGGGAGAGAGAGGGATCGGATAAAAAGAGTAGATTGTTACTGTGCCCACCAACCGTACTATAATATATATGGTCAGTTCGTGCAATATTGGCTATGTCATCACCCGGCTACATAAATAAAAAGAATACGAGCGCAACCTTTATATAAGGATGGTAGGGAAAGCAAAACTCGCATTATTCATTTTGATACGACAAATCATAATATTTCATGCTAGTTTTCTTTTGTGGCATTAGACTGAACTTGCTACATTGCATGCAGCTTAATAATTGGATTAATACGAAGAAACAAACGACGGAGATATTGTTTTATCTGTGTACATGCAAGAATATCTCAAAAATGATAATCGAGTAGAATGAATAGTTATTTGTTTAGACTACATCATTTCTAATTAATATGGAAATCTTTCTTTAATTTTTTAATCTTCCCATAGTGTGACATATCCAGATTGTCCAGTCGATTGTCCACGAAAAGTAAAGTAAAATATTGTATGTACAGATTTCCTAATGTGTAATATTTACTTATATATGTTGTGCGAAGAGGATGTGTAAAAAGTGTCATGTGTCATATTAGAACACATAAAAAAATGGTACAATTTTTTTTGTGTTCGTCAGAGCAATCTTTTTATGTCAATGATTAACTATTATTTTTATGGATTTTAAAAATTGCGTGTTGAAGTATTACCGATGCCCTCCATATATTGCATAAAACGGCAAGCTAGAATGTTATGTCGTATTCTGCCTTAGAAATTTATTATGAACATTTCAGCAATGAATAATTTAGCCGTCGAAGGCAACCACATTAAACCCAATCCAGGCATCAACACAATAATTGTTACGAAAACGTGATCCTCTCGTGCTGGACCATAAATTGTCACCATGATGAGTTGTAGAAAGTAAATAAGCGATGTTGAGAAGTACCTCACGATTTGACCGAGGATCATGGACAATACCATATGCGTGTTTGCAGTTAACTACTTACTGACCCCCAGGATCATCGTTTCTTCGCAATAAACTATAATTTGTGATGAAAAGTTAATTCATTGCCGTAATCCTAACAAATCAAATCAGTAGTTAAACCAACGTCGATTTACAGAACCTTTGGTACCGCAAAGAGCTTTGGTAATAAGATACTATGCTATGCATTTGGTGGTTACTAGCGATGAGGACGAGTAACTGGATAAGGTATACAATTTCAAGAGGAAGATCGCAATTATTAATAGAAATCGCATATCACCTCCTCCAATAACTAGAAGTCTTTGGCTAAAGTTGCTACCATATGCTGCGTGCAGAGTGGACTTGTAGCTATCAGGCTTTATACTTGCCATAGTTACCTATTTAATAGTTGTTCGACAAAAATATAGACAATAATTTTTCATATCTGTCATTACTCAATTTTGTCTTGCAATGCCTTTCGCTTGCATATACTTGTAGTACTAATTAAGTTAAATTCCATTTTTAAACATTCATATATAGGTAGATCTGAAGTTATTCTTCGTTCCCTTTACAATGGTATCTGAAGCTTCGTCCTCAATATTTGTTAGTGATAGAACTTTCTGTTTAAATCCATTCCACAATATTGGCCAGCGCCGATCTTGGGTCTAGAAATACTGTTATCCGAGCGAAGACGAATGGAGAATTTTGCTGTGATACCGAAATTTAACTAAATGCAGGTGATATACCACATTGTCAAATTGACGTGGAGTGCAATGCATTCTCCTGCTTTGTTTTGCAGTTGTTGCCGTCAAAATTAAGCTATGCTTGAAATTTAGATAAGTGATGCTGATGATATTTTGAAACAATATGCAACATTGCGAGTTGCTCATCTTATTCCAACAAAAGAAAAAATCGTTTCTTCTCGCTCAGACAACGGTATTTCTAGATCCAAGGTCTGCACCGGCCAATATGTATCAAATTTAAAATTATTCATTTTGGGGATTTATACAAATATAACGCTTGCATTAATTTGTGAACGGTCAAGTAGAGTGTTTTAATCTGAAAGTGGATGTTTGATGTATGCTTTATCAGCTTGAACCATATCAATGGTAACGTTACATAAAAATCTTTCAGATCTGGTTCGATAGAAAACCAATCGCATTAACTAATTAAAATTCACTTACTAGTTTTAATTCACCAAGATCATTGAATGAATATGTGCACATTATTTAATGCACACTACATATTCATTTAAATCTTAATTGCAAAAAAATTGTTACCTGGATACGTGCCTCAGGCAATCCAATTTTTTCAGCTAATCTCTCCCTAGCAAACACATCTGGGTAATGCGTTCTTTCGAATTCTGTAATACAAAAGAAAATTACTGAGCGGTATTCCTAGTTTGTAATCATTCATTGTTTGTTCCACCATGCAAAAGAAAATGTGAAAGCTAGTATATTAGTTCTATTTGAACAATTGTCAAATTTTTATGTACAGACAGGAAATTCTATCTACTATGATACATGATAAATGACAAGCATATGAGTTATACTTAAATGTGACTGAAAATTTGCCTCCAACTATTTTGAAGAAGTTAGTGTCTATGTAGTACACATCTATATGTATGTATGCGGAAAACAAACCATCTTTTTTCGCCGAGTAAATTCATGCACCTCCATGTAGAGCAGAATTTTAATTTAGTAAACTTCCAAATACTTTCGAAAGTGTAATTTTTATAACAATACTAAACATCTTCGTAGTATTTAAATTTTTATAATGTTTTATAGATTGCAACAATACAAGTTATAAATCCTTTAAATGAATGGAATCGTTTTATATCGACATTGTATTTGATACTACACACTTGTCAAAAGTGAATTCCAATTTTAGATGTACAAATCTAATTGTTATCTCACAGATCTACTATGCAAGCTTTGGATGTAGTAATGCAGTATATAACCGAGCTGATACCTTTCTCGAGGCTGTCGATTTGTTCGTTGGTAAAAGAGGTCCTGTTCCTTTGGAGTTTCCTTTTCAATCGCAACCTCAATTGAGAATCTTCGTCGCCGGAGGAATTGTGCTCGGAATTTCCATCAGATGTGTTTTCGTGCATCGCGTCTGCTGAAAGGTAGAAAAAGAAGTCGATTATTCGCCGCCAGATGAATTCTAACGAATTTCATTGTTTCGCTGTAATTGGGTACTTCATTGTTTTGCAACATTTTGTATTTTCCCGTGGGGGGATGTACGAAACTTGAAATTCTTTTCGAAGGAAATTTATTAAGATCGTTAATTGCTAATTAAAAATTACAATTTGACTTTACTTCCGAAATCAATTTTAGGTATTCGTCATGATGCAGTTCAAGAATATAAATATTTCATTCATTATTTTAAATCTGAAGATGAAGAGTCGGCGTAATCGATTCAAATTCCACCAATGTTACGGTTACAAGGAGACAATTCGTTCTTTCGCAAGTTCCTGTAGCGACCGTATCGGGAATTTATAAAATCTAAAATTATGCAGATTTTCGTCGACGAGATTTTGCCGGCAGAAAACATAAACAGAGAGAACGCTGCTACGAAAGGGAGAGAAACGGGTAGGGATCAGAAGATGAAATAAAACAAGGAGAATGAAATGGCGAGGGTGGATATGAAATGGGGTGGAGTTTACGGGAGCGTAAGTAAAATGGGATGCGAAATGGGTGGTGGGAAACAGAGAAAAGCTCGCTAGAAATGACTGGGGGTGGTGAAAGGCGGCTGGTTCGCAGTCGCCGGATACAACTTCAACATTACACTTTTGTTTTCTGCGTAATTTTTACGATACCGTTAACTGACAAAAAATGAGAGATGGAGGATTAAAAGTTTTGTTTTTCTTATTTCTTTATTTCGTATTTTTACGTTAATCGTAATATTTTAAAGCGCGAAGTCGTGTCAATTTTAGAGAGTCGTATTTACATAATTGCATTTGAAATGTATGTCCCATCTTTTAATGGAAAAAATGAAGGTACATCTAATACGCTAACAACACATTCCTCTTGGACGATTTAGTATCAATCAACGCCTTACGTATGTGTACATTGGATAGATGATGACTCCAACAATTGGCTGGGAAGAAGAACAAAATATTTCTAAGCTTGACAATTTCTATCAACAAAATACGAATATCCACCGTCTAGGATAAGCTCAAATAAAATAGTTCTTACCTACACCATATCGATTTAAATACCTCCAATACATATTTCGGCAACTAAGTTGTCACCTTCAGTGGTGAAAATGCAAAGAAATGGAAGCACGGTGAAAATGGTGTACTCTTTTAAGAGATGTGTGGGTGTAGTAAAGTAAGAACTATTTTATTTAAGCATATGTGTGTATTATTAAAAGTGGCAGTTTCCTTAATTTCCTCTTTCTCTTCAAAAACATTCTCTTTAGTTCAGACCACAACACTTGTATATGTGTTTTATAGCTTACTACTTACTTCTTCTTTTGTGCTAGTTTAGGGGTTGTCATTAAGCATAGGAAACAATTGTCTCTATCTTTGCAATTTAAATGTTGCTTCAACTATTACCAATATTAAAAGTTCGTCTACACCAAAAGTATTGCTTTAAATCTATAAGCTCTGCACTCACAATCAGTTGAATTCTAAGGTATTGAGTAGGCTCACTTTGGGCAAATGCTATGAAGAGAAATGCAGATTTATGATAAGGGTAGAAGCCGTATATAATGTTACTATTTTATATGTATCTAGATTAGACTACATTTTGGTAGATATGAAGGTAACCTTGAATTTAGTAATTGTTGCTTTCCAAAAATTTAGACTTGTTACATAACTTTAGTGAGCCTGGAAAGATATATGCACTGCCATCTCCAGAGCTCTGAGTTTATGTTGCTTGGAAAGCACACAAGTTATTTTATGTTTACCAGCTATTTTCACAATTGTCAAAATCCAAAGTTCCGTTAAACGTTAGAAGAATTGGACTCGTCCTTAAACCCTAATAAATGGCCAACAAACTGAAACTAGAGCTCCACCCAGTAAATTACTTTTTAAATTCCGGGCAAAAATGCTTACCTTAGAATAGTATCATTAGTGATACAACATTTCCACTTATTTAGGGCAATAGCATTATCTGTGTGTTTAGGTGTAAGCTGATGTCCACGTTATTTTATGGTCGTAGGGGTTGAAACTGATGAAGTTATTACCTAGATTTATAATACCTTTGATGTTTTATAGTAATTTACTTTGTGTAGTTTATGGAGGTAAGTTTTGGTTTCGCTCTGGTGATTGTTCTGCTTATGTTGGTATATAGTACGGCAATTTTTGTTTAGTGACATCGTAATTGGATTTTGTATAGTTTGACACCAACATACTGTATTGTATACGTGATTGCATTTAGTTCTAGTATTGGACACCTTTGTTAATTCTAGATACTTCTTTATTTCTCTTTCCCACCTGCTTATCTTTTCCTCTCTTATACCACTGTGTTGGGTGGAGTAGGCACACTAACCGTCCAAATCCTACACAGATTTTCAGTAATAGGATATCCAATTTTGGATAGTTTTACTGTTGTAACTACTGTTATTTCTGTTCTTAGAGATTGAGAATACATGGTCTTCCTAATTCTCTACTGTTTGAGTATGAAATGTTTGCAGGCTTCGTTTTATGATAACTTTTGAATCTCACAGGCTGCAAATATACACAAATTTTTACATCTTGAGTCTAATTCCTTTTCATAATCCACCAAAATCAGCAAATTTATGATTGTAACTGAAATTGTCTCATTTTAATGCTTTCGGTAAATTTAGAAACTTATTGGTAAACAGATCTTGGATAATGAGGTATCCAATTTCAGTGAGTTTTACAGTTCTAGCTGCAACATCAGTTTGTTATTAAAGGTTGAGAATTCTTGATCTGCCGAGGTTTCTATTATTTGGGTAATTCAGCTGGTCTTTATGAGAACCCACTAGGTACAGCTTTCGCAGCAACACTTTTGCATCTCGCTGGGCTACAGATATTATACACAAGCTTTCCACATTCTGAATCTAAATGAAACATTAAAGCTGTGGAAGTCTTAGTCATAAATAAGGTACGCATATCCAATGAATATGGGTCTTACTTCTAGCATAGAAAGTCTGGGTATCACATAATAGCAACACATAAACAGACTCAATCCCAAATCTACCTGACTTTGTAATGGATACTACACGAAGAGCCACGTTGACAGTGTTGTTTCTGTACTTTCTACTTATTGCTATTCACTAAAGAGCATCTCGTGCAGTGTTAGTGTATCGACCGCGCTTACAGTTTATCACGCTTGTGTTCAATAGCGTCTGCAGTATGGGATTATCTTTTGGTGTGATTGTGTTGCCAAACATCGAGTCTTCGTTGTACAGAAAGCTTGTGTAAGAAGTATATATATATCTCTTTGGATTTATTGTAGCTATTTGTTAAAAAACATTATAATAAATTCTTCCAAAGACAAGAACATACATATCTGCATAACACGAGAGGAAAACTACACAATCAACTGTGTTTTCATCAGTGCGTAAAGATATTTAATCATCTAACGAATGACTTGAAAGGTATGTCTATTAGCAGGTTTAAAAGAACACTGAAAAATGTTTTAATTGAATGTGCTTTTTACTCACTAGATGAGTATTATGCAAGAAAAAATTTGTATAATATAATATAATATGTTCCTCATATTTGTATTTTGTTTTATGTACTTTTGTCAACCATATAATGTTTACATACATATTTTACATTGTTAGTGACGTATTCCACGTGTATGCATAATGGAATAAAAAGGAAAAAAGAATACTCGAATAATCTACTTGCTGTTTACATAAAACGCTGTTCTAATCATATTGAAGATTTTTAAACACCGAGAAAGACAAAATTTTCAGTAAACATTCTCATAAAATTCATAAAGTCCAGATTATCAGATGATTACACATATAAGTAGGAACAAATATGACCGCATATGATTTCAGATGTTATGGGTAGCTGCAAAACCAACTACGGACTTTGTTGCATAAGATTTTCCGCAATATAAGAGGCTCTGTGTCGGGTGACCGGACTTTCACTAGCTACACATGAAACTATGGCTTCATATTGATGAAAATGCTCGACTGTATATCTAACTACTCAAGCATCAATACTATGGACTCTAGTCAGAAAGAGGCACAAACTCCAGTAAAATTACGTCACGTGGACACTGTTTCTCTCCGAAGACCCATGATCTAAGCTCTGCGAAGCCGGGACTGTCAGGGACAATGTCCTCTAATGTTATATGTGACGAGTATATTGTAGTATGAATTTTGTTAATTATATAGAAAGCAAAATTTACTGCAAATAATATTTATAAAATTTTAGTATTATATTAACAAAATAATGAACAATATAATCAAAATATATTACCTAGTGTGTGTATAATTGTAATTTGTTTTCTAATTCTTAACTTTTCTCTCCCTCTCTTGAATTCTTTCTTCACTTCTTTTCTTTGGTCTTTTCCTTTTATTGTATTTCTTTTTGCTTTGGTCTGTTCGTCGTTTGTAAACAACAATTTCTTTTTTGATGTGGTCTGCTTCTTTTCAACGCTGGTATTTTATATAACCTTTTATCTGACTTTTTCGTCGACCATCCTATTCCGTCGTTCATAAACAAACTTTCTTTTTTCGGCACGTCGTTATAGCAATTTGGAATTCTAGATTTTGAAATGTTTCAAGTGTATGTGTGTGGTAAATATTTACAACGCTTTTCTATTTCTTAAAGAATGCTTTCTATAAAATTTACATCTTTTTATTGATAATTTTACTAATGGAGTATTACCATACTACAATATGCTCGGTCAGCTGATATGAAAGCGGAGGAGCCTTGCACGAGAGAAGAACAACGTCAAGTGAATTGCAGCAAAGGGCCAAATCTGTGTTAAACAGGAAGCTCCCAAGCTTGTCTCTAAGCTCTCAAGGATAGAGACTAAGGAGCCTAACCAAAGGTAGGAACAAGCTCCTGCCAAAATGTGGGCAATATGCTTCCCACTTAGACTTAGCTTTAAAAAGTCGGGGCTCACTGTCCATTGGGGTTATATTGTAAGTAGAAAATCTATGTAGGTTATAGTAATGGAGAAGTGTGCACGTTGGAAAATGTAACACAGTAAGAAAGTCTCTCTTGAACAATCAAGTTCGCAATCATGGCTCTAAGTGTAAGCACTTTACAAGCTTTGTTATCATACCATTTTGTTTAATAGAATGGCAAACTCTTTAATTGAAACCAACATCCGTTTTTACGAACGGAATGACCTTCTTATTGGGGCATTTCTAAAAGCATTCGTTTGAGGAAGTGCAAATACACATAACCATCATTGTCATTAGATATTTAATGTACCTACTTTTCTAGTAATTGAACAATTCTAAAGCAAAGGTTAATGAAATTTACAGGTTTTCCACTAACATTATCTTTTTGGTTTTCAAGATGCAGTATATTTGTTATAATAGTTAATAGAATAGAATTCTGTAAGATTTATGGTTGCTGATCTCCTTGTCAGCGAAACACGTGTCCTAGGTTAATTAATAATTACCAGGACAGAGTTACAGTTAGATTAGTGATGATACTGATAAACGTATCTTTAACGTAAATTTATAATTGATTCATTAAGTGCTTGCTTGAGATAGTAGGTGCTATTTTGTTTTTGTCCTTCAATCACGGTTAGCCTCCTCTGCTTAATGCAAATTATCGTCTTCACGTTAATCAACAAATCCTACTACTTACTACATGAAAATAGTTGTCGATAGGTATCTATAACCAACATCTCTCGTTTAACTTAGTTAAATCTAGTATGTATCTATAGAATTTGCCTTTTCAAGTCGTCATTTTTGTTTTATCTTAAATAGATTGTGATTGCTCCAGTAACATATGTTTGATTCAATTCAAATATGTATGCTTATTTGATTAGGAAAAGATACAGATAAATTAAATATTTTCAACTTAAGCTGGTTAGAACAATCAAAGACAAAATTATCACACCATACAGAATCATGGAGTAAAGAAAAGTAGGTAATTAATGACGGAATGCTAATTTTTAAGGTATAAGCAAGATATCGTTAAAATTGTTTTCAGCAATTACTGTTTGTGTACTATTGCCTTAAAAATAACCAATATCTATTGACTGGGCTAAGACACGTTGCTGCTTATTGGTGGAGAACTGGGAATTTAATTATCCAGGTGCAACTTATCACATCATTAGACACATTCTTATATCCATTGAAATCGGCTTGGTATTTTTATCAAATGTTTATTCCTCCAGTTCCTTTTTGCTCGGAAGACGACACAATCAGCATATCAAACTGCCGCCCTAATAATAACGCAGTTTCATGAATATGCATAGAACGTTGGTGAAGCATTTTTATATTATTTGATGAAATACACGATCGTGACAACCGGTTCTCGAACTTATTACGGCTCCTTTTTAATCTCTGCCGCCGTAACAATTTTAACGTCGTAGAGACTAGTTTCGTCTCTTTCTAATCTTCGTTGCTTTCAGTTCATGTTTACCACTTCAATGGCTTCATGGATCCCATGGTGTTTATTTTCTTATAGGCAGCTTTTGGTATAAGTATAAGAAGAGAGAATTAGAAACGGGAACATAAAATTATGTCATAATCATTGGTAAGTACTCGTTCTCAAAGAGAAGACACTATTTACCGGCTCTAATTGTTTCTTCTTAAAATAAATTGACATTTTTACTAATGAAATACCGACTACTAAGTTGAATTCTATATCTGTATTTTAAACTGGATAAGTATATATGATTAATTGAAATTTAATTATAATCCATCAGATCCACAAATAAACGCGTTGCAATTAATTCTACTCGCTCATAAATTATTAACATACGTAAACGACGTTTTCAAACCCACATTATAACATCGAATTTGATTTGAATTAGGTTGCGAGTAGAAATTACATACACGTTCATTAATATCAACTACCATTGTGTCAGGATATTGTGGTTAAACGTGATTATGATGTTATGGAAATTGGAATTCGTGATTACAGCGCTATTTAATACCTTTATACCATCCATAATCTGAGTGAACTTGTGGGATTTATTTTTAAAGAAGTAAGCTACTTATTAACTTTATTGGATTGCTTTGAGCTTCAGGAAGCTGTTTTATTTCTATAACTGGTAGATGCATATATATATATATATATATATATATATATATATATATATATATATATATATATGAGAGTGTACTAAAGCATAAAACGCAAAACATCCTGAATTACCTCTTCTTCTCGCAGAGAAATCATGCATGGTGCCATATTTCGGAAAAAACAACGTCTTCCAAATCCATCCCGGGCATATTAGATAGATTATGATCAGGAAAACTTGCATGAACCGGCGTCCATCCTCTCGATTTCCACTTATAAAGCCCTAGGTCATATAGCCCATTTCTTACGGTTGTATTATATATATTGCGATTTGAAAAGATATCTAATCATATAAACAATTATGTCAAATTTTATATCTACAACTTTACAAATTGCAGTTTTCTTGTAGGGCCACCCATTTCAACAAACTAAATAGTCGCATCTTCCAGATATGGGCATGATAGTAGGCGCATGGTACTTTGGTACAATGAGATCCACACAGTCTGAGTGCTATCTTTTCTAACCCTCCGTTCCAAACTATTAGATGCATGCTACTAATATATGTACTTCAGGCCGTCCCCAAGGGACGATGCACATCGTATACCCTGAGAATTTTTTGTTGTCTTTAGTCCAAATCCATATATAATCCATATCGATAACGTGTCACCTAAGCATGCACCTAATGTATAGATTATAGATCCTTCGCTTAAAAGCTATTAGCAGCTCAGTTTATTTTTATCACAGTATGGTCTGCCACCGGATCGTATTTTTGTTGTTGACCAATAACTTGGGATCTGGGTACAGTCTAAGATAACTTCCGACTTATCTCTTTTGATTTTCAGGTTGTTCGTCTCAATCTTCTATGGATGCGTTTTTGAGCGAAATGATTTACGAAATGGTTTTCTTCTTAAAAGATACCAATAAATTCAAGTCACTTGAACAGCTGCCACTGGTTTAGTAAACCAACCTCTGACAATATTACACTACCTTGGTAGTCCTGGTGACATTTACAACAATGAATGGTGGTATATGTATTATGCGCAGTGTAGTCAAAATATAAAAATAAAATAATATTGTTACATCCATTAATCCCGCAGTAAATGGTGTATGGTGGTTTGTTAACATTAGGACGCTAAGAATATTTGTGGGAAGTGACTAGAATTTTAGCAGTGCCAAATGCTTCTGAATTTTCTAACGATTTAATTGCCTTATTTATATATTCATATTTTGAAGTTTCATCGCAAAAGCGATTAAATCTGAAGAAAATACTGCTCTACAATAGAATGAAATTTTTAATAGATAAATACCATGATCACTGGAAACCGCCGAATTTTAGAAGTAAAACATGCCGTCATATCTTTTCTACATAAAATACGTTCAAAAATGCAAATAAATTATTAAAAGATGTGCCTCTTGATTTTGTCTCTATTAAAGAAAGTCAGCTAACATTGTTTTCAAGAAAGATTTACGGTTTTGAATAAAAATATTCGGCTAAAGTTTCTTTGGGCTGATAGTTTGATAACAAGTAATTGCGAATGTTACAGATAAATAATTTTAGTTGGTTTTATTTGGGTAAAATTGTTTAAATCAAATATATTAATCGATTGTGTAGTTTATGCTTGACCCCTGATTAGAAGATTGAGAAAACCAAAAGGAACAATCTGATCATATTTCACTTTATTATGTCCCTACAAGGAAAGCTCCGAAAGGCGTATGTTCTCTGCATAGTGACAAAACTCGAAACGTTTAAAACGACTTGGCGCGTTAAAGAAGCTCTATCTATGGGTTCTGGATGAGCTGAAAGAAATGAACTAGCACAACGCATTAACTTTTGCGATTTGCTTATGAAACACAACAAAAATGTTCTGTTGATAACTGGAGATGAAAGTTTACACAGAGTCAGTGTTAATCGCAAAAATCCAAGACTAAACAAAATGAATTAGTTCAAACGTCATTCAAAATTGATACTCACATGAAGAATGTTATGTATAAGCTAGTTAGTTTTTTGGAATTGAACAGAAAGAATCTACTTTGAAGTTTCAGTACCAAAGCTAAAGATGCACGCAAAATCTAATTGATAATGAATAATGCAAACGAAGCGAGAGATTTTGTAAATTATGTAAGATGATGATGTAAGAACACACACATCTTTGATCGCAAAAAATGAATAGAGCTTTGTTGGGATGTGTCACCTATATATAATATATTTACTTCGTCGGTTATATGTTAAATATTTTTAATACTGTGGTGACACTATATCACATGGGTAAGCACCTCACCACACAATTATTTGATTAAATCCGGCGACACGTGTTTTGCTAGTAACGCCACCATCATTCTCAAACCGTACCTTACCAACTGAACATTCGATAAGATACGGTTTGAGGGTGGTTACCTCGTTGCTAACAAAACACGAGTTACCGGATGTAATCTAATACTTACGTGGTGATGAGTTTACCGACTTGGTATAGTGTCAGTAATACTACAAGACGGTCCTTACAATCACTATCGGTAACAATGGTGTCAAACCGTATTTGTTCCGTCTCCTTGCCGATAAAATACGCACGTTTTACAAGGATAGAATTAAGTTCTTGCCTGAAAAATGGCAGGAAGTTACCCAATAAAGTTACTTTGTTTCACAAAAGAAAAAATTCCTACTGAAGTTGGCAAACCTATAGAACTATTTGGGAGACTGAAGAAATTGAAATGTTTAAATGCCCTATTTTTGCATCACGAGAGAAGCGTAAAACTTGCACTATTATGTTCTCGTATTGATTAACAACGAGAGATAATTCTAGATACAGTCATGATCGAAACGAAGCTTGTGCTTCATTCTCTAAATTTGTATTAAGATCATCGGTCAACGACCGAAAAATAAAATAAGCTTTTCTTCCAATTTGTTCTAAAGAACCACAAGTAAAAAATTACAAACCTCAGATACACCTTCTATATTTTTAGTGACTAGAGCAGCAATTATAAGTACCCAATTACTTATACATTGTTCCCTACATTAATTACTAAAGACTTATCGTACCTCGTTTTTGTAAATCATCCTTTGTAAACTGACTAGTGAGGGAGGTAGGTGCCGGTGGTAAACCCAGATGGGGTGTCGTAGGTGTCCCAGGATACCAAGCCCAGCCAGGTGTTTGTCCATTGAACATCCTCAACTTATCGTACACTGATTCGTTCTGACTCGCTTGTTGTTCTTTTTGGGAAGCTAGATTTCTTAGTACACGATTGATAGAAGATACCTGCAATTAAGGAAATACAAATATTAAATTTTTAGCTAATTTGATATATTGGGGACTAATGATTGCAGATAATTGTGTAGCATAAGACAGATTAAGATACCGAAATGCGTTCTATGTAATGATGATCTCCAACACGCACACTAAACTGCATTTAGGTCATGAATTCCCCAAGATGATACACCCATACTTTTCAGATCTTACGTATTTATAGGCAGATTTATTCTGTAAAATGATTTTAATATTTCTTTAATTGATATTCCAAGTTTGTCTATAAAAAAAATGTGGCTGTGATCATAAAATTTATGGAATTTCTTAGGATAAGGGTGCATAAGTAATAATGCGAACATCACGTACCGCTTTCTAGTGGCATTTTCCTAAGTAGATAACCTAATCTCTTCTTTTTTCAGAAAATTATACTGCACTTTAGTCAGGAATGGGCCGAATTTCTAGTTTATACTTAGCTTTTGCGTAGAAAACATTATTTAAGATTTACGAACTTTCAATCGAACTGTTCTCTACAATAATTGGTTATTATAAGGCAAAAGTAATCACCAGATTTGGAGGGAAGTGAAACTACCAAGAAGAAACAGTTGATTACAACCTGAAGAAATTTAAGACCGATAAAAGTGATAGAAACAAAACACGTAGTGGAAGGTTCAGCAATGTAAGTGAATGTATAAAGGTTTAATCCTTCCAGTGTATCAACCGTCAAACACAGACCTCAAGAAGCAGACCTTCATGACCGAGTAGTTCTAAGAGTATTGTTGTTATGCATCGTCAATAAGAAAAAGCGATTGCAGTGAGCTGGACACTTGAAGAATGGATAAAAGTTTTGTGGAGTGACGTGTCTAAATTCGAAGTTTTGGATCGAGGCGAAGAGTCTTTGTCCGTAAATCAGCAGGAGAACGGACATCTGATCAATGTTTAGTGCCTACCGTGATACATGGTGGTAATTCTGTTATGATATGAGACCGTTTTAGTGGAGAGAATAGTTGGACAAATTTTCAGCTGAAATAATGCTTAATGTTATGGTTTGACTACCACAGTCCCCTGATTTCAATCCCAATGAGCTCTCGAGGTATGTGCTCGACGAAAACGTCAGAAAAGTTTGCCCTACTTCTACTGAACACTTGTGAAATATTTTGCAGACAGAATGGGACAAAATTTTACCATAAACTTTAATAAAATTGCTTAACAGGATACCGAAACTTTGTGAAACAGTTACTAAAAATAAGGGTGGACACATTGATGAGTCAAAATGTTGTATTTGCTTTAAATGTACTATAAATACTACTCATCAGAAGTTTTAGAAATCTAGTTCCTAACCCCAAGAATACTTCATTTTCGTGGTGGGCAAATACTTTTGACACATCGCCAAAGATATTCGAACATAATAAATTGTAACAATAGGGATTGTCTGTCATTTGTGTTAATTTTTGCTGCCCTACTTAGTTCTTGCTTGTAAGTACCTATGTGATTCAAACAACAAATTGTTATTAGTTTTCAACTTCTGAAATGAATGCGACGTTTTAGATTGTTTATATTTTGCCACATTGGAACATTTATGGTCCTCACAAGTAAGTTTTGTCAAATCTAAAACTGTTTTTCTTGTCAATAACTATTTATCGCACACTAGAATAGAAGTTTGGAAAATATCCTGTTTTTGACTCTACTCGTTGAATGAAGTTTTCATCAAACTCGCTGCTTGTGTTGCTTCCAAATTTCTTTGGTTTCATCAGAGCGTCGCCAATCGAGTTACATAAATTGAATTAACCTAATGGGGACTATTACTTGCAAGTCATATTGTAAACGTGGGGTTATACGCATGTCGTTGACAGACAATGACGAGGTGTTGTCTTCCGCATGGTTAGTCGCGAAGAATGATCTATAATAACGTACGGGGATCAACTTTAAGCTAGTTACAAGAGGGTGCGTTGCGGTGGTACTGCTGTTGCAGCGGCATTGCATCTGGCGTATATTGTTTGCATGTATTCTTTTCCCACAAAAACTGCTAATATCTTTATCAAGTTAATACGCGTAACCATTTGCTTTAGGGAAAACCTTTATTTGTTTAAGGCTAAACACTCAGAACAGTTGTACAACTTTATGCAATCAGTAATTTGCGACTATTTCATCTATTTTTTTGTTTTACTTAAAATATGTCATCTGTTGCAAGTTTTCTGTAGTTTATGATAATATAAAGATACCCGTTTTAACAAACCTATCCTTCTGTTTTAAACTGTAGCAGAAAACTGTAGCCCTTTGCGTTGGTGCTACAACTAAGGAATTAAATTAGGTAAATTACCGCAATATATCTTAAGAAATTCGATTTTGCAGTATCCAATAAATCGTAATAGAATTAGTCGCGACCGTAGAAGCAGCTGCGGATGGCACTATATAAATGAGATAAATTTGAATACACTTCTGACTTATTATTGAAGGCATCTTATACTATGTGTAACGTATATCAACTACGTCTGTTTCAACTGTTTTGCTCTAAAATTTTGCAACTTACAATTTACGGTTACTAAAACAGTCAAGAACTGTACTTTAAAAGAGTAATACACTTTTCATAGAACTGGAGGTGTTATAAATTATGAAACCACTATTAATAAAATTTCATCTTCTTCCAGATGAAAATCCGACTTCGTATTTCAGGCACACCTAAATAAAATCTTTCGTTTTCGACACCATCAACACGGAATAAATGTTACCTTATCTTTCTATGTCTCAAATTAATTAACAGGGCATATTTAATAACGTGTAGTAGGACACACGAACTTTATAGTTTACTTTAAACTTTTTAGCCAAAAATTCAATATTCTCAAAAGAAAAAGCATTATTTTTTTATATATTAACCCATTTTTATTTCATCACAAAGCAAGGTTATGATCGTAGGTAGCTTTGAAGAACACATAGGAAATTGCTAGTAGATATCCGAGAGCATTTAATAAATTTTTAAGCTAGTTGTGTTCTGAACGGTGAGCAGAGGAAACAACCTCGATAAGAAGATTCGATAACTTATTATCAGGTCTTCCAATTCCGGAAAATCATACATAAAAGTTACAAATTTATTATCACGATGTAGCCTAAGAAATATAGTGGGAAGATACAGAACTATTAGTTGCTGGAAGTTGAGAAAAAGTAAAATTACAAATCAAGAAACCTTCAGTTAAATGTTCCGTGGAGTGATGCTGTTGGAAGAGGAATTTCGAAATCTACTTGTCATAGGGAGGATCATAAACTGCTCGACAGTTACAAGGCATGTACAAGGTAAATTTTCTAATTTTAATAAAATAAAGCAGAAACAGGATTAATACATATGTTTTTTTTTAATCTTGAAATTAAGAATGTTGTTTTAGGCCAAAGAAAAGCCATTTTTACCACCACAGCAAAAGGAAAACAGATTAAGATGTACAAAAGAGCATAAGAATTGGACACCTCAGCCATGTTATACTGTATAATATAGGGGAGAGATGAGACCCGATTTGAAGTGCGTGTTGGGAATAATAGACATCGAGTTACTTGCAAAAAGCATGAAGCGTTCTATCCTGATTGTATCAAAAGAAAGGTAATCTTTCCCGCATCTGCTATGGTTTCGGGTAGCTGGTCATAGAGGGAATAGAAAACTTCATTACATCGAGGGATCTGAAGATACCTAGTCATAGAAGAATGTTTGACATCAGAATAAGATTTGCTGTTCCGGTGGGAGGGCATAGCATGCTGCACCTCACAAAACAACCCTAAAATGGATGGAAGACAATAATACACTAGTTATGGAATGGGTTTCTCGAAGTCACGATTTATCTGCAAGGTGAAACATCCTGTTAAAACCGTACCTGAATGGTAGCAAGAACTTCAGGAGATATGGGATTCGTTTACACCAGGATTTTGCCAGGGCTTCTTTAATGCGACGCAGAATTTCAAATGTTATACTAAAAAATAAAGGGGATGTTACCCATTTGGAAGGATTATAATAGTTTTTTTTGTTAATTCTAGATTTATTCGCACTTTTTCTATTTGTTTTCATTTTGTGTTAATTATCGATTTTAATCACCTCATAGGTATTTATTTTGATTAAGGGATGCTAAAGATGTTTAATATAATAAAATTATTTTATGTTCATCTGGATATCAGTTAAAAAGTAAGTGTTGAGCAAAACCGCTTCCCCTTGCATTTTTAATTACTATTTATTTGAATTGTTAAATGTATTTTGCCGAATGCTTATCATATACTGGATAGCTTAGTGAATAGTTGATCATGTCGGTTTGACCGAAGTTGTGTAAACTTGACTTAAGTTATAACTTTTCTGAATAAATAATAGTTAATACTATTACTGAACTAAACTTAAGATTGATAGCTGAATTAATCCTAATAGCCACAGATAATTACGAATGAATACACGATAGATAGGAACACGGCCAAAACGACCTTAAAATAGTCTTTTGCTATTGACATTTTTATATTTGAATGCATTTTTCCTTAGGATTTAATCGGATTACATTTTGCTGATTGCAGAAACTCTATTTGCTAAATAATACGTAACGATTATGGCTAAAGTTTTCTAACCATATATTCACTTTAAACTTAAAATGTAGATCCCATTTTCTACACAGGGGTGAACCTATTTAGCTTCTATCGAAAACTCCGATTGAGATCTACGATTAGATATGTCACGAGCAGGGTACATAACTTAATGACATGTGGCTTTACAATGCGAGCACAATATACACATTTACATTTAATTCATTAGCTTAATTGTGACGCGTTCTGCTTTAACCCGAAAATTGAATGCAAGTTCTTTTTATGCATCGACCGAATGTATATCGTCGAAATTATTCGGGACAAACAATTGCATTTGAATTAGAGATGAGCACCAATTGGCACACGTTTTGTTTCTGTATGACTGTTGCATCATTTATTTGAAAATATATTCGCAATCGCAGATTGTCCCATAGATTTCTGAAAAAAAAATAATGCTATTGTGTGCGCTTTTTGATGAAATTTTGTGATTTCCACTTGTTACAGCTTTATTTGAAATGATTGGTATTATTTAGTATTGTGTAATAAAGTTATAACATTATTATTATTATTTACACAACTAACTAGTAAATACAAACTTTCGTGCTTTAACATATCCAAATTTATATTATGATCAGTTTGCGTTCTGTTCTAAATATTTCTTACTACTTAACAATCAAATTATGTAAATCGTAGTACTATTATACATAACAATAAGGAGGGAATAAAAGCTAGAGATTGTAAACCTAAAAGGAAAGAAGAATGCTGGAAACGCAAGGTAGAGAAAAATTTTGAATGAGCGCATCCGAGTAATTCGTGACCGGTCATATGTGAAATGGTCTGGTCTCCCTTCGGCATATACAAGAGATGACGAAGGGATATAACAACAACTGGTCCCTGCATACGGTGCCCGGTCTAATAATAGGAATTTCAAAATGAACTTGAAAGAAATTTATCGTAAAATGTAATTGAATTTTCAGGAATTAAATTGTTCAATTTTGTGAGGCCACGGTGATTTCCTTTTCGGTAAACCGCGCGATTGGTAACCGAAAAGGGTCGGAGGAAGGAGGGAAAGACGAAAGACAGGATCAGAGGAATATGAAGGGTGAATTTTCGTCCCAACCACCCACCAAAAGACAATGCCTTCTTAATGATAACTGCTATGCGTTTAGAATTCGACAAAATAAAACATTCGATGATAATTCCTTTTGCTGTTACATTTCTTTTTCGAATTCGTTAAAAGACGAATATTAATTATTATGATTATTGCTTTTTATGCAATGCTGGGCAGCAATTTTGGAATTAAGTTTTAATCTTTAATGCTTCTTTCACAATAATACGAATAATGAAGTTTGCAGTTTAGTAAACCTGCATAAAATTTGCTAACTGATGACTAGAAAACGCAGTACGAAATTGAGTTAAAATTTCGATTCTGATTTTCTTTCTGTTAGTTTTATCTTCTCACAACTATAAGGGCAATGAAATTTCGGAGAAGACATGAAAACTTATACAACTGACAATTTTCACTTTCTAAATACCTATATTCCGCATGTGATATGGTAATTTCGTAATCATGTCTTTATAGAAGCACAATTTCTACTGATCGTAAGTTAAACTAAGGTTTCCATTATACAGACTTATTTGCTGCCTTAATTTATTTCGCGGAACACTTCTTCCTTCCATTCTTAAGTGGAAGGTAATACTTGGATATCGACAATACTTGCTTGTATAAAATAACCTGCTTTGAAAGCAATTATTTTCTTGGCTAACATCATCAACTATGTATTCAAATCAAGAAATTGTAAATTAGAACAATTTAAAAAGTAAATTTCCAAGTGCTTCAAGCTCCTTAAATAACATGAGTGCGAGCGCAGTTAGGATGATATTCGAATAGAGGTTGTCTTTGGAAAATATAGTTGATGTGTAGAATATTAAAAATGGCAGTCACAAATGTCCCGCGAGAGAGCATAGATTGCAACTTGGAGCGTCAAGGGCTCCATATCTTTTTTCGCCTTAGGTTAGCGCATACCAATTCATTCTGGAATGACACGTGGTGATTTGATGAGCATAACGCACTAGGTAATCGCACTGTTACCCCTATCTGACCCGAATTATTAATATATATTTTAATAGCGACTGTTTTTTTCATAATTCTCAAAAACTCTTCCTGGGTTATTTCTCCATACCCATCATCAGCTTCATTGATAATTTCTTGCACGCTCTTCATCAGTTAGATTCTCTCCAAGCTCTTCAGCAACCCGCTTTATGTTCTTGAAACTAATTTTACCAGTCTCATCATTATCAAAAAAAAAAAAAGTACTTTTAGGATCTCTTCATTGGAATCCTTTTTAGTCATTTTCATGGACATTAGTCGTAGAAAATCATCAAAGGATAACTACTCTGATCTCTTCTTGTCAATATCGGGAATCATCTGTTTAATTTCTTCTTTTTAGGTTCAAATCCAAGGGCTCGAATAACAACCTTTAACTCTTTTGTGTCTATTTTACCTGTACCCTCTGTATCGAATAGACTTCTCGAATGTCAACTTTTTGTTCTTCTGTCAATCCAAATTTTGGGCTAGAGCCTGGCTTCCTTGTGCCAATTAGTTTGTTTTAAGGTGGTGTTTATTTGTGAGCTTTCTGTGTTCATGTTGTTCTGCTTTGTTTAATCAATAATATTCGAAATGTTTATAGCGACCTTACTTTGTGTATAAACCATAAACATTTTGAATATTATTGATGTAACAAAGCAGAACAAAATGAATGCGGGGAGCTCACAAATAAATACCATCTTTAAAAAACAAATTGATACAAGGAAGAAAGGCTAGTCCAAAATTTGAATTGACGGAAGAGCAAAAAGTTGTCATCCGAGAAGCCTTCAATCTATTCGACAATGAAGGGTACAGGTAAAATAGACACAAAGGAGTTAAAGGTTGCTATTCCAGCCCTTAGATTTGAACCTAAAAAGAAGCAATTAAACGGAGGATTGCCGGTATTGACAAGGAGGATAAAGATGGTTGCAAAGGGTTCCAAAGAAGAGATACTAAAAGCATTTCGGTTACTTGATGATGAAACTGGTGAAACTAGTTTCAGGAACCTAAAATGGGTGGCTATGGAGCTTGGAGAGGATCTAACTGATGAAGAGTTGCAAGAAATGATCGATGAAGCTGAGCGTGATGGACATGGAGAAATAATCTAGGAAGAGTTGCCGATAGTTATGAAAAAGAACAGTATCTATTGAAACTTAGCAGAACAATATATGAACAATTGTGTCACGGTCAAAAACGCAATGCAGTTTTTAAAAGTTAAAGATAGTTTACCCAAACATAAAATATGCTTGGTAATTTTTAATTATTGGTTTGTGCTTATGTTTTTGATCTTTTGGCTTATGCAAACTTGATCCCCGAAATGCATAAGGCGCAGTGACTCAAACTCCTTGTCCACAGCAAAGGAAGTTTGATAATTTCTTCAGTTGAATGTGTTTTATTTATAAGTATAATGACGTCTATGACGCACAGTACAGATCATAGTTTATTGAGATGAACGTTTATAACAGTTGGCTCTCGATAGCTAATTCTTTATTAACCAGTGCTTCGTAGACCAAATTATGTTCAAGCAAACAGCATAGTCCAGTATTATAATCCACAACTTGTGTTTCCTGTAACGGTTGGAACACCTTAATGAAAAGTCACCAAGTATATCTGTTGGAGACGGTCGTCAAGGAGTGGAATTCTATAAAGAATGCCAACATTGGTTGTATCTGGGGATGCAGAAAAGAAAGATGAAACTGCATTATGAATTTGGTTTGGAGAGCCACATATAAAGTAATGCTATCGAAGCTATCGTCCTGGGTAGCTAAATAAAATCACTTCTTGCATAAGACAGCATGTTTACTGCATGTACGATTTTCTACACACCATACATTTCAGCAGGATAACGCTGACATACACATTCTGGAAATCATGAACTCCTTTGCTGAAGTTAGAATCGTTATTTAGATCTTCTGATTTCATCTCCACTAAATAGGCACGGGATGTGATCAGAACAGGATTCAATGATTGCAATTATTTTTCACATACTATAGCCACCTAAATTCTAGTTGAGAAGTCGTCTGTTATTTTGTCGTTGTCCAAATTATGACAACCCATTATTAATCAGTTTTTCCGATTTTTATGAAAATATGACCTAATTTGGCTTCCAATTAGTATCTATCTGATGTAAAACAGAGAGAAGACGTTAATAAAACTAATTATCTGTGCACGTACGTAATAGTTACCTAATAACAGTCGCATAACGAACAGTTATAATAATTACGAAGTACGCCAGAGTTGGTATCAATTTTTCTTTTATAATTTAGTGTATTCATGCGACAAATTGTAAAAACCAAATTGCAATTACTAATTATGTGCAATATGTAGATATAAGTATACAAAACAAACAAAAATTACACTTACCGTATATAAAAAAATCTATGGAACTGTCAGGCGAACTTTTAGCAACAGAAACATGCCAATACAGTAGATATTCTCAGATCTCTCGACAGGTCCACCATTTTCTGTAATCTCTATCTATTTTTATAATCCCCCTTGGTTGCGTTACAACACACCCCTTCTAACCGTTGCCGGGGCAACGATAACCCTCACATGCCGACAGATACCACAAATTCCCTTCTTGTTGTTCACCTGATTTTGTTTACTGCCGCATTCTCCACTATTCCAATACTTATATTTGACAAATAAGACAATAAATTTTGAATATGATGGTACTTAATGCGCAGTTTCATATCGTTTATCAGCATTTTTATCGGTATTATACGAAATTAGCTGCTCTGGAGGTATAGTCTGATTTGGATCATTTGGATCGAGGAAAATATAAAGACAAAAGTGAACGATTAAGATAGGGTATGAAACAAACGAGTTAAATTTAAATTCATCAAACGTTTTTCCTTAGTCCTTAGTGTTAGCCAAGTAATCTAGTTCTCGTCCCAAGCATTTATATTTGTTTCTATAAATATCTATCATTTGGAATAAAAATGGACTAACTCTAGTATAATGTCTAAATTATGAACTTTTAGTCGCATTTTTAACTAATTTAATCTTAACTATTAAAACAAGCCGATAATTATGCGCTCTCTTGTAAGTCTCACAGAATTGAAGGGTTGTTACCGACTCATTACTACATTATGCCCTATATGTATATATACCTATTTTCAATAGCATTTGATGGAAATAAATATAAGCGATTTATTAAGGTGCTTCCAATGTTCCGTTTTGTAGCTATTAAACGTATACCTATTACATCGGAATGGTGAGGCTTAAGGCATACGCAGTAACAGTATCGGAAAACGAGGGGTGAAACAGAAGAGGTCTACTACCGAGGAAAATTCGGTAATTCACATAAATAGCGAGGGGCGATAGCAGACATGATAGGTCAAACAATTCGTGTGCAATCGGATGTGAAAAGGAAATGCCAGTGTAAGGAGGAAAACGTCTGTAAATGGGACCGTTTCATCGCCCGAGAGCATTCTCGAACGGATGCCTCAACATCGTCACAAATCGAAATTGTTAAACTGCTTATTTTATGGTGTTTCTTCTTCGTTTGTCCTCTTATCTTACATTTTGCGTTTTCTTCGAGGATAGAAAGCGCGTCATATAGCAGAACAGCTCCATCTGGTCATCCCTTACACATAATTAATAATTTACTTATAACTATTTAGGTAACTAACGATTGGTCTTACCCAAATATACAGAATATATTGGAAAGAAGCTTCTGAAAAGAATTTATTTTTTGGATATTGATATTTATGTCTTGGTGAATTGAGCTGTAGGGAGTAAATGCCTGCAAGTCATCTTGCCTTTCATGGTTGTCCCGTAGTTTCCTTTCGTTTCATTAATGGATCAGAAATATACAATGATTTTGTATCAAGTATATTATAAATTTTTCAATTATATGATCCATTTTGATTTGACCCTATCGCTCTTAAAGCCTCAGAATACCATCTTCCCAAACCTTTTAAGGTTTGTTAGCAGAATATCGGGATGCTTTTTTATGTTATTCTTCTTCTTCTTAAAGGGAAAGCCGCTTTATTTAATGCTTTCCTGTATATTCTCTCCATTTTTTCTTGTCTTGCACCAATTTCTTGGCCTACCTATATAATTTGTATTTGTCACTTGTTTCATACCAACCTGTGTCTTCTGGCAATCGAAATTGATATCCTAACCAGCTTAATTGTCTTTTCTAATTTATGGGCCGTATCTGTAGATTTTCTCCGTATATTGTGTTTCTTATTCAATTTCTGCTTGTTCTATTCTCAGTCTTTCTCAGGAATCGCCTTTACATTGCATTTATGCGTGTTTTGTGTTTTTGTGACATGGTATAGGTTTCACTGCTATACATTATCACTAGTCTAATTACACTTTTGAATACTTCTCTTTTATCTTTTTACCACTTTTTTCTTTCCTCGAAATGCTGATTTCATCATGGTAATTCTTTTCCTCCTTTTTATATTCGATCATTTACTTCATTATTCTGCTTTCTATTATTTTCAGTTATCGACCATAAATATTGAAACCGACCTACCTGTTCAATTTGTTTTCCGTGTAATTCTATCCTCTGTGCGTTATTCTCTGCATATTACCATACTTTTGGTAAATTTATCCTCTTGTTTATTTTGGTCGGTTCTTTGTCCACCACTACTGGGTTATACTGAAGATCTTTTTCTGAGTCAGCTACCATGGCCATATCATCTACGTATATCACCGCTCTTAATTAGGTTTCATTTTCCAATATTCCAATTTTAATGTCTTCATCTTTTGCTTTGCTACCTTTATGGCGTGATCCTACACCCTTGCTTTTATATATTTTATCTACATCCTCTTGGAGTTTGTTTTAATATTTTTTTAAAGTTGTAACTTTTTACTTTCTCCTAAACTTTCCTTCTTCTTTTGCCTTCTCTCTGTTTCATTTTTCTCAACATATCGATCCTTACTCACATAAGTAGTGGTTGCTCTCAATCTCAACTTCTGTTGTGACTTTTACGTATTTTTTTGTTTTGCCGTCTACGTTTACTGACTAGAAAGAAATCTCTTATTAACCTTTCATTTCTATTGGGATCAACTCTTGTGTACTTGTAAATCTTTTTATCTTTAAATTACGTGTTTGAAATTAAATTGTTTTCAATACACATCTCTATTATTCTACCGCCATTGTTACTTCTCACGTCTCCGCCTTCCTTTCCGATAAAGTGTTCTATTCCTACATTCTGATTTCCCACTCGTTCGTTGAGATCTCCCATAATTATTAGATTTTCTACATCTTCGTCTATTTTTTTTTGTATTTCTCCAAAAAGATCTTTCTTCATATCCTACTACTATTATTGTTTATGTTTCCTCCTCCAATCATCATTTCTACTGTCATAATTAGACTGAGCAAGTATACGGTATGATGAGTTATCTGTCCTTTTCACAATGTAATATTAAATTACAGAGGACAACATACAGATGACTCATCATACCGCATATTTGCCCATCTTAGTCATAATTCTCTTATTTACATATACTTCCGTTATGGTATCTTTTAATCTGTTTGGTGTTATGTGTTATTAAACAAACGCCTTCGCTCTTTCTTTTTCCTCCATCTCTGACCAATACATCCGGTATCCCTTATGTATTCTTCTCAGTCTTTCTGTTTTCGTCTTGGTTTTGTAATTTTCAAAATTTCTATTTGGCGTTTTATCATTTGTTACACTAAATCTTCTTATTTACCCCTACTACTTCGTACCTCACTGTTCCAAACTGTTCTGTTTTGTAACCGAATTTATTCTATATCCTTTTTCATTGCCATGAGACGGACATGGCAAATAAAAATTTTTATATGTCCTTTTCCGCCTTTTGTGATCTCTGCATCTGCGCTAACTTATCTTTCCCTCTGTTTCACTTTTGCTCTTCATTTCCTATGTACAGTTTCCCGAACCCAATTTTTATTTGTTTTCCGTTTTTTATGAAAAGGGAATTTAAATTTTATACAGCCATAACGACGATGTAGTTCGCAAATAACTAAAAATCGTCGATATTTGGAGGGCAATTTTTACGCTCTAAATGTGGGATCGACAGGAACGGGAAGCGGCGATTTACAATACTGAATAGGGCCTACAAATCGGCGGCTGACACTTGGTAATGTTCCCTTGTTGCCTGTATCTATTACCTCTGTTTTTCCTTATCACCACATTAAAGCGAGGCCCGGTTGACCCATGAAAGGTCTGACGTTTATCGATGATACTGGACTAATTTGTTTAATATTACCTGTTATTTTGAGTCCTAGTTATTTACTTAAACTTTGTTCCTACATCTATCATTGTGTTACCAAAAAAGTGATTGCAATCTTCGAAAAATTTAAACATAACCACTGACCAAACCTATAATATATTGTGTCATTGACCCAATTAAATCTTTTGCCAAGGAGGGATCAGTAGTATACTCATTCTAATCGGTAAACGCAATATTGAGACAGTGCAGAGGCGAGGAAAACACTCCGATCAAATGACAATAATATATTTCTAATGGCTGAAGGCACATGTGCGCTAAAGTTATAGTGATGAAATTTTTTTAGAATGAATTGAATTTTATTGCAATAAAGTCCACCACCAAACCATGCAGTGTTCACGGCAGTATGGTAACTTTTGGAATTCACTATCAACTATGTTAGAGAATAAATGTTTGCCTTAGAAGAAACACACGCGTTGGTGTATCTCAATACTGCTGGTGTAGATAGTCTACCGAAGAGCTTTATAAGCATCGACCAGGATGGCGAAGGAAAACTTTAGAACCTGAATATCAATTCAGTGAAATAATTTCCAACGAATTGTCAATTAAAAAGGATTAGCAATTGGTAACAAAACACTATGGCATTTGTATATCGGAGAATAATAAGTTTATAAGACTATTTTTATATTTCTCACCAACATTCATGCTCATGCTCATCGATTGGAATGGAGCAATAATAAGTCACACTCTGGTCATCAATGGAATTCAGTTACGTTCTATAAGCTGTCCAGTTTGTGCATTTAGACTGACAATGGCTGTAGGATTACATGGAGACCTGTAAATTTACAAGTTGCTGCCGAATGGTATATAATATCTACGACAGGGGTCATGGTTTACAACAGATTGTAGCAGTAGGTTGGTGTTGAGTTTTCCTAACAGAAGTTTGAATGATGCAAATGATAACAGAGGAAACATATTGCAGCTTATTACATTCCTGTGCCTGCAAGGATTAAATTAACATATATCCTCATAGAGAAATTTGACTTTTGGATCCGAATACAAGAAAATGGGGATGGTACCCTCAAAAAGAATTTCTCTTTCGAGTTGTATTTTAGAAGAAAATAAGTATAGGTAAATACATCCTTTTGTATAAATTGATTCCGCGAGCAGAGATTTGAGTAAGAATTATACGGCTTTTACACAAGTTGTTCTATAATAGAAGTTATGTATAGTTATTTCAGCTATTCCTACTAGCAGATTAGAGAACCTAATTCAGAGAAGGTATTGACATTTTTGACCGGCGGTTTCTTTTATATGATCTAATGTTCACTAGAAATAGCACTTTTTCTCTAATTTATTCTACTGAATGTTATTGTGTTTAACGGATTTGGTAAAATTTTAATATCTAGACTTTCAAACGAAGTTAAAACTTCCATTCGGTTTTCAAAACTGTATTATTTGTTATTTTATTCTCAGATAGTGGCATTCTTGTTGAACACTAATATAAGCAGCAAAAGCAATATTTAGTCGAAAAGGATATGCATGTATGCTATAAATCCTTGAACAACTTGGACAACTTAGTGGGTTCCCTCCGGGTATTAAAGAAAATTCTACCGTAACTATTGTAAACACTGGTCCATTATTCTAGCTTAATTTCGCTCTCTAGCGGCTAAATTTTAGATTGAGATAATATGCAGATAAGTGCGAAGGGAAATATTATAGAATGCCAACACTAATTAAAAGAATTCGTATAGTTAGTTTTTAGTATATTTGTGCCAAATTTGTTTACTTACACTATTTGCAGAATATAGATTCGCATGTTATGTTAACTGTCGAGAAATTTCAATTCAACAGTAAACCAGATGTCATGCAACTAGTACCATATACTGTACAATTCAATAACATGCAACAATAGTTCATAAATTAATCGTGTCACTGAACATTCGAAATCTTGGCACCGTTTCAAATACATACATTGTACGTTCCCTTAATTGAAATGAATTTCAAGAAATACAAACGTCTGACTATTTTCTAGATTTTCTCCTTATTATTTAGCAAACAAACAGACAACAAAGTACGAATTGAATAGAACTCTGTCGACAAACAAATGTGTGTACCTGCCTAGATCAACGATGCTGCAAACACGTTTGTATGTATGCACCTATCTATACATATGCATGTTACACGTATGTGTGCGTAAATTTTAAGCATTTCTCGACATGATATATTCGTGTTAGATCCCCAGGCAACTTGTTTGTGTAACATGTCGTATGTCAACGCTCTGCAAACTCTATTAGTGACAAGATCTGCTAATGTTTGCATTGCCGGCGACGTCGCCGCCGTATCTAACCCAGGTAGTCGAAATTCGGAAAGCTCGAGGAAAATTTAACATTCCATTGAGTTGTGAAGTGTGCACCATTAATACTAACAGGCTTATTAAACGCCTCTATTGTATCTATGACAAATCGTTTCCTGTGATTTATGTTTCCTAGTCGAATAATGGTTAAAAGGCATGTAACTATAAAATCTATCGGGATGGGTCTTAGCCCTATTATTTTATTCAAGAACCTAACAAAATGTACAAAGAGATTTTTCGTCTCCTCCCTTGGATGTTTGTCATTATCAGGTACTTGTAGATGTAACATATTCGCTATTTAAAGGTCCCGAAACGTATTTTATATAGTCGTATTTCAGAACAAGGAATGTGTTTTGCTTCAGTTTATTGTCTTTAGTTATACTTCAGTCGAATTTTGCTTCGATGCACTACGATTCTTATATAAGAATTTTTATCAAATTTCGATATTATCTGAGAATACGTTGTTATCTAGTAATACGAAGATATGCAACTGAAACTATATGTCGTAATCGGTTTTATTTGTTGTATAAATAACGTCTTTGTAATTTAATCATATTTACTTTCAGGCGAACATGTACCAGCACCGCCGGCAATAAAAGACATAAAATAACAACTTACTTTGTTATGAGTATAAACAAATTTCCATTAGTGATGATATTTAACGTTGTCATCATTTTCTATTTCCATAGAATTCGGAATCTGAATTGAAAAGGTAACAAAAAGCACACGGAAATATGTTCGAGAGAGGAAAGGCTGCCAGCAGAAGAAAAACAAATCATTTAAAGCACCTGGCAAAATGGGAGCTATTTGGTTACCCTATTATCATAAAAACAAATGAGCACATCTGCCCAATGCGAGACCGGAAGATCCGCCATTTTCCTACCCCTCTGTCCGAGCTCATCCCTCTTTTTAATCTGCCATAAGGCGCAGACAGTTTCGGTCGCTTTTACGCAATGCGTATCGCGGAATCGATGGACCGTGCTCACGCAAGCGCATTATATTGTCCCTTATTTTCTGATTTATTAACTCCATCACGTCGGAATTCCTTAATTGCTAGAATTAAGTCCGCCGTCTGACCCTTTGATAAACCGGACGCTCTGATAAAATCAACCTTTACGCTAAAGAATTTCCAGTGATATTCGTCCCCTCATTCAACTACAACTTCTTTGCAATAATGTTGATTATCGTTTAATGAGGAGCAAGTTTATAAAAGAACATTTTGGAGAATTCGGTTTTCTATCTCAAAGTTATTGAAAGTTTTGATTCTTACATAAGAGCGAATAGACTATGGCAGTTACTGTTAACAATCCACTTCTGATAATTATTTGTTGCCAGTGGGAATTTTCCTAGACGATAACATTGTGCAAATAAAACCATTGCACGCAGGAAACTTCTTTACTTTTTACGAATTATGATATCACAACAAAGACTATTGAATCTGCACATCATCGATTTAATGCAAATATACAAGAAATTTGTTCAGAAACCACCAATCAGATTTCAGAAAAACCCCATGCTCAAACCGTTTGTTTTCCTCTCCATTAATCACATCCGTTCTGACCAGTTTCTGATTTCTGCCAGAACAATCCAATGAGGACATAGTTTCCCTTCCCTTAATTTTGAAATGTGATTTAAATGTTAGCCACTGGTATGCATTGCGGCACTTCAGGTTATATCTCATAATATTCTCCACGACCAAAAGACATGAATTAATACAAATGTTACGTTCATACGAAATCTTTCTAATGTGCTTAAGTATTTGTTTACTGCGCAAATTATTATATTCTGTTATCCACTAATTTTTCAAAAGCTCTCTGTTACTTTCCGTAATCATTGTTCGTTAAATACACCCTACGGGAAAATCTATAAAATAATAACATATATGTGTACTTACGCTAGGTATGTTGTCGTTATTGCAAACGCCCTCTGAAAGGAGTCGGTCCCTAATTTCCCACGCAAAAATGGAGGGACATTCCCTCTTGAACTCGGCAATTTTTTGGACGACCGGTTGTGTGGCCACCCTTGGTTTCGATCCACCGATTGCTCTCGGTTTAATCGAACCCGTTTCGTAATACCTACGGGCATAGTGCCTTCAATTACCTCGCATAAATTTGCAAATAAACACCAGCCTACCTCCCCAATATTTTCGAAACGCATCCGTTGGACACCTGCAATATCCTCGATATGTCACAGGGTCTCGCACCAGAATGGGCAAGCTCTACAATTTTCTGTCTGGTAGAATCCGGCAAAGGCCTACCATTCACATATACGCCACCGAGTTGGTTTATGCCACTGTGACCCGCAGCAGAACATCCGAATATTGTATTTTGACCCATCGCTGCATGGTGCATGAGGTCTTCTTCTGAAAAAAACCAAATGAGAATTAAGACTAAATGCAATATAAATGAATGTTATCAGTAAAGTTTGATGAAATAGTGGATGACGTGTTATCATTAAGTTATCAATGACAAGTTACCATTGAATAATAAAATTGGTGGAGGTGACAGCGTGAGCCCGATTTACACTATTTAATGATAACACGTCATCCACTCTTTCATCAAACCTTAGTTATCAGTCTAGGTAACAATGTTTCTGTTTCAAAATATTCAGTTACTAGCGAGTTGCTCGTACTTATCCTTATTCCCCTTTAAATGAAACACGATAGACTTAAACAGGCAATTATCTACATGTAAAATACATGAAATATTACATGTAAAAATTCACGACAAAGACCTTCAGAAATAGAACATCATCTAAATCTGAAGTATTGCGTGTAAAAATTGATGTAGAAATATACGGTGGAAATACACGGTGAAATTCAAACTTTGTCAATAAGTTTATCAAAAATACATGTAATTGGTGGTCGTCTATTGCTGCTTTTAAACGTCAATAATTTCCTTTGCATATAAACATTGTTTATTTGTTTTACAATGGCAACGATCAAGAAAGAGAGAGCAAGAACAAATTTAAATTGAAAAATTCTGCAAGAAAATAGAGTTGGCTAACGCATAACCGTTAACTGCATTAAACAACAACTTAAAGAAACTTTGTTTCCATCCACTTCTTTGTGGTTAATTTTAAGAGAATCAGCGATAAAAATACTATATTATTATATCCACTACAAAAGCTGCATAATCCAAATATTTTGGTGCATAATTGGAAATTTTGATCTTGATCCTGTTAAAAGAAGATATAAATAACGTATTAAAAACTCTCTAAAACTAAGTGCATAATAGATTTGCCGTAGGAGGAGAATCAACTGTACAGATTATCATCAAGCTTTTGGAAATGAAAATCGCGTCGATATTAACGAAACCATGAGAACGGAAAATAATCGGTACTTAATTGATTTTATTCGAGCACATAAATACGTTAACTATCACAAAAGAGATCCAGTTAATCTCGTAACTTTTCCATTTTTACCGAATCGAAAGTTATATAAGAACCCGAAGAATAATCCGGGTAAATTGTATAGAAACTCGAAGTGGAATATATAAAATAAGAAAAGATTTATTCACGTAGGTGTTGAGCAGAAAAGTACAAAATCTGAGGGTTTGCGACAATCGCATTTCACAGTGACTGCCTCCAATACTCGAACACACCTGTGATGCAATTTTTCAATATGCTTCGCCTCCACGGATCTTATACATAACAAAAACCACGTTAAGTTCTTTATTCAATTCCATTTTTCGATTATCCCTTTTTTCTTTTCCCGCTTCCTTTCAGTACTTTCCAATTTTGTTGTTTTAGAAATTAATTCTCGAAATTCAGTTCGCTTGCGTAGCAGACTTGAATGAGATTGGAAACCGGATTATCGCTTATTATATATTTATGTAGATTTACAACATCCGCAAAGTGTAATAGTATAACAACCTATAATTCTCCATGTGCTGCTATCATGTTTCAAATCGGTACCAATATTTACAATTACATATTGAAATACCGAATTTGATTTAGGTAACGCTTTCTAACCACGAAATATCAAAACACAATTAAGTAAGCCCTTCGAACGCAATCCACATATACCTTGTCATAGAAACCGATGGTGGTAATAATACAGGATAGTGAGAGTCTATTCAATAGGGGGCCACACAATTTACAAGTCGATCTCAATCACGATGACGTGTTCCGTATATTAACTCGATCATTATAAACCGGGGAGAATGAGAAAAACTCGAGTTAATTGCAGCTTGATTAAAGACCGCAGCTTGTGTGCGTCGTTGAGGGTGGTTGGCTACGCCGCACCGAGGGCACAATTATTCAAGGGGGTGTGATTTGAAAGATCAAGTCAAGCGAGCTTCGCGCCGGCAGTATGTTTTCGCCACAGAAAAATGCTAGGGCATTTTTCAAACCTTTGTACTATGGAGCCAATGAATAGCTGTTAGTCACATGTCATGTAAATTGTAATATTCGACATTTACGTGCTGAGTATGACTGTATATAAATCTTGGTTGGAATGTAACAAGTACAAAGATTCCATTCCTCTGTTGCAAGACGGTGATTTACGTAAGCCAAAATCAAATTAACAAGATTACGGGATTATAGCCATTATCAACAATTCATTGATCAGGAATTTCATACGTAATTGGAGTAATCGTAACTGGAACTGGTGTATACTATGCGTACCAGAGCACCTATAACCTTTGACAAAGCTGAGAAAGATGGAATATCGAATACTTGGATGTATTATTTTCGTCGGCAAATGTTAACAGCTTGTGTAAAGATTTAAGCAAGAAAATTGCATTTGAGTATAGTGTGTAATGCGCACACTAGGTAACAAAAGTGAAAAATATGGTGTTTGCCCAAAGCTATTAAGATTTATGACACATGCTAAAGCAGGTCAAATTATACCGTCTAAGTAGAACATTTTGCATTATTTCAATAAATTTTATATTCACTTGTTTTCAGGATATAACATCAGTGGAGTCTTAATAGCAACTCCCATTTCTTCCAGCAGAAGTCAATGGTGTTATTTCTTCTGAATAGATTAACAGCCCCCGAAATGGGATTTATCCACTGCTATCTAGACACTCTGCAGAAAGATTCGTCAACGTCAAGTATTCTTCACTAATAATTACGATATAAGTGAAAGCAATTGCGCATTTAATCTAGACGCAACAAAAGCCCACAAATATGTAATATCTAATGTAAGTGTCCAATCCAATGTTATCAGAAAATATGTACATACATACCTTATTCCGGTTCTATTTGAATTTTTCAAATTACCAAAATTATGCCTATCGTGTTCGTATACTATCATTTTGAAACATCCGACAAGAAGCAATTGAGAGATGTCAAATCCTGTCAGCGAGTTGGCCATGCTATTGTACAGCATCTTAGGATCCGAGTGATTATTATATACATAATTAGAACTGAATAGTATCAAAATTGTAGAAAATAAACCACACTTTGGGGGTGTTAATGATGACTTTTTCTGGGAGAAAATGGGAGTTGCAGCAGGCAATTTTATCGCACGCCTTTCTCTGATCCAGATGTTATATTGTAATCAGAACTGTATAGTATCTACATAAATGACAGGAAGTATCTGCATTCATGGAGTATCAATCTATTTATGAAAACTAACACTATATATTTCCGCCGGAAAAGGACGGGGGTTACTATTAATAACGAAATTTAGGCCTCATATCTTGAAAACAAATGTATATAAAATTTAGCAAAATAGCAAACTGCTTTCTCATAAATCCTAATAATTTTGGATCTATATACGATATTCCTCACTTTTGTAATACAATGTATGTGTACATGCAAATAAATGTGATCTTTCCCAAAAATAAACGAAAGTTTTTATGGAACAATCTAATTTAATTCAGTAAATCAATAATCTTTGCAATCTTTCAAGCAACACCTTCATTTACGTCAATAGAACTTAATGCTTATATCGCCAAAGAAGCCTAATCAACTACTATTCGACATCGTCATTAACGAAATGATAATCTGATGGTGCACACAAGGATAGAACCATATAAGGGAATTGAAAGAATTACCTACACAAGGAAACACAACACAGATGTGTAGTAGATGTGGTAACACATCCTAAGAAAGTCCAACTATTTTGAACCACTGCACCACTTCCACTAAACTGATGGCATGACACGAGCACGGACAATATTATTCCCGAGTTCCACTCTTTCGGTATTTTACCTTCTTATACAATCGCATTCATTAATTTGCTTATTTGTCTTATTCCTTTTTCTCCCATATATTTGATCATTTTTGTGGCCATGTTGTGTCTTCCTTGAGCCTTTCCTATTTTCAGTTTTCTTATAGACTCCAATATTTCTTCTTCTTGAATTGGTTCCATACCATATTTTACATTTCCTTGATCTCTGTATTTTTATATAACCTCTACGTTTGTTTCTGTCAACTCTGGGAAGTGTTGCCGCTATCTGTCCATTATTTGATCTTTCTCTATAATTACATGAAAATGTTTATGCTTTATGTTTATCATATTGTATTTCCTATTTTGTCTTAGTGGCTTAAGGGTGCCATAGAATAATTTTTGATTTTTTCTATAACTATTAGTCATTTTCACTCCAAATTTTATCCAATACCTCTCTTTGGCTTTCTTAATTTCATTCTTGACCTTTCTACGTTTTTCCCTGTATTCTTTAATATCTAGACTTTTTGTATCTAGATATCTTTTCCAACTGATATTCTTCTCCTTTATCATGCGTTTTATTTCTGTGATCCACCACTCTGTTCTTTTTATCTGCGTGCTTGTTATTTTTTTAACTCCAGAGCTCTCTTTTCCCGCGTCAATTAGTATTTTTTAGAAAATATTCTACTTTCATTCAATTCCGTTTCCTTCCGGATCATCGAATCTTTTAGTTAATATTTGTTGGTGTTTATCTTGATATTCTCTTTCTTTCAATATGTTACTATTAATTTTTTCTTATATCCTCACTCTTCTTTTATCTTCTCTCTTCTCTTTTCCTCTCATAACCATTTTTACCAAATAGTGATCATTTTTTATCTTTGTGTCTTACTTTAATGCCATGCATCATTTCCTCTTTGTGTTTGCTTACTAAAAAATAATCTGTAACTGATTTCTATCTTCTAATTTCTTCAACTCGTGTGAATTTGTGAATGTCCTTGTGTTTGAAATTGGAATTTCCTATCACTAGATTATTTTCTATACAAATTTCTATTACTCTGTCGCCATTGTTATTTTTTGTTTGTTCTCCCTCTCTTCCTAGGATATCTTCGGTTCCTTCATTTCATACTCTGCCATTGAGGTCTGTAACTACAATATCTTCCCCTTCTTCGTCTATTAACTATTGGAGTCCTTCACAAAATTCGTCTTTTTCTTTTTGCAAACGTCCTCATTTGCCCCGTATGCTTTTATTAGTGTCCATATCTCCACCAATACTCTAATTTCTATCTTCAACAATCTCTCATTTATATATTCTTTTTTCCTCATGTCTTCCAATCTATTTGGCCTTAATACTGATCCAATCCCACTTCTTGCGCTTTCTCTCTCCTCTCTCTGTCTTTAACTCCTGGCCAGAACATCCACTATCCGTTATGTATTCTCTTCAGAGATAATAACGTAAAGTATGTTTTGACGTAATTAATGATAATGATCTAGGATCGATCCATACGTCTGCATTCAAAGACTTCGGTAGTAGTGAGTGCTTATTTTAAACATAACATCATTCATAAAATGACGTGAATATGATTAGATGAAATTACAACAAACTATATTGGCTATAATTTAATTGATAGCTGAAATTCTACAAAAATAATCAATGTTAGACGTCATGGAGGCGCAAACGTGGACTCGAACAACTTTATGGTAAGTACAAGTACTAGATAAAGGATCTATAGTGCCAAAGCAGGAAAGTTTTCCAAACATAATAATAATAAAGGTAATAATAAATTAATTGATCATAGAGTTCTACGAGAAAAGCAAGGATTGTCATTCAACAGATACATACGTCTATCAGCGTACTCCCGAAACGAATAAAAACGTTTCCTACCAGAAACTTATTGAGGGATTGACGAAGCTCTCTTCCACTTTCAATCTGTTTTAACTCATCATCGCTACAACACGATACAAAATAAAACGTACATTTAGTTAAGAGTAAAAACAGTTGGTTATAGGTAGAACTTTTGCCCCAAACCCAAACAATCAATCAATAAGACACAGAAACACGAAACTAAACGAGAAATGATTAGTTGGATCCGGAATACAGGGAGACAACACATAGAAAATGAGGTATCGGAGAACATGCAACAACAGAGGACGAGGACAACAAAGAACCAGAAAGTTCAACCGTCCAAACTTGTGATAATAATTTCAACAAAAACTGAAAATATAATGATATAGATGAAAACCTACTAAATAACAAAGAAGGCATCCTGAAGAGACGGATCGAATACTTTCAACAATTGCTAGAAGCCGAACCCACTGACAGTATAAAACTAGAATTTCAGAACGCAAAGATGTGAAAGATCTAACTGTGAATGAGGTGGACTTGGACATAGAAATTTACGAGATTCCAAACAGCGACAGTTACTTAAACACGGGGGACAACCAATCCCCAATATTATGTATAGTATTATCTGTAACATTTAGTCTGAAAAAGAAATGTCCGAGGAATGAGGTTGGCATAATTTGTCCACAACGTAGAATGAAATGTCTATTGGATCGTAAGACCTGCAGAGGTATAAAATCCTTACCCTTTGCAAATAACTTTTCTTACTTCAAACTGTATATCAACGTCATCAAACCGTCAAACACCTTCAACACTTTATGATATCTCAAGCAACTCAAAAATCAAACTCACGCTTCCGGTACAAATCTTTCTGGTGTCAAATGCTTCTAGTCATTAGTGAGGAAGTGTCGTTTGCTATGTGCAATGGTTTCTAGTGTTGATGAGATAGGTATATTAATACATATTTTTTCAAGAATTATATCAATTTCATAACAGAAAATGTGAAAAAGAAACGCGAATACTGACGAGCTGAACCTTCGTTTCTAAATGTCTAAAATCTGGGAAAGGGTTGTTGGAATATTTAAACAAGGAATTCTTAATACAAACTTACACCTATCTTATTTGGTCCACATAAAATCTTAAAACTGCCCTCATGTCTACTTTTGCTAAACGTACATTCACACTATCAAACAAATTGGTAATAAAATAAAACGTCGAGGACTCTCTATAAACGAACTAATAAATTAGGTGCGTTAATGGCCAGATAAGAAGTAACCGTTCAAAAGCTTACAAAGTAAGCACAATTTACATATGCCAATAATTATTCTAATTATTGACATGTGCAAATTGTGTACCTAATTTATTAGGTCGTTTATACAGAGTCTACATTTTATTTTATTAAAATTTTGGCTCTAGGAAATAGCTCACTAAACAAATCGATTCTAAATTCGTGTCTTTGACAGTTTTAACCGTGCCGTGTCGCTTACTACATTCATTACAATCGTTTGACGTCAGTACTTGATTGAACTGAACACCTAATGCTTATATATAGTTTCTCTAATGTCTCGCAAGCATCTGCGCTAGTAGGATTCTTGCTAAAGTTTTAAAGATAGGTGCTTGCAATTGCAAATCAAAAGATATTAAAGAATATTGAGTTTCCAAATGCTGCGAAAAGTAAGGAAATGTCACTGAGCGAGCCAGGGGCTGTACGGTATATGTATGTATACGGCTCAGTGACTCCGAACCCTTACACCAAAAAGGTAGAAAAGGTAGAAGATAAAAAGATAAAGAAGAACAGTTTCCAAATGGAAAGTACAACAAACCGTTTTGGTTGTTTGGTTGGTGAAGAAAATAATTGCTTATTGGTGTTATCCCTGCAAAATACTTAAAGAAAGACTGAATTACTTTCTAAACACACAACAATCACTTAAACTTTCAAAGAACGCTAAGTAATAATATTTAGGCGATTTAATTTATTTCGAATCGATTCATCTACTAAGCCGAAAGACTTGCGCCCGTAGGGTTCCGTTTATCTGCTGCAGAATGTTGCTAAAATAGTTATTTGTCCCGAATCACCGAGAATTTTCCTTGTAATTCTACATTAATCTGCACTCGGCGAAATTCAAAGCGGAGCGGGTTCCGCTCGGACAAGCGTATAATGGAACACAGATTAAATCCTACGGAACGCACGCATTCGTAGGCGTGCCACCTACTGCAAAAACCCTGATATATTTAATGGAAAGCCCACGGTTTTAGGGAAAAAAGTCATAAAATCCGATTCAGCTGATAACGTAATTTACTTATGTATAATTATTAGAAATAATTATTACAATATTTTTATCTGTAGTTTAACCTATTTAGACATTTTTTAAAATATCTGAAAATATCGCCGTTATTTGTTGTCAGCTCGTTGTTTGTTTCGGCGTCTTGAACGTAGTTACTTTCCATAGGTTTCAACAGAGAGATATCACTTTAAACTATATTTATTTGGAGAATGAGTATCCAGTAATAAATAAATCGTTTCTTTCCACCTATCACTCCAAGTGGGTCTCAAAGGCACCAGCGATCGACGACATTCCAGTTTAAATGTAGTAAAAATGTGGTTGGAATTATGACCACATTAAGTCAGCTTTGGAATCAAATTCTTTGAAAATGGAATTAGGCGGCTAATCAAAATACCACATTCGCGCTCTTTAAATGTTGAACAATCACAGTTTCTCACTACCTTTCTTTTAGTAATAAATTCTGTAGACCACAGCAATATAAACTCTAACAAATTTATTTAGAATATCACAACAAAAATGGGTTTTTATAATAGAAACAGACTATCTAGCACACTGGACGGTATCCGTACATAATTCACCTATTAGTGAGCATCCTAAAAGAAATATACTTCTTGAAGAAATTAGTGACCTACAGTTCCAAAAGTTACCAGGAGTCGCAGCTTCTCTACGCACAGTAATTTCACCTAAACTTCTTCATCAAAATTTCCTTGCTCTTATTGAAACCGAAAACGTGGAGAGTAGTGCAGTTATCGGCCTCGGGATATACGAAATAACTTTAGAACTTACAAACTTCTAAATCCGCATCACCCTCGCTTTATATACAGTCTTACATACACTCCTACATACACACGCACATATATGTATACGTAACTACATATGTATGTACGTAAGTCTGCACATGTACATTCGCAGAGAATATGAAGCCACCTATTCACTAATGCTTCGTCGGATTATAACGCACTTAAACCCCTTTTATCTACTCACAGATCCTCTTGTGTATAAACCACTTTGGAAAGGCATTGAGGCACTTTATACATACATGGGAAAAGGTACTTTAAGCCCTCTTCTATTCGTTACTTTTGTTGTTGTAATGGTATTTTGGGATTAAGCTTCAACTTATTGAAAATCCAAATTGTTGTGCCCAATTGTTACTAAAATTGAATATTGCTTTATGAATTGCGTTTTTAAGAATCCACATAAATCAAAGAATATTAGTGACAAGAAATTATCTCGTGTTTAGGGGTGCTTTGATATTTAATTGTTTGTGGCAGAATAAAAGTAATTAACTTTCGGTGGAACAGATTTTAGTTACTCATAAAAGATATAACTAAATACAATTGGTTAAATTTTTTAAATTCAATTTTACCCGCTAAGATGGAATATCACAAAGTAATGGTAACAGTTACAAAATATATATCATACTCATAACGTATCACTATAGTCATTTCTGCATCATGCAGCATTAGAGAGTATATGTTAAATAAACTCACAGCAAAGAGTTATTTATTTATTATATATTATACTTTTAGAGATTTTCAAACTCAATAATCACTAGCTGTAATCCAAAACTACTAAGTATAGGACACCATCTTTAGTGTTTCCACTTGCCTTCATTTGTAGTGTGTTACTTTTATTTCCACAAAAGTGGACGACTTAGATTCGTATTCTGGTCTGATCACTTTACTTATCCCATTTGTTGTTGTTTCTGAGATACCAACTTCAGAGTGGAAAGAATTTTTCGAGAATTGATTTGAACGCATGCAGTGCAGAGATCTTAAAGGCGAATATTTTGAAAATCAATAAAACAGTTTGTTCCATACAAATTCATTTCTCTCCTAATTTCTGTGCAAATTGAAAAGGCGCCCATTGTATTAGAGTTCGTACCGCTTCTATTTCACAGTGGTTCTGCTCTTCTACAACTTATTAAGCATGAACAATGGGAGGAAGTATGAAGCAGCTTCGAAATACTTTATTTCCGAAAAGGCAAGAACACTTCCCAGGTACAAAAGAGCGACAAAATATTGGTATTATTAATTGAAAGTAGTTGGCATAGAACAACTGGAAGTATCATATTAATTCTTGCAATCAACGAATCATTAGTGTCAAAGCAATTACGTTAATTTGGAATGATTAGCAAGGCAAGATTATGCTACACATTTAGTGGGACTAGTAGGAAATCGGCTATGGGGTATTACCTAAAAATCAGGCTATTAATTCTAAGAAATACTACTTGCAACTAAGAAGATTTAAGCAAGTAATCGACCAGAATTGAGCCTAAATTAGCCAATAGAAGGGGTATGTGTTCCATCAAGACAGTGTTAGACCACACATTTTTATAGTCACGTGACAGAAACTTCTGCAGCTTGATCTGGATGTTTTGCTCCATTCACCGCATACTCCCAACCTTGCGCCCTCCGGTTGCGGTTTACTCAAATCACTTCAAAACGCCTTACACGGTACAAGCTTTATTGCATTTGAAGTCTTGAAAAGTCACCTATACCGGTTCTTTAACCAGAAACCTCGAAGAGCCGAACATACTATATTGGCCAAATTTAATTTTTGGTAACCAGATTTTTTCTTCAATTTTTGCACAGAAAGTGGAACAAACTTTTACATCAACTGAAAAAGGATGTACCTGTTCTCTTATGAAGCGGCATGCGCTCATTTTCTCTGATCAAGCTCTTCGGATTATAATTCGCTTGTCGGTTAGAGTCTTATGCGTCCATACAAATGTACAGTACGTTTGCAACAGGCATTTGATTGTGCTAATAGACTGACGTAGCACCATGGTGATTGAAATTTGCATTTTTAATTTACATATTTTTAGGATTGATAGTATGTTCTGCAAATAAACCTACTCTAAGTAAACGAGTTTACTTAGAGTAGGTATGTAGATCCAATTCGGCCCTTAGAAATTGTATTGTGCTCTTTATGAGAGTTGAAGGAATTTACACCTAAATTACTTCTTGGTAAATCCCCTAATTCCTATAAAGTCATGACTCAAAACCTTCGGAAATTTGCTAAAGATGCAGACAAAATTACACCACCTTCGATAGACTTCAACTACCGTCAATTGATAGTGATGCCAAGAATTGTAACGTAGTATTACTGAGACCATAACACATAAGTATGAGCTCCTCCTCCAGCAATGATTTAATTAAATCCAATGATACGTTTTTCTCGAGCAACAGGGTAAGCAGTTTCAAATCGTACCTTAGAAGTTGTACTCTGTCATCCGTTATGACCAATAGCGCACATCTTTATTTCTACTTTATGAATTTTCCATCTCTAACTAGAGATTCACTAATTTTTCACAATGCGGAAGTACAAAACCATTTTTTATTTAAGTTGGTCTTGATTTTTTGAGCTTATTTCCAAATCCCTCATTACTCGGCGCAATTATACTAAAAATTTGGTGAACATAACTTTTGCAATAAGAGAAATGTACAGGTTCCCAGAAAATGAAGTTTGGTTTTCACGTTATATTTCAGTAGTGTATTTTTTTTTTTGTGATAGCACAAAAAGAATTACTGGGCGTATTAATCCACAACTGTGACCACGTAATTGACCATGTCTGCAACGGTTTCCAATGCGCCTACGTACTATGCTTTATTCTGAACACCAGTATATAATCTTGAAATATTAAGTTGGCGCAAATTAAATTATAGCTGACAAAACGTAAGGGATCACTATTCCATAACATCTCATTCCATTTCTCTCAAACTTGTGAAAATTCCTTATCTCCACGAAAACAAAGAAGCGAACTGGTCAAGAGACGTTGAAGCGAACATTCGCCAAGAGTTAAAACGAATCTGGATGTTCATTAGCAGCCTTTTAAGTTTAAATTATTCAAGTCTCCTGTAGGCGAATTAGTTTTCTCTAATTTCCATTCCGCCATTAATTCGCGTCTGGTCCGCGTAGCCAGAGTTCGCTAGTTGTTCCTGTCACCATCTTACCCGTTCGCCTACCGTCGTCGCTGGAAAAGCGAGAGAGAAAAGAGGAGAGAAGATGACAGAGGGGCGAAGGAGAGGCGAATAACCCACTCCACGCAGACTTTCACGTCTCGGTACATCCTCAATTCTCCATGTAATGTAAGGCTAATGCAATTTGAACGCGAGTGTCGCGAACTAACGGGTAACCGAGTCAACAAAGAGACGCCATTTTCACACAGCCAGTTCCAATTCTAAGGAAATCTGCAGCAACGTGTGTCGGCGGGCGGCGCGAGACAGAAACGTCCGATTTTCTATTGTCATTTACGTAACGAATAAAAATTGGGTTCAATACCTGCAAAGTGGGAAAATAGATTTTGCTAAGTTGTTTAAATTTGCATTGCATGGTTTTGTAGCTGAGAGGCAAATTGACCATTAACATAAAAATTAACATCCACAGAGAGTAAATTATATTTCGAGCAAAAGGAAACTAAGTAAGTCAGTTTTAAGTTCAGAAGTGCTTCTTAATATTATATGCCTTAAATGTCGTGTTATCTAGGTTTAAGCACTTAAGCATTTTTCTTAATTTGAGGCAAAACATTTTACCTTTATGGGGCATCTTCCAGAAGGCCTCAGCACACGATGGTTCCCTTAACGAAAGCGTCTTGGCTGCTGATAAGACGGGAGAAAACCCGCCCGGAGACGGGATAGGTCCAGAGGTCGCTCCCAGCCTGACCTCTTCACTGTCACCTGAAACAGACAAACCCGATAGCACGATAAGCACGATAGTTACATGTTACATAATTGTTATTTGATTTTCAGTGAAAAGTTGTCCTCAAATATAAGGGAAATAAATTTTGTTAAATAATTTTAACATTTGCTCCATCCATCATTTGTTTCGTCAATTTGTATTTTTTCAAACATTCTCTGATATAAGATAAAGCTCTGTATCAAACTTAAAACTTAAATACGAGGTGATTAAATTATAACTTGTTGTTTCAATATTTGTCTTGGATAAAGTACAAATTAGGTTAGGATAATATATATTTATGACTTGCTTCTACTTGTCAAAAAGACCTCAATTTTTCGAGGATTCTTAATTTTATTGTTGAAAATCAGTTTCGAATGGAACAAGTACATCGATGTAATTCAACAAAATTCTGTCACAGTCTCTATTCAAAAGAACTAGGTCATTTACTTAACCTTGAATAATAAAGCCTTCATTATTCAAATAGAAACAACTCGTCAGTGGCATGTCCACAGCAAGGGAAATAGTACAACCATATCGTCACTCAGTACAAGCTTTAATGTATGCATTTATGCTAATTTTGGGAATTATCGGCTAAACATGGCGACGTTCCTCTCATTTAAATGTCTTTTAGCTATAGAGTTAACTTTCAAAATTATGACGATGCAAATAAACAAAAAAAAAAATTGAAAACAATGATAATCGGGAAAGTGCAAGGAAAACAACATAAAAAATAGATAAGTTCACATATTTGGGAGTAATAATAAGCGGGGATAGAAATTATAAAACAAATATTAAAGCCGGTACTAACATGTGCATCCGGATCATGGACTCGAACACAAAAAACCTATAAAGGTCTGGTTCGGGTTAGAAATAAAAGTTCCCACTATAGAATACATTGTGCTCAATTAGTCCTCGTCGCGCCAATAGTACTACAACTATCTGAAACGACTATACTAAAATAGTAACATTGCGCTATACAATTCCAGATGGCTTCATATTATACATTCAATTTCAATGTATAGTATGAAGCCATCTGTATTCGTATAGCGCAATGTTACTATTGTCGTACAGTCGTTTCAGGTAGTTGTAGTAGTATTGACGCAAATTGAGCGACTATACTAATGAGCACCTAAATGATATGCTATACCTGTCTATTAGATTCTCAACCACATCCGCTTTTTAAATTTAAACAAAGCGAAGTAGCAAAAGTATGACCAATTGTATCGAATTTATCATATAATCATATAATGGAGGCAAGAATTTTGTCGCCCATATATTAACGTGTCCGTTTGTTTTTGTAATTGTTGGTTAGGAATTTTATAGCACAGAGACTACGATATTGATGCATCAGCTTAAGAGCTTTTGGACTTCATTCTAACATTAACATTTCGAATTTCTACTTATTTGCTCGAGTAGTATAACGACAAATCAAGTTGAGACCATGAAAGGAATGGACTTGTGTTCTCTCACGAAACAGAAAAGCATGGAAAATAAGGTATTGTCAAATGGCTACAGCATGAACGATGATGATTTGGGGATGTGATAGCATGATCGCAGATCACTTTGTGTTCGGTGACAAATTTGAATCAAAGTTACGATATAGAAAACCTAGTAGCCCGTTGCATTTGTTGTTGGGTGCTCGTGAAGGTAGAATTCGACTTTTCCTCTAAAAGATAACATATATTCTCATTCAGAAAATGTTGGTATGGAGTTCTGGGCACGAGGATAGCATTACATTATCTTCACTTATTAGTCCAAATTCTTCTTCTTCTTCTTTGTAATAGGCTTACAGCTTGTTTACTTCAACTATCCCCTTCATCTTCTTCTTGGTCTCCCGGGCGATTTTTTCCTCCGGCTTATTATCTCTTACTATCTTTACTAGTCGGACTTGCGTCATTCTATTTATATGTTCGGTTTATTTATGTCTCCTTCTCAATACAGAGTTCCTATGTGTTCTATATTGCATCGAGGTTATATGTCTTCACTGACTATGTGATCTTATCTTTGGTGTGAATTATCTTTCGCAAAGTGTGGATCTCCGTTGTCTCAAGGATTTGTCTGGGTCTGAATGTGGTTGGGTCTAGCCTCTGACGCGTAAGTCATTATGGCACAGACAAGTATAATTTGATTTTCAAATCTCGACGTAATGGCATACGATGTGATTTAAGCAGGCTGATATCTTTGCCGTTTTGTTGGCTTGGTGTGTGACTTGTTTTGGTAGAAATCCGTTGCTTGTTATTAACGCTCCCAAAAAGTTGATGACGTTATTTGTTCGATGATTTTCCCTGAAGTTCTAATTTGCATCTCCGAAGTTCCTTGTTTATTAGTAATACTTTATCCTGGAGGTCGACATGCTCAAATCAAATTTCTTGCAGCGTTTAGAGAATTTAAAGTGCAACCGTTGTAACTCTTCCTCGTTTCCAGCATCACCCCATTTCGATTCTATATCCTCGACGACATTTTTATATCGTTATCTTTATGACTTCATTCACGGTGATGAATAAAAAGTAATGGGCTCCAAATTCAAGGAGATCATATCTTGAAAACACTATAAATGATTTGAATTCGAGCATACCTCGTGGATCGACTTTTCGTTAGCCATTATTTTATGCTCACAGTGCAATCATTGTTTTAATTCACTTGAATTCATTGCATGATAATTTTAACAGATTTGATCAACTCTTTCTGGATGTTTAGGACCTTTTGGAAAGCGGTGTATTTCAAACACAAAATTGGTTAGAGCTAGGTTAATGTAGCTAATAACGTATTTCGTTACTACTTTAATTTCAGTCCAATACCAAATCCATTACTAAAATTGCTGTGAAGAGTACTTTTCTTATAGTTTTCAAACTGAACCACGTATGCAAAACCGTACAAAAAGACGATGTATCGGCTTATGCACATGGTCATTTTTTGGCTATAATCTTAGACGTATGTAGATGTTTTATATCACACGGAATTACATTAAATACACGTGTATTTTGATCGTGAATAGTAAAAATTTGTGACAACTTTCTTGGTCATTGTTCTCTACAGGAGGTCGGCAACCGACACACGTAAATGAAGACAAATTGAAACGTCCACTGCTTCTCCATTGTTTCCGACGCATCGCTGATTGCGATTGAACAAGCCGAAACAACTGAATCAACACAGAACAATCGACAATCCAAACATTTGCCATCGATATGATGACTATGCAATCATTTCTCTGTTCCAAACCGAACACCGTCCAGTATAAGTTAGAATATTTTTTATGTACACCCCACCTCTTGCTTTTTTTTAAATTGTCCTAATTCACCTGTTTGATACAGTTGGGTTGGACTTTCTACCATTAGCTATAACATCTACAAGTATGATGCACATTTTCATTTAGTACACATCCGTTTTTGCCGTACAGGATCGCCATTGTTAAGTCGTGTATACACATGAACATTATTATTAAAGTATTATAATGTTGCTCTGGACGCAGTACTAACTATATATGTAATAAAATGGGAGCATTTACTTTAAAAATTGACTTCCTTAATATAGATATGTAAATATATACAGAGAAAATGTTGCTTGCTCACTTCAAATGCTACCTCATACATACATACTTCGTTAATTAAAAAATAGTCATTCTCGATAGAAAAAATACTCTCTAAAGCACTCTTCAGTATTTGGCAGTTAATATTAATGTATCAACTGTGAACAGTAAAGACAATAATTTGGATGTCGAAATACGCATTTGCATGCACCAAAATCAGTTTAGTAAAACTGCCTATCATTTTATTTGAATATTTTCCTACCAGGTTGGAAATGCTGATTATATGTTTTGGTGTTTTATGTAAGACATATATAATTGCTGAAATTCTACAAGAGTTTTTGAAGAATGCAAATATTGGTGTAGGTGCCAACATACCATGCTACAGACATGTTTAATTGCTTTCAGAACTTTCAGAAAAAAGGACCATATATCCAGACCTACTTAGAGTAATTGCAGCATGTCGAAGTATGCCATCATACTAATCCTACAACGTTATGTACCAATGCTGCTGAACTCCTTCCTATTAAATCGTCGAAGGAAATTGTAGAAGTCAGCGACTATCAGTAACGAATACTATGACTATATCCTTTCTCATGTGGTTCTTCCATTGATAAGTGTTTGGACGATACTATATGCGATGGTCAAAAATAGAGTCATCCATTCTCTCTTTATGCACACCATGCGCATCACATTAATAATAATAATAATAATAATAATAATAATAATAATAATAATAATAATAATAATAAGCGAAATTGCGAAGGAAAACTTGTTTCTAAATACTGGAAACACAAAATCAAGAGTGAACAACAGACAAAAAGGATGATATATAGAAAACTATAGAACAGGTATAAGTTATAAATACCCCAAGTCAGTTATAGGTAATAAGAAAAGTTGATGCGAAGAATTGAACAGAAGAATACAATTAACAAACAATACATATTATGCACTACAAAAGAAACCAGGAAAATTATTATATTTGCTATATATATATATATATAGGCTGTATGCAGACCATTTAGATCCATAGCCTTAAGATTTCTCTCCAATTCTTTCTATTTTTTGTCTTTTTCTTCCAGTTCTGGATTTCTTTTCTCTTTTAGGTGTTCCTCTACAGCCTTCATCTAGCGTCTTCTAGATCTTCCCCGTTTTTTTACCTCTGGTACCTTCCATGCTACATCCTTTACGTCTCCTTCTTGTTCCATTCTTCCTAAATGCCCAGGCGATTGTATTCTTCTTGTCTTGATGGTATTGCTAACTAGTGCCACGTCAAACATTTGCTGTATGTAAGACTGTATATATCTCGATACGATTAGATGATAATGATGCCCCATAAATAACCAAGGCCTGCACAGCGGGACATCAAGAACGCCTTATCTTCGTTCTCACACCCGGTTGTCGCGCATCAATCCATTATGGAATAAAACATAATTATGGGCTAGCATCATGCATATTACCCTTTGATGACAATGAAGTCAGATACTCAATTTTTTAACGTGACTCGATGGATCACTCGCTGGATCCCCTGAGTTTTGAACGTAGGTCATCGGTATAGCAAGCAATCACGGCAAAAAATTTTAACCGTTCAAGTTCTTCCTATTAGTGAAAATAAGGAAAAAGAATACAAGTAACAGAAATAATCTCTTTTAGAAAAGTATTAGAAGCAAAAATGAATAGCACAAGTAAGAAATAAACATGTAAGTAAAGAATTAAGAGTTTGGTAGGCAAATATTTGGACATTTAGTCAGGATGGAAGAAAAGAAACAGGAAACGCAAATACGGGAAGCAAAATAATTGCGAAAGAAGAAAGAGGAATACACAGAAGGTACACAGAGAGAGAGACACTGATAGAAACTGAAACTCAGCTAGAGAAATAGCAAAAACACAGGAAAAATGGAGAAAATCCATAGAAACAATGGGAAAGATAGTTCAGCAGTGGGCATCTCGCCAACGTATGGTAAAAAGGAAAAAGATTCGACCGAATTCATGTTGTCAAAACTGTGAAAATTCATTTTCTAAATTGAAAGAAGTGTATTGATGGTAGGAGAGAACATTTGGAAAAACAATAAATTGACTTTTACTGTATTGAATTTCTCTTTTGGTATCTTGCAATCTTGTGATAAAAATGCAATTCTTCACTAGTTTATATATTATTCTTCCTCAATGACATAGAATGTAGACAAATACAGCTAATACGCTGTGAGGAAAATAAACTCAAATCAAAACTAAAATGCACAAAATACTTTATATAACATATAACTGATATAGGAAACATTTATGATTTCATTTCAATAGTACTTTATGCATCTGCTTACTATTGTATATATACTACGATTTGTTCAGAACTTGGTTTTCAACAAAATATGTATGATATTGTCCAGAAATTGTCCTACTTTTTGCTATATTCTGCTACTTGACTCTGATATCTAAAATACTTATGTAGACAACAATATGTTGACCCTTAACGTGAATTTTGTAGAGGTCAAATAGTAGGTCATAATGGATCATTTGAGGAATTTTCTGATAGAATATAGCGAAGCGTTTCCACTATGCTAAATAGTTATTGAACCTAGCAAAAACCGAGGATGTCAGATTAAGGCATCAAGGGAGAACCGCAGAACATCGATCGATCGATCACTGTATGAGGCAAGACGATTTTACCGGTTCTAAAACTATTGAAACGCAATGATTTATAGAACATGGAAGACCCATCACAACGCGCATTCCATACCGATGGATAAAATCATTGTGGATGTTTTCTCTCCATACCTAGTTAGTGCAAGTCCCTACAGTTGACCACCAACATCAACGTTTTAAATTGTGTAAAAGCCAACAGTAATAGGATGAAGAATGCAGGGCACCCAATCTCAGTAACAACTACTACTTTTGTTTGGGTGGGGGCGGGATGATGAACGAACGACAGTAAGAAGATATCCGTTGTGCTCGAAAACCTAATCCACAATTTTCTGTGAAGGGACACGTACACTGAATTATGGGCGTTATGGTATAAGGAGTTATTGCACATGGTAGTACATCACCCCTATTTTTTGTTAACAATATGACAGCTCAATGCTATATCCAAGAAATTATGGAATCTCATTCTTCACCATTTCCTCAAACGCCTTAAAACACTATTTTCCAACAAAGTAATGCCTATCTTCATATTTTCAGGACAACTTTAAACCATTTCAATAGCACCCACGTTAATCTACTACCTTGTCCGTCGAGGTCTCCCAACATTTGAATATCAAACAGGTATAGTGTATCATGAATAGAATACTGACTTCTGTTCCTCTTTAGAAGTCCTTCGATGAATGTATTGGGATTGTCCAACGCATTGCCAGTTAATTTGCTTAAATTTTCAATCGATATCCTTCAAGCGTTCACCATTTACGTCTTCTGTCAATGTGAATCTGGGTACACATATTTACTAAAGTTACTTAGTAGTAGCTTTCATAATAGAAAATCTGAAAATTATCAGTCACTGATTTAGCAGTCATGTACCTAATAAAATTTAAATTCACGATCAATTTTGCACTTCTCTCGTTTTCTTTCAGAATGCGTATCCTATACAACATAAATTGCGAGCGTTTCTGTGTTTAATGTAAAGAGAAATATTACTTCCTTTAATTGCTTGAAGTTCGTCATACAGAATTCATGTTTCCGTTTGTAGTTTCAGCATACAGGCTTCCGCGCTGGCTCCATTTTCTTTCAATAAATACAAGCACACATACATACATGCCGTTTCGTGCCCTTGCAATCGTTACGTTAAGTATTTCGTCAAGTGGTTGCGGACCGCAGTCAACGGAGGAAAAGAAAAAGAGTCCTTTTATTCGCGAAAAAAGTATATTCCTTGGCCGTTTGATCTCATCTTTTATACAACCGACGTACGTCATTAACTTTGAAAATGTGTTTTTCAAATCGCCGTTTCTAATTACGACAGACGTCGAGTGAGCGGAAACCTCTCTGATGTTTACCGATTTATGTATCGGGGGATGTTCCCGGTTGAACTCCATGCCTCTCACTTTATGCACAAATTCGAACTTAGCAACCGTCTACGCTTACCACCCCTTAAGCGAAAAGCGACGGCACTTTCCATAATTGTAAAGCCCATCATCTTATTAACTAAATCTTACAAAGTATGACATCACATTATACGTTGATTTGCCAACTAGTTAGACTTAAACACTGCAAAATAACGTACAGGGACAAATATACCAACATGACATTGGAAAAGGACCTTGGCATTCATTTTCCAAGTGTCAGTTTCTAATTAATACCAAGATCGTCACAACTTCTTACTCCAAAGTAATAATAACTAACTGTAAAGAGAAAAGATAAAGAGAAAGTTATTATCAATACAACATGGACGTTCGTAGAAAATTTTCTAGAGAGATTTTATGTATTTTTCTTTTCGAAAATATACTATAAAATATTGTATCAATACAAAAAGATATAAGTACATAAGTTAGTTAGTTCGAAAATATAAAATTAATAATAATAATTTCGATATATTCAATGGTTCCTATTAAATTCGACGTTTGTCGCACACAAAAATATTAATAACATTGTCAATATATTTCTTCTTTGCTCACTCCTCCCCTATTTTCATGCTGTGCACTAGACTAAGTATACACAAATTTGACAAACGCTTTTCTGAAATCATATCTGAAAGTACTGAAGCTTCGTTCACAGTGCATGTTAAAACACGTAATGTGATAATCATCATTATTACAGAACTGATAGATGGCAAGTATTCGTCGCATTGCTATAAAATTGCTAGAATAGTAGGTGCTTGATGAAAAGGTTGTCCATTTCTCATACCACATAGCTGCCTCTATTTCTAGATATTCCAAATCTTATTTCTCGCTTTTTCTTTGGCGTTGTTTTGGAACTGTCTATTTTGGGAATATTCTTTGGATAAAACTGAAATATTGAAAATGCTATTTCATTATCTGATGAAGATGAAATTCAGGAATCTAAGCATGGGACAAAGATTGATTGTTAGTAATACTCTTCAGGTGTAATTCTAGGATGGTTGCCTCTATATTTCTGTGTGGAACATCGCCTAGGTATCTCTATTGCTACTGTTAACTTTTCAGCCATATTTACTGAAAGTCTATAAATTTCTTAAAGTTTCTGTTAAATTTATTCGTATGAACTGTGTCCTGTAATTTTTAATATTGGTTGGAGAACAACGGAATATTTTGATATTATGTTTGAACAAATAATAAATATTGGAGTATTGCATGATGTTAGCAAGCGATGCACTTCTTGACGTATTGATCCTGTCCAATTAATACACATTTCTTCTAATTGATTAAAAACGAATTTAAAGTTATTTGGAAAAGCCGATAGACTTTGATATTTTGAAGTCCATCTAGTTTCTGAAAGTTATTCCGTTTTGAACTTTCCCTAAAAAATCTACTACAGATTTAATAATTCCTATTGTTTACCGAACTTCTAGTAAAAGGTTTAAATCATTCACTACTAGGTTTAACATCTGAGAGGCCTAATATACGTAAGTAACTTTTGAATATATATATATTTTATTTGGCGCTGAACTAGCCTCCTTTCCTACCATACCAGCACAACTGTGATATCCTTGTCCAATTAATTTGTTCATATCCAAACTTTGTGAAGGAATCATCAGGTTGATCACATTTTCAATGGTTTTGAAATTCAAACATCTGAGTAACCACGCCAAAACATTGGGGTCCGATTTTCAAAAAAAAAAAAAAGAGCGTTATTATATATTTTCTTTGGGATGTATGCGGTTGGGCGTATCTTGCGTAAATACAGCATTGTACATATGATAGTCTAAAAGGTGAAGGGCGTTGTTAACGTAGCACAGTACACCATCTTATTCCACTTAATTCTTCACTACTGATGTTTCTCCCAGTATTTGGCGATGATAATCAGCCATCAATAAGAAACTGCTAATTATGTACAGATAGGCAAACATGATCTTATTGAGGATGGAAAATAAGACCTCATGGAAAAATCCAATTATGTACACCTTTTTTCTAAACCTTATGGGTAACTTTAAAACCTAGCCGCCTCCACCTTAATTTACGGTTAGAAAACATTGATGACCAAGAATGTTATCATGTCATCCAAGCAATCGAAATGAGACTTTTGCGAGCAGTGAGATGTTATACAAGACTAGAACTTACAAACATCAAAGTAGAGGTAAGATATATTCAGGGAGAAATGGCACTGCCGTGCCCAAAAATAAAAAATATCGTGCAGTAAATGATAATCGCGAAGAAAAACCCAACACGGTAATACTTCGGAAAAAGTTGAGCCGGAATAGCTCCTTACACCTACCTTACACGAAGACGACAAGGCGACAACTATTGCACAGCACACCAGATGACTATTACAATGTGACACACGCAATCTTATATGGTCGATTCTTTTGACTTGAAACGAATTTTTAAATGAGCACCGAAGCGTTCGCTGCAATGGGATTTTATTGTAATTCCATCCATTTAGTAGTTGACAATTTGATTCATTTTTAGTTGCCAGAACGCATTCATGAAAGATTATTTTAAAAGACCAAGTTTCAAAACTTTTTAATGAAGAAAATGCCATCAGCCGAAACATAAAGTGCCATAAATTGTAACGAGTTTTATACATAAAATTTTCGCATCAAAAGCGTGGCTTTCGAATATTTCCTTCAGTTTGCCATCTTCTCTGTGGCGGCATTCCTTTTCAACGTTTTTTCTACTTTTTACTTTCATCGTTATGACATTTATGAAAAGGGAGCATTTCTGATGCTAGGAGCAGCAAACTTTTCAATGCGAGCTCGCGTAGAGTCGTCGAAAGTACTTATTATGAGACATTGCATGTTTCCGGGGAAAGCTTTCGATAGAACGAGCCGCCTCGCGCTTAGCTAAAGAAGCCAGCGTTAGAGTCGGTCGTAGAGGTTACTGAAGTCGTGCGGCGAAACGGGAGCGCACAATGAAAAGCGCACACGATTAACACACACAGAGTTCGCTTTAATTAGTTTGCTTCAATTGAATGAATTTAAATTCGAGCGTCCAAATAAATCAGTATACTTACGTTTTCTGCATGTGCTCAAAACCAATTTAATCTTGATGTATTGCTGTCGGATTAAAAAATTTTCGCCTTCCATAGCAAACTACAAACATTTCCTTTACAATCTGAGTCGAGAACAAGTTTATACTTTTGCATAGTTGCATGAATTCATTATTATCAGTAATTATTTTACTTATTGAGTTTCTAAGGTATGTACGAGAATCGCTTGAATAATGACGAATTTCAGAAAAAATATTTGTAATGATTTGTCTCCGACGCCCTGTGGACCCCAGAAGAAGAAGAAAAATATCATTCGTTTGATACGAAAACAATTAGCCTAGCATCATTAAAGACCATCCTTTGCCTCAAGACAATACACTTTATTAGAAATTGAAAAATACTTATTAGGTGGACTTATCACTTATTAGTCATAAATGATAAGTTACCACGAATTGTGATGCTGTAATCTCTCGAAGGCGTTCGACTGCGTAAAGTACGACATATTATCCAATACACTAAAATGTTATGGGATTCGTGAAATATCGCTGCAGCTATTTAAGACCTACCTTGGTGATAGGGAGCAGTAGGTGTGCTGAAATGGGAATACATCTGGAAGAAGAGATAACAAACCGAGGAATTCAACAAGAGTCAATACTGGGTCCAGTTTTGTTTGTAATTTACATAAACGATCTCTTACGAGGAAAAGATATAAAATCGACTTATGCTGCTGAGACAGTGATGTCAGAGGCTGAAGACTGGTTTGGTTGAAACGCACTGAAACTTAATAACCAAAAAATCTCAATCCGTATTATTTTCAAGTTGCACTACTAACAAAGAGTCTATTAAGTTTCTAGGGGTTTATTTCAATAGGCAAAGTACTTGCAATGATCACATTGTCAATTTGCAAAACCAGCTGGCAAGGGTAATAAATGCCATCAGAAAGGTGAGAAAAGTTGCAGGAGAAGATGCTGCTCGACTTTTTACTACGCGGGATTTGATAGCAGAACCACATGCGGTATTCTATTATGGGGTGGATCAGCGGCTCCAAGCAGAATCTTCCTGCAGCAGAAAGAAGCATATACAGCCAAACGTGAAAAAGATAAGGCAAGAACAAACTGCAGAGAACTATTTAAAGCTATATAAAAAGTGACTTTGCCGTCCTGTCTTATTAGTGCTAATTTGTGTACACATTCAAGTGAATATGTGACAAATAGTGATAATCATGGTTGTGACACCCGTAATAAGGACAAGTTTGTCATTCCATACCATCGAATGTACCGAGCCCAGACGGGAACAAACTACTTGGCTGTAAAACTATACAATCACCTACAAAAGTCCCTAAAGTCCATGTCGATTGAAAAGTTCAAGAAATATACTATCTATACCCCACAGTCAACTATTCTTATTTTATTTTATTTATACACGTTCTATGTATATGCATATGTATCTGTTAGTTATTGCTATTTTTACTTTTTGACGAATCATACCAGGTAATGTACACTATCTTGATATAAAGCATCTATTTATCTATCTTCAATGGCCCAGGAAGTGCGCCATTTCTAAAGTAAGAAACAGGGAATAGCCGAAAGCGACTAAATCTGCAAAGAACATTGGATTTGGAACCACGCACCTCGTGCAAATTCGTCGTTGCCACTTCGAATTATTTGGCTTGTGTAGTGTTCTAATGGAAAAGATTTTGGTTTCTCGCCAGATATCAATTGTTATTGAGTCTAATTATGATTGCTTATCCTGCTTGATTTTTCCAGAATAGATGTGCAGGCGGATTGTTAAGAACATTAAAGTCAAAAAATGTAGCGCAAAGCGCTAAAGTGCGTATATATCAAACTGTAATAAGATCGGTTGTTTTGTATGGGTGCGACGTTTGGGTTTTGAAAGAAAAGGATAAGGATCGTTTGGAAGTGTGGGAAAGAAAATCCTAAGATGGATCTATGGTGGTAAGAAGACGGGCGAGAGGTGGGAGAGAAGATCCAACAGTGAGGTATTGAACATGTATGGCCAACCCAGCGTAACATCTATGGTGAAGTCCCAACGTATCCGATGGTTGGGTCATGTAATGAGGTTCCCTGAAGGAAGAACACCGAAGACAGTGGTGCGGAGAGGGGTAAGTGGGAAGAAGAGAAGAGGGCGGCCAAAGTCAAGATGACTGGATGTGGTGCAAGAGGATCTGAGAGAAATGGGCATTGGAGACTGGGAAGAAAAGGTTGAAGACATGATGAAATGCAGGGCAGTAACCGATCAAGCCTTGTACCTATAGGGCCTGTTGTGCTAGACATATATATATCCTGCTGGATTTTTAGAAGATCCCCAAAAATTGAGAACATTGTTTTACTAAATCGTTCTTAGCAGTCTACAGGTTTGATTGTTCCCTTATTTATGAAGTTCGTGAACTCAAACCTAGTTATTAAATATTGTCCTTTTATGCTCGGGATATTATTGTGAAGTATCTTCATTATTCTCTAAACTATTATTGGTGATTTCGCTGGCAACAGCAATTCGGCAAGATCTGGTTGACGACGATGAAACCGAAATATATGGCACGGAATGAATCACTATTTACGTTGTAAAGGAGTCCACCCATTTGTTTATACTTTATTCCGCATAGAGCTATGGGCTATTGAATGGCCACTTAGTCCGTCTAAATTATACAAAGCCATAAGCCATAAAGCTCTTTTAAGCTTCGTCGCTAGGTTTATATCCGAGAAATATGCTGTGTGTGTAAGTCAATGACTAACATCCAGGATATGAATCTGATCTCCCATAAATTCACATAAATCATTTACTAAAAACTCAAAGTGGATTAAACTATAGTATTACTAATACTATAGGTATACCACGGTTCAGGCAATGATTGCCAACTCACGCAATTATTTAATATCTCAACTATCAAAGAACTATAACTTTAGGCGGTTGTTGAAGAACACACTAACTGCTTGTACATCAGGCAGATGCTGCTGTATTTAACCGACATTTTTCTGTTTTGCTAAAGTCTAAAATCTATCGGCCTAACCTCGTATGAACTCACATTTGCGTACTAACAACCAGTATATTTTTCATTGTTGCTTGGCGCATTCTTCTGCAATAGCCCTTGTAAAGACGGAGTGCAATTAAGAAAATAGAAAAAAATTATCAAATTAATAGAGGGTGATCTATATCTTTATAGTTAAATTTGAAGGTGTAAGGCTCTCAAGAAAATATTTCAACAATATTTCAAATCTGTTTTTGGTGGCTTGACATTTATTTATTTTTTATTGGTTATAAAGCATCTTAGGTAATAAGAAAAAATACACTACATTAATTCTAATTCTTCTGTAACAGAATTTCAAATCCCCATAAGAAAACTCATAATTTCTTTGTAAAGCATCGTCTTAAAATTATTCGAAGTAATAGTTTTCGGGAACTACACAACAGAATTATCATTTATATTGCACACTTGGTGTAAGGAATTTTATCTCTTAAGAACTCAAATTACTCAAGAATCTGTTCTTCGCCATGCGGAGGGAATTCCTGTAGAATTCTTTAAAATAAAAGTTAGAAAGCGAGAAATACTTATATTAACCCATCAAATGACAGAGGCATTACTATTATACAATATGTGAATTAATTACTTTAAAGCTGTTCGGTACTTTTTCAAGACCGGTTAAACTTAAATTATTTTATTGGTTCCAAAATTATTTTGAAAATTGTATATCTGTCCTTGAAAAATAGTGTGTGGAAGGATAAAATACTAGTTTTTTACAATGTTAAGAGCTTTTACAGCTTTATTTTTTTGTCAATAATAAGTGAAGAACCAGTAAGTTTACGGGCACGAAATTTTGCATACCGTGTATTCGCTACGATAGCTACGTCTTATCTGCGAACTTTTTCGTAAATTCCTTGTTTGTTGTTGAATTTAACGTCAATTAAGGAATAGAAAAAATGACCATGGGCTTACCGTAAGTTTTGGACTTCAAGAAAGCATCGCTAACAAAAGGAATTTACAAAAGAGATCGCTGGTAAGACGTAGCTATCCTAACGAATATACGGTATGCAAATTAAAGCTGTAGCAGCTCTTAACATTGTAAAAAACTAGTATTTTACCGTTACACACAAAAATTTAAAATAGTTTTGGACCCAATAAAAAATATTTAAGTTTAACCGACCTTGAAAAAAAGCACCGAACACACTTCGTAGAGTGTTGTCGTCCTTTGAACCCGTTTCTCATTTTCGCGACGGTGCTTTCCAACCTTAAAGTTTTTGAAATTCGGTAATGTAAGAAAGATTTTCGTTTGTTTCATGTGCACTTTAAAAATGTCTTTTTACTCGATTATTATTGAAATCGCGGTTTAGCTAAATACATACCTATAGTAGAAAGAAGGAATGGGACGAATTACGTCAACATACGTAATGTGTGCAGTACCACTGGCAGAAGAATGTAATTCCTTTGATTCCTGCTTTCCGCTATATGTTTATATTATTAATTGTCCAGACCTTTATAATAGAATCATTTCTAACACACAGAACGTTTATGTCGCTTTGTGCAGAGATAGAAAACAAATCTAAAACAATGTTTGTTCGGAATATATTGTCAAGAAGTATGGAGGAATTGTAGCAGTCGTGATGATTTAGGAAAAATTTGTAATTTGGAATATTTATTTATTGTTTAACTACCTGCTGTAAAAACATTTTGATGGCGTAATGACCTGTAAATATAGAACCGGGTCCAAAATTTAAAGGAGGATTGGTCTGAGTTATGCTAGAGCCAGCCATACACATCTTCATTCCCCTGAACATTGCTTGCTATTATTGCTACTATAAGATTAATTGCTTTAGATTGCTCTGGGGCATCCACTGTGCATACCCACAGGTACATCAGATACTTCCTTCAAGGATATGTTCTTGTATATATTGAAAATTAATCAACAAGTCGAAACAATCTAAAACCAATAGTAAAAGATAATATTTCTCTTCGTCTCTAAATCCTTATGCCTTTCAGCGTCGGATGGAAAATAAAAGAAGATAATATTAAAATATAAAAAATATAAAAGCAAAATATAAGCACCCCAGTAGCTTATAGTTTTAGTAATAATATTGTAGTATAGTAATAGTAATAATATTACACTACATATAGTATAATAATTATTATTATTTTTATTATTTTATTACTTTTTCTTCTTCTTCTTCGTCGGTTCTCCTTTAGCCCTATCGGGGCATCAGAGCATGTTTTCTCAAATATCTTATACTCGTATTAATACTAGCAAGCAGAAAGTACGTAATACAAAAATTTAAATAATTTTTAGGAACAAATCTATTGTACAATCTGGATACTTCCTTCTTAAGAATCGTACAGCATGTTACCTTATTCGATATAAAATTTGAATTTGTTTCGAATGATTGTTTTCAGTTACCCACTGATTTTTCTTGTGTTACTTCCTCGATTTTAATGAATGTATTAATTGCAAACGAATTGTGATTTATGTAATTTGTTACAAAAAAGTATAGAAAAGGAACATCATTGTTAACAACAAGAAAGAGCGGAAACTTATTAAACCGTCGGATCGTTGAAGAGATCTTAGGCTTGAAACAAAAAATTTTAAAAATTATTTTCCAACAATATCAAAACTTGTATTCAATCTTTTCCGCCAGATAAACCGCAGCAAACTTTTCATTAGATTTAGTCTTATATGATAGATCTCTACCACTAATAGGTCAATAAAACAAGGCTGGTTTGAACGATAGTTATATTTTCAGAACGTTTACAAACGTTTTCGGAATACCTTCTTCAGTGAAAATATAACAAAATGTTTGTTTATATATTTATCTAGTTATATTTTCACTGAAGAAGGTATTTCGAAAACGTTTGTAAACGTTCTGAAAATATAACTATCGTTCAAACCAGCCTTGTTTTATTGACCTATTAGTGGTAGAGATCTATCATATAAGATAAGTATAAAAAGGTCACGAAATATATATATATATACATTTAATTAGATTTAGTAGCAACTGAAAGCAGCAACGGCCTTGTATTTTCCTGAAGGAAAAGAAACATTTTTCGAGTCTTTTGGACATATTTTAATATTTACCGGCGGTGGTAATTCATATTTAAATTTTATAATGGCCAACCTAGAATTTTTCTACTTTACAAGAACAGCAACAGATAGGTTGTGCATGACATTTGATTGAATCAAGCATTGCAACTTTGTGGCCATTTTTTCTATGAGTGGTTAGCTACTCGGTGGCTCCTCTAATGCAACTTCTCGACAAAAGTTATAATGAATGTTAATTATTCAATTAATTACGGAAAACTGGTTTTCCCAACATGTTTCCAATATTGGAAAGAATTGAAACATTTCTCGCGCGCTTTTTCCTTTCCATTGAGAAACAATTAAATTTAGCTATTTTATAGTACACAAAAGTACAAGTAAAGAAAATACATATCTTCAAATTAGAGACTTATGTATGTGCGTATTTGAAATATTTATTGATATTTTTGAACAGTACCAGTTTCTTTATAAAAGGACTAATAGAGTAAATATACATATACTTTATTTCCTAAATATGTTTACTGAGCTATGGTACAATAAATATCAGCTTTTAAACGTGCAAAAATAAATACGATTACTCTTCTAATTCTATGTTTAATTATCCTTTTTCCCTATAATTAATACGATGTTTACATCAATATAATTTGATCATTTCTTTAGTTCTACTTATTATTCTTCAGAAAATGGGGTAGTTTATTATTATTTTACGTTTTTATGATTATCTTGTCACCAAAATCTCTGTCATTCATCATAATTGATGTATAGAGGGAAACTAAATAATAAGATAGGTATAGGTGCCTATCTACTACATATCTAATTTAGTTACATTATTTTTTGTAACAATTTCTTTAAGATTTCTGAATGTGTTTACATCAGAATACATCTGTAAGTATACAACTTGGATTGAAACTAAAGCTTTTTATGTATAATTGACTTGAATTGAGTATTATGTTTGACTGGATTAAAAACTGGATCCTGCTTATGGTTCATGCTTTAATTGGAATATGTTTCATACTTTTATGCGCCCTCGTGGATATTTTTATAAAATGATTGACTTTTCGGTGTTTAGTCAATCTCCTATATTTTACATCTCTGATAGATTTGTTTCCGGTATAATGACTTATACATCTACAATTTTCAAATCAACTCACCTTCAAAGGCAAAAACACAACAATTGCTTTTCGAAAGTCCAATGTCTTTTTATTTAAAGAAAAACGCACTCCTCTAAATAATACACAAATTGAGTCTGAGAAAATTGTTTAGTCAGTGATAAGAAACAGCCTTGACGAAGGTCGCGAAATTTATAAAAGGAACAGTATTAAAGAAAGTGATGGAATTCGAAAAGAATTCAAGCTGATCACTTGATGGCAACGTTTATACTTGGTTGGATTCACGGACGCGTACCGATTCCGCTTGATTTAGCGGTAATTACCCGTTAAAATTCGTGGTCCGTTGGTCTTCGGCAATTTTGGCACGTGCTTGAAAGTACGGTATGCTGAAGACCGCTGCTGTGCTACCATGCGAAGCGGACCAAAGACTGGCTTCTGCATCACGTCAGTCAGCCGTACAGAGGTGACTTGATCTGAGTGTCGATAGGCGTGTCCAGGGTGGGTAACACCCCGAATTATTAAAGTGGGGAATTTTCAGAAGAGGGATTACATGCTCATGCTACAGCTTTTGCTTATACCCTAAAGGCTTTGGTGATGTTTGTGTGTGCGTCTGTACGAACATGTTGCTATTGAATGGCACAGATACGTCGACATGATCTAAGAAACCGAAGTGACATCTAAGATGTTAAAAAGACTATCTTATACGAAAAGTCTTAATTCTGAAAATAACACTGATGTCCTTCAAGCCTTAGAGTTAGTACTAATGGGAGTTGTTCAAACACAATTAATAAAATTTGTCAGAGAATTGTTTTAGTTTTGGTTGCTATTGGTATTGAGGAGTTCTTCTTTATCTATCCAATAATTTGGAATCAAACTACTAAGCAAACAACCATTTACGGTATTCCACTTTCGCATACTATTGTAAACTGCGACCATGTCAATGTACCTAATTTCATTCACATCATGCGGATTTTTGCTGAAAATGTCTTATATAAGCGTTGTGTACTACGTTTTGAAGGACAATCATTTGAGATAGACTTTAATTAACTTGATGAATTTTTCCGAAAAAGAAGTCGCATATTTTTCAAAACTGCAATGATGTTATTGCTTATAATTGGATACATTGGATCTTTAACTTCCACTAACTAATCCTTAGAAGTAAATACAGAAATCGACAAGATGACGGTTTAGTTTCAATACTAGTCACAAAAGTGTTTAATCTCATCAGGCGTCAACACGTTAGCCTTGTAATAAAAGCTTTGCTGAGTTTTAAGTTGCAATATACCTACATATGTACATACACATCCTTACAAGCTTTTTTTTGTTAGATTTGATTACCAATCTTGGAAATGTAAAGTGTGGTGTCATCTTCGTCAACACCTTTCCGAAAATTTCATATCTTCTCCATTTATACCAAACCTTCATAGGGAAAAGTGCACGATGCTCAATCAAACATGGAATTGCTTGTTCTTGGAAGTGAGCAATTCTGTGAAACTATCAGCGATGTGCGGATTTTAATTGTACCGATTCGTAAATTGCTTAAAGAAATTGGAATGTCAATTTATTGGCATCCCTTCTGAAAACAGAGCACCTTCTGGCAGTCTTTTTGCAATTAAATTTCATACTGTCTAGAGCTTTTATTTCAGGATGACATTTAATTATTAATATATTGGCTTTACTGAAGTATTTGAAACAACCGCAATATTTGCATGTTGCTATATAGTATGATAATAATAATAATAATAATAATAATAATAATAATAATAATAATAATAGTAAATAAGCAGATAAAATAGTATTAATTATATCTTCTGTAACAGGTATTACAACAGAAAGCTTTCTAGATTATTTTAAAAGACTACGTATTGACCCACACATACAAAAACCCGAAAGTAGCAGAAATTCCTAGTTACAACATTTTAAAGGCAAAAATGGAGGTCTATGTGACTTAACACATCCTCTATGTTGCAACAAGCGAGAAAATGTGGTACCTACATACAAATTTAAGTATCAATAAAAGAACGCAAGGGATAAGTACAGATGTAAACAAATTTTGCTATTTAAAAATGTTTTGAATGTATCTGCGCCGGGCCGGCGCAACACTTTTGTCATTCCAGGCATAAAGGTAAAACACAATTTCATCATTTTCTCCATAAACTAGTTAATTTTACAGCCCGTTTCTCCCGTATTCCCGTATTCTCTAATTCACAATTTTTAGGACGAATATTCTCAGGAATTCTTTGTTAAAAACAATTCATGAGCCATGACCAACAAAACAATTGGAAATTCGAGAAAGAAACAACCAAAACGTACTTTTGCTTCTTTTCCAAAATTAAAAGACTATTCTATAAACTAATTCACCAATGAAAACTGAAGCAGCTTCCAAATCAAGCTACAAGTAGCAGTGAATATACTCTACGTAGGGGTACGGGCAGTACTTAACTTCGGTCTGAAGTGACAGAAGTGCGAGTGAAAACAAATAAAGACAATTACCTACTGTGACAATGAGATCGAATAAGACAGAGCATTGGGCGTGATATGTACGCTTGTCTACATATCCTATGCTCTATCGTATTCTATATCCCCGTCACAATGCTGTTAATTCGTTCTCGCTCCCACACCCGTCATTCCAGACGCAAGTTAAGCACTAGCCAAATCCATGTACACTAAATCTTACACTCTTTTTTGAGAAATTTCGTATTGTTCGTAGACACACAACATATCTTTAGGCTTTTCGGGTTAGTTCTATATATTTATTGCCCATTTTTTCAGAATTGCTCCGTTACGAACACTTTTCAGCTTTTAAGAAATAGCGAACAATACGAATATCTCTGATTTTTACAAGAATACCGAAGAGAAGCTACCACAAAGCACTAAATAAGCAATAAACTATGTTATAATTATTTAACGATTAGGGCGACATAGAATTTACATATTAACTTACCAAACATAGTTAGTATTGGAGTGACAAAATTTTTAAACTTAATTCCTTTCTAGTGGTTGAGTTAGGCAATACAAAATCGTTTAAAATTCAAATATATACTGTTTCTAAATGAAAATTAATTCAAATGTGCTGAGCAAAGCACTGATGAATTTTAGTTTCATATCTTACTACAACACAAAAAAGAACAGTGAATGTGAAATAAACACGTATTATTAGTAGTATGTAACAAAATGCTGAATTTAGAATTACAGAAAGTATGCAAAGGTACAGCCAGTACGATATTTATTGAGCCAGAATTTCTAGAAATTTACTGGTTGCAAATATCTATGTCTTCTTTCGGAAATTTCTAAACACACCACTTTTATCGTAAATTCTGAATGATCGAAAGCAGCACCAGATTACACTGCCTCAATCCTGCTATAATCGGATCGTGTACGTAATTCTGTCAAATGTATTGGCACTTATTTATTACCGCTAGTGATTGTGGTGTTTATTATGTTTTACTGTTTTCTCCGCCTCTTTCGAAGTATTGCTTTAATTTGCCCCGTAAGTTTTATTCCAGATTTAATAGTGTGTAATTTGGGCTTGCGGTTCGTTCAGAAATTTATTTCTATTTCTGAAACAAGGTACAGTCGCGGCAGACCCTTACGTCGAGTGCGGTTTATTCCAAGAAATGACGCGGCTGCGTCTTCTAGGAATTCTGGCTCAACAAATATCGTACCGGCTATATCCACAAATATATATATGTATGACATGAAATAAACTGCAATGCATAGCATCACGCGATAGAGGACCAAAAAATAATAAAAAACTCCTAAACACTAATGTCCGATTGCTTTTTGTTTTCAAGCTACAAGCTGTTAAGTTTTTTTATAAATTGAAAAGGCTTTTATTTAATAAAACATCATTAAACATGTAAGCTATTTAGCTCTACATAAGGTGTTCAATTTGGTGACCTTGTTCTTGAATACACATTTCCAATATTCGTATTAATGATTGACGGCATCTTTGAAATATGTTTGGATTATTACGAAATATACCAGCAAACTCCACAATTCTGTTCCATAATTGCTCTTCAGTATTTATTTCTACGGCATACACTTCACTTTTCATAAACCCCCAAAATGAAAAATCGAGGAGATTAAGATGGGGATTACGAGCTGACCATTGTATAGGTCCCCCACGATCAATCCACCTATTTCCAATCTTCTTTGAAGAAATTCCGTTGCTCTTCGAAAATAGTGAACTGGCGCACCGTCATGCATGTAGTACATTTTTCTTATAATATCCAATGGGGCATCTTCTAATAAAGTGTTCAATTCATTTTCCAAAAATTTTTGTAGAGTTCGCCTGTCAATCGTCTGGGCAATCGAGCTGGATCAATTAGATAATTATCGATTATACCTGCCTACACATTAATGAAAAACTCATACTGGTGATTCCGTATTACGGTATGATGAGGATTTTTATCGGTCCAATAATGCATATTATACATATTCAAGACACCATCGCGACTAAAACCAGCTTCAGCTTAAAAACCTCAACGGCCTGTAACGTGAAAACAAAAAGCGATCGGTCGGATCATTAGTGTATAGGAATTTTCTTATTATTTTTTGGTCCTTTATCACATGGTGCTATGCATTGCAGTTTATTCTATGTCATCCGGTATATATAAGAAGATGGTGGACCAAATTGACTTTTTTCCAAAAAATTACGTTCCTGAGGATGAAAATAATCAGAAAGCGTTCTCATACGTGGATGCTTAAATATGTCGAGAACTACAATAAGATATTTTCGGAAAAAGCAAAATTAAGAATACATAGGGCATAAGGTCAATGATAATTTGTGAGCTTTTACGGAAGCTGTGAAAGTCAATTTGAAAATATTGGCAAAGTATATTTGGTGGGAAAAAATTCAAAGTGAGGACGATGAAGTAACCAGAACTTATTCGAATTAGATCGAGAATTGGTAAACATTATTAAAGTGCCGAGGAGATATTAAATAAAAGCGAAATAATGATAAATAACGAGGAGGAAAATCAATGACTAAGAAATACATGTACAGGTTAAAAATTGAAGAACCTACAGGGATATTGGGAGCTAATTAGGAATTGTGCGGAGAATATTTGATTGAAAAAAATTGGAGAGGAAGTGCAAACTTCTAGAGCGTAATTACAATGGTGAAAAACTAGGTATCAGCGTTTAGACGAAAGTGCAATTGGTGATAGAGAAAGAAGGGAAACAGTGGATAAGAAAAGAATTGAATATTTCGAGATAATAGCGAAGATAGAAGAGCATGGAAGGATAAGTATCTATATGTTTCTAAGTAAGGTTTGATAAAGAGTCGATGACGTGATATCATTAAGTAGCGTAAACCGGACTCACGCTGTCACTTCTACGAATGTTATTATTCAACGATAACTTATCAATGATAAGTTATCATTGAATAGTAAAGTTCGAAGAAGTGACAGCGTGAGCCCGGTTTACACTACGTAATGATAACACTCCACTCTACTCTTTTACCAAACCTTACTTATAAGTTCTGAACGGTAGGGTATGCAACCGGTAAGGCAACACACGAAATGTTAGCAATAATTTATTTTCTATTTAAGAAGGATATTAGTCAACAAATGTAGGAAACTAGCTCTTTTTCGAAACTTCAAAATGAACCAAAGCATTATCTTCATGTAGATATCTGCAATTTACTAAAATTAGATAGTATTTTTGTAAGATACCGTGCTCTTACGCAAAGTTTACGACTAATAGTTAATTTCAATGGCAAAATATACCTAGGAATACAATTTCTAATATCCGTATTGCCTTACCTTGGTCATTTCTATCTTCTACGTTTCTTCCCGTCCCTCTTAAAGAAATCGCGTTCCGTGGGGCGTTTCCTGCATTAACTCGCCTGACTGGTCGCGACTCAGACGTGGCAGGATTGGTTACGCTCTAGACGCCATTGTTCACGTAACACGTGGCGACGGCGCATATGGAATCGACGCTCGCCCGCAGCGTCTTCGCAGGAACATTTCTGTTGCGACGTCGGCATCTAAACAACGCTTCCAGCCATTACCACCGCACAACCAAGATTATTCATTAAGTTTTTGCCCTGCAGGATGTTTGGATTATTCTTCAATCGTTTCCCGAGCAGCAGGTGAGATTCTCTTTGTTTGTTGTGGATTTGCATTTGAGATTCCTGCAATTTCGTGTCAAAAGACTTTAGCGTTGCCTAATTTTAACCCTACTCTAAAGCGGAGAATTCTCAGAATTAGACTAAATATAGAAATCCCCGTTCTTAGAAATGAATGATTCTCTGAAGCTATCAGTAGCATGTGGCGTGGTTGAATTATTGCAGAATGATCACTTAATATAGATACCCCTTAACTCGCGATACGTCACTGACAATTTTGTGGATTTATCGAACGATATAGTCCCAAGTAAATGAGTTCACGGAGTTCTGAGAATACTTCGCTGTATTTTAAAGCTTCCCTTCGATATTTGAGTTCTTTATCTGTAAAACTAGCTCTAACGGGATCATCCTCGTCGTTCATTCGGTTCCAATCTATATTTACATCCACAAAAATAAAATGCAAATACAGTAATTAATAAACATAGCTTGGGATACTAGAATTAAAATAATGATTTCTACCATACTCTCACAGTTTTATTAGTACTATGTATCATTTTTGTACATTTAGAAGATGAAACATTTTAGAAAACATGTGATACCAAATTTGTTTTGTGGAATTATTTCATATTAGATATATCAAAATGATTAGGTATTGAATCTGCATTAGCAAATGTTTGTGTTTAAATTAATATATTTTAGTATACTAGATATTAATTTTACTTAATTACAATTACTTTTACTTCACTTTATAGCTGTTATCAAGAGTTGATTTAAAAAGGGGTATACATATATATTTTAATAGAGAATACACAGGTTTATCTAGTAGTCTTTAACATATTGATCCTACCATAGCCATAGGTGAAAAATAGACTACATTAAGAACATGTAACTGCTATTTAAATTTTAGCCTTCCATGAAATAATTAAACAATCCAATGCCTAATTTTATAACACCCACAAACCAGTATCACAAAATATCACTTTGTTATGAGTAACTTTGTACTACTCTCAAGTTCCATGTTGTATCAAAAATTGTGTAATTTGCTTTAAAAACATGGACTGAAACAAAAAATATATATATAAAAAGAAGTTTCTTCGATAAAGATACCTTACCATTACTTTGCATTAACAGTCAATTACAACTAGTCTGGGTGCGTAGCGGTAACTGCGCACAATTACGAAATAAGTTACGATAGCATCGCCGACTACCCATCGCTTTATCTAGCCGTATGCGAGTAGGCATGCGTTTGTGTGGGCTGTCGTAACTTATTTCATAATTACCGCTGTTTGATCAGACTAATTATAACAAATGCAGAGAAACTGGAGGGCAGTGCTATTCTGAAGAAAAAAATGTAGCTACCCCATCATGTTACAATATTTCAATAATTAGTTAGTGATGTTGTCTACTTGATGATTATCATGTACCCAACATATCAAGATATCTGTTTGATAATTAAATGTAGTTTCTGCAATTAAAGCAAGAAAATAAGTCATTTAAAGCTTTAACGGGCATGTGCAACCAACTTAATGGTTTGCAATAAAATAAAAATAATATAAACATAACATAACATAAATAAACATTAAGACTTTCTGCTTGAGCATTCTGAAGTTTCAATCTGTATTTCATGCATAAATTCAGTTCTATGGTGGTTTTATGTTTATTTTATTTTTGTATTGGTTCGAAATTTAAAAATTTCGTTTTGAACCAATCAGAAATACTGAATGAAGAATGTTTGTAAACAAAACAATCATTTTAATTTGTTGCATTTAGGAATAATTGTATCTACTGTATACTTACGAGTCTAATAGTAGCCAACCAGTCATGATATTAATCAAAATGGGAAGCTTATTAGAAGTTGCAATGTCAGTTGGATCCATAAAATAAATGAAGGTGATTGCAAGGACTGTGGTGTAATTTACTGACACTAGATCACATCAATAAACTCCTGACCACACAATTGTTTTATAATAAAATCGGTGACATGTGTTTCGCTAGCTCGAAGCAAGCATCATCAGCAACCGTTTAAACCGAAGTGGAAAAATTTCTATTCATTAAATTGAGGAGTTTACCGATGTGATCTAGTGTCATAAAATAAAGCTAAACCGGCACTAGCCAACTGAATTTATACATGAAATACGGACTGAAATTTCAGAATGCTAAAGCAGAAAATCTTAATATTACTAAATTGACATCATGATCTTTTAGAACGATTCTTTATTTTATTGCAAAACCATTAAACTGGTTAGACATGTTCGTTGATAACATTTGATACAATTTTACACAAGCTCAGTGATTTTGTGAATTTGATCCCTTTAGAATATTGGTTGTAACAAAACCTTATTCGACCAAATGTGTTTAATAGAACTAACCAAAAACTTACAACAACTTACAACTTACAACTTACTTACTTACTTGCTAGAAGCACTTAGCCAAAAATCTTGGTTAGATTTGATTAGAATTCGCAATTTTGATTGGTTGAAAACAAATCTAGATCAGTTTGCGTTAATCTAATTACAATAGTAACGTGACTTCTCACGACCAGAATCAGTAACAAAACTATTACCAGAAATGGGCCACGTCACGATTGAAATAGGATCAAATGAAAACGAAGTTTTCTGTAACTCCTGAAGAGGTCACTTACAATAGTGGCGATACATCCAGTTATCCCATTTTTATTTCATCTTATGTCCATGTATTATTTTAATCAATTTATTTATTTTGTTTTACATTTATTTTTACTATCTTTGTCGTTATTCTTGTTTTCCATTTTGATTTTGTTTCTTTAATCATGGTAACTACGCCCTAGACCCAAAAAGAATTTTGTTACAATTACACAAGTGATTTAAAGTTGATTAAGTTATTTCTTAAAGCAACACAATATTTTATTATTTTGTTGATCTAACGCTTCTAGTAGGTATGCTCGCATCGGCGAAAGCTATTGCAAAGAATTGAATTAAAAACTAATTTTGACAGTTAATCACAAATTTTTAGTTGGAGTTGATTACAATCTACAGTTTTAGTGGGTTGGAAAGGAAAATAAGAGTATTTCAAAATCAATTAAAATAAAGATTATTTGTTAAAGCAGCACAAATATTGCTTATTTTTTCAGTAGTATCAACAGAAAAGCTTGGCGCAAAACTGTTTGGTTAGATAGGCGTTTTATAATTGAATCAGTGCAATTTCTTCCGTGTGCATCCGTGCCTTATTGTTTGCATTTTCTTATTGCAATATCCAATGGAACCTCGCAAAGAAAATATGTTGTGCTTTTACTCGTATATAAATTTATTGTACCATTGGAACATATTTATTTACAATTTTGTCGTGTATTGAGGTAATTAAGACATAAATTTATTTATTTCTGTATACTGGAGGTTGTTTTGTTCCTAAAAGTCCCATAAATAGCATTAAATATTTCCCATATTATTATTGTAATATGTATTAATACAAGAAAAGGCATTTTTATAGTGCTACAGCACAGCCCTATTTTAAAGTATTTTTAATTATGTTGAATGCAAGAAATTTGTTTGAAACAGAGTCAATATTAAATTTCCAAGATGTTAAAAAAGAATGGACAAATATTTAATGCAGGAACTTTTTTACTATTCCCTGCAAAGTTTATCAACATATCTATATATAAGCTGTGTATTGTGCCAACTATTTTATCTAACTATTTGTGGAAAAGTCTAAGTACCTACATTAATTAATGATTCCAGTTTAGAAGAAGTGCGAAGGCCTTGAATTATGTCCAGTCAGTGCAGTTATGACCATCTTATACCACTGCCCATAATTTCATATTGTGGGTAATTTTATTACCATGAGGTCTATGACCCATTGACCTACAGAAGAAACTGCTACAGACGGCTAGGCAGTTTGGCTAGAGAAAGGAATGAACTCCAACAACTTGAAGGTAAAGATCCAGAAACAAGAACACACAATTTATTTTATGATCGCAATTTATGGATGCCTAGGTTTGATGCAAAATCAAAACAAAATTTATCTGATTCCTTCTAATTTTTGGATCGAATTTGACAATTATTTCTATATATACATATATATATATATATATATATATATATATATAAGCAACCATTAGTGTGAATAGACTTAAAAAACTATAAGAACATTTGTATGGTGGTTCTGAATAAACTTAAAAATTAGCTCCTACACAAATACGTATTTCCCCAACTAAGTTCTCATCTCCAGTGTAGATTTGTATTAGGAAGTATTTGGAATTTTCCACATCAGCTAATTTAGTCAATTGGAAATCAAGTTATATATACTAGCCTCAAAAATGTATAGAAAATTAATGTAGCTAATTTCACATAAGATATTGATACAAAAGGCCCAATAGCTTTTGGAACTACACATAAATATTCAAATTATTTTATGTAGAGATTACTTAAACTTTTTTGTTCTAAAACATTGAACAAAACTTTTAACTAAAAATATAATTCTTAATGTGTACCTATATCAATATTTTTGAGAATACCTAAATCTTGTTATGAAACTTTCAAAATTAAAGAAACGCACGTCGATCTAAAATTCTTACCATATATCTCTCAGCATTTCAATAACAAAACAAAGAGAAATATACAGAAGGTAGATACTAGTTAATTACTCTTGCATAGGAAATACTAATGTTGGCATTCATTCCGTAATGGACGTTACTGAGATAGTTATAGATGTTTAATACAGTTTACCTTTTTTGTCCCTATTTCTCCAGGTCATCAACGTCCTGTCTACAAGTAAACGTCCCAAGGCTGAAGTGCGGTACCAATGACATCTCAACTGTCCCTCCGGTTGACAGCAGACGGAGGACCACCCTGTGACAGCCAAGCCGCCGTCTCAAAAGCACCGCCCTGTTCATCTGCTTCAATTTTAGACAAATTGGAATCTATTCCAACAAGCACAAATATTTGTACTGTATAGACATGTCGGTGGTAATGTGGAGTAAGCAAATATACCTTTATCCGTCTGAATTTGTTTTTCTTTCCTGTAATTCTAATCGCAAAGTATATGTGCACATCTGTACTTGTATGCTTTCGGGCATTTAAAGTATTGCTGAAATATATTTTATTTTGCTATTATTTTTATTTGTTTATTATTTCTATAGAATAATTCTGTTTCATTACGTTTGCAGGTTGCATAATAAGAATACATAGATATAGAAGGATTAAAGTGAGCTATGTTAGCCTGTAATTAATTTTACCAATATTACAAACCTAATTTTCTTCAGAGTTTATTTACTTAATGTCTTTCGTCATTATTATATCAGTTAAAAATTTTTGTATGTATATCTGGAAACTTTGACGCCTGGAAAATACCAGTAAATTCACATCAAATTTGTTAAATTGATTCCTACCTGTAAATTTGCAGATACATTCCTGTAATAATTTTAATTCCTTCGATTATTTATACAAATTTTATTGGTAGTAGTAAGAGTGTTTCGCAAGACGAAAATCTGTAAGGTAAAACATGTTGATCTTAAGTCATGTTATAAATATTATTTTTAAATATCCTCTCCTTTATCCCTTGCAGGTCAATCAAACAATAAATCGGAAGTTGGTAGTTATATTTTCAGATAACCTTTTCAGTGACGAAGGTTACCCGGAGCCATTTTAACCTTCTGAAAATAATGCTATTAACTCCCGCTTTATTGTTTGATTGAGCTGAAAGTGGCAGAGGAGAGGATATTTAATAGATAACTACATAGGTCACGAAACATATATATTTATTTATTTATTTATTTTATAAATATTATTGTAAAGGAATGCCCTTGGGCATCTACTTTCTTTATATATTTACATATGAATATATACATACCTATGTGATAAGTATCTATACATTTCTAGAATAGATAGTTACTTGTGTAAAAATGAAAAAGTAGAAAAATAAAAATCTACAAAACTCTCACATAAATAACGTCACTGAGATTTCTTTATTCGGCAACTTTCACAGAAAGTTGTGCAAGGACTGCACTGCAGCCTACATTGCATATGACAATAATTATCGACAAACAAACAAAGCATCCCACAACTAGTTTATCGCGGAAGAACTATACCGTACTGACGAGTCCTAATAAGGACGAAACCGGTCTACGGTTGCAATCGACAACAAACAAAGCAGAATTCCCTTCGTCAGTCTTTGCACAACTTTCTGTGAAAGTTGCCGAATAAATAAATCTCAATGAGGTTATTTATATGACTTATGTAGATTTTTATTTTTCTGCTTTTTCACTTTAATTGTCCTTCAAATTCTTGGAACTAATTTACTTGTGTGTCTAAGTAATAAGTATACATGGTACTTCCTGAATTAAAGTTGTATTCCTCTGCTTCTATCCAAATCAAGTTCCAACAGTAATATCCTCACTACACCCTCATAATTACAATTCCCAGCTAGTCTTGTAAATTTACAGGAAGGTTGTAAAAGATACGCACAATTTTGTATTTTCACATTCACTTTTTATTGCATACATATTTGTTTTCTTTAAAATAGAGCGGCTCATTCTAACACTTCGATTGGATAATTTAAAAAAGGGTTAATGGTGAGATTACTAACAATTTCTCTTGAACGGTTCATCATGGTATAAACTCCATAACAAGAACGTATATCTGTATGGCTTCAATAAAATAAATTTCAATAAATTTGCTGGTCTTTCATTCATAATCGATGTATCTTAAGTAGATTTTGTTAATTATCATTTTGACTGTATACAACAAGAGCGCTCAGACCTGTAGGATGTATATTTTCTTGTGCATTCACATTTATACAAACATAGAATTATATGTGGCAAACCTGGAGCAGTACGGTATACAACTGTATACAGATGGGTGGCTCCGAACCTTCCACCCAAAGGTAGAAAGATTGAAAGATTATGGTGATATGTATAATCTATATTACTAACACACTTCAATCTTTGGATGTCGGTGGATGGCATTGCATGTCGTCCGCGTACTTTTCACAGGTGGCACGTAATTAGTGATCGACATTCGCAGACATGATATCAGATCTTCACCTGTTAGCCGACTGCCATATTTCGATCTAATATGTTTTATTTCAAAAAACATACATTCGCATAGAAAAGGTGATCTAGACAATTAGGTTTGTGGTAATTTGTTGTGCTTTTATGTTGTTTTTATTAACCAGCCCTCTGTCCTCTTCAAACTTTTCATTCCACCTACTTGTTTTCCATTTGTAATAATTTCCACAATTCGCATCTGTACATTAACATAGCTGTATATATTATTCCATATTCTTTGATGTTTAGTATATTTCTTATGTTCTATAAATGTTATTATGATTTACGGTTTTGTTTTACTTTTTCATCAAGACTTTGTTCTCACTAGAGTGGTTAGGTATACTTTCTTCCTCGCAATAAGTAATTTTCACAAACAATTTCCACCGTTTTCCGTTTCCTAGGCACATTATGTCCGCCTTTTTCTGTATACATATGTTTTTAGATTGTGTCCTTCCAGTACTTCCCACCATCGATTTATTTTATTTCTTCGTTTTCCTTTGTTGTCTGCCATTAATACCAGATCATGTGCTTATAATAACTGATTTATATAGATTGGCAATATAATGAAGACAACATTTCTAGAAAAGAAAATTAAGTATCTAAAGATAAAAGCCATTTGACAATCATGTAAAGACAAAAATACCAAATCAATACAATGAAAACGAAGTTCTTGAGAAGAATTGGAAACGGAAATAGAAAGGACAAAATAAGAAACGAGAGATTCAAACAGAAAGTGCAAAACAAACATATCAGCGAAAAAATCATAGGTCAACTCATGGACGCTTCCCGAATGTCGGCTTATTAAACCAGTGCGTAAAACGCGAGTGCCGCAGATAAGTAGAAAGGAAAGACCAAGAAGAAGATCGATCAACAGAATACTAGCAAAAGCAGAGAAAAATAAATGCCGTGAGACGGAATACGAAGTGTAACGTAAGATAGAAAACAATGAAGACAGAGAAAGAAAAGTCAACTCAACCAGTTTTAGATCTAAAGTAGAAGAGATGCCTTTCCTTATATCTCCTAAATGTACACTTTTACACTTATTTCTACACCCATAAAATTTCTGCGGAGTAAGAAATTGAAATTCGTAATTTTCTGTGTCAAATCAACTCCAATGCAGTAAATTCTAATTAAGACGGAGGTTGTTAACTTTTCTTGGCACCCAAAACGAAAAAGAGTTTCGTTTTTGCGGAGTTAAAGCAGCGCAATCTGAAACGATAAATAGAGTTCGCCTCACGTAATTAAATGTATAATTTCACCCACTTTTTAGGTAAATTTGACTGAAAGAAGTTTAAGTAATATCGGTTCAAACAATTCTAACAAGAAAGAGAGACGTATACATCATGCATAACTCACACCGAAATAGTGTGTTTTTAACAACCAAAATTTTTGCTCCTGTTTAACACCATTTATTACGTGAAGATGTAGTTTACATCGCAATATTTTCACTACGTTCTCTATTAACTACTTGTGCAAGTAGACGCAAGGGAACCACCAGAGGGAGTGAAAAGGGTGTTCGATCGAGTTTAAAAATTTTATATATGTAGTCTTGCGAACCAATTCATCAATTAAGGGTCGGAGTATGCCTCCGTATTTAATATTTGTCTTTATTCTGAATTGTTCTGCAGAAAGTCCTCCAATTCGTACTCACTCGTATTATTTTTCTACTTATTATTAGATACCAGGGACGTAACAATTATAAGATAAACGACAAAAAAGTCATTTTTAACCATTTACATTGATGAATTTATAAAATCGTTATAATTAACGATTTTTATAAGATATATATTATTTTGGTTATCGTAACCAATTAAAGTGTGAAATATTTTTTTTTGGTTTCAGATAACCATTATATCAACCAAAAAGATTTTTGGTTAGAAATAACCATTACAAAAGAAAATTCTTTTTTGTTATCAGGGATGAAATTGATAATAAAAAATTAATTCATAAAGTTTTAGTGGGAATATTTCTCTCATTTAACCTTCCTACACGCATACGGTCTGTGGGACCGACTTATATAGTATAGTATACGTGTTTCATATATTGACGTGAGTATAGGAAGGTTAAAATGTTGAATAGGGATTTCTAAATCCATTAAAATCGTTATCAAAATTGCAATTGACTGTATGTAACCTTTATTAGGTTTTATGTAATGATTTTAAAATATAAAAAACATACACCGCCTTCAGCTGCGCTAAGTTTTGCTACTACCGCCAGAGATTTGTTATGTTATCTTGTTCATGTGTTGTTGTTGCATTAAATTTATTGCTCATTTGTTGTTCTGTTCGTTAAAATTTTTTGGTTTTTATTTTGTGAGGATTTTTTATCTTGTTTGATATATTTTGTTTTTTCATAGCTTTTTTATGTTCATTCACTTAAATTTTTTTTTGTTTTTTTCATCCCTGATAACCAAAAAAACGTTTTTTTTTTGTAATGGTTATCTCTAACCAAAAAATCTTTTGATTGATATAATGGTTATCTGAAACCGACAAATTATTTTGGTTTGCATAATTGTTACTTATAACCAAAAAAAATATATTCCTCACTTTAATTGGTTACGATAACCAAAATAATATATTTGCAATGATAATGGTTAAAAATTCCCAATAATAAATAAAATGAATTTTCTTGTAACCTTTTATCTGAAATAAAAAAATAACAATTATATTTGGTGCCTGTAAGATACTCATACTTCGCGAATTTCAGTTCTCGGAAGAAAGTCCAAAAAGTTTTTCTAGATAGATTGTGGTAATATACACCTTTTAGTTTGATATCAATATTTCTTCTGATCTGGTCTGGTCTTAGTACAAATATCTATTGCTGAGTAGATATTTCAGTTCAGAAATCTGTCAGGGAAAGGAAGAAATTGGGTTTTGGTTTTGTCCTCGCTATTCTTTTTCTTATCTAACATAAAGATGCTATTGCATTTTGTCCATTGTCCTTCTTCTATACATGACTGTAACCATTTTACACTCCTAAACAAATAAATATTAAGTTAAATGTTTGGCTTTTCATGTCATTGTAGAAATCAAGTTATTTATTTAAACAAAGGATTTGGACAGAGCCAATTATTGAGAAAGCTTTATAATTTCGTTCAAAACTTATTGTTACATTTACTAATGAAATACATTCCTGTACAACTTTTGGTTCTGTAGAAAATATTGGTTAATCACCAGAATTGTAACCAGGCTCTTTTATACAATTCAAGTTGTAATTTCAAAATAATATACATCAGAAAGAATTCCTTATCACATGTCATAAAATACGAAACGGACTTAAAAAGCCAGCAGTATTTTCCATTTGCTAAAAGTGCGTTTATAAAATAATAAGTCGTTGATAAATTGAAATGAAACCAGACACTAACTGGCGCAAAGCAGACCACAAGTAGCGCAAAATGTTTCTCATTAGGCGGGTTAATTGTAGGGAATCAAATTACGTTTCCATGCGGCTACGTGAGTACGTATGCAAAATCTTTCTCTTTAATACGAAACGTAGCCGATAGACGAGCAATGATACAAGTGATACAAGAACGACTAGCTTATTAATGCAGGCATTCAGCATCGATAGCATTGGATATATACAGTATATCCCCCGATTGACTTCACTATAGGCTCTCCGTGATCTGAAAAGAAATTGAAGCACATTCCTATCTTTCTAAATTAAAGCCATCGCGACAAAGAAAAAAACTTCCTATGGACGTAAAGTGCCATTTTGGTCAATGATACGGGGAAATATTATTGAGAAAATTTGTTCAAAATATGAAATTACTTATTAAATTTCACAAAGATTGGATCATTTTGATTAAATCAGTATTTCGTTCGTATTCTTGCATTGTAACTACCTACAGAAAAGCAAGTATTCTGTATAAGCTGTCAAAAACAAAATGAATATAATGAATTATTTTCTTTTGTTCTTGTTGTTGTCTTTTTTAGAAACTTACATTTATTTTTTCCAACTTGCACAGAATGCGTTTTCAAAAAAACAAAATAATGTAAGTTTCTAATAAAATATTTTATGCAAAAGAAAAACAATTTATCTTAATTTTTCTTTGACAACTTATACAGAATGCTTCTTTTCAAAAAAGGAAAAAGAAAATTAATATAAGTTTCACGTCTTTCAAAAGATTTTCTAAGGTGCCTACATCGTGTACCTGTAGAAGATATTAAACCCGAACTTATTTTATTTGCCCATTTCTAACTATTTTTAATACTAAACTAAGCATCATCACATATTTAGTTGAGAACGCCAAAAATACCTTAAAATTATGTTAAATTCTTATGTTATAATCAGCCTGATAGTACGATCATTGTTTTTCGACTTTTATACTAGTACAAAACCAACAGTATCTAAAAGATATACTAGCAGAGCGTAGTTTCGATCTACGGACCTCTGGGTTATGGGCCCAGCACGCTTCCACTGCGCCACTCTGCTTACGTTTAAAACTACCCTTATATCTAAATTGACCTTGTAAAAAATAGAAATTGATCTTATTATACATTATTATATTATGAACCATATTTTTAATACTAAATAAGATTTAATTATAGTTACAAATAACAATAAATATAATATCGCTTTGAGCAGTACGTGGATTAGTACTATCCTGCAAACAATAGTATAGATAATTAGATATACCCCTTGTATAACATAAATACATTTATAAAATGGATAGAGCTTACAGCAAAGGATAAAAACACCCCCATTCATCATTATGTATAGTGAACGATTCGTTACAAATAGCTCAAATGTAGGGGCTCTTAAGTAGGGGTGTCGACCCCTGTGGCAGGGAGCAGACTTACTTGATTACGCAACTCATAACGCGATAAACTGCGGCCCACCCACGCGTCGCAGCGATAACAAATATTCGCAAAGTAAACAGTCAACTATTAATTGTATCAGTGCACGTTTGCTTATTGTAATTCGGTAATTTGATAATGAATACTGCTGGAGTTAACACTGACAATGAGTACAAACAGCATACAGCAAAAGGTTCCTCACACTACAGAAACCTAAGTTTCCTAGGATTATATTTTCATTTTTAAAACATAAGTTTTGAAAGGTGTTATAAATTAGCAAAAATAGTGATAGATTTTGGAACCGTAACTAGAAGCTTAGACGAATAACCAATAACACTAAAATCAAAATTATTGCAAGCAGACAGGTCGTCGAAATTTTAAAGACTTAAAAAAGGAAAGAAAAGCCGAATTTCGCCCACTACCCAGCCTAGCTTTAGATAATAGGAATTACAATTTCGACTAGCTTGAGATCTACTTTACAACGAAGACCCTGCTTACTATAATACTACGCTCAGTCGTTCAATTTCGATAATTGATTTTTAAATAAAAACACATTTGATTGTGGATGCTGTGGATGTGGTGGAGATAAAAAACTATGAATAATTCTAGGATGTTTTCGCTAATTTATTGTACTCAGCACAAGTGATCTAAAAATAAATATATTACTTAAATAAAACAATAAATAAATAGAATAGTACATTTTAGAGGTTAAAGTTGTATTAAATACTTATCTTTGTTGTTTATTCTAAAACTGTTCTCTACTTCAGTATCATTTTTATACGTATCAATTGTTAATATATCCTTTCAATTGTTAATTTACAGTAACACACTAATTTCTTTTGGTGATCGTCTTCTAGTTTCAATTACGTAAATAAAAACATGGATTTCTTAGATGACAGTTAAAATTTTCTGATACAAGTAAAAAAATGTATAAGGGGGCAGTAGTATAATTGTAGTATATTAATAGTCACATGGTTAATTGCCATTAAATAATCTATCATTAATTACAATTCAATACATCAAAATTCACAGTAAATGTCAGGCTTTTGGATGTTCATGTTCAAATGACATTTGGTTTAGTTTTGGGGTCTATTTATATTGTTCCGATACCACGCACGCCACCTTTTAAGCATTTAATTACCCTGCGGGTGTTAGCTTCTTTTTCTAAGTCCAGCTAGAGACGTTTAATAGGAGAAGAGATGTAACTAGAAATAAAATTATTGATTATTATAAGCAGAATCGATTAAAAGATAGAAAGCAAGGTAACCGTTCAAGCACACACATTCAACACTTTTACATCACAAGAATTCCTAATTACCACTGGATATAAGAAATCAAGGACACCTGGGTATCAACAATATAGACCTCTGGAACAACGTCACGCCATGATGAAGTGTTGTCCATGGTAAATAGTAAACAGCTAGTTATATGGACAACGGAGAGATAATGTACTAAACTTTGGATGGGAAAACGTCCTGCTTTCTGAAAAGAATGAGGGTAAGTTTGGTTGACAATCGGAAATGACAAAACAAAAAGTCATCGAAGTGCGATTTTAGTGCGTCGAAGGTGGATTGAAATAGAACTGTTAACTATATTTGGACCAAAAGGGTTTTTAATGAAGTAATCATTAAATAAACAGAGCTTCACCACACCGAAGAAGAAAAAATTTAAGAGAGGGGATCCATAGAAAATAGAGCTGTACCGAATAAAGAATTTAAGAGGGGATCCATAGCAAGAAACTCAAAAATTACATACTGACACACACAACACAATAGCTAATTATTTTTAATTTATGTCAAATATCTCTAAAACTACCTCCCTGTCAGGCAGGAAGAAAGAGAAAATTTGTTTGGGAGAAAAAAGCAAAAAATTTATTTACAAAATCAGGAAGTTCTTTTTTTTTCCAAAGAGGCGAATTTTGTAACCCAATGAAAAGTACAATACAAATGAACTTAATAATTAATTAACGAAATAGTACAAAATTTTTTCATTTCGATTTTTTTTTTGAATATGTTTTATTTCAGGATTGTTAGGACTATATGCTAGGCAATTTTCAGCTTCCTATGTCATTAGGGGGCTTTAATATAAGCTAAAATGTAAAAAAATTGAATTTTGCCACGCTCCTTTTTCGTCTTAATTCTCCGCCCACAGGCCAGAAATCAAAAATCCGGCTACGTTAGGATTTGGCCTAGGTGTTTTACTATGTGCATGCCAATTTTCAGCTTTCTAGCCCATCAGTATTTTTCAAAAAGCTCTAGAAAGACAAAAAAGAGGAACACACAAATTATGTTATGTATAGATTTTATAAATACAATTTGTTATGATACATGCTTTTTATGATATCGTTAATTAAGAGTTAAGCCAGTACAATCTTGTTAATATAATTATCTAAATTCTCAGTACATTATTCAACACTTCAGGCATTTTACACAAGTACTTTTTGTCATTTTCCAGGCAATTTTATGATTAGAGGCTCAAAGAAGCACGGAACAGTTACAAGAATGCCTAACAGCACTTTTTGATAAATGTCGATATTCGCGCGATATGTGATTTGCTGTTATCTTTGGGGCTTGTACTAGTAGTTATATCTGGAGGTTTCAGTTTAATTGGAAGTGTATATAAAATAATTTTAGTTTCAATTTGAGTGGTAACACGGAACATGACAGTGAGCCTGATGCACATCCTTTTCTCATACGGGTTAAAATGTTTGACAACACAACGGAGGCAGCCAGGTGCATTAGCAAAGCATTTGGACCTGGCAAATGAATGAACTATGTACCAATACAAAAATGTCTAATCTAAACATGAACCGTGAAAGTAAGCCACCTTAATATATAACAGCAACTATTGATAATAACAAATTGCGAACACCAATTTAGTCTGATCCACGCCAAATTGTACGAAGTGTAAAAATCAAATTGTACATACAGTTTCTTATTTATTTTATACAATTATTTATAAAATCTAGGAAAAGTAAAATAAGTGGGTTCCTTCCATTATTACGTTTGTTGAAGGGAACACTGCAATTCCCTTTCTTTTCGGAAGAAAAGCGTTCCAAGATCTGAGGATCAGCAGGATATCCTACAATACTCGTTGCTAATATCCACAATGGTGAGATGTGGATGAACTCCCAAGAGACATGGCAAAACCGAACCTTTAACCAATATAGGCAATTATGACTATTCAATGTGGTGCAACCAACATTAACCATACTGCCAAGACTTTGCAGAGTCTACCGTGGCAATCTCTCCAATATTAATCTGAGGAGACCATTAATGTTTAGAGGAACAGCACTAGAATGGCAGAAAAAGATCGGAAATTGCGGATTACGCAGTCTAACTTGATCGAGAAACTCGAAAGTGCATTGCTTTTGGAATAGCGCACGGCCACATGTCTAAAGGACAATAATCCAAAAACTACACAAGTTACACGATGAAGCTTCCTCTTATACGCCATATCAACTCGATCTCCGGCCAAGTGATTGCCAGATTTTTAAATACTTGGATCGTCCTTTGGTAAGTAACTACTAGACAATTGTGACGCCTTCCCAAACCATTTTTGTCCATACAGTCCTACAAAGCTAGTACGAATATATTTTCATATACATACAGGAATTCTTTTTATTTTCGAACAGACGATAATGTTTAGTTTCAAAATTGACGTGTCAAATACATCGCCGAGTGTGCAACTGATCCTACATGCAGCTAATTATGATATAATTTGCAGCATAGTCAATCCAAGAAATAGTCAGAAGAGGTTACAAGACATGCCGTTTTTGAAATTTATATTATCCGTCAAGGGTCATCTGAGCCATTTCAGGTAATAAGTCGTGTAATAATAAATCTCTGATGCAATAGGCTGCGGGTTCAATTCTCTGCCGGAAAAGTTTCCTCTATTTTTTGGAGGTTCCGAATCAGTAACGTCTGATAGTTGACCTCGTAGCCGCAGGAAATCAAACAACAAACTCAGGGTTTGGGTAAAATACCTTCTGAAGTATTGAGGAAAAAGTGTGAACGAAGATATTTTATTCGTCAAAATGGATATCAGCTGATTAAATTATCTTTTGGGAACGCAATTCCAATAACAAAATATCTTTATCAAAGGAAGCTTGGCTTTTAGAAACTACAAAAGTGGTAAGCTTCTTCTCGACTTCACATACATTGTACCTTTGTTTGCATAGAAAATGTTCCAAATTTTCAAGCAAGTCTAAATGTGTCTTCAGCCATATCTCTTTGGTTATACAATACGGGTTTCAATAAATGTTTGAGATGTTCGTTACGATCAAACTACTTTCCCGTTCTGTTTTTATTGTGTCATGGCAATTCATTTCACGTTGCAGGTTACAATTCTCATCAGAAACTGGGGTTCCTTGAAAACAGAGAACCGGTAGTTTTATACATATGCCGATTCGGGACTTCAACAAATTTATACAAAACTAAGTTACCCAGTTTTTCTAATTTATAGATACGTTTGAGACAGTTTCTAATAGTTTTGGGACAGACTTTACGCTGCTAAGCTTTAAACGAATTGTCCTCCAATAGTGCTGGAAAATGGTTATTGTCGATAAGAACAAGTTTCGTGATGACTTTTCTGGAAATTACAACTTACTTGTCGAAATATGCATTTTAAGTATCCGGTGGGGTATGCTAAAGGTAAAACACATTTATTTTAAAACTATATTCATGAAGGAAGTGATAAACATTACTGTTCTAGCACAAACTTGGAATGGGACTGCAATGTGTCTCTATTCGGATGAACCAGCAATGATTCGACTGAAACAGTTGCTCTCAACTTCTTTCGGTTTTCAAAGCTTAACTATGGAATATGTCTTTCTCCACGTTCTAAGCTTCGCATCACGACATTTAATTTCAAACTATATCAAGAATCATTTTAAAAATACCTGTAAAGGTCGACCAATTTCCGATATACCATTCTTCATTGGTTTTACTAGATGTAAAAGAAAACATCAATTTGACTGGAAGTTTATGCTATAAATAAATTTGAGTTATAAATAGGTAAATAATCGCTTTCTACATTTAGAATTTTGTCGTATTTAGTAGCTTACATTGAAATGATCTGATTATGACCATACAGTAGTTTGGAAAGGAATAGGACATAAAGTAGCTTGCGTAGCGTAAAGGGACGTACTTCTAAATGGTAGATATGTAACATAAAAATGTAATTTCCGGCTTAATATAGGTTAGAAATCGTTCGTAATGGCACAGTAGTTACTAAAAGAACACGCGCAGGTTAATTCAGGGCACGACAATTCTCCAGATTCTTTCATATTGTTATCATAAAACTATATTTTATTGCTTAATTCTTATAACTCGAAACGAGTTCCAATTTCCACTGATAGGAAATATTTGTGAACATTTTAGATGTAATAATAAATGGGTAACCCCACAGAAATAGAAATATAAAATAAATCCGCAAACTATCTCTATCCACCGAGCGTAAGTGCTTCTCTAAGTCATGATAAGCTGAAACCGATCTTTTCAATCTTCGAGGCCCGCAATATTGATGTTGTCTGCAGATACCTGCAATGTAATCCTTATAATGTAAAACCCTGGTCCTTTTCTTCGGACTTAGTAAAAGTTTCATCCTTTTACACGAAAATACTCGCCGTCAAAGAAAACCGACCGATTATTTAGTTCATAAGCCATACTGGATCGTGTGTATTTTTAAAGGGGGATAGGAATTGCTGTCTCCCTTTCTGGACCGGTCTTTCAATATACAGTGATTTCTTTTTAGCTTACCGCGCTAGATTATATTGGTGTTTTCTAAGACGAGCCATGAAGTGAGAATATGAACTGACTGGTGATAATAAGGGTACTTTCCGACGTATTTGTACATTAAAGGAACCGCTCAACCCCGATTAATTTTAGATTAAGATTTCCCACATTCGGTTTTCAATGCGGTTTCTTTTCTTTTTTGATACTATTTATTGTTTACCGTTATAACAGGAGCGTCAATATTGAAGGTATGTTGACGGGTCCTTATTAATTTAAACGAAAAGTATATTGTTAGGCAACGTAAAACATATATACCTGGTTACATGTGTTACTCTCCTTTTACAACCGAACCTCTAAAACGGAGGTTTCGGCCTGTAAGAACTCAAGATGATGCAATTTAATTATTTGAAATGCGTATGTACGCTTTTGTAAATTACAATGATGAAGGGTGCAAAACTTACTTAATCCTGAGTCCATCTTCCGTTAAATATGGGATTAGGATTTGGAATTGTTTTCCAGGTTGTTTCCAGGTTTGGATTACTTTATTGATTTCCTTCCATTTAATGTTTTTATGTACTACCGCATTTTCCATTTTTTTGACAACCTTTCCTTGACTTATTCCTCTTATTTTTAGTGAAAGTTTGTTTCATATACTTTTCTGAGTAACCTTTCTTTTGATATGTTTTATGTGTCGTAAATATCCAGCTATCTTTGATTTTTACTTTATCAATTTGATCTTTGCTTGTCTTCTATTTTGGGTTCAATTCCGCCTTTACCTTTCCATTGTATGTTGCTAAGGAATGATTTATATAACGTGTTTCTATTCATCATTGCATATAACCTATCACTAAAATTTCATGTTGTAGTTCCTATACCAAAGATGTGTGTAACTTTGCAGAAGAGTTGGAAGAAAAGGACTATCATTTAGATGTGAGAATTGTATTTGCTGTTTTCCAATTCAATTTTTCAGCTTGGCTAGTTACTTAACGTTCAAGTCTTGAGTGATGGTCTACCAATGAAATGTTGTCAACAAATTATTACACATTACACAAGTGTTCCGGTAAATGCAGTGATTAGTTACTACTTTCAGAAGTATTCAGTTTTGATTCATTCTCTAAGTACTCGTGAGATTATTTCAGTAATTGAACTTTGTTATTCACTTGCATCCTATGAAGGAAGGTTAGTTCTTGATGACTATAATAACTATATATTAAGTAAACTGTCGCATTCATATTCCATTTTCCTTCTTCACTATTTTTTGGCAAACATATTGGTTAGGCCGTTAATTTCTCTGTGCGGTCATTTTAATATATAAATTAACGTGTTCTTCTTTAATACTACATTCTAATTAGATATAAAAAGAAAAATCAGTAACGTTTACCTCAAGAAGTCTTGCTGGATTAAATACTTGAGTGTGAAGAAGTTAAATGACAAATCTGATATTAGTAAATTTCAAAGCTAGCTCCACAGTCACATACATGTATATACAGTTTGTCCCCAAATTGACTTCACTGGGCATAATTTGTAAAAAAAAAAATTGAATCTTGTTTTAATGTTTTGCAAGTCTGAAAAGAATTTCAAGCACATTTTTTACTTTCTCGAAGTGAAGGCCGTCATGATAATTGAGCAAAAGATCATTTTCTGTCAAAGTAAAATGCCATTTCGACCAATAATACGGCAAACCGTTAATTAGAGAAGTTGTCCCGAATATGAGATTATGTTTCTGTGCAAGATTTCACAAATATCGGATCACTTTAATTAAATCAGTATTTGTTTTGTATTCTTGTACCGTAACTACAGAGAAACAAGTATTCTGTTAAGTTGTCAAAAAGACAAAAATAATGTTAAAGTTTCTGGTAAAGTATTTTACTCAAAAAGAAGAAAATACATAACAATTACTCAATTTGAATTCTTCCTTGATCAGCTTTTCGTTGATATACATATTGTTCTTCTTCTGATTAACAATCAATTAAATAATTATGTAATTTACGTTCTATGGTAGAACAGCAAAATAAAGGTACATGAAAAAATTATCTAATTATTATTATTATTATCATTATTATTATATTGAACGACTTCTGGAGGGTCGCCTAAAATTATGGAACGGGGCATATCCGACTTGCGGATCGCCATTTGTCGACTTCCGATCTAAACCATTAAAATCTTACTACTATTGCAGTGTATTATTGTTATTAAAGTGGAATAGGTTATCAAATCATGTTGCAAGGAACTGCAGTGCAAATACCTAGAATAAGCACAATACAAAAGAAACTATTAGGGGGTCTTTATAACCTCAAGAGAAATAAGAGTTGTAGAAAATATTTCGTGGGCACAAAGTTACTTACCCTATGTATTTAAAACATGTCAAGAAAAAGACCTGAACATGATGAGAACCATCCAGAATCATGTTTATTATTCCGGTGCTAAACTGTAAGATAAGTTTTGCTACCTCCATACCTTTGAAATTTAGTCAAAGCTATGCTAATAAATTTCTAGTAAATTGGTCAATAGCGGATGTTTTAATATTATTTATAAATATTTCTTTCATTAATTCACCGGTATTTTAGCCAATAAAATTCCTAACTAATCCTAAGGCTTTTCCTACAATATCGAGTGTAAGGCGGTAGCAGTGAGCTGTCGAGCTGTGACTCTATTTCCCTTTACAGTACTGCTCCCACACTTTTCTATCCTGTGTTCTTCCCCGGATTTCACTCTATTTTATACCTCGCTTTTCAGCCGCAGTATTTATTTCTTCTGCCCAGATTTTCATGATCCTCCTTATCTTCTTTTCCTTGGTACTCAAGCCTCGTAGCTTTTCTAACCATCCTGGTCTTCTCCATTTTCAAAACATGTCCTATCCATCTCAACTGACTCTTCTTTACTGCGGCTTGTATCGGCTTAACCATCAGGTTTTCCCTAATAGTGTCATTTCTGATTCAGTCCAGTCTCGTTTTACCTTCAATTTTTCCCAGAAACCTCGCTTCTTTGGTTCTTTGTTATTGTCCACACTTCTGCTCTATGTGATAAAATTGGAATTACTACGTGTTTAAATATTTGCTTTTTTGTTGGTTTTCATAACTCTTTCGTTTTCTTAAGAAGCTATTTTTAAGGCATTTTCCTACTTTTCCAGCTGCTCCTGTTTTTGCCATAATTTATCCATCCAACCTTCCGTCCTTCATTATCATTGCCCCTAAGTATTTAAAACTATTCACTTGTTCTAACTTCTGTTGTCCGTTGGTAAATCTCGTGCTTTTCGTCCTTTATGCTTATAATCATTGTCTTCGTTCTTTCTTGGTTTATTTTGATATTTATACCATCCAAACTTTGGTTTTCTCGAACAACAGCGGGAATCGCTTTATATAGACATTTTATTCCGTTTATTGTTTTCTCGTCGATTCTTCTTTTCTTTAAAGTCTTCCATATGTCTTCTCTGTCTACTTTATCAAAGACCTTCTCCAGATCTATAAAACATAAAAGAGTCTAACCTGCCTCCCTTATCACTCGCTGTAAAGCAATATTATGTGTCTTCTAGAGTTTTCACTAACCTTTCTCATATTTAACTTTCCATTACTCTGGCATACATTTTTGCAACTGTGGTGATTAATGCTTTTCCTCTAAAGTTTTTGCACCCTGTTTCTAATATCCTTTTCTGTATATTGATACAATAACTCCCATTTGCCAATCTTCTGGAGCTCGGCCCTCTTCGTAAACATTATTCATTGGCGTATCCAATGATCTTATTATTTCTTAATTTCCTGTTTGTAAAATTCTTGATGATTATGTAATTGGACGTGGGATTTTCTTTTTCGAATACAACTTTATCCTTCTAATTATACTTAATCATCGAAAACTGAGCGAACCTACCCCTTTTTACCACAAAAGCAGAGAAAAAATAAAAATGCACAACTCAACAAAATCAGGGAAAATCAAGAAATTGCTGCTTTTATTGGCTAAATTACCTGTTGCGTTAATGATTAAAGCGGTTTATGGGCCGATTTTCCAACATGGGCTAATAAATAGGAAATATGGGTAATAATCAAAAAAAAATTCTGAAATGTATCTTTGATGATTAATCTTTTTTGATAATGTTTTGATTCTGATCTTGCGTTAGTCTATATTCCTTTTGTTTATATCTTTATCATAATTGTGTTATAATTAACTGTCAAGTAGTTTGGTTACTTTGAATAAAGTATATGTAATGTTGAATATGTTCGGTACCTGTAATGTATTAACTAGTTTAATCAAAATTCTACGTCTATTACAGTTTTAAATTTGAAGGCAGGGACCAAACCGGCCGAATACAGGTCAAATGAAATATGAAATCTCCGAAAGGAAACTTGACTTTCAGCAGATAATTGTTTCATTAGTTTCTGTGTCGTCTCGTTATGGAAACCCCCCAACCCTCATTAATTTTGTGCCAAATATTCATTTCATTTATAGTGGTAAGAGTAACAGCGTGTTTTGACGAACAGTCGGGTTAAAAGAATTTTAATGTGTTAAACCCGATTAACATTATACAAACCAAAACCTTACAGTTTAAAAATTAATTAACTAATTAGCTAAAATCCGGATCAAGTAAAGTTAACATTCAAAAAGTAATTTATTTATGTATTTCATAACTGGAGAATTAAAATCGTCCGTAGGATTCATCAAGAATCAAAGGGTGATTGGGAAAATAACAGTACACAACATCTTCATCAACAGTTTGAATTCGTGATTTGTCCAGAGACCAGAAATCATTCCACTTTTGTGAGATAGGTTTTGAGCTAGAATCAAGTTTGGGTATTAGATTGGGCCCATATTTAGTTCATTTAGAGTTCCATCACCTCCTTTTTCTCTTAGCTTTCGATTTTCAGAACACTAGCGAGGGGAATGAGATAGCAGTAACTTAACGGCTCAGAAACTGGTACAAAACGAATAACACGCCCATCTAACGAATTCATTGAATGTAAGCTGACTGCCGCAGAATTTGTGGTGCAACGAAGGAATCAAGAAGGGCTAGTCAATAATTTAGATTTGCATGTGTTAATTGCGAAATCTATTGACAATAGATCACTCTGAATGGCGGAAACAAAAAAGATATCCTAAGGATAAAAGCATTTCATTTGATGATATGTAATGCAACAAAGAATATACTTCAACTACAGTTTATTTTATCGATGATTCCAAATTAAGGATAGAATTTTTTTTCGAATTTTATCGATATTGAAGGGTGAAACATGGCAAACGCGAAAGAAGTCTCTATCATTTACACTATGCGGCGTAGATCTATGAGGATATAAATATCCATATTGCTTTCTGTCTCTTTGAATTTGAGAGAAATTTATTGGTAGAAGATTGTCAACATAAATTAAATTACATCGCCGTTTGATCTCAAACAATGGTGGAAGAAATGGTTACGTATTTTGTTTGCAAAAATATGTCACATTGATGAGTATCTAACTTGCACATGAGATGTTGTGATTAAGTTAAATATGCCAAAAACAAATTGCATTTTTTTGCAACTTTTGTAACTTCTTTTGCAACAACAATTTAAATCTGTAGCAGTTAATGACTCATTTTAAATAGGCTCAACGGTTTTCATGTGATTTAGTGTCTTAGTATAAGTAAAGGATCAATATCGAAGAATTGCGTAATACACAGTTGGATACCTTAAACAGGTAGGTACTCATTCCACGATTGCATTTATTAGAGCGTCACTTGCTGAAGCTTTAGACTAGGCGAATCAACACCGAGATGAACGACCAAAAATCGTGAAGGCACAAAAGACAGGTGAAACCGAAGCCTTTACGTAAAGGACAGGTAACATCATATGCCGCTATCTGTGTTAGAAATCAACTCGAGACACAGAAATGTCAATAAGTTGGGACCCCGTCTTTGATATGTTGTGGGCTGAAATGGTGTTTAGCCCGGAGTTATTAACCCGTCTCATGTAACATCCACCGCTTGATGGAAAGGATTGGTTTACAGCGGTAGCACAAAAATAGTTATACGGTCGGGATATAGAATGAAAAATTCCTTTTCATATACGTGCGTATTGTATATATGTACACAATCTAGTAGTTGTAAATGTTATGAAGAAATATGTATGTATGTATGTATGTACCTCAGAGTATTACTAAATACGATTAGTATAATAAAATATACAAGGACCCCTTTGGAAAGGTTATTTCTGGTTTCTTCGCCAATTAGTCGTGCAATACATAACTAGGCAAACATTGAAAAGCTCTGTTACCATTTGTGTTACCAATCTCGTAACTATAACCGGCTGTTTATAGTCGTCTATAATTGAATTTCACATACGAATGTAGCTGTATGAAAGCGGCGGTGTTCCTCTAATACAAACGGAGAATTCCACAGTCATTCCGCTTTCTTTAAAACGTTGGGCGCCTCCTTTGATCTCAATGGTCACTGCTACTGGCTTTTCTACAGAATCTTTTTCTTCCTTTCCTTCTTTTGACCACTCATTATGAATTATCACAACGTCCAGGATCCGCTCTTACAGGTCCAGTATACGTGGTGCATTATGTCTATTGAAAATTATATGCTATTCACTTTTCCGAGCAGTACACCCGTACGCCTGTTTTTTAAACAGTATCCTTATTTGTACGCGTTGCCGGTGTAGAGATTATGTACCTCACGTTCGCAGTATCCCGGCGTTTTTTATCTTTTGCTCTTTTTAGCATTACTAATTTGTCCTTTCCAAGTTGTGCAATTACATTTGTAATACAACAAATAATGGCTAATAATCCATCGCTTACGTAAATATTTGAAGTGTATAATTAATGAATCCGCATTTTCCTATTTTTGGAATTCGTTCATACATTTATATCATCCCTTACTATAGTAATATTTTATTGAAGGATAACTGGATTTCCAGGTGAAGAAGATAACCAGACAAATACTCAATTTTTCTTCTAAAGCTCATATAGCCTCCAGGGAGCAATTCTATTTTTCCCTAATTCTAATAATGAGAGTAGCATAGCTACTCCTACGTATTTTGATACATTCAAAGCACTAATTACAATTTTAATCGTACGCTAAATATAGCATAGATATAGATACATAATTTCCAGATACGTTTTTCATGCATTTGCTGTAGATGAAAACGACACTTGCTATAACCCTCGGAAGCACAGAGAGCAATGTATAATTTATAGTCTGGGAAAACAGCGGTAATTACGGAATAAGTTACGACAGCTTCGTTGACTCCTTACTAAGTCGATGTTGTATGCCAGTAGTTCTGTATATATTTAGGCTGTCATCACTTACTCCGTAATTCTACGCTGTTACCGCTGTTTGTCCAGACTAATAATTATTACGTTGATATCTATATAATATACTTATATACAGATACTGACTTTCACAAAAGTCATAAAACCTAGAATTAGTTGAACGGTTTTATTGAAACTTTTACAAACGGTGTCATTGATTACTACAAACAAATGATTAAAATTTTAAAACAAAAGAACAACTAAAAAGTTTTTCAATAATGAGTTGCTCCGCCCCAATTTGCTATGCATTCATTTAGTCGACGTGGCATGCTGTCAACTAATTGATCAAAGTCGGCATGTGGTATATCATTTCAAGCTTCCCGAATCCGCAGCCGAAGATGGTGCAAGTCGTTTGGGGGCTGTGGTAAATCATTCAGTTGACTATCGATCACATCCCATACATGCTCAATGAGTGACAAATCAGGCGACCGAGCAGGCCATGGGAAGACGGGAATGTTAACTTCTTCCCGGGAGGTGGGGAGGTAGATGGTGAATCGGTCATCTGCCCCTACTCCGTCTTGCAGCTCTTGCTGTATGGAGGCGCGCATTATCTTGTTGGAAAATGGGATTTTCCAACCCCGAATAGATGGAAATGCAACATACTCCAGCAAATTGGCAATGTAACCAGCTGCACATTTAAGTTGCCGTCAGTGAAGACTAAGGGTGATCTGAAACCACAACATATTGCACCCCATATCATCACTCCTTGCGTGAGGGCTGTGTTGTGTTTCACAAGAAGGGCTGGATTTTTGCGTTATCCACGCAACTGCCTGATCTTCCTACAACCGTCGTGGGCCCACAAGCAAAATTGAGGCTAGTTACTGAACACAATTTGATGCCATTCTTGGGCCAAGTTCGCTCTTTCGTTGCTCAAGTCTAATCTGCGGGCATAGTGAAGCGGGGTAAGAGAAAGACACAAAAATGGACGATAGTAATACAGTCCACAAGATTTTACCAGGCGATAAACAAGCGACATTAACATTCTGCGTCCTACATCTCCCATCCACTGTATTGCAATTGAGCGAGGTATGAAAAATCTGTTTCTTTTGGTCAAGAGTCTTAAACGGCGTTGTTTAGTACTGTAGTCCCCGGGGACATCCAGAACCTGGACGAAGTTGTTTAACCCCTTCTTCAAAGCGTCTGGAAGAACATCCCACCACCGTTGCAACATCACGATTAATACGACCACCAATATGTCTAAACGAAAGTCCGACCTCTCTCATGTGAATAATTAATTATTTGCCGATAATGTGCGCGTTGACGAACTCTTCGCATTACTAAGTGTTCAGAAGGAAACAAACAAATCGCAAAATAGACCGTTATCACATTACCAGTTGTTTTATTTCATAAAAAATAGTGTTACTAATTGTAAGTCCAAACATGTAACCACAAAAAACCAACAATCAATAGGTGGTTTTTATTGAAATTTTAATCATTTCTTTGTTTTATCAAAATATGCATTTTCTGAAAATTTCATTAAAATCGATGAAGAACTTCCATGTGTTGCTATTTTACGAAAGTCTACTATTAAATAAAATTACTCAAATAACAATAAAATTTAGTGTTTGGGAAATTCGGAAATAAATCAAGTTTTATGTCAAAGTAATGTTGAGACTCTAATCCTGTGTAGTGGTTGGCAATCCCTTCATAATTCAAAGTAGCGTGGGTATCTCTCCATTTAAATGGGTATTTCATTTCTAAAAATTGTACTGCATTCGTTTTCCAATATTCAAAGGAAGTAAATTGAAGGAAACTAACAGTCCATAAATTGAAAACTAATTCGCGTTATTGGCTCCACTTTTGCAAATGTATTAAGTTTTCGACCATTAACCAATTATTATTATTGTTAGAAATATCTTTACGGTGTCTGGCGAGTGCATTTCTATGGTAAAGCGAACATACAACAAGTGTTACTATCAGCATAATCATCCATACTTTTAGGGAGATCCTCAGAAACTTGAAAATCTGAATACAATAAAGTAGTTATTTATTATGGTGAAAATCTCAATAAATACCAACAACTTTTAGGAAATAATTGGGATAATTTTTTAACAATATGATAAACTACGAGGATGTGTTGTCTTTGAATGGTGACTATTAATACTTGAAATCTTTAGAAATGTAAGATCTGGATCCAAGGTGTATTATTATCAGCAAGTTTAGGAAAGTTATTTCGAGTAGTATATTTGAACATTTCAATCTTTATGTTATACTAGTTTTCGTTCGTTCTTCAAAATCAAGAAGTAGTTCGATCTATTTTTAGAGGACGAAGAAAGTAAAATTGTGTGTAAAATTTAATCACCCAAACTTGAACATGACGTTGATTAAGAAGTAGAGGAAAAGACTGATTTACTAACAGAAATTGTTGGAGAAAAACAAAAGGCATAACTTGTAGATGACGATTCATAGGTACAACATCCACATCAGGCGATTATTGATGCATTATCGAGATGTTCTAAGGGATCATGTATCAACATTGCGGATAGAGTACGAGCGTGAAAATGGATTAGGCAGTTTAAAATATTTTCGCTGAATACTTTCATGCCAAAAGTACCACAAAAGGACATTCTAAGACAGATAATAAATACTAATAAATACCTGAGATATGAAATGAATTAGATGTACGCAGTTCATCCAGACGACAGTGTTAGAAGATTTGTTTCCAATTATTCCCTTGAATGAGTGTAAGTGGCTAATGGCTAAGGTCGAGGCCAGAATAATAATAATAATGATAATAATAATTCCCTTGGAGATGGCACCTGTAATATTTAGAGAACCTCTTATTGATAATTCGCGTGTAATCGGTGAGAAATACTTGGGAAGTATTTATTTGACGAAGCCAAGGTGTGCTCCTCTAATCTACACTACCTACAGTCTACCGTCAGTTCTATATTGGAACTATCTTATAGTGCTAGGCGAAGAAAGCCCCGACTGCTCCATCGACTTTTCCTATTTCTGTGAAAAATAATTTAAAACAATTTAGTTGCCTTAAATAAATATTTCTAACAGCAGCGTTAAGTACTTACTTATATTTATAATTCTAATATTATTCAGAAAATTTTATCAATATGAAAATGTTATTTTCAAAACGAATTAATGCGTATTATATTGCATTCGTCACATCGATGATATGAACTTGTATTATTCCATCCAGGGTCCAAATTACAAACAAAGCAAAACATTGCGTACCTTTTCATTTCCATCGGTTCTTCTCCATCCATGTCACACTGTCTTTTATTTTAATATATTTGTTTTTGTTTTTTTTTATTTCCTAATAGGTGCCTTGGACAGGGTACGACGGTATCTGGTATATTTGTCGTGTAAAAAGTTGACAGCTTGACAACGACAGTGGAGCCGGCGTATCTTGTTAACCTATTCTCTCAGATAATTAGATACCTCTCCATCCAAGACTGGTGAAGTGTACCTGAGTGTACTATATACTTTTTAACTAATTGTAAATGAATTTGCATACTTTATATATATTTATCGAAAAAAGATCGCCAATGGGTTTATAATTACTTTCAATTAAAATGTAAGATAAAATAGAAACAGGATGTAACGGAGGCAAGGGCAAGCAAAAGGAATAACAAATAGTGCCTTATATACTTACATATACAGTGCGGGATTAAAATATGGAATATTAAAAGAAAAAGCGAACTCAACCGATTTTTCTTAAACGTTGAAACACGTCTGCTTTAATGTTTAAAAAATTCACCTTCCGATTGTCATTTGTTTTTAGTTTGACGTCACAAAAAGATTTCAATGACAATATACATTTTTAGTAGGATCGAGTAGTGATTGAGAAATTGAGCTGAACATTTAATGTAGATATTCTCATGGTTAATAGGAAATTATTCTAAATTATCATATTAAAATACTAAAACATAAAATTAGATTAAATGTTAGTATTATCCAAGATAAGAAATAATTCAGACCATGAATGGAACGTAAATCGATTGTTGAAGTACCTTTTGTTTTTATCTTACAACCTTTGCAGAGTACTGAATAATCAAAATACCTTAATAAAATTTTTAAATCTAGCGAACTGTTTAATACAAGCATTCTACCAATCTTCAACGCTCTTGACATAATTCTTCTAGATTATTGTTGAATTTTAATGACATTCTATTAAATTATCATGGCTAATTCAACAATAACGTAACGTATAGAAACTTTGATTTATCTTGGATGGGAGAATCTCACAAGATCCCAACAAGAAGTCTGTGATATGTTTAATGCTAAATATCCAAATTGTTAACAAAATCTAAACCAAATTTAGGGGGACGGGAGGTATTTAGAATATTTTAAAATGCGGTCGTACAGAAATAAGTGCACACAATAAAGTAAACATTCTTTTATAATCGGAAGAAAATTCTCCCTGTTCTTGTATAAAGTTAGTAGCAAGTAATAGCTAGCAAGTTTCCAGCACTTAATGAGAAAAAATATTAGCTTTTAAGTTGGGAGCAGATAAGGATGTTAGTAAGTTTGCAGTACTGAAGATGTTGGAAAAAGAAAAACATCTTTAACATTTAAAATCCAACTAGTGCAAGAGCTTTATGATGATGATCCTAACCCACGTTTACAATTCTGCGAGACAATGGTGAGATGGCACCATATTAACGAACGTTTTTATCCCTAAATTGTTTTTTCCGGTGAAGTAACTTTTGGGACAGCTAATCGGCATAACTGCGGTTATGGGAGTAGGAAGAAGCTTTATTGGACGGCATAAACCGACACTGAACATCCACAAAAAGTAAACGTCTGGGCAGGTGTAGTATATAAGAGAATTCTAGATCCTTTCCTTTTTGAGAGAGATCCTACCCGAGAAAGATACTTAGATGCAATGCAAGAATACAAAACAAATACTGATTTTTAATCAACGTGACTCGATATTTATGAAATTTGGCATAGTCATAATTTCAGAGTCTAAACAACCTTCCTCGATAAAGTTTTGCCCTGTTATTGACCGAAATGGCACTTTACTTTAACAGAACATCTTTATTTTCTTGTCATAACGGCTTTGATTAAAAAAAAAAAAAAAATGTGCTGAAAATTCGTTTCAGATCAATCAGGGCGGTATCATTAAAACAAAATTCAAAAATTTTGGTTAATTATGGCTATAGTGAAGTCAATCCGGGAACATACCGTATATGCAATAAATCCAATCCATATGCACTAAGCATGGTCAGGATTCTCTGTTTCAGAAAATAAGGTCTACGAATCTCATCAGTTCAAATCCGAGTTATACAACATTTTACTTGAAGAAGCGAAGCGAAACATGTGTCCCAAAATTAAGCAATAATTGTCTTGTGAGAAATTACTGGGGACTGCAGATTGACGATTATCTTTCGTTGATAGTTTTTTGTTCAAAATTTCAAAATGCAAAATCCGCTGTTTGGCAAATGTTTTGAAATATTTAAAAATAATCCATTTTGTACACCAATAAGTCTAACAACTTTCTGTATTATCCCTTACTTTACTTTCAAATAATCCTCCACACTTTTCTATGTGTAAAACAATATTCTAGAAACTGTATTTAGATCGTTCGTAAAGGCAAATGATAACAAAGGATGCTACGAAAACCAAAAGACTATATGAGCTACATAGGTCCCTTGCTGACAGAATTGCGTCACATAATCGATTGTCTGTCTGTCACTGTTTCGTTTGTTTGCGTTTTTTCCCGTTCGTGCTTTTATTTTTCTTAGCCGGTATTCATGTACGTGTGTATTTCTTTTATTATAATCAATAGTGGAGGCTTTAGCCGCAGTCGGCTCATTAAAGAATATGTCTTCGCACAGAACGATGATGGATGACATGTTTTTATCGAAGAATCGGTATGAAGGAACATCATGCCTTGCACCGTTACTCCGGTGGTCTGTGCTTTTATAAAGTTGTCTGAATTTTTTTAATAAGTAGGAAAGTTACTACGAGTTATGTATCAACGTTTACTTGCCGATATAACGCAATCAAATGCAATATCTAATGTAATAAACAACACTTACTGATGAAACGAAATAGAGCATGTCTACTTTGTTAACGCTGCTGTATAAGCCGTTTGCATAGTCAACTTAGTCTGTACTAATTAACATTAACAATGTTCGATATTTATAGGTGTGTAAAATCTTTTTCAAAAGCAGGTTGTTTAAAAATATTATCAATGTCTACAACTCCACAGTTTCCTTGGATATGCTTTGGTGCTTGTAACGCGAATGCCTTTCAACTAATTGAAAAAGTTAAAAACAAGTGTGCAGATTCGAGACAGATATAAGCGACGAATAGTCGTAATACTTTTTCTCAAAACATCTATAGAAAAAGCAATGGATAAATCGAAATCGAAGAGAAATATTAGTCAGCACACCCATATTCAAACTTCATAACAACTATTTAAAGATAATATCTAACAACGGAAAGAAGTCTCAAATGCACCAATTAAAAGTTTGTCACTCAAAGATTACTCTACTTACCAGAGGTTATTATTTACTCTTTTTCAAGATTATCATACACTGATAATATTCTTACTAATTCTTACTAATAGAGGACGTGGACGTTAGATGTTAACATGCGGGTCATTTTGCCTAAAAACATTATATATATATATATAACAATATAACGCATATATAATAGCAATATATATATATATATATATATATGTGTGTGTAGAATGCTTGATGTTTGTACATATGTACAAACATCAAGCATTCTACTATTTATAGACGTAAGTCGATAATGGAAAACTACTTCTGACAGAAGTTGCACTGATGAGCGGTAAACCGCGAAACGCGTCTGCAAATGGTGGGAGGTAGTTTTCCGAAAAACATATTACTTATATATATATGTGTATATATATGTGTGTGCGTAAAAGAATTTATTTATTTATATTTACAAACATAAATAAATAAAAGATAGTAATATTGAATCACTAATACAAGAACAGCTGTCATAGAGTTATTGCCGGAATATTGTTTCTCATCAAAAGTCAAATGAATTTGCTGATTCTTCCACTGAGACGACACAGCACATCTTCTACCACTGTATACCCGAAAAGAAAGATAATTATATATAATGGTAATTATCAGTAGCATTCGGCAAAAAATATTACGAATCTAGAAAGTTAACTCCTTCTACTTTTCCGTCTTGTTACTGGCTTCTAAAACTTTTGGAATAATGGAAATAAAGAAAAGAAAAGTCAGAAACGTGACCGATACGGAAGTTTGTCGTTACGGTGCGCATAACCCACCTCTTTGGTGATAAAGATGGAGATCCAGGCCGTGGTAGCCCAATGGAAACAGCGTAGCTTAAATTTCGAGAAATTAGTAACAAGGCGCCACTCTTCAATTATAGAACTGGATCACATCTAAGTGTCTGGATTCAGAGAGACCATCCACCTTTTTTAATAGGTGAATCGAAGTCTACGTTTTGGATCTTTATCTTGTCGTGAAGTGACCAGCAAAATTACTTGAATACTCAATTTAAAAATACCATGAAAGGAATAAAAAAATGAATTGAGGCGGGAAAATGATGTTTAACAGCACCCTATTTGTCACTTGAGATATATCGATTAAATTAAATTCAATTGAGCTAGCTTTTTATCGAAGGTTTAGATACTCTTGGTACCCATTGGAATTTCAGCGGCCTTACAACCACCTTACAGCTTTAGCCGCACGTAATTAAAACAAAATTAAATCTTTCCAAAAGTAAGAAAACCGTTTGTTATTCGGATACAAATTCCCGACTTACTAACACTAAATTAACTAAATGATTCTAGGGATGTTTCCCAAAAACTCAACTATACAAGAATAAAATAAAATAAATGCGGGTCTTGGCGTGGTAGTTTCGGTTGTCAACCTTCGGACGGCTTGGTAATCGGTATCGGGACGGATGATGTCAAAGATAGCGGGTTTCCTCGTACTTGATGTAAAAATGTCGGGAAAACAGCCGCACACAGCAACCTGAAGACTAAGTCGTCTTCTAGCTCCCACGATAATTCTCAGATGCTCTCGAAAATAAATATTAGCTCTCTACTAGTCCTATACTCCTATATACTAGTTTTCTACTAGATTACACTAGCTCACACTAGTTATAGTAGCCTACACCAGTTCCCCCAAATGAGGGAAAAGCTTAACGTGGGTGATTAGTTCGAACAGCAAAATTGGCGATGCGAAACTTTCAGATGCACACAACGATACTATTACACTTCTCAGAGTCCGATTTCCGTGTATATCCTCGATAAACGAGACTTAAAAGCGAAAACGGAATAACTTATTCACGAAAAACGATTTGTTCAACTGTACCTTAGAAGTCGAAAGCCAACATGTCCATCCACAATGCGCGAGTTGTATCAGAAGCTACGAATGCGGGGCTCCATCTACGGCAAAAGTGAAAACGGGGGCCAAAAGTAACAATACCGGAACAGTGACAAAATTAACCGGAACGCTGTGACAATTAACCGTAACAGTCTAGTCAGTATGGTGATGTAGGGGATGGTAAGCGCAATACGTAGGAGCACATACAGTCGATTTCTCTCCGGGCAGTAGTTATCAAGTTCTTCCAAAGGTCTTGGAAATTTGGGTAATAGACTACAGCGTTGAAAATTATGGCATCGGTCTGTAAAGATGTGAATACCTTTAATACATACAAGATGTAGAAGTGGATACAAATTGTATGAAAAGCTATAATAAAAACATATATATATATAAAGAAAATAAATTTTTCCCATAACAAAAAGATAACACCGTGGGATATCATTAAAATAGGAAGATAACTGTATTAAACAAGTAATATCGGTGTAAGGATACTGTGAAACTTACCCTTATCTCACCTTTCGGAAATAATTCCAGATACTCGTTTCGGAAATTAAGTTGCCTTCCTTGATAGAAAATTGAGGGAATTAAGTGTCGCCAAGGATATCTGGTCAGCGGCCATAATTTCAAAAGCAGTATGTTTAACCTTCCTATACTCACGTCAAAATGAAAGACGTATACTATACTATATAAATCGGTCTCACAGACCGTATGCGTGAGTATAAGAAGGTTAAAAGGTACAATTAACTGTAATGATGAGAGAGTGTGGTTTACACCTAGATATTTTATTGTTATTTCGTTTCACTACCTATTTTTTAGTATAGGATGCCGAATATATTCATTACCATACGAATTCATGAATATCATTAATAATTTCACTCATTAATTACATTACATTATTGTTTCGTAATACATGCATTCTATAATTACTAATATAGTTGATTAATTTTTGCCAAAAAATGTTGTTACATGTTTAATATATTATTAATCGCGTGTATTTATGAATGGTAACGATGCGCAGTTAGAAATTTAAATCGAAAATAGTTTAATTTAATACATAATAATTTGTACAATTAAAGTTTATGTGTTCGTACACAATTTAACTTATGTACACCCAATGAGAAGACAAAGAGTCCTATATCTCTGCACGGTGTTAGAAGAATGTTTGTCTATTACATCGATAAAACTCCTCACTACAAAACTCTACGGGCCTAGTAAAGTAGTGCATAATATTGAAAAATCACATTGACTGATCATTCTTCAAAATATTCTTTTTTACAGTTAATGCGTCTCTTTGTTCGGAAAAACCAATATCCAAAACATTTTTTCCAATCGTCCTGCATGAAGTTGTTTATGTATTTCATGCATAATACGTCTACCGCTTCTTCGCTCCATGCAAAACGTAAACCTCGTAATTTATCCCTTACAAGTGAAAACAGAAAGATATTTGTTACCAGATGTTAACCATATGACCCATTGTTTCAATGGTTTGGGCATTTAAGTACTTAACCGTTCGTGTTGCAATGCGAGCTCATGCGTTACCAAAGCACGTGATATCCCGACTTTTTCAACGCATTTCTGATGACTTGAGGCAAACAAACTGTAATGAACCATTCAGCATTAACAGTATGGTATTTGTGATTCGCAGCGCCATTCTAATGTAAGCCCGTAAGAATGAATCACATATGGGATCTAACCGTTTTTGGCCAACTCCATTAATAACTTAGGAAACTACTACAGTTTACTTGTTCTTTCATACAAAAATATAAAAATATTTTAACAATCATTGATTCCTTCAATCATTTATGTTTTCACATTTCAAATCAACTTTTTTGTATTAACTTTTTATTTTTACTTTTTTTTTCTCTGCAATAATATTGAAATTTGCTAGAACTAGAAAACGGTGATACCCCATACATAGTTCTATCTTCTGTATACTTAATATATGTACATACCACCAGTGGCACATTAACGATAGAATTAGATCTTTCAGGATAACTATTTAAGTTGCTATGCCTTCTATGAGGTACAAATATAAATAAATTAGTATGCGTATGTTACATTCATCCGAACAACCATAGGAACCTAAACCAGGACTCATAACAGTCATAGATCTTGATTGCGAAAGACATTGTTTGTGGGCGACTTCGTTGTAGAGGAATTTTAAGCGATGTTGTATTGGCGATAAGGAAACGCCTGTATCACAATTAATTATCATCGTGTCATATGACTGGCAGGGTAATCGAGAAATTTTAATTAATGCGTGTCAATCCATCCGTATAGACCGCTCTAATTAAAACTATAAGTGAGTTAAATATGCAATATACTTTGAGAGATAAGTAGTGGAGTAACATATCACAAACTCGTGTGCCATTTTAATTACGCCTACATTTTACAGGTAATTTACCTAGGTGATATGATATAATAATAACATCGTGGGAAATTGGTAAAAATCCAAGTGGTTGTTAAGACTTGAGTAAATCTGAAGATACCTTGTCGTTTAGAGATGCTAACTTAATGAAATTACGATTTATAAATATTTGTCCTGCACGTTGTTTACTATCAATAAATCCGTGGAGCAAAACAAAGAATACATGGGCCGCATGTATTAATTTCGGAAATCGAATATTCCTAGCATTGTTAGAGTATCGTTCATTGCCCTAAGATTTTACATTTCTTATGGTTTTCGTAGGTGAACTCAACAACACGTAGATTGTCTCTCTTCGGCTTTTGGTGATTAAGCACCATCGAAACCCACAATTTCTCTCTGTTTTTCAAAATCTATGTTTATTTGTACTAAACTTGGTGAATTCGTAAAGGGCATTCATTAACTACAGTTGTTTCAAAGACATCAATGCTTTACGTAAGATGATTCACATAGATCGACATGTGATTTGCATGAAATAAGGCAACGCAAAACCACCCCAAGTACAATAACTATGCAAAGTGAACGAAATTTAATGGCCCCTAGGTTGCAACGAAACTTATGCGTTCAATAGATACGTAAAATACTCTCGGAGAGCAACCAGCCGGAAGTGTAAATGAAAAGAATTCTTCCCAATCTATATACTTTACGCATAGGAATGTGGTTCGAAACAGAAACTTAAAATAGGAAATAGAAAGACGCAACACTGATATTTTTGGGATAAGTAAATGCGTTGGCCTCAAATAGGAAAATAACACAAACAATACAGTAATATGTTATTCAAGAAGTAATAGCAAACAGTATTGGAATGACGGGAAGATGACGGTAAGAAAACATAAAAAGCTCTCCCCAACTTTATCGTCCGAGGGCGGGATAAAATTAGGGACAACTTTTTGTGGTTTCTTATTAACTATCTTCCCAACGTCATTCCAATGCATTATGTTACTTCAACGAAAAGGAAATCCAGTAAGTAGGACTCTACAATGGCGGATAAATCATAGGCAGAAATACAAAATCTTTACAAAAAGCTAAAGAAATTACTAAAACACACAAGGAAAAAGTGAAATAACTATCATCATTAATGGTCACAACGCCAAAGTAAGTAACAAAGAGGGAAGGAAGGGGTGAAAACATAATTGGTGACTACGTGCTAGGTGTGTGGAATGAAATAAGTGACAGGCTTATTGAGTTCTGTCAAAAAAGGAACTCATAACCCATGAACACCCCCAAAAAAACCCAAAAGGGCTCACAAAACAACCTTTACAACAATTTAACTAAATTATTCGTCGTAGATTGAGGAGTAACCGGGTATGTCAACACTTCTACTGCTAGGGAGATGGAATCACATTTTGACTAAATCCATCTCTACGAGTTATCGACATATAATCTGGGGGATTATAATTTGTCAATCGTAGAACGACTATACTGTACTGACGATTCCCAATAAAGACGAAATTAATTAATCTGCAGTTGAGGTCTGCGATTAACAAAGCTTAGTTCCTCTCACGGATTATTAGCATCTGTAAATTGTACTTACTTAGTAAGCTTTTGCACAGTTAACTTAACGTACCTAATCTAATTTGGTCGTTCTATGGAGAGTCATTCAAATTTTATGTTATTAATAATTTAACTAAAATTAAAGTATAAACTATATACGTCATGATAAATTGGAAGTACAGAAATGGAATAAAAAATTGAATTCCCAAATTGAAGAACCCAAAAAAGTGTAGCACGGACTAATTAGGCTGTCGCATTTACTTAAACTGCTTCTCAGTATAATCCATACCAAATTATATAACAAATGCACACAATTCACAACCGCACAGTTTGGGTTTCGTCATGGATTTGGCACTAAGGAAGCCTTGTTCAGCTTTAGTATAATCATGCAGCAGTGTAGAGATCAACAGGAAGAGGTTTGTGTAGCTTCTATAAACGACCGCAAAGCATTCGATCGAGTCAAACATACACAATTTCCATAAAATGCAAACATGTAAAAGGGGGACACAAACTAATAAGAATAAGGAGACTGTCGCTAAAATAATATATAAAATAAATAAAATTACCCTTACCACACCTTTCGGAAAAAATCCAGATACGTATTTCGGCAACTAAGTCGCCATCCTCAGTGCAGAACTGGGGAATTCAGTATCACTAGCGAATCCGGCTAATGCCCAAGACGAACACTGTACAACAATAAAGCACTGCACAATGAGCATCTCACATTGAAAGCGCGAAACACGAAAAAACTGTTGACACTGTTGACAGTGTATTTTGTCCAAGTCCAGAGTATAGCAACTAGGTGCATATATAGGAAAATGAAATCTCTCTCTTTGGAAATTGAAATTACTTACGATATAGGATGATTAAGTCAATGCTCTCTTACACATATGGCACGAAACACGACGTTAAATCTGATTTCAATGCAGAGCATCATGTGAGTCTTTCGACATGTATTAAAGATTTTATGGGCAGGTCCAATACGAAATGGTGAGGTACTAAACGGAATACAGGTGAATCGAGAAATAATTGAAACGATAAAGAAAAAAACTAAAAGATGCATATTTCGGACATGTCATTACAAATCCCAAATATCGATAACTGCAAATTGTCATCACAAGCAATATAGCGGATGGGGAATGTCCGAGCAGAAGAAAAATTTTATGGGTCAAGTGTTCTTGACCCTCCTCCCCCAACACAGGGAATCGCCCGGAATGAACTTCGAAACATTCATTCGAAAAGCTGAAAGATATCTTTAGAAGGGTTATCACCAACCTCCACTTCACTCCACTCCACTACACCTACACGGAAAAGCCACTCGAAGAAGATCGACCTTAGCACTGAACGGAATATATATTTAGCATTTAGTTCTGTCCCCAATGAATTCCACACAACTTGGCGGAAACTTAAAAAGTGGTTTGTGTTAAATAAACCGAGAAAATGCTCAAAAAGGTCAATCATGGCTTCAAATTTAGTTTTTGATATTATTCATAGGAATTTGAAACGAAGTGACAGTCGAGTGTTTCCGATAAAAGCTGCCCATTCATTTGTTTGCTAAAGATCATTGGAGGAATTTAAAAAACTAGTGGTACCATCCTCACACACTATCAATTATTATTTACTGCGGCAAAATATGGGAGTAGCACTATTATCTACTATTCAGGAGGAAACGGGTTTCAAAGTTTCGTGCATTACATGGATGATGATGTATTTGTCATCAAAACAAATATAATGTAAATGTATTTAAAAATAATGATCACTTGAAGAACAACTTGAACACGGTTTAATACTTAACGAGCATGAAATTTTTGCTAAGTTTTCTTCAGAAAATATTTACTCACAAAGGAATCTATTTATATATTTTAAGTATACCACCTCTCGACAATCGATACAAAAGGAAGCTTAAAAGTATCGCATACCTTGGAATAACAATTAGACAGTAAGCGGTTTTTGTCGGAAATCACGGTGGGATAATTAAAACAAGACCTCCCACAGATCCAGTTTTAGAGCAATAGCATAGCGAGAACGAAAAGGTTAGAAGAAGAAAGAAAGGTTTGTATTATACCTGTAACAGTTAGGCACCCTGCAGCGCATCCATCGGCCACCTGAAAAGAACTACTGATAGCGGTAACCACTCACGCATGTGATTGTTATACCAAATAGTTGAAAAAGTTGGACTGCTGCCATTTGCTACCGTTTCTCCGATCAGTTCACTACTGAATTTATTCATGAACTGTAACAGCAATCTTTGCGTCACACTTGTCTCATTTTGACGTGTCTCAAACTACTAATCGGAAATGTAATATCACAGTAATATACATAATTCCAGATCAACTTGACATTAATCATATTAATTTTAAATGCATATATCTTTTTAAAATGTGACATCCACACGCACGCAATATATGTATCTATATATGTATGTACATAGTGTAGGATTTTAAAATTGGCGGCAGTTATTATCGCCTAACAAATTATCAGTATTAACTAATTGATGATTAAGTTAAGGAAACAATCACTACATACATAAATCATATACCTACGTTTAATGTACTAAAATGTTCAGGCAATGGGCCTTCTATATCTACATATGTATGTACATATGCAATTAAATTGCGAACTTTGTTGGGAAATCCAGCACAGATAACATCGTTTCTAAAAATCATTGATTTTGAAAGATATTATTTGTATTGAATCCTCCAAGAACCATTACACTTTAATCCGACGGGGTCGACTTTAGATTGTGTAACTAGGTACACATAAGAGTATATGCATAACTATTACTTCAGAAGACATTCTTGGGGTGACTATATCTCATAAGGATGTTAAGTTGGAACTGTAGGAACTACTCAAGCTAAATAGGACTCTGGTTTATGCACGAAGCAAAGATAGATACCGGAACTGGAATAATTTTACATAAAGCAAGAAGAGGAGAAAGCATTAGCATGATCCTAAAAGCATATGCGGCTTTGTTCCAGACCAAGATTACTGACATAACTATATGTTCCGCAAATAATTATATAGATATACCATCAGAATGGAAGGGTATATATTGTGATGGACACCCAAGTATCTTCGCAGAATGCAATAGATTGAACGTACACCGCAGCGTACAAGGAAACGAAGATATGAAACTTCTGAGGGCATAAAGAAGAAGCTTGTAGAATCTGAACCAACCTGTGCAATTCCATACCAAATCGTATGAACTGAGATGACGAACTTGGTGAAGCTGCAGCATGGATAAACACCGGAGGACCTCACCGGGACAAAGATGAGTGCCCATGTTCATAGAAGGACCTTCAGAATACAAATCACACTGCAAATGAGTGAAAGAGTCTGTTGACAGAACGCCATCAGTTTAAGAACACCATAGAAAGGTTATATTTGCGATGCCTACTGTGCGGAAGAAAAACCTTCAGATTATATCATCTATGAATGAAGGGACCTAACTAATAATAATAATAATAATAATAACAATTTATTTATTTATTGCCCAACAGCCCAAGAACCATTTACAGACCAGAAGCAACAAAAAATAAAACAAAATACAGTATAAAGTTTGCGATATGAATGCGAGCATTATACACTATATGCCATAACAGATTAAATATAGTACAAAGGGACACAAATTGAAAACTTAAATATTATTCGGTAGCGGAAATGTTTATGAGGAGATACGGATTATGATTCAAGCCTATTTCCATTCCTCATTATGTGTTATTGGCGCCTTAGTGCTATAGTCGTCCCAGCTTTGGGAAGGTGAAAAGTGTTAAAGTGTCTAGTGTTACGAGCAGATACAGAAAAATTAATTAGCGATAGAAGAGCGGAAGAATCAATTCTATTGGTTAGGAGTTTAAGAAGAAAATGTGCGTTGGTGTCTCTTCATCAGAGAGGGAAATGAAGTTGTGTCTAAGAAGCAAACTCTGGTATTCAGTACCTCTGTCGAGATAAACTCCATCTATATTAAAGGATAAGTATTTAAAAAAACCTCTTCTGAATTCGTTCAATTGCTAAATTTTGGTAAGGGTAATGTAGAAACCACACACTAGAAGCGTACTTCAGTTTAGATCGGACAAACGCGAAGTACAAAGATTTTATTGCGTTAGTGTTTGTAAACTGCTTGCAAGAACGAATGACAAAACTTAACGCTCTGGAGGCCGATGAGGAGGTGGAGTGAATATGTTGCGTAAATTGCAATCTAGCGTCAAATAGAACTACCAAGTCAGAAACACAAGTATTCCTGAAAATATATGTATTTCTTACAATACGTTGTAGCTATATTGAAAAAAGGTGTTCGAATTTGTATAGGACACCACCGCCTGTATAAAGATATTCATAGGTATATTATTTGCAATAGCCCATGCGTCGATAGCCATGAAATTAATATGCAACCTGTGCAATCCGCAAAAGTCTTCACTGTTGTGTAGACATTCAAGTCATCCGCATAGGCTAACGAATCACAATTAATATAGCATACAAGATCGTTACCATACAAATTAAATAATAGGGGTCCCAGATTAGAACCCTGGGGTACGCCAGACAGTGGAGAGAAGACGTTTGATGCGTAACCATTGTAGTAAACATAGCAGTTACGATCAGTAAGGTACGACTAGAGAAAGTTTCAAAGTACTGTACTGAAACCGAAGCTATCCAATTTTGCAATGAGCATCACATGATCTATACTGTCAAAAGCTTTAGAGAAGTCAACGTAAATGACATCCATCTGGCCACGACTGTCAAGCACCTCGCTCAAGAATTGGATGATGTGAGTCAAGTTAGTGATTGTTGGTCTACCCACCATGAAACCATGCTCATGCAGATATAAAACGGGCTTAACAGTTGTGTAGATTGCAGTATACAGTATAGGCTCAAAAAGTTTGGTAATATCCTGATAGGCCTGTAATAGCAAACATTAGATCGATTGCCGCTTTTAAAAACAGGTGTAACTTTACTGACTTTGCAGTTTAATATTAAAGTTAAACGCTGCAGTCAGAAGAACAAAAAGAGTCGTTTTTGTAAAGTGATAAGTGTCATCGAATACTTTGACCTGATAGAGTGCGATTCGCTAGGCACCGCACCCTTGGAAAGGAAAGGGAACTAAAAAGTAAACAGTATCAATGTAACATTTCTATGGTTTGGCAGCTACGTGCGGGGTTTCAGAAATCATAAAACACAGTTTTCTCGTGGAATAATTTTATTTAGCAAGTTGCCTATTTTTATCCATAACCCTTTATTATCTTTCAGCCAGCACCTTAATTCCAACTTGAGGAAACCGTTGTTAGCAAAAGAAAAATTCAACCAAGTGTAATTCGACATCGCCTTTATTTTTTACATATCAAGAAATTCACGAAGTTTTGCAAAGGACCAAATGATTTTGAAGGTGTAGGATTAAGACTATGAATACGGAAGGTGTGGCACACATCCCAAGCAAGCTCTAATCATGTTGATCGAGCGACCAAAACTTGTGTCCTTGTATCATCCTAATGGAACACAGAAGGTTAATGATCTGTCAATTATGAGATATTATTATTTGATTTTAATGCCCAGTGTTGTACCGAACACATTGTTTTGTTTCGTCGGTTTGTTGTGAAGCTATTTATATCTCTTTATTACCCTATATGAACCAAACAGAAATACTGACAATGCAATTATCCCTAAATGGTTGCTGAGGAAAATGTCTTGAACTCCTATATTCTTGGCTTTGTATATGCAGGTGCCTTTTAGTGTAGTTTGCAAATGTTCCGAGAAAGGACACCTACATTGTCTAAAAGTTAAGAAGTTACTTTTGTTTAGGATAATTCCTTTCCTCAATAACTAAAAGAAACGTCGAAATTAAATATTTTCTACTGACATGGTTAAGACTTAAATTATTCACGGAAAGGAGAAAACGTAATTTAATTTCTCTATATTGTATTTTGAGTATTACATTTCAAACTTAAATTACACACTCAACTGCAACTTAAAAATATTTTATTGTAATCTATCCGCAACGATATTTGTAGAGGTATAAAGAAAAGAGTACCTACAAGAAGACAAAAACGGCGAGGACACATGTAGCAACACCTAAAAACAATTAATCAAAAAGTAGGACCTTAATGAGCAAAACGAATCCCTCAATAGGTATTCAACAAGTCAAATGATTTACGATGAGAACTGGTGTTAGGCTTTGTTAACTGTCCCATTCGATAACTCACATTGCGGGGCCGATGTTTTTTGTCCTTTTCTGGCAAACCGATGTAAACGATCGGGTTTGGGGAGAAAAGTATGGCACATCCTCGTAAAATTAATAAACCAAATGTTAGAAATTATAGCAGGAAATTCAGAGAATGCGAAAAATAGAAATTTCAAACAGGGATAGGTAGAATATTAATAATTGTTTTGAAAGCTTCTCTCAGGGATAAGGATAGTAGATATATGAAGGAAACCGCCAAACCAGGACAGGATTTAAAACATTTGTGAGTTGTATTTCATTACTGTAATTCGACTCTACTATCGTCATCACATATTACAACAAAAAATATTGTAATTTTTATTCTCTATCGGATATTTAAGGAATTGAAGTAGCAGAAAGATAAGCGATATATGACTAGAATATATGATTATATAGCTTCAATATCATCCACTTCAACAACTGCTATGAAAGCCTGTTCAATCGTCATCGATTAGACATATTTTCGGAGAATGTGTAAGGTTCTGGATACAATAGAAGTATATGAAGATCTATAGCTAAGAAGAGATTCAGTAACCATGGGATTCTGGACGAGTTTTCAAACAAAATGGTACCAACATTTGTATAGAAGAAGCGTTTCAATACCCTACGCAGTTACTCTAGAACTTTTTGAATACCATCAAGTAGCACAGACTCGACTTGAACGTCAACTCGTCAAGAAAGTTCCTTTTAAGTTGATCATCAGCTTGCAAAAACAATTCCAATTGGCGAGGAACTTGAATAGTCTTGCCAATCACTTGCCCAAAGTCTAAAGAGTATAGAGTTGGTGAAATTCCTCACTTATAGCTATAAGTGCAAAATTTTCATTTGAGAGATAGTGTACTTAACTAATGACAAATTATTTTAGGGAGTAGTACAATAAATTTCTGCGTTGGTTAATAAATTACTAGTCTGAGCAAACAGCGGTAAAAGCGTATAATTACGAAATAAGATACGACAGCTTTGCCGACTCCCCACCCTAGTTAGTACGCTGTATGCGAATAGCCCTGTGTATATGTAGGCTGTCGTAACTTATTTCGTAGTCGCTGTTTGTCCAGGCATGAAATATCTTTAATACGCCCCTGACATCCGATTATAAGCCGAAGTAAACTCGGTAGCCAGTCGTTACAGACCATGAGGCAATAACAAACCGACGTAGGTAAATACAATAAGCTGGCGAATGAATAGTGATATTTGTTAGGCATGTTACTTGTTATGTTTATAATGTACCTATAGAAGTAGGTAAGAAGGAGAAGTCCCAACTATGACACGCACTAACTTTATTCCTCTTTCGGCAAGGGAAATGTCGGCTGTTCTCTTTGAATCACAGATTTTTCAAGTTTGATGTTGATCTTTTTGTTTCTTTTAGTGCTTTGCGTGGCGGTAGCAATGTGTTAAGCTCCTTTCTACGAATTAATAATTGGATTTCTTCTTGAAATAATTTCCGAGTACACGATTATCTCTTTTTGGAAATACAATCAGGCTTACTACGTATATATTTTTCACTTATTGTATTTTATTTGTATTGAAATCCACCTGTACAGTAATCAATATGGCGTAACCTGCTGTTGTTGAAATTGTTGAAAACAACACGTATTTCATAAAGAAGATAATAAAATAGAACTCAATTAAACACAAGCGTTTTTGAGTTTTGCAAATATTTTGATCTTTAGTTAATAATTTTCGTTTTCGGTGGAACTTCGTGATAATGGGGACGAGGAAAGAGATGGTAACATTAGACCGGGTTCTTCATCACTAAATGTTGTCCAACGTCATTGTCATCAGGTTACGCCATTGTAGCGAGGGTCTCGCAGAGTTTCTGACTGAGGCTTGAAGTATTTATCATATATACATATGTCTAACATGGGATAGATGGTCCCACTGAATAAACCTTTAGATCGTAGTTTGAGTCAAATGAAGCGAAATGCTTCGCCGTTAATTACATGAAGATGTGTGGATCACCGCATCAGCATATCACGTGGGGCAAGACTCATAAAATACAACTGCAAAATAGTTCTGGACCAGAGACAACCCCGGAAACATCATATTCAGAAAATCCGGGAGAAATTCGTGAAGACCAAGACATGCCTTCCATTTGGTCGCTGGTGTAATAGGCGGTACCATTCACGGCAAATGTTCAGCTATACAAGTCAATGTTGCCTTCCGTGTTGAGCTTTGCAATTTTGATCTAGATGGCCATAGCCAAGAGTCTGATTACATCACTGACAGCAATCAGGATCATGTCTTCAGGGTAATTGTGGGCACATCCGGAACGAGAGCACACACCCGGCAGAAGCTATATGGAAGCGCGCTGGGCGGAAACTGCGTGGAGGTGCAGTCAGAAATCCTATCATCTAATCCTCCAAGAGTGTATAATGCTTTATCGCTGTCATCTAACAATTAAGGAGCGGATCAGACGTCAGCTATAGGTTCTACAAAAGTAACAATAAAATGATTAAGAGAACATTTTAAGTAAAAAAAAATTATCCAGAGGTTGGCTTACCTGGCAGATATGCTTCGTCACTTGAATAATGTATATTTTGCCATTTCAGGGTGTGAAGTCACTATTATGGATGCTAATGAAATATTGCAAGCATAAGAATTTTACAAAGATGGGTACAAAAACCTCTCTCAATTTTTTTAGAAGAAAATATCTGCGAAATATAAATCATTTAAAGGCTATTTCTTTCTTGATGGTATGAAAGTGGACCCATGGGTTCTACTTGCAGCCATATATGTTTGCGAAACTGGATTCTCAACGCTAGAACGCTCATTCATGATAACCAACTACAGCCTACACATTGACATATGTATTACAAATAAAATTTTACTATTAGCTTTTTTCAAATATGTTACATAAGCTTGTAATCACTTGATATTTCTTTTATTTATTTGCATTTATATGCACATTATCGCTACGGCAGAATGGACTCGTCAAGTATCGCGAAACATATGCATGACACGGGGCGCGACATAAAAATGGAAAATTAAAAATGGATAAGACAGGTCGATTCACCGCGAGAACTCGGTGCATTTGAAGCTATACACATACACAAAAATATAAATCTTCTAAATCGGGACGCGGGACCGATTCAATCTAGTTTATTCCGATTATTATGATCAAATGAAAGAATTTTAACTATAATTTAATTTCTTCGGGCATTAACCAATTCACACAATGTACTTGCAAATCTTTAACGTTCAAACTTCGGGTAGCAGGTACTTTTCCCTTGGCCGTCCACTTGACTTAATATGGGAATTTTCGGGGGTGAAAAGGCGCCCGAGTCGTCACCGAGAGGGAAAGTATTTCTGCATGCACATGGTCACAGTAAAAAGTGGGGTAAAAATGCATGTTGTAGAATTTTTAATGTTAGAAATTTGTCACTTCGGTTTATACGGTTGTTGAAGATGCTTGCCTCAAGCTAGTGAAACACTCGTGTCACCGATTTTATTATAAACAATTGTGTGGTGGGGAGTTTACCGATGTGATATTTGTGTCAGTAAATTACACCACAGTCCTTGCAATCACCCTTATTTATTTATTTTAATAAAAGTTATCTCTTCTAATTTTAATTAATGTATGATAATGAAAACAATTTTATGAACAGTTGTAAACTCCTACCTAAAGCATGCAAAAGCAAGAAATTGGATTATTTGGAAATTTTAGAAATTAAGAAAGTCATTTACAGAAAAACAACAGTATCTAACACACAGAGATAATGTTCATATACCCCCATAACAGACACAGCTATTAAAATGTAATTACCTCACTACCTATAAAATACTGCGCAACTCACATCTAGTAATTACCTCACTACCTTAAACTTCTGCGCAGCTCACATTTAGTAATATTCTACTCTTTGATAATGGTATGTGAATATCGAAACAATTGTTAGAGAAATCTAAATTAACCTCGTGAAACTTAGCCAAGTGTTTTTATTACTATTTTATTTTTGTTTAAACAAAATGTTTCACCAAGCACCTACGGCTACATTAATAGGCAGTATGAAAACATTTTTTTGGGAAGGAATCCATGGCGTCTATTTACTGTCAAAAGGGGCCGTAGAACAAAAAGGTTAAGAAACCCTTGCCTATGGAACTAAGTCGAATATACTCAAATCTGCTCACCTCGGAAATAATATAGAAACGTCTCCACAACAAAGATTTAGTATTTATTTAAATTAATGGTTTGTATTTTCTTCGCCAAAACTCGTGAAACAATTGCACGATACGAGCAGAGTATCGGCTAAGTGGGAGACTTACGAAGGTAGATTGACAAGTTTCTGGAATCGCTGATAGAAGGTTGCTATTTTTCCAAATACTTTAGGTCGTTGTGTTGGCAACTCTTTCATACCAATTGACTGCAAATGTTAAATGAGTCTCTTAAATAGTCTGGTTTTGACAAGCATTTAGGTCAAGTTCCTTTTGTGTTTTCAATTATGGATAAAAACGAGATCATCACTATTTTCTACTTGGAAGGAAAAACAAACAACGGAAATCAATCAAGGTTAGATGCCGTTTTTGAGGATTCATCACCTTTATTTTCCACCGTGAGTTTTTGGCTTACGGAATTCAAGCATGCCCGCACGCAACAAGTGATGAACCACGTTCGGAACATCCGAAATATACTGCCATGCCAGAAATTGTGGAAGAAATCCATGACATTATTTTGGCAGATCGCCGAATAAAAGTGCGTGAAATTTAGGAAGCCGTAGGAATCTCTTATGAATGAGTAGTTCGTATTTTACATAATGAATTGGGTTTAAAAAGCTTTCCGCAAGATGGATGTCGCATTTACTCAATTCGGAGCAAAAGCCCATTCAAGCTCGAACCTCAGCCGATTGTGTGGAAATGTTTACGGGGCATCCAACGGATTGCAAGGGAGGATTTGTGACCATGGATGAAATCTGGATTCATCACTAAACACCAAGAACTAAAATGTAATCCAAACGGTGGATTGAACGCGGTGAATCGCTTCCGAAGAAAGCAAAGACCATTCATTTGGCTAAAAAGGTAATGGCATCGACTTTTTGGGACGCAAAACGAATTTTGCTAATTGGTTATCTTGGAAATGGCAAAATTGTTACTGGCCAATATTACACATCGTTTGGACAAATTAAAAGCAATCGTTCACCAAGAAATTTACAGAAGTGGGCGGAAAGAAATTTTGCTCGAATGAAAAGCTGATTGCCAAGTAACATCGCAAATTGCTGTTTTTGGGTTGTAGCTACTTAGTACTAATAGTATACATGTCATCCAGATTGGCACTTACCGTCTGAGGAACATTGTTAATGATCATATTAAAACATGTGCATGTGTTTTGTAACAAAAACGTAAATAGCAGATCAACGAGATTGGTCGTTAATTCAAACATGTTTTTGCTCTTCATATCATTTACTGAAGGAATCATTAGATACTAACAAAAATTAATTATCGTTTATTTGTTATTAGGAAATAATGCAACTGTATTTCTCCACAACCATACTGAATCAAACTAATTAATAATAATAATTAGGAATAATTAAGAAGAAAAGCTGAATCATTGTGTGCCGAGATTACCGAATAAGGTTATTTAATTCACGTTCGAAGTAGATATAATTTTTTGCAGTTGTTCGAATAGTTTACAAAACGTTCTCCACACCTGTTGTCTTTTTTATAAACGCTTGGTGTTCAACGACATTCAGCCAATACCGGAATAAGCACTTTGTGTAAAGTTTTGCTAATTGCTGTTCGAGTGTGTACTTGAAATTTAAACCCGTTTTAATAATTCCATATCCTTCTTTATTTTCATTGTATCCGAACAATATGTCGATGTCTTGTATTTAGTTTGTACTAGACTACATTTTGTATAACAATATTGGTGACTTCTTCGACATGTATCTGCTTCACATACAGTTTTCATGTGTGTACGTCAAATTAAGGTAAATTTCGTGCACAGCAATATTATTACTAATAAACTACAAGAAAGTTAATTAGCAGCAGTTAATAGCTAACGACATGTTGATTTTTGCTTTCAGAACCTACCCCGAAGAATGTATATTACAGAAAGTCATTTCACAATTTAAGAAAAATTTGTCATTGTTATTTGCACTTAAATGTTAGGTACCCAAATTTCTTAAGACATTTATACTACATATAATATACTGAAACTATTCTATATATAGATACAAAAATAATCAACATACACTTCCAGTTAACGATCTTGGGAGAATACCTTATTTTATGGAGCATGTTTTAACAACTACTAGGAAACTATCATAAACACTATTGTATAATGACTTTCGATATCATATTTCACTATCTACTTGATATCAAAGGGAGAAATACTCTCAAAGAACAACACAAATTACGAATTATCACTTATGTAGTAGACTAGACTAAATTGTTTTGTCTTTTAATAGAAGCTTGCATTGTGTGGAAGCCACGCTAAATAGTTATTCCAAAAGCATTTCTTCAAATCGTTCGAGAACAGGACCCATGGAAATATGAATGCAGTAAATACAGCAAACAATTAATTTGTATTTGTTTCCAACAGATTACATAAAAGTAAGCAACATTATAAACAATATATCAGTCATGCTGGTGTGAATGATATTCCAGGTAATATATCATAATTTCTGTCTGTCCATTCATTGGTTTATTTGAGCAAGCGCTTTTGAAATGGTGTTTGAAGAAATGATCAACGTTAAGTTCAGGAATCCAGTAATCAAATTGTAGCTCCTGTAACTGCATTTTCACACTGCGGCATATTATTATTATGCGAGATACGCTGATTATTGTCAAAACTCTGCTTTAACATCTCGATTGACAAAAAGTTCTACAAAAAATATAGAAATAATTCTCTCCGTGATAACACAAGTATACACGGTTTTGGACCTGAGCAACCAAAAGCTGTTTCTAAGGTAAATTCGGGGACAGAATCCAAATCAGCAGCCCATTTTTTGAAATTGGTTCTAGTTTTCGAAATATTCAATAAATTCATTATTTTACTATTTTTGACCATTAACGGCCATTTATTCAATTGGAAAGTATAAATCAGAAATGAACAAAGGTTGAACTGAGTCTTTTATATTGCTTGGGATCTGTTTCACGCTTTAGGGTCCAACAGTAGTCGCTCATCATGCCTTCGTCCCAAAATCCTTGGTATCGCCTTTCGATTTTCACTATATCTTGATGTAGCCGGTCTCCTTGCTCATCGCTCGTGTCGCCCAAGTTTTGTGGGAAAAAATGTGAATGCAGAAAATGTATCTTGAGAGGAATTCAAGCTCCAATCTTGTGAAAATTCTTCAAAAAATTGTCGGTGACTTGTTTGTAATCCGGTGATTTGTGGTTACCGAGGAAGTTGTGAACAACATTTTTAAACGATGCCCATGCTGCTGCTTCATCAGGCGTTAAACATTTTGTAAACTTTGCATCAGCCATTACTTTTGGAATATCGGATCCGACAAATATTCCTTCTTTGATTTTTGCGTATGACATTTTTGGACACAACTTGATTAAGTACTCGAAAACCGGTCCTTCGCGATTGAGCGCTTTGACAAAGTTCCTAATAAGGCCAAGTTTAATATGAATAGGTGGCAATAGAACGTCCTGTGGGTTCACAAGTGGTATAGAGGACACGTTTTGTTGTCCTGGCTCATAATGGGTACGACTCGGCCACACCTTTCTCACATAATGATGATCAATTGCACGGCTGTCCCACAGACACAAAAGACAGCAAAATTTCGTGAATCCAGATTGCATCCCAACCAATAGACCAATAACCTGTAACGAATATGTAAATCAATTAATATCTATTTCGAAATTAAGTTCAATTCATTTATTTCGCAACCTTTAGATCGCCACAAATTTTCATTGATGCTCATTCTATTTGATCTGGGCCAAAATTGTACTCATTGTGTCATAGCATTCCTTAGTTTGTACTACGTGAGCAATCGGAATCGATGGCTTTTTATTTCCAATGTGGAGTAGAGTCGCCTCTAAACTGTACTTAGAACTATTTATGAACAAACGCCATTCATTTTGATCATATGCTGTATTCATCACATCAAATAAACCTTTGATGTTATTGCAGAAATACTTATCATTTTCTTTTTGAAGAAAGGTACAATCGCGTGATTTCTATTTCTGTATATACTGGTTTGTGTTTTGAGGTCAAGATGTTTCCATTTTTGCAACCGCGATGCAAGCAACTCTGCTTTTTGTTTCGATAAATTCAAATCGCGAATCAAATCACTCGCTTTGCGAAAGTAAATGCTTTTCTTCCATAAGGAAATCGCTTTCATTGCTCGCCAGTGATGAAGACGAAATTCTTAGGGCATTTTTGGCGCTTATACCTGGACAAGTTGGCAATGGATCACTGTTCGTACGTGAAACTGGCTTCGACACTGATGATACGTCCGGATATTCATACCGTGCTAGTTTCTTTGAATTTTTACCGACGACATTCGTTGAGCAAAAGCAGCAATCATCTACATGATTTTTCTGTTCTCTCCATAACGTTGGCACAGAAAATGAAAAGTACATATTTTCACCAAGTGACCACTTCTACAGCTTTGTTCTGCACGTGTTACAAAACAATTTCGGCGCCCATGGCTTGTCAGTGTTTACTACAGCAAAACCAAAGTACTGCAAATACGCATCTTTGAGCGCATTTGTCATGATTTTTCCACGTTTTCCGAGCATATAACATCCACAAACGTAACAAAAACACTTTGAATCGATTGTGCAACGTTTTCTCTGCATTTCACACATTCCGAAGCACAATGAAAATATACACAGTATAGAAACAAGTTCCGAAAGATGTTCGATGCAATGTGGTCAGCTGATAGCTGTTATAAGAGCGCAGTACCGCCACCATGCGCGAACTCGAAAACTAGAACCAATCTTGATAAACCAATTGAAGATCTGAGTTCAGGGCACCAAATAACGTTAAGAATGGTTCTCATCTGCTCGGGTCCAAAAGTTGACCGGAATTTGTAAACTTGTGTAATTATTGACATATGCAATGTAGGCTGTAGTGCAGTCGTTGCACATCTTTGCGTGAAAGTTGCCTAACAAATGAACAAATGTGTAGTTTTTTTGTTATTCTTTATCGAGTTTTGGAAACTGTTAAAAAGAATACAGCTTGTAGAACTTGTAGAACTTGTGCAATGATCGAGGTGTAACGAGGCTTATTTTATACCCTCAGCAAAGCATTTGATATTGAGCTCATCACATTTTGCTGAACTTGGAGTACGAAAAACTCCTTCAGATCTGTTCGGTCTTATTTATCTGGATGAACTTCAGTAGTTTCTGACGGAGATAATAACATCAAGCGCAATTTCCACTACAAGCAATGAGAATTTCTTTGGGAAGTACCGCAGAAGTCTATTTTGGTACCTTTCCACTTCGTCATATATTTATGCAGTTAAGTAGTTTACTGATCGATAACAATCAGTTTGTATTGCTGTTGGTGCGCTGACGGGCACTACTTTGATGGCAAACAATACAGTAACTATGATGATTCGATGATGTGACGAACAAGAAATTGCGATGAACCAAATTACACTGGTAAACAATGTTTTTGTTTCTTGGACTCTGAGTACTGTTTCTTACGTAGATGCTGATTTTGAATCCATCGTCGGGAATCGTCAGGCACCAGTTTTTCACAATTGCATTTTCCATTGTTGCGATTAGCCATTAATTTGGTGCTCGATCATTACGTATGTACTCCTTTTTCAACTAGGAAATAGTAAATTTTGCTGTTTCTTGTGCGAGTGGCAGAGATAGATAAAACCATGATGTAGAAAAACATTGACTACCAAAAAGAATGGCTTAAAGATAGCTTGTTCCATTAACAAAAAATGTCATCAGTCAGGCCCAGGTGGATCCCCAGAAAATCTACCTGCCACCTCTGCACATTAAACTCGGATCTCTCAAAAGCGTTTAAATTAGGTATCAAAATTTTATTTAGAGTGTGACACCGTGCAACTTCTTTATATAAAGTTTTCTGTAATACCATACGTATGTCAATACACCTGTAACATTTGACTTATATATATATATATATAAATCAGCGCTGCAGGCCAAGTTAGGTCATGGTTTCTACAATCTCCTTTTAGTTCCTTCTGTTCTGTGTACACGCTCTCAAGGTTTCTCAAATCCTTCTTTACGCCATCCAACCATACTCTTTAGGATTGGCCTCTTCTTCTCTTTAACCCAGTGCCAGCCTCCAAAACTATCTCTGTCACCCTTGCATCACTTATTCGACATATATGCTCCAGCCATCGTAACTTTGCATCTTTGCTACTACGGCAATACCGAGTTCATTTGACTTACAAAATGGAATTCGACGCGTCATTTACGAAATTTCGCCGCCAACATGTTATCAACAGTTTTTTATACTGATTATATGTTCCAGTTGAATATTTTGATTTCCTGATGTCTACAGTCGTTCCTAATCTTTAAGACGTATAGTGTATTGAAAGTATAAGATCTATAGCAACAACTCAATTCAAGATATAGATATTAGGAATGATAATGTTAACTCAACTAAACTCATAAGTAGTGAAATTGTATGCATCAAACATAAGAAGCTTGCTCAACACCGAAATCTACAATAAAAGAGTAATGCAGCAAAAATTGATAGCTACACATATGTACATACAGACAAACATATGTTCATACATTCATACATCCCCGGTGCTTCTCCTCGACACTTTGTATTCTCAAGTGATTACTTTTAATATAACTGAAAAGATAGTTTCAATATTTCAAATTTTTCGGTATGCATAAATTCAAATAAGTTATAGTGTCAGATACCGTCAAGCAATGGAAAACCTAATCAACTGCTTCCTTTGATGTCTCAAATAATTAAATTTGCAATCAATTAATTGGATTAAAGATTAACGATACCTCGAAAGATCGACACAAAACGTTCGGTAATTCGAAAAAGATTAAAAATATTTGATGTAAAACGTTTGTGAAAAAAATTTGGAGCAGTCTATTGTTCATTGCTGCAAACAGAAGCTATAAATCAATCACGATAGGCGTGGCCGTATGTGAAAAAAGGAGTACGGCAAATAGAGCGGCACGTTAATAAAATACCGAGGACAAAGAACCGTGAAAAATCGGTGTTGCCCTTTTACAAGTGGCGATGAATTCGTACCGTGCCACCTGAATATTATGAACTGCCGACACCAGAAGAACTATATGCTATTCACAAGGCAATTTACAATAGGTAACCGAGGTTTTCACCTATGACACTTTACCAGTAACGAATAAAGAGTGTGTTGGTACCAGAAACATGATCGACTGCGTAGGAAACGTTTTGTACCTTTCCAGTTTTGACGAAACGAGATCATTGTACCATATACTTGATACTTCTGTTTGAAACCATGCTCGACTTGTGAATGAGCCATTCAAAGCAGGTAACTCACGGGCAATTTATTACATTATTGGTGAATACCTTTTTGACATGTGATGAAATATGCGTGGACTTATTTGTAACAGGTAATTTGCTGTTGAAAATATCATTCAGAAGTTCTTTTGTCCGAATCGTCAATACAAGATTTTATGCTTACAACAGTTATTTGGAAAAAAATCAAATAAAATCTGCAGCTAACACTAAGAAACAAAGGTTTCCATTCTTTTGTGATATGTGAACATAATAATAATAGCAAGAAGGAAAAGATAAGTCTTCTAATAAAAGTTTTTTTCATTAAAGCAAAAGTTTGAAATTTGCGATTAATGCTAAATAAATCTAAGAAAACGGATGTCCATATATATTTTTCAAAATTTCTATTGACGAAAGAAACATTGAAGCTTCGAATGCTTGAATCTTAAACTCCTTTTTCAAATTCGTAAGTATCAGGAGTTTCAGTGCCCTCATCTCTCTCAATAGTAAATATGTACTATTACGGCAACAAAAGTCCGGAAAAGTCTTATAGACTATTTTAACTGTTTCTTAGCACTATAAATCAATCGTCTGTCATGTTCGTGTCAATTTTGATCTAGCCATTTCGTTTTAATGTCGTGAATAGCGTTTGGAGACTCCAAATCATCTTCTCATAGATCATTCTTCCCCAAGCAATTTAAATACTTGCATTTTTTAACACCACTTAAATGCAGTATAATGACTAATTGTAAGGTTTAATAAAAGAGTGGATGACGTGTTAGTAATGCAAACCGGACTGACGCTCTTACTTCTCCGAATTTTAATGTCGCACCTTGCACGTAACTGGTGATATACGGTGGAGGAACAGCGTCGGTCCGGTTTACACTTATTAATGATAACTAATCATGCGCTCATTTGTCGAACCTTAAGATGTTCATTAATAATAACTAAGAATTTATAAAAGAGTGGATGGCGTGAATCCTTAAATAGTCTAAATACGACTCAGGCCGTCACTTCTACGAATTTCATTATTCAATGATAACTTATCAATGAGAAGTAGAGTTTGTCAAAAAGATGGATGATGTGTTATCATTAAGTAGTGTAAAACGGACTGACGCTGTCATTCCTCCGAATTTTATTATTCAATCATAAGTTTTCATTGATAAGATATCATTTAATAATAAAATTCGGAGGAGTGACAGCGTCAGTCCGTTTTACACGCCATCCACCTTTTAACAAACTCTAATGATAAGTGACATGTGAGTCCGGTTTACACTACTTCATAATAACACGTCATCCACTATTTCATCAAAATAATAATAACTAAGGTTCAGACAACATGTCAATAATGATTTAAAAATAAAATAATATTTGGCAAGGCAAAAGTCAGATTTAGACAACATTACCTTGTGTGTGTCCGATTTCTTGTTCTAGTGGTAGTGGTAGTTTATAAATATTTATTTACACAAAATTAGTAATATGCTCCATCTACCTACATCACTCGCTATTATATCAACGCTAATATAAACACATCCCGTGCCATCTCATGACTATGTACCAAATCTCGAATGTTTCTCTCATTTCCCTAGATACAAACCTCACTACACTGGATTATTAGAACTCTACAGCGCGGACTGCCTCCACAGCACTGTATTCGCTACTTTACGCTAGATGTCTCTGTAGGAGTCAAGTTTAAAAATTTAATTTTACATTGTCTACATACACTAGCGGCCAGAAGTATTTACCTACTCTCAAAATATAAAAACAAGTCAAGTACTAATTATAGAATAAAACTTTATTTTGTAACTTTAACAATTGTAAACACAATGTGTTGTCAACTTGCTGTCAAATATAAACATAGATTAACTTAAATTCGCGTTTCGTTAATATGCCCACCTTTCTCATTTAGTACAGCCCCGCACAATCTCGGCACCCTTTCTAAGAGCTTCATCACTATTACTGGCCCTATTTTTCTTCCCACTTCCTGTACTTGCGCCCAAAGTACTGTTGCCGATGTTGGAGCAGATTTCATAAAAACAATGTTCCCTCTGCGCTCTAGTTGTTCTGAATACTCAAGATGTCTCGTGGCAGTATGCTTTGGATCATTACCGTGCTGGAATACGAAGTTCTCACAAGTTATTCGTTTGCCAGGTGAAATGAAATTCCCCTCCAAAATCTCCCTATAGCCTTCATTTCTAAAGGTATCATCCATTTTGATATAAGCGCCAAGACAACCCCAAATCGTGGCTTTATTGTTGATGTAATACAAGATTTAAGTGGTCGTCCTCCTTTCGATCTACGGACAAATGTTCTTCTGTTTGAGCCAAAGTTGAGAAATTTAGACTCGTCGGTCCAGAGCACTTTCTTCCAATCTTCTAAGGTCCAGTCTATGTGCCCTTTCACCCATGGTAAACTTTTGCTTTGTTTTCTTAGCGTATTAACGGTTTCCCCATAGCGTAAACAACTCTTTACCTCGGTAACGCTAAGTTGTCATTTGTCTATTTGTAAGTAGTTATTAGCCATCCAGTTCTGATGATGCCCTAAATCAGTAAATAACTATTATGTATGTATATTATAATATTATGTATATTGTAAACTGCATCAAGTTTGTCGCTTTTGGAGATTTTCTAATAAAACTTACAAAAGTGACATTTCTTGGTTTAGGAATGACCACACTGGTTTTTGTACAAATTCTCCGATTAGGTTACGATGTAAACATTGTATAACTTTTTTTTTTATTCAACTTTTTCTTTCAGAGTATCTGTTCCGAAAACGTTTTGTAAACGTTCTGAAAATATAACTATTATATTAATCAGTCTCGTTTAATTGACCTAATTGTGGTAGATAACTGTCATATAAGATAACTTAAAATAATATATAAAATAATTATTTCATAGACTAGTTATAGATAAATCAGGTCAATATTCACTTGCAACCCTTTTCAACTAAGATGCAGTTGGTTAAGGTTTAACACCAAGATACCTTGAACAGTATTTTCCATACAACGTTCATACTTATCTCCATGCTTCTTGGGCAACAAGGCGGATACACCAAGTACCCATGTTTTATTAGTGACTGGGACAGTCGTGATAAGACCCAACATTGGGTCAAAACAGAATGGCCGAAAAGACAAAATCTTGAACCAGGCACCAAGAGTGTGATTCGGAAAAGCTTAGTTGAGCCAAACAAAGTATTGTTACCCCTTCTACATATAAAATTAGGTTTGATAAAGCAGTTTGTGAAGGCTATACCAAAAGATGGTGATTGTTTCAAATACCCTTGCAAAAAGTTTTCAGGTTTATCCGAAGCCCAGTTGAAGGAGGGAATCTTTGTCGGTCCAGATATCCGCAAGCTCATAAAGGATAGCGAATTTGAGAGTAGCATGACAGAAAATGAAAAAGATGCTTAGGTTGCCTTCAAAGATGTCGTCAGTAAATTTCTGGGTAATTACAAAGATCCTGAGTATAAATCAATTGGAATAAATATGCTGGACAAATTTCAAGCGTTGGGTTGCTCCATGAATGTCAAAATACATTTCTCTCACCCACATGTGGACTTTTTCCCCGAAAATTTAGGAGCGGTCAGCGAAAAACAGGGTGAGAGGTTCCACCAGGACATGAAAGATATGGAGCGCAAATATCAAGGAAGATGGGACAAGAACATGCTCGCCAACTACTGTTGGATGTTAACACGAGATAGGCCTGCGATTGAACATAAAAGAAGAACGTCAAAAAGAAGTTTCAAAGGACAAAGAGTGCGTACTTAAATAGAAACTTGTTTTTGTTCTGTTCTGTTTTGTGCTCAGTTTATTCGTTTCAAACTTTCATGAACACATATGTACATATTGCTCCTCTTGATCAATCGTCTATTTTATGTAAGTTACCTTAATAAAAACAAATTACAATAGTATGGTGGTGATTTTCTTCTAGAATCTGCACCATAAGTGGATGTACAAACTTTAAACTCAAGTGAACTTTTTGTTTTTCTCTCGACCAGAGGCGGCTAGTTTTCCCAGAATCTTCAATGGATTGTTTATTGTATGCATCAGCTTTATTAATTAGTTGTCAAGTATCCAGCATTATGCCTTGATTCGTTGGTTGAATACAGAAAGGTCTGTTAAGTAACGGAAAACCACGTCTGCTGATATATATGTTGCTAATTGGGATGAAACCATTGCATGGCTTAGATGACTATCACTCAGAAGCTTTTCGTTTTACTTTTTATTCATATAGGCAAGAATGTTCGGTGAAACGAACTATGCAAAGTATTAACAGTAAACCCAGAGATTTATTAGCTTCCAATTACAAATAGAGTTAATTGCAACATTTCCTTCGAATTTTGTAAGATTTTGGAATAGTGAGTATAATTTAGTCTTCGTCAGCGTTACCATCCAAACAAGGTGCTGAACAATAATTCACAACCTTGACTCCTGGTTCCTGCTGTTCTTCATGTAATAGAAATGTACGTCGTGATGAAGATACCAACGAAGGTTCAATTAAAATATTGCTGAAAAATACATTTTGTATGTTACGATGATTGCTTCCGTTTCTCGTTTTTTTTTTTCTTTGGGTCAATGAAAGTACTAGAACAACTACCAAGTCTGCACTCCGGTCGTCTTTTTCATTCTGAATAATATTAAAAATTGATCCTCGTCATTAATTTTCGAATTATCGAATTAAAGGCATATTAGATTTGACTTCGTCGTCAATCTAGATCGATGTTTTCAATTCAAAATTCTTTTTCAAAATTTGTAGTTGTAGTTCTTAATAACAGGATATTTTCTTTGTTTTTGTTTATCCTGTGGAAATTAAAGTCACTCCTACTGCCCTCTTCACACCGCATGCCATTGGCAGGTAAAGAATCAAATGCCATGCGATTTCCTCGCATGATTTTTAGTAGTATGCTTTTTTTTCTATATACAAATAGAACCTGCAAGCTACTAGTATGCTTTCATGTTAACGCCAACTAACAACATACTAAAAGAGGTGAAGTGCACCAATCACTCTATCACATGCCAGCATTAATGCCAGCAAGTAGCATGTACATATGTACATATATCTTCTCCTTTATAGTTACTCCGAGTGTAGAAGAACACTGGTTTATTGTCCTTCAAATTGTATTTTCTTGGAAAAGGTTTTGCTAGGAAATGACCTAATTCTTTGAAGTTAATAAATATTTGATGATATGATAAATTCTGAAATAGTTTCTCAAATACAATGCAATTTTGGATGAATTTAAATTTGCGCTGTAACTTTTCTCTAATTGTAAGTGTAAAATAATTCGGAAGAGAATTCATGTTTGGACATGCAAACATTTACCAGAAACGGTTATGTAATTCAGATTTGATTTAACCTTCAGATATCTGCATCAAGAGTACCTACTATAAAATATATTAATATTGGAGTTGATTTAGCACGCATTACTGATTTTTCAAGAGCACTATATCTGCTTTTAAGACAATTCATTTGTGAACATTTAGATATTTACCTGTGTGTAACTGTACTCATCTCTCCTTTGCAAAATTCAATTTGCTTAATTAAATATGTCCTCTACTATGCCATATCTAAAAGTTTATCGATTCACTCAAAAGACTCAAGAAACTACTACAATAGAAAACTGTTTTAAAAGATGTATTTATGTTCACTTATAGTCTGTTAGAATGGTTCTAAATAACTATTATCAATTCCTAAGCTTTTTAGAACCCATTTTATCATGGAAATTTATTAGCAATTCAATATGAAATAAAAACATAAGATATGCGACATATTTGTATAAGTAAAAATCACCGGGCTGAGTAATATTTGAGGCGCACATCATAGCTTTGATGTTGTGATGTTCACCCGTTTCTTTTTTAGATAGTTACTAGTGGATTACAATTTAGGAAAATCTGTATTCCAAAACATAAGAAATCGTTTGCAAGGAAATGCTTTACATTATCAATGTAATCATTAAATACGAGGTTTTCCTATTAGGTGCAGTCAGCTTACAGTTCTAACGCTGTATAATGTACCGTAAAATGTAAATCTAATTATCCGAAGCAGTTCTCCCTGAGTAGATAAAGCGGATACAAATAATAAGTTACAACCGGATTGTGTTGATGTAGACATTACAAAGTCGAAAACAACACTCTCCCGGGAAGGGAGAGGACCGCGGTAGCCTTGAGGGTTACTGCCTTTGCTTCTGTAGCTTCCAAGAAAGCAGACGTAAGAAGCAAATCTTGCTCCTTTTTGGTTGCCTTACCTCAGTGGGAATGCATAGATAATTATTAATCCCTGCTTTTCCGTGTATACATAGTCATCTGAGTCTTTGCGTATTATGCATATTTGTTATAAAATCACAGTGGGCAAGAAAATAATAATAAAGGACTAATTACCGGCATCGTTATTTAAAATAATGAACTGCGTATCGCATTAAGCTAAAGAATATCTGTTAATAAGAAAAATAAATATTTGTTGGAGTTACTTTCTGTCGTGAAAGCAACTAGAAGTATGCATGTCTTCAGCTAGACATGGCTAATTACCAGGGATGACATGAAATATTAAGTGCTACAAAAAAATCTGTATACTGTGCCGGGGTAATTTCATAAACTAATTAAAATCATTGGCAGATAGAAATCATCAATCTTAGCAATAGTGGGAAATTTTACTTAAATCTTCCTTAACAATATTCGCTAAACAATCACCGGAAAACAACATCCATTTATTGTTTGGGTCCAAATTTTTAATATGATACTGCAAATACCTAAATTTACTTACGAATTTGGATGACCACTAACTGTAACATGTGTGCCCTAAATCGAGTGGGATTTCACGAGTAACTTTCTTATTACTGAAGATGGAGGTTTGATCAGGAACAGACTGTATATACACATAGGTGTATAACGGATACCAACAGTTTTATACCGTATTAAAGAATTTAGACACATACTTTTGTATGTAATGTATTTAGATATTAATCAATATCGTTCTTTGAAATAAATATTGGGTTGTGCATTGAAACATATCACCAATTACTTGCACATTCCAAATTGCATTCTTTATAGGTGTATCTTGAATTGGTAACACGGTCTCTATACAGCTATAAAGAGACAATGGAACGATGTGCAATAAATTCAATCCGTTTCAGTATCGATGTTGTGTGCAGGTTGTGGTAGTAACATTGAATCGATCGAAATTCGATTACCCAACACATTGAGAAAGTGACTAATTGCGTTAAATCCATTAGAAATTCTAGTCATACTCGATATGTTATTTAATGCACCATGAATATTAAATTTGGAACCTCTTGGCGATGTCTATCGATTTGTTCTTGTGACGATGCATTATTAATACACGCACGCATATTCTCATTGTTGACTGACGGTACTAACACACATATGTTTACACACTTCACCGTTTCGGCTATATTTGATTATGAATTGATCGCTGTGTTGTATCACGTATATGCATATTACTTTCGCCGTAGCTTTCTTGATAGTACTCCAAAACATAATTAAAATGCATTGTTTTCTTCCTAGTTAGTTAAAATATTTTCTCTCCTTTCTTTTCTGTTTTCTTTTCACGTATGGCAATGGATATTTGTAGATAACATTTGATATAGTTGCTGGTGTTTATGATTTGGCTAACCATAGAACCCATCGCCAATATCACTATACTTTGCAATACTCCTCGACCAAAGTATAGCAAATTACGTTAAATCAGGAAATGGAAATAAGATTAGCAATACACCACAAATAATCGAAAGATTCGAAGACTTTTGGGAAAATGTATATAATACCAGCACCACAGAATCTCAAATAATCCACTAACTAATAATAAACTTAGACTTAAAAAAAAAATTTCAAGGAAAGTACAACCGGAAATGTTATCAGTCCTCGCAAAAATAAAACCTAGTTAGTCATCAGGATAACGTCAAGAAAAGCTACTCTCTCTCTATCTCTAGATCAATGCCTAGAAGACGTAGAAATAGATAGATAGATTATCTTTTTATAAACTAGTCACTCCCCGGACTATTCCAGCGCCTTCTCACCCTCCTTCACAATTAATGCGTCCAAGTTATTTATCAGATTGTATGAGGTAAAAGTAAGTTAATAAGTTTAAAACAAAAAAAAGAGAAGGGGCAAATAAGTTTAGTTTTGAGACCGCTGACTTATATATCATTAGAACTTGGGCGCGTTGCTCGCAAAGGTACATAAACATATACATCGTATCTAAACATGTACTTAACCTTCCTTAACATATTGACCTAATTTTACTAGTGTTCACATTTCTTTGTTTAAATAATACACATATGGCTTTATTTTACCTTATATGCATGTGAAAATAATTTGCTTCCGAAACTTTACTACGGCTTTCCTGTGATAGCAGGAAAATATTTTCAACCACAAAACTTGCTGATAAAGAATAATAAAAATAAAAAGCCAAGCAGATCACTTGCAAAGTAGAGCAGCCAATTTAGAGTTCCAGAACCACGGCCAGAAGCAAACCAAAACGGCTGAATAATATGAAATAACATGTAAAAGAACAGTGAGAACCATGTGGCATAAACAGGGAGAAGGTGGGGAATTTTAAATTCATTAGACTACATCCAGCAGTGGAAGGAATATATCTGAAGGAGAAAGATATCTATCTTCATAGACAAAAATGTAACAAACTAATGTCTAGGAACTCTGGCGACCACGTTAAATACATGTCATGTCATGTCATGTCGTGTCATGTAATGTTGTACTAAAGAACAATTCCAGTCGTACAATCCAAGAAGGGAAGAGACCCAATTGCCCAATTGTCCATCGAGTATATACTATCACATGACTAAGAAAACAAACTTATACAGTTGTAGATTCATTCCTATTAAAAATCACCTTGAAATTATCCATCACCTGAAATATTGCTTCCCCTGGATTGATACATGTTGTTAAGTTTGTCTTTGTGGTAATCATTAGAGTTTGTTAAAAAGATGGATGACGTGTCATCATTAAGTAGTGTAAATCATCCACCTTTTGACAAACTTTAGTAATCATAACCGCATTTTCGAAATAGGTTTCCATGTAATATATGAGAATTAATAAAGCTTCCATATGCTAAAGACTAATGCAGTGTTGGCATAAAATAGATTATTTTATGCATATCTTTGTAAATACCTCACTTCGATTCTTTTAGAATTTATAATTCTTTTAGTCCCATGCTTCTACATACTGATTTATAGAAACTCCATACGTGTTTCGTTGAACCTACAGCTAAAAGCACATTTACACGGTTGGTTGATCAACCACATTGAATCTATGACATTGAGGGAAAATTGAAATGTGAAAATTACGTTTCAATAACACTTATTGTACTTTCGATGATTCATTTGCAATTATATTGCAATTTAGATGGCTTATTTTCGTCCGCTATTGTTGATTCAAAACGGTTGATCAACAAACATGAATCGTGTAAACGTTCCTTAAGAAACAATGACGTGAGAGGCAGAATTTTATATTTTTTAACAATTCTGCTATTCACATTAGCGAAAATTCCTATATCGGTAAGTATACTAAAGTATTTTTAGGATTTAAACGGAATGTTACTATGAAGGAATTTTAGGGTCTATTCAAGACATGTAATATATGCAACGCAATTTACTGTGGATAATCTGTAGAAATGCGTTACATATTTCCAAAGAAGAAAATTCAATAAGATATGGAAGAAGTAGGAATGTTTAGTATCACGTTGGAGTAAGCCCAAAAATTATTATTTTATTATTATGGCTATATTACGTTGGTAATGTAAGATATTGTGTGTGAAAAACACTTTTACTTGAATTAATTAATTTCAATCATTGTTGTTAAGTCTGTTATTAAATAGATTTCATCAAAACGTAATATAGATATGTGTAGTATTTCCCATTTATTAACCACATTAATAATTTACACACGCTGATCTACGCTGATTTTAACACAACGATAAGGAAAAACGGAAACAACACTAAAGCTAAATAGATTCGGACAAGATTAAGAAAAATCGGCTGTCGCTAACAAACAAGTATTTTATTACCCTTCTCCTGATCAGTTAGATTACTAAAAGAAGGATATTTGACACTACATCCGTTACACTGAAAACGGAAGAAAAAACTAAAGCAGATACAAAGAAAACTGTGAGATTTATTATGAAATATCCGTTTTATAGAGGATTGGTAGCAACTAATGTGTCAAATTTATTTATAAGATTATAAGTATGAGGTGAAAGCAAGCCAATGTAAAAGAAAAAATGATTACAAAGAAATTGGGCAAATAAAGATATTGTTTTGGAACTATTTAATTATCGTAATAGATTTGTCGATACGTAATTGAACGTTATTGGACTCGACGTTCGATACAGGTCAACGAGCTACCTGTAACCGTCTTATCCAAATATCCACCTGACCTTTGCTTAAAATACTGACCTAATTTTACTAACGTTTCTCATTAAATTGCAAACAATCGCCTTTATTTTTAATCACATGTCGTTAATTTCACATAACTTAGCGCCAGCAAGACTAAACCTTGGATCGGATTCAATGGAAGCGAAAGAAATAAAACAAACACGAAGTGTTCTTTGCGGAACATCAATACTAACAAAAGAATTATTACGGCTTTGTTGTGATAGATGGAGAAAAAGACAGCAAAAGCAGCCAAGACAAAAACTATCAGTTGTAAAAAGTCGGGCTACTCCAACAACCTTGAAAACGACTAGGCGTGGAAATGGACATGAGATGCTGGTTAATGTAAGAAGAACAAACAATAAAGGTAAAATTAGAAAATCAATGAGTGATAAGAAAAGAAGGAGACATAGAGAAATGAGAATTAGTACCTGGAATATCAGAACTTTGTTAGCACCTGGTAAACTTTACGAAGTAAAGTCAGAACTGGAAAGATATAGAATACATGTAGCTGCAATTCAGGAAATTAGATGGGAGGGACAAGCGAACATATGTAAAGAGGATTTTGGGATATATTACTCAGGGGTAAGAAACAAGGACAATACGGAGTGGCATTTGTAATCATGAAGAAATTGAAGAACAGTGTTATAGACTTTAAAGCGATAAATGAAAGAATTGTGTACCTGAGAATCGAATCAAAACCTTTTAATTTATCATTTCTAAACATATATGCACCAACTGAAAATTCAACAGAAGGCGAAAAAGATGCACTGTATGAGCAGGTTGAAGAGCAAATAGGAAGGGTACCTAAAGAAGATACGTTAATAGTTTTAGGAGATTTCAACGCCCAAATAGAGAAAGAAAACTACTTAAAAGAAGTAGCGGGTAGACACAGCATACATGAGAAAACGAACGACAACGGTCAAAGGCTATGTAACTTAGCAATGAGAACAGATATGGTCCTAAGCAGCACAGAGCATAAACACCCAAAGCATCACAAGATAACCTGTATATCACCAAACAAGAGAACCTGTACACAAATAGATCATATTTTAATTACAAAAGAAGACAATCTTCAATAAAAGATGTACGTATATTTAGAGGAGCCTGTGTAGATTCCGATCATTATATGGTACCCGGAACGTTGTGACAGAAAATAAAGAAGGTAGTGACGATCCAGAGCATAAAAAATGGAATATAGAGAAACTAAACGATACAGGCAAAAGAAAAGTATTTGAATCAAATGTCTAAAGACAAATACTACACAATGTTGAGGAAGACACTGAGATAGAGACAGAGTGGAACAAAATTAAAAATTATATAAATAAGGCAGCAGAAGAAGAAATTGGTAGAACCAAAAAGGGAACCGAAAAAGTGGTATAATGCAGAATGCCAGGAAATGTCGAAAAGAAAAGTCCAGACAAGGATTAAGTGGATAAGAATAGGGAGAGATGCAGATAGGAAAGAGTATGAAGAGACGAGGAGAGAGTGCAAAAACTTATAAGAAAGAACAAAAGATGCTGAATAGATCATGAATTAGGGGAAATTGAGAAAGAAAGAATTTTATAGAAAGATTAATGAGCAAAATAAAGGGTATAAAAGTAAGGCAGTAGGTATTAAGGACAAGGAGGGTAAAGCGGCAAAGAATAAAGAAGAATATAAAGCGATATGGGTAGAACACTTTAAGACACTATTAACTACTTGTGAAGGCAACGTAGATGAAATAGAAGAGGAAATGGAACATGCTTTAGAAGAAACAGCAATACCTGAACCAATTCTAGAAGAAATTAAATTAATTATAAAAAATAGCCGGAATGGAAAAGCACCGGGAAAAGACGAAATAAATATGAAACTATTGAAGTATGGAGGCGATGAACTACAAAACCGCTTGCATCTACTAATACTAAAAATATGGAGAGAAGATTGGGAGAAAGGACAAATTGTAACGATTTATAAAAAAGGAAACCAACAATTATGTAATAACTACAGGGGAATTACACTACTAAGTACGGCGTATAAAATACTATCCACATTAATACAAAAAAGACTGGTAAATCAGAATAAAACCATTATAGGACAATATCAATGTGGATTTACGAAAGGAAGATCGACTGTAGATGCAATTCATACAATAAAACAAATAATTGAAAAGGCCCATGAATACAAGTTAGAAATTGAGATGCTTTTCACAGATTTTCGACAAGCATTTGACTCAATAAATAGAACACAGCTAATACTGGCATTAAAGGAATTAAAAATAACACAAAAATAGAGAAGATTGATAATGATGACGATGAAAAGAACTGCAGTTAGCATAAAAACACAATTTGGAGAAACAGAAGAGTTCATAGGTAACAAAGGTGTCAGACAAGGAGACGCACTGTCGGCCACGCTTTTCAACCTAGCGTTGGAACACGTGTTTGCAAAGATAGACAAAGGAACGCTTAGAACTAGAGGAGGTCAGATAGTGGCAGATGGTATGCAGATGATGTGGTAATTATAACAAAAAACAGGGCAATAATGAAAAATATGTTGGAAATCATTATTACAGAAGGAAAAAATATGGGACTACATTTAAATGAAAATAAAACAAAAATAATGAGATTTGGAAAGAAACTGGAAAAGAAATATGTCAAAATAGGTAATAACAATTTCGAAGCAGTTGAGGAATTTAAATATTTAAGTATGAGTATATCTGCTAGTGGAAACAGTGAAACCGAAATCGAAGGAAAAATAATGTCACTAAATAGAGCTTTCTACGCCAATAAAAAATTACTAAAAAGGCAAAATCCTAACAAAAAAGACAAAAATAAACCTCTATAAGACAATAATAAGACCAACCGTACTATACGCAGCAGAAGTCATGAGCATGTCAAAAAAGATGAAGAAAAGCTGAGAATAGCTGAAAGAAAAATACTAAAAACAATACTAGGACCAATGAAGATTGATGAAAACGAGTACAGAGTAAGAATGAATCATGAAATAGCACGGGAAATGGAAGGTATGGATATTGTAAATAGGATCAAAGAGCAAAGGGTAAAATGGATAGGGCATGTATGGAGAGCGGGAGAATCCTCGACGATATTCTCTGTATTACAATGGGAGCCAGGTGGTAGAAAAAGAAGAGGAAGACCAAGATCGAGATGGCTACAGGAAGTGGAAGAGGATCTAAAACGGGCTGGGATAAAGAACTGGCAGCGAAAGACGGCGGACAGAAGTCTGTGGCGAAATATTAGCAGGCGAGTCGGAACTCTGAGAAGTGGGGATTGATCCAACCCGGCCAATGGATCTAGGAATCTTCACAGAAGAAGCGGCGCAACCCCCCAAGGGGTGTCAAACCACTATTGTGATAGTAGGAAAAAATTTTCTCTTACAAATTTTGTTTTATTTCATTTAAATCGTCTTCTGTTTTAATTTCGTGCATGAATTGTGAAAAGCCTGATATATGCAACGAAGAATTACATATGCAAAAGTTTTTCTCCCGTACTTAGACATGCACTTGTTAATTTAAAACATATTGGAGCCATTTTTCCACACCTATATTTAATTATAGGTACATTCTTCTACAAATTTTCGATCATTTGGTTTTGGTTCTGGTGATTGCAGTTCATTGTCTAAAAAATGCGAATGACGCTTTCCTTTGTTTGTGTTTTCTCTACTAAGGATGACAACTTACAATTAATTATGGATTCACAATGCCTTCAAAAGATAAAGTGAGTTGTTTGTAGCAAACAATAACACGTAACATTTGTGTAGGTAATGGATAAAGAAAGGTGAAATCACATATGCGCAATATTCTGTGAGGCACTTTCGATTTCTAAAAATTCTTTAAAAAAATATTCGAACTAATTGTAAGTGGTAGACTCTACTTTCTGGCAAAGCGGTAAGTGTGTAACACATCTTTGATGTTTATATCTACAATCATAGCATTGCTTTAATTCGTAATATCCTGAAAAGTTTATGAGGTTCAAAGGCTATTTAAAATTTTACTTCAAATATTACTATTTAATGTAAGTATACGTAAATGTTTCCCATCTTTAAATTCTTCACCGGATCGTGGATAAAATGCGAAAACAGCGCCCATTTAAAATTTTATAGGTGCGAATCTTTACATATCGCCGTTTGAAAATAAAACGTTCAGAGAATGAAGGATAGCCAAGCTACAGAATTTTGATGATATTTCAAACAACGCGTAAAATTACAAACCAGCTATGCATGCGTTTACATTTCTACATTTCTCTGAAAAAAAAATCAACGGCATCGCAGTCAGCATATATCATGTATCATATATTACACGAATATTTTTTCAATGGCCAATGTCGTCGTGGTAGTTGTTATTGTGCTATTTATAAAAGTGAAGAAGGCTGGTCAGAGAGTGAAATTTGCGATTTATGTTTGATATGAATATAAGGAAGTTGATTGCTCGCAGGTGCCGAAGACAGAAGGTATGTCAATACGTTTCATTCTTCATTTACATAATATGCAAACTTTCATTTTATTTTACAACTTACACGATTTAAAGGTGGAAGTAGAATATACAGTGAACAATAATAGAATATAACTGGATTTCTGTAGCTTTTAAAGGTAAACTTCAGTGTTCCAAAATCTAATATTGTCGCTTTTTAAAAAGCAATTGTTACTATCATTAACCTGTGATAATAAGTCGAGCTGGCAGTTTTCTATGTATATTGTAGTATACCAAAATTCATAATTAATGTTGGTGTTATGGTCTTCAATTGTAATACGGTTTATTTTGGGGTTCTATTTATACCTTTTTGATACCACGCCCACCACCTTTTGAGCATTTCAGCCAGGGGTGTTAGCTTCTTATTTTAACTCCAGCCAGAGACGTTTAATGGAAGAAACAAATGTAACTAGAAATAAACTTTATAATTATTATAAAAAGCATATATTAATGGATAGAAAAGCATTGTAGACATTCAGACACATACATACAACACTTCTACACTACAAGAATTCATAAAAAAATAGTGGATATGAATAACCTAGGATATATCGACATTCAATACATGTTTCTATAACAGGGATATATCTGGTTGAACTGGAGTCAAGGTAAATTAAAGTTTTCGTTTCATGGACAAATTATAAATAAAGCAGTGTAGTCCTGGTTTCCAAAAGAAATGAAAAGTTAGTTTGGTTAACGACGAAGAAATTTGACAAGTTAGATAATTCAACAAACAAGTCGATAAATATATTTGGAATAAAAGGGTATTAAGAAGAAGTGCCACCTAATAAAAGAACCTCACCATACCGGAAAATATAGAATCTAAGAAGGGAAAGAATCCATAGAAATTAAAGGTGCATCGAGAATAGATGTTAAGAGAGGAGATATAGGAAGAACCATCTTCGAAAAAGAAATTTACACTCACATAGACACAACATTAGGTAATTATCTTGATTTTATGTTAAATATTTCTCAAAAATTATAAATATAATTTGTTGTAATTTATGCCTTTTATATCATTAATTAAGAGCTAGGCCGGTGCAATTTTATTTAAGAAATTTAACTAAATTCTCAGTACAATATATTAAACGTTAAACTAGCTCAGTCCTTACCTGAGGTACATAAATGATGTCTTTAATTTACATCTGATGGCAAGACATTGTAAACGTACCTAACAGCAATCTTATCATAACATTTTTATAGTCGATAAACTTCGTCGAAATGCTTCAATTCGAGGTATTTTTGCTCCATTCTGGGTCTTGTAGTAGTACTAAGATTAGACAATTTGGTCAACTATAAATTAAAACAGTTTTGCAAGGAAGGTGTTCTAGATGAAGTTAGAATACACGTACTATTTGCACATCAAACTAAAAATAAGAAACAAATAATTCGTATATATTCTAGATTTAGAAAACATGGCTGAAAACCAAGTAGATTGACAATAAAATTATAATTTAAAATTTTCAGTCATTACTACTAAGGGTGGATGACGTGTTTTTTTCAATTAGTGTAAATCGGACTGACAACGTCACTTATTATTCAATGGTAAGTTGTCATTGATAAGTTATCATTGAATAATAAAATTCTTTGTTAGATTTTCATCATTTTCAAAGGGAATAAAATTAAAAGTTTCGAAATAAATGACACTTTGAATGAATTTAGACAATTTAGTTATGATATCTAGGACTTTTCTTAGGAACTTTAGGACTTTAGTTCCAATAGACTTGATAGTTCTGCCAGTTTCAATAGACAAATTTCCTTCGTCTGGGAATTTGGTCTCCATGTCAGTAAATTGGCAACTGTGGTAATCGAGTTGACATTGTTGTTATTATTTTGACAGATTTAACAATTGTGATTTTACACCCCTTAGATTATTTTGATGTATTGCTTTCCTAATTCCACCAATTTTGATGTAAAATTCGGGTAAATTTCGTTATCAGTACATTTACAGTTGGCAACATCCTCTACTTGTTGGCACTATTCTACACATGGTGAGGCCAACCCCCAACAAATCAACAGTGGCTGCTTTGTGGGTTGATAATTTACAGCAACATATCTACTATCTACTATCACAAAACTTTAACACAAGGTTAGAGCTTCTGGAAAAAATGATGAAGGCGATCCAGATAATGGAGAAAACATTTGAGACGGATTCTCATTAATATTGTTTAGCCCCAAATTGTCTTCTATTGCTTTTCCTTAGATTTATCGCCATTGTACTTTGCTCTTCTTCTACGCAGCTCATTGTTAACGAATAAAATTCTAAGAAATAACTATTATCTTTTTATTTATGTTGTATGGTTGTAAGTATTTATGATTTAATTTCTTTGGACCAGGGCTTTGCAGATGTAATTGTCCACTATCTTAAAACAGCGACATATTTATTGGAATAACAGTATCTTAGTCGAGGATTCACTGTTATTGTAATCTTGGTTCTGCTCTTTTGTAGTAGTTGTTTAGTTTTGGTAAGGGACTTAGTATTTGATTAATTTATTCTTTCATGCTTAAAACTCAAAAAGACGACAGTTGAAATTTTTGCAACAGGACTGCACACTGATTTGTAAATACCGTACACTGGACCAAATAATACAAATATTTAATAACAAATGGAGTTATCTTCAACAGAAGAGATAAGTAGAAATATACATACTAGACCCTAGAGTACGAAGCTAGGTGTATTATCCAGTATCGTTTGGAAACCTGTTTGTCTACTTTCTAGAAACTTTACTATATATACATATCTTTTTCAGCCTAATTTTATGATTTCTAGTGCCTAAACATCCGGGCTCTAATTATAAGATATAAGAGTATCAAAGTGGACATGGTGCTTTAAAATTTATTCAATTTTCCTTTACAAACAACTTTTCTTAATATTATCTTGTGGTATCTACTACAGAAAATGTACCTCTCTGCAACGCATAACTCTTTTTCTAATTTTAACTTAAAAATGCGAGGATTTCTTAACCTATTCAAACAGAATGTATATTCAGATACGTCTAAGGAAACTTGATCAGAAATACTTGTGTCTAGAGGGGGAGAAGTAGTTAGTGCAGGTATGGTATTAATAAAGTAATCGTTAATTTAATGGGGATGTTTCAAATCATGTGGTAGTTAAAATGGGCTATTGTTGATATTTAACTAAACTGGAGGTTTTTTCAACTTCATTGAGTATAAATGTAAGAGTTTATTTTTAATACACATCTTTTCCAATGCCCAAAATTTTTATAATAATTGCAGTGAGAAATGCGTTTAGTCTTTCTTAATAAACTATACTGTCATTATCATCAATATATTTAATATAGACCTTCCCAGTTCATGATAACTAAATCATATTGAAATAAAAATCAAAATCAAAATACGTATTTGAAGTCACCGAAAGTATTGTTCTGATAATACTAGCAATAACAGAATATATTGTTTGGATTAATAGTTTCAGAGCTGACAACTAAGTCAGGATCACAGGAAGCAACAATGAAATTGAATTATGTTGATCCAACCCGTGATTCTTTTAGATCCAGTTACAAAGATCAAAATCTTAGGAATTTAACGCAGTTTAGAAGGTGATTTGTCACCTTCCCTTTTGTTTGGATAATCCAACATTATAATACCCTCCCAAATCCTCCAAAATCCTCCCAAAATCACTGAATCTATCCTTAGTATAATATCAGACAGTTGGCTCAAGGATTTCAAGCAATCGTGTAAAGTTAGCAACAGGGGGTTAATACAACGCTTTTTAGAACTTATCAAACTAAAAGAGAAGAAAGTTCAAAGCATGTTAATTAAAATTTGTCCATACTATTACAGGAAAACCGTAATATATTTTTTTAATATTAAAGTTTTTATATAGAGGACTTTTCGTACTTTTGAACTTGTATACCTAGTGTAGTAGAGTAGTGGCTACAACGCAGATTTCATTGAACTTCGAGTATTTTCAAGTTATTATCAAGTCTAATTGAATAGCTCCAAATGTTTACTGTTTACACAAAGACATATAAACGCTAGTAGAAATTGGGTCATACGTTTAGTAAGTTCAAATTGATTTAGTTTCAATTAATTACGGTATCAGGAATCGTTCCAACGTACTTACGATCGTACCACGACGAGGATCGATCACATGTACCACATGTCACAAGCACCTTTATAGAATGGGCTTATCCAACACGGACACTTACAGATTTTGCGCTGAAGTAGAGGAGTCAATGGAACACTTGATTACTAATTGTGGGGCACTGGGCTCCCATCGAAGGAGTTGATCCTGTTCCTGGACGTATTAAGTAAATAAAGACAAGGGGAAGCACAATAGATCAACGATGGTCGCAGTGCAAAGGGCCATTTTGGGCCAGACCCCACCTCATTACATGATATTACATTAGGTAGGGCCACGCGCTAATACGCACAATCCGCCAGGAAGACTGTTATCGTTTAAGTAGAATAGGTCACGTATCTTCTTTTCTTTTACATTTATAGTTCACGACAAATAAAATAAAGTTTGTAGTAGAAAATATTTCGCTGATGTCAAAGGAAAGCCGTAATAAAGTTTCGGAAGGAAATTATCTTCACATGTACATAGAGTAAAATAAAGGCGCATGTTTACTGTTTAGACGAAGTAATGTAAACGCTAGTAGAATTACTTCAATATGGTCGAAATGTCAAGCACGTGTTTAGATAAATACGTCAGCTGTCCCAAAACTAAATTTATTTGAACATTTGTTTTGTTTATTTGTTTTTTCTTTTACAATGGTTGACTTACTTTTACCTCGCACAATCTTATAAACAAATTGAGTGCATTAGTTGTGAAAACCTTGTATAATTTAATATGATAAACTTGCCGTACCAACTGTATTCTCGTCCACATTTTATGTATTTAATAAAAGTGAAAGTACTGAAAAAGAGAAATAGTTGAAAATATTGCTTCATAATTGGCACTACTTCCAAATGTAATATTTAAACTCTTATATAACTGTTTCTAAACCAATATTAGCAATAATAAATATTACATACTATATATTTACATTTCAAATATTAGTGACAAATATGTTTACTATAAGGAGTATTGCATGTAATATTTTATCGATGAGTATCATATTCGTTACAGATAATATTTAATTTTAATGCTTCCTTATCGTAACCGCGACCCTCAGCGCTTACCAAAACAAGGAAATGCGGAATATTGTTTACAGTAACCATGTTTGATGTATAATTAAAGCTACTTAGTATACCACACATTCAAACAGATTACTGCTACTATCTTCCCATAACAATGATTGAAACTTAGGACTTAACATTATTATTCTATTATTATATGTACATATATCACATTACATGGCTGGTACTTACTGTATTTTCCATTTGCTTCTCGAATTTGTATTTGTGTATATCAATTGCCATTACTACAAAAGTAACAATTTAAATTAGTTTTCACAAACATTAAAGAGATCATAAAATACTAATGCCGGGGGAAACTGTATAATCTAAAACCTAGGAAAAATAATTCAAACACACTTAAAATTTTTTGGACAAAACACCAAATACATATCTACAGCCGGGCACATACTTATTAGGCACCCTGAGTTTGCTTTGTATTTAGCAAATTTGTATTGAAATCGTTATTCAACAATCATTCTTAGAATCAAGAGAGTTATTACCTAATCGACAGGTTTATTGTATCTAAGATAAAACATAATGGGGAGTGGGAAAAATTTCAAAATACTGAACTTTGTCTTTTCGTCTGCTAAATCTTTTGAGGTTTTGTGAAAAATTATAACAGCAAAAGTAGAGAGCTTATTCTGTTAAAGCGATCTCATGTTCATTAGTAATGGCATTATTTAGCTATTCACAATTATATTTATTTCACAAAAGATGTAGCAAGTCAATGGGTGGGTATGATAGTATTTCCAAGCTCACCATTATGTTCTTAGAAATAATTAACTTGTCGATGATATCATCATTGCATAACGATTTCGGTATAGATTTGCTAAGTACAAAACAAACATAGGGTGCATAATAAATATGTCCTTGATTGTATATGACAAATATTTTTACAACTATAAAATCATAAACAAGGGCAAGCACATGTATAGCATTTTTGCCGTATTGGATTGAATGAATAAATTTAGCTTCGGGAAGATAATACAAATCTGCTAAATTGAAATCTTGTCTATTACTTTGACCTAAGAGTGGTAGAGCCAACCTGAGAGAGAAGCATCTAAATAAGTCAGGAAATACATGTACACATAATAATATAATGGTAAAGATTTGCTTCAAGCATCAAATATATCTTTCCCATTGGTTTGAATTTCAAGATGAACGGTGTAAGAGCACTTCATATTAAGTGGAAAATCGTCACTAGTTACGGGCGAGTCCTTCGTATTGGCGAAAATGTTTAAATAATCTTTACGCAACCAAACGGAGTAAAGGAAGAATGGAATAAAAAGATAAGTTTTTGTACACTATATTTATATTAGATTTGTATATTTGACAATAAGCATTGAAGTATTATTATTACTTTCTATAGAATTTCTATTATTACCTATATAATGACATAACCAGTCTGGGCAAACAGTGGTAACAGCGTACCGTTACGATATAAGTTACGACAGCATCGCCGACTCTCCACACTAGTCAGTACGCTCTATGCGAGTAGTTCTGTGTATATATAGGCTATCGTAACTTATTTCGTAATTACCGTTGTTTGCCCAGACTAGACATAAGTATGTGGATATAGCCGTGAATATACGGTTTAAACAGTTTTAAACCAAATAATACATACATTTTGTCTCCATTTTCTTGGATTTCTGACTCTATTGATTACTAGTCAAATTATCCTACAAGAAAAGCATAAATTTTTACTATTTGGGATAGCATATTCCATATGCTTCTATATAGAATATAGGAAATAATGATATAACGATTACGGTGTAGTTTTAATGGTACTAAATATAATTATAAAAATAAAATAATTTCTTGAAACAGAATACAAACTTACTCCTACATTGTTAGCTCTTATCTCTGCGAATACTAGGAAAGTTATGTTTCATTATCTACGAATCTTGATGTCAGCAAAGCACGTGTCCCGAATTAATATATAACCATGTGTAAATATACTAATGCACTTTAATATCGTTCCCTTGTAGGATGTACCTACAACGAAGGTATGAGCTTTCCAATTTCAAAAGTCGTATATTTTTGAGTGACTCACAATCAATATCATCTAAATAATTGATGTAATTGGTATTTTTCAAATATCACAATCATTACTATCTATACATTCTGAATATTTTGCTACATAAATTCGATTACTATCTTGAAGAGATCTGGGAGTAATCGATACAATTTTTACATTAAACATCTACATTCCCATGGGTTTGGATAAATATTAATCGACGTCACTATAACTGAGTCATCGAATAGAATGCAGTGGATCTTATTGAAAACTAATATCTACATACATCAATTTCGATTGATTTAAGAAATCTATAACAGTAAGCATATTACAAGCAATGAAAAGCTCTAATTTCTTATATGCACTTTTTCAATGTTGCAGCCTCTATATGATAAATGCTGTTGTAACTTGGTATTATCTCCGTCAGGAACTTTATACCTCGAAAAGTACTTTCCATTAATGACATTATTCTATTATATTCTAGATTTAAAAGGGCAACAGAAGACGTTCTTACCGCTTTAGGATTTAAACACATTAAACGATTATTGCTCAGATCTCACTCCCACGTTTCTGAACGCCAGGTTCCTCAATCTCATTATCATATTTGAAAAAATCTTCAGGTGTTGCATTTCGAAGCCAGCAAGTACTCCTTCCTCAATCATAGATAATAGGATAAATGATAGCGACACCATTTCCAAATACTAAGTGTTGATTATGAACTTCGACAGTTTCCAAAAAGTAACACTTTTAATTGTGGTACATCTACTGCTGTTTCTGGATTCACTGGATAATCCCTCAAGCACCCATTGGTTGTTGGAGAGAATTTTGAGAAATATTTTCCATCGTAGCTTATTAAAACTTTAGCATTTTGTAAGATATCACTACATTTCTTCTTACAATAAAGGTGATTGCAAGGACTGTGGTGTAATTTACTGACACAAATATCACATCGGTAGACTCCTCACCACACAATTGTTTATAATAAAATCGATGACACGTGTTTCCCTAGCTCGAGGCAAGCATCTTCAACAACCGTATAAACACGAGCTAGCGAAACACGTGTCACCGATTTTATTATAAACAATTGTGTGGTGAGGAGTTCACCGATGTGATATTTGTGTCATTTCTTCTTACTCTTAACACTATTTGCAAGTGATAAAATAGCTATAACTAATGGCTTACTATCGATACTTTTATTAGACATGAGACTGGTTGAATGTACAGAATCATCTGTTTGTAATTCTGCTGGATCCACTATTCTCGTTATGCCGTTGGAAATAATTATTAATAACATAATATCATTTAATGATAAATATACATATATTGCCTTTATTATAGAATGAATTTAAGTGTTGCTTTCGGATAGTATGTACTTGCTAAGCTACTATAGGAAACTAGGATATTTAATTAAAATCGTTATCTCTTTAACGTCCGGTCCGAAAAAGAATAGTAAATAGGAATTAGATAAGAATTTTATATCGTACATGGTTTTAATTACAGTATTTAAAATGAATGAAAAAATTGTGTATATAATTTTAATCATATTATATTAAATTTATTGAACTTAATTGCTTCGATTAAAATAGATATATTGTGTATGCATGTATGGGGATTTTCTGGCAACATTTTGGCAAGACATTTTGTTCGTAAATCAACAAATTCCCACTCAATCGTCCAAGCACTTAAAATTTGATAAATTTCTTGCTATTATACTAATCCATTCACAGCGTATTCTTTCGTTAAAGTTTCACTTACAACACATTGCCAATAAGTTAAACAAAATAACAATTTAAACAAAGTAGATTTTCCAGAGATGTATGTTACATTTAAATTTATGCACCCACACTGAGATATATACAGAGTAGGAGAAAAACGAAACGAAACGAGTCGATTACAGCCAAACAAAAAGTTATATTAATGGTTTTCGACTCTAAAGTAACCTAAATTGTTACAATTCAATAGCTTCCTATTGTTGAAGATAGTTATAAGCTGCTTCATTAAAGAGAAATGCTGTTTACATCATAGCTCTACACATTATGACATCATATATCCAAAATAAGCATTATAAAATTCTGATAGTATTTTTGATGATGATAAGTTTAATTCGATTATAATCGATTCGGTTTACTTTTGAGACGTATTGTTTAAATCCCAATACTGTTTATCACTTCTAATTTCTAATAAATATTCCAATTTAGTTAGTAAACTCTTTCATTTTCGTTATATCTACAAGAAAGTAATTAGACACTGTTGACGCTGCGAAAATATACGCTTTGATGTACAAAATATGTGTATACAAATACTACTACATCTGTAGAAATTCAAGGAGGTAACAATATTAAATATCGACAGTATTATCGTGCTTATACTTTGATATTGGAAAACTTATAACGACAAACAATAATCGAAGTCAACAAAATTAAGAAAATTTAATTTGAAATTAACAAATAATCTTAACTTTACCTCCTTGCTACTCCGTGTTAGATTTCCAATATTTCTCATAACTAAACTCTTGGAAATACGTTTCCCTAAGTTTATCATAATTATAGTTTTCCTTGCATTCGGGCGTTTGTGCGATGCAGATAGGTCCAACATCATATTGAATTGTACTTTCTTCAATTTTTATTCTGTGCATTTCAGCAAATTTCCAAAAATCTCTCAAACACTTACAATGCCAAGGGTTTGGACATATTCGCATTGCTTGAATACGTGTTGAATTTTTCAAGAATAGGTAACTTATCTGGTTTAAACCGATATCAAGGTACCTTAAGGTTGTGTCACTTAAAAATTTATCTGCGTTAACGCATTAGCTTGTAAATTAAGGTAAGCAACTCCTGTTGTGCCTAACAACTTGAAAGTCATATCTTCAATATAATAAATGTGGTTATTATTGAGATTAATTTCTTGTGCGTCGTGAATTTCTTCAAAAGCATTTTTTGATAAGCGTACTATATTGTTGTACTGAAAATGCAAAATTGATATTTTAGAATCCTTAAACGCTTCTCGATTAATGCTCACTAAACGGTTGTTACTCAGATCTAAACTTTTCAGTTTTATATTACTAAACGCGGATGTTCCTATCTTTTCAATCCTATTTCGTGATAGATCTAATGTAGTCAGAGCAAAATTACTAAATTGATTTTCACGAAGTTCGGAGAGGGGATTCAAATTAATCGAAATTTTGCGTAGCTTAGGCACATCAATAAGAAAATTACGATGTAAGTCGCGTAATCCTGTTCCATCGACATAAAGATCTTCTAACTCTAACATATTTAATATAGAACGTTGATAAAGTACTCGTAAAGATCCTTCCAAAATTACCGTTTTCAGTGGTCTGTTTTCTAAACACCCGTTCACATACTCTTGCAAATATACATTTCCATCGAAGGACACAACAGCTAAGGTATTTTGAAAGGTATTGTTACACAACGGTGAACAATAATTACAAATTAGCGCTATTACACTTAACACTAAATATTTAAATCTCATTTTAACTTTTACAATGAATACACACAATATGTCGTATATTTCAGATGTAATGAATGAATGAATGACTGAATGAATGAACAAACTGGGATAAACCCGTCAAATTATCTCTAACTGGAAACCAGAATTATTAATTGTGATTGCAATATCAAACTTTAAATATTACATGATTATATTGAGTGCGTAGGAAGTAGTACGTTAATAATCTCCCTGTCACTGTTAACTTACTACGAACATAAATGACACTAAAATACACTCATAATCTCCACTAAAATTAATTGGTAATTTGTTATAATATATTGATCAAACTCTGAAGTTTTATCTCTAAGGTTAACAATAACCTGTAGATTTTGTATCACACAGTCCGCATGATGGAATCGATTAGAAAGCCACAGAAAATAGTTCTTACATGACAATAATTTCCAAATCCATACCATCAATACGTATTTGGACAACTAATAATTTTTGGTGGCGAAAATATGACAATTTATTCTAAATCACAGAATTTCCTACTTTTCTTATTATTAGTACCACGGGATCGACCTGCACAATTTGCAACACACCTTCCAGCAATTCCATCAACTTTGTGTATTTACACTGTCCAAGATAATTAACGGATTATAATTATAACTGCAATAATAAGATTTTAAAAAGCTGCAAAGAAAAAATAGATATAGCATTGAACGAAAATTTAATTGATTGCTGCCATCGCGTAGGTAACAACAAACATTGATCAAGGCCTATAATTGTGAAATTTTGCAGTCGTAATATGAAGAATCTCGTTTAAAGCAATAAAAGAAAAATTAAAGGTAGTAAAAGTAATCATCAGGGAATGTTTAACTGGTATGAGACAAGTTTGGACAGCAGATGGCATAATTATGTCTAAAACTCAATAAGGAGATAAAACTGTCTGGTTTGTGCAAAAACACTTAGTTTGAATTAAAAGAAGATGTATACGAGATATGAGCTAGCTTCCAATACTTCTTTGTCTTGTTTAGAAACAGTAATTATTTTGCTTTGTTTTTCTCTTCCTCTGCGTTCTTGGTTATTTGGGCAGTATTTATTTGAATTCGTAGTATTTCGATTTTTATTTCTTGAATTTACACAAGAATTATATGGACTTAATATACAGCACAGGCCTAGTAGCATTTAATTCATTTTCAGTAGGCACATTTTTAACTGATACTTAATTTGTATTTTCCTAATGTATATATTTCCTCTCTTTTCAGCACTTGTAACTTGCTGCACAATACGAGTATACGAGTTTGTTCAAAAAGTAAGGTGACTTTTTATTTTTGTCAAAAAGTATTTATTAATTTATCAATATTCATGTTGTCCCCTTCAAAATAGTCCCCTTAGACATAATACACTTGTGCCAACGCTTTTTCCAATCTTCGAAGCACTTCTGATAAGCACTTTTTGGTACAGCTTTGAATTTTTTCAGCGATGCAATCTTTATCTCCTCAATAGTTGCAAATCTCCGTCCTTTCCTGCGCTTTTTGTTTTGGGAACAGGAAAAAGTGGCAGGGAAGCAAATCCGGTAAATATGGTGGCTGATAATTGATTGTGGTGTTGTTTTTGTCCAAGAAATCACTCACAAGCAACGATGAGTGAGCAGGTGCATTATCGTGATGCAAATGCAATGAATTGTTTTCCCACAATCACGGGCGTTTTTCTTTGTATTGCTTCTCGCAAATGGCGCATAACTTCAAGGCAATAAGGAGTATTGACTGACCGTACGACCTTGTGGTAAGAACTCTTGACGCACTACGCCACAGTAATCGAAGAAAACCCTGAGCAAAACCTTGACATTTGATCGAACTTGGCGCGCTTTTTTCGGTCTTGGCTCTTCGGGGTTCTTCCATTGGGACGATTGGGCTTTGATTTCGACGTCATAACCATATATCCATGATTCGTCACCAATAATGACCATTTAGGCAATTCAGGATCATCATTGAGGTCATTCAACAGCTCCTGAGCAATGCGACGGTTCTTCTGGTGAAAATTAAGCAGTTTCAGAACAAATTTCGCTGACAGACGTCTCATGCCCAACACATCCGAAAATATTGCATGCCACGAGCCAACCGAGATGCTGACGTCATCAGCAACTTCTCTAATGAGGATCCCACGATTCCCCAACATCATTTTCTTTGCTTTTTCAACGTTTTCATCAGTTGTTGACGTCCTGGGACTTGGAACAGCTGGTACCACTTATAAACATTTTTTTACTTAGAATAGACTCACCGTATGCCACTGTCAACATTTCAGGTGTTTTGGAGCACTTAATTCCATTTTTTACACAAAATTTGATGCAAATCCTTTGATATATTTTTTTCGACAGAAGAAATTCGCCGACCACACCAAACAGTTCTAACATTTATGCCTGTAACAAATAAACAAAAAATGCCAGATCTTAATGTACACTTAGCTCCAGGAAAGCTATATAAATTGGAATAATTTATTTACCTTTATGACTTTGATATATTGTTTATTATTAGGATATGGTTCAATGATGCGGTTCTTGGTGACGTTTTGTAACTTAATTCCATTACTTTGCTTAAAGTGAATAGATCATCTCCAGGGAATGGTATTATGGTTTACGTTAAAAATTAGGTTAGGACTTGAATTATGCACGTTAACGACAACATTAAGCAGCTTTGGATATCATGATAATTTGGAAGGAGTAGCATTGTAATAGAGGGAGCATATAAACCGCCAAAATTTTAGTGCATAGCTTTTGGTTGATGAATTAGGAAACACAACTTCTTCGGTTTTGGGGTAGGGTACTCTGTTGCGGTGAATTTAATATTAGTTGCTTAAATGGTGAGGGTGTAGATACTGCATATCCGTTGAATTCCTTTGATTTCGTAGGTTTCGCCCAATTTTTTATTCCATTCTTCTCGTACAGCTATGTGAATTTCCGGAATGGTGTGTAAAAATATATTTCGCCTAGCACCGCGTGTTTCTAATGCATTTCAGGCATATTATATTGACGTGAGGAAAATTAAGTGGTCTTCGATTTCTACTTGATTCGAAATGATGCGAACTCAATATGGATGACTATTACCGACCATCAAAATAAATCGTTCTACCATTTATCGCAGCATAAAGAATGCAGGATTTTATTTTATTGTCCCCACTAAGTGGAATATATATTACTGATCTTCATACATTAGTCTCACGCCATGTAGTCGATTTCTTGTGGCGTCCATTAACACCAGCTTTCGTGTACCAGCGGCAAAATCACTTTGGAGCTGGGTTGCGTTTCAACTGTGATTTCTGAGGGTTTAATATGCAAGATGTCGATCGTCCCAAAATGTTGATGACGACCGAACTTGTCGACCTTTTCGTCGAAGCTTTCAACTTTCCAGAAAGCAATGTTGCAATGATGAAATCATACTTTGACTAGCACCAATAATTCAAGCCACTTGCTGTTGTGAACGTCCCCCATCGAACTGATCCGTGACGCTTCAATCATCCGATTCAGATAAATTGTGAGATCACTTCGTTATTGACCACCATGGAAGAAAGCGCAATTTTCTATTACCAGCAGTTTTGAAAAATATCCGTTAAATATTTTAAGGAGCGGAAACTGAGAGGAAACTGCTTTTAATGTTTACATACACACTTATATACTGTTGGTAAAAGGTATAAGTTCAAACGCGTTTTATAGAGTTCAAAGAAAACTCACAATAACACACCAAAGCACAGTGTCTAGTGCGTGAAATTAATGAACAAAGTGAAATTCAGAACTCAGTTTTGACAGATATATCATATCGCAAATATTTGTCCTAAATAATTTGGATTATTACAATTAACGGTTTGTTCCCATTTTAATATACTCTGGTAACGACTACACAGTTTCAGTAGGCATGATGCTTTTTAACGGCTTCCAACTTTTCCTCAAATCTCATATGGTAGAATGTAACCAACAGAATCTATTACGCTTTAGAATGTGTGGCGAAAATTGAATTTACGGCGGCACAATCTCATCCGCCCTGACGTAATCTCACCACATTTTGCAATACCGTACGTACTATACATCTACAAAAGGAAATTCAACACCGAAATCGTTATCGATGCCTTGGTGTAAAACCAGAAATTCAAGTGCCTCGATTATTTGCATGAAATTTTCTTGTTAGCATTATAATTATCAAAGGTCAAACTTTGCTAGCGTTGCTTCGATTTATATCTTCAGTTACTGATATTTCGTTGTTTTACTGGTCAAAGTGCACCCAGACATAATTGCCACATTTCAACTCTTAGTTTCTTCTACAAATTTATTTGTGAAAATACTCGTAAACTATTTTTTACGTGCAAAGTAATCATGCTTTAACGCTTGGCTTTATCTTTCACTTAATACAATACTTAAAAGATAAGTAATTATAACTACAATCTTAATTTTTGGATGACAATTGCTCGACAATTTACACTGTCAACTATAGCTTATTAAACAGAGTTTTTTACAACTAACTAACTATATATATGTTCTATCCAAATATCCACTTGACCTTGCTTAACATTTCGGCATAATTTTACTAACGTTTACATTTCTGCGTCTAAGCAGTAGACATACGCCTTCATTTTAGTCTATGTGCATGTCAAAATAATATCCTTCCAAAACTTCAAAAATTCCTCTCTGACTTTCCTGTGACAATAGGAAATTATTTTCTTTGCAGATTTTGTTTTGTTTCTTTTATGAACTTTTTTGTGTAAAAGATCGCATTTGCTGAAAACAGCTGCTCTGAGGCTACATATACAGCCTTGGTCATATTTCTGAAGCACCCTCGATTTTTGTAGGTAAACTAAAATTACGAAACATAGAAATCAAACTACAAGTATTTATACATTTCAAATACAAATTTAATGATCATTATTTACAATATATTAATATTTTATTGCCCCACCCCGAGATTTGATCCGTTTTGGCATCGTAGCAACTAATTTTCTGCATATCGCGGGTGAAATCCGTCCCCATTCTTCAGCGATTCTACTTTTAAGTGTAGTTTTACTTTTGTTGTCACGTTTAGCGACATTTTTCTTCAAAATGCGCCACAAGTTTTCGATAGGAGACAAATCCGGCGACTGCGGAGGCCATTCGAACACGGGGTATTCTATTTTCGCAGAACCAGGTAGTTGTCCGCTTTGATTTGTGGCAGGGTGCGTTGTCTTCTTGGAAAATGTATTCTTCGTCATCGGAATCGAAGAGTTTTACGATGGACGGTTCTAGTACCTCTTCCAGCATGGAACCGCCTCTCCGACACCATTAGCAGTCATGCACCCCCAAATCATGACGCTACCCCCGCCGTATTTTACTGTAGGCACAAGACACTCTGGCTGAAATGCTTCCCCCTTTCTTCGCCGGACAAATTGTGCCCCAGGCGTTGGCAAAATTTGAATACGATATACAAAATTGTTAGCTTTTTCAAAAATTGCAAAGCAACATTTATATTTACAATTAAATTGTATTTCCGTAATAACGAAGTAAAAAACGCATTAGTTAATCATACCTCTATACTGGATTCGTCGGACCATATGATTTTGGACCAATTCTCCACTGTCCAATTTTTATGTTTTTTCGTCCACAAAAGTCGTTGTCTTTTCTGTTGCTCCGTCAATAAAGGCTTGCGGCGAGCTTTACGACCATGTAAATTTGCCTCTACTAGTCGTCTTCTTACAGTTCTGGCAGATACAGAAGTTCCTTGTAGCTCGTTTAGTTCTCCAGACATAAATCTCTTGATGATTTCATACGATTTTTGAGCGATAATCGCGTTAAAAATCGGTCCTCCCTATGCGTTGTTATTCGTTTTCGTCCACATTTCGAGCGATTTTCATATGACCCTGTCTCCTTAAAACGTTTTATTGTCATTTGTATTGCATAGCGCGATCGCTTCATTGTTTTCGCGATTTGTGTCTGCGATTGTCCTTGGGAATGCAGTAAAACAGGTTTGCTTGGCTCTACTACATCTAACTCTCGTTTTCTAGGCATTTGTCACCATACACGACACAATATTCGATGAAACTTGTTTAATAAAGTTTACTATACGAGACCCCTTTGGATACTGTTCACTCAATAAGGATTAAAGAGAAACTAACACGAATATACCTTAAAACTACCTAATAATTGCTTACATTTCAAGAATTTCCTAGTAAATTGTCATTATATACACATTAGTACACATTAGTCATGGCCAAATATAATTGCTTTATCGAAATTCAAGTAAGGGGTGTATTTAAGCGGGTGCTTCAGACATATGGCCAAGGTTGTATTTCAGCTTCTAGATTTTAAACCAAAAAAATTGCAGTGTGGCTAGTTTTTCTGGTTTTATTTTCCCGGTTAATTTGAAACCATTTGGTAAGGTAGTTGCCTGAGAAGCACGAGTCTTGAATTAGTAAGTATTGTGCAGTTAATGCATTGGACAGTTAGTTAATGCTTTATATTGGTTTTCCATTTCTATGGATGCATTCTTGTTTCACTTGTGTTGTAAGGGTCCATACCAAAATGCAATTGTATTCGTATACGAAAGAAATTTTATTTTCGTAACACATGACAAATTGGTGCCCCTTGCTGCCACTACTTACAATCATCCTCTAATAAAATGTAATCCTCAACATATACTTCGATATAGGTACCTGTAGTAGCAAATCGATGTTAAATAAATTCATGCTGCTACAATATCTAGTTCGAATTTCTTTCACAACACATTACTTTGAGTATCGGTCAGTGCTACGTAACATTATATTAAAGTCTGTGTTTTTACATAACTAGACCGCGAATAAACGGTTTCGCACTTGATATTTGGAAATATATAGCAAGAAATGTCGCTAAACACTTTTTACACTTTAGTGCGGTCACATTCCTTACGGGCTTGTATAGATAGGACGATAAACCTCAATTCAATTCGATAACACCAACAAACAACTCGGTCGAATGCAAACAAATCTAAATTTGGACTCTGTTCCCCCACACATTAACACATAATAGGAAAGCTAAAAACGCATAGGAATTACAAAGATTGCATTTAGTTTATCTAAATATCAGTACCGCGGTGTTCTGTAAATGTAAACGATGTTGAAGTAATAGCAGCAACTTCTGTAGTGAAAGTGCAGCAAATACAGAATGGTCCGACCCCTCTCTAGAGTAAGACACCTGCTCGATTCAAGGGGAGCAACCTGGTCAATAATGTTTCAGTTCACGACGGTATCCCTAGTGTCGGTGAATGTTTGACTCTTTTGTTTTCTTTTCTTTTCGTTCGAGAGGAGAAGGAGGGACACAGACAAGTGTGGTAAAAATCCATGTATACAACGAAAATAATTCAAAGTTTTTACTTTTACATAATAATCGGATGTTAGTTATATTCGACTGTGTTAATATTTTCGTTTTTATTCAAGGTATAAAAGTTGTGAAACGAGAAACCGATGACGGTGTATTCGTGGTGCGTAGAGACAAGAATTTTTCGTCGTTATTGTTGCAAAGCTAGACTGTCGCCAATTTGCGTGTTTTGTAATTCGATTTTCTGATTTAACGGAGGCCTCATGTTTATTTCTTTCGACGTTGAGACTTAGTACCGTTTGTTTTGTGTTGTGTGGCGGCGGTCACGACATCGGCGTCCACCTAAACAGTTTTATAAGCAAATACATTCTCGACTTTATAATCGAAGAGCAATCAAAAAGTGCAATTTGCTATAAGTGATTCCTTCATAATCTACGCGTCTTTAGATGACTACAAATTAGATACATATGGGTATCGCAATAGTAATGCCGATGAATTAATTACAACATTGCTCGTTGTATATATGTAAGTTTTAATTATCCACCCCTGATTTAATTTATTGTGTGCACTGATAGTGGAATGGGTCTGATTTTCACCACAAATTGGTAAGATATGAATTGTATCTATGTAATTTAAGACAGAAATTGCCTTATTATCATTTAAAAAACACCAATGTTTGCTTTCTTTTGACTATACAATAATTCTTATAAACTTTGTTGAATTTTATTTAAAACTAGATTTGAAAATAAATTTTGATATTACATTATACTGGCATAAAGATGCGCTTGTACATTATTTTTCAAGAGGATCAAGTTCCATGCAAGCCTTTAGCAAGCTAAAAGCACAAACTAGTAAACTTTGAAATTTTTAGTAGTTTATCATAGGTATATAAATGTCAGTACATAACTTGATAGTAGTTCGCACGTAGTGGACGCCTGTGTTGTCATTCTCTGCCTTCATCTTACAGAATAATTAAATAACAATCTTTTACAGGTAATTCTTTCAAAACTCCCAAATTCTATATTTCGTTGAATATTAAAAAGTAGTAAGAATTTATTTCTATAGTTATACATGCCTTTGTCGTTAATACAAAAATGATTAACAATAATAATAATAATAATAATATATTTATTGCCGAAGATTCATAAAAGATTGTCGACATTGTCAAAACAACAAAAAGTATAATAAAAACAATAATTGCAAAATCACAAAACATAAAACTTTATACAAAGAACTCATGCAGTGTATAACAGGTTGTAACAGGTCCTTCTTACGTGTTAAGTAGTTGTCACTTGTCTGACCAAGTAGAAATATATTTAAATTGTTCTATACATAAGAAGTAGCAAAAATATAAACACTTGCAACAGTCAAAATTTGGAAACCCTTACAAGCAAGCCTGGAAGATTACTGTCTTTTCAATCCAGCCGTGATTCTGATTGCATATTTCTGCATTAGGAAAACTCTCCCAGCTTCTACACCATTACCCCCATTTTATGATTCCGTATCTTATATGTATTTCTATTGTGGAATAGTATAAAGTCAGTAATATTTGTGTACTGCAGTGTTGCGACATAAATTTTAATGCATAACAATTTGTACGTAATTTACTACACAGGCTCTCGATATGTATGTCCTATTTCATTAAAATACACACTGACACAACAGTGCTTTATTATATGAACATAAATTAATATCGAACCCAGTGTTCTTTACACGAGCAAAAAGAATAATGTCTTGTTTTTATTTAAGATTATGTTATTTATTTCCACCCACTGCCCAATTTCAGATTAGATAGCACATATGGTATCACCCTGAGACCGCATACCATCAGCATGCACTAATATACTTGTATCGTGCGCGTAGCATATAACATCACTGAGCACTGGAGAGCAGCGTTTCAAATGATCTGTAAAGTCGCAAAGATTACATATAATAATGGTCCCCAAACTGATCCCCAAGGAACACCCCTCTTCACAGCGTACTTATCACTGTACGCACCATTACCTTTTACATATTGACGTCTTCCATCCAGATGTGATGCCAACAGTTCAAGAAATATATCTCGAACACCATATTTTTCCAGTTTGGAGATTAAATGTTTGTGGTCCACCAAATCAATGCATGAGTCAGATCTAAGCTCAATGCAGCAACTAATTTTCCATGATTTAAGCCACTAACAATTTCGTTATGAATTACGAACTCTACCAACTTCTCGATTATGTTAACAATATAATACCGAAAGAAAGTGACATTATAGATGTGAATGGCCATATAAGCCAAATACGTGAAACACAATACAAATTATACCATCGTTACCAGCAGGAATGACTTCTATCAAAAATAGATATTTTATTTATTTTTTTAGTTATATTTTTCTACCAATTTGAGGTCAATCAAACAACAACTCTGGAATTAATAACTATATTTTAACTTTCTGAAAATATAGGTATTAACTTCAGACTTGTTGTTTGATTGACCTGAAAGTGGTAGAAAAGATATTTAAAAAGATAAGTACATAGATTTCTTTAGACATTATCCTTAAAATAAATGTATTATTATGAAAGACTTGTGTTAGCTGTATTATACATAATCTTCATGTGGAATATCAAGAAAAACAAACACGTTGCTGGTTTTAGTTTTGTAATTGCTATAATGTTTCCATTTCCTACATAGTAGAATTTTAGTACAAGAAACATATATACAAATGGTACGAGGAAAGTTTTGCAGGACAACTTTATTTATCTAATATTTTTCAAATAATTGCCACCACATTCGATACATCTCCATCCTCCGAAACCAATCCATAAACCAGATCGGTCCTTTCAGCTTCATTTTCACATGCGGAAACAGTGCAAATATACAGGAAGTAAAGTTTGGACTGTAAGGAGGGTGCCCAAGAAGTTTCAGTTCTGTAGTGGTGAAATATTCGCTGCAGGCTTTGGCGCAGTGAACTAGGCTATTGTCATAATGGAGGAACCAGGTGTTCATTCTTAAATTTGGTCGTCGGTTCTTCATAGATTCGATGACTCCAGGCAGGCATTGTTCAGTATACCACTTATCTGTGACCGTCTTCTGTGTATCCAAAACGACACGCGTCACAATTCCATTCGATTTGAAAAATACAGCATCATTATTTTCTTTATTGATCAGGATTTTCTGACAGCTATGGGTATATCATCATTATTTTGAGTTCTGGGTCTTAGTGGGCTCATCATAATAGTACAGCCAAGTCTTGTCACCTGTTACGATGTTGTTCACATATCGAGATTGCCCCTTATCAAACACCACACGTCGTGTCATCTGCCCTTCAATTAGACTATGCGGCACTCAGAGACAACAAAGTTTCTTCACGTGTAAATGATTCTGCAGAATCGAACGAGCTACTAGTGCATTTAGGAATCCTCAATCTGATGGTAAGTTACTCGCCTGCCTTTGTCAACCATTTACCCCACAGCAGTAACGTCTTCCTCCGGAAATGAGGTTTGAGCCTCTCCCGCCCTCTCAGCGTTCTCCAAAGTGAAATTTCACCTTCTAAATCCTCTGTACCATCTGAATATAGTAGTAGGATGTGGACAAACATCACCTAGTGTAAAAGTAATTTCTTCTAAACACTGGTCTACGTTTAAACCACACGCACCACGCACCACGCAAAACTGCCCGTAGCACATTTTGTGACCACCATGCTATAGCAAGCACTTTTCACTATCATTGCTAACGAATAACAGAGCCCACTGACTTCGCACAGCGGTTACTGTGCAAGTATGAATATGTCTCAGCATACAGCAACAAGTCGACTCCTGCGACCCATGGTTACGTCATATAAAACTTTCCTACTACCCTTTGTACATAGTACCTGTCCTGTGTAATGAAGCAAATACCAAAATAATAGGTATTAATTGTTAGTATATTTACTCGTAATATTGCTAATGTAGTATTGAAAGAATATAAAATCATCGTTGGAACACCACATTAGAAAAAACACCAATTCGTCAACAACGTACGTTTTATTTTGCAATTGTATTGAACCACCAACCGAACGAACTTTTCAACCCGAAAAATCAAATGGAAGAAATTAAACAGCAGCATTCTACCTGGAAAAATGGTTTTAAAACAAAACGTTAATACTAGAAAGGGTAGCACGAGGTATTGGGAACATCTTACCTAAGTTAGTAATTTAATGAAAAAAATCTTACCAAAGAAGATGTACGAAACTAGTGCAAAAAGATTAAAGGATTTCAAGTGCGCCCAAACTTATGATCATCCGAGTATATTTCTGGGAATTGTTTCTTGCTACTAGCGGCACTAGTCTTCAAAATGAGATATTAAATTTGAGTGATCCAAAATAAATAAATTAAATTGTTTTTTACATCGCTTTCTTTTTAATCGTGTATATAAAACTTGATTTGTTCTTATTTTCTTGCAGTTAAAAGATATACTTTCGCTGTCAGTCTATTTTTGTTTATATTTGTATCAATATGCAATACCTGGTTAAGTAGCTAAACGATAGTAGCAGTTGGTATGACCATTTGACTACCGCAGAGGAAAAATGGTTTTAGAATACATTTTCAGCTAATAAAACTTATGATATATTTGTATTGTTCAGTACAGACAATGTGATCTGGGTTGTCCAAACTCCTAAACTGGATACATGGATTTCGCATACCTCGAGTATAAAAGATAATTGTCATCTGTAAAACAATTACTACGACGTCTTATTAAATTTGTAGACTACTTAATAATTCATTCCGCAATTTTCGATCTACATATATGTAATCCAATTACTGCTGCTGCTCCTTTACAGCTGGCAGTTGTATTACAAACGGAAAATGCCCGTCATCCAATTACAAAATTAGGTAATTAGAGGTGGTATACGAAATCCATGTATTCAATTTGATCAGTAACCGTTTAATGCAGTTGGATTTACATTAACACTTTCAACATATAAAACACCAAAGAAAGAAAGTATTAAATTGCTCCGTAGTAGCTCAGCTGCTGCGGGATTGGACTACAAATTCGTAAGGCATTGTTTCGGACTGCCTTTACAATCCGCCTAAAACGGATTCATTCTGTTCGTCTAATTAGCAGCTGCAGCATAGGTGTTTCTAATACGTTGCCTACAGATCGTGAACCCGAAGCCAATGGTCCCCCGGGGGCTATAATGAATATTATTATTATTACCATTTACGTTGTCCTAAATACGAGGGCGATTCATAAAGTAAGTTCCGTTTGGTTATACATAAAGGGGGTTCTATTATATCTAAATTAAAGTTAATACTTTCAGCTACATAGTTGCCCTCAAGATTGAGACATTTGTCATAGCGATGAACCAGTTTTTTCATGCTCTCTTCATAGAAATTTGCCGTTTGTGAATGCCATGCTGAAACACTGTCTTGCAGTTCTTCATCGCTCTCAAACCGTTGTGTGTTCTGTGATTATCAATCTCCGATTTTCACAATTTTTCTCTTCGACATTACCTAAAACCTCATCTGTCACAACAGTTGGTTTTCCACTCCGTTCCTCCTCATGTACATTAGTTCGTCCTTCTCGAAATATACGGCACCTTCTTCTAACCACAGTCTCACTAATGATATTGTCACCATAAACAGAACAAAGTTCGCGATGCATCTCAGCAACCGTCATGCTCTTTGCACACAAAAATCGGATAACAGCACGCGGTTTATAGATGATGAGATTTTCAAATGCAGCACCCATTTAAGGTAGCACAAAAGAATGTTCGAACGATTCTCTCACTGGGACTGTCCCAATCCTCTGCTCACAAGGCGGGAACGAAACTTACTTAACGAATCGCCCGCGTATTAACAGATTTCTTTAATTTCAGACAAAATACGTAATTATTAGTTCTGACTCCACAATTTTCTTTATTCCCTTTGGTACTAAATCAAATAAATAAGTACCATAGTCTAGTAGCATATTTACTCTTGTATTCATCATACTCCAACTACCAATTTTTCCTTTTCTTGTATCCCATATATTATTTATGTGCAAGAAATCCGATGAGGTACCTGTAAGTGAACTTCAATTAGTAACGTTATACTCGAGAGCCATTGCCTAATAAAAGTAGGACCCGCAGAGGACCATCTAAGTGTCCTCCAAGTATCGGTTGCCAAAATTTTATTTTGATTTCATTGATTTAACCAATTGTTTGCGTTGGTTGTGCAAAGACGATGACATTTACGACTATAATGATACGTGAAAGCAAACATTAATGTTCTGTTATCGCAATTAACGCGTCCAAAAGACATTGGCGCTTCTTGTACCGGCTTGTTAAAGATAGTAGATAGCAGGAAACTTAAATACCAAATGACAAATACAATTAGCATTGGGCGATGTATTACAGTTAGTTATATCAAAATTTCCGTAATCGCTTCAATGAGAATAAGTAATTTAGTTTTCAAAATCATAGCATGCAACAATAGTTTAGTGGTCAAAGTATTGAATTGATTAATGCAGCATTGTTTCCAATCGTAAAATTAGCACCTTGTGCATGTATAAATTTTAGATTTATATTGCTACTAAAAATGATCCAACCATGATTTTACAGGTGCTAATTGTGTTATTTAGTACTATTAACGCACTTGATGGCTTACTTTACTTTTCACCTTTCTTTAAACTTTTTCCTCAGGTGGTATTTGTCTCTCCGAGCTGTTTGGCGGAGTAAAGCCTCACCGTAATACGGTATACTTTACACATAAACCTTATTATTTATTCATGCAATTTGAACGGTTATTGTGTAGTTTTAAGTTAGAGCGAACGGTTATGGTTTTATTTATGAATTTCCGTATGAAAGCTGTATGCATAATTGATCGAACTTTCAGTATTACGGTACAGGTGCAGTTATGATTTTTACTTCCACTGTATATACATTAGTAATTAATTTTAACGGTTTAAAGTGAACTTGAAGGATGTTATATGAACCAATAAATTATCGTAATAACCCACTTCTAAAGATATTAGGTAAATTTAAGTGCGCATAAATATTATTAAAATTGTAACGTCATTATATCAGTCTAAATCCTGAAATATGTGCACTCAACATAGACAGAAATTATAATGGCTCAAAATTTTAGTTTCATGCTATATATATCAATCAACATTGTGAGTTTTGTATTGATCTTGTATGATCAATTATAGCAGTCACTATTATACGTATATTGTATGTTATGTGTATATTGTACTGAGAATTTAGTTAAATTTCTTAAACAAAATTGCACCGGCCTAGCTCTTAATTAATGATATAATAATAATAATAATAATAATAATAATAATAATAGCCTTTATTGAAACCGGTAAATCCCGTGGTTTCAGGTCCATTGTTGGAAATAGGTCTCCTCCCATAATTAATGATATGAAAAGCATAAATTATAACAAATTATATTTATACATTTTAAGAAATATTTAATATAAAATCAAGATAATTACCTAGTGTTGTGTGTGTGTGAGTGAGTGTAATTTCTTTTTCGATGATGGTTCTTTCTATATCTCCTCTCTTAACTTGTATTCTCGATGCACCTTTCATTTCTATGAATTCTTCCCCTTCTTAAATTCTGTCTTCTCCGGGATGATGAGGTTCCTGTATTCACTGGTCCTTTTTCTTAAAACCCTTTTATTCCAAATATATTTATCGACTTATTTGTTGACTTATATATCTTGTAAATTTTTCTTGGTCGTTAACCAAACAAACTTTTTATTTCTTTTGGAAATCAAAACTACACTGCTTCATTTATAAGTTATCCACGAAACGAAAACTTTAATTCACCTTGACTCCAGTTCATCCAGGTATATCGCTGTTATAGAAACTTGTATTGAATGTCGATGCATCCTTGATTATTTCCAGTAATTTTTATGAATTCTTGTAATGTAAAGTGTTGTATGTATGTGTCTGAATGATAACAATTCTTTTCTGTCTATTAACCGATGGTTTTTATAATAGTTTATAATTTTATTTCTAATGTCATTTGTTTCAAACATTAAACGTCTCTGGCTGGAGTTAAAATAAGAAGCTAGCACCCGTAGGGTAATAAAATGCTCAAAAGGTGGTGGGCGTGACGTCGAAAATGTAGAAATAGAACCCCAAAATAAACCGTATGACAATTGAAGACCATAACCCCCACATTAACTGTGAATTTTAATATATTGAATTGTAATAAATGATGAATTTTCTAATGGGAATTAAGCATTCGAACGTTACTATACTACAATATACATAGAAGCAAGGAAAGCAACAAATTTAATCATTTAAATCCACGTCTATTTTGAAGGAAATACACAAATTAATTCCTACTATGTTCAAATTCACACCCTTCTTCTTTTAGACAAACCGTGATTTAGAATGAATTCAAGAAAACGGTTCTTATTCTAACCACAACGATGTGAATGCTTGCTTCAAAATACGTATTCCGATAACTAAGTCATCTATGAAGACAATATGTAGAGAAGAAAATGTCACCTGCGAACTGAAAGTGATGTCTCATGCTGAAAGGCATCTTTCAGCATTTTACAAGTGAAATAATGTTCTTTGGACTTAATCTACGACAGATACCAACTTAGTTGTCGAAATGGTTATTTGTAAATATCTGAATTCATGTCGATTGTCGGTTTAATACTTGTTTCCATGTCACTTTGCATTTTCTTTTTCATTTTTCTATCCACTGCTTGCTTTCTATCTCTCACTGTGTCTTCTTTCTTCTTTAGTGTTCTGCATGTGCTATCTTTCATGTCTTGGCTATTTAGTCGTATTATTGTTTATACTTGCATGTAACTTATCCTGTCAAAATATTGAATACATATTCAGTGTATACAAGAAGCGAACCAGACGCCAACATCAGGTTGCGAAGTAGAACTCGTGAATTAATCTTTACAAAACATGTAACAATATACATATTTTCCTTGATTAAAAGTTCAGTACCCTATGTTAAAAATCACATAATACATTTACTCATAAACTTATGTATTCCAGATGAGTTCGAGGCCGCACGAGTATTACACTACACGACATTGCTTTGTCTTCTGAATGAAAATAGGTGATTACGGTTCACTATTTCCATAACAGTTCTAAATGTGATTGTAGGTAGTATAGTTCTTCTTTTATTCAGTGCTGAAATTTGTTTCTTATGAATAAGCAAATTAGTTTCCTATAAAGAGGGGTTCTATTTCTGTAAATTCATGAGTACACAGGGTACTTTATTGTTCCACAAGTATACATATATAGTTTATTATTTAGAGTTTAGAGGAACCAGTCATCATCCTGGAGATGCAATTGATTTATAATATACCTATTTTAATAAGTACTAGCCGAAAATTAATGTAAAATTTTATAAGTTTCAAGCAAAACTTCTTCATACATTGAAAAATTGTTCATAATATAATATTACTGAGTATTGCTTAAACCGTATTTACTAATTATATATAATCTATGTGCAAAACAAGTGTAATGAAGAAATAACTGTAGTGACCTAATTTAGTACATGTAACTGTTAAAATTGAGCTACGTTCGTAATAGTGTTCCAAAAAGTGTTTGTCGATGGAATATTACGCTTCATTCAACAGTTATGCGAATAATATTTACATGAAAGTCGTGAAATTTTATATTGGTTGTACTAGTAAACAGTGCGCGATTAAATATCAATGATGGAAAGAATGTTAATTGCCAATTAATGTTTTATTACAAGCAATTAGCGGTTAGTGTTATCGGCTGCCTTGTTGCGCATGTTCTATAATTTGCGAAAATAACGATAGCAGATGCTGATTTACTGTTATTGTTAGTTATTAATTATAATCAGTACTAAATCTAATGAAAGAAAACTTGCCTGCAACCTTCGTAATACACGAAGCTCCGTAAAACTTTTATAAATAAATTCCCTCCTTAGGCAACTTACCTTCCATTTGAAGTATCCCACGAGCGCGATGTTATTTAAGAAGACGGTGAGGGTGAATCTCATTTGCCATAGCAAACATATTTGCTCTTTGATGACTTTTTGGATTTCATCTTGCTTTTTTTTATATCAAAATTTATTCTGAGTAAAACCTTTCCGTACAGGTTGCTCGCATCTAACCGAATTATTTTGCCTTAAGACTTGTATATGTACGTATCCTGTTAAAAATAACACCACAAGCTTAACTGTTTTAGGAACATCAAATAAGACAATCAAAGACAAACCTTTAACACAGGAATGGAATGTATTTCCAGCTGTCTTGTCACTGTAACAATTCTGGAATGCTAGATGTTTAACAAATGGTGGTGTATTAATAATATTTTAGATATTAGTAAATCGACGAAATGTTTACGTTTGGTTTTCACCTAATTAAAAATGTTTATAAAAAATATGGTGTGTTATTGTCCAGAATGTTCTGCAATAGAAATATCGGTTTGACAAAGTAGTAATAATGACTTCACTAATACACCAGACTTCAATCGAATTTTTGGGTGGAATGCGAAATTATGGCTATGCCTGATAGATTGCAAAAGATTATTGATGAAAATTGATATTGGTATCCTATTGAATAGGGCTATTTTATTCCATGAAAAGAAATTTCATCATTTTCCTGACAAAATCTGTAATAACTCAGTTGCAAAAGCAGTAGCATCTTTTTCGGCCTGACTTTGTTAGGTGTATGCAATTCGGAACTAAAGACATTTAAATGTCAATTCTTAGAAATGAGCGCCTCTATCACGCCGTCAGTGGTATACGATGTATCTGAACAGTTCCAAAATAACGATTTTTCTTTACATCGTATTTAACTCCCAAAGAAAGAACTACCTGTGAAAAATAAGAATATTTGTGGGATGTTATACGTCCAGAAGGTCTCATTTCTATCCTTTCTTCAGTCCATGCCTAAAAGTGATGTCATTACGATTAGTCTTTTAATAGATGGAATTATCTAACTCTCCTAGCTCCGTTCAAAAATATGGTGGAATTTTTCTCGAGCATTATACCACAATACTATTTGGCATTGATGCTTCACTGTCCATCCTGTCAACATTTCACTGAAGTAACGAGTAATGACACTCGGTGAAACGGTAAAAGTTTCTGATATTGACATCGTTCGTGAGAACCTATGAAAAAGTTAAGACATAAACCTATCTATATGTAAATTTCATAATCACACAATTTTTTCCCCGTTTTTGACCTGTTTGTGCTGCATGTTATTGAAATAAACGTCATCATCATTATTATTACTATTCGAAGTCGAAAAATGTATGACAGATTTTATGACCAAACTGGTATAGAAAAACATTTGATTGCCACATCTCCAAAGTTACTCCACATACTTAGCTCTCTTGTCGCAATGCATTGCATAGCAGTTAGTGACATTTTGCAAGTATGTGGTATGCACATAGTTACTAACACATTTGATTGACTCGTATGAATGTTCAGTGTTGAATTCAGGACAACGGACATTTTAAACATTTCACCTTATTTCATTACCTACTTGTTGTAAGTTGTTTCGCAATACATTCTCGTACGAGGACAATTACTTTTATTCCATTCATTTTTGAAGGCGTTAAACTCTTTCACTCTTTACCAAAGAAATAAGCGTCTTTTAAGGTTCTTTCCATTAATGTACTTGGAAAAGTTTCAACATTGTAAGTCTCTTAAAAGAAGTGAACCGATAAAACGATGACAAACTTTTAGATTACAGTTTCCATATGTCGACGCATCTATTCTTAATACAAAATATTTAATCTTGTTTAGTAGAAGCAACAGGTTTTCACACGTCAGACTTATTGTCGTTTTCAAGATACTTCTACCTGGTACCAAAGTTTATTACGGCATGTGCACATACCGTGCGGTTAATATACATACATATACATACAGTACGCTATGCTAATCAAGTAAGTTGAAGTAGATACTCGTAAGATACTCGCAGCATGTAGATAAATAAATCGTTGCAACTGGTAGTCTTCGTGTTACCCATTTTAATTTGACTTTATTTTTCTCAGCATGCATAATTTTGTCAAGGTGCTATATCAAAAGTAATATATCGTATATGTAGGTAAATTATTTCTAATACAGTGTTTGCTTGGATTCAAAGTTAATACCAATTTAGTTCTAATCAAAACCAAATTTTACGAATATTTCAATCAGCAAGGACCTAATTTTCGCATTTGAGTTTTAGAAATTTATTCAATCAATCACACTAGTTTAATTGTAATTACTGTATTCAGATTTCGTTATTGACCAACTTCGAATGCAGTACACTTTCTTATTTCCGCAATCGTTTATCTCAAGGATTTAAAAAAGAGCGGAAAGTTGACAGTAGCGATGGAATTTTGTTCCACAATATGTTACATTAACTCTAATGTATGTACGTACGTATTCGCCAGACATTCGGAAAAGGACTAATTTGTTACAGTTCTTGTCAGAAAACCAATACCTTTACGTGATGTTAGTGACTTATATCAGGAAGTATTTTATACACTCAAACTGCTGTAGGTATTGGAAAGCTGTCATATTATGTTTCTTTTATTGATCTAGGCTTTTATATTTAACATGCTTTTGCACTTTTTCGAAGTGATTAGTAGAAGCATATGACATTTCAACTGAAACATCAAAATATATTTATTGGAACAGATGTGTGTGTAAATATCTGTGCTTTGACGTGTACTGGCTTGGGTCTTGTTCAAGTTATTATATACAGAGGTATAGAAGAATACATATACAGAATTGTTTCAAATGCAAATAACGCAAACTGGTTACGGTGTAAAGAATCATTTATAGAATAGCTTCAAAATTTCATCGGGGTTGATAATAATGAATAATAAATATCCACAATTTATTTACGATGTAATTACTATGCGGAATAACCACAATGATCATCAATAAGTTTCATGACGCATTTCTCTTCGATAAAAATTATCAGAGCGAGTTGAGATAAACCTACGAACATGTCAATGTTCTTTACTTCGCGCAACATGAATGCACCAATATGTTTTCTGAAAATAAATTATCATTCTTGTTCATTTCCTACCACATGTAACAACTTCCGTACTAACTCTTTTACATCTACTGAAGTCGCTGCCAGTATAAAACGTCTAAAAGCAGATATGAGTTCTGGCCATGATGGGCTACCTGGCTTTCTTATATGGGAGTGCGCTGATGTCCTGTGTATACCTCTTACCCTTATATTTAATTTAGCTTGCAAAACGTGTACTTTCCCTAGTGTTTGGAACGTTAGTAGAATTTCTCCAGTGCATAAAAGTGGTTCTCGCACTAACGTCAATAATTATAGACCAGTTAGTATTTTGTCTAATTTCGCCAAAATTTTTGATCGCTTGCTATGTAACGAAATTCTATATCAAATCAAACCATACCTTTCACCTCATCAACAGGGATTCATTAGGGGCAGATCAATCATAACAAATCTGTTGGAAATTACTCAGTTCATCAGTGAGGCGATTAATGAGAGAGGGCAGGTCGATGTTTTATACACAGACTTTTCTAAAGCCTTTGATGCACTAGATCACTATCTTTTACTACAGAAACATGATGCTTTCGGCTTTACAACTCAATCTTTGGATTTTTTGCAGTCATATCTACCAGGACGTACCTTATATGTCTCTTATAACGCACACAGTTCCTTCTCCTTTTCTGCTGCCGCCGGGGTTGTGCAAGGCTCCTACCTGGGTCCTCTGCTTTTTAACAATTATTTGAATGATTTGTTTCCGTTACTAAGTTGCAACACCCTGGCCTACGCTGATGACCTGAAGATATTCAATCGAATTACTAATGTGAATAATACTGTGCAACTTCAAGAAAATCTAACAATTATTAGCAACTGGTACTCTGCTAACAAAATTTTATTAAATATCGATAAATGCTGTGCTGTATCCTACACAAGAAGCGATGTCTCTGTCATCTTCAATTACAATATCGATGGGCTTCCAATTCCTAGGGAGTCTGCGGTGAAGGACTTGGGAGTTCTCTTTGATACTAAACTAAAATTTAATATCCATGTTTCTGCCATTTCTGTTGCTGCCTCTAAATCTCTGGGTTTTATTTTCCGCACCTATAAACATTTTTATAACTTGTCTGCGCTGAAATCTCTTTATTGTGCCTTCGTGCGCAGCAAGTTGGAATATGCATCCCTTGTGTGGTATCCGAATTATATTTACCTCGATCTAACCCTCGAGCGTGTACAGAAGAGATTTTTAAAATACTTGTCGTACAAAACTGATCGAATTTACCCCCAGCGTGACGCATCTTATGTCGACCTTTTAAATCGTCATGATTTCCCATCTCTTTCCGATAGGAGGAGGGATTCCAGCGCTAGATTCCTGGTAAAACTTATTGGGAATGAAATTGATTCACCCCATTTGTTAAGTAAAATTGTTTTTTTGACTCCGCTACGATCTACTCGCTCCTCTGAAGTTTTTTTGGTTCCCAGAGTTAGAACAAACATCCTAAAGAAAGCACCGATCACGCACTTATCTCAGAACGCCAATGAGTTATTTAGATGTTATTCCCTATAATATTAAGTATTTGACGTATTTTATTATGCAACAGAATTTTGATCATTTCACTTGAATTTTTATTACTTTAGTTGGCATACACTATTTTCTTTTCTTTTTCTATTTATTAACATGTTGTCCTGTAATTGGTTCAATTGTAACTGTTGGTCAATAAAGGCTATTCTTCTTCTTCTTCTTCTTCTTATTATTATTATTATTATTATTATTATTATTATTATCATGTACGCAGGATACTTTTTTATCAGAAGACTGTGTATGAATAAAAAAGAAGTGATATTATACAAATAAAAGAGAACTATGGTTGTACTGATAAAAAATCGCGCTTTGTGAATACAACTAGTTCACAGTTGTAAAGCAGTAAGCTTTTTATAGCAATAAAATGCATGAAGTCAAATTAATAATCAAGTTAATTCATTTGCTTTATGGAATTTGCAAACAAGTATTAAATGGTGCTTTTGCATTGTTCGTGGAGTGTGTAATTAACAAGAAACCGAATATAATTGATCTACATTTGGATTTTTTCACTTTATGAATAATTACATATTCGTTCTTCAACTACTTTGATAAGAACTAAGCCCCTTCCCAAAAGGTGTAAACGTGCACAAATTGAAGATAATTTCTATGTTATCTAGCTACGACAACTATTACGGAAATGGTTTTGTTTATAATTTCTATTAAAGTCGGAATCTTGTAGAATTATTATTGATAACGACTTCATAGAAGTTAAAAAATCGATAACATTGGCGCCTATGTATATGAAACTATTGCAACTGTCTTCTCAGCTTTAGCACTGTTTCCTAAACATAGTTAACTAATGCGCAATAGAGGTATACTAGCTGCACAGTTTATCTACTTCGCTACAGAATCTGTATTCAGTCTGATTGCTGAGCTCGATTTTACGTAGATGATAATTAACCATCCAACATACGGCACGGACACCGATTATGGCTTCGATTTAACTTCTCTTCAACTTTAGAGGGTTTATAAGCCCATTGCAACTCAAGGGCACTACTAGGAGAGTGCTGGGTTGCTTGAACTCTATTTGCTGTTGCCATTCCGGCCGGAACTGATCTTCGTACCATTCTCAGACCATAATTTTCTGAACAGGTTCGGGTCCTGCGTCTATAATAGCATACTAAATCGATCAGATTTAAATAATTTCTTTGATATTTCCGTATTAACTAGTATTTAAAGTGAAATTCTCTAGTAGCTTAGTAATGTACTAGCCTTTCTGTACATTCTCCCTCATTATTTTTAGTAATTGAGGAGATATGTTACCAATGTCAACTTCCTCCATCTCTTTTGATTTCAGCCAATGTTTTCGAATTCGTGTTATAGATAGAAATAATAAACGATATTTGATGTAGAAGTTGAATTTGCGGACGATTGGATCATCCGTCACGATCTTATACATAATATGATTTATTATAATAAATTTTGGATTCTAGCTTAAAAAACATCTTGCTCAAATAGAACATAGGTAGGAACACGCCCTTCACCTTTGGAGACCAATTGATACGACTTTTTAGAAGAACACATTAATTTAGCCACAGAAGAACCAGTTTCACCGCATTGAAAACGAGCTATTCGCTAAATTTTAATCCCCGACCTCGTGAGGAATATGTATAGAAATAGTTGTATGTAGGTATTTCAATGTTAATACGATTGAAATATAACCTTGAGCCTTAATCGTCGATAAACTTAATTGTGTGACAACCATAACTATTAGTGCTAAAAATAAACTTAAAGGAACAATTTTAAGATGTTGCTATTTTCGGTTTACAGGAGAACTGAAATAATACATAGGTATGTATATACCCGACTGGCCGATATGCCATACCGGCCCATATATGTATTTATGTGTTAAAAGGGGTTCATTCTAATCTTCATTCCAGTTAAATATTTTATCGATGATAAATATGATCTTATCACTGTGGTACATGCTACGCTTCCAGTATGTATTACTCTTATCGTGCTCTGTTGTACATATACGTAAAACTATATAAAAAAATTAAACCAGAAACAATTTATCTTTTACAACTTGCAGACCTCTTTAAACATTGCAGAAACTACGTGTAGTTTATTAATGAAAAGTGACTGAAAGTAATAAGTGGTAGCTCTGGACAAATATTGTTCAAGGAATCACAAGATGACTTTTACCATCGCGTGCTCACAAGACTTACCGAGTTTCTAACTAGATAACTTGCCGCAAAGTTAATTAGGAAAGATGTCTTTTGCAAAACACAAATCGTAAAGATGTTTTAGTGTTGGACGCATACATTGACCATAATATATAAAGGATATAACATACGTAATCCCCAAATATACGACAGAAATTTATCGAATCTACAGGTGTGCATAGAAAAATGTTTGTAAAACTGTTTCAGATGACGTATCGCCACAAATTTATAATGACTTGCGCTTCAAAATTATCATCATTATTTTATAATCAATGTCAAAATAATGTTGTTACTGCCTCCGGCCATCGAAGCCTAGCTTTAGGAAAATTAGTGCTCGATGGGTTCTAAGGTTGTTACCTGAGAGTTAAAAACAGGTCAGGCTGAAGATCTATGAGAGACAGAAACAAAAGCGAATCAACAAAAGACCACTTTTTTGCACAAGAAATGTTCAAGCTTCCCAATCGTTGACAAAAGTGTGTAGAGCGTGAGGGAGGCTATGTAGAGAACAACTGAAGGTTTCACTAGTGTACTATTATTCTTCTTCTTCTCGTCAACACTTATGCCTTCCAGCGTCGGATCAGATACTATTCTTCAATAAATATAAAAAGAATTACCGCTTATATCCGTATTCAATTAGTTGTTCTTTACCAAATGTTAGGACTTCTTTAATCGTTCTTGGTAAAAGAAAACACGATTAAATGGAGATGTAGATAGATGTTTTAATACCAATACTTGCTAAAACAACTATTTTGTGTATCTTTCAAGGTCATCTACACACCTGCAAAACATTTTCTTGGAATCTGCAATACGAGGGCACCTTTTAAGTTGTTACGAAAACTAGGAAATGAAACAACTTTTAGAACCAACTGTTTTATTGCTTTTCAGAATATATGTGTATATAATTTGATGATTTTCTCCTCAAAATTTCGGTTGGTTTTCCTTATTTTGCCCGACGACTTCTAGCAAACAAATTGCTGTATACTATTCAACATCAACTGTTCTGTCCAACGATTCTCTAATGGAGTGGTTCCTACATGACCAATATAAGCGAAGTAACAAGCGGCTATTTTCTTGGATGTGCTTCATGAATGAACAACTTTCCTGGGATTCAGTTCATCTTGGAACATTTAGACAGTGAATTGTGGCTTAGTTTCCAGTTCATCTAAATATATCAAACTTTCGTCACCTGTTACGATGTTGTATACGGATTTTGCAGTTCCTCCGTCGAATTTTTTGAGCATTTCCTTACGTGTATTAACACGAGCCTTTTTTGAGCTTCAGTCAAGATAGGGTGAATCCATCGGGAGTAGATCTTTTCCACAGCTAAATGCTCGTAGGATGTCGTATGTACATATGCAAGTTTTCAATATGCCTAAGGATGCCTCTATCTCACTGTAAGTCGTATGCCCATCTTCTTCAATCAAGTTGCGCTCTTTTTGGAATAACAAGCTATATCGATTGCCCTTCACGCAATTCACCCCTGACGGACGCACGACAACGACGAAATTCTGCAAACCAATTATAAGCAATCTTTTCTGATAGTGCTTCATTACCAAAAGTTGAACGAAGCGACTCTATGCATTAATGTAGAGTTAGCCTTTTACTAAAATCGTGCAGAATCATCCAACGAAACCTTTCACGTAAAATTTCCATTCCTCTATAATTTTTTCAAACGTTTACCGCAAAAAACTACTCGATGAGTTTATAAGTTGTCACTCTTTTTGCAATAGCAAATTTCAATTTTTACGAAAGTAGTCATTACTATGGGCTATTACACATTTCCATAACTCCAGAATTGGTCGTTTCTAAAAACATAAAAGTGTACCTCGTATTACCACAAGCACCTTTCCTATAACATTATTACTCTACAATTTATTCCCTTTGTATACTATGTCTCTACTAATTAATATTATACATACATATATCAGGCATAAATAAAATGAAATACATAAAAATGCTTTCCACATTATCTAATGGTACTATTAAATTTTATATCAATTCACTAACGAGACAGAAAAAGATGAAACAAATCGGTGAATACTTTAAATGGAATGTTACCTTTTTCACACGATTAAGTTACACGTCTAACGCCCTTTTAAAATTCCTGGGTATACTACCGCAGCTTTTGTTACGGTCGACGGTCAAAATGACAGGAATGTGGCCTCACTCACGTCCATTTGGGGACACCCAAATTAATTACTTCGTCAGATTACCGGGCCATATAATGTGATACGCCGTTTGATAATTCGATATTTATTGTTTAATGGGATCTTAGATTGATTGTCCGGGGAATGGAATGTGTCATTGAAAAGGTGTCATGAAGGCTTTCGTCCTCCTCAAGTAGTATATAATTTACTTACACAAAACTTATAGAATAAAATAAATATGTTTACAGTTGTTTAAAAGAAGCGATTTGTATTTTAAATTCATCTGACATTAAATATTGTTATTTTCCTAGGACGGTTTAATTAAAATGTTATATGACGTTAGATTAAAGAAGAATGTGGAAATAACAATTATGTAAAAGTAAAAATGTATTTTTATGAACTTTACATAAATATGAGGCCCATTTGTGAATAGTATATTACTGTTGCATCGGCTTACGAAGATAAGCTGTAGAAGGTCATTAACAGAAATCGCGCAAACAAGACGCAATTTTCTTTCCCAGGAAGATCTGAATTCATTTTAACAAAAAGGGATACAAACTAAAGAATGCTAGGTAGACAATTTATGTTCTCTTTCATCCCCAAACAAGTAAGAAACGTGCTCAACTTCTAGAACATTTTATTGAAGGAACTTTAATCAGTCGACTTCACCATGCTTTCTAAAAATTTTAAATTGATGTAACATAGCGCAAAAATATTTGTTCTTGCATTTAGGTCAAAATATCAGGACTTTTCGGTTATCAATTCCTATGTTACTATAAGAATGTTATTCATAACATTTCATCTGTAAAGTTTTTCCGTTTCCATATCATTTCCAATATTAATAATTGCTAATGTAGAGATTGATATGAATTTTTGGGGTAGATATCTACCGCTGTGTTGTTTTCCCTCTAAATTTATTACTCATTATTGGAAATTGTAAATGCGCCACAAAAATCTCAAATATATGTATTTCAAGCCATAGATTAGTTTATTAAACCTGGATTTCGTCTTCTAGCCAGAGAACTAACCAACCAACGAAAAAGATAAATAATGCTAAACCGTTTCGTTGGAATGCAATATATGCAGGTGGCATATTGTAAATACAAGCCCATTGTTGGAAGAAATACTTTATTCAAAACTAGAAAAGTCACGTCTAATCTGAAATCTCAAAAACGGAAGGGAGCAAGCTAACTTAATACTATTTCTATAGGGAAAGTGATGTACATACATATCTAGTTATTAATTCCACATTATCACCCCTTTCATGGTTGATAACAGAACATATTTTAGCCCACCAACATTTCGAAATGTATGCTTTGGGTGGTTGTGAATTCTTGATTGAACACGTTGAAGAAGAATATACAAATTTTTTGGCTTGTGGTTCCTAATGTAATATTCCATCGAAATATAATTTACAACAACGTAAATTTTACTAAAATTCATATTGGTTCGTTGGAATAAACTTTCAGTAGATTCAAACGGCAAATCGGCATACGTTCGGTATAGAAACGTAGAATTGAAGATATCTTTCTTATAAGGAAATCTCATCCATTTATTAACACAACACCTAAGATATCGACATAAACGCTTTCTTGTAATTACCAACTTACAAAATTAAATAATTACCGACTTATATAATAATAGATCAATATCACGTTACACAATCGATTGGACAGTGCTTATATATTGATATGCACAAACAATTTTGAAAGAAATAATATTATAACTAAATATCCCATTTAAACAAGGAGAAAAAGTTAATTTAAGCCACACAAATAATACAACTAGTTTCTTATTACGTTTTAATAATAAAAAGTTGGAAAGTTGCTAGTTTTTTACATTTACTTTAGTAGCGTTTAGTTTATTCAACACCTGCGATTTATATAACCTACACAGAAACAATTTATGGACTGTAAATTAGGCAGAATTGAGGAAAATCGTCCAGTAAGAAACAATAATAATAAAAGCTGGAGAATAGATAAATTGACTGGTTACTTATTCGCCAAAAGTGAGAACATGAAGAATTTAGGATATGAAAATCTGGAAGATATAATGCTGATCCAAATGCTGAAATTTGAGGAGAAAGATTTCCGCTAATCTTGTACCTCTTCTAGTTCCTTCTGTTTGTCTTTCAATTTTGATTAGCGTTTAACAACCAATTTAAACATGCGATATTACAGCAATTACATCAGATTAATTTATTTTTACTGCATTTCTTATACGCATCCAGATTATGAAGATCCAATAGAAAGCGCACGTATATTTTCTATTTAATCACTTTGAATCTTCTTCAACGATTTATAACTGTTGTTTTGAAAGAACGTTAGATTGTATGTCGTCATAATGTCCTTCACTAAGGCTATGATTATATTACTACCCAAGTGGTTGTGTACAATGTACGTACGCGTATACTAATTACACGTGCTTCTACACCACTTTACATACTCGTATTCGTGATTGGAGTTGTGTAATCATTGAATCGTAACATATTGTAGCTATCATGTATCTGGACATATTTTATGTACGAGTACGTATCCACATACACGGAATTCTTTGGTCATCAGAGTATGCATAAAATGCAGATAATGAGTGAACGTTTCATTAAAATATCCTTAATAGTAAGACACAAATTTCCACGTTTGCTTGAATAAAGAACGTATTACAGCAAATGGCAGAACTTTATTGAATACTTTGTATTAAGTATCATCATCAAACAAAATCTTAATACAACATTGATAATCTTAATATCACTTTAAATGCTTTAAAATACATGTTCCTCATTTCCAATTTCATCGATTGAAACATATTTTATCAAGAATAGTGTTGTTTCTCAATTAGCTTATGTTTAATCTTATATGATAGATCTCTACCACTAATAGGTCAATAAAACAAGGCTGATTTGAACGATAGTTATATTTTCCAGAACGTTTACAAACGTTTTCGGAATACCTTCTTCAGTGAAAATATAACTAGATAAATATATAAACAAACATTTGTTTTTTATTTGGGAACTATCAACAAAATGACTAATGACTAGGATTTCTTGATATAGAGGATGTGTAACAAACTTTATATATATATATAAATTATAAAAACTAAATTAATGTGTAAACATACATGCAAATTAACTAAAAGCCTATATCAAAAAATCTTTGTCGAAACCTTAACAATTCTGTTCAAGGACTAGGGAAAACCCAAATTTAAAAACCTAGCCAAAGGTTTCCTTCTTAAGAAATGCAAATGTCATTTTAACAAATTGCTATATACATTACTTAAATTTTGAATATCGGTTCTGAAATTAATAGTTTTAGTGTCTTTTTGTATATTTATCATTTCATATATTAGTCTTTTTATAATTATTCTCTGTTTTTAATATAATTGTGTTTTCAAAATCAAAGTAATGCCCAAGATCTTTGTAATGCTTTGTTACAGCGGTCATTGCACCGAAATCATTATTTAAAGAATACTTATGGCTATACAACCTTTTCTTTAAATATTGTTTCGTCTGACCGATGTAACAACCATCACAGTCTTTACAGTTTATTTTATAAACTACATTACTTTGATTTTGTTTAATTATTTTAGATTTAGTATTAGTAAAAAGAGATCTGTTACTATAATTTGGAATGAAAGTAATGTTTATGTTGTTTTTATTAAACTCTTTTTTATTTTTCGCTTAAACCTTTTTTATAAGGAATAGCGTTATAAGATTTATTGTTATTATTTTTAATTCCTCTATTATATAATTTGTTAATTCTATTTTTTATTATTTTTTGATAAAAACTATTTGGATAATTATTTTTATCTAAGATTTCTTTAACTTTGTTTAAATTCTTTTCCCTAAATTCAGGATTAGCTAATCTAACCGCTTGATCAACTAAACCGGTAACTACATTAATTTTTATGTAATTTTGATGTTTCTGAAAAATAATTTAAATGTCTTCCTGTATTGATAGACTTTATATGCCAATTTGTTTTTACAATGCCGTTATTATGCATGACTGTCACGTTCAGGAAATTCAATGAGTTATTAGATTCTCTCTCATATGTAAATTTTAATCTATTATGATAACTATTAAATGAATCTAATATCTCATCAATCCTTATCCTTTCTTACGGAACAAAAACAGTCATCCACATAACGTCTGTAAAAACTTACACTAGAATTTAGTTTTGCCAAACAAGTTTGCTCTAGGTCCTCCATTACCAGGTTTGCGATAACTGCTGATAATGGAGAACCCATTGCAGTACCGAAAATTTGTTTATAAATTTTATTTTGATGTGTAAAATAAGTAGAATTTAAACAAAGTTTCGAAGCTGCAATGAATTCCTCCTTTGGAAGATCTGTAAAATCTTTTATGGAATTCCATTTTTATCTAAAATTTTTGGTTACTTTCATTCCAAATTATAGTAACAGATCTCTTTTTACTAATACTAAATCTAAAATAATTAAACAAAATCAAAGTAATGTAGTTTATAAAATAAACTGTAAAGACTGTGATGGTTGTTACATCGGTCAGACGAAACAATATTTAAAGAAAAGGTTGTATAGCCATAAGTATTCTTTAAATAATGATTTTGGTGCAATGACCGCTGTAACAAAGCATTACAAAGATCTTGGGCATTACTTTGATTTTGAAAACACAATTATATTAAAAACAGAGAATAATTATAAAAAGACTAATATATGAAATGATAAATATACAAAAAGACACTAAAACTATTAATTTCAGAACCGATATTCAAAATTTAAGTAATGTATATAGCAATTTGTTAAAATGACATTTGCATTTCTTAAGAAGGAAACCTTTGGCTAGGTTTTTAAATTTGGGTTTTCCCTAGTCCTTGAACAGAATTGTTAAAGGTTTCGACAAAGATTTTTGATATAGGCTTTTACTTAATTTGCATGTATGTTTACACATTAATTTAGTTTTTTATAATTTATATATATATATATATAAAAAGTTTGTTACACATCCTCTATATCAAGAAATCCTAGTCATTAGTCATTTTGTTGATAGTTCCCAAATAAAAAACAAATGTTTGTTTATATATTTATCTAGTTATATTTTCACTGAAGAAGGTATTCCGAAAACGTTTGTAAACGTTCTGAAAATATAACTATCGTTCAAACCAGCCTTGTTTTATTGACCTATTAGTGGTAGAGATCTATCATATAAGATAAGTATAAAAGGTCACGAAATATATATATATATACATTTACTTATGTTTAATTGAATTAATAAAACGAATAATGCTAAAATAGAAAGCAGTGGATGTGCAAAAGAACATTTAATTTCTAAAATTATGTTCCTTACAGTAGCAGCTTCATGTCCTTGTCGAAGCTTTTGATTTGGGGATAAATAATCGTATAGGACCAAGCTAAATGAACAGCGTGAACAATTACATTGCATTAACCAAGTATTTTTGTAAACCGCTATAGTCTGTTTTCGAAAATGGGGGCAGCATCTTTATATTGTTCAGCTGAGTTCAGAGATTAGCACATTCTTCCTTAATTATACTACTATCCATGTCCAACTAGTTGAGATAATTGCTTTAGATTCCGAAAATTTCTTGGTCCCTTCTGTTTATTGTTGGAATTTGTCACTAATGATAGATTAGTCTCAAGTAAGATCGAGAAGTGCTGATACCCACCAGACATTTCCGTTCTTTTCAGAACCTTGTAATCTTGTCTTAACCCTTTAATAAAATTCGATGGTTTTTGTTAACGGTATAAGAAAAATGTATGCTTCCAAATTACACAAATTTGGAAAGTGCAAACAGCAAAGCAGAAAGTATAATTGTGAGGTGGTATGGTCAAAATACCCTGAGATAAGAACAATGTGATTTAAAGAACGTAATTCCAGTTGAGGGTTATTATAATCTTCAACACTTATGATTTTGTACTACCAATATCAATATCATACATAGAGATCCGCATTTAAGCAAAGAAAATGAAAAATTACGTAAAAATGCCGCTATACTGTCAATTGTAAAATAGTATGCGTTCTTTAGAATAGGTGTTAGACAAAACGCGTTAATTCTTTCTTGCGGTGTACTGCTAAAATTGACTTTTTTAATATGCCTACATCTATTGTTGTATTTCTAATCATATCATTTTTGTGTCGTCCATAACATAGTCTGCTTTGATAGTCCATAAAGAAGTCATTATTACTCAGCATGGCTTCATGGCGAAGCGTTCCACAGTTACCAATCTCAGCTGTTTCACTCAATATGTATCCGAAACACTGGACAAGCAAGGCCAAATTGATGTAATATATACAGACTTCCAGAAGGCGTTTGATCAAGTTGACCATTAATTCTATGGAAACTTCAAACCATTGGATTCTCACCATCGTTAGTAGCCTTATTGAAGTCATACCTGTTTGGGAGGGAGCAGTACGTGGAGTATCTTCATGTTAGGTCTGATAATTTTTATCCCTCTTCTGGTTTGCCACAGGGTTAAAATCTTAGCCCGTTGTTATTCCTGATTTTCATAAACGACATCAGTACCATTATTATCAGTGAGCATTTAATATTCGCAGATGATCTGAAGATATACCGTCGGATCGAATCTGCAAATGACTGTCTCGCTCTGCAGGGTGATTTGATTGAGATCTGTGATTGGTGCAGACGTAACCACTTGTGTCTTAACATCGTTAAATGTAGTATCGTTTCCTACACCCGGAAAAATAATCTTATCGAGTTTGACTACATCTTGAAGGATATGCACCTGACCCGCCGGGAGATTATTAAGGATTTGGGCGTTACCTTCGACAGCAAGCTAACCTTTGTAAATCATATAAATTTGACTGTTGTGAACGCTTATCGGATGTTTGGTTTCATTTATAGGAATTGTCGTGGCTTTAGTAGTATTAAATGTTTAACCCTTCTTTATTTTGCACTTATTAGATCTAAGTTGGAGTATGCGTCCTTAGTTTGGTATCCAATTTATCAAGTGCATATTCGTAATATTGAAGCAATACAGAGACGTTACTTGAAATACTTGCTGTACAGGATTGATGGCGTTTACCCGGATAGAGGATATGACTATAACCTTATGTTGTCGAGACTAAACTTCGTGTCTTTGCATAAGAGACGTGTTATTTCAAGTGTAAAGTTTTTGTTTGGTTTACTAAATAACTCTATAGACTGCGCGGGGTTATTGTGTTGTTTAAATTTCAGTGTTCCTAGCCCAGAGTCGCGCTACCAATTTAAGTTTTATTGCATTGCGTATAGAACCAATATTTTAGTTAGGTCTCCAGTTCATATTATGTGTCATAACTTTAATAGCATATCACATTTGTGTGATATTCATTATGACTCTTCTAAAGCATATCAAAAATGATTATTGATTCATAGCGATTTTTTTGTTATTTGTATTAATTTCTACTTTCTATTTTATATGTTTAATCTAAGTTTATTTGGTTAGTATTACCATTTTTTTTTCCTTTTTTGTATTTGCTTACTATTTATTTAGCTTATATGATAGAGATCTACCACTAATAGGTCAATAAAACAAGGCTGGTTTGAACGATAGTTATATTTTCAGAACGTTTACAAACGTTTTCGGAACACCTTCGTCAGTGAAAATATAACTAGATAAATATATAAACAAACTTTTGTTTTTTATTTGGGACTATCAACAAAATAACTAGTGACTAGGATTTCTTGATATAGAGGATGTGTAACCAACTTTTATATATATATAAATTATAAAAACTAAATTAATGTGTAAACATACATGCAAATTAAGTAAAACCTTATATCAAAAAATCTTTGTCGAAACCTTAACAATTCTGTTCAAGGACTAGGAAAAACCAAATTCAAAAACCTAGCCAAAGGTTTCCTTCTTAAGAAATGCAAATGTCATTTTAACAAATTGCTATATACATTACTTAAATTTTGAATATCGGTCCTGAAATTAATAGTTTTAGTGTCTTTCTGTATATTTATCATTTCATATATTAGTCTTTTTTATAATTATTCTCTGTTTTTAATATAATTGTGTTTTCAAAATCAAAGTAATGCCCAAGATCTTTGTAATGTTTTGTTACAGCGGTCATTGCACCAAAATCATTATTTAAAGAATACTTATGGCTATACAACCTTTTCTTTAAATATTGCTTCGTCTGACCGATGTAACAACCATCACAGTCTTTACAGTTTATTTTATAAACTACATTACTCTGATTTTGTTTAATTATTTTGGATTTAGTATTAGTAAAAAGAGATCTGTTACTATAATTTGGAATGAAAGTAATGTTTATGTTGTTTTTATTAAATTCTTTTTTATTTTTCGCTTAAACCTTTTTTATAAGGAATAGCGCTATAACATTTATTGTTATTAATTTTAATTCCTCTATTATATAATTTGTTAATTCTATTTTTTATTATTTTTCATAAAAACTATTTGGATAATTATTTTTATCTAAGATTTCTTTAACTTTGTTTAAATTCTTTTCCCTAAATTCAGGATTAGCTAATCTAACCGCTTGATCAACTAAACCGGTAACTACATTAATTTTATGTAATTTTGATGTTTCTGAAAAATAATTTAAATGTCTTCCTGTATTGGTAGACTTTATATGCCAATTTGTTTTCACAATGCCGTTATTATGCATGACTGTCACGTTCAGGAAATTCAATGAGTTATTAGATTCTCTCTCATATGTAAATTTTAATCTATTATGATAACTATTAAATGAATCTAATATCTCATCAATATTATCCTTTCTTACGGAACAATATTTAAAGAAAAGGTTGTATAGCCATAAGTATTCTTTAAATAATGATTTTGGTGCAATGACCGCTGTAACAAAACATTACAAAGATCTTGGGCATTACTTTGATTTTGAAAACACAATTATATTAAAAACAGAGAATAATTATAAAAAAGACTAATATATGAAATGATAAATATACAGAAAGACACTAAAACTATTAATTTCAGGACCGATATTCAAAATTTAAGTAATGTATATAGCAATTTGTTAAAATGACATTTGCATTTCTTAAGAAGGAAACCTTTGGCTAGGTTTTTGAATTTGGTTTTTCCTAGTCCTTGAACAGAATTGTTAAGGTTTCGACAAAGATTTTTTGATATAAGGTTTTACTTAATTTGCATGTATGTTTACACATTAATTTAGTTTTTATAATTTATATATATATAAAAGTTGGTTACACATCCTCTATATCAAGAAATCCTAGTCACTAGTTATTTTGTTGATAGTCCCAAATAAAAAACAAAAGTTTGTTTATATATTTATCTAGTTATATTTTCACTGACGAAGGTGTTCCGAAAACGTTTGTAAACGTTCTGAAAATATAACTATCGTTCAAACCAGCCTTGTTTTATTGACCTATTAGTGGTAGATCTCTATCATATAAGATAAGTATAAAAGGTCACGAAATATATATATATATATATATATATATACATTTACTATTTATTTAGTACTTATATTAAATATTTCCTGTACTTAGGTTTCACCTGTTGGGAATAAAGGAATTATTATTATTTTTCATCTTCTTCCACTTCTTTAGGTATCTACTGAATATCGATTCCATTGACAAGGTTACTTTATTGACATCCTGGAGGTGATTTTGTTTAAGATGGCATTCAACTTTGGATGCAAGTGTTCTTACTATCTATCTATGTGGGAAGTCGATTTTCTTCTTCCTGTTTTAATGAACTTCTTGATTTTATAATTTTTTGTTAGCTTAACGAAGTACTGCAGAGCTGAAAGAAATGGAAAGGATTAACTTGTACGTAAAAGTTTGATAATTATGAAAATACTGACGCGGTGATTTGAGTCTAAAAGGAACCTTTCTGATTATACATCTACATATACCTGTTCTATTTACATACATATCCAAGGAATGCTAACATTTGCAACAGCCTAATCCTCGGACATCTCCCTGCACAACGCACGATACAGATCAGTTTCTTGTCTAGCTCGATTTAGATTATATTATATATAACATATAATTTAACATTTATATTCTACTCCAACGTTGCATATCTAATACTTTTGGTATGTGGACCATGGCCTTCGAATTAGAACGACCTATTGCAAAAAATCTGATGTAATATAATGACCAATCTAAACTAAACGAGTGGGTTGTTTTCAGCCCAACAAAATTAAAATCCATCTATTTAAATAAAATACATAAAAGATAATATACTGTTAGAGATTTTTCGTTGTTAAATATAATTGATATTTTGCTAAGTCATTATAATTATATTTGGCTTATAAATTTGGTGAAAGGACATTAATTCTGCATAATATATAGAAGTCGATGTTAAACCAGTTTAGCAATTCACTTCCCACGTTTCCTATTTTATATTTATATTTCTTCGGATCCTTACCCGATAGAAACTCGTGTTACCCTTTATTAGTTTTTATTGCAGACTGAAACAGTTCTAAGTTGAACCGTCATTCATTACCTTAATGTTATACAATTCTTAATTTTACAGACGATATAATAAGAACTAGTCTAACCAACTGTCAATATCAGACCAGTTCCAAAAATAGAACGTGATTAAGGGATTCCGAGATGAAATAAAGATAGAGTTGTGGTCGTTAAGGCGAATAGTTTTATAGCGTTCGTCGGTCAAGGGACCCCTGTCGATTTCTAACTCTGGAATTAATGGCAGGATAATGCAGCCACAATGGTTTAAGTCGAGAGGATACCAAAAATGCCCCGCAGGTGAATCACGAGTATGGATACCTCGAAGAACAAACTCATTAAATCGAATTCACACACACACACAGACAAAAAAACTCTAACAAGATACGTATAAATACTTGAACCTTTTAGTGATACTCTCTTTTATCATCAGCACCAGGAATGTTTACTTGTGTTAAATGGTAACTGTTTCGCGTGTTAAAAGTGTGAGTCTTGTTTAAATACGCCAGTTGCTAACGTCTGTACTGAAAAGAATACGAAGAAATACAAAATTGTCGGTTTTTCCATACAATGGTGAGTCGCATTTTTAACTTTAGTTGAAGGTTTTTGACTCTTACGTTGTTTATTACGTGGGATAATAATCTTGTTCTAGTGTTGTTTATTTATTCCTCTCAGCCAACCTATAAGAAAATAATCATAAATCATTAATAACGTTTCCGACAATTCTTATAGAGATACAATGTTATGACTGAGATTCATCATTCCTATTTAATTTTGGTGTGCTACTCTTATATGTTATTGTATGTAAATTATTAAACTGATGCACTATATCTCTCGGAGACAGCTATACAATTACAAAAATACACCATTGATTATTTTAAATATTAGTGAACTACTTCTAATTGGATCAAATAGATATATTAACATAGAGTCTCTACGGTAGTCGTTCCCTATTTATTTAAGGTATCCCATTTATATAACATAAAAGCAACCAGGAGTTGTTACGTTAGAAGCAGACTTAAATTGTGAAACGTTCTTGAGGATTCAGCACAAATAGTATTTTATAAAATTTTTGATTATTTATTTATTGAGGCCAATGTTTCGTATCCCAATCCGATACTTCTTCAGGACGTAACTACAATTAGGAACTTTAAATATAAAAGTGCTTTAAGACATTTGATCTATTACTACTTACGAATATGAATCATATAGGAAATACAGCAAAACCCATGCACAATGTCATAAAAACAATTTCTATGTTTTGGTTTCATTGAATATTCAAATTTTCATTTAATTAATACTTTAAAATTGAAATAAGCAATTAAAAGAAAAAAAGCGACCAAGATGAATTATTTTTCCTGGTTTCAATTTCGATGAATTATTGGAAACTAAATTTAAACACGTAATTTAAGTTATTTTTATATATTTTTCCTCACCTTTCATTTCTGAAGTGTAAGCTCTGCTTTAAAATTTTTTGTATAATGAAGGGATATTTAATTGAAGAAAATTGAAATAGGGTTCATCTAAGTAACAGATTATCAAAACCAACATTTCTCGAGGTCTAGAAAGAGTTTGTAAAGCATTTTTTGCCCTAGTCTCTCACAATCGAATGTTTTCACTCCATCTGGCTGTTCTATTCACACCTAGGTCAATGCATTTTTGTTTACCTAGCTCATTGCCCTGATAGCTTTCCACAATTTTGAAATTATCACAGATTAGGCATTTTGTTCCTTCATACGGATGGCTCATTAACCATCCCATTCCGATTTTTGCAGAAACGCATTAATTTGTTTGCGCCCTGTATGCATTAGTACCATGAAAACTATGTACCTGATGTGGTCTACATAAATCTTAAATCAAGTAATTAGGACCTCACACTAGATTATTCATTTCACTTGAAGAAATTGTAAAGTAAAGTCGTCTTCATACTTGTGAACACAATCATTATTAACTTCAGAATTATTTTCTCATCCTCTGTCATATCCCTTAAATCAGCTAGGGAAAGAGAAGCAAACATATTGTACGCGATCATGAAAAACTAAGAATAATTCTAGGATCGACATAGAATAATAGTTGTTAATAGCACATTCAGTTCAAAATTATCTGACAGGCAGACCATTATTTGCCACTTTCTTAACGTTATATTATCCTATAGCTAGAAGAACACCAATATTTAATCCTTACCTGAATTAGTAATGGTTGTGAGCAAAACGTTTCTGGTTAAATTAAACAAATGAGGTATCGAACATTATGATCAAACCAAAACTAATGATGCGACTATCACGTTAAGGAATTGTGAAATACACAATTCACGTGACCTGTTATTTAGTTCAATTATTATTTTTAAATTAGTTACAACTTACTCCAAACACGAATTACAAATTACAAAGTGTTTGTCACCTACATATTACCTGTGGGATTACTTAAATAAAATACTAAATTAGGATTCATGTGTAGGTATTGATAATACAAAAGAATTATTTCATTCATTCAATGAAGTAGTAAATGTGAATGGTACAAATTTTTACATTCTAGGATACAGACAAATATGAACTGTATTGCCTAAAAATATATAGATATCTCGTTTTCAGTCCATTAAATTGCATTGAAATAATGGTTTATGACGGGCACATCTCACTTTCGTCTTATTTCCATATTTTGCTGATTAATAAGCTAGCAGATAACGTTATTCTGTCAATAAGCGTATTTGTAGGGTATTACACTGTATATCTATATTGATATTTTATTGGTGACGTATTGTTTGTCCGATAATTTGTTGGTTACCAGAAAACATCGATACTTGTGTAACTTGTTCAGCAAATACTATATGTACAGACATGTAAGTCAAATAAAAATGTCTGGGATCACCGCACGTGGAATGTTATCATTTATCGTCCTTTACAAAATGTATTTCTATATTTTTCCAATATCGAATACCATAATTCAAAAACAGTCTGAATATAAACTGCCAATATTTAGCCTACATATTTTTATAAATAGGAAATCGCCTATAGAATTAATGGTTGTAAGAATAAATGGTATAATACAAATGTATGACGATGTTAAGCATTAGTGTACTCCACAACAGGTTGTTTGAATCCCAAATGAATATCATTGGATTAAAAATTTTAAGCTCGACCTGTTTGAACTTATGAGCAGAGTATAATGGGAATGTTCCCTTTTTTCGAAAATCTTCGATTGTGGGTTTTACTTACTTAACTATTAACCCTTAACACTTAACACTTAATAGTATTAATGATTTGTAGTTAGTCTAATATTTTGTATTTTTCTTTAATGTATGTATCTAATTATTATATTTTTTGTCCTATTATTGGTAATTACTGTTGGACAATAAACTATTATTATTATTATTATTATTATTATTATTATTATTATTATTATTAACACCATTCGCGGGGGAGCAGCATCTCCTCCCATTTTGAGAGATATAATATGTGTAGGTTTTAAATAGCGGGCAGTCTTAAGTGTTAAAAGCTGTACTTCCTTGAATTCTTTCTAAACATCTCACAACTATTTGGTACATGGACTACTGCTCTTCAAAATTCGATAACATTTTTCCAGTTCATTGATCAACATTTTATAGGTGACTTAAGTGTTTTATTTAAAACCAGAATACATACATATTTCTCTGAATAAATTGATTAGAATTAGATTATGATATGCCAAATATGTCAAATTTGTTCCCGTTGAAAATTAAAATTTCGTCGTTACTGTTAAAACACACCAGACTTACTATTTATTGTTTGTCGGTGAGTATATCAGAGAAGGAAAATGTTCCTTTCCAGAACCCTTTATTCATAATGCGAGCTTGGAATGTCTTTAGAAGGAATAATTTATTTGGTTGCCGTAACGTAAACACGCACCGTAAATGGGTCGACCACGGATATACATACAACGGCTTGCACCAGCAAGGGCTCTTTATGAACAGGTGTATTTGCGTTTCCCACATTTACGTACAATGGCACCACTAAAAGCCTTGCAGTTTGTTCTTTCGTGTCGTAAATACCTGCGAATCTACATCGCAACACTAGCAAGATATATCCTGATTCGGAGACTATGAATCATAGAATCCGGATGTGGATATATTCTCTAAATTTTAACAAAAGTATTTTTAACCTTCCTATACTCACGCATACGGTCTGTGAGACCGACTTATACAGTATAGAATACGTGTTTCATATTTTGACGTGAGTATAGGAAGGTTAATGCGTATTAAACTATGTATGTATAAAGAGTAGAAATTGGTATGAATGTTCCCATATGTGTTTTGGCATTGTTTCACGTGTAGCATTAACTCTTTTAGATCTACTTTTTACTCTAAATTTCCACAAATACTTGCAAATGGATGGATATATGTGGATATGTACCATTTGGAAGCTAGTATTGGTTATGCATCACTCAATTCCGTTTGCAAATTGAAATATGTTGATTCTACTAGTCAGTTGAAATTGTACTAGAAATTATTTCATATTCCTTATAACATCTAGAGAGAGACATAACTAAACCAGATATCTTAAGCCATTTCTTTGTGTTTGAAGAAAGGACCACTAGCGCTCTAGAGGGTCTTAGCCGAATAAGTATGGGCAATGTGCCCAGCTTTTTGTTTAATATGTATGAACCTAAATATTATTGGCGCAATACTACGAATATTTCCCTTACACGTGTGGGGTTCGAATTTCGGCCAAGATCTTTGAATTTTTCCTGATACCGGAACTCACACTAGTCACCATTTACTATTGGGATACAATTAATAGCCATTTCGTTAGATTTCGAGTATCGATTAATGAAACTAAGAAGAATTTCCACTTACACAGACCATAGTTTGGGAACGCAGAAGCTGCTCATCGTTGAATTTATCCAGTAGCTAGTATCACTACCGACTATAAATAAGTACAACTTGATGATCGGACAGTTCTATTTAGAAAAAAGTACTTACTAATAAATGAGGTTTGATAAAAGACTGGATGGCGTGTTGTCATTAAATAATGTAAACCGGTTTTTATCTCCACTTGCGTACAAGGCGGGGCATTAAAATACGGAGAAGTAAAGCCGTTTAGTGCGATCTACACGACTTAATGATAACACGTCATCCTCTCTTTTATAAAACCTTACTAATTAAATATGTATATAAATAAATATTAACATTCGTTACGTGCGGTTAATGGCAGATCTAGTATAACTGATAGGTAATGAAAATGGGTGAAAATAGTATTAAATTTGTATTGTTAAGTATGTATACTATTCTTCCTCCCGTTTTCTTTCTCTAATTGTAAAGTTAATGTCAATTATAAATATTTTGAAAGCTTGACGAGACTGCTGTCATCGTTTGGTGAGCAAGTTACATCGTCCAAAACCTAGAGTATGTTCTTGAAGCTAGCGAATAAAGCTAAAAATCAATTCAGTTTATTTATATTTAAAGTTGAATTCAACATCCTTTTTCACATGTAAGTTGAAGGTCTATGTCTGGCAATGAACAAATGTTTGCTGTTTTTAGTAAATACTGCCATGGAATATAGATTTCCTGTTCCATGCATTTTATGAAAATATATGTAACTAAAAATTTTCCTGGGATGAAACCGTTAACTTTCATAACTTTCATTATTAGACTACCATGCAAGAAGACATTTCATAATAATGTTGCCATTAATGTGCAGGTAGATACCCCACTAACTTGAATGGATATATTTCTCGCACTACTCGTTTTTCAAAATTACTACCTAAGAGTACAAACACGTAAAACGCTGATTATAAAGGCACGTATGCCAGCGTCGAAAAGTCAGTGGATAGAGGCAATATTTTTCTGCGTTATCAACGTTGATCTGTAACCAACGCCATGCGTGTGCCTAACCTAATACATATGAGGTGTGGTCAAAAAATATAGTGAATAATTTCGAGATATGGCATTGCGCTGTCGTTGGTCCATTTTCCTGGTCTCTTTTTCCGTACGTCGTTTCGCATACGCAATACGCCTTCGAATAGTCAATTATCTATTTGAACGAATGGTATTTTTACCACTTTTTGCACGTTTTTGACTGTTTTTGAGGTCGAAGGACGTCCAGTCCGTTGTTCGTCTTCATCCGACTCATTTCCGTTTTTAAATCGCTCATACCACTTGTAAATAGTCTTCACTGTTACCACATTATCCCCATACACTGATTTTAACATTTCATGGGTTTCTTTGGTACTTTTAGCAAATTAAAACAAAACAAACCACGATGCGCACAGACACGGTAAAGACGACTCACTCTTCCAGCTTTGAAAGCATACTGACAAGTTACAACTTGTCCTAGTATCGCACTGACTGTCAGCGAATCAGGCTATCGGATTTATTATTTCAAATGAATGTAGTGTCACCAGTTACTGCAAAAGAAAAATCATTCACCGCACTTTATGATCACACCTCGTATAAGAACTAGATTTTTTTATTTCCTCGTTGTCTGATTTTGAAACATCTTCCCTAAGCATTCTACATCACTAAACATATTCAAATTACTTTTGCTAGCAACTACCTGCACCACGGAATGGGGTAATAAAAGATAATATAACCTCATTTAATCCAGTTTTAATTTCAGTGCAATTTATCAGATCCATATGCTTCTCTTTTAAACACTCCTTCACCTTGAATTTACAGAACATTTGATTTCTTTCATGCATATTGGCAATGTTGAATACTCTTGCTGTTATTCATTAAAAGCCCACAGCATCAAAAATCAATAACCCTCGACGAAAAATATGCATTTTAAGTTTGCAAATGAATTTTCTAAGTACGTACAGGAGACTAATCTTTTTCCACCAGAAAAATAAAAAAATTGCGGAAGTTTGATTATTTCAAATAATATTTCGCAAGATCTGTAGTTCAAAGGTATTTGGTACTTTTTTCAAGATCGATTGAACTTAACTTTTTTTTATTGGTTCTAAAACTATTTTTAAATTGTATATCTGACCTTTAAAAGTAATGTGTGTAACGATAAAATACTAGTTTTTACAATGTTAAGATAGTCTACAGCTTTAATTTTTTTTTCAATAATCAGTGAAGAACCAGTAAGTTTACGGGCTCGAAATTTTGCATACCGTGCATTCGTTACGATAGCTACGACTTATCGACGAGCTTTTTGTAAATTCCTTGTTTGTTGTTGAATTCAACCCCAATTAAGGAATAAAAAAATGACAATGGGCTTACCGTCATCTTTAGACTTTAAGAAAGCAACGATAACAAAGGATATTACAAGAGCGCTCTTTGATAAGTTGTAACTACCGTATCGAATATGTGGTATTCAAAATTTCAGGTCTGCGAACTTACTGGTTCTTCACTTATTATTAAAAAGGATTAGACCTGCCTGACCTCTTAAAATTGGAAGCAATTAGTATTTTATCATTATACATACATCTATATACAGAGCTAAAACAGAGAGCTTTCGAAATAGTTTTCGAACCGACCAAAAACATTAACTTAAGCGATCTTGAAAATAAGTACCGAATACCCTTAAATCTGTTTATTTACAAATAAGTCTAAATTTTCTTGAGAATAAATTATGACTTCTATAACCATTACCGGGCCAATTTCCATGTGAAAAACAAACATCATTTCAGCATAAGTTGTGAGTTAGTGTGCGGCAAACATTATTGATAAAATGTTGATTGGTGCTAAGAAATAATTCAATTCTTCAAAATGATACATGTCCACATCATGACCATTCCATCGAAAGAAAAGTTTTAAACCGATCAATTAAGGCTTCCACGGTTGATGTTAATGGTACAAACTTCAGTTGGGTGACTATTATTTTCATCAGGAATTTCGAAGCCGACTATCGGGAAGCAAATCATATCTATGCATGCACCGAAGCGTGAACTTTTCCGTTCCATTACGTACGATGCACTGTTGTTACAACCACTTTCAAATTTTGCTAGGAAAGTAATCGCTTTTATGGCAATAATTTTGATTCTCTAATTAGCCTTCCTTGGCAGTTTTTGGCCGTCATTAGTACTTTTACATGTTTTAATTCTAGCTTCTGCTTATGCTGTTGATGTGCAATCGCTGACAGCCGTTTAATTTTTAATGTACGCAAACTATCATATAAACACAATATTTGCTTTGGAGGAATTGGAAGAAGTATAGGGAAAGGGTTGTACATCAGTATACAACAGTAGTTACGAAACATCTCCCCCATATGAACACAAGATGGATTTCAAGAATATGAAAGTAGAAGGAACGACAAAAAATTACCAGCAGGGATTAATTATAAAGACGGTGGCCATTGAAGCAAAAGAATTGCAGCCATTGAGAAGGTTATCCTCTTAGCAAAATTTAAAAGAGATTAACTACAACTGTCAATGAAGCGGAAAGCTCACTTTAGTTGGTCGCTCACCTATACATAGATATAATTTGGTCCCTGAGAAGCAGTTTCAGTACTGTTAAAGAAGCTGACACAAAAAAGGAGTCAAATGGGACAAGAAGTGGTCTCCATCAAAATGAAATGGCGACAACGTACGTGTATTGGAAATATGGGATCACATTTTGAGATATAAAAATTTAATTCTTTCCTCACCTTATTTAGTAATTTATGTTTGCTTCCTAAGTATACATTCATTTATAACCCTTATCCACCAAGAAACATATTTTAAAACATTCATTTAAAATGTCAAGTTTTCCAATAATAGTCTTTAAATGTCGAATGCATTTCTGGTGAGTGTGGTTTCCTTGAAAAGTAATTTCTCTACAAATGAAGTTGATTCTTATTTCAAACTTTTTTCCACAGTGTAAGTTCCCGTTTAATATTATTGGCGGATATTTTCACTTCAACGGTTAATGTTATGGTCTCGATTGTTTATTTGTGCTGCCCATAGCCAAAGACGAAAAACACTGTTTAGAATTAATTTGTATCCGTATAATTTTCCATTTCAATTAATTAAGTAGTTCTCATCGATCATTGACACTTGTTTATATATATTTCAAAAAATTATTTCGAGATCAATTAGCATTTCAATACGCCAAATGAAAATACAATACCGAATAGTTCATAATTATATTCGATGTTCAAAGTGCAATACGTATGCATCACGTAATTAGCAGGTCATGCATATAAGTGCATGCACATACTATATTACAATGTACCTACACATTGCTGATTTGTTCTGTAATCCCAGTAACATTTAATTAACATACCTTTTGCTATACGCCAAATGATATGACTGCACAATTCGATGCTTTAGTTAAATGATATTCGTATCCTCATTACAATTTCGACATTATAATACAAACAGTTGGACGTGGCCTAACGTGTCAAAGTAGTGGATTAGATGAATGAATAATGTGAATGCGTTCTTGCGTCTTAAATAATGGGTTACGCGTATTGGTTACTATGTAGTAGGACGTACAATTTGATATACCTACTGCTATTGAAGGAATCTATTGAAATATTCCGACTGTATATTTAAGATACCAAACTTACAGCTTTGCAAATTATTTATTTGAAACATTTTGTAGTGAACGTAAAGTATGTCATTGAAGTTAATATTTGGGCCCGGATTTTATTTATTGCAATGGATGGACTCCTCCAACCATCTTCCAAGTGGAAGTACATGTATTAAATCTCTGTGTACAGCAACAACAATTTACATTTCCACAGAGAGCCAGGCAACACTAGAGGTTCTTAAATCAAATTTCAGTCAAAAGGTACCCGTTACTGTAAACGGTCCTTTAGGCAGCTTGCCAACAACATCAAGATAATCTTGGTGTGAGTGCTACTGTATGAAGGAATCAAAATTAACGACATTGCCGATTGCTTCGCGAAAGAAATATTTTCATCTTCGTTTTCTGGACCAGAACCGTTTAATGGCATAACGAAGGACCATATTATGGGAAAGATGCGCGAATGAGATCAGGAAACGGAGACCTCCTATTGGATCTATATTCCAGGATAAGAAGGTTTATCCTATTCTAGCGGAATGAGCCAAGAAATTCCCCAAGCTACTGTCACCCGAAATACCATGTTAAAATCACAGGACAGACCATTGTTGATAACTGTAGATTCTACAATAGTCCAACAGAAACCTCGAAGTAGAGATGGGTCGTTATTTAACTATCTGTTATTTTATAACCGTTATGGATCCAATAACGGTTGCAACTGTTATCTCGCTGGGAAAATAACAGGTAAAGCACGGTTGCTTTCTTGAACATATCATCGACCGTCGTTGGAGCGTATTTAACTGCGTGGCGTTACGACTGTCTAATCGAGACCACAACTACAACTTCCGTAGAAAAATAATTTCGGACGGTAATTATGGCCCTAGTTAACATTGAATCGGACGTTTATTATAGAAATGTTTTCTAAATAATTGTATACATTGAAATTATCAAATGTGAAATAAAAGAACGATGTTGTATAAAAAAATATTTATAAAAACTAAAAAAACGTTATATAATATGAAACAAAATAACACAATTCTAATATAAATAAATAAAAATAAAACTCAGCCTATAATGTGAATTAATCTTCAGAAACGACAATGTTGTTATCGTGTAGAACTGTTGACTACGAAATAACTATAAACTGTTATTTTGCAACCGCTATTTCGAAATAACAATAACGGTCCAAACTGTTACTTTTAAATAACGATTATTTCCGTCACTACTTCGAAGCATATACTACGCTTTGTTCTGCAGAAAAGCGTATTGCGTCTAATATACGACCTACAATTTTACGAATCTTGCAAAAACACTTTTAAGTTGCATATGATTCTGACATTTTATGATATGTACATTCTGGAAATGTTAAGTTCTATATATAAACACATTAATCAGTTCATTAATAATCAAATAGTACATAAACACAATACAAGGACCACTAATTATTTGCTTCCACCAATTCATGAACAGGCCATGTTTCAGAAAAGTATTATGTATTTAGGATTCCAGCTTTTCAAGAATTTTCCAGATGAGTTGGACAAAAGCTGTCACTCAGTAGGAGACTTCTTCGAATAGTTAAATTAAATTTTTATATTTTCTCATTTAACCAAAATTCCATCTTCAATAATAAGAAAGTTACCCATGTAATTCTACTCAATCTGGGACACACGGTATATTAGGATACAGTACAACAATTTTGCAAAAGTCGAAGCAGTTGAGAGACATACCGACGTACTTCCGTAATAGCTCAGGTGTTAACCCTTCGTATGGCATACGTTTATACACTTATTTAGAAAATCATATCCTCCATATCAAATCTATATAAATTACTACTTATCCCACTTCTACTCAGTCGTAACCTCTTAGGAAGATGTTTATCCTACGATTTTATCTTATTTTGCTCTTATACTTTCCTCAGTATTGATGATGACCGCCTCGCTATAGCTTACCAACTATTTCAACTTCGCTGTCCCCTCTACCTAAATATGAGGCGCTTTGTAGATTTTGCCCAAAATGTTAAACTTCTTCTAATCCTTCGAAACCAACTCAGATGTGGTGGACTGTAAGATAATTTCTTGTTTTTCCAATTATATAGACTTCAGTCTGGAATATAATGCGATGGTCTGTGATTGTTTCGAAATACCTGAACCAAGGTTGTTTAATAAAAGGTTCTTTCAATTACATTTAACCCATTTATGTATCACTTGGTTGCATGAGGTTTGAAGGCACATTTTTTGAATGTGTCATTCCAGTCCCACCTTTCGCCCAATTGTGTAATTTATGTTCTCTTAAAGTTATAATTGGATCTCTGGATTCCGCATAAACATTCTTACATGGATTGCTGACTAGATACACCAGCACGTTTTGAACACAAACCGCTAATGGAAAATCAGTATAAAATATTTTCCGCCGTTCTCTGACCACTAGAAAATGGCAGAAAATATTTTATATTTATCGCCTCACCGTTATGCTAAGCAAGACGGTTGGCGTTGTTATTTTAGGATTTCTAAACAATGCTCGTAACTTTACCATACCATAACCGTATGGGTGATTTTGTTAAGCATAGGAGTTTTTTATCCAGTGTGACTCCCAAATATCTCACTCTCTGCTTCCATTGGATTTGTGTTCCAAGTAACTGCAGATTTTCTAATTACAGTCTTTCCTTATATAGCGTACTTGTGATTGCAATTATTCTTAAAACTCAGCCACTAAGACACCTTCACAAAATGAAGTCCTAAATCCTAAGTTATTAAACAATAACAGTTTGGTACTCTCCACGACAGGTTTGAACGACATCGTGTGTATTTATGTAACTTCTAGTTCAATGACTCTTATGAATTTATCCTGGTGTCTAGTATATCAACAATGTTTTTAAATAAACATTTTATATTTGCAAACTGTTAAGCAATTTTCTAGCGCATCCAAAGATCGTTCAATTAAATAGCACGCTTAATATACTTTCGTTAGCAGCTTGACCTTTCCATAGACTAGAGACAGCATACGTAATTAATCTCGTTTATTCTTTGTTTTGTATTCTGAACAAACCGTTATTCTAACTTGCAATACAAATCAAATTTGTAAAATTCATGGTCTACCCTAGTGGAAGCGTGACAAACTGCTGTGTGTTCCGACAACGTTATGTCCTTATGAGTCACTTCCTAACAGTTACCTGTTATTTAAATCGTTGCGTTGCCCTCTGTACATAATTGTTCGGACACACTCTGCGGTAAAGCTATAAATTTTTGTATTTGCATACAATGGCGATTTAGGAAATTTAAGCATAAACGCTAACGACTCGTGCACGTAATTGAAATATGCTTACACGATTTATGCATTAGACTTATGCTGCATTATGCAATCGAGTTCCGTAAACAAGAATCCAGTTTTATGATGTTCCTTTTCCCCAATACATGTTTGTAGACACTATACCAGGTGTTTTGCTCCGATCGGAGTCGAACCCAAGAATGTCTTGGAATGCAGTTTCGATAAACTCCCAATCGTTATCTTCTTGAGGGTAGGCTTCCAAACCACGTGAATGAACTTCTTCCTCAAAGTTCAAATTCAAAATATACACTTATGACTGTTGCAATAAAGCGTATGTTACTTTGCTTATATTGCAGTCGCTTTCCTTATACTATTATTTCGTTATCCCCTTGCAAAACCGGAGATGAGTTATCGTCACCGAGCCATCATTTCCCAGACGGTAGAGGGTATTGTTTTTTAATTTTAATAATCCCTTATGCATTTAGGTTACTTATGAATGTGTGTAGTTGCCCAAAACCGAAAAAACTGCAGCAACCCCGAATGTGTACCCTTACTAGGTGTTTCACGGTTCCTTGTACCATTTCTCTATGGCGAATGTGTGAGGTTACTTTCGCAGAACTAATCCCCAACACAATAATAATAATTATTATTGTTATTATCGAATCCTCTTGTACCGCTAGATGTCGGGGTTTGCTCTAATGTTCGTGTATAAATTTTCTTCAAGCTGCTCTGTCTCTTGATAGTATTATTGCTTCTTCCCAGGATTTGCCTCTGGTCCGCAGTATGTTGCACATCGTTTGATCCCAGGTCATCCTTGGTCTTCCTCTTCTCCCCTTTATCTGCATTTTTGCTTCATATATTTGTTTTACTTATCTCTCTTTGGGCACTCGCTGTAAGTGTCCCCACTAGCTCAGCTGTCGTTGTTCGATGAATTAGGTTATTGGTTGTAGCCTTAGTTCTTCTCTGATTTGTGTGTTACGGATTCTGTCTAGTCTGGTTATTCCTTTTATTATTCTTAGGTGCTTCATTTCCGTAGCTTGTATTTTACTTTTTTGGCTGTTTGTAAGGTTCCATGATTCACATCCATATGTTAGTATCGATCGGTATATTGTGTTAAAAACTTTCTCTTTTGTTAGTTATTTTTTTATTCATTGCATAGTATGTTTTTATCGTTTTTCCGATTCCTTCGTTGATTTCGACATCCTGTTTTCCTGTCCAGTCCATTGTAACTCTCAGGTATTTAAATTGTCTTACTAGGTGTAAATATCCTGGTCTCCTATTATCAGTATTTTCATTTTATCTATGTTCATTTTCATGTCTTCCTCCTCCGTTATTTCTTTGCATATAATCAAGTTCCTTTGTAATTTTTCTTCGTTTCCTGCTATCAGCACTACATCGTCTGCAAATGTTTCCGCCGCTATCTCCACTCTTTCTAGGTTTTTATGTCCGACCATCATTCAATATCGTGTCCATGTGTGCATTAAATAATGTTGGGCTGAGGCTTCCTCCTTGTCTTAGTACCACGTCTGTTTTGGATCCTTCGGACTTCATGTTTGCTTCTATGACGTAGTTCGTATTCGTTTTGTACATGTTTTGTATAATCCTTATTATTTTGCCGTGTACTCCCCTATCTTTCAGTTCCTTACATATCCTATTTCTAGGGACTGTGTCGAACGCCTTTTCCATGTCGATGAAGGCTAGAAATAGGTTTCCATCTTGTAGATGTTTTTTCTCTATCAGTTGTTTGATTGTTAAGATAAGATCTTGGGTGCTTCTTCCTGGTCTAAATCCGCTTTGTGATTCATCTAGCTGAGGTTCTAGTATTGCTTTTAGTTTATTGTTTATAATTTGTTCGTAAATTTTGGTAATAGTGTTTAATAATTTAGATCTAATAATAATATGGTCTCCTTTTCAATGGAGATTCTCTTGTGCCTGCTACCGACGGTTCTCGGTATGACGTTCCGGGAGAAAGTGTTTGTGTTTTATACTTTGCCACTGAATATTTCGCGCAATCGACAACGTATAGTCATTATACTAACGTTGGTATTGTTATATGTAAAGCAAGGGCTGTATAGGTTTAAAAATCCAAAATCGCAATGAGTCTTGCAAAGAGTAGATCACCAAAGAGACTTTCCACTTAATAGCTATTGCAAGTACCCTTTTATCTTCAACTCCAAAATCTGCATCCCAGAATTCGTTTAGCTTGTTTGAGGTAATTATCCCTAAGTTAGTCAAATGTAGGAGAGCATTCTTCTCTGTAGACATTATAGTATAATAAAACTCATCTGAAGGTGAATAAGTAAATTTCACGTGATCAATTATCATTGTGTCGCCCGCACAAAACTTGTTTGATGCAAGCAATCTGAATCCCATATTTGATGTAGGACTGGACTACAAAAGAAGAGCTAAGGCTGTTACGGCCAATTTGTCACAGCGTCCCGGTTCGGAGCTTTTGGCCTCTCGCTTCAACTTCGGAGGCGTAGATGGCGCCTCGCTTCCGTAGTTTTGATACAACTGTGGGAGAATTTGACTTGTAACGCTTGAGTGAACAGGGCGTTCCCCGTGAATAAGTTACTCCGTTTTCGCTTTAAAATCTCGCTTGTCGAGGATCTGCGCGCAAATTCGACTCTGAGAAGTTTAATACTATCATGTGAGTCTGGGAGTTTCGTTTCCCCAATTATACTGTTCAAACTATCGGCCACGTTGTACGTTTGCTTTTCCCTCTATTGGAGGTGAGTTTTTATTTCGGTTAATTACGATGCCGTCATTTTTTCTTTCACGTTGTTAGGGTGCTAGTACAGTGCTAGTGGGACCTAGTATATGCTAGGATGAGCTAAGGACGTTGGTCTCGATTCACCTTTAGCTTTATATCGCCGACTTAGTTTTAAATTTGCTGTGTCCGGCTAGATTTCCGACATTTCAACACCGAGTGAGAGGAACCCGCTATCTTTGACAGTTTCCTGCTCGACAGCGACTACAACGCCGTACAAGTGTTGATAACCGGAACCACGTTACGCTAAGTCACGCCTTTATTTTATATTGTTGTATCTCGTTGAGCTTTTGGAAAAAATTCCCTATAATTATTTAATTAATTTAGATTTAGTAGGTCGGGGATTTGTTTTCAATTAAAAGGATTTTCTTACTTTTGCTATCTTACCGTTAACAATTTTATTACATATTTGTTGAACGAAACATTCAACTATTTTTAGTATTTTAAGAGGATCACGTTTAATTGTTACTTGCACATATATTTCTAATTACGGTCTGCTAATCCTGTAATGTGTCTGTAACGCCTCTGGAATTCCAACGGTTACCCAGACTTTTGAGAGCATTATTTAAGTACGATACAAAGCTAGCTTGCTTGAATTTTATTGAGGCCCTATACACCCCAAGGGTGCTGTCAGTGACAAATAAAGTGCTGTTCAACGTAATACTCCCGCCTCAATTTGTTTTTAGTTCTTTCATTTTCTTTTAAATAGAGGTTTCGGGTAATTTTGCTGGACGCTTCGCAACCAAATAAAAGAATCAGTAACGTAGACGGTTCGGATAACCTCGTTTCACTTACCAACGAGGCTGGAGGGTCTCTCTAACTCCAGAAACTTAGATGCAATCCAGTTTTATAATAGGGGAGTGGCGTTTTGTTATTAATAAATTCTGGAACTTGAACCTACGCCGTTTTCATTAAGCTAGTACGGCCTAGATCGCCTAACTAAGTGGGTTATTCGAATTGCTATGCCTAACTCTCGTATCGGTCACGTTCCCGGTTTTTTTTATTATCATTTCCAATTCAGTACTTAGAATTTTGAAGCCAGTAACAAGACGTCAATCGTTCAACGCAAGTGCCTTTATGATGGTTAGGAAATTCATGAATTAATGAAAGCTGATTCTAATATGTACTAACAAGTTAATCAAAATCAAGCGTAGTTCTTTTGCAACGAAAAGCTTGGTCCATCATCCATACATTCCAAAATGCGACGAACTTGTTCAACAAGTTTTCGTCCTATGTTCGTAACGCTTCATTAGAAACGGATGTCTAATACAACAATACCCTAACATTTTAGATTGATCCAAATCTAAATTACATAGAAACATATTTCGCAGCACTGTTATTGTAAGGAAACTAATAACGGCGGAAACAGCAAAATATTATCACCAAAACACAGTTCTGTAGACGTTCTTGTTATTAATATATGAGGCACTTGAGTTTACATCCTTATATAAGCTTCATATCAATATTAAATGATACGTCTGCTTGTATTTGACTAATTAGTATATCACTCTGTGTTAAATAATCAATCCCGAACGCTTGCGGCAAATCTCACTGCCGTCCAATGATCGCCATATAATACGCTTCATAACATTGAAAATCGATATTGAACGCACGTTTCGTAAAGTGGCACTATTCACATACATACTTCGTAAAGTGGATTGTAGGGAATACTTTTTTACTAAGTAATGGCAGTAAGTTTCAGATAAAGGGAAGGTATTAATTACAAACGCGGTTTAACACAATAGCTTGTCTACATAACAACGCCGATATCCTGTTCGTGTTCCAAGAAGATTTACGTATCGTGGTAGCTTAAAGCTATATTTATTATATTAAGACGTATAATGAGTTTCTAGGGTATTACGTCGTTTCGAAAATAATAATAAAAAAAGCTACAAACATTAGGAATTGCGTTTTAGTACCGAGCTGAATCTACTATGTGAAAGTTTAAAAGATCTATAATTCGTAAAAGCATTCCACTCAGAAACAGTAAATTATTAGCAAAGTTAAAAAGTTTTCCACCTTATTTCTTACATTGATAAAAAATATTTCAGAACTACTTTCGGCGATAAGGCATTACCGTTTGAGATCTACAGAACTAGAAATCATTACATAATGAAAAAAAATGTCAGGAAACCTTTTGCCTGAAATCGTACCAAGTAGGTATAACAAATTTGATATATCTTCATAATTCTTTCTCCATGCAAGATTAAAGCGATATGTAAATTGCTACACTTTCTTGGTTCAGAAACAACGGAATAACTGAATATGCAACTACAATTTATCTGATGTTTGTTTGTGGTATGTTTAATACGTGCAATATGTGGGAATTGTCAAAAACCAAATTATCTCAGTATTTCACAAATCATTTTGCCTATAATTGTACTAAATATATCTTGCAAAGTTAAAGCGATATGTAAATTGCTGCATTTTTTGTTTCAGAAATAGGTAGAATGAATATGCACCTACGTATGTATACTGCAATACACTTTGAACGTGTCGCTTTTACAGCAAGTATCAGATCAAATCAAATTATCCCCGACGTGATATCGTCGTTTGCTTTTTACCCATTTCATATCGAAACAAGGAAATTATTTCACCATCCTCTTTCCTGATATTCCACAGAAGTGTGTGGATACAACAGCGACATTTATGTGATCTTTCTTTGACAGTAAAAATATTCAATAAACTGATCCCACTCCAATAACATGTTATTTATAAATAGAACAGAAATATTTACCAGCAACAATTTTCTGCGAAGATGAGTAAAGCAGTAATAAATAAGCGGAGTTTGTATTTATATCATTCATTCCTATATTCACATTATACACTTCAATAAATATTTTTAGATTTGCACATATTAAATCGTTGTTGCGCTTTGATGGTAAACATCGGTATAGATCTTATCGCTAACGTAAATGAATAATATCACCTGAATGGGTTTAATTGAAAAAGCTACCTCTCTGAAGTCTCAATATGCTCCTAAGATTGGAAGGGACGAATTGGTTATATACTAAGGTTCATTGATATGGAACAACTCTCGCAATTCCTACAAACTTAAGCAGACGTTAATAAAGTATGCTAATATCGCGGTGGAAGAGCTTTCTTCCCTTAATTCCGTAAATTGATTAAATGTGGGAACGACATATGCAGTGCAATTACAAATCGTAACTGTTTAGAAGAGGAAAGCAAGAAGATGTACTTACATAAACACATACGTCACTTTTAAAGGATGCTGACGTAAATATTTCAAGATATTATGTCAAAGTCTACTGGAAATAAATTTTTCAACAATTTTTTAATAACCCCTTGGTGTTTCCCATTATGTTCGATTTCTCTTTGTGGTCTAGAGCTTTAAAGATGATATATCGAATGAAAGGGAAGTTTACGGCTAACAAAACAAGCAAATTCACTCAAAAATGGCTATGTAAGAAAAGGGTATGGAATGAAGGAAAGGGAAAACCCATTCTAAGATTATTATTATTATTACGTAAATGTCCTTTGCGTGCCTTCAGCAAAAAAAAAATAACAGATCCGGCGCGCAGTTTACAGAATTGGAAAGAACATTGAAATTTGAAGTTCAAAAAGCTTGGAGTAAATTAATTGCGGAGTTTAAAAAAGGAATATTTCATAGAAAGACGAAATATTCTTGACCTAAAAATTCTTATATAATTGTAAGCGCTAAAAATGCGTGAATATACGCACGTACATCAAAATTGTAGTAAAATAATCCATCTTTTTCCTGAAATATCAACTTGTCGTATCACATAAGTATGTGTCACTGAATAGCAAACAAGAGGACAGATGTAATTTTCACACTTGGGCGAGTTATACGTATGTCGTACGTACATATGTGCACAATTTGTTGTTGGTTCCATGAAAATAGTGGATTTGGAATAATCTCTTCCTTACGTAAAACATATGTTAGAAAAAGGAATTATGGATAAGTTTAATATAAAAGTGACTGACAAGAATAACTAAAGGCTTTCTAGTAAAAATGAACGATATATTTTGTGATAATATTTTGACCAAATATCGATAAAGTAGGAAATTTCCAAATGTTTAAATATATTTACTTTCACATAATTTATTATGGTTTAGTGGGAAATTATTTCAATTTTGAATATTTGGTCACTTACTTTAAAATACGATCACTTTTACCTTTTACACATGAATAATGCAAAAAGTACTTCCGTGGAGGTTCCAAGTAAATGTAGCTCCAAACGACTGTAAACGATACCAAATCTTTCACTATGTTCATACAAAGGAAATTGCCTATACAAGTTACCTCGCATTTCAGCACCGGAAAATGCTGAAGTACCTCTTGTGCTTGCTGTGTAAGCGATATTCTTTTTATCGAATTTCTAAGGATATGTATTGGTACTTAATGAGCTGACTAACACACTTCGCCTCTTTCTGTGAGGTTAGCTCAAGCTTCAGCTCCTTTTCGAGCTTCGGTGCCCGCAGAAAATCCAAGATCATGAGGAAACATTGATGATAAATTCTTATTCTCAATCTGGTGGTATCTCGGGTGTCGGACCTTTAGGTCGCATAGTTTAGAGCGCTTCTTTAAAATATGTTAGAATACGTTGCTTGCTTGCAAAATATATATTATTCAATATACTTATTTTGTGTAGGTGTCAATTCAATCTACAATGCCTGGAAAGAAAACCTGGTATGATTCTTAATTGATTTTGACAAAGGGCGATAGGAGTTCTCTTTAGGTTATCATTCCCGAGAAAACATTTTGCCTCACTTAGCCTCGGAGGGCTTGCCCCGTGTATTTCCCTGTTCCGATCTTGCCACCTTAACATCTCACAAAAAAATACTCACTTATTGTTAGCCCACCAAGGGGATGGTATCCTATGAAAGGTGCAAAAGTTTATCTGCGACGTTAGAAGTTCCAAATCTGGTGTAACCTGATATTAATGTGAAGGATCTCGTATTTGCCGCGTATTTAGTTTCTTACGTCCTTTTCTGATCAACCTTGAATTAGTGGTCCAAAAATTCAGCGTTTGTATAACTGTTTTGGGTATTTGTAAAAATGACAATCTCCTGGTTTTTATACTTTCTTCTGAGGATTATACGCTGGGGTAATTGCTATTGGTTCGACATACATGTACTCCTAGCCTTATTCATTTAGCGGTCTTAGGCCCATCTGTGTGCCACACATTGTTTGTGATCTGAGGGTGTTTTCACTTAAACTTATTTCCGAAGTTCTGAATTATCAGGTCTCCAGGCAGTGCAAAGGATTGGGACCAAACGCAAGAAATGCTAGCTCCCGTGAATTCAGTTCTTGTACTGCCTCACTGCCTACTATACTAATAAGGATACCTCTTACGATTTGCTAAACTACCAAAGGTAGTGGGGAAATGTCTAGCGTGGCTTGCATTGTTACATTGTTGGACAATTCTTAATTGCTCCAGTCAAGCGATTGTATGCTAATCTCCGTACTTAAGTGAGGCTGTTTCTTACCGTGGTTAAAGGATATGTACTACCAATCGTATTTATTACATCAATAAATAAATTGCTACTGTTTATTGATACGACACTAACAGCATTAGTAGGTTTTGATAAAATAGTGGATGACCTGTTTATTAAATTAAATTAAATTCGGAGAAGTAAGGGCGTGACTCCGGTTTACACCACTTAATGATAACAGGTCGTCCACTCTTTTATCAAACCTTAAGCATTGCCTAATCTGTTGGTCACAAACAAAACATTTTTTCATCAAATTTCCTATACTATACTGTGAATTGTACTGATCAAATATTATTTGGTGGAAAGATTCTTCGCTGTGGTTGTTGCCACACCAGCCTTTGCACTATTTTGATCGTTACTAAGATGGTTTTGTTCATTAAGTGGTTGTTATATCCGCTTATCATTAAATTGATACGTCCCCCTTTTAATCTTGTTTTCCTCAAAGCACCCTTAAACATGTACAGCATTGAAGTATTTACAAAAAGTTTCAGGACCGCCACCAAATATTTCAGAAGTTAACAATATGAACAATTTCACCTTAAAGTTTTAGTAGGTACATGCACAGTTATTACTGTTAAAAACACATAAATAAGTTATTGCTACGTTCACTAATACGAAAGCATACATATAATTTATAACTGCTAAGATTGCCTTGGTGGACTTTTATGTGACCACTGTTGCTCATAACGTGAGAAAACAATTCATCCCTTTTGATATCTTTCTTTATCTATTTCTGCAGGTGAGTAAGCCCCAATCATTTTGATGGTCAGGAAACATTTTCTTATATTAATACCATAACACATTATGCACTAACTGGTCATGGTTGACCAACCAAATGCTTGCCTCTATAATTCTTAAACATAAGTTCGCATTACTTCACCCAGCGGTTCCATTAGGATCTATCCATACTATAAGGCGTTGTGTACGTACACACGTAACTTTCACTACACTAGCTTAGCAGGACCGTTTTCCTTAAGTCTTCGTACCAATTGATGTTTATCGCGAAGACCCCTGGCTTCAGAATTTATGTGGACAGATCGTATGTAAATGACTAGCAGTCATTTTCTTTATTTCGTCTCGCACAAGGGAGATGTTGAGGTCGTATTTGTGTTGCTTTCTGTATATGCAACGTTCTAATAGCTAGAAAAGCTGAAAAGCATGTTTGGCACGATGAAACAAAACGGTCTTACCACATCAATTGGATATCTTCCATTGGCATTTGAATAACCACATTGTCATCCTCAGTTGAAAAAAAAAACCGAAGAAAAGAAGAAAATTGTGATTCAGTGGAGTACGTTGTGTAATAAACGTCAGAAAATTAAGGTAAAAAGATTAACAACGTTTTTCAACTTTCTGCCACAAATTTGTACTATTGTGTGTGGTGAAGATTGTACATATATCCCAGATATAGGTCTAAACATAGAGCACATATCCAGTAAACATTTTTAAATTTCGCGGATAGTTTAAGTTGGTAGTTCCGGCAATAGTGGACATATTCGCATGCATTGCGCCACTATTGCCGGAACTACCAACTTGAATTGCCCTCGAAATTTAAAAATGTTTACTGCGTAGTTTCATTCCAATATATACTTTTGATGTAATTCAATGTTTTATTATAATTTAATAAGAAATTCAATATAATATTCATGTAAGTATTCACCATTGAATTATCAAAAAGAGTACGCAATATCCTTGTATTTAATGGGTTCCACATATCATATCTATTGTCTGTATGTTTTCTTCCTTTTTTAATTTACGCGCTACCTCATGTAGGAGCAACTTTAAAATTTAAATTGAAAAAGTTAGTATAACCTTTAGGGAATCACAGTTTTATTAAAGCCTTCAGGTCATTTTATTTCGTAGTACTTACGACGAGAATTAAAAGTTCATTGCTTAATCCTAATAAACCTACTGCATTTAAACGAACTACTAAACTAAACTCTGAGTACATAGCTCAACACAATCAACCTACAATTTATACTTGCAATAAAATACTTTTTACATTCAACGGAGCGGAAGCAGAAACAGACTTTGTGAATGCGTACAACCCTCCAGAATAATTACATTTAAAAAATCCAATCAATTCACGGATACTGCTCTCGATGAATACCATTACGCGTTTGATGACCGTGACACCCAATTGGAGTCACACAGTAAGTATTTAGTGTTATATAAAAAATCAGACAAATAATCGTGATATGAGTTTTAACAATACCAAACCTTTTACTAGTTACTGAAGGCGTATACATCTTTTTCAAATTTCTATGGGCATTGTTCTCGACGTTGCCACTAAAAACGTAGTGCACAACATCGTGATTACTGCAATATGCTCATACGAAATGAACTGCTGTAACTGCTGTTATTAGCACACGGTGTGTTTCCTTTATTTCATTTTCATTGCCTGTTATGTTGCACTGGTGTGGAATTGTTAATACCGCGATGTACGCCAATATACAACTTAGGAGGTGTATGTACTTATTACGATATTCTAAGTTAAACAATAGCTTATATTAATTATACTAAATTTGTGATACGAATCTCCTCCTGATATGAAACACGCATAACCTTAAATTGTAAAAAATGCTCACAAATGAAATTGGAGGTCAAGCAATTAAGGGAAAGGATAATAAAAACAGACGAGAAACTCATAGAGAAATCAATTCCAGATGTAATCCTAACAATTTAGGTTTCGATGAAATGTATATAGTTAACCAAGATGCTCCGGAATAGATGAAATAAAGAGCGTTGAACAAAAAGTAAATGACTTTACAAATCATGTCGCAGACGTGAAGCAAACATTTACAACGGAAAATGGTAATATCAAGCTATTGTTACCGTAAAATGTGAATTTAACGACAGAACTTTTCACCGAGAATGTTGAAAGAAAAAGTGTGCAAAATAGCCAAAATGTTGAATTTGAAGAGCTGCGTGCCATTAAAACTATTAGTCGCAATATATTCAAACAGAAACGTACCGCATATGTACATATATCTAAAATTTTGAGAAAGGAACTAGTACAATCAAAAAAATAATCACCCAGAAGAGATCGCATGCGATGTGAACAGCTTACGTATTCTGATACTTGGTAATCAAAATTCAAAAGAAGCGATAAAAACATCGGAGAAATGGTTCACGGCGAATAAACTTAAACTTGATGTGAATAGAACAACTAAGCCACACTGAGATATCGCAAAATGCCTGCTGACAAATTCTCTATGCCGCGACTTTGGTGTACTTTTCTGCTTTCCACTCACACCTGAACTATGGTAACTTCTTATAGGGGTAGTTTAGCCTAAGCACACCGGATTTTTCTTCTTCAGAAATGTGAAGTTAGATCACTGACCAACCTAAAACCAAGATATTTTGAAGAGGAAAGAATGCCCTTCATAGCATCTGCTTTTATTCTGCAGGCACTGAAATAGCTTCACGCGAACAAAAAAGTATTCCGGCTAAATGGTGAGAGTCACCCCTACTAAACTCGACGAAAAGATTATTTCAGCAAATTCTTGCCGCCTAACACTAGCTTAACAGGAATGCAAACACTGAGTGCCAAAATAAAGAATTTTAAAGGTTTAAACAAGCACCAGTTTACTACAGAGACAAATAAATAGTTGTTCATTGTTAATTGTTATGAAAATTTCTAAGCCTCGGATCGCTTGAAATAGGTGTGAATTGGAGTGGAACGAAGACTACGCATTTACTTTTTATAATCTCCAACATAATTTTTATCGATACAATTTGTGAATGTACCTACATAACGATGGTGCTTTTTTCAATGATTAAAATAAAATCTGGAGGACTTTGTATGTTATAACCTAATAAATCAGGTGCGCTAATGGGTAGCTAACGGGTAACTGTGTAAAAGCTTAAAACTAACGCACCTAATTTATATAAAGAGTCCTCCAGATTTTATTTTATTTAACCTTCCTATACTCACGCATACGGTCTGTGAGACCGACTTATATAGTATACTATACGTCTTTCATTTTGACGTGAGTATAGGAAGGTTAAGCAAGCATGAAAGATGAATAATATTTTCAATATAAACTGTAATAGAATCCTTTATTATGTACACTGCTTTCCATTGGTAACAATTTTGCGTGAATTTATTCCTAATCCTTAATATATTTTTAGGTAGGGGATCTTACAGATGTTTGTCGATTGTATGAAACAGTAGGAATTAACAATCTTTTGACTACTGCTTTATGATGATGAGATTCCTCATTTGTTAAGAAAAGGGGTCTATCAATTTTTCTACCGTGAAAAATACATAATGTTAAATTTCTTGAGCATTTAAGCTGTTTAGTCTTTTCTTTAGCAACTAAATGTCCCATGATATTCTCTTCGGTTCTAAAATGAAAATTAGGTTTCCTACAAAACAAATATACATAGGTTCAAATATTATGACCTGACTACCCTGTACGCCATAAAAAATATGAAATGGAATAGAAATAACAAATAGGCTTTACGGTCAAAGTAGAACAATTAGCATATGTTTGAAAATGTATTTGGTTAATAAGTATCATTATAATATAGGTAACAGAACCGTACTAAACACATACATACATAATATGTATGTATGTGTATGTATTACATATGTATGATAATGTAGATTTTTGACCGATGAGAAATGTGCAAGAAAAATTTTCTGAGTGAACAGTCAATTTATTTTTCAAAGTCCAGAGATAAAAACAGTGTGACCGACGTTTCGAAGCTATATTCTCTCCATTTTCAATGTCGAAATTCCATTAATTCCAACGACGTGAAAGAAAATCCCATTGTCACTCAGGTCACTACTCCAACTTTCCAATGAAAAGGTTAAAAAAATTAAATTCATCACAATAAAATTATTTTTGAAATTTTTTTAAATTAAAAACAAAAGAACAAAATTTCTTGCAGACATATGTATAAGTGCACATTCACAGCAAATACTCCAAATCGAAAACTCTACCAAAACAATTTATCTTCAAAGTTCGATGAATTCTAAACTAATTATGGTCTAGTTTGGCAAATATTTTGTTTCACTTCTATCTCACATCCTACTGAAAGGAAATTTTGTCACTATCAGCATGACTATTATCGACTGGGCCAGATACTAAAAACGCAAAATACGCTAATGCAATAAATATCACTATCAAATTGTATGTATATATTTCATTTGCTTTGATAGGAATTGAACGAAATATGCGTAGTAATACCCATACATACTTTGTGCAAATTAGTTTGTTTCAAAAGTTTATATGAGTTAATTCGTTTGCATATTACACGGTTGTAATTGTTATGTTATTATAATTCTAACGAGCCATCAGTGTGGAATATACGCAGATAGGTACATATTTCTAAATTATTTCTAAATCAATTGATAAATGCTAGAAAGTATACATAGTTTCACGATGCATAAGTTTGTTGACATGAATGTGGTAAATTTCGTAGGTATAGTAGAAAGGAAGAATCAAACGAAGCCCGTCAACACAGCAGTGTGGCGGAAGTGTGTATTATGGCTAACAGAATAACGTCATTCGTTTAATTCCTACTTTCTGCTATACTAACATTTTTCAGAGATTTGTGTTTGGGATCGGGAATGCCGCTGCAAAACTAAAAAATTGAATTAGCTAGAGATAAGACCTTGTATACATACAAAATCCCATAATAACATTTTGATTGCATGTTTTAACAAAAATAAGAATACATCGATAAATGCCAACAAAAATGTTACTCAGTAACTTTTATTTATGAAATTGTAACAGACGGCTTTTGATTTATGCGATTATTATGCGATTTATTTACCTTACATAGAGTAATTTAGAAGCTGTGGTTTGATAAATAATACATGAAATAGAGAACTTTCTCCTTACAAAGTTGTATGGTAAGTGTGGTAAGAGGAAATTTCTTCGTATTCTCTAAATAGATACCTTCAAAATGTCTTAACAGATTTTAATGAAATTTAAGCTACGAGAATTTTTTCTGAAATATTTTCGTTTATTACTAGTCTTACATATTGGGTTCGATAATAGGTCTAACATTATGCTTCGGTAAATTTTGAATCATTCTAAATTTATAATTTATTAAATACAGAACGTGAACGTTTACCTTGTATCGTAGTTGTTTGTGCGTTATCAAGCAAGCAGGATGTCAGTAATAATCGCTAATATCATATTCTTTTGAATTTTGATGACTTAATGGATTCAAGTGATCTAAATAGAAAATAATATTTGGCATTGAAACGATGGATTATTATTATATAAATCCACAAAGATTAAAATTAGATACAACTTAAGCTATGCTTATACCTCCTGTAAGAGTTCCATTCATATAGATAGGCCAGTAAATCGAAAATAATCTACCAATTTAACTATGTAATTCTCCGCAGACCAAGAATACGTATTAGGATTAACCTCGGCTTGCAACATAACCTCTGTTTCTACGTAAATTTTCTGAGAGCCAATTGGCAAAGGATTATCAATTTCTTTACATATGTCTGGATTTTCACTTAGGCGTCATAGTGTAATTGATGGGTGCAATTCGTTACTGTATACTAAATACAGAAGGTTTCGTTCTTCACTTTCATGTCCAAAAAGAATAAAACCTACCCTCTGTGATGTCATTAATCAAAAGAAAAACTTTGAGTCATGTTAAATATCTTTTAAATATCCTCTCTACCACTTTCAATCAAACAATAACGTTCTGAAAATATAGCTATTAACTCCCGATTTATTGCTTAATTGACCTGACAGTGGTAGAGATGATATTTAAAAGATAAGTAGGTGCATATCTAGGTCAGGAAACATATATATATATATAAATGCATGTTAACATGAGCATAAGTTTTTATGAATAGCAAAATTGGTCTCACAAAGTATCCAACTTTAATATTTTGGCAGTTGCAAGTATTAATATGATTTAAAAAGTTAATCGAAAATAGCAAAGAAGTTTCAATTAAATTCAGTGATAGAGAATATAATTATAAAAATAAGTCTAATAGATTACGAAAAATATACTTCTGTGCACTGGATACAGATTCTAATACTTTTGCTTCGAAATATGCTAACAAATCATAATATAATATCCCTAACTGAGGGAGAAAATTGTCTGAGAAAGTTGTTCACTCAAACTACTATTGTTGCGTTATGTAGTTCTAGTGATAGATGTATATTTAACTACAAATGACTCTTTACATATGTTATTCGGGAAGGAAGTGAGAATTCATGGGAGAATAATTAAAACTTCAGAAAAAAAAAAAACAAAAGACTAGAACTAAACAACAATTCGATCTGAAAAGATTGAGTGAAGAACTGAAATACAAAGTACGTACTATGTCCATAGCAGTGTAGGAAATTATCTACAAAAATTGAGTGTTAAAACTGCACCGAGAATAATTAGGAAATATAAGTTCATGTGTGCCTTACAAAGGTGGTAATGACTAGGAAACGGAAGAGAAGAAGAAGAACGTCAATCGGAGAAAGCATAAACAACATGAACCTATTCATTTCTTATTGATATTTTGATTATAACGTTATATAATGGCAAGGAAGTTTGAATCAGTAGCCAAAGAGTTACAGCGCTCTGCAAAATTGGTTAACTTACATTACAGAAATTTTGTAAGGTTAACCTTAACATCCTCTGACCTCCAGTTAATTAGAAACATGGAACTTCGACAGAATTTACGCGATGACTCTAAGGTTAATACGTATTTTGACATGAAATGATATTTAGTAGTGGGATACTGAATATCTGCTGTGTGCGCAGCCAATGAGTGAGTGCAGCCGTATGTTTAGTTTCCTTCTTCAATTGTGTTATTATTCTTTTTGTTCCGACGTAAATGTTAACCCTATTAAATAACAGATTCCTTACAGCTAACTATCAAATCTTGTTGGTCTCTTTAAAAAAAACTATAAGAAGTCTTGAAACATTGGAATTACAAACGTGCATCAATGATTTACATATTTCAGGATTTTATTAACGCTATAAGGAAAACATCCCTTACTTGAAAATTGGTTACCTATTATGTATAAGGAAAGCACTTAACAACCAAGATTTTGCTTAATCAGACTGATGTCGGCTACGCTACAGAACTTGATGATAGGACGCTCGATAACATGAACTAATTCAGACCAACGGTGTTTCACATTATCGAAATATTTACATTAGCGAAGGTGATTATTAACAAGCAAATTATTAAAACAAACCTTTAATACGCGAAAATAAAATACAAGAAATATTCGAACAACATTTTGTAAACACCAAGGATAACAATAAATCAAATAGCGTTTTATAATCGTGTATTAAAGAACGAACCTGAGCCAACAAAGTTATTAAGACTACTTTTCCAAAATCAAAACTACATATGTATGTGTACGCAACTAAGCATGTGTATTTGCTATAGCAATGAGTTATCCCGGAAATGTACATAATTAAGTTCAAATATGGATATATGCTACATAAAATGGAGACTCCCCTATATAATTGGAGAACTCGGGGATTGATCAAACTAGGCTTTTCATAGTTAACTTGTAACGCATTTGTATGGCTCGAAGTTATTCGTACACGATCGGATATTGCGTGCTGTTTACGTCATCGAGCTATCGAACTTACAATAGTTTTACGTTATCGAGCGTTCCGTATAATCCTATACTACGAATTTTTTGTTCACATTAGCGCAATGTTTCCAATATCGGGTATTTACGTTATCGAGCCTTAGCTGTAGTTTTATTCGACAATACAAGTATATACTTCCCAATGATGCATATTAATACTAAATTATTTGATAAATTCTTTAATCAAATTTATGTGTAATGAAACTTAATAACGATGAAAACCGTAAATAAAGCTTTACTATTTATACGCTGATAGGACATAATTAGGAAATAAAGCCATAGATCTGGCAGTCATTATAATCATGATATGTCTGTTACCCCCTTATCATACATGCATATGTGCCAAATTACTGTCGTACATGTACGTATTTCACTACAATTAAATTATAAATTGCGTATGATTTATACAGTCAAAACCTTCGATTATGTGGTTGTACGTTTCTTGTTCAGTAAACGAGTTTAGGATTCATTAAAATTAGTAACATGCTCTCCATTTAATAACTTACTTGTTCTGCTACTATGACTGCTTCTCCAATCGTTTCCATATCTATGCTATGGCGCGTTGTACGCAGTTTTCTACAAACCTACAGACAATTCTTTATGCTATAATAGTCACTATTAGATTAGAAATGGAAATGGAATTTATTTATTTTTGTTTAAGGGTGTTCGGTAGTTTTTTCAAGATCAATTAAACTTAATTTTTTTTATTAGTTCCCAAACTATTTTGAAAACTGTATATCTGATCTTTATGAGTGGTGTGTGAAATGATAAAATACTAGTTTTTTACAATGTGAAGAGCTTCTACAGCTTTAATTTTTGTTTCAATAATAAGTAAACCACCAGTAAGTTTACGGGCTAGAAATTTTGCATACCGTGTATTCGTTACGATAGCTACGACTTATCGACGAGCATTCTTTGAACTTCCTTGTTTGGTGTGGAATTTAAACTCAATTGAGGAATAAAAAATGACCATGGGCTTACCGTCATTTTTGGACTTCATGAAAGCAACGATAACAAAGGAATTTACAAAAATTCTCCTTGGCAAGTCTTAACTACCGTATCGTATACGTGGTATTCAGCATTTCGAGCTTGCAAACCGGCTCGTTCTTCACTTATTATTGAAGAAAGACTAGAAATGCCTGGGCTCTCAAAATTATAAACAACTAAAATTTTGTAGTTGTACAATGTACATACATCTTTTAGAGCTAAAATATACAGCTTGCGAAATAGTTTTCGAACCGAGCAAAAACTTTAAGCGATATTGAAAATAAGTACCGAACATCCTTAACGTAAACCGGTTATGTTATCAGTGTGTACCCAGATAAGTTTAAACACTGCTTCAATGGTCAGTTAGTATTGTGTGAATTGATACGAAAAGTATTTAGTTACCTAGGAAAGTAAGTTATGCACTTCTTTATTAAAGTACGCTTAAAATAAGATATAGAATACATTGGTATGGTCTTTATCATTTCTGGTATTTCGTGTATAACTGCAGCTCCAAGTCCGCAGAAGATATTCTTATTTTCACCTCACCAATTTGGCTATCTCCAAGTACATATTTCGACAACACCTTGATTGAAAAATATAGAAAGAAAGTGTTAGTGCCTATCATGAGATGATGAAGTGCTATCTTTTAAAAGCAAATGTTAATCAAACTTCGCAAATAACGCTCTCTTTTCTTTGTATTCTTTCTGTCCAGGATGCCAGGTTTGTTGTCGAAATACATATTTGTAATTATCTAAATGTACTCCTATCTTCGTTATCCATAGTACCGCCTTCTGTAGTAAGCACTTTCTATTTCTCCCAACACACCGGCTTTCCAGTTTGGTTGTAAATGGAAAGAGACAAAGTGGTACTTACGGTTAACATCTTGCAAATTTGAGAATCTACCCTTACAATGTCAGCATTCCACGACGCACATATGTATGTACATATCTTGTCATAATTGTCAGTCGTAGCAGGTTTACTAAATGTCAAAAAGTGTAAAACTAGGTGCTGCAGTTGTGATGTTTATATGTGGTCTCAGAAGGAGTTAACGAATATGGCGGGATTTAAAGTAATTGCTTACGAATCACTGACAACTAATCAATTGTAAGTATTAATCTTTTCCTTTAAAAATTTGATATACATATAATGTATTATGCCCGATAAAACTATACAAATATTCACAAATAAACACTATTCCCGTTCTATATAAACGATACGAAACCAAAATTAGAATGTTACACATTTATTACACATGTCGTCTGTGTACTTACAGAACTCATAGTGTTTCAATTTCGAGGCTAGAGTAATGCAAATATATTCGCATATTTCCAAGATTGCGTCTTCACTGCGCCAAGACTTAATCCTGTTCGAGTAAGTGAATACCTACATTTCATTAGTACAATATTCCCTTGCGGAGAAATTCACTTTCCATAAAGTTGTGAACTTCAAGAAAGCCGCGCGATGCAATGTTATGCATTTTAAGAAAAAAGTATAATAATTTTCTCTTAAAACAACACAAGGCAAAAGTTTATACATATTATGATTGCTAACTGGTGACAGGAACAGGACTAGTTGGAGAATGTTGAACTTTATTTCCTATCAAACCGTGGCGCAACACAACAAATATGATTATCGCTTATTATTTACTGTAAGAAATCATAGGCAATCACAAATCAATTATTTGTCTTTTTGTTTGATAATGTATACGCATGTTTGGCGCCTTGTAGGTACACCTACGTGTATTTGGAATTACGTAAAATTTAGTCACAATTTTCACGAAGATAAAATGTTTAAATCTATTGATCACGTTTCGGCATAGCCCAACATTGATTAGGTGTTAGATCATATCATTTGCTTTTATTTAATTTTTCTTGCGTTTTTGGTGAACATACATGCATAGTATATTAAGATCCATCGTTCTCAAGCAATTTGCATTACCGGCAAATGTATGTTCATTTGCAGATTTTAAGAAAGAAATTTAGTTTAATAAATGTATGTAATTTAAGAAAATGAATAATAACTTCGTTAAAAGTTCCGAAACTACTTAATAGGACTTTGCACAATTTCAAACTGTCTTTAGTTCAACAGCAGACAGTTTATTTTCTTTCTGTTAGACAAAATTGTCCAATTATCCATCTTCGGAAAATGTATCTGAAAGAGTTATTAATGCTTTCTCTTGCATCGATTGTAAACACAGAACACACACGGCCAAAACACCAAATTTCAATCAAAACAATGTTAAAACCTGAATACCTGTGCTTAGCTTGGAAGCGTTTGCTTGATTATTGCTTCCCCCACCAACAGTAATTAGTTTTGTGTAATATCTCAAACTTATTATCCATATTACGTGATCAAAATTCACATTTGTCAAATACTTCAATAGATTTACTATTACAACTATCATAAAAATTATGTAAACTTTATAGAAAAATACTATTTGGCACGGAACTTTTTCACCATCCATCTAAAACATCGTCAATCCAACTATAATGATTACTACGCTGATTATATAAATTGAACTTTATCGAAATAACCTACTAAATTTAATAATGCACAAATTGAACTTCGTGAAATTTAAGAAGTTTCCAAGAACAACTGCGATAAAAGTAAAATCATTCGAGCACAATGGTTCGACGGAGATTCTCTCCTCAATGCCACTTCTCCATGTCGTTTACTTTAAAATTTATGTACTATAAAAGCTTTAAACGATTAAAGAATATAAATGCATATTTCTCTTCACCATCAAGAAACTTTTATCCAGTACTTTTATGTCAACTTGTAGTCATTTCCATATAATTTTTATTGTCTCAAATAAGTGGATAAATTTATGTCAAACATTTCCATTCGGTCTGTGCGCGATGTGATATAAATTCTAAACTCCAAAATCTTTAGTTTTTATTACATACAAAAACTTGTGGTTGTTGAATAAAAATATATCGATTTTATAGTTTCTGTTTGGCGTCGGTTGAAAATGGAAGATCAAAATGAGTATTTTCACCATATTTTTACTTTTTTACTTTCGCAAACGGAAAAGCTCGTTGTAAACTCACAAAAGGTTGTGTGTTGTGCATGATGAAAAAGTTTTAAAGGAGCGGCAGCGTCAAAATTAGTCCGTTAAATTTTGGTCTGGTGACTGTTAATTCAAAGGTAAACAACTTTCAGGTTGCCTGGTTGAATTTGATAATGACCAAGTAAAAACAGTAGTCAATTCAGATTGTTATAGCAGCACACGTGAGAATTCCGAAAAAAACACATACATACATGTATTAAAGTGCATTTCAAACAACTGAATTACATAATGAAACCCAATAATTAACCAAATTGAAAAATACAAGTCAACAAAAACGACCAAAGTTGGTCAATCTTAATGGTATTGTGCAGCAATACATTAGTGAACAAAATTATTTCCCATCATTAAAAGATTATCTTATATTTTCTTAAGAAAATTCGCAAAATCAAACCAGTACGAGGGCGATTTGTAAAGTAAGTTTCGTTTGGTTATTAAAAAAGACACAAACACATGAAGAGCTTTTTATTATATACAATTTTCAGCTATTTTTCCACGTCTTCTTCATAGAACTCTGCCACCGTTCAGTAACAACCTCGTACAGACCTGTACGTGGAATTTGAAGGAAAAGGCACTCGGCTCTGTGATTTTGAATCGCCGATTTTCACGAATTTTCTCTTCGACATTACCCAAAAGTTCATCCGTCATAACAGTTGGTGGTCCATTCCGTTCTTCATCATGCACATTAGTTCGTGCTTCTCGAAACAAACATCACCATCTTCTAACCACTCGCTCATGACGTTTCTTGCCACAAACAGAACAAAGTTCACCATGAATCCCAGCAGTCTTCACGTTCTTTGCACACAGAAATCGGCGAGATTTTCAATTACAGCAGCCATTTTAAACGACCAAAATGGTACGAAAGAAAGCCCGAACGATTCTCTCACTAACAATACCAGACTCACATTGAACCAGACTACACCGCATCCCTGCGATTGCGCCGATGTCCTCTCTCCTCCACTCACTTGTCGGAAACGGAACTTACGTTACAAATCGCCCTTGTAGTTTATACCACGAAATGTTTTTCCAATCGTAATAATTTGGACCTCCATAACTTTAAAACTTATTATACAGTTTAGAAACTATTACCATACATTTTCACTTGTTAGATATTTCGCTATTGTTACATTTTCATATCCAAAGTGCCCTTAATGAGCAGTGTTTCAGGCAATGAAGAAATTATTTAGTAACATTGTGGATTTTATGCTTGAGAACCTGAAATAGAATTCCAACATTTGAAGTAAAGATAGCCTTTATTCAATTTTCGCACTCATTTTTGCTTTAAGTGATGGATGTAGCGATATATTAATATATTATGTAATATTGATTATTTTTAACAACACATTCTAAATGATCTGCATGATTTTCATAAGCATCTATGCATAAAAGTCCATTATCACACAAGGACGTGCCGCCGTACGTATCTATTGTTTCATATATTTCCAAATCAGGAAATACGAAAGGATTGTGATGGGTTTTGTATATTTAAACTATAAACCATAAACTAAATTGAATCGAATATAAGTGGGAAGGTTTCAAGGTTTTGCAAATCCTGTTAGAAATTTTTGATATTATACACGCTCCATATATTATTTCTTAAATCGAAAATGCGACTTTAAGGTCGTAGAGATTAATAGCCCATTAAATAATTTCAAAATACCTGCTGTATGTAATAAAATATCACTTCATCATTAAGATTGTATAATAATCAATTAATATAAATCGTTGAAATCTAGAATTCGTTCAATTTCGAGTAACTTGCAATAATAACATAGTTTTAAAACCCACACACAATACCTAAGCTTGTACTGAATACCAAATTGGTAGTTGATTGATTGGAGTACGGATTTCGCGCAACCTAATGGAAGGGAGAGTGACCAATTGGAGAATGAACATATATATGAACATATATATGAATGAACATATATATATATATATATATATATATCAAATAAGATAACACATTTCAGATAAATTGTAGCCGTTCTGTAACTTAGAACTCCAATTATACTGTTTACAAGGTGGAAGAAAGACTATTCCTCTTATCTTCACATCGAATGGTGTCTTTTCGTTTGCTGAGGTATTTCCTCATATATTTTCTGTCTACTGGTTGTTTCTTTCATAGTTGTTCTATTTTATTATTCATTAGCAGCTTGTATTTGTTCTCACTTGTTTTCTTTCGAGTATTTTAAATTTTACTTTTTCCTTAAAGGTTAATCTCCTTGCTTCTCCTGCTGTGTTATAACCTTAACTCCTATGTGCATAACTTTGCCCTTTTACTTAACTTCTGGTCGTTCAACATTTTCTTATTGCAATAAAATGCCTTCTATCCTTTCTGTATCTTGTCATTTCTATCTTCCATTTCATTTTGTCTATATACCGCTACCTCTAAATTCATGAACCTTTGTACATCCCCAAACTTCCAGCTTTCACGCTTAAAGTTTGTCATTACACCATCGTTTCTATTAAAATACATATGTTCAGTTTTATCTTCATTCGTTTCTAGTACTCCGTTCTTCGCTTCTCCCTCTCACCTTATCATTCTAGTTCCGAACTTCTTCCTGCTTCTTAAGACTATTACCAAGTCATCCGCGCATGCTATTTATTTGTCTAAGGTTTTTACGTATTATTCCTATTGTCGCCATAAGGAAGCAAGACTTCGTATGCGTATAGAGCTGAAACAACGGTGTCAGTAGAAAAATGATGATCTCCTGCAGAATATTTTAACCTGTGGTGAAACATGGAATCATTATTTTGAACCGGAATTAATAGACAAAATATGGAGTGAAGACATACAAGTACACCTGTCCAGAAAGAGAACCCGACCAATATAGGTACATTCACCGGACTTCCAATTATGTTTCCACTCAAGTAGGTAACGGCTACGTCGTGAGAAGTTTAACGACAATAAGGCTCTGACACCAACGCAAGCATTTTTCTTCAGGAGACATATACTATCTGACAAAAATCCCCTATTTTAATGCACTAATTCGTAACTATTGACTATTACAATCGAATAACCAAAGTAAACTGATCCAAGATAAAGAGAAAAAGCGAATATTTTCGTTGGAGATTAGCCAAAAACGACATAGAAATTATATTGCTTTCTTGTTAATTTTTTTATCATTTCTTATTCATAACACCATGAATATTTGTAAAAAATGCGATTAAAAAGTATGACCTTTTCCTGGGTGATTCGTTCTTTCTGTCACATTGCAGATGTAAATAACGTAGTTAACGTAGTTAAGTTTATTAATCTGACTGGAGAGAAAAACATGTCTAAGAATAAAAAATGTGTCAAATTGATTAGATAAACTGTTTTACCTTCAGCGAAATCTGTGTCTTTAATAACTGAATGGCCCTTGTACGTAGACACCTGCTCTTTACTGGACCTTTTCACAGCAAGGATCGAAATTTGTCCATATGTGAAAAGGTATGTCACATCACCACTGCACCGCATATCTTTCTTTTTCTACAAGATAGTTCGAAATATATTACATAGTCTTAAGGATGATGCAGGTTACTTTCGGAAGCATTCAATAACGGACAACTGGACGCCCTCTACCCCCTTTTTTAATAGTTTCTTTTATTCATCACAAATAAAGTCTGTGGTATTGTATGAACATATTCTGTAATAAACCGTAGTTTATCCGTAAGGGTGCCTCCTCTCTTAACAATCTCTTCCCATCTATATAACTGGAGTAGCGATTTCACTCTTTTGAAATTCTTTGTCACACTTTCGACATCGTTTAATTTTACCACTTTTCTAGTATTCTACAGCTCTAATTTTGTAATCCGCTGCCTCCTTCTTCACGAACACAGGCATTTCATAATTGTCTTCTTCATCTTCTGCTACATCTTTCACAAATTGCGCTTGATGTGGTTCTTCTAATCGTTTAAACACCAATTCTGTTACATACTCAAAAGAATTTTTCTTGCACTCATGTCCTTCAACGCCTCGTGGAAGTCAAGTTCTTGAGACGTCAAAGAAATTAGTACGATATTAGCTACGTTGCTAGTAACATGTTTAACATATTAGCTGTATTAAGCGCTTCCATTGTGTCAAACTACAAATTTACACTGCGCGGAAAAATGCTATTGATATATCATTCGGAACGGCGACCCTACATACGTATTCCTACACCGGTATACGTGATACAATACGTGTATTTTTTTTATTGATATCTATCGACATTAAGTAATCCATATCTATCTGAATATATTTCAAATTTCTTTCAAAGGTTATCGAAACAATCAGTAATTCAAAATATTTTATATTTAAAACAACACTTATCTATGTACATCAATCAATGACAACTGAAACTTTATTAACGTTTTTTAATATCTTTACTATCAGCCGTCCAAATTTGTTATTCAACACTGTTTTCTACGTAAAACCCACTATTTGTAATAAATAAAAAAACTATTAAAAATAGGGGAGTCGAGGGCGCCCGGTTACCCATTATTAAATTTTTCCGAAAATAATTTGCGCCATTTTTGAGACTATGTAATATACCTCAAATTGCATTCTAAGAAAAGAAAGATATCTGTGATAGTTCTCGAGATATTTAAAAATTTAAAAATCGCGCAAATTTTTGGAGGCGGTTGTACCCCGAAATCGAGGGATTCAGCTGCTAAAAGCGATTGCGTCGTTCTTATAGTAAGGTACCCTCTCAGTCTGTACAGTTTCATCGAAATCAGAATTTCTTTGTTGCCGGTGTTCCCTTGTTAGTATTTTTCGATATAATTTTCAATTTTATTTATATCTCTCTTGCCAATCAATGAACAAGCTTTGATATTACTTCACTAAAAGTATGTTAGACAGTTGTGATGTAGAATTATGTGTATATCGTTTGAATTTGGGGCGACATGTAAAAGGTTCAAAAGCCATTAGGTAGGAAATGGCTGCTTGTATTTTTTTCACAAGTCAGTAATAGAATATCAAGTGAAATGTTCAAAACCTAATAGTGATTTTTAATATTGATTATAACAATAATAGTAATAAAAGTAATAGTAATGTTTTAACAGATTTAAACATCCATTTACAGGACAATTTATAAACTAATCACAAAAAACATATAGGTATCGTATTTTAACAACTAAATAGCCTGAACTCGACAAAGAAAAAAAAAGAATTTTGAATTTGATTACAATTATTGTTTTACTACTGTCGAAGGTATTTCTGGTTCGAATTCCAGTTTAACATTTTTGAATGGAGGGATACATTTTTATGAACAAGGAACTCAAAGAATAACGTGCTTGGCTTATCAAATGTTAATTTACATAGAGCTCTATAATCAAACTATATATAATTTCTAACTCATCATGAAAACCTCCTAATAAAACCGTTAAGTATTTGTTTCATCAAGTAATTACATCTATATATTAATACGCAGTGGGTCGTCTTCTGGTACATATTTTAGAGTGTTACCTCCATGTATCGCGATGGTACATATATCGTTGTTTTCGTATTACAATGCAGATTTGTCGAATGTATGTTTCATCGCGATACGTGCAGTGGACGCAGATGAGAGTCTGTAACATATTGCATATATTACATATTGTAAATGTCAGAATGACACACGCAATGTGATATACGTCAACCACGTCAAATAATGACATATTATTATAGTAAATACATTCGAGAAACGGACAAAAATTGTGTGGCATAATATTGATTACACAAAAGCAGATTAAGTGGATTAAGTTGGCGTCTCAATACATTGCGAGTGAGTAAAATAATTGTATGTTCAGCTCATCCGTTCGTACCAAGCATTTACATTTGTGTATTCGTCGCTAACAAGCGGAACACCAGAATTTTCATGGGTCTTATATATCTAGGTATGAGCTTTTGTCCTAACGTGCTTTATTTTTTGAGAAAATCGTTGAAAAAGGAATTGAAGTTTCTCCTTTTGTCCCTTATATCGTTAATTTTAAATGTTGTTTAACGAAGCGATCGTAGTGCAGTGGATAAGGCCTAGGATTTACACCCGTGGGGGATGTGTGTTCAAGTACTCCTCATGTCCGTTTTTTCCAATATCTTCGTGCACAATATTAACAAATATATTTCATTTCATGGAAAATTATTGAAAAATAATATATTTCGCGGTGGTAATTTATTCGGAAAATTACAAATACAAATTACAATTACAAATAGGAAACTTCAATTTCCTTTCCAACGATTTTGTCAAAAAGTAGAGCGCGAGTTTTATTTTATTTTACTCGAAAATACAATAAACATTTAATGTAAATCAGGTGTGATTGTTTGTATTTGACTGCGTATTAATATATAGATGTTGTGGTCGAATTTGGATCATCGGCCGATCCTAGTATTAATAATTACATAATTCTGTCACTTACGTATGCAAACGTAATTTGTTCTTAAATATGAAGAAAATGTGTATTAGCTAATCTTCTCATTTCAATCATATCTAATTGTATAAGTACATTAGATAATGATTAAGGATCCTTTACATTTTTTATTTAAATTTAAGCTTTCATCAATCATCTGTTGTAGCTGACCTTTATGTTACGTAAATGAATTGTAATATATTATTTATACAGTCCTTGGAGTTTTTCGGTAAATTGAAACGAAGTATTTGAACAGATTGCAATTAAATTAATAAAAGTGGATACTATAGGCAATTACGCAGAATCAAAGTATTATCTCAACGTATTATTAATTTATTTTGATTAAAATAATTAGTTAATTTTTAGTCTGAAATATGAAAATTAGAATTGTTTAGTTTGGAATTTAAACACCGCGAAATAAATGCAATTCTATGTCTAACATCAAATGTTATGTATCGTTGAATAGATATATGAATATCATTTCCTTTTTTGGTTTTGGAATCAGTTGTCACAATCTAACCCACAGTACCCTATCAGAAGCGCACGGTAATTGCAATTAATGAGACGAAGGTGGGCGCGCGCACGAAACCAAGGACTAATGATGTCTAATGTATATGTGCAGGTGCCAGTTGCGGCAAGGATGTGGAGCCGAGCACTGCTGCTCGTGCTTCTGACCGCACTCTACGCCGACGCCGAAGACGCCCAGGATCTCGACGCTCAACTTCGCGTCGGTCACTCCATCAACATCTTCACCCGCTACGGCTATCTTAGCATCAGTATGAAGGTCGTCGAAAGGAACGAAACTAATTCGAATTGGATTTTCCGCGAACCCACCGTGGACATCTTCTCCGACGTGAAGCCGTTGGCTGAACATCCAACGAGAAGTGCGAAAAGAGTCATCTTCGATGGAGATTTTCACATGGAGTTCTGCGACAATATCATGCAGCTTCTGCAGGCGTATTTCAGAAATTACAGTTTCGAAAAGTTGGATAGGCCTTGGCGGGCGTTTAGTGGGAGTTGGCAAGCAGATAATATCGCTAAGAACATGGGTATAAATTCCTCTTTTGTGCACGGAGACTATTGTTACGTGCTGTTACGTTTATCGCGTACTAGAGACACGGTTAAGTTGTCGCCCCTACCGAACAATGTGAACCTGTCGGGTACAGTAGCGCGGGAAATTGACAATATCAAAGTCGGTGACATAGATAGCGTCTGGACGTTCATAAGAAAGTACGGCTCGCATTATATCAACTCCTATGTAACTGGCAATTCGCTGTATCAGGTAAGTTCCAGTCTTATTATACGCGCTAGATAAAGCGCATCTCCTATTCCCTTTCATGATGTTATTCCATATGTTGTTACAATCTAACAAGGAATGTTTGCAGATTTGTAAAGAAAACACCGCATCATTATAATTTAAGTTTCATAACATTATTTCCCAATGAGCTTCTTTGTACACCTAAATCTTCCGACATTTAGATTGACCTTCAAGTATGCAAAACATTGTAATTATATTTTTCGAGTAGTTCTTAGCGAGATGGTACCGTTGCTTTCTGAGAGCTGTGGTATCAAAAAATAGAAAATTAATGTTCTTTCTGAAAATAGATATAATCAAACAGATCTAATTGCTACACGTTATAAACGCAACGACAAATTTTTTGTGAGTATCTTGCCCGAAAGCATGCATTATTTTGGAACCAATCTTAAAGCAATGAAAAGAAACCTTTAGTATAAATAAGAGTAAACAGACAATTTTCAAATTTGTTGGTTCCAACTCAAAATGTGAATAACTTGCACAACGCTGTATCAAGATCTCCATCTCCTAAGCTTCTACTTCAATCATGGGCAAGCTTTCTTGATGCGGCCGCTAGAAGTTTTATGCAGTACGTAATCTTGAAAAATATAAATTTTTGTAATATTCTTATGAAGCAGGCGTGACGCGTCGTGCGAATATGCAATGGAAAAATTCAATGGCGGGCCGGACAAATCTTATTCGAGGGTCACATGTGGCCCGCGAGCCGGGGTTGGCCATGCCTGTTCTACTCAAATCGTGCTATACGAATACGAATGGTTTTCAACAACACAAAAGACTTACCATTGCAGTATCACAAAAATTTTTACAGTCTATCATACCAAACGTTGTGAAAAGCACACTCCGAGAGCAAAATTTTAATCGTTTATGACGCACTTTGCCATAATGTAGGTATATTTTATCAAAAACAAAAACCAAGGTATATTGCAATTGTTAAAAAGATTTTGGCGAAACCGGTATATAAGTTTATTGCAGAAATGACGAGATCCTTGTTTAGGATTAGAAAAATAAGCTAATATACCCTTACCACAGCAATTCTTTAAATAACTCTAAATACGCATTTCTACTACTAAATGATCATCCTCAATGTAGAAAGACAAACTGCGCAAACCGCTCGCAAAAATGGGTAACGATGTTTTCACCATCTCACAATCGGTTCGAGGGTTTCCTAAGAACCGACGTAGTAAGAGTAAGAATCGATTTATTTTCAAAAACGTCTGGTCAGATCGCGTTATTCTAGAGATATAGAAGTAGTGTTCTCCAACCATCAGAAAAAGTATTGATATGATACGTGAGCGTTTGAAATCAACCTTTGAACAACTCCTGGCGCATCTCTCGCAAATGTTTGTTTTTATTAAATTTATTCACATCATATTCTAGGAGTAAAAGTGCCCTCCGATTATCAGAGAAATATTGGCCATTGCGATTACAACTGATAAGTAAGTTTTTGAAAGTAATGTTCGAACAAGATGCAAAAATGTTATGTGCCTAGAATACATCTAAAAGCATCAAATAAGAAATATCTGGGTCCGATTTTATTTTATATATCAGTATTAGGTGACCCGGCAAACTTCGTTTTGTCCAATTTTTTTTTCGACTTTTTCTAAACCTGGGCGTAGCAATTACTAACAAACCCGCAGAAGGAAGTATCCAATTTGGTCCAGTCGTTTTCAAGTTTTAAGCATCCGAACAAACTACGATCCATTTTTATATATACACAAGATATGCCCAAATCCCATCTACCTGTTGTCCTTTTCCATGTCCCTCTGTCTAGTGCCATGTGTGGATTAAACTCGCGATTTGTCATCCCCTGCATCCATCGTTCCAGGATTTAAGATGTCTGCCCCGTTTCCTTCTTCCCGGCGGTTGCCATTGGAAGATTTCTTTTCCATGTTCTCATAAGGTGACCAAACCACTACAAATATTATTTTTCCATCCTTTGGATAACCGTTTCCTGTGCGTTCATTTGATGTCTTATTTCTTCGTTGGTAATGCGGTGCAGTTTGAACACTCTTGCGCTCTTTTTGCTGATAATAAATTTCAGCAGCGTTAATTTTCCGTGTTTATTCAGCAACTAGGGTCCAGTTTCGCACCCATAGCATAGTTCTGACACAACCATAACCTCTCCTAATCGCTTGTCTGTTTTTTTAATTTTTTTCCACCACACTGAGTTCAAGTAGCCAATCACTCTCTTACTTAGGTTGATCCTATGTTTGATATTTTCCTCTCCTATCCTCCTTCACTGATCAACTACTGCACTTATATCTTCAAATTGATCAACTCCATTTACCCAACATTTGTTATCATTAGCTCAAATTGAGCTGATCATGTATTCCGCTTCTTCCCAACTGACTTGAAGAGCCAATTCCACATGTGCATCGTTTAGCCTCTTTAACATATACTCCAGATTAAACATCCTGTGCTACTGCGACGTAATTATCGGCAAAACTTAAGAAGAACAAGTGATGGTCATTAATGGGTATATCCATTTCCTCACAATTTCGCTTATATTCCCTTAGAGCTATTTCCACGTACAGATTGAATAGCAAGGCTGAGAGACGGTCTTAGGCCTTTATATGTTATGATTGACTTTGAGAGTTGTCGCCCTAATGTAACCTGAGCTACATTGTCTTCGTATATTTCCTCGATTATCCTTATCAATTGTTCTTTGGTTCCCATTATCTTTGTATTTTTATGTGTTCCGTAGTTTGATACGAGGAACGAAATCGTACGCCCTTTCCAAGACAATAAAAGCCAGATGCGCCTCTCGTCTCCTCTCAATGCTTTTACTATTAATTGTAAAGTGATAAATAAATGTCTGGGGCACAAAACTGAAATAAATTAGCTCTTGCCACACCAATTCTTTGGAGAACTTGAAATACATATTTCAACTAGCAAGTGGTCATTTTCAGTGGAAAAGAGCCAAGCAAAAGAAAGTATTGGTGGTGACAATTAGCAAGGATCTCACCAGCTGACAATTTACACTTTCGATTTGGAATTTTCCAGTAATCAGTGGGGTAGGGGTACGAGCTAATTTAATTTATCTATAATTAATTCAGAAATTAATTACAGATTATTTATTTTCAGAAAAGATATTAACCATCGTAGTGTTATAAGTCTTTTTACAATTTGTAGCACAAATTATAACACCTAAATCCCTGATATAAAAATTTGAATGATTCGTGATGTATCTTATAATTTTCACATTCTTGGAAAATGTCTGATCAGATCATAAGTGCGAGGGCGGTTTGATGGAAGAACGAGTTTTCAATAAACAAGTTATTTTACTGTAAAACATAAATTTTATTTTTCAACATAATCCCTTTTTAACTCTACACACTTAGTTCAGCGACTTTCCTTTTTTTCAAACCACCCAAAAAGACCAATTTCTTAAATTTGAAAATAAGAGGAAATTACTGGAAGCCAGATCTGGGGAATATGGCGGATGGAGTAGCAAATCGTAACGCAATTCGACTAATTTTGATATAACAACAGTGGACGAATGAGACGGCACATTATTGTAATGGAACAACACATTTCCCTTTAACAAATGCGATCGTTTTTCTTAAGTTAGGCATCACAACATATCCGAAAATCACCATAATACTGGCCAGTTATAGTTTTTCATATAGTAAATAATGAATAAGGATAACACCTCTGGAATCCCAAAAATCTAAGTATCTAAGTTTCATCGACTGTAACATATAGACGGAACAATTTCCTTGGATTACGTTTGAAGATTCTTCATTCTTCTGAATTTTTAATGCAAGTGCGCATTTGATCAGAATTAAGCAAACGCGGCACCCATCTCGGGGATAGCTTTTTCATATTTAAACGTTCATGCACAGTATTGCATATCCGTTCGGTTAAAATATTTACTTCATTAGCTAGTAACTAGAAACTAGGAAACTAGTTTCAAACAGATACATGAGAGAGTCAAAATTACAAATGAGAGAGAAATTCGTTGGAGAGTTATGTAGATGTTCTTTTTATTTCTGGAGTAGTTGCAGTAAATGACGGTCCCGGACGTTCTCATCATCCGTGCTCATATGGCTACTCTTGAATGCAGAAAACCACTTACAAATTATTCCATGGGACGGAGCAAATTCACGATAATATTTACGTAACTTTTCCCCCGTTTTCTTAGTAGTTTTCCCACGTTAAAAGTAATGTTTAATTAACACTCGAACTTCTCTCTTTTCCACATTTACAACGAAAACATATCTTGTAGACATTGTAAAAAAATATTAACCATTGCGGTGTCATATACATTTCCGCAATTTGTAGCAAGAATGGAGACAAGTCTTTTCGACTAAATTTGAAAGTTGTTCTACCGCACTTGTCAAAATCTTCCGTTCGTCAGAAAACATTTAGTCGAATAAATATACGCACGAAGATGGGTCCGGACTGGTAAGAAAAATGTGGTCCATTATTCTGTGATTAATTTTCGTGAGTTCTTATGAATGAGTTCATGTCATTAAATTTCAAACGCAAACTACGCACATTGTGAAATTTTAAGCTTCTTCAAAAGCATGCATTCAAACCTTGTTACCACAATTGGAGATGTATTCCTGTTATCGCAAAGGATATTAACGATCATGGTGTTATGACTCTTTCTACGTTGATTTATTTTACAGGAAATACAAATGAAAGCAGTGATATAGCATCAAAATTCGATTATTTCGTATTATCGTTGTGGAAAATTTAGTTTCTCTCTTCATCCCTCTTGTTTTCTACTTATTAACAGAACTGAAGTGTAGCTTATTGCTAAATTTTTCGGATCGCATTACAGCGATTTGCAGTTGTTTTCGTAAATTTCTATTCCCAAGTAGGAAAATTTCAGTAGATGTGACCAATGAAAATGAGAAAGACAAAATTTTCAGCGACGATAATTAATATTTGAATAGAACTTGGTGTTAGTGAAGTATGTGCCCGAGCATCAGTCCTTTACGTATAGTTTGATTGCACACATTTTTCCAAGTGTGATTCAGACGATTCTAAAATTTGTGAGCAATTTCTCCAAATATAGTGGTAATAGTGTACAATGAAATCCACCTGTAATCGATTCGCTTGCAACGGGATATTCGCTTATAATTAACCAGTTACAGTGCTCCTGAATATCGAATTTCCACTTCAGAGTCAAACTCCACTATTGGTGGTAATTGAATCCGCCTATAGTGGACTCGGTTTGAATGAAAATTTACTCATCCTTTTACGGGAAGCGAACCTTCATGATCAAATGCGGAAGAAAGAAAATTAGGGTTGACTGAGCAAACGCCTAAAGCCGAGATGTGGTTAGAAACTCTTATCGGAGCTGTTCTGAACAGGATAGCACACTGGTTACTACAATTCGTAATTTTTCATACTAGAAAGGAATACTAAAAGTTCTATTTATGAAGAAATTGATGCCAAAATATGCTTAAAAGCTTGTGACAACTATGAAGAAACTAAGTAGAAACGTACCGAAACAGCAAATTACGGATAACCCGCACTGTGATTACAAGAACTAGACTAAAATTGTACATAGTTTGAAAGTGAAATAAGTGAATCATTTATCACATCCATTCTTTGGCAAATAAATACGCATTTCCACCACCAAGTGGTATTCAAAATGTTTCAAGGTACTGTACTTGAAATACACAATAATAGAAGATATTCTACGTAAAACGCTACATTCATTAAATCTGTTAGATTTACTTCAAATAGGAGAATGTATTTTCTAGAATTAGAAGAAATATATCAGAAACTGCTGATTTTGAACATGTTTAATTATGTATGTACATCCGTGGGTTAAGTACTACTCACATACGACGGAAGGTTAGAAACAAATCTCCTAACAAGGTAGGGGACAAAGGAAAAGGTTTGTAGAGCCCGAACCTACCTGTTGAATTCCGTATCAAACCGTAAAGACTGAGGTGAGGAGCTTGCTCTATGAACAGCATGTTAAACACTAAAAGACCGCACTGGAACTAAGGCAATCTTGCATTCAGATGAAAAACTACAGTAATTACTGCGAATTGGCAGGGACCAAATTGGTAAAACAGTGGTTCTGTTCACAGTTTTAACAAACATGAAAATAAAGAGGAAATTTTGCAGCATGTCCTCCCTGAATGTTACGACCTAAGCAATAGTACATAAGTAGTAGTAGTAGTAGTGCATAAGACTTACATACTGTTATTACATACTCGATTTCTCTTGCCTTCATAAAATTAACGTCAAATTTCGACAAAAGCCATTATATTGAAAGACAGAAAACGTATCTAAATCATAATATATGGGGAGCAAGCTGAAGACTATTATACTGAAATGCTATATAGAAAAAGCAAAGTATTTCACAAGACAAACAACAAAGTTATGAAACTGTTCTTTCACCAGAAGTGTACGAAAACAACAATTAATTATATAATTGACGTGTCCAAAGTTGTAAAAATTTGGCTATAACTTTTTTATTTCGTTCATTTTCATCAAAATTACCATATAGTGTTTCGATATAATCTCGCTTGAACTATTTTCTTAACCAGCATTCAAAACATCCTTTGTTCTTCGTGCAATATGAGGTCTTGTATTATCCTGGTACAGTAACGGAAATTCCTACGCGTGTCGGAATGGGCCTGATAAAACAGTAATATTTCCATTAATTGTAGTACCTTTCGGTAAAAAATCTATAAAAATAATCACCTCGCAATTCCAGATTACAATAAGCATTACTTTTCCAACCGACGAAAGTGCACGTGCTTTAGGCGGATGCCCTTCTTCTGGTTTGCACCATTTTTTCGTCTTACTTACCTTTTAGAACGCTGGACCTATCGAGAGAGTATATATTTAGATTTTGCAGACTCTCCAACTAGACGTCGCAGACATTAAATGGTTTCTAAAGATTTTACATACTCCTTAAATAAAAAGATGTGATTTAGTCGCGTCTTCCTTGAGTGCAAAATCAGCAGCACGGAAATACGTATGTGCATGTATCAGTCTAGTAGCTAAAGTCTACTAAACAATATTGCGCTCGTCTCTGACCAATGGGGTTGACGCAATTGAACTGAAACCAAATCTCTAGAACATTCAAAACATCCCTGATATGTTGAAGTATATTTACTTCGAAACTGTCATATAAATAATCAGAAATTTGTAAACCAATAGATGAAACATATTATCTTCTAGGTTACTATAATATTAATACTTGCTGCAATTTATCCTATTTATCCAAATCGTTTACACCTTTTTTAACTTATGGAAAGATACTCTTCTAGACCTCCGAGCATACGTATGTCATCGAGATAACGAAATTTACGTTATATTTACTATTTCATTCTTTAATTGAGTTAAACGTTTCAAAAGTTCTTTAAGACTATAATTTATCCTCTATTATTTGAAAATACCCCAGGAGAAGAGTATAAAGTTTGACTTCATCTTTATTCCATTTCTCTGGCGTACATAAAACTGCTTGGATAAAGAAAATACAAACTTCACATCATTAATCACAAAAATGACACTTCCGGCTACTACTGCAATAAGCACTACGTAAAAATTTGTTCAGCATATTTCCACCTACAATAGTGGAAAATATTCACGCAAAGAACAAGATACATACAAGTTTTATATGTAGATTGTAATTTAAATCTTGTTGAGTTTCCTTTAATTTGCACTTTCTTTCATATTTTCCCAACCACAAAACTGGAATAGAATCTAAATATCTGCAGGAAGTACGTATCTGCTGTATCTAAAATTCGCTACAGGCTATTATTTCGTGGTCAACGTTAATCATGTGATCATGTATAACGTACCTTATCTTTTGCTATTGAATAAATCTGGGTCATTGCTAACATTAGTAGTTTTCGAACTAACACATGAATAAGTTAGTTTAAGCGACAGTATTTTCCATTTAAGCTTCTTGTAATTCCAAACTGTCCACTAAACTAAAACCTTCCTGTGTAAGATTATATATTTTTAGACCACATGTGATCATAATCGATAAATGATTAATTTGATAGTGATCTTCCTAAAAACCCCATTGTGACATTGGAATTTCTCGTATGAAACTAATTACTTAATTTAATTCATTACATCTGATAATTTCTTTTCTTTATAATAAAACATTCTCCTAGCACAGATATTACTCCATGTTCCACAGAGAAACTATTATATGTATACACGCATTTACCTGTATTTTAATTTTATTGGAAATAAGTACCTACTATGAAAATAATTTGGTTTTAATGCTTCTGAGGTTTAGTCCCTTAACATTGCTATGGTCTTTTTTCTGGCAAACGTAATCGTAGATTGAACAATACGCGTGTTATTTATTGTTTTCAATATTATGCTGAAAAGGTAGAATTCCATTTCGACGACACTTTTACGCGGTTCGGAATGCATATTTTATACTTTATTACAACTTCGTGAATGCTGCCATTCTTTGGTTTCGGCCGTACATTTATCGATTTTACATATTTCATACTTCCATTTAGTAAAGAAGTTTTATATTAAACTAATAAATATATCAATGTTCGAGTTTTTTTATATAATTTTAATGTAGTGTCCTTACATTATCTTTTTTTTGTTTGAGAATATTTATTTTCCTCATTGCCGAGCGTACAAGATGGATATATATAAACCTCGCTAGTATACGTCCAGTTGAAGTTTCCGCATTGTGGAGAACACGTGAATCACAATTGATTGTTGCATTTTCTTCGTGATACAACAAACACTTTCTATGCGGTTTATGTGCCTAAAAACTGATTCTTCCACTGTAGTTTATGTTAAACCATCTCTCGGTTCTATTCCGGTTATAAGTCCGTTAGATAATTAAAAATTTAAATTGCGTATTTAAATTCGCAGTCCTTCAAGAGAACTTTACAAAATTAATTGTACCCTTGGAATAGCACGCAACATCCTAAAATACTCCCCTGTCAGTTTAATCTCATTTAGTTGATCCCATTTAGTTCGTCCCGTGGAAAAGGAAGTTAAGCATCTTACACAAAAGATATTTAGAAACTTTGTATTTGACACGAGAATGTAATACCTTATAGTCCGCCAAAGTTTTTAAATACATACTTAAAAATGATATTTCTTTATTTCATATCAACCACCGCAAATAAATTTGTGGATAATTTATGCATATTCTTTTTCCTTAGTTAACGAAATATCGATTTGGACTAAGCCACGAGCATTTCTATCCTTCTTAAATCTTTTCTCCTAATTAAAAATAGATAAAACCAAAAGTATGATAATATCCAGAGAAAATAAAGTGCATAGGGATATAACTGCACGGGAAACAAATCGAACAAGTAAAACATTTTAACTACTTAGAGTCGATAATTAGAAAGAAAGGAAAGCTGGATAAGGACTAAACGATCAGTTAGGAGAAACGTCATGAAATCAAATTTCTAGAAAAGAAAAATATACACAAAAAAAAGATAAAAACAAAAGTAGTCGAAAGAGTAATTAGATCAACGATAATGTATAGCAATGAAAATTGGACCATATCAGAAAAACACAAAACACGCATAAATGCAATGGAAATGCGATTCCTAAGAAATATTGAGAATAGGACAGAAACAGATATAATAAGAATTACAATATATACAATATATTGTACAAAGAAAACCTACAAATACAACCCATAAATGACAAAATAAGAGAAAGACAGTTAAGATGGTTAGGACATATATGCGGTATGAAAAAGACAGTAAAAAGAAAAAGACATTCTGTTTTTACAAACCGCCACATTAATAGCGTTATTAATATTATTATTTATTTTTTATTTCTGTTTTTTTTCCGTTAAATTTAACATTTGTTTATGTGAAAACAGTAGCAGCTTATAAATTGACCCAGTAGTTTGTTTACAATGAACATTTAAAGAAAAAAATTTCATGAAAAAGAGTATAATTAACAACAATCCATAGAATCGCTTTGTTCAACTTTTAGTAATGAAGCATCATCGGAAATAACTGTTTGCAATTTGTTTTTTACAATTTGGTAATCGTCGTGCGTCCGTCAGTGATGAATTGCGTGAAGATCGACCAAAATCGGTTTTGTTTCCAAAACACATCGATACTGTGCTCAACATAACTGAACAAGATCGGCATGCGACTTACAGTGAGATAGGGCTTTCTTGCGCATATCCAAGACTGCAATATATTCGATTTTGCATGAGTGTTTAGCTGTTAAAAAGATCTGCTTCTAATGGATTCCCTATAATTTGACCGAAGCTCAAACAAAAAAACAATGCTCTAAAAATTCGACCGAGGAACTCTAAAATCCGTACACAATATCGTAGCAGGTGATAAAATTTAAGTATATACATATGAACCGGAAACTAAGCAACAATCCACTGTTTGGGTGTTCCCAAGAAGAACTGAATCCCACAAAAGTTATTCGTTCACGAAAACTTCCAGAAAGTCATCGCTTGGTTCCTCGGTTGTACTGGACATATCGCAATCATTCCTCTTGAAGATCGAAAAATTGTTAACGCTGAATGGTATGCAACAATTTGTTTGCCAGAAATCGTCCACAAAATCAGGAAAACCAAACAAAAACATCGCATCATGCTGCACCATGACAGTGCCAGCTCCCACACAGCATGTCAAACAACTGATGATTTGGAGGAGAAAAGCATCTAATTAATGTCTATTGCCCAGATGTACTTGATTAATCGCCTAATAATCATTGCTCTTTTTCCGATTGTCAAAGAAAGAATGCGTGGCCAGCCATTTTCAGTCGACGAAGCTTTCAAAAACTATGTTTTTGACATACCAACTTCAGATTGAAAAAATATTTCGAGAATTGGATTGAACGCATGCAAAAGTATATAAATCTTAAACGCGAATATTTTGAAGAGCAAAAGAATTATTTCTTCCCTAGTTTAAGCTTACAAAGCGCTCGGCGTATATGAAGCACAAGTGACAGGAAAAAATTATAGGGCTGCACAAAAAAATATGGAATAATGGAGTCGGATTGGAAGCTGAAGCATGGAAAAAATAAGGCAGTAAGTACAGGACAGGAAAAATAGAGATACACCTTCTTACACCTAACGGCGAATAGGCATAGGATTAAGAAGAGGAATTAATAGTAATTGTAGTGTGAAATGCTCAAATGAAAAAGTATCTTTTTTAAAAAGTAGCATAAATAATCAAGTTTACTATGTGTCTACGATATCAATGGATACTATTGTAGATATGGTTTATAAATCTAGTATTTGCCGGACTCATATTTACCACTTACGTACTCAAATATGGAAATAAGTAGAAAACACCTAAAGTTGATATATAGAACTTTAAAGTATTTTAAGCGCATTAAATGCTTTAGAAATTCGACGAACTTGCCAATATATATTCAAAACCGAATCCATTATTGTGAATAAATGCAAAATTAGCATACAATAGAATAATTTGATTTTCATGAAATCAAAGGATTTGCGCTTCATTTGATGAGAATAAAGTCCTTTCGTATGTTATTTCTTGTACTAGTCAATGTAAATTTCCTTTATTTTGAATTTCTAATTTTAACCTTAATCCACTATACCTACAATAGGAGTCAGAAGCAGACATATTTGTTGTTTCGACTTTTGGTTTTGAAGAAGATAACTATTCACGTAATTATTAATAATTTTTTTTTCAAAAGGATCATTCCTAATATTACTAGACATGTCTTGATGACTTTTTATCCAAATTTCAAGGACTATTTTCTTTAACTAATGTATCATTGTGAAATTATGATTGGGTAAAACTAGGATTAACCAAAATGTGTGACGCTTCCTTCCTTCGCGACTCTTCCGCTAGAGATGAGCATTTAGTTGTCCGAGTACGGATTTTGAAGCACCTAAATTTGTATGGTACGGCTCGAAACTGCTTTTTCTATTTGTATCATCTTCTTTGTTTAATGAATATTTTATTACATTGTATTGCACCACGATTATTCTCTACATGAGACAGTGGAAGTTGGCGAAAACCATTACGGAAAGGTAAATTTACAACGAAATTGTTGTATTGTTATGTGCATATTTTATTTCAGTAACCTATAATTCAGGCCTCAAACGATTTGAAAGTTTTATAACCCATTGGTTGGGTAAATCTGCCGAACACGCATACTCGCTGTTGAAACTGAAACAAAGAAAACAAACAGCACATATCATTCACCTTTTTCGAAGCTCCCAAAATAATCGTTTCTAGCCTCTATCAGTTCTTTATTCAATCAAAATCTCTTTCTACCCAGAAATGTTTTGGGTTCCTGAAGTAGGTGGAAGTGTGACGAAGCCAAATCAGGCGAAAACGGCGGATTTGGGAGTATTTCAAACTTCAACTCTATAAATTTTTGCAGAAAAATTGCACTTGAATGAGCGAGCGCATTGCCGTGGTCAAACAATACTATTTCTTGATCATTTTCGGGCGTTTTTCCCTGAATTGCTGTTTTCAATTTGTCCAAAAGTGTTGTGTAATATTGGCCAGTAAAAGTTTTGTCTTTTTAAGATAACCAATTATCAAAATTCCTGTTGCGCCCCCAAAAAACCGATGCCATCATCTTTCCAGCCGAGAGAAGGGTCTTTGTCTTCTTCGGAACCGATTCACGGCGTGCAATTCACTGTTTTGATTGCATTTTTGTTTCTGGTGTGTAGTGATAACTCTAGGTCTCACCCATGGTCACGAATCGTCTTTCAAAATCCGTTGGATTCCTCGTAAACAGTTACAAACCACCGGCTGAGGTTCGGGCTCGAATACGTTTTTGCTCCCAAAATGCGGCACCCATCTTGCAAAAAGCTTTTTTCAACCCAATTCGTTATGTAAAATAAGAACTACTCGTTCATAAGAGATCCCCACGGCTTCCTCAATTTCACGCACTTTAGTCGGCGATCAGCCAAAGCTGTCATGGATTTTTCCACAATTTCTGGCGTGGTTGTAGCTTTCGGACGTCCTGGACGTGGTTCGTCACTTGTATGCGTGTGGTCACGCTTGAATACCGAAACTCAAAAGCTAACGGGGGAAATGAAGGTGCTGAATCCTCAAGAACGGGATCTAACCTTGATTTGATTTCCGTTGCAATTTACCGTATCAAATAGAAAAATTTGATGACCGCTCAAACTTCGTTTTTATCCATAATTGAAAACACAGAAAGGTACTTGACTAAAATGTTTGAGAAAATCAGACTATTTTATAGGTAGATTTATCATTTGCAGTCAATTGATATGAAATAATTACCATCAAAACGACATAAAGTATTCGAAAAATAACAATCCCTTAGCAGCGAATTCGGAAACTTATCAATCTAGCCTCGTATGTACTTTTGGAGTAGATTTAACTAATCTGTTTTATCCTAAAATTTTGAGCTTTCAAAAGATGGGAAGCCTATCAAAATATAGCTAGTACACCTACATATTACATCCCTGCCTTACTTTTGTACCGTAATTTATTATTACCGATTTATAGTCATGAAAATGAGAAACGTTATATTAAATTGGAAGACAAAGTTGACCAATATCAATAAAAATTTGGAAATTGTACATTTCGTTTCCCAATAGGAATTTATTCAATTTAAAATTTTTATTTGTTTCATATCGAAATATAGATCGCAACCGGGTTCGCGTTTTGCTGAAAAGGAATGTATCGCTATACAGAGCAATCCTAGTAATGCGAGTCCGATCCCAAAAGAACCATTTTAAGATTCCAGGGAAAGCTAAGTCCTTACACTTCTATTCACGCCAATCTCGCTTATTGCCAAACCTTTCTCATATAATGAAATAAGAGATGGAGATATCATTTTCAAGTACCTTGCTTTTGGCTTATTTTATTTCGTTTCAGAAAGGTATCGTTGAAGAATAGTATGTATGTATATACATATGTACATATACAGTATCTAACAATTATATGACACAATATCACATCGGTAAACTCCTCACCACACAATTGTTTTATAATAAAATCGGTGACACGTGTTTCGCTAGCTCGCGGCAAGCATTTTCAACAACCGTATAAACCGAAGTGGTGAGAGGGTTACCGATGTAATATTGTGTCAGTAAATTACACCACAGTCCTTGCAGTCACCTTCATTAACAATTATATGGTATTACGTGTGCTATCAGTATCAAAAACAAATGCAATGAATTTGTAAATATATTATTCTCTCTACAAGCAATTAATCATTGCACGACCTATAATATTTTATACTTATTCTTCAGCTGGAAGTTCTTCGAAGTATAGAGCTAGTATGTAAGTAAAACGCAAATATCTGCTGCAAGTAATTATGAGGAAATTGTTTATCGTACAATTCCAGTTTACGTAATCACGATTTCTATAAAACATTTTTTTATTAAAATGAAAGTTGTTACTTTAATGTAATTTAATGCATATTGATTCTAATAAATCTAAATAAATCATTAATACTCAAAGCGTGAAAATTTAAGTCACTTTAAGTTTCAGTTTTTTGTATTTATAATCATTACCTAGCTCAAACAATAAATCAGATTGCATGTTATTCCACTACCAAAACACTTTTTGATTTGTTTGAGAAACTTTTGTAATTGTAAGTAGTATATTTACGCTATTCCACAAAAATACAAAATGCGATGGTGAAAAAATATGCTAATTTGCGTATTGGTAACGGTCTCTTTGGATGCAAATTTGTTTTTGTGCCGTTTAGCAACACATATTGACTGATTTGAGCGTCTGTCGTTCAACACTTTACTAATTGCACGTAAATACTCTAACGGGAGCTCACGTCCATTACCATTCGATTACATATTCCTACTTTAGATTGTATTCAAGTAATTTAAAGGAAACTGTGGCTACACTTTTCATTATCTTGAAAATAATATATTTTAGGTTGAATTTGATATATTGATATAAAGTGTGGAATTAAAGTACGGCATATTAAAGAAAAGGTGAACTCAAGCGGTTTGTCTAAGAACGCCGTAACATGTCTGTTTTAGTTTCTAAAAGTACATATTAATATGTGCGATTTGACTTCCGATTTTCATTTGTTTCTTAGTTGTGACATCATCAGAAAAAAAAATTAAATGGCAATGTAGATTTTTAGTAGAGGAATTCAATAGTGACTTTTCTTCCCCTGATCATGCAAAGCAATCGTAAAGTTGCATAACAAACACTCGGAGGAAAGTCGGGCTGAACATTTAATGTTGATATATATAATAGGAAATAATTTAATTATTTAAATGATTATATTAAGATACTACAACAAAAAATTAGATAAAGCGTTAGTATTATCCAAGGTAACAAATAATTCAGACCATGAACGGAACGTAAATTGCTTGTTGAAGTACCTTTCGTTTTGATCTCACAATCAACTGAAATTGTTGATGAATATCATCCATTTAATTTCCAGCTGTTTAAAAGTTTAATGATGATGATCGTGACCGACGTTGATAATATTGTGAGGCAGTGATAACTTTGAAGCATGCTGACGAACTTTTTATCACCAAATCGTTTTCTCCGATGAAGCAACTTTCTGTACAAATGGTACAGTTAGTCAGCAAAACGGTAGGTATCAGAGTAGGGAAAATCCTCATTGGATAGCAGAAATGCATACTTTCGGAGTAATAATAATAGAACTAATAATTATTAATAATAATAATAGAATTCTCAGTCCTTCTTTCTTTGAGGGAAATCATAAACGTTATACGCCTCCGGTTCGCAATTTTCTGCATACTTCTTTCCTAGAAAGATCGATCGGCAGACGAGAGCCGTTAGAATGTCCAGCAAGATCTCCTAATCTGACACCCCTAGTCCTTTTTCCTATGTGGTCACTTAAAACCAAAAGTTTACGAAATCAAACTAGAAAATTTAGAGGTATTGAAGCATCGTATTCAATAATAAATTCGCAAAATAGAACGAACTACTATTAATTTCGACATCGTAGGTGAATTTATAAATAGACTAGCTCACTGCCAAGAAGTCAATGGATGGCATTTAAAACATTTAATTTAATAGCGTTAATTTTATTTGCTTTGTTTTCATTTTTCAGTGTACAATTTTTCGTTTTTCATGTTTTATAAGTTATAAAGACCAAGATTTCGATTTTTCTCAGAATTTTTGCTATGCAACCCAATGATTTACATATTTATTTTATTTATGATCAGAAAAGGAAGAAACATCAGTTTCGGATTCCACTACTAAGCATCTATATTGTTATTTAAATTTGTGTGTGGCTACGTTATAACTAAAAAAACAATGAAAATCGGAAGAGGAATCGCACATATTAATGTGTACTAGGATCGGCCGATGGTCGAAATTCGACCACAACATATATGTATATATTAATACGCAGTGAAATACAAACAATCACACCTGATTTACATTGAATCTTTATTGTATTTTCGAGTAAAATAAAATAAAAATCGCGCTCTACTTTTTGAGAAAATCGTTGAAAAAGAAATTGAAGTTTACTATTTGTCTCTTATATCGTTAATTTTAAGGGCTGTTCAACAAAAAGATCGTAGCGCGGTGGATAGGAGCTGGGTTTTACACCCCTGGGAATGTGTGTTCAAGTCCTGCTCGTGTGCTTTTTTCAACCTCTTCCTGCACAATATCAACAAATATATTTCATTTTATGCAAAATAATTCAAAAATAATATTTTTCGCCATGGTAACTTTCCGAATAAATTACCACGGCGAAATATATTATTTTCCATAATATATTTCGCCATGAAATAAAATATATTTGTTAATATTGTGCACGAAGAGATTGAAAAAAAGGGCATGAGGAGGACTTGAACACACATCCCCACGGGTATAAACCCTAGACTTTATCCACTGCACTACGATCGCTTCGTTAAACAACACTTAAAATTAACGATATAAGGGACAAATAGGAAACTTCAATTCCTTTTTCAACGATTTTCTCAAAAAATAAAGCACGTTAGGACAAAAGCTCATACCTAGATATATAAGACCCATGAAAATCCTGGTGTTCCGCTTGTTAGCGACGAATACACAAATGTAAATGCTTGACACGAGCGGATGAGCTGAACATACAATTATTTTTCTCACTCTCAATGTATTGAGACGCCAATTTAATCCACTTAATCTGCTTTTGTGCAATCAATATTATGCCACACAATATTTGTCCGTTTCTCGAACGTATTTACTATAATAATATGTCATTACTTGACATGGTTGACGTATATCACGTTGCATGTGTCATTCTGATTACAGATATCTTCATACCTGTCACTGAAGCTCATTTATAATATGTAATATATGCAATATGTTACAGACTCTCACCTGCGCTCCACTGCACGTATCGCGATGAAACATACATTCGACAGATCTGCATTGTAATACGAAAACAACGATATATGTACCATCGCGACACATGGAGGGAACACTCTAAAATATGTACGAGAAGACGACCCACTGCGTATTAATATATAGATTTCTAAAATCTAAACACGTCAGTTTCAACATTTTTAAAAAGATTAGTTAAGTTCGCTTTTTTTAATAATCCATACTGTATAATTTTAGAATAAGACTATGGTTAATACATTTTGAAATACTAGAATCAACACAGAATTAATTAAATTTACAAAATCAGAAAACGGAAAAAGAAGTTTGCGTAAACCAACAGCCTTAACCATACCTATAATATTTTCGTATATTTTACCACGAATTATAGTGTCTCATACAATGGTATGTTCCATAAACGGGTTTTTATTGACGTGATATATTGAAGTATCTGATACAATATCAATATTACCATTCTGTCTAAAAGGTCTACGATAATTATTCGACAAAACGCTTGATGAAGGAGGATCGTGGATAGATAGTTTTGTCGTTAAATCTTATTTTCATGCACGTTGTAATTTTAGTACCACTTTCCAATTGTCAAGACAAAGTTGTCTTTTCTTGGCGAGTACGTTGTATGATAAATGTTTCGAAACTGTTTCCTTATGTTCGTATCCAGCACAATAGAAAACGAAGCCTGTGTTAGTTTATTTACTAACTAACAATAAATAGTTTGGAACTACATTAAGACAATAGAAGGTATGGAACTAAATAAGTATTCAGTAATATATTGTCCATTTTTGTTAATGACATTTTGTCATTTCTATAATTCCAGGTTATTAAAACTTTTAGTCTTTATCGCAAAGAAATCTAAGCAAGTGGGAACAGTATTGAAATCTTTACCATTAACGAAGTTTTGCAAAAAAAAAATGGTAAACGATAATCTGGTGATAATAATGGTAAATGAATGACCGCACTGCAAAGGGTGAAACTAACTTGAAAATGAAGTACCGCAATGGTACTCCTATTATTACTACATTTCATACGGAAAACTAACATATCCCAACAGGCTTTCCATCCCCTGCAGAATGTACTATCAGAATGCTAGGGGTTTAAATTCTAAGACACACATCTTCTATACTAATTTACTTGATCTCTCATTTGATATAATTCTTATTACTGAAACGTGGTTGGATGACTCGGTGTATGATAGTGAACTGTTCACAGTACTTACAATGTTGTCCGTGGGGACAGAGACTTTGTTGCTACTGGTCGGACTCGAGGTGGAGGAGTGTTGGTTGCACTCAAACATAACATATTATTTGAGGTTGTTGATACTAGCCATCTTAGTGCTCTTGTGCCTATTATTGATCTGGTACTCTGCAAATGCTTTTTCGCCGACTCATCATTGTACATTGCTCTCGTGTACATTCCACCGGATACATCTGCTGATGACATAGATATTTTTACCTCTGTTTTAGAGACTCTTATAATTAATAATACTTTCATATTGATTGGCGACTTCAATCTGCCTAATTTGGTTCTTCCTGCATCTCAACATTGCGGTAGGACGAGGGCCTTTGTGAACTTTCTGAATATTGTGGATTCTTCACAATACAACAATGTTACCAACAGTCGTGGTAAAATGCTGGATTTGATTTTCTCTAACTCGGACCTCAACTTTTAAGTCTAACAATCGGATAATTCTTTTGTTCCGGATGATCCCTACCATCCCAGTCTTGAAATTGCGTTTCGCTGTTCGATCGGTGTTGCAGAGCAACGATTTCCATTAGCCAATAACTTGCGTTACAACTTTCATAAAGCTGATTACCTGTCTTTATACAGGCAACTATTAGCCCATGATTGGTCATTCTTAACTCGTTTCACGGATGTTGATAGTGCATTGGATGCGTTTTACAAAGCTTTGTATTCTATATTCGATGTCTTTATTCCTAATAACAGCGTATCACATACTACCTATCCCCCTTGGTTCTCACCTGGAGTTATACGGAACCTTAAAATGAAAAACTATTATCACTCTAGATGAGTTCGCACAGGGTGTCTGGTATCCTACAATGAATTTAAACGTGTGCGATGTTTAGTTAAGAGACAAATACGAGAGAATTATATGTCCTACCTTTCTGTAATCGAGAACTCTGTGGAAACATGTCCATCCAGTCTGTGGAACTTTCTCCGTGCTAAAACTCGTTCTACTAGGATACCGGGTAATCTTCACGACAATGATGGCAATAACCTCCGTGATCCACTTGACATTGTAAATGCCTTTGCTGAGTCCTTCTCTTCAGCACATACTGCGACCAAGTCATCTGCATATACTGCATCAACTTACAATCCTCTACCTTACTCGTTTAGGCATGTAACTGAAGATGAACTAATTAAAATTATGGCTGCCTTCCCTAATAAACACACAGCTGGTGATGATCAGGTTCCCAGTTTTCTGGTTCGGGACTGTAGATATGTTTTTGCGTACCCCCTCAAGGTGATTTTCAACTTATCGATTTCTTCATGTGTATTTCCCGAGCGCTGGAGAAGAACTAGGATTGTGCCAGTGCACAAAAAGGGTGAGCGTACGTTACTATCTAATTACAGACCTATCTTTATAATATCTAACTTTTCTAAACTCTTCGAACGGGTCCTATATTCCAACATATACACTAGCATACACCCCTTTATATCGGTCAATCAGCATGGGTTCCTTTCTGGCAGGTCTACAGTCACTAATTTGGCTGTACTATCTCAATATGTTACTGAAGTTGTTGACAGACGTGGACGGGTGGATGTGATATACACAGATCTCTCGAAGGCTTTCGACCGTATTGATCATGTGATACTTTTGTCTAAACTGAGTTCCTTTGGCTTTGTGCTTTCTGCTGTAGCCCTCATTAGATCCTACCTCTGTGTGAGAATGTGTTATGTGTGCTAGAATGGATTTTGTTCCAATGATTTCACGCTCACTTCTGGCGTCCCACAGGGTTCCAATTTGGGCCCTTTGCTGTTCATACTTTTTACTAACGATTTACTTCCCCAGCTTGACTGCCGTGTCCTTGGATATGCGGACGATATCAAGATTTTCTCTGAGATTACCCACAATGTTGCTATTGCGAAACTTCAGCAGAATCTAAATCTGATAGTTGCATGGTGTAACCGTTCAGGGCTCAAGCTAAATGTTGATAAATGTTGTGTAGTTACGTTCACACGCTCGTCAGCCACACACAATTCTTATTACATTAACGGCCAGATTTTGACTAGGAAAACCGAGTGCAACGATCTTGGAGTCACTTTTGATTCTTCTTTTACCTTTAAATCCCACATTTCAAATATATGTACAGCTGCATGTAAGTCGTTGGGTTTCATTATGCGAGTTTCAAGGTATTTCAGGGATGTGAAGCTTTTGAAATCGTTATACTCCGCCTATGTTTTAAGTAAGCTTGAATACGCTGTACTCATCTGGTACCCCCTTTATGCATGTGATTGCTTGGCATTGGAGCGCATCCACCGTAGATTTTTGAAGTTTCTGTCCTTCAAAATGGATGGTTTTTATCCCGAGAGAGGCTTACCGCAGAATGATCTTTTACTGCGTCATGGTCTGCTGTCACTTAATATTAGAAGAGATGCTATCTGTGGAAGATTTATTCATAAACTACTAAATAACAATATTGACTGCCCGCACATCCTCAACTCGATGTTATTTCTAGTACCCCGTATTAACTCTCGATATAATGGTACGTTTTTTGGTTCCATTTGCAAGAACAAATATAATGAGAAGGGCACCTGCGTACACGCTTTCTCGTATAGCTAATGGACTGGGAGACGTGTTTGTGGGGACAGCATGATCTTCAACTGAGAGCGATATGTATTTTTGGTTTTTCCTTTTTATATATATACACATATTTTATTAATATTGAATGCTTATTTATTTTATTAGGTATGTATTGTATGTACACACAAATGTATTTTTCTTAACCTTGTTTTGGGCTTTAAAGCCTGTTGGGAAATAAAGATTATTATTATTATTATTATTATTATTATTATTATTATTATCTGATGGTACAATGTCGCTCTCTGCATAAGATGATAAATGTGACAAAACATCTGATCATGCTTTCATAATGATTAAATTAGTGATCAAATCATATGTGCAACCATAGGTTGTTCATGCATCTAGATTACCCGCAGCTTCAAACTCGAATAATTTTGATACTTTCCGAATTTGTTAGTGTATTTAAAATTAATTACTTCTAAATTATTTAGCTCCTTTTAAAATGACCGTCCAGCTGAAATCTAGTTCCTTTCTTTTGCGTTTTGAAACGTTGTCGCTTATCAACAGATTGCCTCGGAGATAATTTGACAGTCACTTGCCGTGATGCTCTCATTTCAAATCTTTAGGAGTCTTAAAGACTCAGCTGTTTGTTTCTGCGTTCTCAACCATTCTGAACAGCCGGTATAAAAGCAAGCACGCAGCAACTAGACAATTTCTAATACTGTCAAAGTGATTACGTTACCCAGTTTACATACTTACTTTGAATGTTGTTCGAACTGCTTCATATTGTTTGTTCCATTCCCACATGCAAATAGAATTCTTTTACGTAGCCAAATTGTTTTAAATATTTATAAATGTTTATCAAACCACATAACGTTTGCAATATCACGTATTATATGCTCTAACAACGAAAATCAATTATTGTTTTGATTTGGTACTCTTCAACATGGACTATGAAACGTTGTACCTGTTAGAGGAAAACATTAACAGGGCAAAATTTGGCTAGCTAGTATTGTCGCTCTTTTAACGCTTCATTGCCGTAGACAACACCTTTGATGAGGTTGCGGTACGATCATAACGTAGAAGTTGACGGAATGACATCGTCTCAGAAATATTATGTAAAATCCAAGTTGAATGTACTTCAAAAACATCGCTAAAAATTTACCAGAGAAAAATATAAATATCAGCCAACGTCTAGTAAACGAATATGAGTTTTGGGTCCACAAGGAACGCGCGATGGAAAACGGTAAGCGAAAAGAGATATATCTTTTTATACGTAAACTTCCTTGAGGCGCCCGTGGCTCAGTGAAACGCGAAATACCAAGTTGAAACCCACGTTTGTGATTTACTTGTTTAAAGGATATGTAAAAATTTTCACTAATAGCTTCAGTTTGCAGAAAACAAAAATAAAACAAGCGCCTCATAGTAAGCTCTGTTGAACTTTATGGCATCGATAAGGAACTATGAACTCAAACAAGTGACAGTCCCTAATGGTGAACCTAGTCTTAAGACGACAATTTAAAGTATTAGATATGCTATACCAGAAGAAGTTGTGACAAACACCATATTAACACCAGGCTAATATTGTGTATATAAGCAATATAGCTTTTGATGAAATTTTCGGTATACTTTTTATTCTTCTTATATTACTGAACATGTTGGAGATGCTATCCTAATGACGTCGTGGGTTTATTTTGCCAAATAGTTAAATCAATCCATTCAAATGTCTCGTTCTGTCTCGTAATTTATCCTCGTCTACTTTTGGCTAAAAAGTAACACAATACTTTTCCATCAATACAAGTAAAATTGCATATAAAATGTATCGTATATTTCCTCTACAAAAGAATTACGAATAATTTATTACTTTGCCTGCTAGTATTTATTAGCTTATGTAATAAATGCATATAAACTCGTGATGGACTTCTTTACTATACATACGCTTAAACTAATGAAGATAGAAGTTTGTTTATGAAGAATGGAATGAAGCAGTGAGAGGCAAAAAGTTAGTATCGCACATTGCAAGATTTAACGTATGCAAACTAATACGCTTGCAATTTAACTGTATTTTCGAAAGCATTTAATTACTTCATTCAACACTTGCTTATTTGTCTGGTTGAAAGTAGACAATTCCGTTGCTCATTGGTGAATGTATTTCGGCTAATGTATTCATGGTTGTGAATTTCTTCTAACCGTTAAAGATCTATCTAACGAAAACGTTATTTGTAAGTGTTTATTATATAAAATTAATTCTGATTTTAATGCGAGAAAAGCTTAAGCAACAATTGTTTATTAATTGCAAAGAATGCACTAACCGACAAAATTGAACGAGATGTTTCACATATTTGAATCTTGAAGGCTACAAATTGTGCCGTCACGAACTTTAATATATAACATGAAACTCCAATTACAACTATTTAAATTGCGAAGGATCAAGGATAAGTGCCGTGTGATACTACATGGTTTCACAGCTGAGAATATTCTTTTCTTGATTGCGTGGAACCGAAACTACAATAATTATCCTCTGCATAAAACTTTAATATACTATGTACAACAAGAAGTGGCCTGTGTGGTCCAAATCAAAGAGGTTCTGCTATTGGTTGCAACGTAATTGCCAAACTCTTAGATTATAGTTAACCTCAAAATATTTTTTGTACTTTTTTCGTGAGTACTAAATTTTCCGAAAATCGTCATAGCAAAGACTATATTGTAACGAGGTTCTATTTATTGCTGAGAAACAAACTGCTCCAACAAGTCTATTTCTTTGTTTTCTTCTGCAGGACAACACTCAGTCGCACAAACCCCTGAAAATTATAGAATTGGGATAGGAATTTTCCAATTTTGGCTGTAGCTTTCAAGTGCATCGAATGTGTTAGTTACCTGGTTTATATTGTTTTGGTTTATATTAATACATTCAGCTTCTACATGTAGAAAAAATCCTATAACTTGTCTTCTATGCACTTTAAGCTTTAAAATAGCAAAAGAACACTGAGCTTTTTAAAGAAGAATGAGGCGAGGAAATAGGAAGTACGTGTAGCAAATATTACATTCTTCATATTGTTGTTCACTTTGTTATTTAGACCAACCAATCAAATATTGAAAACTTTAGGTCAAGAACCAAAGTAATAACTGAAAGAAAGCTTTCTAAGAATGCTGCGCAATAACTTACCAGACAAACACTAGTCGCATATGTCAACAATTATGGGTATTTATGCTTTATAAATCGCAGACCGCAACTGCGGACTACAGATTCGTGCTTACTAGAACTCATCCATACGGTCCGTTATGGAGCAAACGGATTGTTTCTACATGTGTATAACAACGTACCTACCTCATTCAATGGATCGTTACAGATCAAAGGTATATATCAAAGGTAAATCTTAGTAAAATCTAAAAACCAAATATCTCACTTCTTGCAAAAGGTTACCATAAATTATTAATTCATTGAGAGGATAAATGGGAATGTCAACATTTAAACTCTATTGAATAAAATTGCTTTAAGTAAACATACAATTTTTGAACTTTCAGTCAATAAGACGATAAACTATGGGACTACCTGGTATTTCGCCAATAAAAGTGCACCACACACTCTAAGATATAATCCCAAAATAAAGCAATTTTCGCGGAAAAACCACGAATACGTTAGTAATTCATTTAGAATACCGGTACATTATATACCCTCATAAATTGGGACAAATTATACATATGCGGCCATATTTGGCAATTTGGGAAACCATGCGAACCGCACCACGTGCGCGTATGTGTATCTAATTTGTTATATAACTGATATTATAAGCGACGTTCGTACTGCTAGAATGATAAAGTATTCTCACAAGCGAACCATTATTGCCGTTATGCTGTTAAATTATTCCGCAACATACAAAATTGAGTGACGCGTGAAATGCTGAAGTCAAGATCGCTTGCAGCCATCAAACATCCATTCCGTAATAATCTCAGTTATTAAACTCCGCGCGATGTTGATTTGAAGTTGAAATATGTGGTCTCTGTTTTTGCATTTCTCTTTCCGAGTGTTAAAAATGCTTTTGACTAGAAGCGACGCAATTTACTGTGATTTTTTTGTAATGTAATTATATTTTTGCTTCTTCTTTCGCTACTTGCTTTACAAGGGACTCTTGTCAAAGGATAATTGGCTGAATAGCTCGTTATGTGTTCACATCATCTAATGAACTGCGGTGGTGTACCTCCACTAGTACGTTTGAAAGATTTTGTTATCTGTTTTCATCAATACTTTAATAAATAAAAAAAATGGGCATAAGAACAACCAACACGATTCCTTGCTGATTTATTGACAAAAATAAGAATTTATGTGCAATGTCAAAATCTCATTTTCGTTTTTGGCTGGCCGTTTTTATAGCAGTTTGTTGGCCACAAAACAAGCTATAAACACAATTTCCACTTTTTGCTTTAAGCTTTTGTACTATTGTCACTTTTGTTTTAATTTCGCTGCGTGATGCATAGACTACGCCAGTGTAGTCGCCAGAAGTTAATCATAGAGAAGAACAGTGAGGAAACATGGTACATAGATCACACCGTAGGAGTAATGATTCAACGAGCTATTGTTTCTTTCTGTTTCTGCTTACAAGGTTTCTTCGATGCTGTACCTACTTGAGGCTGAAGCCAGTCTACATAACTTGAGAAATAAATTAAGTTTTTGAGGAAGCTCAAGTTAATGTTCTTCGGTAGCCATCTGATACTACCAATTTCAGCATTGTTGAACACCTACACTAACCTATATAATCGGGAAATACATAATTAGATTGAATCGCCTTTACCAATAACTTAAGTTGCTCTACAACAAGCACGTCAAACATATGGCCCGCGAGTCGCATACGGCCCACTGAGCATTTTCGTGCGGCCCGAATTAATTTTGAAAACAGCCAGATAATGCGGCCCACGAGCGTGTCGAAACCGTATTTAAAAACGCAGGCGCACACCCACGTACCACGACGATCGATTCGGTCTATCTCGGCTGTGATCGGCCGTACTCATCCCCCAAGCCCGCCGCGCCGTATGCCGCTGCCCAATCCCTTTACTGGCCTTGCCCCTTACGTACATACGTAAGTTTTCTTCTGGTTTGTTCCAGAAAGTTCTATCGCGCGAAAACACAGCTAAAGTTATCTGAACATTCTAGAAAAGAACTGTCGAGAAATCACATTTCCGTGTATAAGCCAAGACCGCTCGGTTGAGTTCAGTCAGTTGCTATAGAATTGCGATTTCAGTTGCCTACTTATTGGTAGAACACGTAACAGTACTTATTGTTATAAATAATGAAGTTTTCAACAGGTCTCTTTCAAAATCAAGTGGAAGTAAGAGAAAACTCGTAGATGAGCATCGTATCTTTCAAGAAAAGTAGAATCAGAGTTTTTGCTGTGAAGTAAAAGACAAAATTATTTGCTTCATTTATAACAGTACAGTCGGTATCCCTAAATTATCTAATATAAAACGTCACTATGATTGTCATAAAATTAAGGTTGACCAGTATACAGGTATGATTAGAAACGAAAAGTTAAATGAGTTAAAATTACGGTTAAAAAATCAACAGCTTATGTTTACACGTATAAAGCAAGAGAATGAATCTGCTGTTCAAGCGAGTTACGTACTGTCGGAGTTGATCCCAAAGCACTCAACACTCAACACTTGAAGGTGAATTTATAAAAGAGGTTTTTCAAAATATATACTTGTCTCGGAATACTCTCGCTGAAAGAGTTATTGAGTTGGCTGCCAATATAAGTGATCAGATAAGAACAAAATCAGACACTTTCATTGCATTTTCTGTTACCTGTGACGAAAGTACAGATGTGGCGCAACTCGCTGTATTTCTTCGTGCTTTTGATAGAGATATCAACGTTTTTGAAGAATTACTGGAATTAGTACCATTGCATGATACAACAACTGGAGAGGATATTTTCAACGCTGTTTACGGACCTCTGCAAAAGTACAATTTAGTTTTGCTAAAACTGTGTTCCGTTGTAACAGACGGAGCTCCTTCCATTACTGGAGTAAATTATGGCTTCAGTAAAATATTACGGACAAAGATCAAACCAGATTTTCATCATGTGCAATGTATAATGCACCAAGAAGTTTTATGTTCCAAAGTGATCAAGTTGGAAAGCGTTTTAAAATCAGTTAAAAAAATTATAAACTTCCTAAGGGCACTTGGCTTGAATCAGCGACAGTTTTTGCGTGGGATGGCTTTCGTGTTCTATGGTTCTCGATCGGTTTTGGAAGTTTAAAGAAGAAATACGCTTTTTCACGGAAGTGAAAGGACAAGATGGCAGCTTATTATCCGACGTACCTTTTTTACAAGATCTTTCATTTATGGTACTACCTACATATTTTTAGTATAGCTTTACTTCTATAATATAAACTTCATATACTGTTACTTGTCTATAGAATCAGTAAAATTATTATAAGTAATACAAATTAAAAGGAGCCACTTTAGACGGGCTGTCAGGGCAGTATAATACGTTTCTCTCAATACAGTAAACAACGTTTTCCAATAAACCAGTGCCACAGCGGATTTAGGTACGCTAATTTAAGTGTAGTTTAAGGGGGACCGACTAGTTGTAATTTAGGAGGATTATCATCTACACTAAATAGCCGAAATCCCGTATCTTTTTGCGTTGATTTTTATGTCTTTGTATAATGCCGTCTGAAATCCTACTTTTGTTGCTGACAACTTACTTACTTACTTAATCCTTAAGCCTTTCCTACCCTTTTTCTTGGAGTGTAAGGCATGTGTGGAGTTGGGTTCTCTATATTGTCCTATTGCACATTTCCCTCCATCTCTTTCTATCTGGTATGGCTTGTTGCGCCTTCTCCCACGATTCTCCTCTTTTATCCAATACACCTCTCACGTTCTCTAGCCATGTTCGTCTTGGTCTTCCTCCTGGTCTCTTGTTCGTCGTTCTTTCTCTCGACATCCTTTTCACGTATCCATACGATCTCAGCTGTGCTTTTTCAATACTTTCCTCCATTCGTCTCAGTGTCAAATTATCTGATGGCTTAACCAGTCAATTATCAAATTTAGACTGTAGATAACAGGAGTTAGTTAAAATGCTTTTGGCAATATGTTTCCAAGCATGCTAGTTTTATGTCATTGTTCAATTTTTAAATTTCAAGTGTTTTGGTAGTAATTTCAAGCTGAGCATGCTAAGAAATGAATCTAAACCCCCGCTATTGTGTATCAGAATAAAGCTAAAACGTATTTGAAATATTCTCCCTTACAGTTAATACACTTTTCCCTCCGTTGATAAGAGCTATCGAAACAATTTCTTCTATTAAAAAATTACGATGAAAATCGATGTGACTTAAATCTGAACTATATGGACAATTGGTCGTTGATTTGTCGTTTTGTCGCTTTATATTGTTTTAAATCGGCAATTTTGATGTTATAGGAGTAGAAGAGATGATGCATTGTCACAGTGATTGATGATACGACAATTTGGATTAGTTCTCTTGATTTCATTGTAAAGAAATGGTTGTGCACCAATCAGTATTAACCGTTCGGTGATTCTCTGATGCGACCAATACCGCCGAAGAAGACGATAATCACAATTGCCGATCTTTTGTCGTTTTAGTTCTACTTTTTAAAATCCACTTTTCTAGTATGGCTTTAGAAAAAAATCCTCCGACTTCTTCTTTGACATCATCATTAAGAAGTTCTGTATTTTGCGTATAATTATCTACTGCTTTGCTTATACTCTTACAATTTCTTTCGTTTTTTGTTAATTTTCTTTTTTGACTATCTCTGTTAGTACTGTACTTACTTGTATTATACTAACTTTATTGTCCTGTTAGTAGATGTAATATATGTTGGGGAATAAAGTTACTATTACTATTACTACTACTGATAAGAAAAGGTAATATTCACCTGAGGAAACGTCGGAAGAATATGGGGAGGGAAAAGACCTCTTATTTGAAGGTATACTTTTTTCCCGAGTGTGATCTTGCGTTATCCTGGCTGAGCTAAACAAATATTCTATATTTGTTATTTCTTTCACGTAAGTTTTCTCCGTCCATAACTATATAAGTATCATATGATTATGTTATGTAAATAATTTTAGATTATTTGTTGTACATACAAATTAGAGTCAATTACTTTATATTAGGAATAATTACGTGACATTTCAGAATTTCACATAATACAAATATATAATTTCACATAATCTGTTAGTTCTCTGACAGAAATTACTTGCCGAGCACAAAAGTTTTCAAACGCAAAGTAAGTATTACCCGAACAAAAAGTACAAGACCATGTAACTCTGGTAATTAATAACGTGACATGAACGAAAAGGAGAAAAGTAAATGTCATGTAATATATGGTCGCTTTCCTGTATTTACGCATAATTTGTACTGTATATAACTATACATACATATATTGTGTGAAACTTCATTCCATTTATGCCTATACCTATAGTAACCCATACATTCAACTTCTTATTATACTTCTTGTATTAACTACGCAGAAATACCAGAGATATATTATAATTTATTCTATTGGCTTTCAACTTAAAGCATACGTATAATATAAGAATTAAGATGGTAAACAATGTTTGACAGAAAGAATATAAGAACATACAATTCAAAATGAAGAAAATTAGTTGAGCTAAAGGACACTGATATGGCAACGAATAGGAAACAGGAAAGAGTACTTAGCCATTAGCGGTTAATATAGCAAAATATAAATGCGCAAAGCTATGTATGATGGAGATCCTTAATCACCTGGGGTACAGCTTCAATATTCTTATGAGTAACTGCTGGCCTTAGTGGACCTGTCCTCAGACCATTGTTGAGACTGGTGCGTTCACGTTGAAATTCACGGTACCAGCGAGAAATTGTCATCGGATCACCAACATTATGGGAAAGTAACCGCACACCCAACATACAAACGAAGCCGAAGCAGAAAGAAATACCTACTCAAATCTACAACCTCTAAAAATGATTCACCATTCCACTCTCGATATAGTATCAGCTATAAATTTGGGCTCTGACACTACGGCAGTTGTAAAATAGTAAAATACGTTTTTAAAGAAAAATACAGTGACTCCTTTATTTAGAGTTCTATTCACAAATATTTCACTGCCTAAACACTAAAAATCCATTAAAAATGAAATTATTTCTACATATTCCATGATTAATTATTATTATTAATCTAATTTCCAAACATCGATCTACTGTTTCTGTCTTCGCAAACAATATTGGCTTCCTGAAAAACTGTGGACCTCTTAATCCTAGTTGCAAGACGAAGGAGTTTATACCCACAATTCATATAGCTGATGATAGTAAGGATGCAAGAGGTCTCAATATCGCGAATTGTGAATGCCACCGGTTTTAAAATACGCCCCCTTATGCATCGTATATGTATATGAATACAAAATGAATTTGACGTAAGGAAATGCAGATTACCTTTGACTTAACGCTTTATGTCAACATGTGTATGAGGATACTGATTATTAGAGTGGCTTAATTTGCTCCAGCAGCCATTGGCGGGCGCATAAGAGTTTACACATAAAATAAATAGCCGGAAATAAATTAATAATAAATACGTGCTCAAACACTTAACCGTCGTGAGAGTTACGAAATTACAAGGTGAATAACATCTGTAAAATATCTGCAATATTAGATATGTTTCCACAGTTGTTTCACCAATTTGAGTGCGGCGTGAAAAAATTGTGTATATGCTGGAAACGAACGTTTCTGTTGGCGCACCTTCACAAATTTGTCTTAATGTGCCAAAATCAGAAATTTTCTCTAAAACATTTTCAAACCTCTCTACAACACAAACATTTGTTGCGTCTTCTAACGACACCGAAGGATTTTGTACTTTTTCTATTGCCTCCACTAGTCCGAAGTAATTGTTCTGAATAGTTTTTAGATCCGTTTTAACCTAGACTATCTTGAAATTTTTACTTGCTTTCCTTGATAGCGGCAGATTCCTTTGGATCGAATTTTAAAACCACATTCTTAATATTTTCAAAATATTTATGATAGTAAAACGCGACCTGTAACCACTGTTCCCCAACGTGTAAGAATCGGCTCTGGTGAAAGTATGACCCTTAAACGTAACATATAACAAGTTAGCGCAATGTTTTTAAGAAGCCGCCCCACAAAAACATGTTCGCGGCACCATTACCCATAAACATTAACAGTTGGTTTGTTGAAAGTTGGAACTTTTCCAATGTATTTAGCAGTAACTTTGAAATTACTTCGGCAGTACACACATTGTTGTACTCGTCGGGAAGCTAATAGAATTGCAGATGACGATTGATGTGGTTGGATTGTACGTATCATTACATTAAGCACAGAATGTTTTTCTTACGATCTGTTCGTCAACAGAAAGTTTTTTAACTTTCAACTCTGATTTAATTCCTTTTTCAGCATGTTTACGAGTAGATGGTACAAATCTTTGTAACGATGCTCGAATTGGTAATTTCCAGTCCGAATATTGATTGCAAAAGACAACATATGCTTCTTTGTGTAGTAAATTAAACGGTAGATTACATAAAATAAAGGTAACACAATAATTTAAATATTTCATAGTGTCGTATGCAAGTTTTTTTTTTTTTAGAATCCTGTTTGCTATTTACGTGACGTTGACAATCCCTTTTGGACCAACACATTAAAGGGATATTACAAACTGCACATTGAAGTTTAACGCCATTTAAATTTAGGTCAGGCATTTCTGCTATAAATTATGTAACTTTGTCCAATATTGGTCGTTTTCACGACATTTTTAAAACAAGCGTAGAACTACGAAATAGTATTACAGCAGCGTACATATGTATATACACAACAGATCTTATTGAGACTCGCAGTTATACTGAAGATTGTATCGAACCTCCGCCACTGCTCGTTAGCTCTAGTGAGCAACTCAACTGATTACAAGTAATTTTTACGAAACGTGCATGACATATTCTATTATTCTTCAAGTAACAGTCTAAATTGCAGCGCTGAGTAAAAATATCAAGTGTACTGTCAGGAAAAATTAACATAACATATTATGAGGGATAAACAACGAGGAAGAGGAGATGACTCCAACGTTGAAGAAAAATAATACGTAGCAGGAGTTTGCCATGGACGAAATTTATTGAAAACTCTAACAAACCAATAACTTAATACATAATCACGATATAAAATATTTGTTTAGGGACGAAGTGCAAAATATTGATGACAGTAGTCTCGGAAACAAATTCATAGAAAATGTAATGTATAGCAACAACCCTACTGAGGAATTACTATTTGCATAAAACATGATAAATTAATATTTAAATAATTTTAAAAGTTTTTCGTACTCCAACTAAAATAATTGAAATTAAAGAAAGCAGAAATGTGAAAATAAGCTATAATTTAAGTATGTAAATATTATTTGGATATTTGTAGATAATGTTTACTCGTACGTATTCATGAAAAATCTGTCAGGAAGTTGCATCTCGCAAACCTATTTACATATGCTTTCATGATTTTCAACTTTGTAGCGGTAGTGTATATCACGACGTAACGTAGTCGCTGTAATATTGATATTGTTTGCTAGACAGGTGAAAGAACTGGTTCATGTACTTTTCACATTTCCTAGTTGCAAAATCGCGTATTTATGCAAATGTTTCTCTTGGAGTTATGCAAATATGCTTAGATGAATTATATAACATGAAAAGTAGTTTAGCGTTCGAATAGCGCAGATATTTAGGTAAATAATAGAGAACGGTATTTTCAAGAGAACCGGCTACTGCTTGTATAGTATCATAAATAAAAGGTGTAGATCTGTTTAATCGGAATAAAGCAAAATGCGCTTATTTTTGGTGCATGTTATATGAAGTACAGCAGTGCAACACTTTCATTAAACTCAACAAAGATTTGAGGACAATGCAGTTTAACCTGTAGCGATATAATGAGATTAAATTACTCTCGCTTCGCTTTCACCTGTCCGTTGCAATTCTACAAGTACATACATCAATTTCGAGAAAAATCGGATAATTTTGAAATTATTTTTACAATTTCCCTCAATATTACGATCTACAAGAAGAGATGCTTAACTTGCAGTTAATTGTATGATAGACAATAACGGGTATGTATTTGCTGTAGTTTCTGAGTGTATGTGATGATGCACAAAATATTTCTTTTTCTTAAATTGTAGAAGTCAATATTGTAAACCATTTTCCAATTCCAATTGCCATTTGAGTGCAACCCGAAGGAAATCCTTAGTAACTCTTGAATCTACTGCTTTTTTAATGCATTATCTTATGTTTTAATTTTATATACCAAGTGACTTTAATTAACAGAAAATCAATTCCTTATCTTGTTTGCAACCAACTATTCACAAGTTTCCTTATTGTCGAAGTTTCATGACTTATTCTCCTCTGCTATCTTTTTCCAATAACCATTAGTTCTCCTGTGTCCTCTAACCTTATTCCAATTATATACTTTTGTTTTCCAAGAAGAATCGATACAAATTATACGTTGCTGAGAATTGGCAGGATACTCCTTCCCTTTTATAGTGAGGTTTGATAAGAAATTACTTACGTACGTACGTAGATAGGATAGTTGAATATACATATATTTTTGGATATTATATTAACTCCTAAGCAACAATTTAGAAATAACAAAATTTAATTACTTAGCTACCCTAATGACTCTTTTCACTTACTTTTAAAGTTACACTAGTTAGAAATTCTGATATATTTTATTGGCATTACTCTTAAATAATTTTATAAATCATCAAAAAGGCGTAAAATACATTTTTCAGCTAGGAGGTGTGATCACATAATAATGGGACACCATTTGAAATTACTTTTAATATAACAGAATTCTACAAACTTTTCATATCATTTCATTTCATCATTTCCTTTATTTCCTCTTTTGTTAGCACAAGCAATTAATTGCCCCATAAGAGAGTAACAAACACAGATGTTGACTAGAATTAAATTAAAAAAGCAAATTAACAGGAGGACCTTATTCGAAAGCGAAAAATACAACCCGAAAGAGACGAGTGACGAGCCGGTATGATGAAAAAAGAAGGAAATAGGCGCGTTTACGTTCCTCTCATAAAAATTCAACAAGGTAATCACATTACGCTTTCATCCCCTTTCAAAATAATTGACTTTTCGGGGTACACCTCGTACATTTGAAACAACGTTCTGCGGTACTATCGAGTACATATCGCGTTCTCATGTCAAACCCGTGGTTCATTTATTATTTTTGAACTCATCTCTACAATGTGGGTTTCCGATGGACGAAACGCACTACTCGCCCCAATTCGCAAGACTCGCACAATATAATTTATTATTATGAACTGAGTTGGTAGCATTAACGATCCAATCGACAGGTATTGGATTTGGAATTCTGGATTAGTAGTACGTGTTTCCTTTAGTATTAAGTAAAATATATAAAACTTATTTATATGTGATTATCAATGATAATAATACGTATGAAATAACCTAACTTTATGTCTGTATATATTCATGCAAATCCGAAAGAGATTTTGGGATCATAGTACATACATTTCACTGTATGAAACCACACCTTGCAAAACATTGTTATATAAACTTCTTTGTCGAATAAGAACGTGTTTTGTTTAACTGCGGTTGTTTTAAATTTAACCCAACCCACAATACGTGAAAAACTTTTCCATAGCAGGCAAATCTAGCCTAAAGTAACATGTAATTTTCAAAATGTAAAACTGCATATTAAAGGAACGACAAGCGAAAGCAGTTCAGATAGAAGATTTCAGTATGTTTCCTAATTTAAATCGAAAGCTTTCAAAACTTCCGAAGCTAAACGTGAGAAAATTAGACTATTGTATTAGATCTATAATTTGAAAATAAGGGATCTTTTTGCAAAAATATGGCTTTACTCTAATTACACATTAACGAGTACATTATTCAAAGTATTGTCCATCGGAATTTATAACTTTTTGCCATCTCTCTCGTAATTTATGTATACCTTGCCAAAGAAATCGCTCATCTTTGGAGACCAAGAAAGGATCAAGCCAATTTTTGATACTTTCAGTTGAAGTAAACCGCATTCCTGAAAGAGCATTTTGCATTGACCGAAACAAGTGAAAATTAAAAGGGACCAGATCTGGTGAATACGGCAGGTGCAATAAGACTACCCATCCACAGTTTGGTAAATAGTTTCTAACCGGTGTACAAATATAGGGACGAGCATTGTCATGATGTAAAATTACGCACTCGTGTCTACACGCATTGTCTGGCAGTTTTTGCCAATGCTCTCTTCAAATGAATCAATTGTTGACGGTACAACTGCCCCGTAATAGTATCGTTAGGTTTTAACAACTCGTAGTACATCACTGCTTTCTGGTCCCACCAAAAAGCACAACAACATCTTTGCACCATGAATATTCGGCTTCGGAATCGATGTGTCCAGTTGGTTGGGCTTATCATACGATTTCTTTCGTTACGGGTTGTCGTCCCCAGTTACCATTTGATTCAGAAATGACTTTTTGTGACGTTCAATAAGCATTTCTGACATACAAAATCGCCTTTCGATGTCGGGAAGCTTCAACTTATCTGAAACCCAGTTCCTTTGCTTTTGTATGAAGCCCAATGCTTTCAGGCGCTTGGAAATTGCTGCTTGTGTCACTCCCAACGATTCTGCAAGCTCTTCTTGCGTCTGGCATGAGTTTTCATTAAGTAATGCCTCCAAATCCCGGTCTGCGAAATTTTTCGCTTGGCGAGGCCGTTTTTTGTCTTCGGTGTCAAAATTACCACTTTTATAGCGTCGAAACCAGAACTCGCATGTTTTCAACAACGGAGTATGTTCACCGTCGGAGTATGTTCATATTCGATGACTTTTAGCAGCACTTTCTTTCGAATTGAAGAGGAAAAGCAAAACTTCCCGCAAATGCTGTTTTTTGGCACGTATGCTGACATGTTTAAACATAAAAAAATGGAGTACTTACATACACTTCGGCGAATTGACACATACTGACAACTAAAGTCATACGACGAAGCATTCCCATGAAGATATTTACAGTATGGATCTCAGCTGTCTAGTACAACTTACGCCATCTCTTCCGGATCCTTCATTTCCAAAATTATAACGACAATTCTTACACATCAGACTTCACGATTTACAGCTGACCGTGGTGATTGCATAATATTGAAGTTACTACAATTTCACGTAGTTGTAATTTTTATCAGAATTAATTTATTTACATTTCGAAATTAATTTAGATAGGTATCTAGTTTAATCATCTTAAGTGCTAATTCGTACTTGGTTGGGTTCATTCGATCAGATATTGTGAGCTTTAATTTAGTGTACACCAGCTTATTTCTACGGATTTTAATTAACAAACATGTACCACCTCATGTTTCGACCAAAAGTGTATGTTGCTCATGATTGAATACAAGGCCTTGCGTAAAATACATTGCAAAAAATATGCAGACTACTAATGAAAAGATAGAAGTATGTCACAGTTTGCGTTAAACTGAAAGTTACAAACTGATCTAATTGTAAGTCATGATTCATGATGAAGCTACATTTAATTATTGCAGTACTCTAATCTTAGAGAACGCTGTGTTACTTAATTATCAATTGGCTATGTCTTGTGTGAATAACTTCTTATTCTTCAAGCTATAGCTCCCTGTGGAGCAAAGGCGCCTTGCGGCGTTTCATGAGCTGTTTGCGTGATGGTTGGGTTACTAATTCAGCGCATCCGGTGATTTGTTTCGACGATCGTTTTTACTGAAGTTATCCGTTTCTTCCTGAGCGATGTATTTGTATTCCTTCCAAATTACGCTAGCCTTAGTAGCTTTCTTTGCGTTTGATATTTCCAAATGTCTCTCGGTCTTTATGGTCAGAAAAATAAATGTTTACAGTTTCTCATGTATTCCGCCTTTGTTGTCCACATTTCCGCGACGTATAAAAATATGCTTTTGATGTTCGTTCTTCGATTTCCAAACCTTCCCCAGCATATCAAAAACTTTCCGTATTTGTGTGAAGTTTTACTGATGTAGCACTTTTTTCACATTTTCTTTTACTACATCTTTTGTCTTCGTTTGCCTCAGTCTTAGTAGTTGTTGTATATGCCATCTGCAAACTCCAAACGTTCTAGTTTTTTGGGATATCCCCCATTGGATTTCATGCTATTATCTGCATGTCGTTTTTGTCATGATCCAATTCATGGGAAATAAAATTGGCGAGAATATACAGGCTTGTCCAACTCCAGAATGGATGGGTATACTTCTCCGCGTTAGTGCTAATGCAATCCTGGCAGTACATTTTCGATTTGTGCACGATCTGTTTTCTCTAAACCTGCTTGGTCTTTTTTTTTAATACTGTCTCTTCATTTTATTTAACATTAGTTTCTATCGTTTTGCTAGCTGTAGATGATAGAACTATTAGTCTTAAATTCTAGCATTGCATTTGATGTTCTTTTTACTTTTTTAATCTTAATGTTTGAGTTCAGTCCTTTCCATATCTTGGTCATAACTATAGATTAGATTTTGACAGCTATTTCTGCGTTGGCCTCACTCTGGTCCATCTGGCTTTTGTCCTTCATATTTTTTCTCTTCTTGGATTCCTGCTACTGAAAATTTCCCCTCTATTTAACGGCACCATGTATAAGTTTCATTTCTCGCTGTCTTCTTCCTCCACATATGGTTGAGTTAAGTGCTTCATCCACCATTCCGTTATTTTTCTATTAGTTTTTTAATATTGTACTTCCCCGTTCTTCTGTTCCAAACGTGTTACTTGTTATTTCATAAAATGTAATTTATTTCGACTGCTTGTTGTTTAGTGGGTTATCCATATAAGTACAATCCTTTACCGTTTCGGACACCCTTTTGATACTTTTGCTTATTTCCCAGTAAATATTTCTTAGGATGATTTCTTTGTGTTTTATTATTTTCGTTTATCTGTTTCATTTTCATATTACACCTCTCTTACTAACTTGACAATACGATTTTGAAAGTGGGAATGATTTATATTTAATCTTGTAGTGTGCAAGATTAAATAAAATTAATGTGAAGGCGCGTCATCTTGTTAAAACCGCCTAGGGCCTAGGCTATCACACCAATATAACAAACGTTAGAACAAATATTAGCAAATATGAAAACGATCGGACGCCAGTAAAATAAAATGTATGACAATAGGAGATACGGACAAGGCAACTGAAAGAGAATTGGTAGTGGTAACGTGCAGAGGAAATGAATAGATTTGAAAGAGCGAATAAATTTGTCTATTTAGGAGTAGTACTAGAAGAGGAGTGTTACAAAGGAGTGGCAGGAATTAGAGGCAAGATTGGCGAAGTAAAACCAAAAGTTGGCAAGCTTAAGAACACTGATAAAATTAAAATATTTATCTAGAAATTGTTATCAACAAATCAGAAGAAAATAATTTAGCTAGATGGGAGGGAAAGATGCTCAGAGTTATTTATGGTGGTAAGCATGGAGAAGAGGGATTGTCAAGCGGTACTACCGAAGAACTTAGAATACTATTCAGGCACAGAGAATTAGATAACATGTGGAGAGGATTACTTTCAATGTCTTAATGAGCTAGTATCTAAATTAGAAACAATTAGGCTTAAAGCCCTTTCTAAGATTCGTTTAATGTCAACCGAAAGCACCAAACCTACCCTTATTGATTCCAGAGCTGGACTGTTAATTATCGGTAAATATTCTGCTTCTAGATTTTTATAAGGTATGTTTCCACTCCCATTTTTTCAAGCATCTTTAAATGTCGCCTCTATTAGGGAGCATTTTTGTGTTGATAAAACTTAAGTGTACATATCTATCGGTTCCGACAGTTATCTCACCTATTTGTATGACTATAAAAATTTACGTTTCAGATATGGCTCTAGCCCAGTGTATATGTATGTACCTATATTGGAGTGATACTTCCTAGTTTGCCACTCGTTTGATGTTTTCTTCTCTCTTCTGATGTTAAATATCAGTAACTTGTTTTCCTTATTAAGGTAGTTGATAATTTCGCCTAATATGTTATTGCATCCTTGTGCTTTTCCCAATTTCAATTGTTGCATTTCGTTATCTAGTTGTTCTACTGCATTTTTATATCATTCTTAAATTTCATTGGCTCTAAACTCATCAACTCACAGTATTTCCATTTAATTTATTACTTTTCACTGAATCTCTTTAATTAATTTGTAAATGTACCTTCGTCCGTGATCAATATCACCAGAATAAATAACTAGTCAAGGAACAAGATACGGGTGGAATCCGTGGGCCATGTGTTAAAGACGCCGGCTTCGAGCTACAACTGCGACAAGTACAAATTGTAGGGAAAATTAAGTTAGGGCTTAGAAACGTCAAATAGTAATGATCTTGAACCGAATGAATCCATAGGTTCTTGCAATTACAAGAAGCGGACTATCTAACTCATTAATATACTAAACTACTATTAACTTTTCCGTTTCAACGTTATAATGGAAATGCCTTACATCAATAGAAATACGAATTCATGAATGTAATTAGTTTGTAAAAGCTAATTGTCTGATTCCTGTGTTACTCTTAGAGTTAATAACACTTAACTTTGTATTCGTGCTCCGCCATCGTTTAAGTCTACAGGGATTTTCTAGTTTACGAGAAAAGTAATCAAAGAAAGGTCAAAGTAAAGGTCAGGAAATAAACAATGAAGTATTTCAAACCGACACGCCCTGGAAGAACGGGACCAGTTAAGAATAACGTCTGGAGTAAAACTTTTTCCATCCTATAGAATTCATTCAATATCTTGAAGCAGAGTTTTATTATTATTATTTTAGAGTGTTATTGTTTTAAAAAACAGGAGAGGTGTCGTGAAACACCCGACAAGAGCGAAGCTCTTTACGCATTTGATGCTTATTTGAATAAAATCTAAAATTCTATAATTGCATAAATAGTGTATAAAGGAAAAGAAAAGTATTTCATTTCGAAACCGATGGTAAATAAGTTGAAGTTGAATTTGAAATAAATTCCAGTCCGAATAATAAGAGCGCCATCTGAGGGGGAGACCCAAATGCGGCGCATTTCATAGTTGCTCCTGCGATGAGTATGTGTCTAAGAACTAATTAACTTAATCTACTCTTTCACGCCCTTCTATTATGAGGAAACTTCTATTTACTTTTAAGTCTCTACTTTAATTTATTAGTTTCGATAAGCGGGGGATTTTCAACGCAATTACCACATCCTTATAGCATAAAATCTATGCCAAAGAGCAAAATTACAGTAAAGTAAAATCACTAAGCAAGTAATTAATCCTACACCGTAACGGTATCATTGACATTATAAATTACTTCGTTTGGCCTTAAATACGTACGACCTTCAATACCCTAGCCGCTGGTTATGTAACACGATAAGTACACATAATATACGTAGATGCAGAATGTTGTAATTTGACGATAAAGAAAACAATGTGTTTTCATTGAAGGCTTTTATCTCGCTAATGGTAGTTACATAAAATACCCAAGATGAGCTGCTGCTATTAGATGATGTATGTTTTTCGTGTCAAGGTGAACGAAACCTGTTGATGAAAAATAATTTTGATACTTAATGTAACTGTGTAATTTCAACCGATTATTCATATTTCATCTGTTTTCTTAGCAAGATTTCGACCTATTAACTCTTCTAAAAGTAAAGTAATGATAACTAATGTTCCATCCCTTGATTTATTTACCTTAATATATATTATCTTTATCTTTATCTTTAATTCTTTATTAGTCGATAGTTCTATCAGGAACAAGACTTCGTCACATAGATACAATATTTAAAATATAAAACAAAATAAAGAAAATATATAATATATATGGAATAAATAGAGCACACATAAAACCCACAATGACAAGTCATCGAAAAGCAGCTACTTCGCGCACGAAAGATATTCAGCTGTATTATAAAACCTTTTATTGTGTAAGTAGTTCTTCAATTGAATCCCAAACTGTTTTGATGATATATTATCTTTTATGTTGCGTGGAAGCTTGTTATAGAATTGGATAGCCCGGTAGTAGGGGCTCCTTTCAAATGTCGCTGTTCTGTGCCTGGGTATACTCAAACTACACGTGCCACGGGGGTCACTGCACTGGATACCTCTCCATTAGTGACAAAATCGCGTTTATTTTTTTGTACAAAATTAGGATTTCGTATATGTATAGACTAAATAACGGCAATATATGTAATTCCTCAAATAACGCCCTACATAAAGTAGTCGAAGGAACTCCCATAATACATCTAATTTTTTTTTGAAGTAGAAATATCTTCTCGGCTTGAGAGGATGAGCCCCAAAACACTAAACCATACCTTAGCCTCGATTCTACATATGCGAAATACAACATTCTTAAAGACTCTAAGTTAGTATTTTTCGGAGTTGACGTATGCCATACAGAGCCGAGTGGAGCTTCCGCTCCAGTCGGTGGCAATGTTCATACCATTTTAGCCCGCGATCCATAACCATCCCCAAAAAGTCCACTGCAGCGCACTCCTGCTAGTGGAACATACATGCTACATAAACTGAAATAGGGGTCGCACTGAAATGGACCACATGAGTCTTTTCGGCATTCAGCGTCATACCCCAGTCACAGAATAGACAGAAGCGACAAAGTTAGAAAATCTTGTGGTAAATTCTGTATGCGCATGGTCGGGAACCATATTCTAAATACGACGACACTGTTACATTTGGCTAACTTCATTAATGTTATTATTCTGGGATGATGCGTGCATATTAAAATTAAAATATATGATTATTGTTCTGTATCACTGATTTAACTTTTTAGCAAATACTATTCTTTTAATATATCCAAAACTCTAATATTTTTCGATTTCTGAGCTATTTCGAGGACATTCAAATCGACCACATGAACATCATAGCTGCCGACACGCCTTGTCGCTTCTGTCTATTCTGTGTCCCAGTCCTCGCACCAACTAGACATTACACTCACAACATCAGCTAAAGCATACAATAGTTCCTCGACACATGACCCCGACACTACAATGCTTGTGTCGTCAGCGTATTGCGAGAGAGTATGGGGGTCTATAGAAGAATTCAAATCATTGACATACAATACAAACAGTGTTGGCGCGAGAATGGAACCCTGTGGGACGCATATTCAATCATTATTACTTACACTATTGCAATTACAAACGACGCTTTAAAAATTATAAATATTATCATTTCATAATAGTAATTATGTAATAAATATTATTAGAAATTACGAATCAGAGGCCAAATACTACATCTGCCATATACCTACATAGAAATGTAAATATAAAGTACTACTGCATTTGTCTATAAAATCTCTAGCACTTATTTTGCATGCAATTGGAACATTATTCTCGATGATAAAAAGTTATAGTCAAATCACCAGCAAGAGGAATTCGTAAAATCGAAGTTGGGAACATAGCAAATCAAGCAAATGTTATCCAGTTGTTCGTATTATCACCGCATTTTGAATTGTACCATGAACTTAGAGAACAAATCGAGTTTAGACCGACTATTCATCTTAAATGAAAAAGCTTTACATCATATCACACATTATTAAAGCTCCGACATTGTTATAGTTTTAGCAGTAGATGTCTTCGAATGAAGAGACATCTTTCTTGTTAGTTCTCATAAATGAAATCATGTCACATAGGTAAAACTCTCACCACAAAATTATTTATCAAATCTAGTGACACGTGTTTGTCCTCTTGTTAATTTAATCGAAAATTGTCTAGACAGCGATTTCGTAGTATTAAGGTAATTAAAATTATACGTTGGACGCGCTTTAAAATTCAGAATAATAGTTGTCCCAGCTAGATTTAAAACGGGTTGAGGTATTTGCAGTTGTCGAAATTGATGACATTTGTTTTAAAGGATACGTGCTACAACAAAGAATACAACTTTGGGAAATTATAAAAAAATGCTCTAAGCTAGTACACATATATGTATTTTCCAGTTTCCCGTAATTTTTCGACAATTTTACCTCCAGCCCCTAACTATTCCTTTTCACGGTTAGTTCCATTTTATTCATTTTTTAAGAATTTTCAGTCAAAAACATCAAATTGCCAAAGAAACTAAAAAATATTTGATTTAGTCACACTGTACAATACATATGTTTTACATTTTCTATGCGATTCTAATGGCAAAATTTGGTTATGGAAGTAAATCAAGTACATTGGAATTTAAATTATTAACCAAATCAGTCCATTCAGTATAGTTCCAATAATTATTTGTCTTAAGCAGTGCATGTATTTACATTCTTCTATTATTTCATTTATATATGTATTATATCATTTTTGGCACAATAAAGTTTGGAAAACATGGATTAAATCTCACATTAACAGCGTTGAAAGTTGTTCACAACAAATTTAGCATATAGCGATATTTCCATTGACGTCCCAAGAATATTAAGATTAATATATAGTAAAGCTGACTTTTCTACTTCATATAAGATAATAATAAATTATCTTTGGGAATCAGCTCTTCAACAACGTTAATCGTTAAATTAGTATTTACGTTGATTACATAAAATGATTCCACGGGGTGGTTCTATATATAGATAGCTACATGTGTAGATAATAGTCCCATAAGTGCAATATGTAGTTATCTCTGCGTGCATATTATATCATATCCTCCTCTCTGTAAACGTAAATAGATAGTAAAATTAGGAGAGCTAAAAGTACACAGAAGGCAGCGATTATAACTGACACTTCGCCATCGAACCACAAAGAACTTTTTTCAAACTACTTCAAACTTTAAATTTAAAATTTTATCATTGTAGTACACGTAGATGGTGAACAGATATCAGCTTATTAACCCATTAGTACCCGCTGTACTCATTTGGGTACAGTTTACCGTACTAAAATGAGGACCGCGGGAACTAATGGGTTAATGGCTTGCCTACGATGTTCTTTCCCAAAAGCATGTACCAGTGATTTGTACTGCAAAATAGATTTAAAAACTGAATTGAAGTTTGCATAAATTTTGGAAATTCGGTATTCCTAGTGTTTCATAGTGTCATAAACTTTGCCATCGCAAAGCTTCACATTTTCTGGGTACAGTAAAATTGACAGTGCAAAAAGAATCATCATCGTCAGCAGTCAGAAGGCTCCAAGAAAAAAAGAAATGGAATTAGACGTGTGCCCACTAACAACGTCTCAATAGTATCTTTCTCGGTTTCTAGTGATTAAGCACCATTCAAAACTGCACCTTATATATTTTAGTTGATTTTCTAGATTCAAATTAATCATAATAGTCTTACTGGCCAATATCATAAAAGTCCTCTATTAACTAATGTTGTGAAGCACAGAAATGCTCGATAATTCAGATTTGGCTATAGCATGGTTACGTTTGACTAAACTTAAGTTTAATTATATCACCCTGAAACGAAGTAACAATCGAGTGTTGGAGAAGATAGTTTGAAATGAATCGAATCCGACAAAAGGTACGAAGTATTTATAATAATAGTAATAATAATAATAATTTTATTAAGCTTCAGAAAAGAAAAACCATCGTGTAAGCAGAAGGGAATACTCCTGCTCGCACATCATGCTCGTTCTGTCTCTCCTTCTGTTTCTGACGAAACAAGCACGCATGTATCCTTTCTCTCGCTCGCACATCATACTCCGTACTACTACGTCCATACTACTCTTGTTTTCTTTGTCTTTCACACGAAACGAGCTCCAAGCTCCACCCAAGTTTAACGCCCTTTACACTTACGCTTACGGTCGAGCTGATCCGGTGTCCCTTAAAAGTATTCACTTCACACAAAAATATATGTATATGTAATTTAAATTTCCAACCTAATCGCCGGTTTTTTCGGTGCTACTAGTCACGTTGTTTCCACGCCTTTAGAAATCCGTCAAACGATCAATGATGATTGGTATACAACGATTTGTTTGACAAAATCAGGAAAATTAATACAAGACGTCGAACATCAAGAACAATCGATTTAAGATGACAAAATGTCAAATCAGCAATGTTCATCTGCATCAGGCATGGGCAACCTCTTTTTGTAGAAGTTTTATGCTGCGAGTAATCTTGAAAAATATACATTTTTGTGGTATCCTTATGATTCATTATGAATTAAGTTTAGACGGGCCGTGCTAATATGCAACGAAAGAATTCAGTAGCGGGCCGGGCAAATCTTACTCGAGGCCGCATGTGGCCGGAGGTTGCCCATCTATAATCTACATAGTGTCAATTCAAGTTCAAAGGATTTTACTTTATTCACGTTTACCAAGAATAAAGGGCGGAATTATTTTCTTAATAAGATAACCGAACGAAAGTTTGTAAATTTGTGAATTTATTAGGCATGTAATAATACCTTTGGCATTTCAAATGGAGTTCAGTTCGGTGATTTCCATTCCTAATAACACGAATAAGTAATTTCGCCTTAACAAACAATTATCTAAAGCACTAGACCAAATAGAAAAGAGTGTATACAAATATTTTACAAAATTATATAAGTGCGTTTCTCTTTAAATTATGGTTTAGTGATTTCGAGCATGTGGTAATGATCTTGACATTTGGAACATTCAACAGCATATCGGGAAAGTAAAAGTAGGTCGTAACCAAAGTCGGACATTAAGTATTCATATGAGAATACATACGTATTAAGCGACATGAAATCAAATTTAATTAGATATCGTGGCGTTTAATCCTTGGACTAACGTTGTTTTACAGGCAATTATCATATTAATGTCTACTTCAAAATAATCAGAAGCATCCAATAACAGTCTTCATTTGGACTTGCATATTTCCAATCCGTCGTTTCTGAAAAAATTACAAAGAGAAATCTATAGAGAAATAAGCATCAAGATTATCGTTATTTGAACAATTCCTTTGTAGAGTTAATCATCCTTTGAAGCAAATATCAATAATAAACAACTCAACTTTTTATTTTAAACAAAGTTGTGAACACGTAAAACATTGCGAATACATACTCGCTAAAATACAACCTTTCTCTTCGACAAAACAACCAACTTTTAAGTAGAAATAATAAATGGAATTTTTACTTGTTTATGTAGCAACTTGATTCGTAATTTATATCTTCAAGTACCTCTTCATTATGAAATTACTATAATCCGAATCATCCCGCCGTAAATTTTCTAGTAAGTGCCTTTTTGCGATAAATCCATTTTTCTCCGGATTATCTAAAGCCTTAATGACTTCATTCCTAACTTCAACGAATTAAGGGTTACGTATATCTTTACAATATTTAATTAAGGAATAAATTTGAATAATTTGCATTTTTATCTTAAACCGCAAGACCGCTGCGTACTTAACGCCCATTAAGTGCAATGTTCTCATTTCAGAACCTACTGCAGTAATGGTAACGGGCTCATTATTCGCATTAATTAAAATTATTTCCATTTTTAATTGCTTCTACACAACAAAGTGGTCTCAGGAAAATATGTGCACCCAATCATAAGTACTCATAGTACTTCATGTTAAAATATTATATAAGAATTGGATGTGCTAGTATTGGTAAAGACATCAATAAGTTTATGAGTTAATATAGCATAACCACCACATAAGCATTTTATCAATCCAATAACATAACTGTAGTTATCAGATTTGTATTCCAGATCAGTTTTATAATTGTATTTCCTATAGAGATACATACCAATTAGCTGATACAATTTCTTTACTTTTAAGTCGATTTATTCCAATCTTCTTAATAAACGTGCTAACTGGTATTTCTACGTTATTGATTGAAACTGATGAACATTATCCTACTCTTAATGTAAATATTATCCAGACATATTTTGTTGCATTCATTTTGATCCTCTATTTTTAAACGCATTTTTGTGTTTCAAGTAATCTTCAGTTGTCCTGGGATCTTGATGCAATGCCAAAATTACTTCATGATCGTGTTGTGAAGTGTAGACATTTAAAGTAATTATATTTGAAAGCTTCCACGACCAAGATGATTACTGAAACGGTTTCCAATCTTTGGTATCTCAATATGACACGGCCAAAACCCAGGAAGCTTTTCATAATTTGAAGTAAATAAAACAAAAGATAATAGTGTCTTGTGAAGTTCCAGCTTTTACTAAGAATGTAGCAGAACTATTGTCGATTATCTTTATTCTGAGGGTACCATTCCTCAAATGTGACCCTGTGGTGTTAAGGGTTAAGAAAAAGGTGCTGTTTTACCACGACAATGCAGCCGCTCATTCAAGTGCAAGTGTTCAGCGAAATTTGACAGAATTGAAGTTCAAAATCCTTCCACATTTATTATTTAGCTCCATCAGAGATCCTCCTGTTCCCGAAACTTAAAACATTTCTAGGTGTAAAGAGATTTTGATGTGAGAACTGATAGAGGCTGAAAGTCATTACCGGGAGGAAATCGAGAAGGTAAACAAACGTTGGACCAAGTATGTTGAGCATAGAGAGGACTATATTGAAAAATAAAATATAAGTTGAATCCATATTTTGTTTTCGTTGTCATTCCGGAAACTTTTCAATCACACTCGTAAAGTGGAAACATATCTTTAGTGATTTTATTCATAATAGTAATAACAAAAGCATTGCGAAAGATATAATAAAACTTACTACTAAAAATACAATTAGAGTTTCCGGGTCAAAATGATATCAACTTTTACGTAGAAGGATGAATAAAACCTTTCCATTCATTTAAGGTAATCAACCTTGCCCGCAACACTTAAAAAATTAAAAATCTATTAGAATAAATTATATATTTTGTGTCCTATTTAGGTACTATATTTCATGAAATATCTGCTAAATGGAAATTTTCCCTCTTATTTTAGCTAAAAAGTGGTAGAGGCAACTTGAAAAGCTTTCAGAGTCTACATGTAAGATTTGTTTATCTTCAATGTTTCTATACAAAACTCAAATACAAACCAAGAATGATGGATATTGCTCTCTTTTGCATTCAAACGATTGAATCTACCCACAACTCAAAAGGATTATGCAATATATCACCTTGGCATGAAATAACAACTACGCTTAAATTTTCACTGTACTTCTTTGATTCTTCCCTATCTTTTTTTTTTTTTTTTAAATTTCATCTGAGATTCAGACACTTACCTTATTGTCTTATTGTTCCAGGTCTACGTATACAAAAAATCCACATATGATGAAATCAAACATCGGCTCCGCTCAGTTGGCATCTCCAACATGTCTCCAGCTGAATTGGGAACTTATTTCGGCCCATGGCATGCGCAGCATATAGGAAAAATTAAAGTAGCCAGCGGAAACAGAACCGTAGAAGCGTGGGCCGCCAAAAATTTAAGAGTACAATATTATTTTTACGTATCCTAGTTTACTGAAGATACACGATTCCGTCAATTTAATGGCCATCTTAAATGATATATTGAAGAATGAAGCGCTTGTAGAATTGGAGATGCGAGCTTTAACGCCTGCATTCAAAGATCCGGCGAAGAAAAAATGGTTTGAAGAGGTCCTAACAAACTTTCTTCATCTATACGAGACGAACTTGTGATGGGAAGGAAGTTAAGCTTGGTTTCCGTGGATGTGATAAGCGTTTGTGATAAAATCGCCTACCAGTGAAAAAAGCAAAAGAACTTGACTTAAATCTCGTACTCAGGATAAATTAATTTTTTCCCTTATATATTGTATACAAAAAGCGTTTATTGTGTACTATTTTATTTGTATGTGTGTATATGTGTGTGTGTATTTTTAAGATTAGAAATATATTAGTTATATTACAATTACTTCCATTTATATCTTATTTATTTGAGTAGTTGGTCCACTAAATCTATAATAATTTAGTAATATTAGTTCACGAATTACAATGGGATTCCTACTGTTACGATTAGAAAGTTGTGGATTGGAAGCTCTCGTCTATGAATATTGTAGGATTAGAAATTAATCGAATTTCTTAAATATTGACATTTGAACGCCTGCCTGCTTGTCCCTTGTCAATTTCCTAGAATTCACCACCAAAACTAAAGGAGTCTCCACTCGTATCAGTCGAAATTTGTATTCCTATAAAAAAGAAATGAACCTCATATTTATCACTGTACATATAAGTACATATAAGTAGTAGTACATTAAAGGCATAGTACAGTCCATTTTAGTATGAAGTAAATTCAGAAAGGGAAAATACATTAGAAAACCCTACATACTCAAATTCAATTATTTCAAAATTCTAAAAGGAGAAATTTGCTTTTTGCTTATTGGAAATAATGAAACAATTGAATTTTTATTTATATCTACACTCTTACGCTACGAGGACTATACTATCCTTATGAAATCAAATAGCTTTAAGTAAAACAATCAATTGACTAACAAATTCGAGTGTCTCAGTTGCATGTTACTCCTTTTTCCATTACATAACGTATATACAGAGATAAATATAATTAACCATTATTGTTTTGTGATTTTAATAAAATGTACAATAAACATGTTTTGTAACGGATCTTTGTATATCTTCGATGTGCATAAAATTCAATAAAAACTGTATTGATCACTATACGCAGAAGAATATAGTATTATTAATAATTTATACTAAATGGATTAATAAATCACTATAAAATTTTAGCAATCTTCATATAATTTAGAACTACAACTCAAAAGACAGTTGTTAGGTTGATCAGAAATTACTGTTAAATTTCTTTGTAAATAAAGAGGCAGCCTTCTTAAGAAAAAGAAGTTCTAATCATTGATATATTTATTACCTTAATCTGACTCCGTCGCTCAATCAACATATTCATACTATTTTCTAAAAAATTGTATCTGAGGTAAAAATGTAATCGTTTAAACGAAATTTTAGGAACCGGAAGAGATACAAGTCGGACGACGCAATTTCCGATGAATATGGGTTTGCAAACTTGTAACTTGCTATTTGAACGATAGTTATAGTAAATGCTAACAAATTTCGGGGAAAATCAAAAATCTAAATAATAACATAAGCCCATCCACAAAGGGTGACAGAACAGCACTCTTTGCGAAATTTCTACTTTCTATGCCCAGTAAATTTAGTTTAGGGAAAGCACTTACTTTGTCCTTATATTCGAAATTCGCATTAGTGACGTAAGGTTCGGGTATGGCAACAGAATCTCCAATGATGACACCTTTTCCTTCGGCAAAATTATAGACTGTAACTGCTACGCACGTACCTAACCTATCCACTAAACAAAATGCACTGTAACACGTTCAAAACATAACAAATTAAGTCACTTCAAAAAACTAAAAACTTACAATGGTACAGCGTCTTCGTTATGTACAGAACAAACAACTTTACCAAGTATAACTTTTTCTTCGTTTATACCAGGATTTAAATCGTTGATGTTCACTTCCTCTAATTTTGCAGTTTGTCCACTTGATGATGTATAGCTACCACCTGCGTAGGGTCCGAGTTGCTTTGAATCTATAGACTACAATAACGTCAATTTGAAAAGAAGGTGAATATTTGTATATTATACCAATTATGTGACTCATATAATTACAATACAAAAAAATTGTAAATTGACAGTAAAACTCAAATATCTCAATAATCAAAGCAATTCTAGAAAATCTTTCAGAACCATGAATTCAATTTCCCTTTCATGTCTGTGAAATTGCGAACACCAGCAACAAGCAGAAATATTTAATAAAAAGAATTACGTATGTACCTGCAATAACTGCATCAGTCTTTTAGACTTCATCTTGCCGGAAGTCGATACCAATTCATTGATATCATTTAGATACTTTATCAACTGTTTTTCCTTAATCTTTGGTGGTTCCCAAATTGGATCATATAAACTAGCATTGTTAAAAGATTCTAGAGCCCATTTGAACTCCTCTTCGTATTTTAAAGTCTACAAAATATAGAAACAAATTGACCAAAAAATTAAAGCTCATACTAGTTACTTACGATTCCTTTATTATAGTGTAGATCTGGAGTTGTCTTGGCAACGATGTCTTTCTCCTGTAATTAGAAATATAAAAGCGTACAAAACAATCGGGAACCATCTCCACGAGTACGATGTTTTGGGAAAATCACTTTCCTCTCAAAAGTATATATTTCTGTATTAAGTACATATTGACAGGTATCGGTGAAGTTCATCAACCAATTTATGTTAATGAAAACGGATTGATGAACAGTTAAAAAATTCCAGTTAAATAGAGTTAAATTATGGACTTCTTAAGTGATAAGCTTTAAGATTGGCCTACTGAAATAACAGAGCAAATATGTGTTACTTAAGAAATGTAGAAGGTATCAATCATAGTGGATTAGAACAACCAAAGAACAAAATTACACCCTAGCAAAAGTAAATAACATACGATGAGGACAAAAGAATGAGCCCAGTCCAATGAGTAACAGAAATTGTATAGCAGCAGGTATACTACCAATGAGAATATGGAAAATTTCTAGTATAACCTACTGGGAGAAGGGCAAGAATTATTTCTTAGCTCACTAGAACACAAACAGTAACCCAACTAATATCTTGTAGAAATCTGAACAATTGGGTTGTTAATGACCCTAAATAAAATTTGTTTATTAATGAAACTAAGGTGAATTTGAAATGTCCAGATGCTTATAAAAGATACGGCAAAATCTGGAAACATTCGGCATCTATATCTCTACAAAAGCAGAAGCCTTTAGAAAAGAATTTAGTTTGGCGCTGATACAAAGTTCTTCGTGCCTTCGTCATTTAGTTTCTTGCAAAACAGTACTTAATCACATATTGTAAAATTGGGTTAAGTAAATGAAATCAAACTTCAAGTTATCCCAGTTATCAAGTCCCAAAGCTTACAATCAGACTAGTTGAGCTGTTGCAGCTCTATTAATGTTTGTTAGAAATCATGGAAATTTCGCTCTTGATTGGAAATAAATTTTATTCACAAACGTAACCAATATATATATAATATATGTTTGAAATGTTCAGAATATGAAAAATAAAAATACGGCCAAAATCTGGAGAAAACCTTGTATCTGTAACGTTCTGTTCTGAGATCTTCTCTGAAGAAATTTCTTTCAGTGCGTATCAGCTTTTCATTCCTTTCTACTTTGTTATATTTTGCAAGGCAATGAATGCTCGTGTATTTGAAAGAAAGTACTCAAGACGTTACGGCTCAGTTACGATATAAACCAATATTATAAAGACTTAGACACAACACAGCAGAACTATACAAGGTCTATAACGAATTAGCAGAAAGAAAATGTGTCCAAGTAAGAACACCGATAGGAAATGCCAAAAGAATGGAGAGAACATTAAACCTTGAACTACGCCGACTCTTTTGCTTGTATATTTTTGGAAATGTTTTATCCAACAAATATACAAGCAAAACAGTCGATGTGGTTTAAGGTTCAAATTCCAGGTATTCAGGGTCGACTTATAACTCACTTATTCACCAAATTGAGTATCCACGTTCATTGTGAACAAGTGGAAATAATAGTGGCTCCAAAAACCAGTATAGAAGAGGAATAAGTGATATAAAATAAACATAGAGAAGCACCAAGAAATCCTCAACATTTGGACACATGCAGTTTTGACAAAATCCCACTAATTCATTCATTTTGGCATTTTGTGAAGAAAATATGAGCGAAGTTTTAAAATTGGACAAAACAATGGTATCTAATCACGGAAGTCAATGCAATGGAGGAAACCGAGAAAAGTAAAATGGCAACAACTTTCTGAAATTGCAAAAGTATACTTCTAGTGAATTTTAGACAACCTAATACTAACATTAATGTCCAAAACTACACCATAGGCTCGCCATAGAGGCGTAGGGTGAATAGAGGATAGTGGCTCCCCTTTCCCTTCCATGGACCACATTCATCTGCATGCACTATGGGACACCATTCGTCGAAAACAACGGGAAAAACTTACTAAAAACCATACAGTGTGAACAGGAACTGTGGCTTCCAACAACTTAATCATCAATCTTATAGTACAGATATTGTCTTTGACGCGTTTACATTTTTCGTCAAATGAAAGTCCACGGAAATTAAGAAAGATTATATGCAAAAATAACATTTCATTTTTTTCCAAACTACATAAGCCGAGATTATATGACGATCTACTTACGTAAGTGTTCATAAATAAAACACCCCAATCGAGGAAATGCTAAGAAGACGTAATTGAATACAAATTGACCGCACCATCGAAAGTTATATAAGAACTATACAACCATTACACTTCAACATCCCCGAAAGGCGAAAACTTGGAAGTGGACACCCAAAGAAGTTTACAAAAGGTAATAGAGGAAACGAAAAAACACATGAAGGAGTCCAAAAGCGACAGAGGAAATGTGAAAACATTGTAGAACAAATTGTTAAAGATCGCATACAAAATGCGCAGGGTCAGCAACTTTAGAATCTAACACACTAGCTAACTCACAATCAAACAGAAAACTTAAGTGTGCTTAAAACATTCCAATACAGGAGTGATTTCAGCAAGAAGAGGAAATTATGAGAATTGTACTGTTGATTATCGGAAATAAATTTTATTAATCTGTAGCGCTAAGGTAAGTTCTATAAAGGTCTTATAATTATGAGAAAAATAATAATCAAAGTGCTAGAGTTGTAACCCCAAAATTTAGAGTTATAACTAAATGATAGTGATTGCAAGGACTGTGGTGTATTTACTGTATCACATCGGCAAATTCCTTACCACTCAATTGTTTAAGAATAAATTCCGTGGAACGTGTTTCACATTCATTGCTGTGGGCAATTGCGGTTTGCTACCTCGGTGACATCGGACCTCTGTTCGCTAGCACGAGGCAAGCATTATCAAAACCCTAAACCGATTAAGCAAATAGTTTTCTTAAAGTTCTAAAACATGCATATTTACCCCACCCTTACTGTAATTGTGTGTGGGGCGTAAAAAATAATTTTGTCGCAGACGGCCAACAAACTTCCGTCCGTCGCAAAATACCCTCATAAATAACATGTCAAGTGGACAGCCTGTCTAACTTCTACAAACATGTGAAAGAAAGCAAAAGTACCTGTGAAAGGATGCATTTTGGTTTGAATAAGTTTTAAACTTTAAGCTTTAATTTCCCGAAGAAAAATTCAAATGATAACTAACCTTACAAAGACTAATATCACTTAATTATTTAATTATAATAGACTGAACAAGACAGAATATTGAATTGGCCCGTTATCTCGATTTAGACGATTGGTATTTTAATGTATGTGTATCGTTTCATACGCATCAAGTTCTGTAAATTAACATGTTTTATCCATTTTTATGTCGTGCCCCGTGTCGTACATATGCTTCGCGATACTTGACGAATCTATCCTACCATAACGGTAATGTTCCACATGTTCTTTAAATCGTGTAGCTTCTGCGGGCCTCGACTGTCCTATATATGCTTTATTGCCTTCACTAGAACCAATTTTATAGATACTAAACTGTTCCAAATCTGTTTTGTCTGTTGCAACTAAATGATTAAGCTGTTGGAGTGTTTATAGGCTAAGTAGGCCAATGTTGCTGGTTTACAGGCAGAACTTGATATTTTCTTTAATCATTAACATTAAGCAAAATTAAAAACTTTTGGAATTTTCACACATTATAAGTACATTCAGTTTTCATTTTCTAAATTTGGTATATATATAACTGCTTTAAATATAAATACTTACTGCTTGAGAATAGGCACTTAAACACTGCTTTAGCGTCTTTGGGTTTTGTGTTATTCCAAAAAATGATGACAGATGAGCATTAGCTAAAACAGCCCATGAAATTCCATCATGAGGATCTAATTGTACAGCATCCTTTGCAAAGTTTAAACCAACTTCAATATTATTCTGCCGTTCTTCCTGATTACTAGCTGTATTCTGTCTTGCTAACATAGACAAATTCCTCAAAGAAATTTTATTTTTACCCTGTAAACAGTGACTTATAAAATCATTAGCACACTTTATCATTTTGGTATACATATAATAATGCCTTATTAAAACAGTTTGTGGCCTCTTTCAAGTTATCATTTTTCCAGTAACATTCACCTAACTCATTCCAAGCTTCAACCAATTTAGGATCCAATTTTAGAGCCTTCGAAAGAATATCCTCGGCTTCTTTATTATATCTAGGTACTACATTTAAAGCTCTTCCTTTTTAAATAATAATATTTTGCACGAGTCGAATTGTCTACACAGTCTGTAAAACTAGATTTAAAGAAAATACATTTGGATATGATGATTTTACCTTTATATTTTGTAAATAACTCTAAGGTTTTCTGTAGTTCGACTTCGATATCACGATTTCTGTTTATGGAGTGATTGAGATCATGGTTTTCAAAATAATGATCTCTAAAATGATACAGGGCACATACTTGTTCCTGAAACGTATTTGTATAAAAGGGATAGGCTGTTAATACGAGTAGGTGTGTTGAACACCTGTTTAAATTTCATTAAAATTAACCTACTTACACCTAAAATTTTCAATATATCTTCGTTACTAACATCATTAAAGTCTTTTTGCTTGTTTTCATGATATGAATTCATTATAGTAATCACTATCTTAATACAAGTATTTTTCTCATTCTCCAGAATAGTTTGACAGCGAACATGAATAAATACAGGTTATGTTTGTGTGTGTTGGGGATGCTTGTTGAAAGTGTCTGTTGTGTTGCCTACTTTTCCTGAAACTGAAATCTATATTTAAAAAATATTTAGCTTGTTCTTATGAAATAATTGTATAGTTTAGATCAGGAATAATATGTGCACAATGAGATAAATCAGGCATAGAAATGAAGATAAACCTCACAATGTGAAGCTCACATTTATTAAAATTGTATCACAAGAATCGTGAAACTAAAATATGAAAATACAAAATATGTATATATAAGAAATAGATGATGAGAACCATCAACTACAATTAAGTTAATGAGCTGGAGGAGCTGACTGTTTATTACAGCTACGAAAATCCGCCTTTCCATAAATAGATTGTCGCAAAGGGAATTGGGATCTTTACAGCTTTTGAACTCAGAGTTGGATATTCATTTGATTGATATTCAAGGCTCCACCAAATCGGAAGAAGCAAATTTAGTTTTCAGGCTGTTGTCGCAAGAGGGTTCAATTAGACTCTCGTCTTCCTGCGAAGTGAATTCTGATAGAGCATGAGCATGGAAAGGATCTTGGATTCACAAAAATTTCTCGAAGTTGTCTTCCTCAAAGTATTTCCCAAGTCAGTTTTGAGAGGTGTTCCTTGAAAAGGGACAGCAAGTCTTGTGAAACAACGACTTTATTACAGGCCACGTATTTGTGCAATTTAGGGAAACAATGTTGACCGCCATCCTCATTGGTTTTTCTTATCTATAACTGCAGCTTTTTCCTAATCGCCGCAATCTTCTCCAAAAGTCTCAAAATGTGCATGTTATTGTCGTGCAGAGACAGATTGTAGCTTTTAAGTTCTAAGCAAATGCGAGAAATATACGCTATTGGTCAGAAACAAGTCTTGACACGTTTGCATAGCCATCCCCTGCAATATTGTTTAGTATACTTCAGTTCATTGACCGATGCAGACATATTTCCCTACCGCTAATGTGTAAATCATGGAAGACACAATTAAATCAATTGAAACGTCTGCAAGATGTATTTGGAGCGATTTTTCTTTAATTTTCTTTAGTTTATTACATGAAAGTTGCATTTACATTTACATTCTTCATAACTATTATATAGCACAAAATTATAACAAAACTAACTTTCCTTTCTTTATTTTGGCTCCGCTCGTTTCAATTTTACCGACTTTTTATTCATGTTAAGGTAAAGGTACTTCAGAAACAAATGATAATCCCCATTGAGAGATTACACTATCAATATGGTAATTTCAATGCGCGATAAGACACGAAGTGGTACTTCTTTGCCTACGTTTTACCAGTTTTGGCCTGGTAATTGGTTTCATAACGACTTTAATAGTCGCCTATCAGTTATTATGTTTAATCTTTTTGTGCAGCCTCTTCTGATTTTTTCAGCGCAGGCTACTACAACAAATACCTCACCCTGTAAAACCGTTACATGTTTCCTCAGGCTCAGTCATATTCTGTTTCTAGGGCACAGTCCGTAGATACCAGCTCCCTTGCCCCGGTTGGATTGCGCTGAGTGCCTCAAGGGATTCGTCATCCAGTTCCTGGTCGGTATTTAGATGTTTATTTTGTGTGTAAAAAGATTTCTGGCATCATACTGTCTGTAGGCATCTATAATAATGTCTCGTCCAGTACCTGCTGTTCCAGTTATATCTGTGTCCACGAAATTACGTTATTAGGACACCATAAGCAGTTAGCTTTCAGTGTAAAGACTAAGGCTGCCATAGCCTCTGCTTTCACGAATAGTTCGAGCGGAGCGATATCCACTATGACCTTTATCGCAGCGGTTCCCGTACTGCTTATTGCTTACGTGATTTACCAAGAAAGTTTTCGACTGAAAAGTAGTGAGCATTTTTACTGCCGGAGACATTTCTGCCCTCCTCCATCAGATTACAGCTCCGGAGATGATCATTGGTCTTGCTACCGATGTACAACCGGTGTACCAATCTTGGCTTTTATCCCCAGGTCTTTCCTAGAAATCTTTTGCATCGCCAGGACAGCTGTATGGCCCTGTTTGTCTCTTTAACAAGCTGTTTGCTCCAATTCAGTTTTGTATCAAGCGCTATGCCGAAATAATTTACTTCGTTGGTCAATTCTAGGCTATGGCCGAACAGTTGTATGCCGTCCAACCCTTCTAGTTTTATCTTTTGTAAAAACTACCGTCCTTGTTTTGTGTGGGTTAACTGAGAGGCCCTCGTTTAGGCATCGTCTTTCCACAGTTTGGAATGAATTTCGTATGATGCCTGCAACCGTTCCAGAAAATTTTCTCCTGGACATAATAACAATGTTATCAGCGAATCGTTACGTCTATCTTCCTTGATCATTTAATGACCTGATAAGATCGTCCACTACTAGACTCCACAGTAGTGGTGATAGTACTCCTACCTGAGGACATCCTCTTGCTGTCCTCATAGTGACAGTTTTATTCTGTAGTTGGCTTAAACTATTGACCCATTTGAATATACCATATATAGTGTTGTTTATTATCCGGATAATTAAGAACGTCGAGGTATTGTCAAAAGCACCCTGTATGTCCAAAATACTGCAAGCGCATATTCCTTTCAGTACAGACTCCTTTTAGGTCCTCCAGCCAAATTGCTCCTGGTTTCTCTTTCTTTCCATATTACTAGTATACAAAAATTCGTATGCCATGCTGCACGACACTAATATCACGAATTACAATTGAAAATGCCGGAACTTTTAACAAATGTGTATTAATAAGTTATAAGTTTCAAAGAGTATCGTGAGGGCACCCCACCCTACAGTATGTAGCAAGACGAAACCTGCACAGCAAAGTGACAAGTAACAAGTGACGGCTTTTTGTAGTTCGTTCAAATCATCGTCATTACAAATCTTTTAAATGCAAAGTGCGTTGGACTCGAAACAATGTGGTTAATATCCAATTTGCTATCACTCGTGAGATGAAGTTCAGATATTTCTTTTAGAAACAAAATTTTCAAATTCACTTAATTACTTTTCATGGCTTTGCACAGTGGCTTATTTAACCGATACTTTTGAGCATTTAAATGTGCTGAATTTGAATTTAAAAGGAAATTACTTACATATATTCACAGTTGAAGACAAGATTGAAGCAACAATTAAGAAGTTTGCGGTATGGTCCAAACGAGTTGAAAAGGATTCGTTTACAAACTGTCAAACAGTTGGATTAGAAATACTGTCACCAATAAAAATGAAGATCTAAATTTGAAGACGAAGATCAACTGATTGATTTGTCAAGTAACGGAATGTTAAAAACTGTTTTTAATACTGAAAACTTAATAGAATTCTGGTTGATGGTACAACGGGATCAGAAGAAATTGACTCTGAAGGTTTTAAAACATTTAGTTCCATTTTGCACAACCTACACATGTGAGCAAGGTTTCTCAACGCTCTTGTCATGAAAGATAAATATAGAAATCGGCTCAATATTCATTATGATTTCTATCTAAATTAGTCCAGAATGCGTATATTGAAAAAATTTTGAGTAAGAAGCACAGATTTCATCTTTCACACTGAACAGTTATTGTATTACATGTATGTATGTAATATATTATGATTACTTCAATACTGATACTTATCATCACCAAAATGTACGCTTACTTTTTAAATATTGAATGGTTGGGCACAAAGTATTAGATGTCCATTCGTGCCTTGTATTTATAATATTTGTACAATAAAGCAATTTAAGAAATATTGGTTATTTTATTTCCAGAAATTTTGCTTAAGCTAACCGTTTGAACACATTGAATTTGAAAATCTTTGGAGGCTTTGGTAACCACATATCAAAGGTACGATTTCAATAGAGAATGGAGGGTTATTTCATAGTTCACTTGGAATTCGCGATTGGCTAATACTTGGGTTGGGGGTCGACGATTGGCCAATACTTTCGTTGGGGGTCCGCGATTGGCTAGTACTTGGGTTGGAGGTCCGCGATTGGCTAGTATTTGCATTGGGGGTTCACGACTGACTGGTATTTGGGAATCACTGCTCTAGTGGACATGCATTTAATATGTCTGAAAATTAGCAGGAATTTTGTAATGCAATGAAATCAAACAAGTTAATCTGAGTTTCTCTCAATCTACACACCTACATTTATAATTTATAATTATAACTAAAATGATTTCAGGACTGTATGAGCATGCGCAAATGGATTTCCGGTTTTGCACGATTTATCTGTAGGTAGCACTGATTTCAGTTGTATGTGGGGGTACGAGTGCGTCAAAGGGTTGATGTTGATAACGTAAAGCGCTGATGGGGAAAGCAGTCCAGTGGTCGAAATAGACATGCCAACATTCCACTATCGAAGAGTTAAGGAACTCATAGTTACCAATATCATTGATAAACAGTTCCGACCTTAATGGTTACTTCATCTTTCAGTTAATTTCCTCTGTGAGTAGGTTAACTGGCTCTTTTAACCATGGGTTGATAAACCGCATCTTAATTGCGCATTGATAAACTGACCATGAATTCTATAGCAAATCTTGTAGCTATATCAAAATCTGTGGTACTATTAAAACACAAGTTCCTTTCAAAGCTTACATAAAGAGACGTTCAAGCAAAAAAGGAGAAAATATAAAATTATCCTGGCATTGGAATAATACCAATAACTTCTATCCTACCTATCACATAGTATATTATTGACGACTTGTTGGCACACAGTACAACTGCATAGTAAAATTGGTTGCCTAGGACTATCGCCAGATTACATTTTCTTCCACATCGCAAAAGCCTAATAAAAATGAAGGTTTGAGGATAACGATAGAATGCAGTTTCTTGTAGGGTTGTTTATTGTTTCAACAAGCACCCATGTAATTTTTATAGCTCTCCAAGCAGGTATATTTAGTACCATCTAGTATCAACCGCAGTTATTATATGTTATAGTAATTAAACAAGAGATGGTACTGCCTGCAAGAAGCTATCGATCAATACTAGTTTCTTTGCGTTGATCTTGAGCTTTGAGGAAAGATGGCAGTGGAAACGTCGAATATGTTCTGTATGAAAATCTTCACCCAGCTGCTCCTGTATTTCGGCGCAGCCAGTGTAGCGCAGAGGAGCTCTGTACTGCATTGTGTTGTATTTGAGGTTCTTCTGTCAGAGAAATAATCACAAAGGTGCAGTCGTCATTGTTGTGTTTTTGCCTGTGTGGGTGGTTGTGGTACTTGTTATCATTGTTGACAGCGTTTTAGCAAAATAAAGCGACTAAATCATGTTATAGTTGGATTATGTGAGTGACACCATGGAGTAGTGTAGTGACCTGTATACTTTGCTCAATACAATTCGCATTGCTGGATTTCTTTGGATATCATTCATCATCAAAGACTACAATGACTACCAGACACATTCCTGCAGATAAGGTAATTCTCTTTGAAATAACCGCACCCTTCCTGAATTGTATTGCAAAGACATACGGCGACCTACTTTATTTCATAAAATATCTTTTACTACTTGCTCTTAGTTTAAATGCCAAGTATTATCACCAGGAATCTAAGTTTAACACCAGCGATGAATCACTTTTTGTTTATACATGCTCAGCTGTTACATTAACGTTGTAGTTATCAAAATCATTTCAAAACAAACTCTAATAAGAGTCCGTTATACTATTCAGAAAAGTCTCTTCCTCAGACTTTCTAGTTGATGACTAATACGTCTTGTTATTACCGTTTCTCACAGCGTTTTTCATCAATCTTTTTGTTTTGAAACACAGGTAGAATTTTTAATATGTGTAAAATGTATCCGAATTCTCGATGTTATCGTTCGAAGGTCTGTAGAACAGGTACTCTATTATGTCTTCTGGTTGAGCTGGCTATTGAACAAAAGAAGCTGGCCCTTGTTTTTCCCGCTTCGCTGGATCGTAATTTATTCTTCTTTTTGATGCTACCTACCTGACTGTCCATTAAACAATTCAAGTTGGAAGAATTCAGAATTGGAAACGTGATGATCGTTTATGGAGTTTATGTAAAGGAAGAATTAATTGTGGTTTTGTTTGAAAAATATGATCTACAGTACTTTATTTTATATTTTTAGGCAGACGAAAATACATGTAACCACGAAACACTTTTTTTTTCTTTTTCTACAATCTTCAGATGTGAGTAAGAGTTTTGGCATTTAATTTCAATGATTATTTTAGGACTAACGAATTTTTATGTCTAAAGATTAATTCAGAAATTTTGGAGCTTTATCCAAATTTTGTCCATTAACTTAAAAAAAGTATATATATATATACGCAGTGCGTTTTATATCCACTTTTTTTTTTTTAGGAAACGTCCAAGCAGATTATGACATTATTCTTGTGGAATTTCATTTGGTTGGTCTGTCTCTTTCTGAGGCTAGTTGCAAATTTTCGCATTGCACCTGGTCTCATATTTATGGAACCACGTATTTTTGATGTGGACGAGTATTATCGTTTAAAAAACTTTATGATCATACAGTTCTTCCAATGTATGAAATGAGTAAGTTACACCATCACATGTAGATACCTGAAGATTTAAATACCTTCGTTGTAAGAAATGCGTTTTGGATCAAGTTATTATCAGGAGAATTGATGGATCCAACTTTTTTGTCGTTAAAGTACACACTCAGTAATAAGAAGTCGCATAATCATATCTAGATACCTTTAACAGTTAAATATTTTCGCGGCGTCTGATACAATTTGGGCCAAATTATTTTCATGAGAATTGATCGGCCCAATCCTTGGATATTTCACCATTTCTATTTAATGTAGATGAGTATTATCATTAAAAAAATAGTGGTCCCACAGTTATTCCAGGGTATAAAAGAGCAATAAGTAATACAATTATGTGCAAAGATGTTTAAGAGTTAAACATTTTCGTGGCGTGCGATGTGTGATTAAATTATTATAATGAGAATTAGTCGGCCTAATCATTTTATCATTGCACATTTCCACGGTGTCTATATCATGTAGATGTCTATTACATATTTGAAAAAATGGGCTGTTCTACAGTTGATCCAGCATATGAACGAACAATAAGTGGGACAATAATTTGGTGAGGTGTAATATGCGTTAGGCCACATTATTATCATGAGAATTGGTCGGCCCAACTGGTCTTTCGTTAAGCATTTCGCCCGACCAGGCATCATTATCTTTAAAAATTAATGGTTCTAGCTATTCAAATATATGACAGAACAATAAATCGCACAATCATATCCAGATATTTGTGATACTTAAACATTTTTGTGGCGTGGGATATATTTCACATCAAGTTATTATCGTGGAAATTAATCGGCCTAACTCTTCTACCTTAAAAATGTCACCAAGCCAAGAATTCACCATATCTATTCCACATGGAAAACTATTGTCTTGTCATTTCAAGTTAATGGTTCTACAGTTGTTCCAGCGTACGAAAGCATAATAAATCGGTTAATCATATCATTTACATAATAGCAAAAAATATAGATCGGATAAAAGACCATGCTGCTGTAATACCTTTTGTGATTCATTCATTAATTGGTTAGTTGAAAATGTCCAAAAACTTCAAAAGAAAAGGTATATAAGACTTAATAGACTGAAACAATAATCTATGTAGAATATGAGTTAGCACATTACTTCCTGCGGATCGGATACGGCCCGTCAAATAATCTTATAGGACGCGCTGGAAGTCGTTCAATATCGAACATTTTTCCAAGCTTCTGTATTCTACTGTTTAAAATCCTAACATTTATGAAACTGAAAACAATTTAATTGGTTGTCCGATGGGAGAAAAAAGATGTAAAGTCAAGGCTTATAATAAAAATTAATGTTATTGTTGTTTATTTTTTTCTCCAGCCCGCCAAGCGTTTGGAAATTTGCTGTTCAAAACATGCAAAAAGTTTGTCGACCTCTGATCTAGAACGCTTCAAATTACCCTTGTGAAATGTCATTTCGTTTCCTTCCCAACGAAATTTGAAATTTGAGGATCATATTCATATAACCACACATTTCGAATCAGACTAGTAAAATTGATTAAGTAACCTGTTCTATTGATCCGTTTTATTCTATCTAATAAATTGTTTACTATACTAATTTTACTTGTACGAGAACGATTATTTTAGAAAGAAGAGTGGTTCTGTAGTTTGTAGTCGGCGTACAAAGGCAGTATGACGCGTACAATTTCGTCCAGATATGTTGTTGAGTAGGTAGTACAATGACTATTTAGAAGTAAATGGGGATCCGTACAATCTTAACTTATCTCGAGACACACTATTAGATCTATTACGTTATTTTTTTCATTTGCCATGTGTATGTAAAATAACATGTATCTGTATTATCTGTTCGACGATTGAAACGGAATTTCATCAGTAGTTATAAGTAATACTTATCATCGTTTCTCCTCATTCTTTTTGTTGACGATGCTTCCTTTTTATGCATAATTAATGCTGTTGGTTTCTAATCAGATATGTTACTTTTTGGTACCAACATAGATGAAATGCAAAACAGTCATCTGGTTTGAACCAGAGCTTGAATTCGATCAACACGTCTGGAAACCCAAGTTATAGGCAATATATTTTTGTGTTAACAACACCACAAATGCAGTGTGTATAATTTGTAGACAATAAATCGCACGTGTTAAGTTGATGTATGTAACAAGTAACGAATAATACAATTTTGGTTCCACCTTCTATAACTTTCAACTTTTATATTGCAAAGCCTGAAATTACTGTGGATGCGGTTAAAATTTGTTAAATTGGACCGGCTGGTGGTCGTTAAATAAAACTGGTTCATATTAAGTTATTTTCCTTTTCTATAATGCGAGTATGTCACAAGATGGAAAGTATGGATGTTGCCACCAAAAATAGGAGAAAGAAAACTTTATATTGCGAGAATATGTGAATGATAGCTGAAAAGTATAATGTATCACGGATGACGGTAGAAGGAATTGACAATAAAGACACAAATGTTTTTGGGAGTGAAAAATACTCAGATCTTCTATACGGAATATAAGAACTTCGGAATTTTAAGTCTTATTGAGATTATTTGTACCTTTTTAAGGCCTAGTGTAGCAATTGTAGTGGATTCTGGTTCAAATAAAATAACAAATAATAAACTAACTCTAATATTTAATTTTGGACAGCTAAATAACAAATTGACGAAAATCACGTATTAAACCTAAGTTATATGATAGGTCTCTGCCACAATTAGGGTCAAATAAACAAGACTGGTTTGAATGATAGTTATATTTCCAGAACGTTTACAAACGTTTTCGGAACACCTTTCTTCAGTGAAAATATAACTAGATAAATGTATAAACAAACATTTGTTTTTTATTTGGGAACTATCAACAAAATAACTAATGACTAGGATTTCTTGATATAAAGGATATACAAACAACTTTTTTTATATATATAAATTATAAATAACTAATTTAATGTGTAAACACACATGCAAATTATGAAAATACTTAGAAAAGCCTTATTTCAAAAAATCTTTGTCGAAACCTTAACAATTCTGAAAATGTAACTATCCTTCTAACCAGTCTTGTTTAATTGACCTAATTGTGGTACAGAACTATCATATAAGATAAGTATAAAAAACGTCACTAAAAGAAAATATATATATATACATACGTTTTATTAAACCTAAGCTTTTTGTACTTTTATATTATATCCCAGAAAAATATTCTTAGATGAACAGCGTTCAATTTAAGGTACCTGTTGTGGAGATTAGTTAAAGTTAAGAAACTGTACTGAATTGGACCATTGAATCAGTTTTGAAATTAACTCTATGTCAATCAACCAAGAAACCAAAATATTTGCTTTCTTAGGTTTGTACTTTCATAACTTCTTTCTTGTAACTTATATTTATTTTCATCAGCTCTAATATGAATTTAAATTTTCAACTAGAAGAAATGGTTCAAAATCTAAGTCTTCGCCCTCCAGTCGATGTGGTATTTGTTTTTAGTTAGATTAGTTCTGACTGGGTAGTTGATTCCCCTTACAATCAAATAACTACAAAACCCCTTTTAAGAGGTCCTGCAAAACGGCTTTATTTATAGCCTTCCTATACTCACGCATACGGTCTGTGAGACCGATTTATATAGTATAGTATACGTCTTTCATTTTGACGTGAGTATAGGAAGGATATAGGAGGAATGCGGTGCTCCGTCGATCCGTAGACATCTCTTCAAAAATATTTTCCTTTTTTCAATTAGGGTATCAACAAGTAGTAAATATATGCTTAGGTAGTTAATAATTTTCGTAGTATGCGTAGTTTATTTGCTTTAATTACTACCGCCTTTCTCTTAGAAAATTTGATGTCACAAATCACTCATTTGCTGTGAAGTAGGTACTATATGTACCAGGGTGATTCGTAAAGTAAGTTCCATTTGGTTATTTTAAAAAACAATAGATGAAGATGTTTTTATTATATTCAACTTAAAGCTACTACTTTCAGCTATTTCTGCACATAGCTGCCATTAAGATTGATACATTTGTCATAATGATGAAACAGTTTTCCAATGCCTTCTTCATAGAACTCTGCCCCTGTGAATAAAGCCATACTAACATACTAACATTTTAGTAACAAAAGTGTACATGAAATTTGAAGAAAAAGGCAATCAGTTCTGTGATTATGAATCGCTGATTTTCTCTGCAACATTACCCAAAAGTTCGTCCGACACAACAGTTGATCTACTCGGTTCTTCATCATGGACATTAGTTCGTCCTTCTTGAAACATATTGCACCATCTTCTAACCACACTACCACGCATGACATTTTCACTATAAACAGCATAAAATTCACGATAAATCTCATCAGCCTTCATGTTCTGTCACACATAAATCGGATAACAGTACGCAGTCCACAGTCGGCGGGATTTTCAATTGCAGCAGCCATTTAAAACGACCAAACTAGCACTGCCAGACTCATTTTGAACCAGACTACACCGCAGCGTTGCAATCGCTTTTCTCGCTCTTCTCACTAGATAGAAACCGAACTTACTTTACGCCTTCCTACATATGTATCGATACATGTTAGAGCTAAAATTTAATTTACAGTGTACGTACATAATTGCATACATGTGTGCAAATGTTTAAACGTGATTCTAATTTGGAGATATTTTTCAAAATTTCTGCATGATACATTAAGTTTGTTTAAGAAAACACAACAAGACATGCATTTATTATTACTTTTCTATTAGATCTCGACACGAAATCTTCAGTTTCTTCGAAGAAGGAATACGAAATATGCTTATGTAATAGAGCAAAACTTTTGTAAGGTGTCTGTTGTTAACATATATTGAATAAATAAATCACATAATCGAGATTTCTGTGTCTAAGAAAATAAATAAAGGATATTTATTGATATATTTTATATTTTAAAAATATTTCATAGTAGACTGGGCAAATATGAGGTATGATGAGTCATCTGTCTTTGTCTTCTGTAATATTACATTGTGAAAAGGACAAATGACTCATCATACCGCATATTTGCCCAGTTTAGTGATTTAATAATAATTTTTAAATATTTTAATGTTTCTCCTTTAAAGTATATTTTTGAGGCTTATTGTTCTGTGAACATCATTAATCATTATCAAAAGGACCGTACTTCATAACTTTATTACTTACATACGTGAATACTATACCGGCGTTAACCTTGCAGTAGTGTTTCGAAAGAAGTAAGTTACTTAGAAACTCCAATGCAACGGTAAATATTTTTGATTAATTCGGATTTATACTGTTGTGATGCGAGATTCCAGTTGAACGTCTCAAATTCCTCTTTTTTATACTTTTACGTAAACCGTAAATTCCAATATTGTCCATCCGTTTATGTTAGCGTAGCGTTGGAATTTGACTCTCTCAGATTTGTTGAAGACTATACCACAAGTTTTAATATATCACATTAACATAAATGTAAGTAATAAATCTTAATAAAACAGTTGTCAGGCGGATGTAGTTTCAACTCCTGAAGGCATAACATTATAAGAATAACAAAAGTAAAATACAAGCACCATAGTATTTTGCTTAGTGCTTCTGTTTTGTATTCTATTAAAATATGTTGTTGTTGGTACTTTTGTTATTTTTTTAATAATATATTCGGTTTTCGTTTGTTTTTTGGACGAGTGGAGGAAAATATTCACTTGTCATCCATTTTTTTGAATTTCACTGCTAAAATTGTTAAATAAAAGAGAGAACTATCTTCTCTTCACTATATGACAGCACATGATTATGACTTTAAATACAGAATGGCATTAGGTTAGAGATTTTCTAATAAGCTCTTCAAAACAATATTCGTAATGGACATACTCGATTTTCTTTCGCAATGCTTTTCCTCAAGAATGAATACGTGAATTCTGTTACGAATAGTGATAATAGTGTTTCGACAACGTAATAGGCAGCAAATTTTGTCTTTTTACGTGATGCTTTATTATCACAGAAGTTATAGTTTTCTCTATTTGCGGGAATCATGTCTATTGTAATTACATCTAATTGATTAATAGCGTTAGTATGACCATTGAACATTCAACTCTTGATGATGATTTTTTTTTCATTTTAGTAGGAATTCGTAAATAACAAACCAATCAAAAAAGAAAATTTTGCAAGTGTGTAAGAAACTGACAACCATTCAAACAAGGGATCATTTGTACAGATGTGTTGTGATGTGGTGTTGATCTCCACAAGGTTAGACGTGCAATAAACAGCTTTGGGGAAAAATGGTTTACTTTGAAAAACAGTTTTGGAATTCTTTTGGTGCAAAATTTTCATGGGTACACCATATTACATATGCCGGACTGTCTCGGGCCTTGTTGTGGTCTCTAGTAATTTTAGTTTGCGGGGCTTCCCTTTCGAAAGTATTTTTTTCTTCATCCTAATCTACTGTTTAAAAAATTATTAAATTAAATTCTTACACACTGTAGCTCTGTCAGAATTCATATGTATGTATGTTGTTACTTGAACATATGATTGGATCGAATATTAATACATTGAAATGTTAATGGGATTATCAGTTGTGATAATATTATGACATTTTTCGTAGTATTTCACAATACATTTTGAAAATTTATTTCAACATATATATATATATATATATATATAGTAATATTCGCTTATTGCGAACTTTCGTTAATAATGAACACATCTCTAAGCTACAAACTAAAGTATCATCAAGCGTATGTTAGTTTTTTCGCATATAACCCTAATTTTTAAAGTTTTCGGTTATACCGATATTTTACGAGTAATGAGGGGATGAGATGAAACCGTGTTATTCTATAAGCTTACAGCTGACAGGACAATGAGATTCAAAGGGGAGAACTGTGAAGGTAGAAAGCGTTCTAAAGAAAAACTCACTGTGTTTGTGATGGAAAAATTAACAGGAACAGAAAAGAAAGGTCATTGATAATTGGGAAATCTAAAAACCCTAGATGTAAGAATATTGTACAGTTGCCAGTAAATTACAAATGCAATAAGAGAGTATAGATGACCTCAGAGATTGCGGAAATGGGAAGTTGAGTTACGTCATGAAAATCGAAGAATCATAATCTTAGTTGACAACTTTCCAGCTCATCCAGATGTTACAAATTTGGATTGCATCAAGCTAGTGTTCATGTCACCAAATGCCACTTGCAAACTACAGCCTGTGGATCAGGTTTCCATAGTTTAAAACGTTATAATCATCGACTTCTTCTCTCGAAAATGGTAAATTTTATTGATAGTGCCGGGGAAATTTTTACTATCAATATTTTGCATGTAATACACTTCATTCATATGACATGGCAGATGGTACCAAAACAAACAATTTTTAATTGTTTTCAACACGGCGGTTTCCTGGAGGTCGAGAATAGTTTTGATGCAGACGATAATAGAACAATCTAACATGAGTGATTTTTTCAAATAAGATTCTCAAAAACTATTGTTAATGTATATATGTATTACAAAACATACCTACTTGAAACATGTATGTACTAATGTGCTAAGTATCTATAAACAAAAAAAAAAGAATGAACTTCTGATATTGATCGTTTTTGCGTTTTTGTCGGTCCCTTGCGGTTCGTTATATGCGGGCATTACTGTATACATATATATTTTCTAGTGAGACGTACATGTAAAATGATTGTTCGTATTACGAGATTGACCTTTAGGTTAACCAATTTGCAATTATTCCACACGATTCTCGTATTGCTTGGCGTCAAAATGGAAACATGAAATAAAATATTTTATAAAATTTGATACTATAGCAGCTCTTAGGTTTTGGTAAATTAAAACAACAATCTTCCTTCTATTTTAACTCGTAAGTTTGTGATGTAGTACATATTTTTATGAACATTCCAACTTTATTTTCATATACATTTGTAAGTATATTTAAGGACTTTATATGAATAGATTAGAAATACAATAAAGGTAAACACGTCGTGTAATTTTAGTGTCACAATTATAAATAATTAATTCGTTTTATTACATACAATGATGTTGCATCTAACTAACAAGACGAGATATATAATACAATCAAGAATCTAAGGAATTCATCTGCACTAGAACTATCTCCTATATTGGAATCTATAATTAATAGGAGTTTCCAAACTGGCACTTTTCCTAGTGACTTGAAAAAATCAATGATATCCTTGATTTACAAAAAAGGTAATAGGACGGATGTTCGGAATTATAGGCCAATATCTATTTTAACGTATTTTTCTAAAATATTTGAAAAAATGATATATAATCGAATCTACAATTTTTTCCAAAAATATGATGCCATTAGCCACTTTCAAAATGGTTATATTGCTGGAGGGTCCACAGCGAGAGCAGTCTATCAAGTACTTTCAGAAATTGTTAAAGGTATCAATAGTGGTCAGTGCACAATGGGAGTTTTTATGGACTTGCAGAAAGCTTTTGATTCTGTCGATTACAACATTCTCTTCATGAAACTATAAATTATGGGAATTAGAGGTGTGGCGCTAGATTTAAGAAGATCGTACCTGAGTGACTGAAGTCAGTGTGTGGTGGACCGAGAAACTAGGACCAAATCTGAATGGATGAATGTTGACCGGAGCGTACCACAGGGTTCGGTATTGGGGCCTCTGATTTTTCTTGTATATATAAACGATTTGCCTAAACTTACTAAGCATAAAACTGTCTTATTTACTGATGATACCTCCGTAATAGTGAGAGCTGCAAAGGACTTAGTTGTCAGCGAAGTAACATCTATTTTAAGCGAATTTGATAGTTGGTTTATGGAAAATAGCCTAAAGCTAAATGTCGAGAAAACATCTCTATTGCAGTTCTCCTACTTTAAGGCAAATCATGTGACGTTAGAGCATGAGGGGGAAGAACTGGGAACAACGGACACTGTGAGATTTCTCGGCCTACATCATACATGTAGACTCGCAACTTAATTGGAAAGCCCATGTCGACCACCTGGCATCAAAACTATCCTCTTTCAATTATGGTCTACGTGTAATATCCAGGACAGTGAATACGGAGGCAGGTCTCAGTGTTTATTACGCTTACATCCATTCGAGACTAAAGTATGGTGGGGAACATCAGTAGAAGCATTACAAATATTTAGACTCCAAAAATCGTGTGTTCGGAGCATCTTCGGATCACAAAGTCGGGACTCTTGTAAGCAGTGGTTTGAGAGGTATAACATAATGACACTAACAGGCCCATATATCTATGAGTGTGTAGTGTTTGTTAGAAAGAACTATGACATCTTTCAAAATCACCTTCATCAGCATGTGTACAACACCCGTGGAGTGAAGTCATCTCACTTGGTTCCCATACAAACCACAAGAGCTATGGTCGACAGAAGTATAGTTCGGCAGATTGTGAAGGTATATAATCACTTGCCCATACACATAAAAGAACTCTCAACTCATAAATTACAAGTCAATCTAAAAAATATACTTTTACATAAAACCTTTTACAGTATAGGCGACTTTTTTGTTTATAATTTTTAATCTATTTATTTGACTAATCGATTGTTTTCAATTTTACGTATGTGTGTGTTTTTATGTATTTTTAATTATTTATATTATTCATTTATTTATTATATGACGTATTCAACGCATAAATTATGTATATCACAATGAATAAAGGGTATTATTATTATTATTTTATTACACCAGACACATTAACGTTTTAGTATAGTGGTAAGCGCACTTATCGCATATGCATAAAACTGCATAGTTAACGCTTATCAGAATTAATATCCATAGATTTCAAGCTTATTCAATGCAAATTCCCCAAACAATGAACAGATATTTAGTAATGAATGATAATAAAAATCCTACTCAATTCCTGGATATGTAATCAGCAGACGAGCGTTATATCTAATAGTACTAGAGACATTTCACTAGATTTATCAAAATCACAAAGTAAACAGTTCATTAAAAAGATGAATTCTTGACTTTGCAATCAATATTTGCAAACCTAGGATTGTTATTGAAAGTTAGCATTAACACAACAATAAGTCGTCTTGGTAGTGTAGGCTTGGGTTCAAATGTGTGGTTTGCGAATAAAACGTATAACAGGATTTGCATAAAGATAAAATTAGAATAGCTTTCATAGCTTAAGATTATTATTGTTTAGTAACGAATTAAATTAATTTTCCAATTAGATAATGGAGTGTTATACCTAATTAGATGCAAATGTAGGCGATTACGAAATTAACGCGTTTTTCGATAAACAACAATGTAGAGAAATCGGCTCCATGATGACAGTCAAGGCAAGTTGTTGAGGTCACAGATTTCTGTTTTATTCAGAGTGATCGTGTTGCTGTTCAATTACATTTTATAACTATCGTTGAAGGATGATTGATTTTCATAGTTGATAATGCTACCTACTTCAAGCAAATATCGTGCACGGTTGGTTTAATGAAGTAAAAATCGATAGCATACTTTGAATGATAGTCCAAATGATAATCTGCAGAATGCGTGACGAAGACATACCGGATTGTGAGATATACCCACATCCCTGTATACTACCAGCTGCCATTCTTGAATTTCAAATTATTCCTAGGATAAAGTTCAACATAATAAATAAATTTCTGCGGAAATTATTTGATGTAATTTCCTCCAATATTGTGTGCCCTTTTGATTTCTTCATTAAATCAAATGAATAGAAAACTAAAGATTCATCTATAATTCCAAAAACATTAAACATCCATTAGTTTCCAGGAGTTCATTACGTATTTTGCCGCATATTTACGGAATCAAATGAAATTAAATTGCTAGTTACGCGCCCGTATCCATACATATATATATAGTATGTACGTAATGTAGTGTAGAGAGGTCCTACATACTTTTTCTATATTTAAACGGGAAGTTGATTTTGCGGGCTATGCGGTATTTTGAGAGCGAGATATATTTAAAATTTGCGTATCTTACCTTCTAGATGTTAATTATTTTCAAGAACGTCATTGAATGTTTTCGTCATACGTTAACCTACATATGTTCATGTTGTTTTATTTAGACGACATTGAATTTTGTGGTTACGTATACGAGAAAAAGAAAACGGTGGTTGTATCTACCTGATGATTCCACTTCATGTAAACATATGTTTGCACTTCGTTATACATTTTTCTTTTGTAGCGGTTTGCTACTTCAAAATCTATTTTTAATATGGTTGGAGTAAGTTTTACATTTTTTTTACATATTGTCAAATTAGTAAGTTTAGTAAAAAGCTCATCACAATAATTATACAAAAGTATATACATAATATGAAAATATTACAATATATTTTGTGGAAATGTAAAAAAGTTCGTTCTTAAATGATCAATGTAGATTTAAGAGGTAACACCTCTGCAACAGCCTAAAAGAGCGTCTTTTTGACAATTTCTTTTGGATGGAAGAAAAGGTAATAGAATAATAGATTAGATTAGATTAGATTACTTGAGGAGGCACTGATGCCTGTTCCACTGCGACCTCTCCAGGTCTATTGTGGTCCTCATGTCTCCTTAGAGTACGTTTTCTAGCTTTATTCCTTTAATTAGACATGACAGCTTTGAGAGCAGTTCTTCCGCATATTCATATATTTTTAAAAGCGGACTTGAAGCCCTTGCTCCGTAATGCTGTTATATGCCTCCATAATAGAGTCCTGGTCTGCCTTAAGCTTTGCCGGCTCCATCTGGGTGGCTGGGTAGTCGTTGCATACTACCACGATCCTCTCCAAAGCAGCCTCCTTGAAGGTTAAACCTTGTGGCCCCTTGCTTTTCGGAAGACCTGCGGGAGTACTGCCCTCCGACCTCGCCTTTTTGGACTTCCGTCCTTTCTTTACGTTTAGTAGCCTCGTTGAAGCCTAACTTCCTTATCTAGACTACTCTTTGTGCGTGCCTAGTGAAGTTGGCCTTGATTATGGCCCTTTTAGCCTATATGAAATCTTGGCCCTGTTTCACAAGCTTTTGCACTTTAGCCTTGGAAATTCTAGAGAGCGTAGCTATACGAGGAGTAGCCAGGGAAGCATCTGTCCGTCCGATCAGAGCCCCGCTTGATTGGGTAAGGCTAATTACAAGGGGGTCTCGTCTGGTGCCCCCAGGGGAACGTTAAATACCGCACACCCCTGCGGCCACGCAACTCTCGGCACGTTACCTTACACCTTAGTTTGGGTTTTAGCTCGGGTACCTCGGGAGCGCTAAATTCCCGAACTCACTTGTTAAACTTGTTAACACTGAGCCCCTGAGGCAAATAGAATAATAATATACGAGGAAGTTATTAAGCATATATTTAAGTATTAAACGAAAAATTATCACTGCTAAATACTACAATATGCGCTCTATGGCGCACAGTATAGCTGGTACAAATTTGAATCCGGAATTAAAAAGGAAATTCACCCAATCTTCATGGTTAGAACTAGTGAAATACTTAAGGGGATTTTAAGAATATTGACTGTTGTGTGATTGGTAAGTATTTGAAGTAAGAAATCGTTTGTTAAGTAATGTTTAAAGTAAAATCTGGTACGTACTTCACTTCAAAATGTTATTTTAAAGATGTGGTCAAAAGTTCGAATGAATAGAATATCAATTGTTGGAGTTATGCTGCGTGCAGTTTTGAAAAATCGTATTTCGAGAAAAACGCGTTTAAAGTTTCGAAATGGGTTATAGACATGAACAAATTCGAGTGTTTAAATGTTTTGATCATTAATCTGCTATCCCACGACGACAAAGCTGCCTCTTTCATGTTCAAATATTCTTCCCCATTCTCTTTCCTCGAAGATTGTATGCTACAGCGTGTTTTTGCCGCACCTGTCAAAGACAGTTCGGCGTGCTTGATCCGCTTAGCATCGCCTTCAAGACAAAAATTCTATGATTGGACGCCAATATCCATCTTCAAAAGTTTCAGAATTCGTAGAATATTTGTCAGACGATCATTAAAATTGCATATTTAAGACTTTTTTGTCACTTGAGTAAGATTTTGGAGCCAAATTCCAAACAATAGCATTGAATCTTACGTTGATATTTTGCGTGTAGCCTCTCGAGCAACGGTTTAGCAACTCGTTTCGATTCAACAGAAGCGCTGACGCCTTTTGAATCGTTCTCAGCCTCAAATCTATTTAACGGTCGTCTCGATGAGGCATTGCTCCAACGTTGGATACGATCTTTTCGTACCTTTCCGGCCCGCGTACACTTTGGTGTTACTCAGTGTAACTTGTAAGTACTCTGAGATTACAAATTAACTGATAAAAATCAGCACTACACACAAAAGCCCTTATTCAAGCCTGGAAATTATGTCCTTTATGTACCTGTACTGACGGTACACTAACGTACTTTTCAATTCTGAACTAAACGCGGAAATGCTTCTAACTGAACATAAACACTTTTTAAGGATATCTGTTAATGTATTAGAGGAGTTAGAAATCAAAAAGTAAGACATTAAGTTTAGGCATTAGACATTACCTCCCAAGGAAGTATTTATTTGACGCAGGTAGTCGTTTCGGAGATGTCCGACGTGCTTGAGGAAGAGCTAGAAATTTCAAGGAAAAAAGTGTTTTAGATAATACATAAAGCATCAATTAAACCAATAAAAAATGGATTTTCTGAAAAATTTACAGTGGTGTTACCCCTTAAAGGAGCAAAGAATCCGAAGGGAATTGAAATTGAAAATAAGCTCCATTATTTAGGATGATCTGTAGCCATTGTACATTTTTGCCTTGCCAAAATCATTTCTGTGATACAGAGGCGAGTAAGTACGGTAATAAAGATAGCACATTGAGTTCCTCCAAACAACGGCGAGTCCTTTAAGCAGTGTGCTTTGCTCTCGTTGTTTTGCTGGAGTAGTACGCGATTGCGATCATTGTGGGGTATCTTTACCTTAAAATTGTACGTTTTTATCAAAACTTCTTTGCTTTACTACAAATTGTGCGGTTTGACCCTTGTTTAACCTAAGATTTGTTTTGTTAGGATTATGGTAACAGATCCATTATTCATCACAAGTTGTAATTCTTCTGAAGAAATTCCGGTTTTGGAATTAGTAGGAAGTTTATTACAAGCACGTATACCATGCAATCAAATTATGTGGTACTTCTCTACATAACTTATTCACCTGTGAAGGTGGTGACATATGCTTCATCTTGAAGGACCAAGTTTTCGTAATAATCACCGTGACTCGATAATTGGAGTTGCTTCAGAACATTGAACGAGGGTCACCCCACTCATAATTGAAGATCTTCCGGAACGAGGTAGCTGCTGAAGATCAGTTTGTCCATTTCTGAAATTTGTATACCGGTTATATGCTGGACTTTCATCTCCCGCAGTAGTAGCACTTTGCCCAAATTTTCAATAAATTTGATTAAAATAATTTGCGAAAGATATGCATATACTGAGAAATTTGAAAAAAAAGGACTGTAGAAGGAATTATCTCCATGTGCAATAAGAGCTAATTTGATATATGATAATTCAATAATTAGTAGTTTAACGATACGGAAGACTACTATGCACGAAACGAAGAAACTCTTGCACCATTATAATATAATCTGCTCACGTAGTTCTTACCTAATTCATTGAGAAATCAACAGACCAGTGACGAAGGCGTGAAGTTATCCATCAAAGATATAATACTTAGGATTATTCAATTATTAAATCGTTACTATTATTGGCTATCTGCAGTTGTTAGCTAATTTACTTATTGCTGATAATCATATTGTAAGTGCATAATTTAGTACAACCATAAAACTCTATTATGCCTTTTTTCTTGTTCAATATTAGTACAAATTAATATTATTAATGTGAAGAACATCCGTAATGAAATATTGAAGAAATAAGAAATTTCTAATTTAATTGTGTGGGAAATGGTAAGGTATAATAACTGGTAAACTGTTAAAATTACAAGGATTATATGTTCACCACGTAGAAATACCCCCACATTGACAATGAAACAAATAATCTTCAGAATATCCAACTAAATTCGTAGTATGTAATCAAATTAAGTATTTTGAACACGCGCAAACTAAATTTTGGCGATCATCTACATGTACCTAGGAAATTATGTATGGTATGTTATGTACATTTATTATTTATGAGTTGGCTGTCACAGTTTAATTTTAAATGTGGAAACCTTGAAAAGGACCATATTATGTAATGAAAGTAGACAACAAACAACCAAAATTATAAGCATCATACAGAAATTAATAGCTGTTTCTTAGTTTATGAAAGTACTTGAGGCTTTTTCCTATCCAGTTTATTCCGTAATTGGTTATTATTTATACTAACTTTTAGATCTTTTATCGTGCGGTATAAGTATGAAAAGGAGTTAAGCATTGTCCGCTTTGCTTCCATAGTTTTTGTTGCTGTCTGTACAATATTCTTACCTTCCACCATTTAACATCTCTTAATTTTATTGTCTTTATTATATCTTGTTTTTCCTAGTTTGCCGCGTTTCGTTTTCCAAGTTTGTTTTGCTTTATAGATTTTTCGAAGGTAATTTTTTCTCTTTGATTCCCATTTTGTCCACAAAAGCAATTAGATGTGGAACGAAATCATGCTGCAAAAGGACTACTAAGTAATCACTGTTTTTATGTGAAGTTTTGAATAAGTCAGCTAAGGTCCATACATCACTAACTTAATTTGAACTATTAGAAAACATCCACTCTTGAAGTGGTGTAGTATTAAAGTCGTATTGCAGTAATGAGATTGGTAGCGTAGTGTTCGATCGGGCAACATTGGTGACGCGGGACTTGGAGGGGAGATAGGTGAACATGTGATACGCCATCAGTGCGAGTTGGAACTCGCGTTGCGAACACGTTACTTGTACATAGCGATTGTTTTAGTTAAACAGGTTTTGTTTGTGCGTTTTGACAACGACAAACCAGTGACGAGATGTGGGTGTTTGAGTTTGAGTTTGAGAATGAACAAGTCAGAGATCAATGCTCATTTGGTTTTTTGATAGCCAGGGAATCGTTTACAAAGGGTTTGTGCCTCCAGGCTAAGGGATTAATCAACATTTTCACCGAAAGGTTCTTGAAAGACTTTGAAAAAGGATCATGCGTATGGGACCAAATATCAAATAGAATTGAGTGTTACTTCACGACAACGCGCCTTGTCACACAGCAATTTCAATAAACCGTTTTCGGACCAATAAGAACATTCCTGTGGCTCCTCCGCCTCCTTGTTCGCCTCACTTGAGTTGTTGAGACTTTTTCCTCTTCCCGAGATTGAAAGAACCTCAAGGGCCATCGTTTTAGAGCACTGGACAACATTCAAGCAGCTGTAACCGACCAGCTGGAGTCAATTCCAGTATTCGAGTTTCAGCACTGCTAAGAGGAGTAGAAGAACCGTCTCCAGCGCTGTGTGGCTTCCCAAGGCTTTGAAGGAGACGATGCTCAATTGGAATAAAAGGAGTAAAAGAAATCGGTCTCGTTACTGTATTTACACACCTCGTGCATTACATTGGTAAACGCATCACTATTTATGTAACTTCCCCCTTTACAACTCCGGGGCATATTTTTCCTACTAGGGTGAAATATTTAAACACTCTATGAACCTATCCTACCATAACGGTAACGTTCTACATGTTCTTGTGTGTAGATTGCGCGTCTGGACTGTCATATATATGCTTTATCACATTCGCTCAATTTTGTACATTCCCGGCCGTTCTTCCAAATTTGTTTTGTCTTTCGGGTTTCCCAGTGCGATGTGTTTCTCTAAGAGCGTGAATGGGATACGTAGACGATATTTCTGCAAAATTACAATTAAATACAATTAAATTTAAAATTAGACACAATTAAGTTTTGAAGAAGAAGTGAATAACCGTCTCGCTTTTTTAGACTGTTTAGTAATTAAGAACAATACTACTAATAAACTGGAAGTCGACGTTTGTAGAAGAAGCACAAATGTTAATAGATTCATAATGGTGGATTTGAACCTTTACATGCTGCATCTATTAACTTTTTGCTCAATAGGGTAAGTCAAGTTCCCGCTTACAAAAGGCAGGTTTGAAAACAGAATTGGCTATATTAAGAAGGTAATTGCATACAATGTATGTAAAATCGGTACGTAAAAGACGTCGAAAAGCGGTTAGGAAAATCAAACGAGAAGGGAACCAAGAAATTCAACGTTCCTTGTTTCTAGGGTGACACGCGAAAAAAATCATGAAACTACGTATCATATGATTTCAAAAGAGATTAGTAATCTCCTAGAGAAACAGACAACGAAAACATGTTCGACATTGAATACTTTAAAGAATTTATTGGGAATGCCGAAAGAGAAAACAAATTTGGAATAACGGCCGGGAATTTATAAAATTGAGTTTAGCGACTGTGATGAAGCATATATAGGACAGTCCAGGCGCGAAATAGCTACACGATTCAAAGAACATGTGGAAGATTATCGTTATGGTAAGATAGATTCATTGCATGTTTTAATTTTTCAACCTAATAGGTAGAAAAAATATGTCCCTGAGTTGTAGAGGGGGAAGTTTAGTTTGTGTGAATAGAATTTAAGACATCACGGTTCATTTGGTAAGGTGCGATTGGAAGATGCCAGCTTCGTTTCTAACGAAACACGTGTTACCAAATTTCATTAAATAGTCCGGTGATGAATCTACCGGTGTAATATAGTGTCAGTTCTCCATATTGCAATTCATCGTCGTCAACATTTTGACTGCGTGTACACCTACTCAGAATAATGTTGCTACATACATGTGTATGTGATATGTTACGAAATATGTGTATGAAATATTGCTCGCTTTTAATGCTGTAAAAGGAACCAAAATGAATGCCTCAAAGTTAATAGTATGGTAGGCATTGTCACATGAGATCCTTGAAAAGTATTGTATTCAGAATATTGTTAAAATCGAAGGTGTAAAATAGATTTATAAACAAATAATGAAATAATGTTACACTAAAACGTTCGCTAACGATCTAACAATTCGTTATTATATTTACAAAACATTTCGGCAATCGTCAATTTCTAAAATGTGTTTGACGGAAGTGCTTATTCTATGGAAAAGCTGGTTGTTGTGTATGTAATAACCAATCATAATCTCATTTAATACCGATAACACCATTTAACACACCAGTAGTTAAAATTATTGTTACCTATATCGACCTTCCCAAATATTTGTCAAGTAAATTTTAAATTAGAATTTTTACAAGTATCAAAAACATATTGTTTACATGTTTTTTGAAGCTACTAAGTATCTCATAAGAATTGGCTATAATACGTATTTAGATGTGCATTGTCCTCCTATTACCTAGTTTATGAATCCAGCTTTGAAAATAGGTCAGCCTAATTAATTATTTCAAAAGAGCGGTGGACATTTTATTTTTGTATATAATCTTCCTTGATCTCTATGTATACACTTCTTGTAACTTTTAACAAGTGATTTTATAGCCTTGTACTAGCATTTACAGTCTTCAGAATCGAAGTGCTGTATTAGAGCAGCTTTCAGACAATCGTCGGTAAAAATGCGATCGCATAGGTCTGTTTCCAATCGAGATGAAAGATAATAGTCGTGTAGGACAATATTTGGATTATTCAATGCACAGTTAGGCTGTTCGAATCCACAATTTCTAATAGCAACTCGCAGAAGTTGTATAGACTCGTGTGTTGGCTGAAGGGGTGTTTTCTTGACGAAAATGCACCACGAGGATACCTTCGAAGAAAACTGGTAATGACCTTCTTTCCAGATGACCACACTTTTGTTCTTCTCGCGAGGCTTTTGTTCGCCATCCTTCATCTCATTGGCTTAATTTTTCATAACAGATCATAGTGAAGTACTGTCAAATCGTTAATCCTAACTATTCTCAAAACTCCATTAGTTATAAAGTGCCAAAAGCGAACGAGTGTATATACGATGTTGGAAGTTCATGCATGATTGCAGTTTATCTGTTACACTATAAACCCCTGAAGTAATAGCTGCTAAAACGTGAATCTATGACAAATAGATATATATCACATAATTTTGGATTTTTGATCGTCCTTATGTTTTTCGCCATATGTCACAGGTTACGAAGCTATTTCTGTGTTGGCGTTCAAAAGGATCAAAAGTTTCGTACGCAATTGCCGATATGTCCATGAAAAAGTCCAAGATACTTGTAGGTATTTGGGCGAAACGATATTTAGAGGTAAAGAGAGTTCATGATTTACCAGATAGTGGCACTTTAACAAATACATCGAAAAAAGGTTCCAATTGATGTTTATTGAATCCTTGATTATCATTACGTGATGGACAAGTGGTGATGTAAAATTTGGGGGATAACAAATTTGGACCGCCATCGAGACAACGTATTTTTCTAAAGAACCTTGCTTTTGGACAAATTCTTTCATAATGCATATCTGATACACTCATACCAATAAATTCTTAGAGCGAATCGTTAAACATCGAGTAACGATGAATATTTAAGGGTGGAAGGTACTTTTTTCAAGATCGTTGAAATTTAATTTTTTTAGTGGTTCCAAAACTATTTTAAAAATTGTATATTTGACCTTTAAAACTAGTGTGTGTAACGATAAAATACTAGTTTCTTACAATGTTAACAGCTTCTACAGCTTTAATTTTTTAATAATAATAAGTAAAGAACCAGTAAGTTTACGGGCTCGAAATTTTGCATACCGTGCATTCGTTACGATAGCTACGACTTATCAACATGCTTTTTGAAACTTCCTTGTTTGTTGTTGAATTTAATCTCAAGTAAGGAATAGAAACATGACCATGGGCTTACCGTCATTTTCGGACTTCAAGAAAGCAACGATAGCAAAGGAATTTACAAAAATGCTCTTTGACAAGTCTTAACTACCGTATCGAATATGTGGTACTCAAAATTTGAGGTCAGCAAACCTGCTGATTCTTTGCTTATTATTGAAAAAATATTAGACCTGCCTGAGCTGTTGAAATTGTTAACAATTAGTATTTTATCGTTATATCTACATATTTTAGAGCTAAAGTATACAGCTTTCGAAATAACTAACTTTAAGCGATCTTGAAAATAAGTACCAAACACCCTTAAAATTGTTTCTCTAAACAAGGATTTAGCACATTGCACTTTTTGCCAAGCAATTTAAACTCCAACGTCAAAATAGTTAACATCTATTAGAAGGCTTTATTACCATTTACCCAAATGTAAGAGGAGCATCACTTACTACAAGACGGAGATTTAAAGCACATACATAGGTTGCTAGTATATCGTGTGGAAATAAGCAAGTGACGGTAATTGATTGCCTTCACATTCAGCAGATGCGAATGTAGTAGAAAATGTTTGGATCGGAGAAATATCAGCACAGTCTTGTTGCTGTTGTAGTGGTACGCTTATCACGTATGCAGACACAAAGTCAACGTTAGAATTTAGTGGGTAACGCGATTTTAGAAGGAATAATCCATTTATTACCAGCATTTTTTGACACTAACCTCACACATATCTGGGTTATAGATTCTTAACGGATCGATCGATATTAAATGCTTTTCAAACATTGTAACCAAACGAGACATTTTGTGATTTATGCACACACTTATCTACCAATATGCTAAGAATAGTTAGAATTTTTAACAAGATCTGCAAGACTTTAAGATAGAAGGCATACTAGTTCGACAGACTCAGTAGTCATTTTCCACAAATGCAAGAACGAATTTCTTCCAGTTTCACTGGTTTGGATAGCTAGACCTTCTTGTTAAGGCTTCTGGACCTTTATCTTCACCGCCACAGTTTTCTAGAGCTTTTCCCTCCCTATGGCCAAGCTTTCCAGTTTTTGTCTTTGATGATGGAACTGGACATAAGCAAATCAGACGAAATTGATTATGGGCTTCAGGTATCTTCTCTTTTCAGTTTATATTCCCCAACCAGCATCAACCTGATGTATAGGTTTTAGGGAAAATCGCAAAACATGGAATCGGCGTGGTAAGGGAATAAATCACTTCACTAGAGTTACTTCTTCTATTCATCATTCTTCTCCATTAGAAAATAGGAAGCAAAACATTTGAGGTTATTTTCAAACAACCTTCCTACTTTTCGTAACAGGTGCTATTAAAAGCAATGTATTGAATTTGTTTTCACTTTATTCGAAAGTAACGATGATCTTCAAAAGCACTTAAGATATTATGTATTGTTTAAAAAATATTTTTTATCGTAATATGAGGTATAATAAATAATTCTCGTATACTTGATTAAATATCAAACACACATCCTTAATAAAATTAATTGTAGGCGTTAGTCATACACATTGGTATTTAGTTACGGAATGGTACGAGTTCATTTACACTCAATGCGATATCCGAGTAGGAACTGTGCGCTAGCTGCACTAGTAACATTTAATTGTTGAACACTATGGCATGATAGCGTTACCGAGACGTTGGCATTGATAATTGTGTGGGATTGTCAAGGCAATGCGAGTAAATTATGATCGTTGTTCATATGATATGTGCGAACTATTTATAGTATTCATTCTTAATATCATCGTAGATCCGGAGTAAAGGTGTCTTGTCTTTACTATCCTTGTTAACGTGATAATAGAAAGGACTATCTATAGATATGATTTGATCAATTTATTTTTGTATACGCAGTAATAATAAGTACATATTTGCAATAAAGGTCGAATTCGCTTATTCATAGATGTCGTCTATGTAACGTGAAATCGACTTTCACTTCATTGGCGTAGAATTCATTATAAAGTAACATTTGCTGGTTAGAAGCTAAAAAATTACCTGCATTGTTTTCTAATTTTTTATATTAAAATATAAGCTACAAAAACGAAATTCAGGGTATTCTCAAACAGGTTTCCTTCAGGATAACACTCTTTGTGCAAAAACAAACTCAAATAGTTAATAAGGGTGCTATGGATACTGCCGTCTTAAAATCCCATGTTCTTTTTGTTATTATTATGTTTCCAATAGCAAGCTTTCGGAATGAGTCTCCCAGACATCGTTTCCGTCGCTGTCTCTATTAAGATTATGTTTTTTGATCCCCGATCCAGTCCGATCAATATTACTTCTAAATTTACGATTTCTCAATGGGCAAGTAGATAATGGAGTTAGCAAATTTGAAATGAAAAGTAATATTCCAAATGGTTGTGTTAAATGTGAAAATGCTTTTCTTTTATATGTGCAAGTTATATTCACAATATAGATCTACACAGGTGCTACAAAATTAATGTAGGCAATAACTAGTCGAGGCAACGTTGTAAAAAGAGGTAAAACGACAATGAAAATAAACTGAACTTCTTAATTACGAAGGGTTATACAATGCAGCCGCATTTGTGCGCACAAAGATTTACAGTAAGACGGTGCCTAGATGGAAATTTATGGTCCGGCTGTACCGGAACATTCTTCGCATCTTAGAAAGTTGAACCTGTAGCCAATTGGTTTAGAGTCAGGTATACAAAGGCATACGAACACACCCGGCTGGCTGTTAGAGCGAACGTTATAGAGTAGTAGAATTGCGAAATAAATTTCAATACGTTTCGGTATTTTGCTGTGTATACTAACGTAACGTAGCAAAACTATTTTTGATGTGCATTCAAGAATAATATTTGTGAAATAGAGTAACGTAAATTTGATTTAATAAAGCAAATAAATGAAACAGCGGAAAAATAGAAGATCTAAAAATGTACATGTGTAGGCGATTCGTGGAATTCGAGATTGTATTTATAGAAAATTGCATTGGATCCTTTGTTAGCAGTAAATTGAATTTTTAATTAACTTACCTGTATTTAGAAATCGTCTTTTGTTTGACTAAATAACAGTGCTGCATTTATGGAAGACCTTATTTTTAACATTTTATGATCCAATTGGATAATACGAGGAACTCAACCTAGAAAGAGGTTTTTTAAAACAAATCTTATATCCATACATCAATCCTAAATTAGTAGAAAAATATTTGAATCCTTCAAATGGTCCTGGTGCTGATCTCGTATTTACGATCGTCCACGAGCTCTATCGATTAAGTTCAAAATTTGAACGATTTCCTAAAAAGTCGTTGGAGTAATCTTAAAGAACCCTAAACTTTTGATTGGTACTCTCTCGCTCGCGTTTTGACAAACTGTTATTCGAAAATTTCAAACCCCGATATCTCGGAAACCTGTCTGATAGCCTTTTACCTCGACAACAGCAAAAGGTAGTAAACTGCAGTTTGGAAATACAAAATCTTCAAGTCAAAAACCCGTTTTCGACGCGATTTTGGTCTATTTAATTTTTGGTAGAAAAAATGCGTTGCTTGGGAACTTTCTCTTCTAGAAATGAAATTAAAAAAGGTGTACACATTTGAAATACGTTTATTCTTATTTATTTTGTAATTTAATGTTGTTGAATTTCGACCGTGATATTGTGTCGTAGAACTTCCAGGGTCTGTGGATGATTGTTGTATACCAGGGATTTGGGATAACCTCGCACAAAATAATCGCAGGGGCCTAAATCAGGCGAGCGTGTTGACCAGTTTACGTTCCCTCTTAGGGAGACCAATCGCCCGGGAAAGACTTCTTTTTTTTCATTTGTCTCAGTCACAATGGGGTCTTAAATAAAGGCGCGAAGGCGATTTAAAATTTTGAAAACAGCAGAGACTGCGATTTTGTACAAAACCATCTTGACACAACAAGTTTTGACCGCATTCCTTGTTTGGACATCGATAAAATGAAGTTTCATTTCAGGCTACATGAATGTTTTTATAAATGCGCAAGGTTTTTTGGAGCATAACACATAATTTTTGGTTCCTCTTTAGGCATATTTCATACATGTTCTGTGAGGTAAGAATCAGATTATATCGATGACTACAGTATAGCATTGGTTTTAGTTTTTTCTTTCCGCAGTAACCTCTCAACTCATTACCAAACAGTTCGGTTTCCGTCGACGGTATCTTCTTGGTCTTCCGTGATCATCGTGGATTCCCAAATAAATCAATTTGGTTATCAAAATATGTACACATTTGAAGTTTCTAAAGTCGGTGTGCTAAAGATAAAATTCATTTAAACCCAAATGAAATGAGGATTCAATTCCGAACACCACAGTGCTCTATTCTACGTCCATTGCTATCACCACTTCAGTCTTTGGCGACGATGTTAAAATTCTAGCTAGTATTTATGTGTTTTGTATTCGATGTTTTACTAATGTAGAATCCGTTCTGTTTAAATTAATTTGATTGAAGAGGGTAATCTCAAATCTATGTTTTAAAAAAGGCGATTAAATGTAGGGAATAACGGGTCACAGTTTTTATTTACACCTCACCAAAGCAATGCAACAAAGTAAACTTTAAAATGGAAAATACTGTTACATACGTGAAAGAACACATTTATCTTCGTAACTTCATTCATTCGATAGAGACTTGACGTAAAACATTTAGTATTCTATCTTTCTCTTACATTGTACAAGTCCATTTAATTGCGGATCCGTGTAATTTCAGAAGTTGCATGCATTCGTGTCACGTTTACGATCTTCGATGGGGAAAAGGGAGAGTGCTAATTTACATGAAAACTTCAAGCGCGCTTGAACGAAGACTAAATTTTTCATTGAAGACTTTCTAGTTTTTGTAATATTTTTCTAGAGGGAATCACTGTGATGATCGCAAATATTTATCTAGCCTTCTTATAAGTTGTTAGCTGTAATTATTAAATTATAATATTTTAATCTCTTAGATAAATGAAATATTATACATATGAAGGTATATGCTCATCTTGCTCAACGAAACACATTATTGCGTACATGTTAATGTACTGTGTTTTACGTAGCTAATGAGAAATGTTACTTTCTTCATTTGAAATTAGTTGAGCGTTTGCTTCTGTTAGGGTATCTTACACAGATCAAAATCTGCATCACTTACAATTCAAAATTGAAGTGGGCTTTTACGAAGAAGCAGTCATACTGTATCCAAATTAAATCAAAGACTATACAAAGTCTGAGTTGTCATTTAGCAAGACAGAATCTTCTCCAACCATGGTTGATTGTTGAAGGAGGTATAATTAAGAGGTTTTTCGGAGCATTCGAACACCCCCAACACATTGTGGTGTTAAGCCTTCATAGCTTCTCTACAAAAGGGAATATTGAATACTGAAGAACGCAGCATGGTGGAGGTGCTATAATTACAAACTTTTTATGACAATTTTCAACATTTAGCGAAAAGCTTAAATTAACGGCCAAGAGTACATTTATCTTTATTTTATCGTGCAGACTTTTTCAACAGTGTTTCATCATTCTCAATAGCAAAAATTGTGAATGAAGGCAAAGCTAAGAGTACGAAAAACCTAATTTAGAAAGCTGTTTTAAATGCACACAAAGTACAGCCCGCGATACGTTGAATAACGGATAATGTGAATCTCGCAACTAACGTAAACACAATCGTATACGCCAGTGGTTTCCAATTACCCGTCAGTTTAAAAGGCTCTTTGTGTTTGGCGGATCTCAACCTCTCCGTTTTCTTTAACGTATAAGAAAATAAGAAACTAGCAGTCCTCCCTTGTATTAATAATTCCCTGGAAATTTGGCACTCGAACGTTTATCATTTTTCTTATTATATTAGTTCTAATACTTCTTGTTTTGTTTAATTTTGGCAATTATCGTGAACCGCCTAGAAATAGTCGCGTATATCTAAGGGACCGCAAGGGATACAGCTTCGATAACATCACACTCTCGGTTATAAAACTGATAAAAGTATGAAGGACTGCGGTTTATAACGAACTTGAACAGTTTCATCCTCAGTGAAGAAAAATAAAGTGTCACTCGTACACTTTAGTTAACACCGCTCTTAAAAGAGCACACATTTCTTGTTATCAGGAGTTTGGTGTACCTACAGTTGTTTATTATGAAGACAGGAAAGGGAGATAGTAAGTATATAATTCAAGTATTAATTTTGTCCAAGGGTTATAGATATTAAAACTCTTACGTCTTTAGATTCATTCTTACAAAATGGTTTGACAAAAATGTTCTAGTAGCAATTCTTGCTTTATACAGATTCTCGAGTCTTATTAAATCAAAGCAAATATAGAAGTGTGAGATTTACTTTAGAAGTTAACATAGTACATAAGTAGACAATAAACATCAAACTGAACATTTTTTGAGATGATTAGGGAAAGCCAATAATTTAATTTGAAATAATATTGAAAGAGTTCGAATATTGAATCCCTTTTAATTATCCACTCATGTCAGTGCTATTCAAAGGATTGTTTATGATATATTATGCTATATTCTATATTTTGAGTTAATCTCTAGATACCAAATTTTGATTCTCTGAAATCAATCTTGTCAATATTCTGGAACCAGAATATTCCATCCGTTATATTGTAGGCTTTTGAAGGCGTTTTCCAATACATTACCTTATTTGGCGTAATATAACCTACACTTATTGGCGTTATTTGCATTTACTTAACTTTATCAAACGTTATTTTTTATATGTATAAAATGTTGTGTAAAACTTTGTAATAGTACAAAATTGTACTCTTATGACCTTAAGTATGTAGCCGTACGCAGTTTCATGGATACGCTCAATTTCAAGCAAATGAAGAAATATTAACTTGCCTGAGTTTCTATCCAATAGAAGTTCTCGCTAAGATTTGGGAAAAGGAACTTTGACTTCAAGATTTAAATGAAGGAAATTGGTTTCTCATAGAGAACCACTCTGATATTAATGAAGCTGTTGATGAATTCTACCTCAACCTTTACAATATTCTTAACCGATCGGGAATTAAAATACAAAATGTCAACCAAAAACATCCCACTAGTTGGTGTTCTTACTATGAGTTCAAAAGTCTATGACGCCAGTTACACATTAACATTCATGCAGTATTTATATAAAAGTTACATTGTCGAAGTTGAAATCTCAGTTATTTAGAATCCAAGATATCTTTGGCAATACCTAAACCAAAGATGAGCTTCGTCGCGCAATCCGAAACGTATGACGTTGAGTGCCGTAGAATTCAATAAAGTTCAAGACATTCTATAAGCTTCTGGTGATCATTACTCAGGGACATTTCAATATTGGTCCTTAAACACAAAGCTACAATTCAGGTTCAGTAATGTCAATGTCGTTTATGTTAGATCTTTTACCGAATTGGAAACATTAAATAGTATAAAGCATTTAAAATCAAATGTGACAGGTGCTCATGTTAACATATCGGAGTTCCGCGTTACATCTTGCTAAGACCCTCATAACCCTCTTTAGTCTATCTTTGAAAAGTAACAATTTTTGCCCAACTATGGAAAATTATGGCGGTAAAATTTATGAACATTTTTTGTACAATTTTATCTCGAGGAGCGTAAAGCCCTTTCTCTCAGAATATCAACATGGTATAGTTTCAGACATGTCTACAATAATAAATCTCCTAATTTATAATTAAGCCTCTGGATAACAGAGAGCAGGTACATGTTATCTACACAGACCTATCTAAAGCTCCTGATACAGAAACTGTACGCATTTGGTTTTAATCTCAATCAAACTGACATTGTCCTACTTTACAGGTACACTTCCAACACTTTTTCTGTTACTTATGATGTAGGTCAAGGGTCTAATCTAGGACCTCTCCTTTTCAATGTGTTCATAAATGACGTTCTCACTTCTCTCGAATGTCTAGTTTTGGCCTGTGCTGATGCCTGGCAAATATTCAAAGAGATTAGTGACGCTTGCGACTGCACTGTATTGCAAGAAAATCTCACTTACATATGTAATTGGTGTTTGGATAGAGTCTTCGGCTTAATATTGACCAAAGTGCAGTAGTCAGTTACACTAAAACTATGAATCTTTTGCTTCATCAGCATCATATAAATCGTTTTTTCCTCTAGAAAGTCAGTTGTGAATGATATAGGCGTATAGGCATACTTAGTTTTGGTTCTTTGAACACCTACAGTCTACCGCTTTTTAAGCATCAAAGAAATTAAGCTTTTTGATTGGGTCATGTCGAGGCTTCCACAGCACAGCAACAATACAAGCTTTATATAATAGACTTCTTATGATCAAACTTAAGTAGGCTTCAATTATTTGGTACCCAATTTATACCTATCCGGATTTAATACCAGAACTTATACGAAAGTGATTTATAAAATATCTGTTATAGACTAAATGGTATTTACACTCAAAGTGGGTTGAACTATGGGAATTGCTTCCTTGAAACAGCGCAAGGAACTTTATAGTGCCAATTCTCTTTTGAAAACACTTTATCAGGAAATTGAGTCTCCATATCTGGTTTGAAAATTGTTTTTAGTGGTTCCTACGCATAATGTTTGTGCTGTTGAACCTAATATATCTTGCAAGCGGTCCAAACTGTTGGACTAAAAGATACATTATTATTGATCTGGGCAAATAGCGGTAATTACGAAATAACTTACGACGGCCTACATATACATAGAACTACTCGCATACAGGTAGATAAGCCGATGGGGAGTCGGGGAGTCGGCGATGATGTCGTAACTTATTTCGTAATTACGTAATACTAACCACCACGTGTGCAGAAAGTTTACGCATAATTAACATAAAAGTTCCGATATAGATGACTAGGATTTAAGGTTACTGAAGTGTTTAAGAATACGGTTGCACTTCTAGTTAGATACAAATGGCTTCCACTGAAGAGGAAATTGGAACTTGTGAAGTATTCTTATTGAATAGTTTTGATGACTTTGTCCATGTTTCCAAACTTTTCTGAATGATTTTTTTTTCTAATGCTTCACGTGCCCTTCGATGAATATTTCATTCAGGAGCTGCAGAACTTTTAAAAATATATTATTGGCTGCCAAAAGTATCAAAAGTATTTCAACTTATTTGCAAATACATATGTACATGTACTGAAATTTCATTTTTATATATTATGCATTATGTGCTGATTCACGTTATATAATAATGCATAAAATCCAATGAATGAAGCGCGAAGTTATATTCTACAGTCGTAAGGACATTTCGAAGTAGATATACATCTACATACATATGTATGTAATCGATGACGTCGAATAATTAAAAATTTTCCTATTATTCCTCATAATTAGAATGTAATAGAGATGCCATCTGCAGAAAATTAATTTATAGATGCTGTGCGTGTTCAATATAACCTTATAAAAACAATTTTCCATTGACACGGCTTCCCTTTGTTTGAAAATAACTGGAGCCCGTCGTCGTGACAGGCGTAATAGAAATAGAAGTCGTCTAGGATTCAAGATTCCGTAGCAGTTTGTTTATTGTGGAAATGTAACCCTCTCCGATACAGAATTGGACAAATGTCCCGGAACAGGTCGATTACAATTGGAAAGAATATCGTATCAAATCCGTGTTTTCGACTTTGCTCTAAATCAAACTTTACCAATTTATGTGTGATGTCCATTTTATATTATTGACTTATGGACCAGTCAAATCATCCGTCATTTTCTAGATAGAACACACCATATTTTATGGCATATTATTATTACTTACCTTAGATTCTCTTCGAGTACAATCCCATACGAATTTTAATGATTTTTCCTTTAGTCATATGGTAAAAAGAATAGATATTGAGGGTTAATGTTTTACTTATTATATTATATTATATTATTATATTTATCTAAAGTAATATAATTATACATATTCAAATGATATATTTAAATGAATACCCTAGCAATCACCGCCTCAACAAATTCTCTCAAAATGTTTGGAACGAGTTGAGCAAGATGTGATCCACAAAGCTCAAATTGTACATTTTTAGCTACGGTGCTGGACTTGGTACAATACGGTGCTACAAGTCGTAAGTATTTGCAAAGTAGTAATCGACTGTGGTGATGTAGTTGTCGTTATGTTGCTTTCTGCCAGTTCTCCTCTCAGGAAGAAAATATATTTAACCTTCCTATACTCACGCATACGGTCTGTGAGACCGATTTATATAGTATACTATACGTCTTTCATTTTGACGTGAGTATAGGAAGGTTAAGTAGTTCCTTACATTTTTGGTACAAGGTGCTATTGCTCAATCATCTTCGAAGTTTACCTCATTCTTTATCAAGTCCTAATTAATGTTAAAAGTCTTCTATATGTTGTTTAAGAAACTGCTTGTTTCCTTCGGCATCTCTACTTATTTTACACCAGGCGTTTCTCTGCAATAAGCATTCGTCCCTTTTGATAGGTACTCTCTAATCTCACGCAGTATGAAATTTGGCGGCTTTAAAGGTACCGAAGCTACCCACAGTTACATTTTCATTTATTTCCTAGCGCCCTAGTATCTACCCAGATTTCCTTGTTGTTGACTAGTTGCTTAGAGTTTATTTGTAACTTTCAATCAGTAAGTAGGTTTTAATGACTTCCGATGTAGCTAGGCTATCTGAACATGTGTACATCTTTTGTCTTCCCGAAAATTGATAACGTAAATCTTGACTTCGCCGAACTTTGGCAAAAATTCTTTTATTTCTGATCCATCAGTAAACTAAACGCAGTTTATTCAGACTTTGTGAAGTCCAACCCGACCTCAATGATTCTTAAATACTACAAAAACTGCTTCTAAGCCATATGATATAAATATGTAGTTCCTGCACACATTGGTAGCATCCAAGATTGTAGATAGTAAAGTAGGTAGCTCGATAGTGTGTACCATCAGATTAGTTCGATCTTCACCAGATCTTTTGTAATGTATCCTAACTTGTATTCATCCCCGAATTCTTACACTTTTTGTAAAGCCTATATGTTGCCAGACAGCCTACTCTATTGAAGCACTTTCCACATGTTCTATCCTTGAATGCATCACGCTACACATTCGCATAGTTTGTGCTCCGTAGTTTCTGTTGCGTAATAGTAAAATCTGTATTAAGCATTTATGGTCTGTGCTGTGATCTTCAAATGACTGACCCATGAAAAACCCGTGATTAATTTTGGGTTTTCTGCCTGTAACTCGAGGAATTTCCTAGCTGTTTTAAGAAGATAGGGTGGATGAATCATTTTGCCTACCTAAATGCTGGAGTATTCCTACAGTGGAAGGCTCTTCCTTCTTCCCATTCCCGTATTCGCCCCATAATATGGTTAGTAATGCCTTTAAAGAAAATTGATATGGTTATTTTTGATCCCCTCAGGCCTTGGCACCCACATCAGCGCAACATTCAAACTCAGGACTGAATCCTGAAACTTTCTGATTAATTTATAATGTCTGGACTATTCTGAAGGCGTTCGAAGCAGCCTATTTTCTGACGACTAAATGGCATGAAAATGATAAATGATCTCTGCAAACAAGAAATATTTAACCTTTATCGCTTGCTTTTCGAAAATCAAGGATTTGCAGCATAGCGGTTGCTATAACTCTTACCTTTGAAGTGCCTTATTATGGGGAAGGAATCTTTCATCTTTATGGCTCCCTTCACTTTAAGAATGCGTGATACACACCTATACGTTTCCATTGATCCAGGTATATAAATAGTTACAATCGTTATTGCATTATTTTGAAGTTTTCTTAATCATTTGTTGGAATTGATTCTATAAGTGTAGTTGATCATCGTAACCACGTCATAATTTTACCAAGCGACAGCACAGCAAAATTTAACGTACGTATTAGGCAGGATACTAATTGCGACGTCGATAAACCTAAATTATGGCCTTTTGTAATTCCGCAGTGGGAACGCTATCGGGGTACTTTAACATTATTAATTGCGAGTTCTAGGTTGGCATTTAATTCCTCGCTGCTTATTGATTGTCAACAAATAAAAATGTACACGAAAGCACACGGGGAATATTTATTTTTACAAGCTACTATCTGTTACCTATGTGTCTCCTTTCGACGGTAATGGCTTATTGCACATGAGGCCAGTCGATTATGTTGAATAAGTTATTGCATTTCGAAGACCAAGGTTAATAATAATAGAACTGCTCGTTTAAATAGGCTCTGTGGAATCAATAATGTAATATATTGATATGTGATGGACTTAATCAGCAGATTATTAAGCAAGAACGGATAATCATCCACAATATATTCCAATTCCTTTTTCAATTATTGCGCTTTTAAATATTCTTGTTTCCCTTAACATACGGTATTCGATCGTAAAGAATGTTTAATAGTTAGTGTACATATAGTCGTACCTAACATTTAATAGGCTCTTAGTAAAACTTCATAATTTTATAGGCTAGCAATTTAGTTTCGTTAATTTACATTTGCAACTATAATTACACCGTGTAATTATTTTAATCGCAAGAAGTACTCTAAGGATCAGCTTTTACTGCATAATTGGTAGTTCACTTTAGAGCCTTTTTATTATTGCATCTATTCTACATTTATAGGTATGATCATTTAAAAATTTTGTTCTAAGAAACTATAAATTAAATGAAGGTGAAATTCGTGTGTCATTTGTTGTCAGTTCATTATTTCGTTCTGTACCGATTCCTGACGCTTGGAGAACTTTTCAAAAATAGAAGAATATATCAAATTAACAACACTCTGTATGTCCCACAACTGTTTCAATAATTTGGAACAAAAGCAAGGGACTGCTGTGAGCAATAGTTTGTCTCCATTTATGGTCGATTTGTTTGTAAGCAATTTTGACACACTATTCGAATATATTAACAAGTTCAGTTACAGGACTTCTTGGAAGAATCAAATTCTAAATTCAACACCGTCATGTTTACAACGGAAGAAGAAAGAAATACGTAATCAGGAATAACACCCGCTTGGAGATAGATATCTGTATGTTGTAAAGAAACCAATGCCAATAGGTTCATAAGTGAGGAATATGGATTCGACTGCGGTTTCCACTGAATTCTGCTGAGCACCGCATAACGGCTGTATGAGGGTTAGATTTTAATGTGGAGAAAGGCTAAACATTCAATTTTTATGGCAGATCTCCTTTGGTTTTTAAATGTATAGGGCTTTTATTGCAATCTAGCCCCATGTTCTTCCATTTCTTTAAACGCTGAAGAACCGTCTGTCTTGACAAGACAATCCTGAGCGTCCTCACATTACAAAAGCTGCGAATCTATTTTAAAGAGAACCGCGTCAATCTTTTGCTTTGGTAATCAAGATATGAGTAAGATGCTACGATATTTAGCTAACCCCCAGTTTACATTACATATTTCTCGGAATTCAGTAAACCAAGCTGACATCAATGAACGCTTAGATTTGATGCCACAACGTTTTCCTGAATACATAAATGACTGAGGTGGCTGAATATATCAGTAATAATTAAAAAAAAAAAAAGAGAACTACCTAGGTCACATTTTTCTTTAAAATTTGATGTAATAGTACTTTTCAATAGCTAAAGGTGCAATCAGAAAATTACAACATTTTCTAGTGCAATTTATATATAAAGTAGCATAATTACATTGTGTAAAATAGTTTTTGTCTGGGAATTGCAGGGCGATTATTCGCCAACTTTTATACTTCACGGTTGTTTTCCCTATCCTTTAATTCTGATTGTTGGTAATAATAATAATGATAATAATGATGATAATAATATTTATTCTGCCCAGCACTGAAAAAAAAGAGCGTGTGGAGGAACAATGCAGTATTAGTCCGTGCATATATCAGAAATAAACAAAATATGTAGAAGCTATTTCTGTATGTATCAATAATTAATAAGATATTAATCATATAGTTTTGCTTAAAATATAATATATATGAAATTAGTCCAAATATCCAGTAGCAGTTCCTTAATGACTAAAGCAAAATGTGAACTTTCAGGGGTAGTTGACCCATTTTAGCCTAATCAGTCTAATCACGTTTAAACCGTGCAGTCCAGCTAACTAAAACATTCTAGAACGAGGGAGTAACTCGATTTTAAAAGCGACGAATACTAAGAGAGGAATTTATGGAGCGCATTAAACATCGATATTGCTAAACGTAGATTCCAGACATTAATTTAGAAATGTAATTTCCCAATTAGATTACATCAATATTTTATTAAACAAAGGTTAGTAAGTAGGGGTTCGGTACCAATTTCTGTACGTTCTGTTAAAACAGGTATGGGGAAAGGCAGATGTATGATATTTAATTTACTACACTATAACCTGATTTCACCTACATTGAAACAATTTGAATAATTGTGTTACGATTTGTTCGTCTTGTATGATCATCTTACAAATGATGATGCATCTAGTTAATTTTCCCTTACTAATTTTATTTATACTCACAGCATTTTCGAAATAATTCCATGGAGATAGACGCATAGTCTAAATAATAAATATGTCTTTCTGAATTCAAAAAGCTGGATATGAAAATGACATTCCGTTGTAGAGCAAGTGAAAGTGAATCAATTATCTACTTTACAGTGTTTATTGAACACGCAAGTGAACACGTTCAATTTATTCACCAGCAGGTATGCAAATGCGTATGCATTGTTTTACCTGGAGAAGTAGTAGAGGATTCAACACTACCGACGTAGTCCATGTAATACAACTGTGCTAATATACATATACTAGACTAATTTAACTAATTCACTGAGTGATAACAGTGCTTCACATATATGTACATACAGATACAAGATATGCATGGAGGTATACAATATTTTGTTAATTCATCTGGTTTTGTATAAAGCGGATCCATTTTTAGGTAGATATAAGATTATATATTGTACTACAACAAATGCTCAACTTACTTTCCATGCAAGAATGCATATGGCCTTCATAACTAAGAAAATTATTTTAATTTCCTGCTGAAAATTAACTTAAAAAAGTTAAGAAACGTTAGAAATGCAGCAAAATTTTAATGAAGAAACTATACCTTATATTTGATCGGATACCCCTTAAGTCGAATGATTCTCTTTAAACTTCCTATACTCACGCATACGGTCTGTGAGACCGACTTATATAGTATAGTATACGTCTTTCATTTTGACGTGAGTATAGGAAGGTTAACCGGTCAGGCATAGAGTGGGGTAAGTTTCTTTTGTATACGCCTCCTTGATTTGTTGCCGTTTCGTTTGCAGATTTTTTTGTGCTGATTAGTTGATGTTATAAGGTGGTTTCGTAAACGTTTATCCACATTGGCCCATAAATGTATTAAAAGATTGACGTCCGGGCTTTGTAGACGTGTTACCAGTCAATGAGGCACTCTATGCATTCGCCACAGCTTGACTATATGCACGATATGCTTGGGATGGTTATCCTGCTGGAAATGAGAATCCGCAGACAATTCCATTTTTTCCCACTTTGCAATACGTTCTCTCAAATAAGAATAAGGAGACTGTGGCTAAAATAATATATAAAATAAACAAAATTACCCTTACCGCACCTTTCTGAAGAATCCAGATAGGTATTTCGGCAACTAAGTTTCCATCCTCAGTGGAAAGCTTGGGAATTCAGTATCACTAGCGAATCCGACTAATGCCCAAGACGAACACTACACAAGGAACACTGTACAAGGCACTGCACAATGAACGCGCGAAACTCACCAAAACACTGTTGACACTGTCAATGTGCAACTTAGTTGCCGAAATATGTATCTGGATTTTTCAGAAAGGTATGTTAAGGGTAATTTTATTTATTTTCTAGCAAGATTTTCAGATATTCCTCTTTTGTCATTGTTTCATCAATTACTACAAGGTTGCCAACACCTGATTTGGACATGCAACACGAAACCATGACACCTACGTCCCGTATGTAACTGTTTTAATAGTATGTATTCTTTGGGTTTCTTTTTAAGAATTTGATTGTATGTATGTGCGCAATTTTCTAAACGAAAATAAAAGAAATGTAGGGGTATCAACACCCTTTCTATTCACTGTACATATGTACAGTCTCAAATAAATGTTGCTTAAGGTATATGTTGCGTATAGTTTGACGTACTGTAAAAAAAAAAATATGTTGACTTCACATTAGTGATGATGTTATGTGCATATAGTTATGTAACCTTACAAATATGGAGAAGGTCGCCTCACTGACGTAAGGATTTACAACTTGTTATGTGAATAGACTAAGGAAACCCACCTATGTATATACCCTTAGTCTTTAGAAATAACTTTACTAATACAGAAAAGGTCGCCCCACAAACGTAATGATTTACAACTTACCACTTCTCGCATAAAAAATCCGAACGTATATATGTATGGTCAGTTTAAGAAATAAAGCATTATTCTTCGAACCTTTGACTTGTTTTTCTTGCTCGTGTTTTATTTAAAAACTCCAAGTTAAAATCAAGCCCTTAGTTTGACATTAAAAGTCTTGTTTCTTGTGTTAATTAAAAAACTCAAGTGAAGTACAAGCTATTTAATTATATCTTCTTAAACGAAACACTGAATATTTCTAGTTTCTTACGTTACTTCTTGATGAGTCCTTTTAAATGATGTCAGATTGTGATGTTGTAAACTAAATTATTTGCCGAGATATTTGAGCTTTAGTTCGAATAAACTGAAACATTTGGATGCCCGTAATTTAATTGTAGCAACGAATAATAAAAAATAAATTTAACAGTGAAAAAGATAAAGTCCTAAATTAAACTTATCTAATTAAGTGTTCAAAATGTTGTCCATTAACACCGGGACAATGGTCTACTCGGTCACAAACAAGAAACCCGAACAATATTCTTTAAAGAGTTGGGAGATCTTTGTGCTGATTCGTTTCGTAATCTCCCTTAGTCTGCTAAATTGTTAGGACGGTTTGCATGAACCTCGCCTTTTTCGTAGCCCCATAAAAGGCAGTCAGAAGGTGTCAGGTTTGAGACCGGCTATTGTACAGGATCGCTGCGACCTATCCAACGGTTCGGAAAACTTAATCTAAGTACATTTAGCTGATAATGAGGTGGTGCCCCATCTTGTGGAAACCAGATATTGTTATTATAAGGAAAGGATTCTCGAGGGCAGAATTATTTGCTCTTGTAGTAACTGTAGATAACGATTGCCAGCAAGTGTTGGAAAACTCAAGTGGAATAATTATAATCCCACGATCTTGCAAAGAATGCGGGTGGCAACGCACACCGATAACACACGTCAGAAATGAATTGATACCTAAATACATAGGCCCGCCGTAAATTATGTACCTAAAAGGGAAACTGACCTCGATAAGGGTGAGAGGTATCGTCGTGGCGTTGTATATACAGTCTTCGTATGTCGGTGCGTTAAGTAACTTTGGATGAGTCTGTTGTATATCGCTTAAATAAACGGTCGTGTGCTTTTCCTTGTGCAACTGATATAAAATAAAATAATTGTTAGTCTTTATTTATTGCTCTATCCCAACAGTAAGGTTCCCAGAAATGAAAGAAGGTCCGATAACTTGATCACGACAAATCTCCGTTCATAATTTAAGTTACTTTGGCACTTGCGTATGGGTTCCTATCACACAGTTCTGCACGTCTGTCAAAATCATCTTCTCATAGCTCATCTACCAAAGCGGGTTTGTAAGGATCAAAAAGTTTACTAACAGTTTAATTCTTGTCATGGATTATTGACGTATGTAAATTGTGCTTACTTTGTAAGCTTTTGCACATATACTTGATAGCTTCCTATTGACGCACCTAATTCAATTAGGACGTTGTATGCAAAGCCATCCAGATTTTATTTGATTAAGATTTTGGCTCTAGATTATAATTTACTATTGTTATTTATCGTTATACCAATACTTCTCCTGCTCTGGAATTGGGGGCGCATTTTTGCCCAAATCCATCTCTACTAGTTGTCCATACATCATCTGGAGGATTATAATTTGTCAATTGCAGTCGCGGATTATTGGCATATGCCCATTGTACTTACTTTGTAAGCTTACCCTCAGTTACTGGGTAGCTCATAACAATATTGTATTTTATTAAGAGTTTGTCTCTCGAAAATAGTTTAGTTTAGTTTATTGTAAATGAAGATAATTTACAAGTGCTAATAAAGTATATTTTCTATAGTAAATAGGACAAAATATTATTAACCTTCCTATACTCACGTCAAAATGAAAGACGTATACGATACTATATAAGTCGGTCTCACAGACCGTATGCGTGAGTATAGGAAGGTTAAGAAAACCTGTTCGTAAAGGAAACCTGAGTAATACGAATTCTCACCTCTGCCCACATTGATATTTAATTTCTTCGCTTTGACATAAGTACCTTCCATGTTAACAGTATTGAAAAATTTTGGTAATAGAGTTTGTTCAGAGTAATAAATTATGCAACGTGTCCAAAATGTCATCAAAACCGGTTTATTTTCTTTCGTTTATGCCATGGATAATTGTAAGATATAAGATCAAAGTAGACATAGTGTTTTGAAATTCTGTATTCTTCAGTTTTTTTTTTTTACAAACAACTTTGCTTAATAATATTTTGTTGGATCTACTACAGAAAATGCACTTTACTGGCCCATAATTTCCTTTTTTTTGTAATTTCTAAGATTTTATTTGCAATATAAAATTTGACAGAAATTAATTTCTATACAAGCAGCGCTGAACCTCACAACATGAGCTTTTAATTAAAAATTCAACGAATTTTTAATCAATTCATGCATCGATTCGGAGACACACTGTTTCCAAGTTTCCAAATATTGTTGTATACCAAGTGTTTCGAATATTCCGCTCCTAAAGTATCACACTATGTACATTGCAACAACGTATGAACTGGCATTTTGGATCTCTATCTGAGGAAATGGTACAGTATTGTACAATAACTAAAATAATTGCGGTAAATTACATAATTACGTAATAACTACTGTAATTGCTTACAAAATACGTTTAATATTCACGCACATGTATTTAAATAAATTAATTGATATTGTAACTGGTACCGTGCGTACAAATGTAAATATCTTTCCTTAATCAGTGATTCGCATATTTAAAAATGGTAGTGCAGATATACCGGTGTGTGTAAATGCACATACTAACAATAACTTCACTATTTATTGTCTCACGGGTAATGTAACTCTCATTTGCGGTTTCTATAATGATTTTGAGGTTTCATACCAGGACATTCGTTGTCATAACTGGTTATCTAAAGCATTTATATTATTTCCAGACGTTAATATCCTACTAACTATATCAATGATTATCTTACCGCAATAAGATATCAAATATTTATGTATATAATACGTATGTTATTACACTATTACACCTATTAACAAATTTCGACTTTACAGCCGGAACACATAACATAAAATTATGGAAGTAAAATCCTATGTGTAAAAAATTGGTTCACCCAATTAGTCTTCTATGCTGTAACGCTCATTCACCATTTATTTATAAAGTATTTATGCCGTAGTAAAGATGATTTATTACTCTGACTATGCCAGATAATGAAGGCACTAAATAATCTCCCTAGACCTAAATATTTTCGAAAATTGCTAGGCCTATCGAGCATGACCTAGGCAAGTGCAATTGCGTGCCCTGAATAAAGAGATGTTATATTCTATTATAGGGGTCGTGGTGATGTGCTTTCTTCGTGGCGAACAATTACACCAGCTTGATGAATAGTCTAGGGAAACAGTTATAACAGCGTACAATTACGAAATAAGTTATGACATCATCGTCGACTCCCCACTATAGTGAGTAGGCTGTATGCGAGAAGTTCTGTGTATATGTAGGCTGTCGTAACTTACTTCGTAATTATCGCTGTTAATTTAGCAGATAGTACCTATAGTTTTACCTATTTATATCAAATGGTCGCACAACAGAATTCGAGCTATTACTACTTAACATTTTTTTATGTAGTGTCGTACTACCTTTACTATAATAACTGGAGGTGATGTTCTACGCGTTTTCAGTCGAAAGATGCATATGTACACTGCACTTTTGAGTGTTACTCGATGAGGCTCTGTTGCCTATGCAAGTGTATTCCTTTTGCTTTTCATTCGATACATTTCGGAAATAGTGCTGTCCCATGTTCTTCCACGTCTTCACACGCTAGAAACTTCTCTGTTTAAACAAGACAATGCTCATCCTTCCATTGCGCGTAGTTGTCACGCTGAGCTTCTATGAATTAACAACTTCAATCTCAGGATCTTTCCTCCATAGAACATGTGAGGAGCATTATGGGTAGAAGGTTAGGGAATTTACCTAACCTACTGTTGACTTTGGAAGCTCTGCAAGATTAAATACAAGCTGCTGTCAAATTTAATAAAAAATCTCGGCTCTTTCTATATGGTACACTTTCTATGTGAAGTAATATCCATCTAAGATTTTCTGAAAGATACTATTTTTCAACAATAGAAGTCTGAAACTGACCGTAATATTCGGGAATATACTCGTAATACGCGTGCTTGTAACTTTATTTTTAACATTTTATTGATGGATCGCATATATTTCTTCTGTTTAATACTTGCCATTTATATCCATTTACGCATACTGTTCATTAGCATTATTTCGTGGTTTCGTTCTTCTCTGAAAATATAACAGAAGTAGAAACCAAGAAGCACATTGTTGTTCGTAAACGAAAGAAGCTTTTCACTGAACGAGATCCCCGTTTGACTGTGTCAATGCACTCTCAAATCTCGGCTGACGTTATAAGAGAAAAGACTGAAGAAAGAGTGGGATGCAGAGGAAAAGATTGAGTAACACGTTGCACGAGTGCCAGATAAATAATTAAACCACTCATTCGTTCGACACGGCGACGGTTGTAAACTATAAAATGTAAACATCGTAAAAGGGTAGTGTTTGTTTTATCAAATTTTACACTTGCTTAGCGCTGTTTAATATAGGGGATTCAATGTTTAAACCACAAATGAATGGAAAGTAATAAATATTTAGTCGTTAATTCCGCAGCCTTTTATCATTTTTTTGTTTTGGTAATTTGAGTATCACTTAGATCTATTTCGATCTTTTATATTTTGTGCTTTTACTTTACTTTTTTCTCCGTGAGGAATTATGTCAGTTATTTGAGATTTTTAGCAATAAGACGTTAGTTACGTTTACACCCTATAACACCATATAAAAATTTGCATGTGCAAGTAGAATTTAGGTATTGAAATATGTTTCTAGATAGGAAGTAATATCAAACGAAGGCTTTCGGATTTAAGATCAAAATGTAAGGCTATAAATGCAAATTAGATAGCAGCGCATCTATTATTGCTTAAACAACTCTACTACATTTTCGTGTTCAAATTTATGTAAAGAACATTTAAATTTATGTTTACTACATTATAAAAACAATACAGAACTATAAAAATATGTGGGATAAGAATCATTCGTGTTCAATATCTAACACTCGCCATAGTACCATACATAAAATAATTGCTGCTGCTAGGAATACCCTCAAACTTTGTTTTAAATAAGTAAGTAATATGTTACAAGGTGGGTGATGTGCATGCTTCTTAAGTGGTTAGATTTTTTTAATGCCAAAGCCCGAAAAAGGTTGTAATCCATCTGTGCAAGGTCCGTAGAGTATTTTGATAGGGTAATACACGCCATTGGAACTTTAAGATTTTGTTTTGGGCCATCGTCGCCATACGTCTCCTTACATTATTATGCAGTCAAGCAACATCACTTTGCCTTGACTAACGACATGTACTTGTTTCTCGCAGATTTTGCTCCACTGCACACTGCCCAAGTTTGGTGTGGCTTAGAAGGCGAGAGTGAACAATATCACCTCGATTCCACCAAGGACAACAAAATCTTGAAATCGTATTTTGTTTTTGTTTCTGGTACCAGTTACCCATCCTTAAACTACTGTCTACCTCGAACAACATTTTCGTAGATGATTTACATTTCATCTCCAATAAACATTCCCCTTAGAGAAGATACTAGTTTCGGTGGTTGTGAGGATAGTCATTCGGTTCAGTTTGTTTTGTTCTGCGAGGTGGTGGTCATTCGGAATTATCTCATAGTATTTGTATATTAGGTTTGTAACCTAATTAGTGAAGACAATTGATTGAATAAGGTTTATAACTTTTGCTAATGATATATTCGAGTGTTTTCCACATAAACTCATTTATCTTCTAAAATATAAATCATAGGAAGGACTATCCCCTAAAACTTCAGACATCCCCGGAGTTTCAAAATCGACGGGAAACTCTGTGAAATGTTGAAAACACTAACCGCCAGTGTATTTATCTTTCGTAGATAGCAAGAACTGCGGTTTGTCCCTACCATACAGATTTCAATGAAGTGACCGATGCCTTCCTCAAATGTTTGAACAGTTTCTCATCAACAAACATTTCCTTTAGATTACTCTAATGGATTGGAAATTTACTCAAGGCCGAATTACTAGTTAAAATACATTTGACCATTTTAATAGGAATGTAAAAACGATTTTAATTTGTGTAATGTTCAATATAATTAGGTTACTGGGGTTTGTATAACCATTCGAATTTTGTTTTAATAAAAATTCAGAGGTTGTATAATATTTTATAAAGATTTTGTACACCAATGTTTGATCTGGTAATAGTATTGAAGGAAACATGTGCATGCAACAATCATTTTTGAAGATTACATCTTTACTTGTTTTATGATCTATACATATATGTTTTTTTCCAAAAACTAATTATCTCTTCGAAAGGCGTAATGACTTTCACTGCGCATGTCATGCCATTTTATATATGTAGGTAGGTGCAGGAGAAGGTTAATATTTCGTACAATATATGTGCATAAATTTAATTAAATTGTTGTCATAGTATGCCCAGCATATTCTGTGCATGACTCTTAGTTCATTACGTATTTTAACAGCCGGGTTCCTTTCATGAAAGGTATTTGTCTTTCAGCAGTAGACTATATGGAGAGATTGAATATATTCTTTAACGCGTATTGTTACGATGTGGGAGAACAATATAAATCGTAATGCTTGTTTCTTTGTTTTAATGTTTGTAAAAGAAGAACTTAAATAGAAGAATAATTTATGTACGTACACACAGCCAAAACTTTTTTAAAAGAAATGTATACATTTATTTGAATATATAATTTAAAATCAACTCTTAGAGTCTTCCTTTAAGAATACGTTACTTGAATATAAAGTATGTATTAATTTATAATGAAATAAGGATGTATTTAAATTATATGTTCACACTGATAATTATTTCTTTGAATCAAAACTTAAAACGCTTATTGCTAATTCTTAGTTGTATTGAAATGAGTGTATCGAGACTGTTAACTTAAACATAGCAGTATGATCAGTAAAGGCCGGATAATATGCAGTTTGCATAAATTTGCATATTTGCATAATATATGCATTTTGTATATTATTTGCATATTTTGTAGTAATTCAGCATATTTGAAGTATCCGAGTTTTATTTATTTTTTGGATGTAATTTATTATAGGATAGGCAATACTAAAAATATGTCGTGGTTGTAAAAAACAAAGAGTTAAACAGCCCTCTTTAAATTAAAAATAGCATTCTATGAAGCCTCTTCTCGATACTTTTCCGATAAGCGCTTCCAAAAATTTATTAATGCTGTTCCCATACATCTAGACCGGGACAGAATTCAAGGGAAGAGCTAATTCCCTGAAACTTCTAAATAAATACAAAAATACATTTTACCAGAAAATTAGGAGCACAGGTGTTCCTTTGTTACGGACAATTTCTGCCCATAAAAATTCAATTGGACTCGGGTTTACACTGTTGAGTTGAGCTCTCCTTTGATGATATTTTTTTAAATTTTGAATAAATCTATCGGGTCTATCTGAAAAGCAAAGTTATTGTCAATATTGTGGTTTCCAATTGAATAAAGTGTTGCTCTAGAATGGTTTAGTAGTTTTCATTCCTTAAAATACCATCAATCACGTCGACTTTCATCAAATCTCCTATAAACACAAAAAAGATCTAAATTCCTAATTGAACCGCTTTCGTGCAGTACTTGCACTTAATGCTCGTTATTCCGTTGATTTTTCAACAAAAACCCTTCACGAACGAAAGAGTTTAAATTTGAACTCATCAATCCACTTTTTTGTGCTCATTACAGGCATTCTATTTTATTCTATTTACGTAACACTAATTTCTTCGTGACTATTATGCATCCATGGAACTAAACGTCTTTCTATCTTTTTCTGCCGTTAATAAACATGTCGTGATTTTTAGTGCGCTTCCTCATTTGCTTTGTTTGCTTGTAATTGCAATTTGTGAAATTCAGTTTTTTAATACTGTTCTTGTCCAAGTCGCCAAGAGGAATAAATCCTGCCTTTTAAATATATGAAAACATCTACTTTGTTACAATGTCCAATCTACGCTTCTTTAGTGATGTTTTTGATAAATTTCATATTTATTAAAAAGAAAATGTATGTTATAGTGTGTATATGTTTAACTTAATTTATTCGTAAATTTTCTTTACCCTTCTATTTCTTATTTTTTATGCGAAATTCCTCGAAAAGATCATAAAACAAGACATAAGTGCTCATCTTAAAGTGTGTACAAATCTTATCACACGAAGTATTTAATTGTGAAAGACTACGACAGCCAGTGAGCACAATAAATAATAATAATAATAATAATAATAATAACAATGGTATGTATTTTTTACCATCTACATACATACAAATTTATATAGTAAAGTAAGTAAAGAAGATGCAATTCCTCCTAGCTCCTGATCTTCCGTTGCATTTTGGTGAAAACATAAACGCAAGAAAGGAATTATTAATTAAATAGATCGCAGGTTTTGTCACGAGTGACAGTGCTAACATAGTGAAGCGACAAATCTACATGAGTTCAACGTACAACTTGGAAGATGTAATTCTATAAATTTCAATGTTACTTCTAAGCAGATATAGAGAACAAAAAGGGTGACTACTGAATATAAGCAACTCATATGAGCCGCTGGTTGTTTAGATTTTCAAGGTCCACTTCAATAATTGTTTCATCATGGCGGACGTCAATTTCATGAAAATCAAAACGAAGCCACAGAAATGGTCTCCTCAGGTAGGGAATTACCGAACACCAAAACACTATCTATGCACAACAGGGTCACGTTTAAAACTTAAGGTAGAATCGGATTATTTCCCTTTAACGAAAGATAAATGGAATTCGCTGAATGTATTCCTGGGTCAGGTACTTTTACCCACTTATCCTGGTCCAAGTAGACTCAATCATATCCTTCGGAGTAAATCAACTCGGTACCATACCTATACCTGAAATGAATAATACAATTATTTTCAAATTATATAATAATTATTTCAAATTTATTTTGATAAACTACCCAATAAACTGCGCAATGAAGCAGGTAATTTGACCAACGATTCGAGTAGTTACTGGTGGATCTGCTGACAACTTACACATAAATTCTGTTTTGTAAACCAAATGTGTACAATTTTGTTTTTGTGTTATTACGTTAAGTCCTTGTTTGGTACCTTTATTAGCAATATTCTTATTACGTACCTCCAACAAGTTTGACCCGTACTTCCAGGCATACCATAGGTTGAGAAACGAAGAATTTCCTTTGTTCATGAAATATAAAAATATGACAAAGCATACTAATTTTGCTGTATTAATACTTGCTATTACTTCACACTGCTTACATTTCCAGCATGTAAACTCTAATCAATACGCTGTATGCGAGTAGTTATGTGTATATGTAGGCTGTGGTAACTTATTTCGTAATTACCGCTGTTTACCCAGACTATATTAACGTCAACAAATGATTGACTCACGAAATATTCATATCTAGCCGAAATGTATTGTAAGGTGATGGAAAGTACCTGTTTGAAATTTATTTTTTAATGTTGCACACTGCTTCTTGTAGCACACAGAGTAGAATCATCATCAGTAGCAGAGTTCCTACGTCTCGTTTTAAACCTTCTGGCAAATGTCCTACCTTCGTTTCGCAGTAAATGTTATTAAGATTATTTTCGAACTACTTGCAACCCTCTATAACATACAAGTATTAAACAACAATGCTCCACCATGTAAATATTTGTAATCTACCTCTTCGCATATAATAACAACAACGTATGTCAATTATACTCGCGTTTGAAATGTACAATCAGTAAGGTAATTTGTAATAAACTTTCAGGGTTCCTTTGTTATTCTTAAAGAATAACTAGAGATATCTGCTTAGTTAGTGAAGTCATGGATTTATTTTATTTCTCAAGTACATGACAAGTACCAACAATTTTCAACCGACTCGGAAAATAGATAACAACGGAGATTATGCTTGTAGTACCAGGCTTACTTCTGAAATACTTATTAAGGGTTGACAAATAGAAGTAGAATACAGGAAATTTTAGTCTATCAACTAGACAATGCATGGCCGTGTTCTAAAATATATGCTTTCCTCAGTCGTTACGTTCATTATATGCAACACAATATATGTATATAATCTTACTGAAGTAGCGTTATTAAAATTTTTGATACCGAGGGTACATATCTCAAATATAACAACTACAAACATAATGTTAAGTTTTCCTTGTTTAATGAATTCACATTATGTAAAACGTTGTGGAGTCATAACTCATAATTGAATAATACAAGTACAAAGTGGTCAATAGCACAGTACTAGTTCAAACAAAGGAAGCGCAAAATCATGACGACATCCCTGGAAATCAATACAAGCCTATGGAGACGCAAATATCCGTTTCTCAATTAACTAAGTAAAAGTATTTACTGAGGTAAATATAGGTAGGCAAAATTGTTTTGTACGTTATAAATTGCATGTATTTTTCATTGTTTTAATTTCATTAATTATCGTTTCGTGACTTTTGTTAATAAACTAAACGCAGTAGTATTTCGATAAAAAGTAAATCATTGTTAATCAATATATATATACTATAAAAATATACGACTAGTTACGTCGTACGATTTTGTTTTAGATGAGCTTCTAGTCCCTACTTAAAAAAGGCTATTAGTGGGAAATCGCTTCAACTCTGTAAAACTTAATACATATTTACGTTTGCATCTAAGAGATTAACCCTTTGCACCCGAGACCTTTTTCGCTTGCGCGAACCAGCAACTCGAGACGATTTCGGCCAAATTCGGCCACTTTATAAGTACTTTAAAAACATTTATAAACAAACAAACGTAATTTCACCAGTTTATTCATTTATTTGTCGAAAACAACAAACTTTGATATATATTACACTCTGTAATTAGTTTTGATGTGATATTTTGTAAAACAATATCCAAGATGCATCCTAGGTTTGGCAGGACAGGTATCACAGTAATACGAAATTTCCCGCCTACCTCCAGGCGTGCTATGATCAGAACAAACCTTGCCGTCCCTTTTTGGCCCTTTTAGTATTACGTGGAGCTTCCCGTTTAGTCGGATATCATCTGAATGCGACGTAGACGCTTGCTCTCGTTGCTGGCGATACGATCATCCAAAGCGGCTAAATCGAATTCGTCCGAACTCGAGCTCATTTGATCTTCCTCCATATTTTTAGGGATCAAACACCTTTTAGTTACTATATTTACTGCCAAGACTGTTTCAAGCAAATGCTACGTTGGGACTGACTAAGCTGAACTAAGATTTGGCTGCAATGACAGCGGGCGCCGCAGCGGCGCCACTCAAGTTGACACTTCAAATCTGCGCCGCTCGAGTGCAAAGGGTTAAAATATATGCTGAAGCTTAGCATTGCTGATCAACAACTTAAATCTTCATGGTTTCCTTCTTCTAGTCATTTTCAATTGACATTCTATTTCGCCAGGGTGCAGTGCAAGCCCTATTGCATCACATTTAACTACAAAAGGATGAAAAATCCTTAGAAATATTTTCTTAGCTTTGTCCCAAACTAAGAAAGATAGGAATATCTATGGTTTGAAATGACAAATATTACAATGGATTGGGTACTTCCAAATACATATCTATAGCAGTAAATTGTCATCTCGGTGGAGAAAATTTAAAAAAGATGATTTAAAAAGCTACTGTTCCAAGAAAACCCCACTTCAGAAATACAGGGAACAAGTTTTAACCAGAGATTCGTTTCCCCACTAAAATGTCAATTTAGTTGACATTCATAATTGAAAATTGAAAATGTATAATTGTAAATATTTTCTTGACTTACATTTATTCTTATCTAGAAGAATTCAAGCCACTTTATGTTCAATAAAACCGGAAATTTGGTTTCGGCAAAAAGGAAAAATGGTAGAGGTTATTACTAACAATACCTAATTATCACTATAATTGGTTTCAAATAGTCATTTTATCGAAAAGGACATATTATAACTTTGTAAATTTATTTTGTACTTTATTATCACTGCCGACGATAAAATTTGTTACGCCAAATCATAATACTAACAATACCTGCAATATACTATGTACTTGCAGTAAATGATTTAAGTGAATCGTAAAGCTGTAATTGCCTTGCAAATCAGGTTAAGTAAAATTTATTGTTGTATAATATGCTTGGAAATTGATATTTGCAACTATACACATACAAGTAGCAGCAGGTTTTAGGAAATTTGCTCTGTGGTATATGTAGGTAGTTTGCCTTTTAATCTTGAAAACTATGAAATATGATTATCCTCTTAAATATTGGACGAATGAATGTTACAGGTACACATATATCTACTGTTCACTCTCGTGATTGAAAAAAAATCGCTCATATACGATCACTAAACTGCAAAGCTAATAGATTTAATGAAATCTTTTTAGATTTGTAGGTTTTACCTTGAGCGTTATGTCTACAAATAAAAAATCTGTCCTCTAATTGACGCCTGAATAAGTAGACTTTAATTTCTTGCTTGTGGGGTTAGCCTGGTCTGGATAGACACTAATTTGTGCCATGTTCTATTAATATATATATATATATATATATATATATATATATAATGAAGTATGTCATGAAGTTTAAAAACATATATTTTTAAAGGCTAATATAGTAAATTTTTTGTAATAGATACGACAAAAGATATGTTAAGAAAAGTTGTTCGTAAAGAAAAACCGAGTAATAATACTAATAATACAAAATTTTACTTCTGCTTGCTTTCATATTTAATTTCTTAATTTTTAATGACATGGTTCCATGTTGAAAGAAATTAATAATTTTGTTAATAGAAGTTGCTCAGAATAATAAATTATGCAATTATGCAAAATTTCAACATGATCGATGTATTTTGAATCGTATATTAGACATAGGTAATTATAGAATATAAGAATATTAAAATAGATTAGGAAATTTTGTATTCTTATTCGGTTCTCCTTTACAAATAATTTCCTCATAATATTTTCTGGTATCTACTGCAGAAAGTGCACTTTAGTACAGCTTATAGTTTCTTTAATTTTTTATTTCGATTTTTTTCCTAATATATCGTAATACATGACCAAATATGATCCAATCAGGGCTAAGCCTCAGAAGATAACATTTTAACTAAGAAATTCAGGAAATGTTTAATCTGTTCATAAGTGAAACCGGGAATACACTGTACACTATATTATCATTGGAACTCCAATCGATTGATATGTACTACTTTTCGTTGCCGCATTCATGCATCAAGATTTTCGATATTTCCGAGCAAGTTGCGAAACAATGCCTCACTCCTGAGGTATAAAACTGTTTATGTTTAGGATTTTTTACTTTCCTCTATGTTATCTGCAGAGAAGAACATGATCAAATTTGACGTCGTCATTATAGAAATTTTTACTATTCAAGAGCTTTATAAAATGAACTCTGGAATTCCTTAATTACAAAACAAATATCTCCAAGTTTATTCCTGTTTGTACGTATTGCAATATAATTTTATATGCTCTGAAAAATTTACATTACAACCACTGCATCGACACCGCATGCATGCGAAACGTTTATAAAGTATGTATACGTATTAAAGCTTGAGCAGGCAGCACTTCATCCCGGAATGAGTGTGGAAGAACCAGCGTGCATAAAAGTTTGAAATCTCTTCGTCGCAAGCTGCTGTAAAATTAAATATTCGCTAGCAAGCACTATCGTCTAGGTTGAACTAATTTTGAAAGTTTTGTGTCCAGTGAAAAATAATCCTGGAAAAGTGGAGTAGTATAAAGAGCTGCTTCAACTAGGAAACCAGTTCTGCTTGCACTCGTTTTGTAGTACAACCTTAATAGTGTAATATAAATGTTTTTAATTAAAAAAAAATGAAAACCTCGTATTACCGAGGTATACAGGAAAAACTTAAAAACTAAATTGGGATTATTTGTTCGGAGTCTCGGACAGTAAAGGTATGATTAATCAAACGCAATAGTACATGAAGTGAAGTTTTGCTATTTATTGCATAGCATCATCAGACTGAACTTCAACAAAGAATCGTTTCAGTAGTAGTTCTACCAGTTTATACCCCCAATTTTAGAATAACTGGAAAAACGAAACCCAATTTTATCAGTAATTTGGAACTTTCAGTTGGACAAAATGTTTTAATGTGCTTTTCATTCTATTTGTTGTAATTCCAAGTTTTGCAAATAACTTGTTGATACTTTTGATTTCTCAAAGTACATTACAAGCGTAACTATGTTTGCGAGTTTGGAAGAAAGAACCAATTTTCAAAAATGTTTAAAACATACACATCGCAATATATCTTTTAAAGTTAACAATACCTTTTACAGCCGCACTCCTGGAATGAAATTTGGAGGAATCTACGTACCTTACGGACAATTTCTTCCCATAAAAATTCAATCGAACTCGGGTTTAGACATTGAGCTGAACATTCCTTTGATGATATACATTTTTTTAATTTTGAATTAATGTATCTGGTCCTGCTGAAAATCAAAGTTATTATCGACGATTGTGATGATTTTATTCTATTTAGGTTGCACTAATTTCTTCGTGACTATTATGCATCCATGGAATTAAACGTCTTTCCACCCTTTTCTGCCGTTAATAAACCTATCGTCACTTTTAGCGCGTTTCCCCGTTTGCTTTGTTTATTTGTAATTGCAATTTGTGAAATTCAATTTTCTGTTCTGCTGTTCTTGTCGAAATCGCTAAGAGGAATGAATTCTGCCATTTAACTTTATGAAGACATCTTGTTACAATGTACAATCTAGGTTTCTTTAGTGATGTTTTTTTGATAAATTTTATATTTATAAAAAAATGTATGTTAAAGTTCTCAACAACTCTTGTGTGTTAATTTATTCATAAATTGGGAACAAATCTCTGAATATTGGCAATATTGGCACTGGAGATCCTTTCTCAACAATATTGTAGGGTAAATACAAACTATAATTTGTAGTAAGTAAGGGTGATTATATGTATATGTAAAGCGATAAGCTTCCATATCAGTAATTATGTATTGCTGGATGCTACACCCTATCCACAAACGAAGGAACATCACAAACTCCAGTTTAAGTCTCATTAACTGCGGTCCGAAGTAGAAGTAAAAATGTGATTCTGTTCAAGCTAGAGAGAATTCCGATGCGAGAATCATCCGTTGAAACAGACACACTGTAACGATTACGAGTTTAGCGCAAATGTAAGGAACTTAGGAGTAATTATTCATCTCTACATGTAAGATTTTTCTTGATCCTTCTTCATTTTTTACGGAAAATTCCTCGAAAAGATCATAGAACAAGACTTTATATAAGTAAAAATAGGTAAAATAGGTACAAATTTTGTCACACAAAGCCTTTTAATTGTGAAAGACTACGACAACGAGTAAGGAAAATAAATAATAAAGATAATAATACTCGTGACAATAATATGCATCTTTGCCATCTACATTAAATTTAGACAATGAAGTAAGTAAAAAGAGAATTCCTATATAATACAAAAAGAAAACAGAAGCAGCCACCAGGTAAGCAAACATCAGTATGCTCAACTACATACATGTAAAATTTAGAATTTTCAAGATGCAATTCCGGTAATATTAGATCCTGATCTTTCATTGAATTTTGGTGAAAGATAACAGAAATTTAAACCCAATTTTATCACTAATTTGGAACTTTCAATTGGATAAAATGTTCTAACGTGCTTTTCATTCTATTTGTTGTAATTCCAAGTTTTGCAAATAACTTGTTAATTCTTTTGATATCTCAAAGTACATTACAAGCGCAACTATATTTTTGCTGGTTTGGAAGAAAGAACCGATTTTCAAAAATGTTTAAAAAGTACACATCGTAATATATCTTTTAATGTTAACAATACCGCACTCCTGGAATGAAATTTAAAGGTACTTGCTGAAAAACACGTTCATCATTTCAGTTTTATCACAATTTATGTAACTTTCTAACAAATGCAAATAAGGATACATGGCATCAAATACATACGAAACTTAACAGCTACGTCAAACAAGGCGTATTAATGTATGTATATCCTAAGAGAGAGTTTTAATTGCTCCTCATTTTAATATGAATAAATGAAACTGACACTGTTAAACGAGCAGAAAGGTTTCTTTGGATTTCCTCTACCATATGGTTTGGGTTCGACAAATATGGTCGGATTGATTCATTAGCATGCATACACAATGAATTCCGAGTTGTTTCTAGTTCATTAGGCCCATATTGAAATGAATTTACTAATTAATGCAGGTGCTTGCTCTGTTACTACAGCATTATTCGAATCACATACATAGATATATATTGCGTCACCAAAGACTATTTTGTATGTATATACATACGTATTCATGTGAATGAAAGAAAACACACATATTTATAAATAAGCGCCGAATTAAATGTAAATCTAATGCAAAGGTATCTTTTTGTATTATCTCTAGGTACAGAATCGGCACGCCCTTGTTACCTTAGTTATTGTAAATCTTATAAAACCGATTAGATTTTGCAGTCACAGATTTGTATTGATGAGATTAAAGTGAATATATCTGATAAAAATTGCGTAATATTTTCAGTACGGATGAGTCATAAGAACTTTTAAATAAACGATTCTATAATAACAAATTAATCTGCCTATACGTATATCTGTTTGAAACATATCATTCGAAAGCATATTTTATAAATACAATCAATACATATTCTTCCCCTTTCAAGGTTTGGTAAACGTTAAGTAGTTAACATCAAATTTATGTACTATATCTTCGAATTGTTAGAAGCACAAATTAACATCAAATTACATTGCAATTAATATGAAATTTCTAATATATTGTTTCATAAATAGAACAGGGATACAACCTTTCTAATTAGCCAGGGTAACACTATGACGTGAAACATTTTAAACAATTCAATGAGTTAATGTTGCAAACTCAAATTAACGACGAACATAATGCTGTAGAAACAGCAACAATAAAACAAAATGTATTATTAAATTACATAACATTAAACTTGATGATTTAAGGAACGTCAATTATACTTAATGGTACTGAAATTGTGACTTTCCACTTTCTCCAAATGCAGCGGTGCTTGCGAAATTACACAGTGTTTTTATATTTATGTATCTATTATAGCCGTGACTATTGTTCTACGTTACATCTAGTAATGAATATAGCATACCGCAAATACGAAAATGTTGAAACTGTAATTTAAGAAATATTACCTTTCATAGTACTTCGTATAAATTAAAGCACCTCTTTTTTCAGGTAATACAACACTGAAAACTACAGTCAGGTCGAGTACTTCGAGGATTTAGGTGATGTAAAAATACGTTCATTACTAGTCTGGGTAAACAGCAGTAACAGAGTAAAATTACGAAAGAAGTTACGACAGCATCGCTCACTCTCCATTCTAGTCGGTACGCTATATGCGAGTAGTTCTGTGTATATACATATGTATAAAGGTTGTCGTAACTTATTTCCTAAGCAACGCTGTTTGCCTGGACTATTCATTACGAACAGCAAACGTGTTTATGAAATAGAAATACCAATTCCTCTTTTATTAAAAACAAAGGACTTTCAATATGCAGAATTTGGAGCCTGCAAGCCTCTGGTTCTTTACTTATTACTGACAAAAGATTAAAGCTGTAGAAGCTTTTAATATTGTAAAAGGCTACTGTTTTATCGTTACTACTTTTAAAATTCAGATATACAGCTTTCCAGATAGCTTTGGAACTAATTAAAAAAAAAATTAAGTTCGCAATTTTGAAAGAAAGTACCTTATGGCCTTAATGGGTTGATCTAAAAAAACTCTCCGTGTTAATCATTGTTGATGTGTAAGCCCTAGTTTCTAACATATTTTATATGAACTGAGTGACATAGAAATTGCAACACCAAGAAGGAGTTGGAATTTCTGAATGATATTTGGTTGGAATATTCGTCTATGTTATAGTAATAAATGATCAAAGTTTGGGAGGAAAATCTTTATTAGTTAAACAAAATTTAATAATTATTGTTAATAATGTGTGGAGCGGCCTCTCTGATTTATACATTCATTTACACGTCGTGGCATTGATTGAATAAGGTGGTTTATTTCGTCTTGGGGTATTGCGTCCCATGCAAGTTGCACTAGATGTCTGAAAGCCTCCAAATTCAAAGGACGGCGCTGCAAATTTTGCAACCTTCTACCCATTATATCTCAAACATGTTCAATGGGTGAAAGATCTGGAGATCTTGGAGGCCAGGGCAAAAGATTAATCTGGGCCTGTTCAAAGCAGTTCAAGGAAATCCTTACTACATGAGGACGTGCACTATCCTGCTGGAGTAATGGATCTTCAAGCTCTTGTAAGTATGGCAGAAGTTGTGCTTCAATCACCTCCGCAATATATCGTTGTGCTGAATGAACATCAAGGGAGACCTGCTACCGTAAGTAATCGGACCCCGAACCATAACACCCACGGCGCGGTGTACGTGTCTCTCAACTGTAAAACTGAAAGATTCCGTCGTTCACCCCGTCTTTTTCTGACTCACTTACGACCGTCGTGTATGCCTAAACAAAATCTAGATTCGTCACTAAAGACAACAAAACGACATTCAATATTCCAATGAGATCTTTTATTGCACCATTGTAACCGTTGCTGACAATGTTCCAGAGTCAAAGGAAACACAAGTTGTGGAGGATATGATGCTAACCCAAAACTTCGGATTCAGCGATAAACTGTTCTAAGGGTTGCATAACATCCTTCTTCACCAAACCATTGGTCACTAATTGCCCGAGTAGAGGAAAATCCATCTCTAAATGGCAGTTGTCTTAAGCGACGATCTTGACGCTCATTTGTTTTTCTTGAAGCACCGGTTCCCCTTTTACGACGTTCGTGACCATCTTCAAACCGTGAACGATACACTCGCATTACAGTAGACCGGTTGCGATTTACACGGTTAGCAATCTCCCCAAATGAAAAACCAGCTTCGCGTAAACCAGTAATTCGACCTCTATCGAATTCGCTTAATTGATGGTAATTGACTCGTTGCCTTACTCTAGGCATGATCAAACAAATAAAACACGTAAACAACTGAATAACAATCGAAATAACGTTAATTAACAATGAAAAAACAACAAATCGAACGATAAATACAGATCCAAAAAGCTAGCAAAAGATTAATAATTAACTGTCAACTGTGACGTTAATACATTACCACTTGATCTCAAAAGTTAATAAATTATTATTTAATGGTAGCCCAACAAATCTAGCAAGTTTCAACAAAAATATCCTACTCCTTCTTGATGTTGCAATTTCTATGTCACTCGGTATAATTTGAGCTGTCTGTGATTTGATATTTTTAGTTACCAACATTCGCGGTTTGTTGGACATTGTTAGTGTAAAATAAAAGATACATATAGTTGATAATCAACTTACAAATGGCAGCTACATCTAGGCTTTGTTTGTTTGCTAATGCTAAGTACCAAGCATGCACAAATTCTTCACACTTTAGATATACCTTGAGTCCGTAGGTTCTTTGTACACCCAATTAGAATTTAGCGGAACTTCGAGGTATTCCAATAGGAATTTTTAACGTGGCAAACATCACATTGATACGCGCTTTACTTCCTATTCGATTATCTCCAATTAAAAGATCGCTGGCCCTGGTCTGGTTGGAAACCATGACCTTAGGACTAGAAGTCAACATGCAAGCCACTATACCACCGAGTCCACAACATATATGGTTATATAAGTTGAGAAAATGTGCACGTTAAAAATATCAAGCACCTATCATACATGTGGGTCCTTGTAAAAGGTAGAATTCTATTAATTCTGGAGTAAAAAAATTAAACCATAATAATGAGGAATACCAAGCGAGAATCTATGATTTATTGTATCGAATTGAAAATGGAATAACCCGAAACGAAAATGCAATGGTATAATTACACCCAGCACAAACGATCTTCTGTACGGTTTTGACCTTAAGTTCTTGAGATGTCAAACATGGTCAAGTGATTATCTAAACGGTTTTGAGTACCAATCTGAAAATATCCATTTTGCCAAACAAGTTTTATGAATAAATAATGTTTATTAAACTTCATCAAAGTTCTAAGCAGTGGTCTCGATAATGAATGGTGGTCAAACAAAACTGTTTTATGGTCAAACATGGTTAAGAAATGGTCAAACAAATATGCTATTTCCAAGGATTTTTTCTATTTTGCCAACTGTACGGACCCCTTTCCATACTCATTTACTTTATCCGGAAATCTTTAAATGACCTTGTCGGATGTGAAATGGAAGGAAGTTGAGTTTCTTAATTCGCGCCTCCATACTTCTGTGTATGTTTTTCTGTCCATTTTACTATTTTATTTCTCTCTTCACGGCCTTTCCTGTCTAGGACTTTCTGAGTCTGTTATAGTTTTTTTATGTTTCTTGCTTCGTATACTTTTTTCGATACCTTCGTTTTTCCCACTCTTAACACGATCTCTGGCCTCACGATAGTAATTTGTATAAGTTTCGTTTCCAAAGTTTCTAATTTTCCGTTCAATTCTTCTTAAAAAATCTCTTTCTAGTGCTTTGGATTTTATGTTTCTGGTTTTTGATTATGATCCGTGGTTTTGTTTCCGATGTTAAAGGCGTTGTTATTACATTCTTGAAGACTTCTATTTTATAGATATGCCTTATATGGAGATCCCTTTTTGTCCATGAAAGTGTGTTTCAAACTGGTAAACTATCTTCCGACACCTACTGCTATTTCCGTAATTTTGCGTTCTAGGATTGTGTTTTGTGCAAAATTACTTGAAATTTTTAGGTTGTTCTACAATTGTTTCCTCGAGTTTAATTGTGTAATTGTTTATCTTCATACCTACTTTCCTTAGTGGTGGTTAATATTTTAGCAGGTTTTCGTTTCTCGCCATTAATATATTTAGTCTGCATAAATGAGTTCTGATATTACTTGTTCCACGATTGAGTATCTGACATTGCATTTTTAGCATGTCCTGCCGTCTTGGATTCTTTCCTTGAACACGAATCTAAGCAGAACCCAGCTTAGAATATATTTTTACCTTGCTTCCTTTGTAGTTTCGAACATCTGGGAACTTTTATGTCTCCTTATCACGTATCTATATATGTGGTTTCTTGTTTCTTTAAACAGGCATTTTCTACCTTATAGTAGTCATAAGTATTGACTTTGTTGAAAGGGATTTCAACTTATTGAGTACGAACTAAAAAATTTCGTAATTATTCTAGGCAATAAGTATGTGTACGTTGATTACTTTCCAGCACTATTGACACTGAATGAGAGAGTATATAGTATGTGATTATGGCAATTTTATATCTATATTAGTGTCAATATTATAGTTACTTATTCATTTAGAATTAGATGGTGTAAATTTAGCAATTGCAACTACATTTATTGTTACACAACCTTCATCCAAACACATTATCCCAAACGAATTAAGCAATTCTCGCTATACGTAAAAGAACTTCAGTAATTCGTGGAAAATGGAACATTGCTAACACTGGAAAACACGTTTTCAAATTCTCGTACATGCTTCTAATTATCTGAAGATACGTGCTTATTGACATGGTTGCCGTATTTTATTACGACCTCAACATTCAAATACTTGCGAGGGTCTTGTTTTCGATTTTGAAATTACTTTGGTATTATTAAACGAACCATCGCTATCAGTCCAATCTAGCCATCTAGAGTTTGGCGAAACAATCCGGTGCCCTCCCGCTATTCCGCGAAGGTAATTAGAACTACGTAGCAATGTAGTAAAATTCGGGTTGGAAGAATTTGGCCAACCGTACACAATAATGCAATTAAGTCAAACTTCATCTCGCTTTTCTAACACTGCCAGGAAATTTCAACATTCGGTCGTTATTACCAAAGCTAGAAAATGGGTTTTAAGAGGAAATTTCAATTACTTTTAGTTCCTATATAGATATGTGTTATAGATATACATGTATATGTATTTTCATGTTATTCTGCCGTTTATATAAAGGTGAGTTAATGTTAACATATGGGATAGAATTTTGGAAGGATATGCTGATTCATTTCAAATACTTCTAATACGTCTACTATTCCAAAAGATTTCAATTGTGATTGTACGTTCTATAAAAATTATTATTATACACCAAAAGACATAAATACATGGTATAATATTTTACATATTTTTCCAAATGCTGTTCTAAAGTTTTTCTTAAAAAATTACCTGAAGAAAGGGGGTGGATCCCGTACCATCTTTGAATTGGCCAAATTTTCTATCCTGATTTGATACTATATTTCTTTGCTATTTGATCTACATCGTCCCACCAAATTTAGTCCTACTATTACATTCAACTCGTTCAGGTAAACACTTACAATAGTTATCAATTCTGTTTTACATTTGGAAATCAAGAAGACATTTTTTTCTTTGACTGGGTTTCTTATTTTGTAAATTGTAGGAAAGCAACCAACTGGTTTATAAAGCAACGATGAAAAACGTTGTCAGTTGTTATGATTTGCTACATCAGAATAAACAGTAAAATAAATTTAAGTATAACAAATTTACTTAGGGATTGAGATAGTATTCGTGCCTTATTCTATCATAGCTGTAATATTTACAGTACATGTATTTGGCTTAAACATCAGACGATAGCCAAAATTTAATACCAAATTTATCGGGTCTATTTGGCACATATTGAGGAATTAGGCATTTAGATCAAAAGAGTCATTCGTCAATTATTATATCTGCTATTGCTTACTAAATTTTTATTATTTTGAATAAACTTATTCCACACTGCTGTTATAAAAACAAATTGGTCAATTCGTAAGGGTTAACTTCTAACTTTGTTGGAATTAAAGTTCAGTTTCAAAATGTTACAAATTGCTTATAGTTTCGGCTCAATTTTTTAAGCAAAACTGCAATCGATTTAACTGGGACCAGGATCTTAAAAGCTCTAGCACATGGTCGTCAATTAGTGAAGAAAACGGACTTCTTATCTCACCTCTCTCTTTCTTGTATACTTGTTGGGCATGATACGTTTTCGAAACCAATATCAAAAGCATTTTTTACAACTGGTCGTGTTTTTCAGGTACATCATCGTTTACGTAATTCTAAAATATTTTCAGATTTACTATCATTTTTCCAGAACTCTTGAACCTTTTCTTTGTTAAATAGCTTATCACTATTTTCACTATGCATGGTCCATTATCATTTCATACTGACTTCATTTCAGTGTCAGAAGATTCATTGTGCTCGATATCAGAGCATTTGACGTTCAGTTTTTACGGTAATACAGATTTTATAAAGCGTATTGCCATACTCAGGACCTACTGAAATAATAAAAACTAAATAGAACGGGTGATTACATAAAATGTACATTATCGATTTGCATTCCTCGCACTAATTAAATAAATAATATGCCGTTTATTGCATAATTATTATTTATTCTATTATACAATATAATATGATGCAATATTAATAACAAACTTCAGTTCACATTCTATATCTCCAGATCTTTACACGAACTACAAATACTTTCAAATGAATGTATAATTTCTACGAAATGATAAACAGTAAAAACTAAAAATAATTCTGGTAACTTGTGAAAAATGCGAAACGTGGTTACTTTCGTTTTAATTAATAGACACTTTAATCAGTACTAGTCATTTTGACTAAGATTGGTATAAATATTCCTCATAAAAATATTTTTGACTTTGATTAGAACAAAGAAAAAATAATTTTATATAACACTAATTTCTGTACTTTACAAGCATGTAGGTTAAGGACAGATTCAGCAGGTGAAAACCCCTCCCCATTATTGTAGTTCTACTGTTAAATAAATATTTTTATAGGTATTCTCTCTACCACTAATAGGATAATTAAACAATAACACTGGAGGTAATAGCTATATTTTTAGAACTTTAAAATAACCGTTTTGGAGAACCATCGCCAGTGAAAATATAACTACATATATATATATATTAATACGCAGTGGGTCGTCTTCTCGTACATATTTTAGAGTGTTCCCTCCATGTATCGCGATGGTACATATATCGTTGTTTTCGTATTACAATGCAGATTTGTCGAATGTATGTTTCATCGCGATACGTGCAGTGGAACGCAGATGAGAGTCTGTAACATATTGCATATATTACATATTGTAAATGAGCTTAATTTACATGTATCAAGCCATCTGTGATCAGAATGACACACACAACGTGATATACATCAACCACGTCAAATAATGATATATTATTATAGTAAATACGTTCGAGAAACGCACAAAAATTGTATGGCATAATATTGATTGCACAAAAGCAGAGTAAGTGGATTAAGTTGGCGTCTCAATACATTGCGAGTGAGTAAAATAATTGTATGCTCAGCTCATCCGTTCGTGCCAAGCATTTACATTTGTGTATTCGTCGCTAACAAGCGGAACACCAGTATTTTCATGGGTCTTATATATCTAGTTATGAGCTTTTGTCCTAACGTGCTTTATTTTTTGAGAAAATCGTTGAAGAGGGAATTGAAGTTTCTCATTTGTCCCTTATATCGTTAATTTTAAGTGTTGTTTAACGAAGCGGTAAGGTCTAGGGTTTACACCCGTTGGGGATGTTTGTTCAACTCCTCCTGATGTTCTTTTTTCAATCTCTTCATGCACAATATTAACAAATATATTTCATTTCATGAAAAATTATTCAAAAATAATGTATTTCGCCGTGGTAATTTATTCGGAAAATTACCATGGCGAAAAATATTATTTTTGAATTATTTTGCATAAAATGAAATATATATGTTGATATTGTGCAGGAAGAGATTGAAAAAAGAGCACCCGAGCAGGAGTTCTCTCTCTTCGTTGAACAGAACTTAAAATTAACGATATAAGAGACAAATAGGAAACTTCAATTTCTCTTTCAATGATTTCCTCAAAAAGTAGAGCGCGATTTTTATTTTATTTTACTCGAAAATACAATAAAGATTCAATGTAAATCAGGTGTGATTGTTTGTATTTGACTGCGTATTAATATATAGATGTTGTGGTCGAGTTTCGACCATCGGGCGATCTTAATCTGTGTAAACACGCATTTGTTTTTATTTGGGAATTATCAACAAAATCGACTAAGATGTCTTGATATATAGGATCTGTAAAAAGTTTTTAACCCAATATTTAATGTGCAAATGCAGAAATATGCAAACCATGAAAACAAAAAACAAATATCAAAAAACCTTTGTCGAAACCTTAACAATCCTGTTCAAGGACTAAGGAAAACCCAAAAAAACCTAGTCAAAAAGTATCCTTCTTATGAAATGTACATGCCATTTTAATAAAGATTACTTAAATTCTGAACATTTTAAACATTTTTTTGTATATTTATCATTTCGTATATTAGTCTTTTTTATAATTATTCCCTTTTGATTTAAATACTTGTTTTAAAAATCAAAGTAATGACCTTAATCTTTGTCATGTTTTGTTACAGCGGGAATATATAGGTGTTAAATAAGCATACCAGAAGTATCTAATTTTAGTATCAGATACCAATCAGTTGGTGCGAAGAGAAATACAGTATAGTCTATTATAAGGGAAGAAGAAATCTGTAAAAACATATATAGACAAATTTATAATAATGTTTTGTAAGATAAAACGGAAGAAACTGTTGATTGCACTAATTAATCACAAAATAAACAACGCTACTGAACAGACACCAACTGTTAGCTGAGGGTTAACTGAACGCGTTCGAAAATCACCATAACCTAAACAGGTCCATACTGATGCAACCTCTTACTTTTTATGATTCCTATAGTTAAAGTTTGTAAGTTTCCTAGGAAAAATAACTCGCTAATTGTAAGATATTTCAATTATCTGTAAGGAATATTCATACTATATTCACAGGGTAGGTTTTGCAGAGATTTAGCTGCAATTTCGCAAAACCTACAGCTTTCTTCAGATTCCTAGTTGCTTCTTCGAATATCATCCCAATGTACACTGCTTGACGAAATAGGCCTAGTGTCAGTTTTAATTTTTCCTTTTCCAACTGGCTCAGATCCGAGAGAGAGGCAAAAACTTCATTTGTCTCTTCGCTGCTTCTTTCTTCTATGACATTGTTCCTATTACCTAGTCTTTGAAATACCATTTAATGCTTTTGCCCAGTTTGTAGTGGCTGGCAATCTCTGAATGATAAACAGATGATTTCAGAACATTTAGGGATGCTTACTGGAATATATTCAAATCTTACAAGCTCTTTGAACTCGTTCAAATACATTTTTGGATTTAACAATTGATAGAGGGAACTTGACTTGGAAAGATACTTGGATATGGTCCCAGAACGAATGGGTGTTATTGAAATGACCCGAAGCCCCGAAGCGTATTAATTAACTCCCATTGCAGGCAGCACCAATTGGATTTCAGAAGACCATTCCCGAACTCCTTGATCCTTTTCTGCCGATGACTAGTCTATAATTTTTGATCGAACAAGCCCAATGATCCATTTTGTTAGGATTATTGGAACACAATAGAATAATTAAAAATGATTAGAATGGCATTTGACAATAATATTAAAATACTTACACCGGTTACTGTTTTATTACTGTTGCCATATAATTTTGACCGGGAGTAGCGAACTAAAGCTAGTCCCTTTTTCGCAAAAATTTGTTTGAGTTTTTCGTAAGTAATTACTAGTTAACTTTGTGTAGGTGTAAGCAACACCTATAGTTTTTTCACCATAAATTATATTGTATTAATATTGATTTAGAAGTTAATATTATTTATTAAAGCGTGTTGTAATTTCTTTTTTACCAATTTGGTGTCACAACATAATTAATACTTAAACAATAATTACTGCTTTTCCTCAGTTTCATTCAAACTTATCGTAAAATTCCAAATATGCATATCGATTTCAATTAACAATTTATCGTTCGATATAACTGTAACATGAGACTTTATTAAATATATTAGGGACGGAGAAACGCATAAAAATGAAGACATAAATATTCCTGAAATATGGATCGTAAAACAAAATTAATAAAACCCTCCTTAAGAAAAACGACGGCTAATATAATTCCACGGAAAGAAAGAAAAATACATGCCCTTAAATGTAAGGAGCACTTTCTTTAATTAAACACCTCTTGTTATTCGTGCTACCACTTCTGCAATTTTTATCTTTCTCGTGGTGCTTCTCGGGCGTAGTGGGAAATACATTACGAGAACATAATTAAAAATGTTACTCTAATGAAAATTGGGGTTTTAAAATTGTCAATGAATACGTAACTAAACGCAGTGCGTGATAAATAAAGTCAGTAGTCTTTTAAATGTTTTTATAGTATAAATTATACAGTATAACTTGGAACAAAACTAATAATAATAGTAAAAAAGAAACGATCGGACACGTCAATCATAATTTTAAATGCGCAAATTTTTACGTAAAACGTATTTTGTGACCGCATTATGTTCATTGTGGAGTGCTTTAGTGTTCTACAGTGTTTGTTGTGTAGTGTTCGTCTTGGACATTAGCCGGATTTGCTAGTGATACTGCATTATTCCAGTATTCTACCGAGGATGGTAACTTTGTTGCCGAAGTACGTATCTGGATTTTATCCGTAAAGTGTGGTAAGGGTAATGTTATTTATTTTATGCCCAACCTAGAAATATTGAAGATTTGAACATTAGAATAACCGAGGGAATCAAGTTAAAACTCCCAAGTATTAAATAATGTCATAAACGAATTTGAAAGTCGCTTTGCTCATTGACAGTACGTAAATGGTATGTGGTTTGAAGATTCAATTTGAATGATTTTAGTTGTTTGTAAACTTTTGACTTCTTAGATTTGATTGGCTTTGATTGTTAAATGGAATTATACACAAAATATTTTTTTGTCAAAGATCTTGTTATGTAATCTACTTCAGAAATCACCGTTCGTGTATACAAAAAAAAAAACGTTCTCCTCCAAATGGCGCTTTTAAAAAATTGGGGTTGCCGTTTAAAAGAAAAGGAGGTGATGTTATATCTGCGACAATAGCGATGTCACAAAATACATTTTTTGTAAAAGTTTGATCGATTTTCTTCCAAAATATACGTCCACACTGTATAAATAACCCATCCGCATACAGGGAGAGAGAGAGAAAGATCATTCATGTATATATCATATATGTATATCATTATCAGAGTTGCTCCGTTTGCGCGAACAGTACCACAACTATCACAAGCGACTGTACTAGAACAGCAACAGAAACTATGATTTGTTATGTATATATTCGTATAGTGCAATGTTGCTATTCTGGTACAGTCGTTTATGATAGTTGCACTGGTATTGGCGCAAATTGAGCAACTCTAATCGTAATTATTCTGGTATAATGTATGTAACCGTCGAGGTTTTATGTAAATGCATTGGCCGGGCTATCCGTATCACTTTTTTGTGGTATAAGGAATGTGCATACGTATGGTACTCTATTGTTTACTAATTAAAAGACTTTGATTTATCGACTTTATCTTATCTATCAACTTTAGAAAACAATACTTACATTTTGTTTAATCATGTAAGGATAGGAAGTTAGATAAATATTTAAACCAACACTACTTGATTACGTAGGTATACGTTCTGTTCTTTTCCGCATTTTCATGATCATCGCAGTAAAAATAAGCACAATCACGAGATTTGCAATGAATACGAGGAAATGGTATAGAACATTCTAAATAACTTCTTGTCTCCTAATTTGCTCTTTCAAATATGTATGTACCAGTCATTGTTAAATTGTATTCGTATTTTGTATGAAGCAGCAGTCGAAATTGCTGTATCACTAGTGTTTTGAATAACTATAGTTGCTACTTCATTAAAATCATTTAGAATATTTTAATGAAATACACATCACGAACTTTCATTGCTAGCAACATTTTCCATTTGTACAATTTTTTCAACAATTCGTTGTATTTACATAAGTATTTCTAAGTGTGTGGCGATTAGAAAATTGGTAGAAACCAATCATCAGACAACCTTGGCAAGTCAAGATTTCGATATATGGCAAAAAAAAAAACAATATAATAACTTGCATTCAGGTTATGCAATGAGACAAGTCAAATTAAAATAATAAAATTAAGATTATTACCGATTTAATAAGCAGATACTGTTCCTTAAAAAAGCATCTATGCAACATTGAATCGTGTTGTAGGAAATGTGAACTTCAAGAGGAAACCAGTACGCATATATTCTGCGCCTATGAGGAGTTGAAGGTACCTGCTGGAAGCATTTCAGCAGGGATATACTGAAGCCTACGAGAATACTCAAGCTTTCCTCGAGCAAGATGGTGGCGTTTGTGAAGAACACGGGTTTACTCGAAGGGAAGTGGGTGTTAATCGCGATAGATAAAAGAGCATAATGCTCAAGTGCTTGGTTTGCTAGTGACCAACGCTGGAGTGTGATTTAATGAATGAAGTTCAAATACGCTTAAAATGTTTGGAAAGCCACCAAAAGACAATCATGGAAACTGTAACATCGGAGTTACTATCCCATCCAAGCGCAATAAACAGTTTGTTAGAAACACGACTGGTGTGCTTGAATGCTTCTGCACGACTTTAGCCATCTGAGTTATTAAAGGCATAGCATTTCCCCCTTTAGATATGAGATTGTAATAGCACCAGAGATATAGCATAAAAATGCTCTCATATCTGATATAATTAAAACTGTAACGGACTATATCTGCAACGGTGGATACATACCTACAAGTTATTTTTGAAAGAAATTGCCACACTGACTAATAATAACCTCAAATACATAATTCGACAACTACGTTGTCATTTTCAGTCGGAAAGCATGAAGCAATAGGCGTCGCCTTGGACGTTCAGCTTACATTTACTCTACAACATGCACTTTACGTTCTTTTTGTTAATATCTTTCGTCGACTTCTATTCTTACATGAATTTTAAATATAGATCTCGTAAAATATCGATTCTTATCTTAATGTTTTAAAATAGTTTTGCCCTATTTTTTTCAAACCGCATTAGAAATTACGATCAGTTTATCCTACAGATTTCCTACGAACATCCATTTACATATCACAGTTAATCAGCATTTAAACTTCGGAATGATATTGCGAATAATTAATTAAATTATATTGTTTAATTTACCACATTCGGATATTGCATTGTTCAGTTATATTTATGCACCACATATCTTCAATCGGTTTCGATAATTATTTGTTGATTACGTTTTGTACCTGTTTTAGCAGCACATATTCTTTTTGTCCGTTTTCCATTAAAACAGATTCCAGTAACACTTCTCTAAGGTGTTGGTTTTCACGGCCCAATTATGCGTACAAAGTTAATGGAACTGATTAAAATAGTACTAGTACATACAATAAAAATTAACCAAAGTGTATTAGTTACTATCAAATAGAATAAATAAAGTTGTTTATAAACGGAGTGTAAAGAGTTTCTAATTTTATAAATTTTCCGTTTCGCTGAATCATCCTGTATATCGCTTGAAAATATAGTCATTTACCTTCGTCATATAAAGAGATTTAGTTCTAGTTACATATTTTATGAGTACTTAATGTTAACTAGTAAACTAATTAACTAACAAATCTTAGAATTATATGGGTATTTCCAATGACATTTGTCTTTTACTGTAGTAGCTCGCCATAATTCAAAAATTGTAGTTCAAGAAAGGTATGCAAAGGTGTACCGAGTGTTTTCGAAGATTACATTGCATTGTAATCTAATTTTCTGATCTTAAGTTCGTTTCACTAATCTTTCACTTTATTATTGTTAAAACTAAAGTATATTTTAACTAAAAAAAAAAAGAATTAAAGTCATAATAAAGTAATCCTCAAAACTTTCCGTTTATCTTTCGATTTTGCGTAATTTACCAAAGTTTCATTCCTCGAAATACCTTTAAAATGACGTATTACAAGTAGGGTAGTGCCATTAAAGATTTTGGAGTAAAGCGAAGGAGGGGAGGGGGGGTTACACTTTCGCTCATTCCATACCGGTAAAATAATGTCTAGCTCCAAATAAAAGTTGCCGTGTCACAGTGTTTGGATTTGGGTTCCTATTTTTGTCATACTATTTTATTTTTGGTTATCATTTTCATTTGTTTAATTTTTGGTTATCATTTTCATTTGTTTAATTTTTGTTTATTTTTCTAAATTTTACTTGATCTAACAATTGTTTCTTTTGTCTACTACTCGTTTCTCCTGAACATTTTCCCAGTCCATAGTCACGTTGCCGGATCAGAAAAAATGGCACGTGTTTCATGCGCTACGCATCTGCTTAAAGTATGTATTATGCTACGACTATTACTGCTATTATCCTGACGGTGCATAACGCAGCCTTCCCTCTAGCTTGGCTATTCATAAAATTTTCCAAATTTGGGAGAACACCCAACAGTGATGTGTATAAATGTCGTAGACATGACACGAAACAGACACGCGCGACAAAAGAATAGTAAGCGGTAAACTTATTTCCCTTCTTTCTCTCTTCTTTCGTTTTAGAGCGAAGCTCTTTTAGGGAGGCTTTGCGGCGAGAGTTAACTGGGAAAAAGTGAGACGCTTGAAACCGTTAGATAGACGCTTTTCTTCTATCCTTCTTTCATTAGTTCTTTCCCGTTCGCACACACACACGCGTTTGCGTCTCCCCCAGCAGATGGTGCTCTTATTATTCGGACTCGAATTTACTTCAAATTCGACTTCAACTTATTTACCATCGGTTTCGAAGTGAAGTACTTTTCTTTATATATTGTTTATTTAATTATAGAATTTTACCTTTTATTCAAATAAGTATCAAATGCATATAGAGCTTCGCACTTGTCGAGTGTCCCACACCTCTCCTTTTTTTCTGTTAACATACTTCCGGGTCCGCAAGTGTAGTCTCAACCCCTCTATTATCGTTAATGTGATTGATGTATTTTTGTTTATAATATATGTGGTTTATGCAAGTTTTTGGCCTCAATACTTTCAGGAGTAGTTTTTTCCTTTTTATTCTACAAACTTCATAATCTCTATTATCGTTATTTTATCACGTTGGAGTGCTATTTCATGTTCGAACTTTTTCACTGATTGTTTGTATTTCTCATACGTTATGGTCTCTCTTCATTTTTTACTTTTCTAGTCTTCTATACTACCGCTCTCATCTAATCTGCTGAGTGTGTCACTTTTTAAGATATGTATCTTTAAGGTGTTATCCTTCCTTATTTATTTGTTTTTGCTAGTAGGTTTCTAGCATTTCACACAATAAATTCTAATTCTCGTTAATTTTATTCTATAATCTGTCCCAGATTCCTTCCGTGATACCTTTTTGAGACTTCTACTTGCTGCTTACTACGCAACTTTGCTCTGTGTACATTTGGTGGTATTGTTATATATTGGCTAAATAGTTTTGACATCTCCGTTTTTAATTTATTTGTTTTATTTCCTTTGTCCTGCTTTTTGTTTTCAACTGTTACTCGTTCGAAATATTCAGTACATTATCAGCCACTGTTCAATGTGTGCCTATACCTTCGGTTTTCTAGATCTTTGGAATGGATTCTAATTCTATTAATCTTTTTGTTTCTTTTATGTTCTTGAGGTCTTCTTATAGGTGCTTTTGTTTCTGAAACAATCGAATTTTTACATCTATGAACATTATGAACCGTATATTGCTGAAACGGTTTGTGTTTTGATTAGCCTAAAAGTAAGTTCAAATTCCTGGTAACGGTAAGAATGGGTGTATAAGATGCACATTTATTTCTACAAGGGCCATCCAGAATCTAATTTATGTTCTGAGTTTGGTGTCTGGGCATTCCCTCATACAATGTGCATACATCTGCGGTAGCAACACGAACGCTTGCGGTTAGTAAATTGTGCATTTTCCAAATGATTGCTGCAATAGAAAATTCCGCCCGTTCTAAAGTCCGATTGGTGATCATCTTTTTATTAGTAGAAAACAACAAGCCAATTGAAATTCATCGGAAACATTATAAAGTGAAGACTATGAAGAGCGAAGCGGTTGACCAAGAATCGTCACTGATGAACTGGTATTGTCGACTATTAAAAATTTGAGAAAAGCAATCGGAAACAAGCGTCGGGATATGCAGAAGTTCAAAGGTTTTTCTTTTTCACAATTATGCATGCCCGCACTCGGCCAATCCAACTCGGGAATTCTTGGATGGTTCTGGTTGGGAAGTGTTCGACCATCTCAAGCGACTATCACTTGTTTCCGCACCTAAACACCTGGCTCGCAATCCGGCGCTTCCACGACGATGTGGAACTGTAGAAAGACATGAACGAGTGATTGAAGGCTTGGGCGGCAGAATTCTATGACAACTGTAGGAGCAAACTGGTGCATCGCTAGGATAAGTGCCTCAATTTGAACGGGGATTATGTTGAAAAGTAGCTTAAGAGTTAGGCTATCATATAAATATAATAAAAAATGTTTTCTGTCACCTTTTTTTTATTCCAAAGCGTAAGTTAGTTTCTGGATACCCATCGTTTTTTAAATGTAATGCAATCTATACTATCATAATTGTAAATTTAAATTGAACTAATTAAATAAAAATGATTCTGGATCACGCGGCAATTTGTTTTGAGTAGGTTCTATTACAAAATTTTTCTTTTAACTGTATTCCTTTACTAATTGTATACATTGCATATACCTGTTGAGACTAATTAAATAGATAAATCTGGAGTTACATCTATAAGAAGTGAAGATAATTTAATACATAATTATTAACAATGTATAAAAACATTAATTAACGCTGCTTATTTTTTTATAAATCTGGATATATTGCGATTATTTTACCTCAGATCGATTACGAGGTACTTTACTTTTTACTGTTACTACGTTTGTGGTTTTCGTTTTATACGCGCCAGAGAAACTGACTCATATAAGTCAGGACATCCTGCTTACGAAACGCGGTTACAGGTTTTACACGACTTTCTAATAGATGCTGTAAATGTATTCATACCAGCTCAGCCTACGCTACGGTCTGCATCATCTTACCTCCTGTAAGGACACGCTTTTTGTTCGTACGATCGACTCATAGGCTCGTCACCTCGCACCTTGTATAGCGACGTATACACTGGTTTTGTGTGCAGGAGAGTCAATGATCTTTTCTGAGGCGGCGCGTGACGTACGAAAAAGCTCTGTGGACGTTCTACTAGTAGTAAGACCCGGCCTGCCATATATTATTGGTGCCTACATAGAAAACGACGTTTTTATGTAAGAATTATAGTTAAAACTCTAGTTTACTTCTTGGGATGGATACAAGCTGGTAACTAGAGTTAAGTCAGACATACGCAATATACTGTAAAATTTAAAATTAAATGTCAATAAACCAATGCATATCGCATAAAATATTTAAGAAATTTCTACAAGAAGAGTGTACAACGCTGTCGCAAAAAGGGTATGAATAGAGTATAAAGAATTTTACGACGGTTTTTGGTCGACTTTGTGGTTTTCGCAGAAAATACAAGTCCTCATCCTCATCCTCATCCTCATCTTGTATTTATCAGTAGCGTTATTGTTCTTAACGGACACCAGATACATCTGTAACGCACTCGTAAATTGCGTTCAAATAAGCACCTAGCTAAGGTCTGGTTACAACTTACTATGAAATAAAATCCTGACGTAATTTTTGTATGACAAGTTAAAATTACTTCATTCCACACTAGCCGATTTAAATGCAACTGCTAAACTGGATTTCATGGAAGTGTGTGTAATTTCCATTTTTTCATCGTTTCACAAACACTAGTTGGTATAAGAAATTTTTTTATCAAACTATTTAAAATTAGCTTAGAGCTATTTATACGGTATAAATCAAGGATCACAATCGTTATGTACTTTTAGTATTTAAGTATGTAACATTTTACTTCGAAAAAAAACCGCGGAAGTAGTAGTAAAGTTCTGTCTAGTGCACTATGTAACTTAAATTAAATTCTGGGCAAACAGCAGTAACAGCGTACAAGTACGAAATAAGTTACGACAGCATCATCGACTCCCCACTTTAGTCAGTACGCTGTATACAAGTAGTATGTGTATATGTAGGCTGTCGTAACTTATTTCGTAATTACCGCTATTTGCCCAGACTAGTGTAGTATGAATTTTAGTTAATTTTATAGAAAGCAAAATTATTACAATTAATATTTACAAAATTTTAGTATTATATTAACAAATAATGAACAATACAATCAAAATATATTACCTAGTGTGTATAAGTGTAATTTGGTTTCTAATTCTTAACTTCTCCCTCCCTCTTGAATTCTTTCTTCACTTCTTTTCTTTGGTCTTTTCCTTTTATTGTACTTCTTTTTCTTTGGTCTGTTCTTCGTTTGTAAACAACAACTTCTTTTTTGATGTGGTCTGCTTTTTCAACCCTGGTATTTTGTATAACTTTTTATCTGACTTTTTCGTCGACCATCCCATTTCGTGGTTCATAAACCACTTCATTTTCGGCACGTCGTTATAGCAATTTGGAATTCTAGATTTTGAAATGTTTCAAGTGTACGTGTGTGGTATATATTTACAACGCTTTTCTATTTCTTAAAGAATGCTTTCTATAAAATTTACATTTTTTATTGATAATTTTACTAATGGAATATTACCATACTACACTAGTCATAATAGTGCAGAAGCTCTACTATTACTACAATTTTTATGTAGAGACTTGTAATGTGTGAATTCTAATTTAGACATAAACCTCCCTCACCTTCAGATGTCTCACTCTATGGACTTCTAATTCTTATCGAAAACATTAAACTTATTTGTTTGAAGTTTATTAAATATGTCAGTTTTTGTTTATCACTTCTACTTTCTACATAACACTTTGTTCCCTCGTGTATTTCTTTGTCTTGTATTAATTCGAGCTTAATCTTTTCCTGTTTTAGGAAACTCTCCACATGTTTCCCCTTTGATTTTATCAGATACCTCCTTTATATTTACAAAACATGTGTGAATTCGTTTTACTCCTCTTATCGTCTTTTTCCCTTAATTTTCTTGGATTCCTCTGCCCCTTGCAAAACAGCTTTACCAATTTTCTGGTTTTGCTGTCTCTGTGTTGCAAAATTCTTGCGTATACTTTTCCCACACAATTTATCTATCTATGCGACTTCTATGTAATTTTTGAACTCGATTTAGAAATTTTTCCATATCTCCTATGATTTTGCCATATCCAGGATATTTGATTTCTTGTACAGGATACTCCAGCTTCTAGGTTTTTATTTGGATATCATTCGGTTCCACATTTTGATGGTCTTATTCTTATATCTATTTACGATGTGTACCCTTTTAGGTTCATATTTTCTTGGTGATAATTACTTCAAGAACAGTTAAAATTATTCCAGTTATATATATAATCTTTCTAACAAGCATAACCACAAAAAGAATATTAAACCACCTGAAAACATTAGATATATAGAGAGATAGATAGACCTAAATAGACAAAGCGCAGTCATTATGGAAAAGCAATAATACATAGTCAGAAAAAAACAGAAATGAGAGCGCACGTAACTTGATCCGAGGAGTTGAACTAACAATAAGACATAGTGCATTAACGGGTGCTTCTAGATTGGTCGTAAATTTCACCATCGTGAAACTGGAACATTTGACGTGGACTAATATTGAACATCGGGAAGAAATTTGTATACAAGAATAGCGATATTTTCGTACGATGATTACTTTAGAGATGGTTTATCTTAACAACAACGTGGTCGTCTTTTGATGATAAGGCATCATTCACAACCATAATTTAATACTAACTTTCGAAATTTAAGTTTGGCGATAGTAGCTTCAGTGATATACGTATTTCATGAAGGCAACGAACGTCATAGAAAAGAAAGGGGGCCGACTGGAGGTGTGCAGAGCAGAATTTCTCGACACCGTAAAGTAGAGGAGGAACGCTTATGTACGTAAAAATACTTTCCTTTCATTCAATTTGCTTTCAATTCTTTTTTAATAGGTAGATATAATAAAAGAAGAAAAGTTAATGAAGAACACGTTTTCTTAATAGAAATACATGCAAAAATAACCAGGTGTCTTACTATCTTACCAATTACTATCATAACCGTGAGATAATTAAAAATTTTGTTTTAGTCCTCAGTTGGCTATCTCAGTAACCTATTCCTTCAATATTTCCTTTCCCTTTTCCCTTCATTGTAATCATGGAATTTGCTACATTAGGTGCGGTTTTCAATTATTCCTCTGAAATGATTTCACTTCGAAAGGTAGATTATCTTCTTGTGCAGATTATTTTTATGCCGGGTATTGCTCAGGTTCACATTGACAGTGATCTTAATGCTTTTAGCAACATACTAGCATATGCAAATTTCAACAGAATAGGATATAAGTCATTACATTACCATAGGTAATGACGATACATTCTTTTATCAGTGGTAAAAATGGAATACCATGGATAACTTTGCGGAACAGAGTCTAGAATGTCAAAAAAAAAGGCATTAATACGTTAACTTTAGACCGCGCCATCTTACATTTAGACCCTAGATACCCATTTTGTAATGCAATAGAGTAGCTAGTTTCATACATACATGTGTCTGTAAAATATTTCGTTTCCAAATAAACCATTCCTTAAGGGGTCAGACCGGTGTGAGCAGTCGAAAAAATAGGTAACTTTCAAAGAAATAAAAAAACCGTTGTGTTGCAATTTAGTTGTTTATTTAGTCTACAAAAATCTACAAAATCTAAAGAAAAATATTAGTTTTAATACCATTTATTAACATGTTACACAAAGTCAATTTACTTCGCAGCGTTTATTGGTGTCGATGATTCCGTCATAATTGAATGTCTGAAACCAAAAAGAAAAAATTGTATTCTCCATGTATTAAGCGAGCTTTTTCAAGGTTTATTGAAATTGAATTGAATTTTTTTTAACTTTGATTTTTGGCTGTAATATTGCGAATTGTTTTGTTAATATTTTGTAAAATAACAATGATATTGTAAAAATCCTCGGTCAGTGCTTAACCTTCCTATATTCACGCATACGGTCTGTGAGACCGACTTATATAGTATAGTATACGTCTTTCATTTTGACGTGAGTATAGGAAGGTTAAAGAAAACTATAAGGACAATAAAACCAAACTTCAAGTCAATCCCGAGAAACCTTCGAAATCAGTTGGAAAAACGTGGTTTCGAGAAAAATGCATTTCCTGCTTTTTTCTGCCGCCTTAAAATATCACTTTCTTTAGATGCCTCAAACATACTTGCCTCAGCGGTCGAAATTCGTTCTTCGTCCAAGACTTCGCAAATGCTTGCTGTAACCGGACCGATGACTATATTCATGATATTCATCATTAAAATGCGCGCAATATTGACAACAATTTTAACGCATGTAGCACTACTAAATGTTATTTTTGGAGCGAAGGTTCAAATTAACGCGTTCAGACTCTTGTTCGAATTTTGAGCGTAACTACGTAAACAGCGCTCTAAAAAATCATTCCTGGTAGATAGGAATGATTACCTCTATAACATCAGGATGAAGAGCAGATTTGTGAGTATATTCACTTAATTTATCTGTAGCCTGTAACAGTTTTCGTGTTCATGTTTAACGTCAGTTGACGATTTGCGCTGTAACGTTGTCCATATTGCAGTTTACATTTCTCCTATTGAATTTTTCACAATTGTCACAAATTATTAATAATTTAAATTCAAGTCCGCGAATACTTGGTTCTGAGAAACATGTTTTGCACTTTAACTTTTTACTCAGATCGGAAACCAACGCTAGTTTTTCCGCGGATGCACTTGTGAAAGCTGTTTCGCTCTCAAATGCATGATGATTTGGCGGTTTTGGTCTTCTTTTCGGTTTACTTGCGCATCCTTATGTTATCCTTGAACCCTTTCTACGTATTAACTCGCTCTCCATATTGGAAACAATGAATATTTGGAATGAAGTTTCGTAACGATTCGTGCTACGATACCTCGGAACACTGACCAATGGTTTCTTCATTTTTCTATATCCTAAAATGCGTTAGAAAGAAGGGGGAATACACAATAGTAATATTCTGACCTGCACTTTTACACCTAACTTTACTATACTGATTTTTGCTCCAAAACTTCGTTTAAAGGTTTTAAAGAACTATACCAGCAATTGTATAGATTGAAACTGTTAGACACTAATTCCTTACCCTAATCTACTCGACATATAATGGCGTGAAAGTTACTGATTGTAAATCTTTTTAGAAATAAAGGCATGGCGAATAGCATCATAAACAAAGCTATAAAAATCAAGGCCGCGTTCTAAAATTAATGAGTGACTCTAATAGAAACTTAATTACAGTGTCTCTGTATTACCCTCTTAAGCTTTGACTAAAATGAGCCATCAGCTAATTACATATCTTCACCCTGCCTAATACACATGCAACCAAATACATACATACATATACCTACATATCAATGATGTTTGTATGAATGAGAGGGATTCGAATCCCTCTCATTCGTACAGACATCATTGATCATAGCATCTATATATGAAATTTGTATACAGCTCTTGCAATAGCCCTACTGATGATCGGTATGGCGGTGAAACGTATGCGGAGAGCAAGAGCACAACACATTTTATACTTACATATGTAACACTGTTCATAACATAGTATGAACGACCCATTTTCGGGCAATACCTGCTTTAGGAGCTTTAATTTTACTGATTTCTGCATTACGCATTTGACAATCTATTTTCTACACAATAAAATAACTTTGACTCGGTAGCCCATGAATGAACTAGGTTTGTAACACGCATTTAACATATCAGTCGTACTCGTGTTGCACTGAGCGTATACGCATGAATTTTCATATTAACTATACTTATTATTTATATTATACTTTCCCTGAAGCAAAAATGTTTCCCTAAATTAGAAAAGACCCGAACATTTCAAAATTCCAAATTGGTAAAGATATAGCGGTACTACGTACAAAGGAACTTCAAACCCTTCTGAAATATAGCCTCAGAGACGGAATAATTTGACATGGATATAAACTAACACATGAGAATTGCATTTAAAACTATTCTCTTCACTTCAGTAAAAGGATACTGGAATAGTACTTAATTATGAACGGCATCCTGAAGAAGACCCAAACGACGTATGTACATACATGCATCGATATACAATCGGTTATACTGAAAAAGAAGACAAAGGCATTGTTCCCAGACGAAGTCGCCTTTCTTTATAATGCCGAATGACGTCTGTAAACGTCAACATGCACTTCCGGTACAACCACTTGCAGCGGACGCGAGTAAGCTTGTAACAGGCGGTACTGACTGCTGGAGGCAACGTCGGATATATTCGCCGTGAGCTTCAATGGTCTTGTACTGGAAATAAACACGTTAATAAGGATAAGTGCGTCTGGCACACGGTTCCATTATCATAACGAGATAACGTGTCAAACGATGTTTAGCCCAATATGCAGGTCTCATTGTTTTCATTTCGGCAATGTCGACTTTGTCACTACAATGCCACATCTCAGAGATTATATATACATACATATAGAATTGTTACATGCGATTCTTTCTTAACCGCAGAAGAACAAGTTTGCTCTTCCGCATACATACATAGTTTAGCAGAATTTTTGTGACATGTGCCCCACTTTTTTAAAATATAAACTGACACTTTCTGAATACGTTAATGAGGGCCCTTTGAATCGTTACACTTCGTGTGGTATGTGTAAAAGTTGGGACAATATTTATTTCATCGATATTTGACAGTGGAAAAGTACCATTGAATTATTTGTGAAGAGTTGCCAAATCAGCTGGTCGAGAAACCTTCAGGGACATGCGCCCCACCTTTTCAATTTGAATTTAAATTTCGGTGAAGCCAAAAATACGCAGAAAAATAGTTAGTCCATTGGTTTTACTCCATTTTATAATTTATGCTAACACATAAAAATATTTCTCGATTACAAAATAACTTTATTTGCACTTTTTTGACTATTTTTTCGCATTCAAAGGAATCATCTTCATCGACATGCTTTTCCCGTTTATTTTTACAGTCCTCGCCCCCTTGTGCTTGTATTTTCTTCGTAGTAGCCTGTTCTTTTTCGGGTTTTTCATTTGAACTTTTTCTGTTTTCGTCTGACTTCAACAAAAGAGCAGATTGTCCAGTTCTTCTGGTTGATGTAGAAGCGTTTTCGTTAGGGACAAAGACGTTTGAGAAGAGATGGGTAGTTGACCTATTAACACGTCCTGGCCACGCAATTGTTGGTTAATACACTGTGAACAATTTGGAGTTCCCTGATCTAGGGCTCCAACAATAATGCTGTTCGAGATTGCGAAAAAATTGTCACGAATCATGTTTCGAATCAATGGAAAAATTCCAGTTGAAACAAAACCGCTGATGCAATTTCCAACTGTAGTAAATACTGATCGAGTTTAACTTAAACTGATAAATGACTGATAACTGATAAATGTTAAGATGAATGTTGATAAATATTGAATTCACAGTGTTAAATATTATAATCAGTATTTATAAAATAACCTCCCCGACCCAGATCCTTGGTGGAACGTGTCCCCGAAAAATAGTGAGGCATATGTCTCGATTGCTCAAGATATATGTAAAATCCTTTTGTTTAAAAAATATTCATTTACAGTCAATGTCCAAAAGAACATATATCACACAACTTCCTAACCTTCCTATACTCACATCAAAATGAAAGACGTATACTATGCTATATAAATCGGTCTCACAGACCGTATGCGTGAGTATAGGAAGGCTAATACTTGGTGGTAATGTTGCTTCAACCAATTGGTATTTTGACTTTAATCTATCATTTATGAACAGTTAGAAAAATGTTTGGCCTGTTTCCGCTTTCTTTATCAGAAAAGCGGTCAATTATGAACGGGAAACTCATCAAAGTACAACTTTTTCCAGTCACTTTTTTCATTGCACACTAAAACACTGTTTTCCTCGAGGTGGCTCTTCAATCACATAAACGTATGTTGTAAATCTGGAAAGTGGGGCGTATGTCCCGATGGGGCACATATCCCGTAATTACCCTATGACCGTAACCATGCTTTTGGACATTTGACATCTTTTACTTCTGCATTATTAACACTACTTAAATATGTGATAAATGATCTATTCATTCAACAACATTTATTTATTTATGCATACATGCATATTCATGTATCTCATGTTACATGTATGTATGTATACCTAAAATATGATGTGGCTGCTAATTTTTATGGTTTAAAAGTCAATTGGATGAATAATTTTATGCCAATGTGAGCAATTGTGTAGTAAAGTTGAGAATCTAATTTAATATCAGAAGTATGAAATGAAAAAAATTGGGGAAGGTTAACAGTGTTTAACAATACAATGCAAAACCACGAAATCATTGAGAACACAATAAGACCAAAGAAAGATGGCCAAGCTTCAAGATGAACGAAGATGCATCTAGCAAGAACGTTCTGAAAGATTTACCTAAGAGTAAAAAACAACAATTACAGATCATAAAAATACAACTTATTAAATGACCTTTAAATTGTACATTCCTTGTAAGTTGTTTGTTAGGGAATACGTTATAATCACTGCAACTTGAAGAGATCTTTTGCCATTTTAAACCTACAAACCAAACTTATGCATATTTAACTTTTTGCTTCTTTGAGGTATGAAAGCTCTGAAGTCATTCCCAATTTGTAGGAGTGGTATTCAGTCTATAGGCTGCCAATCTTGTCTACATTTTCACCCATCAAGCGCAAAGCCGACAGATTTAGAAGCATCTTTGTGACTTTCATGAATGTCTTGCTCAATACTTCCATTATTACTAATCAGGCAATGTTTTGCAGCTTGGTTAGGCCATTTGTTACAGTCTTATTTCTTGTCGTATACATACATTGGTAAGGGATAGGTTACCGTGCGTATCGTAACGTACTCTACATTCTTTCGTTAAAATTTGTGGGTTTATTCTTTCAGCTTCACTTCCTTCTACAGCTTGTTCTGATCGTTGACTGCTTAGCTGTGTTTTACCCTGAGGAGACTAAACGTACGGGCTTTTGCCAATTTTTATACTTACGCTGTTGGAACGTATGTTTCTCTAAAATAAAATTTTATAGACATGAGTATCCACTTAATATCGGATGAGTTACAGGAAATCATGTCTCCTGAAATACGCACTGAGGAAGCTTATATTACCGGTAGCTAAATTGTCAGAAATTCAGACCCGGCTGATGAATGATATTAAAAGTGTAGCACAGAAATAGTAAATTTACTTGTTATTGCATCAACGTAACGCAAACACGGTATCAACCAGGTCAATACTGAGTGTGAACTACCTATTTTAGTTTAGGTCCATTGATCTCTAGCTGTCAACTCCTTAGAACTGTTGTAACTTTTAGACTTTACTGTTGTTATTTAAAAGTTTCCGGAATGTCGTTATAACTACATTATAAAAATAAACTATAAGATTATTATCATAAACTTCCTCAGAGAAGCGGAAACATTTTTATGTCATATCATAAATTAACGACGCAGCGCAAAATTACATACTTCCTGCTTTCACATGCCTCATAGAAACATCAAAAGGTGTAATATGAAAACGACACACACATTAGTGGAAATATAATCGATACTCAATTGTGTATTTTGACGACAAGGAGTTAATTGGGTGGTAAGTGCTTAATATGTCGCAGTGTTTGTACACTTTGTCCATTTCTAGTGCACAGTCTGGTGTATATCGCAGAAAGATAAATAATTTATTACATTGTCCACTTTTGACCAGCGACATTACCAGATAATATTTCTTTTTTTTTTAAATTTTGCAGCTATAGTTTTAAGGTTACGTTGCAATATACTGTATTCTCAGAATTCCCATCCTTTGAACTTCGCTTCTTCATTCATCTTGTTAATGTCAATGAACATACATTTTTGTTGTTGTTGTTGTTTTTAAAGAATTTACCCTCTTCCATTCGTTTCTGTGCTCTGCTGCTTCTTGGTTGACGAAAACATTGCTGCAATAAGTTGGCATAATTACAACCTTACCTCTTTTAGACCTTTAATGTTTCATTGTTTATCTCTTAATTAGTACCTTTGTTTCAATTCTTTGATAAGGAGTACACTAGGGTAGCAGAGTAAAATAGACACCTATCAAAAACACGTAATTTAAATTATCTCTTACTTCCTAAATTTTTTTGGTAGGCAACAGAATCGCAATCAACCAACCGCTGAAAGTTTCACAATGTAGTTGGTCGGCTAGTAATTTCAAACAACTTCTGCATTGAACTTAACATCGATCGTTTCCTCCGCCATCAGAAAAGAATTACTCGTTATATGTGTTTCGGTATTAGTTTGTTCTTATTTGCGTTGCCCGCGGTAGAATCTTATTCAGCAAAACTTGGTTCCGCAAAGTTTCACAAGTCAATTTACATGACTAATGAATGGCTATGAAATTGTGTTCACTTACAGTTAGACATTTATTAGAACCTATTTATACGTATGTATTCAACGCTCATCATGAACTCTAGGAATTCATTAATTATAGTGTATGCACGCATTATTCTCATGCATTTCCTTTTTGGAAATACTTACGTTTACGTATACGATTATCATAGCTTGTTGCGATATAGGTAATTATTTTGTTCTCTCTCTCTCTCGAAATAACTAGACTGAGGGTGTGCAAATCATATAAACCTATATGCACATATTTACCTATATGAAATTTTAGCCATATATAATTTTTTGGAAACTTGCCATTTTTTGAATGACCTAGTGCTAGTAGAAAACGAAAACTCAATGGTGCTCGAAGATTTTGGAATGGTACATCATACTTAGATCAGCAGAAATGAAAAGTTCATCGATAAAACTATTCTCTCCAGTTTTTCTATACTTACTACTTTTCCGGGACAAAATGATGTCGAACCTCTTCTTCGTTGGCATTTTAAGGTTAAAACGTGATGTATCGAGGTCGAACGCCATCGTGGCCGATCAATGCGAGAAAATTCTTGGCATGCGTCCAGGGAATTGAACTCACAAAGTGACTTCACTGAATGATTAGTGGTTGATCTTGAAACTTACAAACATTTTTTTCCTTCAGTTATGGCATGATAATGTAGAAACCGTGTTAATCTCTTTTAACACTGTTACGTAAATACTTTCATTTATATTTTTGCCAAAACAAAAAAATAACTTTAAAGTAAATAATGTGATTGACAGTCATTGTTTCACGAATGAAAAAGAACAAACTGGAAAATATTGAGAATTATACGGATACATTGCAAAGAAATTTTTCCTTTAATTATAGAGTATTAATGGAGAAACCGTGCTAATTTCTCTCAAACGATTATTATTTTATAGGTAAGGAGCAAGTAAATTCATAAAATAACAATCAACATTTTAATTACATCAGTAATTAACCCGTCGATTATTTCATGAACTAAATAATGAAGCTAGAAAATATAGACATATAATTATACGGATACGGCACATACATTCACATGATGAATGTATATGATATAATAATATTATTTGTGATTAAATTGCTGATCAGTAAATTATGTTATTTCGGACGGTAACAGTGCATACAGGCGTGTAGATAATGTCACTGAATCCCAGTAAAAATTGATAGCAATTTAATTATTAACAGATATTAATTGATAATTGATCACAGTTGTTGGAAAGCTTCTATTCAAAAAACTTTTTCGTAATCTGCTATGTTGAATGAAATAAATGAAATTTTCCACATTTTCCAGTATCAATTTTGAAGGTTCTCATTTTGTATTTCTAAATTCATTTTATTTTTGTGATAAATTTTGAACAAACTTTTTCGGCGATAAACTGACGAGACTCAATTCAAAACCATAAACAAATTAAGTAGCACTGCATACCATTGATTGATACATTGATGATACAATTATGAAATACAGATAAATATCAGGTACTTTGTAAACAGAAATGAAAGGACGATTCTGTTATTTAACACATTCGTTGTTACGAAAATCAACGATGATCGTCAGTAAAAATTTGTTATGACAATTTCTCTCGTGTGATTTCTGAACGTCTGAATTCGTTATTCTGATGTTTTTATTCCGGCACCTTGGCAGCCAATATATTAAAGAAAACTTTCAAGATCTAAAATTCTAGACATTAACACGGCAAATTGATGGATAACTTCTGTTATTCACCGCTTGGATCACTGAATACAGTGGACCGTGTATAATCGTTGAAAAGATGGGAATGTCTGCAAAGTGCTCAGAGGGCACTACGGAGTTTGCGTAGACTGTTAAAAAGAGATTCCTGGAAAATTGCAAAACTGCCGCTATCAAGTGAAGTGCAATTTATATCATTCAAAGAGACATCTTCTAGGTCTTGTATCGCTGGTATAATTTTATTTTGAAGTAATTATATGTATTCCTTAGCATTAAGATTCCCCTTGATGAAAAAGGAATCAGACAAAATACAAACGAAAAGGAAGCGGAAACAATTGCGAACGATCCAACACAGTTAGCAACAAGGATCTTAAAGGAAGAGAATCACTTAAATTGCCTACTCTACCGCCAATCGTAGTGAGTAAAACTAAAGGTTTAAATCAAATACATGACATTTTGGTTCAAAATAGATTAGACTGCATAATAAGTGAAATGAATAATAATCAGATAAAATTAAACGCAGAAGATCCAGCGAATGTAACCGACTGTCAGAATTACTAGATGCATATCGATATGAGTGGAACTAGTATAAAGATAAGCATACTCGACCCATAAAGGTCAGGTCAGGTGTTAGAAAGATATCAGTAACCTTCAGGCTAGAAAAAAAAATAGAAAACAACTTAGCCCAAAAAGGTTTAAAAGTACTGACTGTAACAGGAAAGATAAAACACAACTGGCAATGTGTATGCTACAATTTCATAACTCAATGTACAATACAAATAATATACATAAAAAGCAACAATTTTTTGGGATTAGCATTAAAATCGAACCTCTGGGAAAATCCAGGCTAATTCCAAATGTAAGCATAACCGATGGGTTTTTGGCCATACTAAGAACTAATGTTATTGTGAATCAAGATGTGTGAAGTAAACTTGAAAATACTTGAAAATAGAAACTGCACTAACAGCGTTTAACTAAAATGTATAAGAGAGGAAAAGGTTATCCAGCTAGCTATAGTGGACGTACCGTAGCTAAGACAATGCAAAAAATGAGAGATAATAAAACTAAAACCATCAGTAACTAACGAAAACTGCGAAGGTGCAGAATACAATAAAACCAATTGCATATGCTGACGTATCCAATAATGAAGAACAAAAAGAAAATGCAATCAAAAGCCTAAAATATACAATAAATCAATTAATTATAACATTTCTAAAAAGAAATTGGAAAACAAGATAGATTTCTTATTTACCAGAATTAGCAGACTAGAAAACCATAGCAACAGGCAGCAGGTTAGTGCACAATTTTATGGATAAATAAGACCTAACAATAGCAGAATGTAGGAGATACAAATATTTCTTACTTATAGGAGAAGCACATTTAACAAAACAGTATTACATAAAAATTAGAGGACGAGCAGTTATACTATTCATCCCACCAATGCTGCCAAAGGCGGAAGTATGATCGTAATTAAATAAAATTAAAACATTTTGACGAGACAGAAATTCAGATAGATCAAATGCAAGTACCTGCAATTAGGGTTGAAGAGAAAAATAAAAAAATACAGTAGCATCAGCTTATCTTCCTCCTGAATTTAATCTGAGAAGAGAAGATTCTATGCAAATCTTATGCGAATTAGGAGAATGTTTAATTTTGGGAAGTGACTTTAGTGCCAAAAATAAAGAACATGGTTCTAATCTCACAACCACTAAAAGATCAGAATTACTATGAGTCATGAGTACGGGTGTGAGGCTGTCTCCACTAATGCTCCAACGTATTGGCCAACAGACCTAAAGAAAGCTCCAGACTTTCTGGATTTCTTTATCACAAAGAGTACTTCTAATTATGCCATAAGCATACGTAACGATGGTGAGTGGTCCTCAAACTAATGCAAAATAACTGGAATGAGACCAGCGGGCTGGAACATTCCAAAAAATTTCTGAGCTTCGACGCTAGGAGGGCGGACCTCGCCCTAAAACTGGACAGGGGAAGCTTAAAAACACTGACAGGGGCACTCACAGGCCACTATACCTGTAACAAGCACCTTCACAAAATGGGCTTATCCAACACGGACACTTGCAGATTCTGCAGTGAAGAAGAGGAGTCAATGGAACACTAACCGTGGGGCACTAGGCCACAGGAGATATAAACTACTACATGCATATACGCTGAATGAGGAGGACCTATTTATACTCCCATTGAAGGAGCTGATCCTGTTCCTCCGCGTATTAAATAAATAAATAAAACAAACAAGAGGAAGCACAATAGATCAACGTGGACGCAGTGCAAAAGGGCCATTTTGGGCCAGACCCTACCTCATTACAATACAATACAATGCAAAATAGGGTTTTACTTTACTTTCACTCCAAATTGTTCAACTTAGAGAGAGTTCAAATTAGGGACATTTATTAAAATTGCGTTCTGCCGCTCCAACCAACTGACGAATTCGTGTCTCGGAAGCGTCAACTTCGTAGAGAGATTAATGCTTTCTTCTTTCATTATGAAGGAAATATAAATGTAACGCTCTTGTGAGACAGGATGTATATTTGCTATTTAAAAAGCGATCTATTTTTCTCATACCCTACTCCTAATATCTTAACTACTTTACACTGCATTTGAAAGCTCACCATAGACATTATGTTTACTTTACTAAATAAACAGATTGAAACGTTACAACCTGCTAAGATAAAGCCGTGTGCAACTGGAAAGATGTGATTATCAGATTTTAAAATCTTATTCGAATACATTTGTATTATTCTTAATTATTTCTTTGTTTCAGGTAAGGTCTACGTTTCCTGTTGTATGATAGTGCAGGTAATTGTTAGAAGTACTTTTTTAGTTTGGTAGCCTATTATACCAAAATTAATATATAAGGTTGCCACTATTTAAAAATTCGTAGTTTTAACCTTTTGTAGTTACTATAATAGAGGGTTACCAATAAATTAATAACTTCAGGTTTAGTTGCTAACTGCGTGCTTTCTCTTACGTTACTGTTTTACCAGTCACAATCAAACGAAACACAAAAGACTGTACACGTGTACAAGTGTACAAGTGAAATTGCTCTTTTAATTATTATTGTTCACATTTCAATTAAGTGAAATTGATTTACTTAAAATTTTCATGATTTAAACTACGTCGAAAATTTTTAATATTAGTGTAAAATTAATCAATAAATGATATATGTATATTGAATTGCAATGTCTTTACTACTAAATGATTTACACTGGTGATTGTAACTTCTTACTGCTTACACATTGTATAAATGACAAAACAATTTTATTGCTGTTGAGATCTATCAGTCGGCAATAGCATCATGTTGCATTTGTGAAAGTGAAGGTTATAATATTTGAATTGCACGATGAACATTTGGAAGTCATCTTTCTTACTACATACAAGAATGAATTGGCGTTTTTAATGTATGGGTGATTCAATATCGCAATATATTTCGAAACAAAAATTAGGAGAATCAACATAGTACATCGTGAATCGTACTCAGTACCATGCAGTCGAATTGGGACCACTTGCGCTTTTATATATACTTACCACAAATGTTTGTGTAATTGTGTAATTTAGACATGGTCTTGGTTTCGTTTCATCACACATTTCTCTAAATCTTGAGCCCTGTGCTTTACAATATCAAACTTTTAAAGGAGTTCCTGTTAGGGCATTGTCTTATAGCTGTTTTTTTTTTTTTGATGAAATTGATATCGAATCATTAAAATTAATCTTCAATTCCAGTCGCAGATAACAGACCTTCGTAACTGCTTGAAATTTGCAGCACTTCTCAACTTTTTCAGTGCAGGAATTGCAATGTTATCGGAAAATACAGTGGATCGTTTGAAATTACAGCGATGCCAAGCTACATTGATCACTAATGGTGACTGAGACTCTGTAGTAAATATGAACCCAATAGACTTGTTCAGGTACTTATAAATTACGGCATTATTATTTTTTTTATATCACTTAACGTGTTGGAAATATCGTAGTAACATGTAGATTTGAAGTGACTTCAAAGAAAGCTTCGAACTATTTCTTTGAAATTAACTACTGCAATGATAAAATTGATGATTGCCTTTTTATAAATAAGAATAAGAATTTGAAAGGAATATCTACAATGAGTCATATAAATTGCAAATGAACGATTCGATGCAATATTTTAAATTCTTTCATCCAATAAATCTAAACGTGAACTTCATTTGATAACGAGAAACATTCTTTAGTATAATTATTAGTAATTAATACGATCTGTTATTTATGTGTAATATGCATAGGTGTGCATGCATTTACATGTACTTTTCAAAACGTCTTATAGTGATACATAATATTTACCTAATGATACCATAGCGGATGTTTGGTAAATAATTTGAAGAATATAAAACAATTCGAATGCCAACAAATACACCACAATATAGCTTGAGAATTTGTCGGTACGTTTTGTGTTTCATGAACCTCAATTAATCGTACATCTATCTAGCTTTATTTTATTATACATGCTTACACTCTATGTGTCTATGTAGGTGACAATAACGATTTATAGTTACGTTGCATTAATTAATTAATTAATTAATTAATTAAATGTTAACAGAATTTCATTTCTCTGAAACCAATTAGTTGTTTGCGTAAGGTAGTTATTAATGTAATGTATTCTAATACATGGTATAAGATAAAAATTAAATCATGAAAAGCAATAATTTTTTAGCTGATATTATTATTACCTACGTATCAGTTCTAAGCTAGGTCAATGTGTTTCGCGGCTTTGACTCCGCTTTTACTGTGACACGTCCACAAAATATGATTACTACTTCCTCCAAAGTACCTTGAATTTCTCATTGAAGATGGATTAAGGTTTGTGGAGGATAATTCACAATGTTCAACCATTTTCAAATCATACTCCACATATAGTATTTGAAATCGGGGGAATTAAGGTGATCAGGACAAAACTTTGGTTTCTGTTTCCTTGAGCTATATCTGGACAAGTATCATTTTGGTGAAGTACTGCATTAGACATGGTGGTATGAAGGGGATGGAGAATGTTCTTAATGTGACGAACTATTTGTATATCATCTCGAATAAGTACTAGTGGTTGAAAGTTACCATAAACGAAACCATTTTATTGCGGTAAACTCAATATACCATCCTTCTTCGCAATATCTTCACAGGTACAATCACGCTTTATTGCTAAACACCAATGTATTCAATTTTACTTTCCAATATTTGCGTTTTCGCGTTGCTGTTCCGAAGAAGTAGTTGTTTTGGGATGACAAGACGAGTATTCAAAGGACCTAATATGTTCACACAATTATCGGTTTACTTCTGTCAATCAATTTCTCATCACCAATCTGATTTAGTAAAAAATTGGTTCCTGAAAGATCAAATCGCCAACCTTACCGGACAGTAAGATATCAAGTGAATCGTATCTTCTTCCTTCGGTGGCGCTATGATTAATACGATGAGCTCAAAATAACAATACAACCTCTGTAAAACTCACTTCATTGGTAGAATAGATACAAAATTATTTTCCAAGTTTTGCCTTCGACCCTAACTCGATTAAATTAGGCATTATCTGCGAACTTGGCGACGTTTTGTACTTTTATCTTTTACCTTTGCATAGTTAATTGGCGTAGTGTGTTCGCATTCCGGTCTGGATCTTTTTCTGGAATCTACACCCTTACTGTGACTAGTGCTGGTCCAGAGAAGAATCTGAGGACGCTCAGCTAAACTTACAACAGCATTCGTATTTAATTTTACCTCGATTTAATAAGTCACTAGTCCAATTGTAAGTTGTACAAGTTTATCAATTTCTAGTGCGTAAACAAACAAACTAACCTTAAGCTTTTGAATTAAATATATATACATATATATATATATATATATTTCTTGTAGTGATTTCCTGTTGCCAAAGTAGCCAGTCATTCTTAAGAAGTAAAGAACTAATGAATAAAATAATAAAATAAGACGATAGATAATAACTGTGTACATGGAAGTAAAAGCTGAATAACTGTATCTACTGTAATTATCTTTCGAGTTGTCTCTACCACTTTTTAGGTGAAAATAATGTGGTGTAGACAACCCGAATGATGGGTAATAAGTAATAAGTCCAGAAATATATTACATGTATATATATATATATATATATATATATATATTCTTAGTTTTGTAAAGAATATTGAGGCAAGTCATTACTCATTTTCTAAATATTTCAATAATCATATTATATTTCTTCCGGTCACAGTTTACTTCGAATTGTACATTCCTTTCAGAGTGCTATTCTAAAAGTAAGGTCATATCGTGAGGCCTATTGTAAACTTCTATTACTGCTTTAGTCCCTTTTCTTAGAAAGTGTGTACCAATAATACTCGGAGAATTATTTTAAATGTTGGAATTGTGTGCAGTTATTATTTGTTTGACTTTAGACAAAACTGTTGATACAAGAATTGCTGTCTTGAATTTATTTTACTAGCCCGTGATAGAAACAATCACAATTTTTTGTAACATTTTGTGCTCCAAAAGAAAAAAGAATGGAAAAATATGAGAGGTACAGAAGATATAAATCTAGTAAGGTTTTCAATGCCAGGATGAATACCGCGACATTTGATAACTTGCACGCAAGTGTAGACAATGGTGACATCGAAAATGTGCAAATCGTCCATTACCAAGCAGGTCACTTTCTGCACATAAACCGGTACAGTCCGGGAGTACATGGGTGGGTTATGTATCTTAATCATGCAAAAATTCATTCCCACGTAATGAGCGAAGTATTAATAGAAGGAAATGGAGGAATGCTACGAATAATTTTTAATACAGCCGAGGAAAGATTATTTTTTTAAACGAGATAGAAAGGTATGTTTTAATAAATAATTATTACATTGATGCTTAATATAATATTACCTGTTACAGTGATAGATCGTCGAGTTCGAGTGGTGGATCTACGGACTCGGGAAATATTTCGCCTGAAATATAAATTAACTTCATATAAGGAATTCATTTTAATTTAGTTCATTCTAAATCATAATTTTATGGAATAATTATTTATTTAAAAAAAAATCTTATAATTTTGTTGGTGTAAATGAGTTTTACAATTAAAAAAGGTTCGTCGATAATTCTATAAAATAAATCAAAAATAGTTGAAAGAGATGAAATAAATGGTGGTTTTATAAATTTTTTAATTTCTATACTAGCGGCTACTGCTGAACCAGTCTTGGCAAACGTTTTAAATAAGGTTGTTGATGTAATAGATGATAAAATTAAAGGTAAGTTATTAACATTAAAAATTCCTGATCAACCACCAATTCCTTTAAAGAAAACATTGTCTCAGAAAGATCAAGACACAATAGAAAAAGGTATTAGAACTCTTATGAATATGAATAACAAAGAGGACTCAGATTGCGATGATGATTTACCATTATTATGTTTTGATAAAAGTAAACAAATTGGAAGTATTAATCCAACAGAAGAAATTAAAAAATGGTTAAATATACAGGATCCTCGATTACTTGAAACAAGATCATAGACTTTTTGTCTCTGACGTTAAATAACATACATATAAAAATAATAAGCATCACCAACCACAATTTACGTCATTAGAATTTTCAAATTTATAATTATTATGAGTTACTATATAACTTTCTGGAATTATAAATTATTCTGGTAATGAATTGCCAAATGAATCAAAGAACTTAACTGACTTATTAATATCATGTACATACATAGCAACCCAATGTATTCCGGTATTCCAATCTAAATTAAAAATATTATACTTATTTAAATTATCTATTCCGTGTGATAATAGTTTATCGGAACTTATATCTCTTTATTTATAGTTAATTTAAAAATATTTTTCAAATCTAGATTTGATAATTGATTACCATTATTATTCTTACATTTGTCAACAAAGTAATTTAGGATAGCATTATTCATATTATGATTGATCTTTGGTTTCTTAACGAAGTGATGAATGTTAACATCTTCAGTCATTTATTACATCTTGAATAGTTGTTGAATATATGTCTGTGACTGAGAAGCAAAGCTTCGATTATTATTATCAATGATAATATCTATAGGTACTCTTAGCATCATCTACTCCTGTATTTTTATATGGTTTATAAATAACATTTGTATTCCTTATATTATTTTCGTATTCATCTCCAGAATTTCTACCAACTGCTTTTAATCTATTTTTATATTCTCTGAATATCATCATCATCATTTTTATTAATTGTATAGAATCTTGTTTTACTGTAAGTCTTTAAACATTCATTGATTGTTTTATCATCAAGAGTAATATAATTTTCCAAGTCACTCATTATACTTTTTTGAATAATTATTTCACTATAACTTGATTTCATTCCAGCTGGTATAAATGTACCAGTTTGTTGAATACCTGTATATATTGCATGTTGTTGTCTATGTCTTCCTTCTGTAAATAATTTTTCTGCTAAATCTGTTATACCAATTTTCTTGTGTGCATCATCAAATATATTAAGACTGTGTTCTTAATTCATTCAGAATACTATCTTTTTTGTATCTATATACCGTGTGTCCCCGGATTGACTTCACTATAGGTATAATTAATCCAAAATTTTGGAATCTCGTTTTGATGTTTTGGGATCCCGCCCTGCTTGGTCTGAAAAGAATTTCATGCACATTTTTACTTTTTAAAATACAATATGGCCGTGACAACTGAGAAAAAATCATTTTATGTTGAAGTAAAGCGCCATTTCGCTCAATAATACGGCAAATTGTTATTAAGAAAAGTTGTTCAGAATAGGAAATTGTGTCCACATGCAAAATTTCACAAATATCGGAACACTTTGATTAAATCAGTATTTGATTTGTGGTCTTGCACAGCAACCACACAAACAAATATTCTGTGTAAATAAAAGAAATGCATTATTATTAACTGTCATTAAGATTACAGTGATATCTAAAATAATCTGTTTGAAATCAATTATTTATCTTTTATTGTTTGTGAATAACTTGTTCGTTAGTTTCCTAATTTAAAATGTTGACCTTAGAACAGCGTGTTTATCTAACCAAGTGTTATGGGTTGGGAGAAGCATCTTATTCGCATGCTATTGATAAGTTTCATGAGAAATTTCCAATAGTGACAATTTCTGTTAATGGATTAAAAAACCTTGTAAAAAAGTTTACGGAAACTGCAAGCATGGTTAATGTAAAGAAAAAGAAAATGGTTCATGATCATGACGATGCTGCTACACTGTTGGTGAGAGATTCCGTAAATATTAATCACCGGCTATCATTGAGAAAACGGTCTGCTGAATTATCAATAAGTAAATCGCACGTACACAGAATTCTCCAAGAAAATAAAATTCGACCATTTAAACCCATTTCCAATCATAAATTAGAAGCTGGGGACGATGGTCATCGACTGCTGTTTTCTTTTTGGATTGGAGAAAAATTTTGGAAGATAGATATTTTTATAAAAAAATAATCTTTACGGATGAATCTACCTTCACAACAAATGGCGTCGTGTCTTCGCAAAATTGTAGATACTGGTCTCATGAAAATCCACATTTTCGTACAATAACTAACAGTCAACATTATAAGAAAGTCAATGTATCGTGTGCAATAAGATACGATAAAATTATTGGTCCTTTGTTTTTCGATACTACTTTAAACCAACATCGTTATTTGGACATGCTCGAAAATTTTTCTTAGCTGCTATGGAAGACGTCGATTTAGAAAATTTTTATTTTCAACAAGACGGATACCCAGCACATTCAACTCGCCTTGTAACACATTTTGGAACCAGCACTTTCACGAAAGGTGGATTGGACGATATGGTCCAATGCATTGGCCAGCCAGATCGCCTGATTTGACCCCTTTAGATTTTTATTTATGGGGATACTTGAAACAAAAGGTTTATTCATGCGATCTTCATGATGATCTTCAATTATTAAAACAGAAAATCAGTGATGCTATAGATGAAATTAACGCAACAAGCACAACAAAGTATTTGAGGAGTTTCGGGTTAGAGTGGAACGATGTGCCGATCGTTGAGGAACTCACATTGAATAATTGTCATGTATTTTCTTTTTTAATAAAATACTTTATTAGAAACATACATGTTTTTGACAACTTATTACAGAATACATAGTTGACACATCAAATACTGATTTAATCAAAGTGTTCCGATATTTGTGAAATTTTGCATATGGACACAATTTCCTATTCTGAACAACTTTTCTTAATAACAATTTGCCGTATTATTGACCGAAATGGCGCTTTACTTCAACAGAAAATGATTTTTCTCAGTTGTCACGGCCATATTGGATTTTAAAAAGTAAAAAATGTGCATGAAATTCTTTTCAGACCAAGCAGGCCGGGATCCCAAAACATCAAAACGAGATTCTAAAATTTTGGATTAATTATACCTATAGTGAAGTCAATCCGGGGACACACGGTATATTAACATTGTAGCAAGAATTATTTTCAAGTGCGCAAGTGTATATCTTAACCACCGGTTGTGTGCGCAAGTGCATGGAGAGGAGAGAAAGTCAGTGAACAATGGCCGCTGGCTTGTCTCACTATTGTGTACTGTACATTTTTCTATTTAGTTTTTACCCTAATTCTGTGTATTTTATTAAATAAAATGATCAACAGTTTTGTCTAAAGTCAAACAAATAATAACTGCACACAATTCCAACATTTAAAATAATCCTCCGAGTATTGTTGGTACACACCTTCTAAGAAAAGGGACTAAAGCAGTAATAAAAGTTTACAATAGGCCTCTCGATATAACCTTACGTTTAGAATAGCACTCTGAAAGGAATGTAAAATTCGAAGTAAACTATGACCGGAAGAAATATAATATGATTATTGAAATATGTAGAAAATGAGTAATAACTTGCCTCAATATTCTTTACAAAACTATATATATATATGTCACTTGGAGGCGTTCTAACACGTTAAACAATCCTGCGCCATATATATGGCCCAGGATTGCGAAGCTGGCTCAGGATTGTACATTCATATTACTATTCATGGCTCAAGATTGTATGGTTACTGTATATATATATATAGATATATATCTGTGGATGTATATGTGTATATATATATGCAAAAACAGTTTCTGAGTAAATAGTGAATTTATTAGTAATAGTCCAAGTTGTAAAATATTGAGAGACATTTCGAGGTTAGATTTCCTTCATTATCAATGTTTAAAAACAATCGCTTTGAACGAAGTGAAAAGGATGCTATTAATTCCCACGCTTTGTAAATATTCCAAATTCCCAATAAAAATGTGGATTATTAAAAGCATTATGATTTTTTTTAATTTAAAATAAACTGAAACGACCATTTGAGCTGCTCAATCGCAAGGCATCAGGCGACGAGACAATTCATATATACAGGTTAGTTAAAAGTATGTAGACGGCGATTTGTTGTCGTTAATATTCATTTTAGGAAATTATGCTCAATACAAAAGTTTTCTATGAAATTTCTATCTACGTTTTACAACGCTTCAATTTTTTCTCTTCAATTATTTTTGAGTTACGTCTATTCGCGTATTTTTTTAATGAGAACTCTACTCTACCGTTCGATAGAGAATTTTTTTCTCTATATATATTTTTTAAAATTTAGTTAGGAACATTTTTATCCCTACACCTTAGGGTAGAAGGAGAAACTGATTATATATATATATATATATATATATATATATATATATAATGGCATTTTTACTAACCCTGTATATATACATGTATGAATTGTTCTGCTAGTTCAGTCACCTGAGCCAATTGATTAGATTTTGAAATTTTGAAGATCGAAACGTAAATATGTGTTTAAAATTTTTCAATTTCATTGCATACCTAAATATAAATAAGAATGGAAATATAAGTTGGAAGTACATTGTCTCAAAAGATGTTGAACACAATAAGAAGCACTCTATTGTGTAAACAAATTTGTTACCCTAAACTTTGCGCAACTGTGTACAGAACAAATTCATTCAATGTTCAAATAGTGTAAACATAATCCTATAAGCTTGTTTATATTTATTTCGATAAATCCCTTTTATCTTAGAACTGTATGATGCTAATGCCGGTTAACGCAAACATCGGCTTAAGGCATCGTAAATGGAGAGGTTGTTTAATTAATAATAAATTGCGGAGCCGGAGAATTGCTGCAGTAACCGGGTCACCACTGTCAAGTAATCTGAGTTTCCACTTGTTTTACACAATTTCCGCAACAACAAAGCGATAAGAGAGGACAGCAGGTTATATCTGAAATTGCGTATCAGGAAAGGTTAAGCTTTATTGAGTGAAGAAAATGTCTTTCCCCAGGTCGCACCCAAATCCCAGGATACAAATTGTAAACCTTGCCCCTAGAGGTTATACTGTTATTTTACATGATTTTGAACATATAAAGATAATATCATCTAATCTTAGCTATTTAAAGTGTTGGGGAAATGGATAGTTAAAAAATACTTTAGAAAGGTCATTACGAATAATTGGATGTATCATCTAGTATTATTTTAAATTATATTTCCCGAATGAAAATTAAGGAAGAATGAGTCAGGATAAATTGCATTCTGGCAAATAAGAAAATCTACATTCACTAGGTGGAGAGTGAATTAAAATATAATAGTATCAGTAGGAATTATATTATTCATTATTTATAGTAACTGTTATGTAATTACTTTAATATGTGTGCATATACATATATGTGACCATTTATGTGTATGACTAACTGCATAAATAAATAAATAGTACAAACAGAAAATAGAAACTTTGTTTCAAAGAAATATCGCTAAATATGTTACACTCGTATCGTAATCTTGTTAGTTGGTATTAAACGACATTTATTGTTATACTCCTGAAAATATCTCAACAATTACCATCATAAATAAATCTAAATAAATTCTAAACCCATACTAAATTTACACGTTTTATTTCAAGATAAGCCCTAACACGGCACTCATCCGTTCCAAAAATTCCATTAATTGCCCTGTCAACATCAAAAGTTCCAGCAAATTGGGCTTTAATACACTGATGAATGTAGCAAAGCATAGGTAGCCCAATTGGCAGTTAATTATGCTTTTCAAATCGCTGCTTTTTACTGTGCTGTTACTATTTCAAAATCTAGGGTAACTAATTGCTATCATAGCGAACGTTCGTAGTAGCAGATATGTAAGTCAAATATTTCACGTATAGAAAAAGTAATGAAAAATTATTGGAAAGATATATTTTAAACAGATTCAATTTTTGCGATAATAATTAAATTACCGCTCGCTTTAGCAACAATATTTCTTTTATAATAATTTTATATAAGTACATATAAGTTTAATACGATATCTAGAAATGAAACAAATGATTACTAACTGCATAGAAAGAGCACTCATGCAGTATGATCGGGAGTTAAGCATAAACTTGAGTTAAATTGCGCCACGAAAGAAAAACAATTACAATAGCCGATTTTAAAGTTAAGCCGCTTTGCATTGGCAGTAGGGTCACGAGGAAACAGTAAAAGACAAAGTAACGGTTTGAAACAACCGAAGATTTAACAAGGAAGGACTAAAAGAAGTCAGAATCGTACACAATATTGTAGACAATTTGAAAATTGGAAGGAAATTCTGCGGAAAATACCATTTTGCGCGCACTTCATAGGATATTCAATAAGAACACCTTAACAATACTCAAGAGCAACTGTAAAAATAATGGTTATTGATAATCAGAAAAAAAAGTGGTAGCTACAGTTCGTTAGTTATGAAAGCTTCAACACAATGTCCCCAAATTATTTTAGACAGTAACCAAAGAAAAATGATTTTGTTTGTTTAGAGCAGGTATGGGCAACCTCCGGCCCGCGGGCCACATGCGGCCCTCGAGTATGATTTGTCCGGCGCGCTACTGAATTCTTTCGTTGCATATTAGCACGGCCCGTCTAAACTTAATTCATGATGAATCATAAGGATACTACAAAAATGTATATTTTTCAAGATTACTCGCAGCATAAAACTTCTACAAAAAAGGTTGCCCATGTCTGGTTTAGAGTATGGAAAGGACTTCAAATTGGTAAATTTGTACAGTTTCCAAGACATTTTCTATAGTTCTCTTTCTTAACCACTTACACTACCACACAGTACTGAAAGATAGTACAAAATGTCGAATTTAATATAAGAGCGAAAGATTTGTATTTGATAAAGCCAATAACATTCAATAAGTATTGTCGGGAACATATCCGTGCCTCAAAACGTTCTACCACCATGCTGAGAGAGTCTTGAAAACTATAAAATAGGGAAAAAGGGTGAGCTAACGATGTGGGATTCGCCCATGATATAATATTAATCGCAGACAATTTGAAGGATATTCAGATGTTCATTGAGCAGCATTAGAGAAAAGATTAGACTAGAACTAAATACCACAAAAACTAAAATAATATTATGTATAGATGAAGATTTCCAAAATAACAACGAATTTTGACAATTACCTGGGCAGAATACAAGTATATGTGTACCTGAATCAGGCGATAACAATCAACAGCGAAAACCTGATAGTTCGACTAAGCTTTGTTATTTTGTGAAAACATCGAATGTATTAAGAAAGCAAAAGATATCACTATGCATAAAGCTGTGTATTTAAGCTAACTATCCCCGTTGTATAAATCGAAAGCTCTTAAATATGGACCTTAAAGATAGCAAACTTTGATAAAAATGAAATCCGGGAATAACAAATGTTAAACATCGAATTAAAATAAGAAATTGGAGAAAGAGTAGAATAAAAAATTTAAATTGTGAAGAATTTTCGACATTGATATATATACGTAATTGTCCTATTATTAATTTAACTGTAACTAACTAAAGCAAATTGGTGAATTCCCAGTGCGGTCATTACGATATACTGATAAATACAAAAATAAAATTGAGTCATTAAAATTTATTTTTCATGTTGAAAATTAGTATATATCGAAAAACTTCAACATAATCGTGAAACATTTCCAGACACACGTCAATAAAAATAAAGCGATAGCTACAAAAAACAATTGAATACATTAAAACAGTGCATTCATCCTAGTAAAGCTGAAGACAATGGAATTTGCTCGAATGCCAGTAAATACCACCCGGTTCTTAGCTAAACTTAGGTTGAAGTTGGAAAAACACTCAATGAGATATTTGTGCCTGTATGGAGGAACAAAGAAATTCAAAATTTGGTTCGGTTAGTGCCTAAAAGTTGAACCTTAGATCAGATTCTGCATTTACCAGGTAAATGTATGTTGAAAATATTTTCACACAGACATGTTGTATAAAAGAGTAATAAAACTTCTATGGCTTTTTCTGACAAAAAATATTTGTTTCGTACACTGAGCCAGAATTCTATTAACGAGTAATCTTCAAAAGCGGCTTTTAGGGAACTGTCAGAAGATAAATCGATGAGCTTTTCTGTTTCAAGCAAAATAATAGAAGTATATAAACTTATATATCTTTGAAAAGGACTACGTATCCAGCTGTTTAGTCCAGATATGTGTATTAGGTCTATCGGGAAAACAGTAAAGAATTGAAAAGTTAGTGAAACTGTTTGAGATGTTCAGTAAAATTGCTTTAAATATCTTCGTTAAGTCGAATTTCATTTTCGCACAAAATGCGGTAGACATTCCTACTCATTCATGTCTAGACATTGAATCCAAAACTCCAGCTTCCTTAGTATGGCTTATATTCTACCATGCGCATTGAAGATGGTGACCTTTGGCCCTCGTAAAAACAGATTTAAATCACTTCATGAAACGACCTCAAATAAGTATGCAAGTTTTTACAGCCAAAGAATGTCGAATATACAAGAAGACAAATAAAATGGATGGTAGAAAAAACGTGTTTAAATTTCGGACTTCAATTAAAGCAAGTGAGCCCAGGCCACGGGAAAGCCACATAATTTCTGTATCAAGTAGTACAGAAACATGAAGGCCTTCAAAGTTCCCACAAAGCGCTTGGAACAGACTTGAATTTGTACCACGCCGTTTTAGAAAATTCACAGTTCTACAGCGTCAGTTAAAACGTTGGCCAACTCTACAGAATGCGTTTACATGCTAGTGCTTGTCTGAATACAGCAATGAGTTAATTCACCATTCTTGTTAATATTCTTTACTCGCACTACAAGACTAGAGCATTTTCCGGTGTTTGATTTTGTACCGCTGTGCACACACTCAAACAAATGGACCAATTTACACCATTTTTTTTTTTCAAAATAGCCACTAATCGTATCGAAAATTGGTTCTTCTGTCGTACAAATTTTTAGAGGTTTTGCAAATATATGTAATATAGACAAGTAATACGGCAGCGTTTACTATGTCGGTCAGCTCGTCAATTTTGATGATGGCGAATTAATTCAATTTTATCCTCTTCAAAAGTTCGCCCTCCACATCATTTGTACCACAAGAACAAGTTTACTCTCTGCGTTTGAAGCTGACAGGGTACGTGAAACACCACGGTTTTCATTACTGCTAATTTCCTCACTCGAAAGTTTATGCTGGTAAGTCTGATGTTTTGATTCAACGAGTCTCTGTGGAAGTAATGGTTTTAAATTGCTGTACTGTTGGGTAGGACTTAGTTGCAAATTACGCAAGGTGATTTAGGTTGTAACTCATGAGATAACAATCCAGACGATAGTTCACTATACTTTCAGTATCGCCAACTGTATTCGTTCCAAATTAGGGACTTAAGTAGAAGAAGGTGTAATTGTTCGCTTGTTCAGCTTTTTGTCGAACATGCCAAATTATCCGGTTTTACAGATCCATAATAAAATTCCAGAGTAATAATTATAATAATTACGTTTAGGTAAAAGTCTTTACAGTAGTTTATGTACGCACACCATGCATTACTCATTTATTTTATTAAGATCACTCCTGGTTGTTAAGCGCGTCGTAGGATTCAATTCGATTCTGCTCTCCTTTGTGTGATCGTTGCGTTTTTATATCAGCAGACGTGATTCTCGTTCTTTTAAGCGCTAAATTGGAAATCTTCGGATCTTATGAGAATGTGCTCGTATCGCCAGCTGCGTAGCGTCTCATTTCGTGACAGATTGTTGCCTGGTGGGACTGCTACAACACGTGACTGACTGAATTTGATATTTAATAGATTTGTTGTCTCTGTTATTATTATTATTATTATTATTTACGTTTAAGATATGAAATTCCGCCATTAAAATATTTTCTTTGCGAACCCCTTTTATAAAGTACACCTATTTCCGGTTAGGAATCGTTTATCTAAAGCAATTTTATTTAATATGTACCTACCTACTTATTGTTAGTACTTCTAATGTAAAATTGTACTACGTATAACATACTTCAAAACACCGAAGTAGGTGCAATTCTACTTTCGAGTTTTATAAACGTGAATGTAGTATACACAATGCCAAATAAAATGGAGACTATCGCCATAAAAACACGTTCATTTGTTGTGTACTGGATGAAACTAGAGGATCGTACACTAAGATCTAGTGAATAATAAAATAAATTGAGACCTTTCAGTCGTATAAAGCAGTAACTAGTAATTTGGGATCTGTTGTACGATGCAGTTCTGTTTTACGCTATAATCATGCTTTATACCTTTCGGGAAGATTTAGCTTTATACTCTTCGCGTACGTGGAACTTAATTCCTTCAATGACACTTCATAATTGCTCATAGTTTATTGCTTGTTTAGATACATATAATGTTTAAGGTACCTTAATCTTAAAGGAGAACCTTGGAATCGCAGTTTTTACTCAATATTGAAGAGTTCCCTAGTATCACCTAGTGTATATCACAAATCGGCACCAAATTTGCCTTATTTACTTCTTAACTAACTCTGTGATTTAATATGCATTGCCTACTTTGATATGACAATGATATATTTTGTAATTATTTACTTTAACGAAATATGTAGTTGAACTTTGACCAATTATCATCAAAGTGTTTTACAGTGCTGAGGGGATGAGATGTTTGTTTAAAATATTCACACATTCATTCCGACAGTTGGTGCCTACATACACAGACATCCCAACAAAATACTTTTTAAGGGTGTGTTCGAAACCGCTGACTATATTGTAGGTTATCAGCGCAGAAATCTTCTTAAACAGCAATAAATCTGAGTTGAATTTGATGCTTGTCACGGCAAATAAATTATTTAAGTGTTGTAACCTGATCCTTTGAGCGCATCAAGCCTTCGGAAAAGTGTCACATGCTTTTCAAACGCTTACGCTTTTAACTTAAAATGGAAACAGCTGCCGTGGAGAAAAAGAAACCATTACGCACGCCCTTCGGCTACACTTTTCACATTTGCGGTGAATATGTAAAAGATGTTCTCGTTTTGCCCTAATATTTTAAGTGACTTCCCTAATAAGACTAATGAAATATACAGTTGGTTCTACAATGGCATCCTCTGTTTTGAAAATTACAATTTTCAGAAAACTATAAAATAACTGTGAAATCGAGATAGCAGTTACCGTATTTTTAAATATAAACTTTGATGGAGTAAAATGGGACGGTGTTAAAAACTAACCTAGACGTGAAAGCTTACTGTCAACATTATTTGGAATTTAATCATTGTCTGTGTTAAATCAACTTCAACGCGGTAATATTTAAGTAATTATAAGCTACAAGCTGCTAAACTTTTTTGGTACTGAAAACAGGAGTTTTATGCAATCGAAGCGGTAAATAAATTCCGCCTCATGTAGTGAAGTATATAAGTTGACACATCTTATGTTAGTTAAAATTTGCTTGAAGGGAGTTACAGTAACATCGAGTCTAACACGGAAAGATATATTTTTACATCACCGAAATAACATATTTTTGACAACCAATATTCTTATTTCCGTTTAACACCGTTTCAACGTGAAGGTCTTGAAGTTACACCGAAATAACTACTTGCGCAAATTGATGCGAGAGAAATACCAGAAGGAGTGCAACCGGAGCCCCATTGAAGTTAAAATTTTGTAGATTTGTAGAGGCGTCAAATGCAAGAACATTACACTTATTCTTATCGGCGAAATCCCCAATTTGTGGAGTGGAGGGTGTTGTAACAAAAATACTATCAATTGAAATTTGTGCGAATATCTCGAACGCTATTGGAGATATTAAAAAAGGTAACACAAGTTTTTAATTGTTTGATTGAGTACTAAATGATAACATAATCATTATATCAAAAGAGTTAGGGCGGGGGTTGTCTTTCCATTGCCATTAATAAATTTAAGAAAGAGTTTTTTAAACCTTAGTGGACCTCTTCTGACGCTGTCAGTATTCTAAAACTTTGACACCATATAAAGAACATAACCATGTGGGAATTAAAGGTGCGTATTTTCTTTTACTAGAACAATAAAGATTAGAAGACGGAAATGGTTGCTTGGATTTTCCATATTTCAATCTACACTAAAGAGAAGTTACCTACACAATCAATCAACACATTTAGTATCAATTAGTACCGATAAGTATCAACAATATATTTGTTTCACATTTCGAAGGGCGCATCTGAGTACTTACTGGTAGAAATTATTAATAATCCTTGACCATTCATTTCGTCATCAGATTCTTTGAGAAGGGACTATGTCACGCAAACGCATTTCTCTTCATAAAAATGACATCAAAACAAAACCAAAACGAAAAGAAGTATGTATAAAACTTTTCTTATCCTACTTGTATGCTGAATTTTCTTATCCACGCAATGTTTCCAAATAGTTCCGTTGGTAACGTGCCACCCCACGAAGATCAAGATGAGGAAATAGTTACTAACAGATAAAATATCAGGTACTCATATGCACATTTTGGTGTACTTGCTCCAAAAGTATCTTCTATATATCTTTAAAAGGAACACGCAACGAATAGCATGCGTTCATTTCTAACTAGATATTTATAAAAATTTATTTAATTGATTTAATAAAATAAGAATTTCATTAAAGTTCAATCTTCAATTCCTTTTAATTTAACTTAACGATGATCAGTTGCCACCACGTTGCGACTGATGGTTACATGAAATTCCTGAACGAGAAAGTTTGATAATTTATAAGAAGTGCAGCAGATGTATTTTATTGGCAAATGACATATACATTCTAAAGTTTCCTTATGGTGGCTTATGGTGGTTGTTTTAACAAAATGGAAAGGCAATATAAATTTATAGTTACTTACTTACTCAATGATCAAGATTTTATGTTTATAGTTTCTTCTTCATATTCTGATATGTATAGGTACAATGTAAAATACAGGATTGAAGTTTCTTGTAACTAATATAATGTACAGTATTTACGATGCCATAAAAATATGCGGTTTTTATTATATAAGTTGAATAGTTTTTCCTCTATAAGGCGAATGTAACATTCAATATTACTTCTTTTAGTACAATGTCAATTGAGGAACAATGCGTGCAATTACCATTCGTTCGGGAAAGACGAATGGTTACAGTATTAGACTTTCAACTTCTACTTCAATAAATCGGCAACTGTGCATACATTGTAACTTATGAAGTTGCACATTTCACACGTACACGTTAAACAATAATAACATACAACAATATTATTAATATTTTTCCATTGTACAGCTATATCATTGTATAACTAAAAAGGCGTTAGATTAATTAAAGCTTTGGTAATGAGATGATAGTTCTAAGGCAACTGTTGTGAAAACGTTAGTTCTAGCGACTGAAGATGCAATTTCTATTTACTGAAGCGAACATCGAAACGCTTTGAGTACTATATTGCAAAGCCAATAACAGTTATGCATAAATTAAAAAAGTAATTATTTTATGAGATAGCTTTGCCGTCTACAGACAAGAGTTTCTTTCACGCAAAGTGTATACTGTTTAGATATGTATACATATGTAAAGTATGTGTACACGTACGTGTAAACGTCAAAAGAAACTATATAACCTTTCGTATTTTTGCGGCAGTACCAGTTTGAACAACTATGAACGGTTATGGAAGGTTGTAATATTTGGGCCCAGCACCATACGGCTACTAAATATTCATATATAGGAAAATACTGATTCATTCATATTTGCTATATATATATATATATATATATATATACTTATTATATACATATACTTATTTATTATATTATATAATTACATTAAATACCTTAGTATCATTAATGACATCGAATATTGAAAAGAAGTTCATTTTGTCGAGATCAGTGAAAAGAAAAGTTGCAAGAAACTTATCATTTGCACCAGGTTATAAGCTCAAATATAAATGACTGATATATTAGTCGCTTTTCACTAGAGATTTAAGGTTGTAAGGTACTTTTTGTCAAGATCGGTTAAACTAAAATTTTTTATTGGTTCCAAAACTGTTTTGAAAATTGTATATCTGACCTTTAAAAGTAGTGTGTGTAACGATAAAATACTAGTTTTTTATAATATTAAGAGCTTCTATAACTTTAATCTTTTTCAATAATAAGTGAAGAATCAGTAGCTTACGGGCTCGAAATTTTGCATACCGTGTATTCGTTACGATACCCACGAGTTCCCATGGATTTTTTTTTGTAAATTCCTTGTTTGTTGTTGAATTTAACATCAGTTCAGGAATATAAAAAGACCATGGACTTACCATCATTTTTTGACTTCAAGAAAGCAACGATAACAAAGGAATTTAACAAGGACGCTCTTTGACAAGTCTTCACTACCATATCGAATATGTGGTATTCAAAATTTCAGGCCTACAAACCCGTTGGTTCTTCACTTATTACTGAAAAAGATTAGACCTGCCTGAGCTGTTAACATTGTAAACAATTAGTATTTTATCGTTATACATGCATCTTTTAGAGTCAAAATATACAGCTTTCGAAATAGTTTTCGAACCGACCAAAAAAATAATAATTAACTTTAAACGATCTTAAAAATAAGTACCGAACACTCTTAAACAGATGAGGCAACATGCCGAGCTCTATGAAATCGCACTATTTTTGAACTTTTTAGGTGACCAAATAGCAGATATATAATTACGGGCTGTTATTTACTGATGTCACTATATTTGGTTGTAATTATTTTAACAATAAGGGATATAAGTACGGGTGTTTCATATAGATACGTCGTTTATCGCAATGAATGATAATTAGCTACGTTGAATTTCTCTAGTTGAGTTTTATTATGTACGAAGTAAACCAATGCATTCAAGTGGGACGCACGTAACCCACATTTTTCACTGCAAAACTGTTGAATGTACTATCAACAGCAATTTGCCTTATTTTCTTATGATATTTACATATTGAAGTTGACACTATGTCACATCGGTAATCGCGTTATCAAAACCTCGTGCCAGCGAAACACGTGTTACCGATTTTATTACTTAAACAATTGTGTGGTGAGGAGTTTACAGAAGTGATATAGTTTCAGTAAATATATCACAGTCCTTGCAATTACTATGATTCATATTGAAGCTACTCATTTGTTCTCTATCAAACACTTGAGAATATATTGGCAGATAGAAAATGGAAACTGATTTCAACGATATACTTGAGAGAATCAATGTAACAAATGACTAAACAGTAGAACATCTACATTTTCATAGAACGACCTAAAACTCTCATAGAAAGTTGTGCAATAGCTACACTGTAAAACCACATTGCATATGCTAATAATTATCACGAAGAGAGAGTGGTCCAACGAACCTCAGGTTTAGGTCATTTTATGGAAAGCTATGCAGATGTTCTACTTTTCATTCATGTATTTACAACACCAGATGGCTTTTGATTCACAGCTTTTTATGTTACCGGCTGGTAGTGGTCCTTTGTGTCGATAGAAAAGATCTTCACTTGGAATAGCTTTGGATTGCAGTTAATTAAAACTAGTTCAACAATTGCTATTTCAATCTATTAGTCCAGGATTTTTAGACATTCTCTCCGCAAAAATCCTGATAATTGATTTTTACGATTTGAGTATGTTAGAGGATGCCCCCTAAGTATAAAACCAAGCTTGTGTCGTCCGAAACCGCGAGCGTTAGCCGCCACCTTGAAAAACGCCTTCTTGCAAATATCTCGGAAACGGTGAGTTTTACGTTAAAAATTGTAAAGACCTTTTTTGTAGAGGATAAGATTTCCCACCTTTTTTATTTGAAATTTTTTTCTCTGGTTTTTAACATTTGCCGAGATATAGTCGATTTAAGAAACCAAATTTTTGTTTTTGGAAAATATCTCAATAATATTTGGACATAAGAAAAAAACAAAACTTTGCTTTATTTAATCGACTATATCTGGGCAAATATTAACAACAGAAAAAAGTTTCGAATAAAAAGATGAAGAATTTTATCTTCTACAAAAATGGTCCTTACAGTTTTTAACGTAAAACCCACCGTTTCCAAGATATTTGCAAGAAGGCGTTTTTCAAGATGGCGACTAACGCTCGCGCTTTCCGACGACACAAACTTGGTTTTATACTTAGGGGACACCCTCTGATATAATCCAATCAAAAACTCAATTATCAGGATTTTTTGCGGAGCGAACCCCTTTTGGTGCTAAAATTCCAGGACTATATAGGTGTAGTTCCCGTTTGGATTTATCGATAAATCAAAACACTGCAAGCCTTATATTGACAATTCTTTATTATTCGTTCTTATTTAGTCTTATATGCAATATTTAATCTTTTCGACAGCTCTATCATTTCTATGTTTACTTTCCACTTTCCTTCTTCACTCCCCATTTATTTGTGCTCCACCTAGCACAAGCTCCTTCGTTCACTGGTGCGAGGAAACTGCAACCAAACTGATCCTTGATATTATACAATACCTCGTCAACTTATGCGACTGCAACTTATTCAGTAATAGACCAATTCCAATGCAACTGTTGTGTAGGTTGCGTTTCGTCGGTTGAACGACTTTACTGCATAATAACGCGATCATAATGTTAAAACAAAATTAGTTGAAGTTGTATGAAACCCTCCAGTTCGTATCCTTTTCTAATGAACGAACTTCTTCAGCCAGCTCCTCGAACAGTTCGCTGGATATCGTATAATATCCTTTAAAATTTTGTTCATCTTTCTTTAAGCTCTCGTGCTAAAACAAAAGCTGAACGATTGCGAGGAATGAGACGATGGAGCCAAAATTGCCGCTTTCCCAACCAGCTACAAAGTAATTGCGTCAATGGGCGAAGAATGTATAGCCCGAATCCCACGCAACTATCGAAAGAAGAAAGTTGCTGTGGAATTAGGTTACAGTTGGCCTGCATCAGTGGACGAAAGGTCTAACACTTAAAAAATATACGGTTTGAAAGTATTGTCTTTGATCACATAATTTTTTTATGACTTGAGTTTCTTTGAGTCTACAATCCTTGGGGGAATTTAAGGAAGATCCTTCCCTTGCAAATGTGTATAAGGGTGTGGGAAACAACTATTTGCGTCCTCCTAAGCAAATTGATCAGTTCTTGCAACTTCGATTAGACTACTTAGTTCTAAAGTTTTGAAAATAGTATTCTCTGTCAAAGACAAATGTTGTGATGGCTAGTAAGTAATCCCAATATACAATTTTGAGTTTCGGAGCTCAGGTTCTGAACAAGGCCATAATCAAATTATCACTACATATTTTGTTTTTTATTATCGATACTTTAGTATAATTTTTTGGCTCATGGACGGAGTACAGAAATTCATTTCTATAATAGTAGTAACAGAAATTTATTATTATTGTATTTATTATAATATAATATAATCAAATAGTGTTCGTGGTTAATAAGTCAAATTGGACACCACCGCCACGTTGTGACACAACGTACAGTTTGATATATTGTCCTGCACTTTGTATAGACATACTATTAATGATATGAAACTCAAGCACTTACTATCGAGTTATACCAACACATGATTTAAATGCAATCAGGATTTCAATTTATATTTTGGAAAAATAGCTCTGCGAGGCAACGAATACAAACGAAGATCTATCCAGCACCAGATGTAAATCTGAATAAATCTACCGTGGACATACCAAAAGCGGAATATTCAATTTAAATCGTAAAAATATATTTAATCCAAATGACTTTATGAGGTTAATAGTTTGACCCGAACACTCCTGCCTATTTTAAGCTCTACATAGATGGTACATACATATCTACATGCTGGAGTTGTGTAGCGGATAACCGCAACTACGGTGTAATTAGTGCAAAAACTGTGCCTCCGGTCCGCCGCAGTTTCTTATTTATCGCGCTCAGGTTTCTATTTAATTATATTCTGGTTTAGAAGCTGTTACAGGTGCCGTACTTTACCGGTGCTGTCAGCACCCGGGCGGAAATTAACACAGGATGACGCTTTCGTCGCTTATTCCACAAAACTTTGTTCCATTAAACTATGAATTTTAAGCTGTTCAGGTTATAATTTTAGTTCCCCGCAGCCAGACGTTTGCGAAATAAATTTAATCGCATCAACCCTTCTTTCCTTATATGCATGTAATTTGAAATTCGTAATGTAATTGTCTGACGCGGGAAAGTGCACGCGGACGTGCCATATATCTAATAACTGTATATTAATCATTCTTCCTTAGCAAACTGTTTTAAACGAATGCAGAAGATTGTCTGTGAAGAATACATAGATGTTTACCATAAAAGGATTTATTAGATCTGTACTATTACTGGGACGACTAAAACACCCAACCTAATTGTATTATCACTAGAGTTTGTGAGAGAGAAGGTGTATGACGTGTGATCATTAAGTACTGTAAATCGGACTGACGCTGTCACTCCTTCGAATTTCATTATGCAATGATAACTTGCAAGTGAAAGCGTGAGTCCGATTTACACTACCTACTTAATTATAACACGTCATACACCTTTTTAACAAATTCTAATTATCACAAACAGTGAATAACATTAAAATATATCAATTATATCTACTGATTGGGAATATATATTTCTTCTAAATAAATTAATGTCGTTGAAGACATTTAATCATGTTTGCCAATATTTCGATGTGAACGGCGCGAGTTGATCTATGGTTTCTTACATGTTCTCGGCTACAGCCGACATATTTTAAACATTTGTATTTCTTCATATCCATTTTAACTGGGATTCACAGTTTCTTAACGGGTGTATTACCCAGTAGAGACCAACTAAATTTTAAAATAATATTACTGTAACTTATAACGAAGTTTTGGATTCGCCTTTATGAGATCAGCGGTTTTAATCTTCTGCTCTCACCCTGGATACAATATCAGCATTGTGCGATATAATCTTGGGAGCAATGTTTAGATTAGATGAGGTTCTTCAACTATTAAACAGTCATTTCAAAACATCTGGTAGCCTGATAACGTGTTTTAGTTATATATAGCAGATTGTCTATAGTTTTTCCTCACACTACCACAGTGGGAGCCCATGTTTCTATCTAGAGTTGCAGCAGTTATAGAGCATACCAACTAAGAAAAATAAGAGAAGACAAATATTCTGATTAGTACAAATGATTTGTTTCTTGAAAAATTATTGATAACAGTAACTAATCAGTAGTTTTACAAGAGATACATACATATATCGTTCTTCTTATGTACTGAAGTAATCCTTATTAGACTTCAGAGGTAAACTGAAAAGGTATAATAATGATTTTACAAACATCTGGACATAATCTCTCTCTATAAAAGTAAAAATATCGTAGCTGATAGTAGCTATCCTAAAGCTTTTTCAAGCCATTTCTTCGTTTAATAATAATAATAATGATTTTATTACCCAACAGATTACAAAAAAGTACAACAAAAAGGCAATATACATCAAAATATACAGTGCAGTCCTTTTAAATCAAAACTTAAACATAAACCAAAACTTGAAAGCAAAAGTAAAAACAATTGCAAAAAGGAGTAAAAATCTAATCGCTACAATATGTTAACATAAAAACAAGCTTGCAGTTTCGTAATCAAATAAAAAAACTAATATGCGGTAGAAAAATTAAAAGGCTGGATACACACAATTCGTATTCCTACTCATGTGATTAAGTGATGCTTTAAGTAGAGCATTAGTATGTGCTCGTGAAGTGTAAAATGTATCAAAAGCTCTGCAATTATATTGAGGAACAACGAAATGTAGTTGGGAGAGCAAAGACGGCGAATCGAATTCATAATTAATCAACTTAAAAAGAAACCTACCACTAGCTACTTCCCTATGGTGAGTCGACGATTCAAGATTATGCTTCTGAAGTAAGCTGCCATAATCAATACCACGAGGAGGATACACGCCCTCTGATTTATATTAGAGATACATACGAAATCTTTTTTAAACTCCTTCAAACTGCAGCTAATGATGATGGTAGTGAGAATATCGTGCAATAGAGGGATACTTCATTTTGCCGCGAACAAGCGAATAGTCCACAGTATTTAACCCACCATCATCGGGAAAATTTCGAAATAAAAACCAACGCTGAGGAACCGATAGGTGGCATATAATAATAATAATAATAATAATAATAATAAAGTTTGTTTCCTAATCTTGTAGCGATGACAACACAAGTACAAAGTAAGAAAGCAAAACAAACTAACAATAAGCTGGAAACCACAAGGGGAAGTTTAGCGAGTAGTAAACTACCAGCTATTCTTTCACTTAACTTTGAATGATTAAAATAAATTAATACAGATTTACAAATGCCTAAACTACTTAAACTAAACTAATAATAAAATTAAATTCTGGTACAAAGGTGTTGCAACAATGCAAACAAAAAGAAAAAAAAATAGAAAAAAGTGACAATGGAATAATTAGAATAACGGTAGGATCAAATGTGCAGATTCAAGAACGGTTTAAGCTAATAAGACCTTAAGTAAAATGCAAGTACGTGACGCGATAAGTATCTCTCTGCCGCTTAAAGATGTGAGGAGAATGAACAGGGTATATACAGGAACTATAAAATTAGAAACTATGTTATCAAAAATCTTTGGCTGAAAAGAGCGAGTGAAGGTAAATGTTGCACATCTTTTAACGTTCAATTGAATATTATTGAGAAAGCACCAATCATTAATTGCTATGATGTTTCTTAGTAGACTCAGACTACCGGAAAACGAAGTAATTTTACTATAAATTTTGGGATCGTCTGCTCGAGCAAGAAAGTTATAACCCAAAGAGAGCAAAAGATCATTTACGTATATCTTAAATAGAAGTGGACCTCAAGTTGAACCTTGAGGCACTCCACTGAATTCAACGTAAGGGCGAGATAAAAATCCATTATAGTGTATGTAATATGAACGATCATGAAGATCTGATTGGATTAGCGCAACAATACCAGGATAGAATCCAATTGAGGAGAGTTTAGGTACTAGCACCTCGTGTTCAATAGTGTCGAAGGCTTTGCTGAAACCTGTATAAATAGTGTTTACACGAATTCGTTTGTCAAGGTTCTCGCAAATGTAGTGGGTAAGCTCAGATAAATTGGTGGTGGTTGATTATCCACTGATAAATCCATGTGAGTAAATAGATAGGTAAGTTTTGATGCAGTTGTAAAGTCTTTTGTAAAGAAGTTGTTCGAAAACCTTAATACAGTTTGGGAGGATACTAACTGGTTTGTAGTTATTATGCCGATCACCTCTTTTTAATACGGACTTGAACCTCTTAGTTGCTCCAAAAGTTGGAAAAGTAGACGTTTTAATAGTCATATTAGAAATCATACATAGTGGTTCACACAAAATTGCTTAGTCCCGAACAAGAAAACTAAGTAAAGCATCATCTCCTTGAGCCATGGTCGCCTTATGTTTTCTTCAGGCACTAAGAACTTCGTTAGGAGTAAAATATCCAATGTTAAGAGAACAGCAATTAAAAGTCCGAATCAAAATGGCCAGGATCAGTAGGTACGCTACGTGTGAATACTTTGGAAAACACCTCTGCGAACATTTGATCTTATAAAGCTAAAGTTTTCGATTGTACTCCCCAAAAGGACATAGTCTAACAATAAGCGAGTTGAACTGTATCATTTTTATCGGTAGTTAATAACAGTTGAATATTATTAATGGACATTTATCAAGTTACCATGACAATTTGCTGTTGATAGGTATTATGTCTAAAAATATACATAGCTGTACTATTGAACGATAGAACGTCTGGATATTATACTATGTACATACATAAATCAACAATTCATTCTTTTTTCTAACGAAACTACTACTTTAGGAAAAAGTAATCGTGCCAACGTACTTGTAATCTGGCTACCTGTAATAACAGTGACGCGCAGTAAGTGTCAGAATGATAGTAACTGCTAACCTCGTTCCTATTCCGTTTTACTGAAACACGCGAGCTGGTCGCGATTTACGAGTGAGTAAATTCTCCGTACCGGATGTTTATTGCCGCGGTTAACGGAAAAGAGTCAGAAGTCGACAGATTAACGGACACACTTTTTAATTTGCATACTTATTTGCGGTAACGAGGAAAGCAAGCTCGGTGCTCGAATGTTATCAGTACAAGAGGAATGTGTTAATAGCGTATTTAAGGAGCTAGGTTATTGCCCCAGAAACAGAAAGATGTATATGACATTCGGATTATGGTTACTGAAAACTTTTGTATAATTATCTTGCCATAATTTATAGCGGGAAATATACAGTTGGCATAAACAAATTAAATTTTAAATTTTAAAATAATTAGAAACTTTATAGAATACATTATTTATTTAATCACAAGATAATTTGAAATCGATCTTCGCTCTCAGTTTCTGATTTAATGTAGAAATTAGTTACTGTTATCAGTCGAGTAGAAATGGTCCCCGCATTCTTTTAATCCTTTTATTGCGGTGCATCTCTCCTCTTATTCTACAATTTTCTCTGTATTTTCGTCATTTTTCCGCTTTTGTTCCGCTCTGTTCTGTTCCCAATTACAAGTTTCCATTGTATTTGTATCCTTTATTACATATTTTGGTTTTTCCATCGTTCTTTGGGTCTTCCTCTTTGCTTATGAATATTTCGAAATCTCTTCATTGCAGGAGTTCAGTTTATCTCAGTCTTTTGGTATTGGTGTTCCCGCGGTGACTGATGCACTTCGCCACTATTCCCTACCACTGTTGTACAAAGGTTCACTCAAGCTGCAACCCTTCATCAGGTTTGGATGCCTCGTGATAAGACCAAAATCTTCAGGGGGTCCAACGACGATATGTCCTTATCCTCGATCTAGTGCACCCCCAGATGTTGAATCCTTGTCTTGTACAAGTTGTGGTAAACCTTTCAGTAGGTGGTATGAAGTCTCATCTTCCTCCTTCGCAAAATCTACAGGTGTTACTGCTGAATATTCCCAGATGACCATTAAGTCTGAAGTGTTCTGAAATTAAACCCTCCAAGATTATAACTCTGTTCTTACTAAGGCTGATGCATCCACCCGAACTCTTTCGGTCGTAGTTCCCGAGAACACATTTTGCCTGTTACATCCAGCAGTTACATCTCCAGGATTTTTCCGCTGTGTTCCTGCACACCAGGAGTGCACGGGTGGTTTTGTTGGGAACTTCCTCTACATGTCTGTTTCATAGAAGCTTGCTATTGAGTATGACCCCTAGATACTTAACTTCTTGCCCCCACTCGATCTGCATTCTAGCAAGTCTGAAGTTCTTCAAACGTGGTCTTCTTTTCCTCGATCTCAGCCCTTACTCTTAAAAAACTCTGGTTATGCTTATTTCAATTTTTCAAGTCCTGTTATCTTCGATGTACGTTGAACGTTCTCATCTCTGTTGGTGAGATACATTGATTCTATTACCGTTAGTTTGTATACTTTAAATCTCTCTTAGTCTTAGTATATTATACTATGCTCTTGATAATAAACGAAAGTACGAAAAAGTTGTCCAGATAAATTCTATTGTTGTAAAACTTACCAACTATTTTCTGAATCCTTTATTCTAATGATGTTTCACCAATAACCTACCACTATTGCAGTTGAAGAGTTTAGTCTTCTTGCTAATCTTTGTATATACTTTGATATCGTCTCTAAGCTTTATTTCCCGATAACGTTAGTTCTGTATTCTTACGTTTCTTACGTTTCTTCCATATATCATTACTCCCAAGTATTTGAAGTCCAATACTTCCTCAAACTCATAATTTTCATTTTTGATTTCTTTTGATCTTATGATCTCTCTACTACTAACGTCTTGAATTTTCGTTCAATTGCTAATATTTTACCATAACCTGGCATTATTGATGACGGCTGCATTATTTATTTGTTGCACTTTATTGCTCTAAACACTCGTTCTATGGCTGTGCTAGTGACCTGTTGTTTCACTCCTATTAAGATCACCAACATAAAAGAACTTTTGGCGCACGGTTTTGAAAGAAGTGCAACTACCTTGTCATCTTCAGTAGAAAGAAACACAACATTCACGTGTTTCACACGATCTTTGACTGAAAATCGTACTAAGCACCATGCACAATGTGCGATTGTATTGCAGATCTGCATGAAATGCACCGTAACAGTTGTGCAGTGCTATGTTATGATTAAGGTTCGACAAAGGAGTGCATGATAAGTTATCATTAAGTAGTGTAAACCGGACTGACGCTGTCCCTCCACCGCTTGTCCTCACTTACGTGCCAGCCACGACATTAAAATTCGAAGGGGGTACAGCGTCGGTCTGGTTTACACAACTTATTATGCACTCGTTTGTGAAACCTTAGTTATGACTGTGTGATGTTTTACATTGTCCGACCAAGGTACCAAAATGATTAGATACTTTTAGAACAACGTGTATAGATTTTTCTCAAAAGTATGTGTGTTAAGGATTTCTTTTTATTACATTTCAGTTTATTTCATTCAGAATTCTACAACCTCCAATAATTGCTAGATTCTATTGCGATGCTCTTAGTTTCCATGGAGTTTCTTTCCTTTTTTCCATTAATTTAGATTTTATATTCATGTCATTTTACTATCTTTGCGTCATGGTATGTATAGCATATGTACATGATTGTTGTGTCTTTCTTGAAATCGTGTTGATACTCTTATATCAAATTATCTAATATCTGTCAATGCAAACTTGATTCAGGGCTTTTCTATTTGGACAAATTTACTAACTAGAAATCTCAAAGTATTGTAAAATATAGGGTGAAATCAATTTCGGAGGTACAACAATTTTCCGGCCTAGAATTGTGTGTGGTATTTATATCGGTGGATGGGGATGAATATTAATTAATTATGCTTGACTATATGGTATGAGTATTAAATTAATTTCAATTGGGTATAATAAATTTGAAACCAATATTATTGTCAATGAATTCGTGGTCAGCCGTTTATGACATATTTGAACTAGCTGTGTAACTGCTTAACTATTTTTAATTTCCCTGTTCAAAATGCTGCTTCTACCGTATTTTCACTATTTTCTGTACATTAATTTATCACTTTGTTCAATAGTGTCCTTAGAATTATTCACGACTAAAAGAAATTCACAGGAAATTGCACTTTCTAATGGGTTGATTTCTTATATTTTTAAATTCTCTTCTAGTATTTAATTCTTGGGTTACATAATATTAAAGGAAAGACTTGATTGCTACTTTTTTTTTATAAGTTGACGCATCTTTTGTAAGTAAGAATCGTTCTTTCTAATTCCCGGTATCTTCACTAAAAATGCTCCATGAGGTCTTGACTTTTCTAAAAAGGACATAAAATGTTTTGGTAATTTGCTGGTCATTAAAGAACGATAAATTGACGAAACTTTGCATTGTTGTTGGTGAACATAGTAATCGATATTTTATGTATAAATACGATCAACCAGTAGTTTAATTATTACTGGGGCAGAATTATTAGGGATCTTAGTAAATGTAATAGTTCCCTAATAATAGTTTATGGAAACAAACAAACAAGCCACTGTACTCATGTTTTCTGCCTTGAATACATTTTCGTTTAATACGTAATATACGACGAAATCAGTTTTTTAAATATTATCTCAGAGGCAGTTATATGCTAACAAATATAGCTACCTTTTAGTTGTTTTGAGTGCTATTTCACATCTAATTCATATAAAGCCTACTTTAGATTAGCCTATTAACAGCAAGCCATTAAACCTCCAGTACTTCCGGTAATATTCGGTTATATTTTGCGTGTGTATATCAAATTCAAAACTTACACGGCTTTAGCACGTCCTTGTGGTTGCTATATTTACACCACAATTTAAACCACAATTTAACTGTCGTTTTCTCCTTGTTTTTGTGATTTTTTTCATTTTATTTCTGTCTTTGAGTTTAACGAAGAAACCGGTTCGACCAAATCGTCATGAAGCAAAGTGCTTTTTTAATGCAGATGTATAAACAGAAGCATTATTATTGTTATTGCTGTTATTTTTGTAGAATATGGCGCACTTTTCTTTTATTTTCAAGTATGTTGCATCCTCAAAATTGTATTTTCAGAAGTATGGCCAAATATATGGCGCCGTAATGTTGAGACGGATAATTTATTACGCCAACCATATGAGCACTACTTCCGATAATTGTTTTGCATTTTATAGTGGCTAACAGACTCAATCAAAACTAAGCACTGATATTTCCCAAATTTCAATGTTACTGCGACTACAGCATTGCATCTGGAATATTTTTGGGTGTTCAAAATGTCAAATAAAACATACCAATTCATTACACATCTTTTATTTGATTCCTTCCTTCGGAAATAGTTGCGAATGTAAATTCAAAATGGACTAAATATGGACAGAAACCTTAAACTTACATTCCTACAGTAACGCATCATTAAAGAGAACTGCATTACCCTCATTCCTATTAATTTTATGCCCTCCGTATATGAACCATTATGTAATATATTTTTTCTGATGTATTTTGCGCTAGTATTACATGAGTTAAGTAAGGGCGTAATAGTTTTTGCTTCAGAGAATGATTTCTACTAAAATTATCATGAATAGCTACTAATTTTTAACCAGTTTGTCACTTTTTACCGGTTTACAGTATGTACTCCTAGAATATGTAAGGCATTTGAGAATCACATTCTCCACTTCTTTTCTAATTACATATGAAGTATTGTGGAGAGCAGTTTTCAGCGCAATTGTATCACAAAATTAAATTTATCAAATTACAGACTTAATAAAATTCGTGTTAGATACTTTTATTCTAACAACAAAAACAGTAGGAACAATGATTTCATAGATTGTAATCAGCATCCGTACCAGTCATTGGTGACAGTTTTTAAAATATGCACCCCATAATGACTAAAATAGATGCTTATCACTTCCCATTTTAGTCGATAAATAATAAAAATTCCCCTAACGGAATAATTTATCACCAATCTCATGGATTCGACTATACTCAACTTTACTCAATTAATCCGGAATACAATTTTTCATGATGACTGTATACCATCAAGTATGCACCCCAACAGTTATATGCCATTAGATAAACCCGCGGCATAGGCAGTGCAAACGCCCTCATTTCCGAGTCCAATGTGATTATTTTTATGACGGTTAGGAACAGTTGGTCATCATTTAAATGACTTTTGCAAAGACAGCAGCTCATCTACGGTACTTGATAAATCCACTATCTTTAAATATACACATATCCAAGTCTTAAAAATCAATTAAAACGATTTGTATAATATTTTTACTAAAGGTCATATTCCTATCTTTTCATGGTTTTATCTTCGACGTCAAAGGTTACCTTTCAGATTCATTTGCCTTAAGCTCCGTACCAGTCCCTTTATCCATTTATGTTTTTCAACGATTTGAAATCGCATTGTAGATTCACAAACATGCCAGAATTTACATTAGCGGCAATAATCGATAAATTTGAATTCAAATTCACAAAAAAATTAAATTATCTTCCCTCGTTTGCATACCTTACGTCTAGTAATTTTCGTTGCTAACTCCCTAAATTTATTTTACTCATGTTATCTTTATAAATCAGAACATATTTATAGCCTACATCGTATATTTAAGCGCAATCTGCTTCTGACACAATCTCTTCGTAATCTTGTCGCGTCCTAATTACTTTTCGGCCGATCTGATTTTGTTTCACTTGTTAGTATTCATAGAATGTATACGCGAGGCTTTTAGCCTGAGGGATTTTCGGCTGTGTTCCGTAAACGAGGTTAATGTAGAACGAATAACGTAAATGTTTTTTCAGTTTATCAGAAAATAAAACAGATAGCTATACTAATTAATGAAGTTAGTAATGTTAAAAATATTCGAATAAACTAGCAGATAAAATTGGTATACATTTCACCATTGGGAAGCTTTTGTATTGATATACATATACATATCGCGACCAAATTGTAAACAAACATACAGTTGCGTTGTGAATAAAGTTGAAAATGAAGAAGTTAATGCATTTAAGTAATTTTAAGCAACTAAGTTGCACCATTACCTCATTCGCTGTATTTCAACACACAAAATATTTATCTTATCAGTTTTTTCCTAAATCTTTTCTTTGACTGAACTTTTAATATTGAAAATACAGGTCTTTTATTACAATTTCCTTTTATTAAAGTATTATATATTTCGTGGCCAAACAGATAATTATCTTTGGATTAGATCTATCGCTACAGATTTGGAAGCTACTATAATGAAATACATTCCAGAACAGTTTTTAACCGATTTCGTAATCATACTATCAATGATGGAAACGGTTAAAGACCGTTCTGAAATACATTTTGTTGAGGAAGTTTATTTTCTAATTGGCCAAAATTAAAAATACTCTCATTCGTGATTCGTGATAAATAAGTGCTTATTTTTTCTACATTTTTACATATTTCAAATACTTATTACATTTATAGTAACATTATGAGACGAAGTAAAGACTTAAGTAACCAAGAAATTGCTCAGATAAGTAAGATATGTACAACATATTCTGCAATCTGGTGAGAATCTAATTTATACGAGAACGTTGAAGAAACAGCCACCATCACGTCAGCATGAAGAAGGTTTACGGTTTGCACGGTAACACATGGGTTGAGGCCCAGGATGAACAAAAGTAATACATTAGCGATAAAAAGTAAACTTAGACGGTCTCGCTGGCTTTTGTTTCTACTGGCATGTCTTCAAAGGGCAAAGGAAGTCAAAATGAGCCGCAATTTTGGGATCGGTAGTTGTATGATATGGGTTACATTTTCGTCCTACGGAAAGTAAACGATTTCCTGGATAAGTCATCGAATAAATAGCGAATGTTATATTGAAATTTTGGAAAGCGTTTTGGTGCGTAAGATTACAGAGATGGTACCGGAAGATTGCATTTTTCAACAAAATAATGCGGCCATTTACACTGCGCGATTCGGAAGAAACTGGTTTTCTGGAAAGGGAATACCTGTACTAGCTTAGCCAGCAAGAAGTCCTGATCCTAACCCAATTGAAAATGTATGAGGACTTCTTGTTCGCCAATTCTATCAAGGCGGAAAACAATACAAGCGTGTTCAAGACCTAAAGAATGCTATCCGTGACGCTTGGAATAATTTCTCCCTACAGCAGCTGCAAACTTTAGATAGATTTCATGCCTAATAGGATCTTAGAAGTTATTCGTAATGGAGGAAGCACTAAGTACCAAGAAGTTATATGATTTATTTTCCTCACTTAATTTCATTAAAATATGGGCTAATAGAAGTTCTCCTGGTATATAAGTTTTTTAGGTTTTACCATTTTTATATTTTTTAAAATTTTATTATAGTGCTTAGTTCCTACTCATTATGTACGAATGCAGCCAATGCTTTATTTCTGTCGCAAACGCTTTATAACAAAATATAATATATAATAAAATAAGTGTGGTCTTAATGAAATTTATATATTCTTTCAATATATTGAATACCACCGATATTAAAGGTAAATATATTTTAAATATGAAACCTAAAGGGATCCTTTTACATTTTGGACGAGGAAGTAAGTAAATATTTCCATCGTTACCACGGCTAATTAAATCGAAATTCTTATTGAAGTCGATAAAGACCATTACGAAATTAAAAATTTTGCTCGTTTTGTAAACAAGGCGAACTAGAAGCTACTCAAAGATTTTTACGCGGAGGTGCTGAACGCTAATTAAAACAGTCTCGAATCATTAAAGTCGTTAATTTAATACCTACTCCAGTTTTGCAGGACTCACACTTCAAAGAGGTCGGATCTGACATGGCAGGCGTTCGTGAGGGTGAATACCTGACACTGTAAATATAAGCGGTTTATATGAATTATAAAGCCGAGATAGGGTTGCTAAGGAAACTCTACTCCTGGCTGGCTGACGTTAATCTCTATTTGAGTTTAGAATATTACGTGTGCGTGTTAGATACTTAAGACAGTGATCGCGTAAATGAAAGGCGTAGAAAATTTATGTGCATAATTACAAAGTGACACAATTTTTCTAACTTGCACTTTTAAGCTGAATGTCGTTCTAGATATTACTAACAGACATTATAAAGGCATCCAAGTTTAGCTTTTTTATTATACGATAACACCTTGTTTATAATAATTTTATGTGTTGATTTAGTTATTTCTTGTATTGCCCCAACATATCTATCATTAAAATTTCTCGAGGTTCACACAATTAGCGTGTATTGGAAATTATTGAGTTGTGAATAATGCATCAGGTTTTTACCTTTCATATCTATTTTTTGAAACTCCATTTTCGCGTGTGTTGTAAGAAATGATTTTATGCGGCACTATTACTTGCAAAATGAAACAAACAATTGCTATTGCAAAAGTAAAATATGTTATAAACTGTAATCGATTACCCTTTGATTCCTTTCCACATCTTATCTAAAATTCATTACAGCAATTTTCAGAAATATTTTTGGGATAGGATGCAACGTTGTTTCTTAGTTTTAGTACCTTATTGGTGCAATATTTATATAGTTTTGACTAACAGTTACTTAGTAGGACTCCCATGTGTTTTGTTTTTAAGGACACTACCACTCAAAAGTGTTTCCCAGCCCGAAAGTGAAGTATTCTTGAGGATACAAAAAACAATATTATTATTAAATTTTGTCCCATCAATATGTCCATTCTTATTTCTAATAAACCGCCTCACAAAATGACATCCTACTAAGCACTTTTATCAAAGTTTCAGGTGAAATTTTGTTCCAGTGTGCTTTCAAACTATTCCACAACTATTTAGTAGAAAAGTAGGGCAAACTTTTCTTATGTTTTTGTGGAGCTCATCCCACAAGAGCTCAATGAGATTGTGATCAGGATATTGTGGTAGTCAGAGCATAATATTAAGCGTTTTCTCAGCTGATAATTTGCCCAATTATTCTCTGCATAGCTTGGAAGAGTACTTTGTGTCATTGCCGTGCTGAAATGCGAATCCGTGTCGAAAAATACGCGGTCCAGGTGACAACATTTCATTTTGAAGGGTATCCTGGTAACGCTCTTACCTCATTATTTCTTGGATTCTGCAAATATTGTCGATTTTTACTCCAGCAAAATAGTCCCATATCATAACCGAAACGCCACCATATTTCAGGGTAGGCACTAAACATTGATGAAATATCCGTTCTCCTGCCGGCCTACGCACAAAGACTCTTCACCTCGATCTAAAAACTTTATTTAGACTTGTCACTGTTTATTAAGAGTTGCAGCGCAAAAAGGCGACAATATAAACGAAAAGGCACAATTTTCTAAATAACAGTAAAGTGTCTTGCAGTATACTCCTCTTTAAGTAGGTGACTGTTTATTAAAAATATATACACGGATGAATCTTTTTGGAAGAAACTAAGAAGAAATCCACACTGAATTACCGATGACAACATATTTCAAGCAATTATAGACTTTATGCCAATCCGAGAGACGAAGTGGATTAGTTTATGCTTTAAATATGCATATAATTCCGCTATTCTTGTGCAGTAGTAGACAGAATATAAATGGCAGTAACCAAGAAATTAGTACAATAGCTGTATTGCTATTTAACAGTAAGCCGCACGTTCCATAAAATATATGTATGACAGTTTGTATTTGGCATTATTTACTTTCAAATGTCATTCAATAAAAATTGGTTACGTTAAGTTAGAATGTATATTTACAGTAAAACCTACAGTAACATTTCCTCTAACAAAAACTAGTACCAAGCGAAAACAGTATTTTAAACACAGTTGACAGAAATAGTAGGCTAGAACAAATAAAAACGAGAATCCTTTGAGTCTGTTTTTAGCCTGCTGGAAGTAAGTTGCGATAGAACCAAGGCAGGACGCCTGGCGTTTAAATATTCCGCATTCGTACAGTTCTAGGTTTTTGATTCCTTCCACGTGCAACAATATTTCATCTCAGCAAGTGGTGTACTCACTGGTTCCAATGTCGCTTAAGCATTGCGCCAGCGAGTCGACCTTAAAAATCGATCATAGGACGGGTCTGGAAAGTAAATAGAGTGACCTAAAAACATTCTCGACGCTATTTGTAAAAATTACCGCGTTATTGTGTGCACAATTTGTTATCAATCTGTGCCAAAAATCCGAAAATGTTGCCTCAGACAATTTCTACATGAAATATTATCCTTTTGTTAGACGATCGTTCAAAATTCGATGAAAATTGATTGAAAATTCTGATTGTTTCATTCTACAATAATTATTTTAAGCCTATTTAATTCCTTTCGTCAATTACTATTATATATATTTCCTATTACCATTTCCATTAAATCATAAATCCGGTTGGTGGAATAGATGCACGGCAACTAATAAACTTAAGTTATATCCGAGAAATCCTTCCAAACTTCGTCTTAATTGCGTTTTAGGCTAGCACCATTACGAAAGCAAATAACCGAATAATAACGTTAACAAAAAGCATAATTCACCAGGCGTACTCCAGTCTACTATAATCCCGAACCCTCAGTTTAAAATTTATAAGTTCGGAGCAATCGGAGAACTTTAGAATTTACGGCTTATAAATTTCATATTCCGTACACAGACTAAATTGCTTTTTTGTGTAATTAGCATGAGGATGTATTTAGTATTTTATATTGTATTTCACGTAAATGGAATGGGCAAGAAATATCTTTCCATTCTCCAGTGAATTGTGTCCCGAAAGTATATTTTTCATTTATTCATTTAATTAGATGATTTATTTCCTGTTTCCTTCAACAGGTGTGATTATTAAAATTCAAATTATTCATCTCAACTCCATTTGATCAAAAATATTTCTTCACGAAACTACATATATTTTATTACTTCCGAAAATATATAATTAAGGCATTTTGCACAATCAAAAAGAGGTTCTTCAACCAACGATTTTGATTAAAAGAAAACTACAGTTACTATAAGGAAAGCAAATAGAAGAGCTTTATCGATTTCTACTAGTTTTAAGACTTTGTCGGCTCCTAAACATCCCGCGTTTCGTATTAAATATTCATCTGCATGTTATCCAATGTACCCCTGGGTTGGAATACAACGTTAATCTCCTATTTCTTGTAAGAAGTTCATATGAGCTTACATTCACTTTTTGGCAAAATCGTTCGTAGAGGGAGATGAAGGAGAAAACAGAAAACATGAAAAGCAGGTGTTATCCACTTTGTAACTTCCATTATTATATAAGAAAATATTGACGAATTCATCACAAGATGAACAATAACCAAATACCATATTTCCATAACCTCAACAATTGAGCAGTGCATTGGTGTGGAAGCATTAGTTCGATGACCTATTGTCTATGATACGTAAATCAAAGCTAATGTGACGATTTATAATATGTGTCTTTGACGAGAATATTACAGAAAGCGAAATGCCTAAGGAATTAACAAATTTGCTGTATAGTTTTGGCAGTAGAGATGCCACTTTTCTTCATTTTTAGATGTTTAGTTAAACAACAAACTCAAAATATGCTATATCGTCTACCTTTAATCCACCTTCGAGATTACAAATTTATAGTTATATAAATTGTCATTATATTAAAACATTATTCAAACCAAAAGCTTCTTATACTCCGTTTCAAAACTGATGGCATTTGGGATTGGCGAGGCGTCGCTTAAATACAATACTATTCGTACTAAACGCATCAACATCGAAATTACTATGGCAGCGACTGGTAAACATTGGTGTTGGAAGTACAAACAAAAAGAGTTTTAAAGAAAGGATCTGTGTCTTGTGTGAATTTTCAAATATTATACAAATAAATTTACGTGAATATGTACTTCTTAAAATGAATCAGTTATCTATTCTATAACCTTTAATACGTAATACTGTATACATAATGTAATTAAAATGGTATATTTGTAGATTAATTATGCATCTACTTTCTCCTGATTAATTTCTCTGAAATAAATAATTCTCAATAATGTGTAATATGTATATTTAATTAGATATTGCAATCTTTAATGATTAAATGCAATATAATGAAAAATTCTCAGTAATGTGTTATATGTATATCTAATTAGATATGGAAATCTTTAATAAATAAATAATGCAACATAATGACACAAATAATTAAATAAAATACAAGGAATCTAGAAATATGTATAGTAACTGTTATTAAATATTCTCATCTGAGGAATAATCCAAAAGGGAGTCACTGTTACTATCATTATTTAGAGTACTTAATAATAAATTCTGTTATATCAACCATGATGCCTTCCTTTTGTATGTAGTTGTTGTGACAAACAAACGGAGGGAACGAAGGACATATCGGAGCACTAAACACAACGAACGCAAAACGATAACTGAAAATTGACGCTGACTGATGTTTTCAGGCGTTACTATACACAGCCCAAACTGTTGCCCTCTCTCCCGTTTCATATTTCCTACTCTTTTTCATCCTCAAATTCATCATCTGAGCAGGTGCCATCAGTTCTGAAACCGACTCTACCACTGTTTTTATCGTCAGCTTGAATGAACACTTGTTTATAAATCGAATACTATTTTGAAATGATTTTCAATAGCACATCCGATTCACTAAAGCATGAATCATAGATAGATATCGGTTTAAGAGAATATACAATTGGTCATAAAAACGTTTTATGATTATTTTTATTTAAGTAAGTATACATTTCAAACTAGTTTTGGAATTCTCAAAATTAGAACTACTGAAATGTTAGTAAAAGATTATATTTTATTTTTAACAACTAATCTAATCTGAACTTATGTATACATTTGCTTCTAAAATAGTATTGAAGTGCCCGCGATGCTCGTGACTCGTGACTCTAATTTAGCGCGTACCATTTCATGACGTGCACAAAACTGAATGTGTATGCAAGATGCATCTATGAAAAAGTAGAAGCGAGTGTCCGTACGTCGTGTAAAAAGTACAAGTAAAATTGGAACGGATGACGATGTCGGGGCTCCTTTAAATTAGAACCATCGTAAATACATTAGGTTCTTCCACAAGACATATGTAAGTGATTTGTGAGTTTGAGGGATATCTCACATCGAATGTAGAAATTTATTTAAAGAAAAAATTGTTATAAGCATCCAAGACTTACGAAAGAACAAGAAATTTTGAATGTGTACAGTTAATTTTTTAAAACGAGAATTGTGTTGATACTGCCTATTGAATTCGTGCTCCAAGATATCAACTTGAACTCCTGGTCCGATTGTTATCTCTGGACACACATACACTCTGGACCACAGTCCAACATTATATTCCAACGCTAACTTCCCATCAATTGATGAAGGGTGAATATCAACCATTACCGTCGTTTACTCAACCAGCGAATCTCTAACGTATTCAAATGGAAGGTATTTGTTTATTTAAAGACTACTCAGAAGAAATAGAAGGGTTTGTAATTGTCCAAAATGAGATTCCGTATTTGGTGATGGTCGATGATCGTCCAAATTTGGACGGTGTGTAGGTATTTCGGAAAGTATCGTTCGACGAACGCCAGTTTGATAAATAAAGCTCGGATTATATGCACGGAAGAATCACTAAAATATGCACATATTTTGAAAAAAATATGCCCAAATTATTAACAAATATGCACCGTATATGCAAAATATGCAACAAAAATGCATCAATATGTCAAATTTTAGAGAATGAAAATAAAAATAGACGTAGTTATTCTACGAAGAATAAATTTTGGTTACGTTTTTACAATAGGTACATTACATAATATATATATATATTATATATTTACAATATTTTTGACAACATCCAGGTAGTATTTACTTAGCCTAACAATGTATACCTACAATTTTTTCATTGCTTATTTATCGTTATTAAAAAAATGATTATTAGATGTTTTCCTAAATTTTCTGTCTTAAACGATTGCCGCCTGTCATCCAGTAAGTTTTTGAACACAGTGAAAGATCGTTTAATACCGACGAAAGTAATGGGGGCATTTTTTAAATTGGCTAAAATATATGGGTCTAATTCGGTGTCATCTGCAAATTCCCTATTTAATATATTAGAAACTTTTGAAAGAATGTTGAATTCTTAATTTTTTCTAATACTAAGTTTAGCATTTTAAAAATTATTTCACTTGTTCCTTTAACAGCTGACAAATCTTCATAGCACTTGCTTATTAAAGTTACAGATTCAGTCAAAACAATTTTCTCGATTCTAATTTGTTTCTAAATGGTTTCTGCTACTACAGAAAAATTGCTTTCAATAAATGCTAACTAACTTGGTATTACATTATTTCTTAAGCATTTTTTTGCTTCTTTTATAGCATTTGAATCATCAGATGATTCCAAAACTTTTTTTTATTCTTCATAATTTTGTGAATAAAAAATGTAGGCATTTAACCATGTTCCCCATCTTGTAATAACTGTCTGTGGAGGTTACGGTAAATTGGGAAATGATTCTTTGTAAATCTGAATTCGTAATGGTAATTTTTAAAAAATTTCTTCACATTAGTAATTAATTCATTTACAAGGGAGAATTGGTTTCTGATATCAACTGTGTTAATACCATGAGCCAAACAAGTGGTGAATGAATGAATGGTAATGAATTAAATTAGAAAAATATCAGACAACATTAAAATTATTTTCTCCTGTGGTATTGGATTAGGAAGGAAAAAAATGGTTAATGTATCATGAATAAATCGAGTAATTGTATAATTATCGGTTTTCTCTAATTGTTACAACTCAATAAATTTTTCTTTTCTATCGTTTTCGACATTCAAACAACCAATTAACAAATTGGCAATATATGGACCACAAATATCTGTAGTTTCATCCACCTCAAAATAAATTAGTCCGTTAGTTATCAATGTGCGATCTCACGTATTTTGGTGTACATTTGGTCGACGTAATTCTTTATTAAAGTACTTTCATCAGGAACTTGTTTTTTTTAAATTTTGCTAGTAGAATATCGGTGCCTACAAATACCTCGCACAACTCCAATTCCAGATAGTTTTCGCTCAATTTTCAATCGACAATAATGTTTAATGTTAATAACATTTCATATTGAACAAAAATTGTGATTTAAGATAAATATGCACAAATATGCAGCATTCGATCAAAAATGCATTAAATTTCAAAAATATGCATTGTATGCATTTTTTAATTAGCCTATTTTAATTTAGAAACATTAGATTTCTCCAGGAAACTCAAAGTTTTGTTGATATACCTTTTAATACAGAATATGAATTTTACATATATTCCGAGCTATTGATAAGATCCTAATTGGAATTGGAGCTTCTTATCCCGTCGTTTTCGTGTACTAGAAGGACCTTCGATCGTATGTAGTCTCAGATCTTTGGAAATTGGTTTGAATTTGGAATTGTCATCGGTTGCACCCAAGGCCTAAAAGAGAACACTTGGAATTATTGAAGTTCAAAAGAATACTTGTCTAAAATAAAATGACTTCTATCGTTATCAGATACGGACTTGAGGATTCATCCTTCTTCAATTGGAGACGATGGAGCAATACAAAAATTGCATTTAGGTATATCCTGAACCACATATTTCTCTACTTGGTCGATAATTGTCTCGAGAAAAGGAAATGAAAAGGTTTAATAAGAAAAGTGAACAGGTTTTTTATTATAAATAATTAAATAGCTCTAGAGCTGATACTGGTTAGCATTAGTGAGTTCCTTACCACACGATTCTTGATTGGCTGTGGGATACTGCTTTCGAATTACCTCAACTTTGCTAGCAGACGGCTAAAAATGCTGGTCTAAATGTCAGCGAAACACGTGTTCTAGGGTTAATAAATAATTGTGTGATGAGAAGGTTACTGATGAGATAATACCAGCTAAAATTCCAATCGGAGACAAGTAAAATCAATAAAATAACTTTATGCGATAAATCTGTTTAATAAAAACGTCATCAGATATTTTCGAATTATAAAATGCTGCCCTTAGTTACTTCAATAATAAATAGATGAACATTTTGTGTCTAATGAATATTCGTTTAATTTATACTGACGAAAAATGTTTACACAAAACTTTTTCGATATTTTCTCTTCAAGCAAATTAACGAGTTAGATGAATATAAATGAATTTTCTGCCATTCAACGTCTTTAAGCTACATGTGGCAAGCGTTGCAACACATAACAGTTATTTACTTGAAGTAATAGTTCATTTCATAAATGTAATTATGCCTTTTTCTGGATATATAAATATACATAAATTCAAATACGCAATTTGCTTACGTGTTAGCTTACGTAATATCTCGATATAATTTTTTTAAAACACCTATTTTGAATTTAATATGCAAGCATTTCTGGTAACGGTCTCGAAAGTATGTGTATACTACGTGATAGGAGTAAGTAAGTAAGTAAATTAAACAGTAACCGATGTTGATGAATCCAAAATAAATACCAGGACTAAAATTAAAGGCTACGAGGTAGGTTTCAGATGTATTATAAGTGTATCTGAGTGCTTTTGAAACTGAGAAAATAACTGTATTTACGGGTGCGTAACTCACAGTACGCTAGTCTAACAGGAACAACAGAATCCACAGCTCGGAAACCATAAATACAACGCAATATTTACGTAGTCAGTCTGGAGTTATTAGAAACCAAACTGTTGCACTAGTGTGCATAGCAAAACGCAACCCCGGTATATCGATGCACGCAGAAATGAGAATACAGAAGAATACCAATTTCTTAGATAGGTGAAAAACAAGATTTGGCAAATTGGAACCTACGTTTGTAGATAGTTAAGATGAAAAATTTTCTACAAAAGGAGAGGTGACAGACATTATATACATACCAGCCCCAACGTGGTGCAGAGTACAGTAAGGAGTTGTTGTAAACGCCCATACTTGTAAAAGACGAACTATTTTCTAAAAATGTACAGTTAACTGTTTCTAGCTAACGTTCGTTGCATATGGCAGGTCTGTAATACAGCGGCCTCTATTATTTTTTATTCTTTTCTAAAAATTCACAGTTAAGTGTTTCCAGCCAACGTCCATTGTATATGGAATGTCTGTAAGAGAACGGTTGCTCTTATCGCCAATTCAAATCCAGCAATAGCTGCGTAATTTATGACGAATATTCCTTACCAGAAGTACCATCTTTCACTCATTCATTTTGTACGGACGATTCCATCGAAATTAAATTAAGGGGGATTAGGGAGGAAGAAAGTCCTTCGTAAGAAAGATAGGTGACATAATTGTAGAATTATGTAAGACTCTAGAACATGATCAAACTGGAAAGTATCAGAAGTCACAGAGCCCTCTGTCGCCAAACCCGAGGTCTCTGTGATCTCTGAAAAAGTTGTTATGTGATCCAAACAGAATTTTGACAATTCAACTCTTTACTATGTCAATTGCTAGCTAATTTGCGATTCACCAGTATTTCAACATCGCAATTTTCCAATAGATCGTTCTTAGTAATCAAATCGTATGTTGAACGTAGTTCCCCATACACTAGAATGCAAGACAATGAATAGAGCACTCTCCTGGCAAGGGAGAGAAGAGACACAATGTTTGTAAGATTTAAGCCAAAATGCAATATTTTTACGGAAGATTTATTAAAATCAGAGTACAGAGTCCACTGGAGGAGCAACTGTAGGTCTGCAGCATAACTCAAGCAGTTCTGCTTAACAAGTTGACTATCGGAGTAGTTGTATACAAACATCTTGATTACCAATCCAGAAACTATAAACCAGTATGTGTATAGTTTCTAGTCATTTATGCATTATATAGTAAATTCCAAACAAATTATTCTTTATGACCAATCCAAACTCAGCGAAGCTTATCAGCAGGCCACCAACTTTTTCTTCTCCTTCGTTCTTGTTATTATCCTTATCTTACTCAATTTTTCTTTCGTCTTATCCTCCATTTCTCTTCCATATCTTGAAGGTGTTCTCTGTATCTTTCTCTTTTATCATACACAGAAGCAACTTGGATTTTGTACATTTTCATTGACTTTGTTTCCCACGGAATTCATAATTGTTACATGTTGTAACGTATTTCTACAAACCGAACTTTGATCTCTTTTGCTGCACTTCTTGTATCTGCTTGTAATATTGCTATTACAACTTTAGATATCAACGCAATAACACACAATCAAGGAATTCGTCCTTCACCATTATTTCTGTTTGTATTCGTTACTTATTTCATTATTTTAGTTAGTTTTTCAGTAAGCTCGATGGGCGAAGAACAAAATACATACGCAATACACTAAAATTAGTAATCAGAATGGAAAATCTCGCTATTTAATAATTCGAAAAATACCGGGACATGCGTTATTACGTTATACTCCAAAACTACGATATCTGAGTTTTTAATGACGTTGATGTGCGATTCTGTATCGCCAATACGCGTGCTTAAAAATGTCAATGGATTTTATTGATTACATTGACGCAATATATAGTCACGCAGAACTACAAGCATTTTTCAAACCTACAGGCTCGATTAATTCGAATTACTGAGTCTCCCTACCGAAACATATTTTTTTAGAACAGAATTCGACCCAATTTAATTTACGTTAAAAAGATCCCATACATACCATACGTTGCTATTAATCAACGTTCATATTTTAATTTATTTTTTGGTTCGCTGAGATCATATACTATTACATGTATATTATTCAATTCCTCCCCATGTAAAGAAATTATCCGTGTTATTACATAAATAAATGCAGCGTTAAACTACTTTATATATTGTTACATATATATTTAATTATTTCCTTTGAAGAATAATAGGAACTAACTTGAAAAAGTCTGGGAAAACTATTTCCACGGAAGTTATGATGAGAGGGATAGGAGATTCTTATTACATAAAGAAGGATAGCAAAGCAGAACTAATATAAAAAGGACTGTATACAGAGGATAAATTGAAAAGTTAGTTGAGCTTACTAAAGCCGGAATAAACTGCCCGCTAGGCGACAATTTTTTGCTCTTTTTCTTATCATCATTCATTAACGGCGTTTTGTCCGGAAAGTGGGTCAGCGCTTTAACGAATTTTTCCTCGGCAGAAGAGCTTGTGAGAGAATCTAGGAAATGAGAAAAACTTCTTCCACGTCATTCAAAGCTTAATGTACTACAATGAGTAACGCATTTTCCATCCGGTAGATGTAATACATCATCTAGAATTAACTCGTAAACCCTACTTGTTTCACAGACCTCAGTACCTCATTCTCCCCGACTTGCCTTGCTGACTTGGGCCTTTTATTAACCTTCCTATACTCACGCATACGGTCTGTGAGACCGATTTATATAGTATAGTATACGTCTTTCATTTTGACGTGAGTATAGGAAGGTTAAGTTAGAGAAGGTAGAGGACGTACCCGGATTGTTCCCAGCAATCCCACAAGTTTCTCTTTCCTTTCCATTTCGGTATATAGCTACGTTTTTGTAAACGGTAAAAGATGATGAGATAAGAAACTGATAAGAGAATTAGAAAGGAAAGATACAGTATTCAGCAAAATACAAGTTTAAGCATGTTACTGCTAAAAGAAAATGTTTGTGATGCGGCGAACAGTTATCAAGATATAATTATGAATGTATGCTGTCTAGAAATCAAATAAATTTGTACTTACTCTTATCACATCGAATCTGAGAAAAACTAGAAATACTGATAATTTTATTTAGTTAGTTGTTTCTCTTAAACCTTTCTTCGGTTAGCAATCTGTTCACGTTGGAACGAAACGGGCCAAACTTCTGTTGGAAGCAATCGTTTTGTGTTTATTCTACCCTATCCGCAGAGGGTGCCCACTTGGTGGTCTAAATGCGTATTTGGAGTTTTCCATATAATCGATGTGGTAGGAGTTTATTTGTAATAGTTATAGTTGTACAAATAAATATAGTATAATAAATAATGTGTCAGAAAAAAAGACAAGAATTTTTATTTAATTGATCACCCCTATTTTATTCACGTTTCTTACGCACTTGTCCCATCTTTGTTTACCTCTAAGTATCGGGGATTGTGATTTGAATGCGGACGAAATTCTTCTACTTCTTTCTACCTATCGTCATTTTAATAATGAACAATCAACAAATCTTAGAATAAACACTTCCCTATATTTAACAAAAAAAAATCGTCAGACTATCAAACCGAAGAAGTCACTGTGTCGGCGAAACGATCGTTACAATTTTTATTTATTAAATATAGTGAATTGTTTACTCTAAGAGTTTTATTCGTTATTATTGATCTTCACCAAGTAAAAGCCAATTCTATTCAATATCGTCATTTTCATTACGCCATTCCACTCGTTTGTTTCATTAGTCGATAACCTTGCCATTTATTCATTTGTTCCCAACCCTGTCCGTCGAACGTATTTTTATCTTTCCATTCGATTTCCTAATTTCACTCCATATATTCATATAATTAAAGAAATACATACAAGTTTCTTTTAACTTTATCTTCCTGTTCACCTCACTCTTATTTATATTTGGTTCCACCAAAGTGTAGTATACTTTCCTATGTTTATTGTATTAATTTCATTATCCCAAATACTTAATCGTACCACTTGATTATCTTTTTAATAGTAGGTAATCCTGTTACTTTCATCTTCGTTGTTATAACTTGTGTTACAAGAAATTCAGTACACTGCGAGTTACATAAAAAAACAAAGTATATATACCACCAACTTTGAAGTACTTTGTCAAAATTATTAACCAAATAAAGGAACATGATATTAAGAAATCGGGTCTGTTGTACATAGCTCAGTTGATGCGACAGTGGACTACAAACACGGAAGTTTGCTCACGCTATAATATCTACACTTTTTGTTCGTAGTCTAAGTGCACTCAAATTGTAAAAATGAGTACATATGGTTCAATTCCTGGGCGCCTTAAGCGTTGCTGTTGGTGGTGACTCTGAAAAAGCGGTAATCCACACTAAACCGAATCCAATGGCACTACGTGGGCCATAATGGAATCTATTTTTATTAAGAAAGTATTTCAGTTTAAAGTATCATGAAACAAAACTTTACACACGTTTTTAAAATAGTTATCCCAATTAGCACACCGTATTTTATTAGTATGAAACAAGTAAATCTGAAATAATACCACTGACATCGTGAAGGGCCGTAATTAATATAACATGTATACAAGTACATGTTAGAATTGATAATGACTCTTAAATTTCAACAATTGAAAAGTGTGGATTTAGCCAAGAAGAAGTTAGAATTCTAAAATCTTTGTAAAAAAAAGTATCCATCAAGAAATAGGAGTAAGTGCTATTGACTTATAGAGAAAGCACCATTGTTTGTAATAATTATTAATACTAACATTTTGTTGATGAAAATATCCTCTATGGACTGCAGCCCCAAACTTCACTACGCTCTTCCAATCGTATTTAGATAATCGACATAGCTATGTCTTTTATAATAGATTTACATAGTTTGGCTTCATTGTATCCTCTAGAGTTCCTCAAGGGTCGAACTAGGGACCATTACTTTTTATCATCTATGTTAGTGATTTGCCAACCTCATTAACATGTCCAGTTCTTGCCTACGCCGATTATTTGAAAATTTATCTTCCGATTATAACTTGGCATGATGTCTCGTATCTTTAAGATAATTTAAATACAATTTAGAATTGGTGTACCAAGTTCAAATTAAATTTAATCGTTAGCAAAATTTTGCTATAATATCTACACTAGGAAGCAAAATACGATACTATCAACTTACATGATACATGGTCGTTGGAAGTGGTTAAGGATCTGGGTGTTTTATTCGACTCTCACTTAACTTTCTCAGCGAGCACTAATGGGGATTAGCAATAATCAATTACTAAAACTTCATATTATACCTTCGTGGTTAGCTAACTTGAATATGCATCACGAGTATGGTCTCCACATTATTTGTATTTAGAGTTATATCTTAAGAAGGTTCAACGACGCTTGTTTAAGTTTCTTTCTTTCAAAATTGATGACATTTACCCACAGCGAAATATTGATCATGAGTCTTTATTGCATCGTCATCGTCATTAAATTACCATCGTTAGATATAGGATGCTCGTTTTATCTAGAAGCTAGTTCCTGGAGAGATAGATTCTTCACCTTTGCAGTCTAGTTTGGACTTTAAGGTGCCACCATTACCTACACGCGATCCAACAACACTTGCGCTGCCACTACCAAGGACAAACGTATTGTCTAGATCTCCCCTGGCGAGGATCTGCAAAAGTGACAATCTGCGCTATATTGAGGTATTCTGTGATAATAGTAATGACTTGGCGTAGTGTTATATTTAATTTTGTTTATTATTATTTCTAATTTTTTATATGTGTAATTTTTATTTACTTATGTTCTATAATTGGGTTAAACTGTTGGGCATTAGATCCTATTACTATTATTATTATTATTATTAAAACTAGCATAGTTCCGGTGTTTGACTGAAAACTGTGCCTGTCTTCATTTATGAACAAATAGTGATAATGGGGTTGTCTAATGCGTTATCACCGCAGACCATGTATCATTCCAGAATTAACTGATATGCGGCGACCAGATGTGAAAGCAAAGATAGCTAAATCATTGATGCTCCACTTTGCAGGCCATGCTCCCTTGTGGGACGTTAGTGCCTCACAAAAAACGCTAATATTCAAAATCATAACTGAATCTAAATATTTTGTAGCTTTACAATTCGATAGTGACGGTGATATAAAAAATATATTCCCCAATACCCGATAAATAATTTAGTTAAAACTGCGATAGACTTTGATCTTTGTTGTAGATATAACACGCGTTAAGTATAATATTCACTAACAAGAACGAGCCAGAAATACAGATTTAAAACAACTTCCTACAGCTAAAAGAAATTACAGGAAGCCCAGAAGCACTCCCAAATTGTATTGAAAACTCAAATTCAGGCAAACCAATAAAAAGGGTTGATGCCAAGCAAACTAAGAATGACGCACCACTCGCAATAGGGTCGAACGGAGCATCTACAATACCTTTTCTACTTACAATTTAGTTTAGCATATTCTAAGACTTTTACTTCGTATTCAATTATTGCGTAACGGAAAGTCTCACATTTAAACTTTAGGACTTACACAATACGTAACATAATAAGTACAATATGAAGAAAGAAATGAACATTGTCAATAATAACGGAAGAAACTAATTCTTAGGTCAAATAAGCGGATAATACTTAGCACATAATGAAACTTATATCAGAGACAAAAATAGAATAGCTTTTATCTTGGAAATAATACTTCCTGTCGTACGTAGTAGGAAATTTGTGTGCATGCGGCGATATCAATAACGTCGTGTTACATTCGTAATGAATAGGATTCTAATTTAAATTCAGGTCTCATGGCGTTTTCGGGTTCATTGAAACGTTTTGTGTATGCGGTACCCGGTACATCATTCTCTTCAGAAACAAGTGTGCTGGTTGGCTGAGCAGCTAGTCTTCTATTTCGCATATTTTTAAGCACCTTTTCCGCTTTACGATTCAATCTTCTTTGTATAGAAAACTTCCGCTTAGTGGGCTACTCGAACTGTGCTTGCCTATTGTATGTAAATAGTTGTATTTTATTCTTCATATCATATATCTATTAGAAAGCTTCCTACTTTTTTAATATGATTTACAAGTAAAAAATAAGTGTAAGAAAGTAGAATATAATTCTCAATTGAATAGAAGTTAGACAGCTCTCAAAGAAAACTGTAATGGGTTGTACGGCAAAAAGAAATTACATGTGCCAAGAAAGGTCACGTGGGGAATTGAACCTTATTATCTCTCTCATGAGTTACAAGGCTTTACTTTAACTATTGATTTTATTAAATCATACGGGGATGTTCTCTTTCCGCTAAGCTTCTCTAGAAGGCCAAGATATTTTTGAATTAATTTTGTTGGAGATTCTAAGCTAGTGGTTTACATATTTAGTGACAAATATACTTCAACTAGGTGACCCGGCAAACTTCGTTTTGCCCAAATTTTTTCGACTTTTCTTTTCTCGTAAACCTTCACGTAGCAATTACGAACAAATCCGCAGAAGGGAGTATCGAATTTGGTCCAGTCGTTTACAAGTTTTAAGCATCCGAACAAACCACGATATATATACCTATATATAGATATTTTTAGGTTAAACTGATCCTTTGTGTAATACATCATGGAATCGTCAAAGGGCGTTAACGAACTGTGATTTTGTACAAGTTAAAACGTGGCTCGACGTGAAAACAATATTTTGAGGAAATAAATTAAATGTTTGATAACAAGTCGTGTACCTTGGCCTACCATAAAGCGATGGTACAATAAATTTCAACGTGGTCGACTATTCTTAACCTTTGCATACCTGAACGGACAAATATGCCCATTGGCGCTTTTCCGTAAACGCCGGATGGACAAATTTGTCTACTTATGTATGTAAATCTCAAAACAAGGTCGTGAATTAAAAAATATTCAATGTAATTAAGGTTATCTATAAAGACATTTGACTACGGACGAGAAAGTTTCTCGCCTGTACGAACTAAGTGGATATATGTTGTTCTAAGATAGAGACGACGATAACTTCTATAACACGTTAGCCGTGTTATGTATATTAAAAGACGTATATCGCAAATTTAAGATCTATTTATAATCACTAGCATAGAAATGAACTATAAAATATACACCGGGGCTTATCCTTACATGAATGCCGAATAACTGTGCAAAAGCTTACAAAATAAGCACATTTGCATATGTCGAATAGGGACGAAACTACATATTCTGTCTGGAGTTGCGGTCTGGGATTGACTAACAATATTCAATCTCAAAAAAGTAATTGCATCGAGCCTAATCTACAAATTTGTGTATAAAGTTTAAATAACAATTTTGGAACTCCCAAGTCAAAAGTGTCCATTATCGATAAGAATGTTGGTTCTACTCGGAACATGAATAAAGATGATTATCGTATTGTAGGAAGTATTCAAACGACTCTAAAAATTGGTGTGAAAGCAATTAATACCGTTTTGCACAAGCATTTGAAGGTACACAAGCTATGTTTCCATTGGATTTTCCACAATTTGGCACCAGTTCAAAAGGAAGATCTTGATGAATGGTGCAAATCTGCACTAGATCGCTTAGACAATGGATTGCCTCATCTGGTGTACATCATTATAGGCGGTGAAATAAGTGAAAAAAAAAGCAACAATCGGCAGTTTGGGTCTTTCAGAATGAATCGATTTCCACGAAGGTAAAAATACCGGATCACAAAGATGCCTGCTACATTTTTTGTATTACCGAATACGTTTCCCCTGTAGTACAGAAAGGTCGTAGTACTTTTAATGCTGAACGACTTATTAAAGCTTATTTGTCTCAAGTTCTCCAAAATATTCACAAAGAGCGCCCAAAGTACGATCGTCTTACATTTTGATAACGCTCGCCCACTTCTTCTCGAACGATTTAGTATTTGAATGTCCAAAACATTGGACCTAGCGGGTCAATCGTCATATAGTCCAGACCTGATAACATTTTGTTTCCACATTTGACGGGTAAGTTACGGTGTTTACATTGAATGCATTTGAAAATGAACGCAACGCGGGAATATTGGAAAAGCTTTTCGGGAAAATGGTGTTTATAGATAGAGAAATACATTGAATGTAAAGGAGAATACTTTGAAAAATTATAAATTGACGTGTTTTAACAACATATTGTGTATTACTTCGTGGAAAGAGAACTGTCCTCATATTAGTGATACGTATTACATATAATACAGGTGGGTCGTTATGCATAAAATATATTTTGCAGTGCCTATAAACAACGTAAACTAACAAAGAAGTTTAGATAGGAAGACAATTATTGCAATAAAGAATAATTATTATAACGTAGCTTCAGTAGACTTTAACTAATGTCATCTGTTAAAGCATTTTTTAAATCTAAATAGAAATTGGGCCACAGTCTGTATATAAAGGAAATATCGCATCATTACCACACCTTTCGGAAATAATTCCAGATACGTATTTCCTCGACTAAGTTGCCATCCTCGATGGAGAATTGGGGGAATTAAATGGCACCAGCGATATCTGGCTAACACGAGCACTGTGCAACTCTAAAGCTCTGCACAATAAACATTACACACTGAACGCCCGAGCGAAATACACCAAAACTATGTTGACACTTAATTCCCCCAGTTTTCCACTGAGGATGGCAACTTACTTCCCAAATTACGTATTTTCGAAAAGTGTGGTAAGGGTAATTTTACTTCTTTCATATATTATTTTAGCCACAGTCTTGTAATCTTTATTTACAGTCTGTATAACAAAAGCGCATGCTGATTTATAAACAAAATACAATACGTCAAACAGTTAATTTATTGAAAGCGGCATTATAAATACTATTACGCAACGACCTAATAAGGGGTCCAGCTCCCGTCGTTGTCTAGTATACCTTGGCAACGTTTTGGTACATTTTCAACCAACTTTTCCGTATAATATGTAAGGAACATCGTATTTCTTGAATCCTGCGAACAAGCTTCTTCAAATTAATGACAGGCTTTCTTTATTCTTCTTAAAATGCCACACATTTTCAGTGGGATTCGCATCCACGGATTGTGACGGTCCTCCGTATCCTTATCCTCTTGTAATATTCATTTTGCCTTGTCTTATCCAAACCATTATTCGGCCGAAGGATAGTTCTGGTAAATTTAGACCATTTTTTGTGCATTTAAATGTTTGGAAAACACGTGCAATTTTCCAAAACCGTACCGACTGACGCAGCTGTAAACATGAATTTTTAAAAATGTACAACTGGCCTTTAGGCAATCCGATTTCATCTCATTGACCATGCTTTCCGCCGAGAAACAAAGGCCATTTTACTCGATTGGCGATGTGGTTTTCGGTCAAAAGCGGTTTCGCTTTAATTCCTAGCCATTGCACGTTATTCTCACGAAATCGAGAACGTATTATTGCTATCGATAGGTTTATATTTTGTCTAGATAATCACTGTGGTGTTTCCCTCTATGTAATATTTAGATTACGGTGAAAAAGGCGGACCAATTGTTTGTCTTTTTTCTATACCCTATAAAGCAATTAGTTTTAGGTAGGTGAACCCGTACCTACAATTACACCCTGATACTGAGTCACAAGGTGAATGAAACTGGTTCACGATTATGGTCCGTTGTCTCGTCCTTAGTTCCTCTTCGTTTGTTCTTTACCATATTCTCTGATTTTATTTAGGTAGTTATTACTTAACTACCGCTTTTAACGGTTGGTTAATGTAATACTTATGTTTATAAATAAGTCGTTAGTCATTCTTATTATTTTTAGATTAATTCAATGTACTCTTTTTTTCTGGAAATGGTTTTGTAAGTTAGAAGGAATTTCCAAATTGCAGAATCTTTTTTTGATTTTAAAATGCAATTATCGAATAAATATCATTAAACAAAATGGCAAAGCATCAAAATGTGAGAGTTAAACGCGTAGAAAATTGAAAAACTATTGATTAAAATAACAACTTCAAATGTAATGCTAATATATTTGGTTTCATACTAGGGCTATTGTCGTTCCAGGGAAATCAATATTGAATTAAGTCAAAATACTCATACCAGTATCGTAGTAACTTTAATAATTGCCGATGATATTGTGATGTAACGATAAAAACGTCACGTACGTAATATAGATAGTGTTTGGACTTCCAATTACCAATAACTCACAGCTGTTTTAACGCATTATGGTAATAAAATAAAATACAACCGCTAGGTATTATGACCTCGTTATTGACCAACACATTGTTATGTAGTAGTAACCACACAAACTGAGAATAAAGGTGATTTCTGAATGAAGTCCGTCAATTTATAAGATACAAAAGGTAAGAGTTTAATATCAAAAAATTGTTAAATAAAATAAAAATTCTTCGCAATAAAACTAAACAGTGTGTCAATTGTATTATAGGATGTATCATAACCAGACTGTGAAAGAACTCAAACTTAAACGTGAATATACCTACTCTTCAAAGATTGTTGCGCAATTTGAGAATTGAATTGCATATTTTTATGAATTACTTTCCAGTAGAAATTTATATTGCCGATAATCTAGAGAGCAGATACATATAGAATTGCAATCCCACCCATGCGAGCCTTGATTTCTCTGTGACTCCAATTACCAGGGAGGAACCGCGTTCTAAAGCCTAATTACTACTCAACGTTCATCTATCCCACTTTATATCTTATCCAAGCCCCTTGATGACGTTTGACCAACGTGGTGCATTACGGCTAAACCTTCCTATTCATGGAAAAACCGGACTAGAAGAAACCTACATTCAGCAATGGATCGAAATAGGCATTAACATTTTTACACAATTTCAGGAAATACATACATATATTATATAGATGTAATATGTAGATATGTAGATTTTGTTGTACTAGACGATATAATAATACCCCAAACATACCCATAAGCTTTTAATTTGTTTGAGACAAGAAGAAAATTTCCAAACGTGTGTATTTATCTGTCGAAAAAGACGAAAACCGCAGTGGTACAAATATATGTAATAGCATCGTAAGCGGCACGAAAGTGGTGTTTGATGTTATTACAACATTCCGAAAACAGAAATGTTTCTTTTCAATTTCTCTCGACGTTCTGAACAAATATACTTACGTTGAAATAGCTTTACGTAAAACCGAAATATTGGCAGTCGGCGCAACCTTTATAAGACGTGTCAATTCATTTTCTAGCTGTCTGAACCAACGCCCGAACTCGTATTCCGCATCGATCACAGCTCCCTTCCTAAACATAGATAGAAACTTATATATATGCTGAGCTCGTTAAAGTTACAAATAAAACTATATAAAGTTCCCTCCACAATTACCAAAATTAAACAAAAAGCCCTCTCATAGTTACACATACATACATACGTATGTATGACTTTATTAGCTTGTAACTGCTGAAAATAAAAGTTATTAGAATTTTGTTGAAGAGTAATTAGTAAAGTTCGACAAATGAGTGCATGATAAGTTGCGTAAACCGAACTGACGCTGGCACTCCTTCGAATTTTAATGTCGCGCCTTGCACGTAAGTCCGGTTTACACTACTTAATGATAAAGTATGATGCACTCGTTTGTCGAACCTTAGTAATAAGGCGGTATTTGCTATAGTCTTATAGGAATATACAATTAAAAATAAATTGCATCGGCAACTTCGCACCATGTAACTACATATTAACCCTTTGTTCCACTGGTTGGGCCTATGATGGCAGGCAAAAATATTTTGTCATTACTTGAAGCAAATCAGAAAAAATTAGGAAGTGGAAAAAAGCATCTCCATCTATAAAGTAATAAGCACGTACGTACTTTCTTTTTGGGACCACTGGAATCTTGTCAATTTGACAAAACAGCAGTTTACTTTACCCAATAACAATCCTTATGCCCAAATGCCCTGAATGTTAACTATGTAACACTAATGCTTTTGGCGCTGGTTCAGACATTTGGTGGTATTTGTAGTGTCGTAGAGTTGGATGAGTTCAACATTGATATAGCTTAGATGTAATTGTACCTGTTTCTGTAGTTTCGAAGATTTCTTGATTATCAGATGAACATTAACGATGCTCCTTACGTTTATTTTCAAATCATTGGATCACTAGAATCTTGGACACAACCTTAGAATTGTGAGCGATAGATCCATACAGGTTTGCGTATCTGTTTGCACGATTACAATAGCAGTTCTTTATATAACACATGGATAACTTGGGATTTTATCCTAGAAGCTAGTATGTCAGTAGACGTGGATAAGTATTGAGGTGAATACCCCCAGTAGGGTATTACATAATAACATAATAATAATATTGATTACCCAACAGGCTACGCCTAATAACAGGATAAAAATTAACAAAATAAGCCACTAAACCGTTAGCAATGATAACCTTCAAAAATAATACACTCGCATACGTATAAACTAAATGGTACAGCTTCACAAACACAGCTTTATAAACAATCGCAAATCAAACAACAACAATAAAATTGATGAAATCCATACAATCGAAGCTATTGTAAAATAAAAATGTCATTGAATAAATTGTTGGCATTTCTGCTCATTACGACTACAGGCAAACGTCAAAGTACATTAGCCCTCGCAGTTGGTACTGTAAAAGTAGCCACAGATCTCAATGCAATGCGCAGTACAGTGAGGCCAATCTTGAATAATAGATCTGGGGAGTCAATAGTACAGGATGACACACGGAAGACGAATGGTTTTGAAGTACGTAGTACCGAGGGCTCGGTGGTGGGAGAATATTGTGCTAGTGGGTGGTTCTTCTCCAGACAAGACGCCATTTCAGTTACAAGGGAACGTACATTAAAATTCTATCCGTACAAACTTCTTATTGTGCAACAACCTAAGTCAATAGATTTTGCTGTATGCGAAGACTTTGCTTGCAGAATCCAAGTGATTATGAGTGATAATGTAATTTTATTCATTATCATTTAAATGGGACCGTCAATAAACAAAACCTGCGTTAGTGGGCTCCTGGGCATCCACACCTTATTCACCAGCATCCTTTATACTCTGAAAAAGTCACAGTCTGGTATGCTCTTTGCTCTTCCGGCATTATTGGACCGTATTTTTTCGAAGAAAATGGGGCCACAGTCACTGTTAATTCGGCTCGATACATTCATATGCTTGAGAACGTTCTTGGAACCAGAACAGAAAAGACAAGAAATCGCTTTAAAAATATTTGGTTCCAGAAGGATGGCGTTACATCACACACCGCGAACGCTTCATTGGCAGTTCTTCAATGCATGTTTCCTGGGCAGATTATCTCGCGTTATGGCAATATTCTTTGGCCTCCCAGAACTCCAGACTTATTAGTGTGTGACATTTTTCTGCGGGGATACCTTAAGAGCCGTGTATATAACCACAAACCGCAAAATTTGGACCAGTTGAAGAATGCAATGGTTCAAGAAATTGCTGCCATCCCTGCATATACATTGGTCCGTGTGATGGGGGATTTGGAGAGGAGATTTGAATCGTGCATTCAAAATGATAGACATCAACTCCACGACATTATTTTTCACAAATAGGTCTGGCCTACATTCAAAGGCAAGTAATGAGCTTTGATTTAATATCAATAAACATACATTAATTTTAGAATTAACCGAGCATTCTTTATTTAGAAACCGTCCATCTCCCGTGTAAGACTCTGTATTAGCTAAAAGCTTAGATATAAAGCTTGCGCTCACACCTGAACATCATGGAATCGATTCTGAAGTGATCCATAACCTCTACAAGATCAGCCCCAAATGCAGGATATCGGCCATTGATTCTGATCTTTCGATCTAAATACAGTGACAACTACATGGGATACCATATTAGGCTCGCATATTCGAGTTTGCTAGCAACAAAAGCAAAACAAACATTTAATTAAGTTCACATCGAAAAACTTTTTGTTCATCTTAAAATAAATAGATCTTCTAATAGGGAAAAATAAGCCATTATTCTTGTTGGTAAAATCAGTAAGGACGGATTTCAACTCGTTTAATTTAATACAGTACCCGCTCGATAATCCGATACTATAAGAATTTGCCTATGTCGGAGTAGAGGAAAGGCCGGATTACTGGACGTATACAAATTAAGAAAAGTGGTTTTAAATACGTAGTTTATAATAGATATTTTTATTCAATTAATACGTATTATTAATCGCGTATTATCTTTCAGAATATTGAAACAAATATATTTGAAATAAGTACATACACTGTAGTAAATGTAAGCACATACATACTTATGTAATATGTTATACATATAGAAAAATACAACTAACTTATGAAAGCTGTAATACAGTACATTACTGGAAGACAATTCATCATTTGGACTAAGTCCGGGTGCCTCGTCTAACACGAGTAAGGCCTTCTGCGGAAGATTTTTCGTTCTTAATTGGTGAAACCATTCAAGCACAAATATGTCTTTCGTTACCCATGCTCTGTTTTGATTTTTGTAGACAACAGTAAGACGTACATTCTTAAATGCCCTCAGATTCTTCGCTTTTCCTGTTAGCAGAAGCTTGAGCTTGTGAGTGCCGCTCGCGTTTGAGCAAGGCATAAAAATTACCCGTTCATTGAGTACTCTTCTGCCAGGAGCTTGGGTTTCTCCACTGTTCACATAAGTCTTGTTTGGCAATACTCGCCACAATAAGCCATTTTCATCAGCGTTAGAGATTGATCAGCACTAAGTCCAAGCTCTTCCACTCTTTTCCTAAATTTCTCAACAAATGGAGCATCTTCTGATGTTCTCCTGTTTTCGTAGTTTGTTTGTTTCCCATCCTATTCTCTGCCAATTTGATACAATGTTGAATCTCTTCACCACTTTTTCGTATATGATGAATTGTTGCATGTCCGACATTGTACAATGTTGCCAAAGTAATTATCTGAGCACACTTGTCCAGCTTACGTAAAATGTCCAGTTTTTTAGATAAACTTAATGTTTTACGCTTACGTTTTCCCTTTTCATAGAACGACATTTTCTAATCTTTTGTTTTGACGTTGTCTCGCAGAGCGACAAGTACTCCTCAAAACAAAAAAAAATAGCGCACTAACAATAAGTCAGTACCGGTCAATTTGTTAGACTGCAAAGCGACCACGTCGGATTACTGAACCGATGATGGTTAGGAACGCCGGATTATAGAGCGGTCTCGAAATTCTTAATAGCTATGAAATACAGCGAATTACTGGGCTTGTCGGATGAAGGAACAGCGGATTATCGAACTTGTACTGTATTTCAAAATTTGGTTCACCTAAAACGCAAAAAAAAGACAGTTGGTGTAATCTTTCAAAGTATGGTACTGTGATAATGAACCGCAACACGAAAATGAAAATGGTCCAAAATATTTTGGCATTTTTATGGAATCTTTAGATTGGGGGTTGTAGTAATTTCCGTAGTGTAGAACACGATTAGCACGTGGTGTTGTCCTTTTCTATCGATCATCGCGTATTTTATTTCCTACAGTCCCTGTTTCAGTATATTTTTAAAAAATCTATTGATTCTAGATGTATTGCATTTAATTCATTTATGTATTACTCAAATGGACAATTCTCTAGGCTTTAACGCTAAAATTACTACTCGTTGATGTCTTTTCAATAAATTGTGCCCTTTCATTAGTTCACTTTAGATGCGCGCATCCACGATGCAATTACAATTAAAGTATCTAAATGTTATTTAAGTACCTGAATATTCATCTGACACTGTTAAAGGGGATACTGGTATTTATTGCAGGGAAGGAATTGCATTAATGAATTATTCAGGTAATAACACTTTTACTTTGCTTTTGGGAGTGTTACGGTTTATTTTCACAGTACTGTTTATATGTATGAACTCGCATTTTCTTTGTGGAGAAGGATTCGTCGTTCTGAATACAATGAGTACGTCTAACATGCAAGCATTTACATATGTACCACTTGGCAGTAACCATTTTTCGATCTTTTAAAATAATTGTATCATCAATGATCTTTAGATTCACTAGGGAATAAATAACTTTTGTTGGATTCTCCTCATCTTGAAAGACCCAACAGTGTATTGACGTTTATTTCCAGAGAGTTTTGGATACAACGGCTTAATAAAACCCCAAATCGAGTTGAGTAAAAGTGATGTACTTAAATACAAAAGATCTTTTTCTTTTACATCAATCACTTCTTGTCCTGCTATTAATTGAAAGTAAACAAGCAGTGATAACTTTAAAATCGGTGAAGTACATTCTAGATACATGTTTATATATGTGGTAGTTCGTGTATGTATCCATATATTCAGCAATGTAAGCTTCTGTTCGCATTTACAACTTGAAGCTTGCGATACAGGATCGTCTCTAGTTTAAAATATTACAAAATCTGAAATCCTCCCTAATACTGTCATTATACGTATATTTAATTCAACTGTTTATTGTGTTCATTCCTAGCAGAAACCCCATTGTCTCTTCATCCCCCATACAGCGCTCCATTGTATAAGGACGATTCATAAACCAGGGGAACAGTTGAAATTCACATTATCCGCTCTTTATGCGGGTCGAGATAAAAATTCTAAAATTAAAATTCGTCATTCGTGAATTCCGAGACGATAATTTGGTCGAATGCTTCCCTCCGTTTCGTTGGAAATAATGTAAGAGGACACGTTCTTTTTGTATGTCTTCAAAATACCCAGAGTCTCTACGTTAACATTTCATAAGAATTTTTCGCATACTTCTTTATGAGGGACAAAATATAAGGACGTTGAATTTTATCTGAAAGACTTCGTAACGAGGATGAAGTCATCGAGTCGGTTTTGAGTGGTTTCCCCCAGAAGCAGAACAAAGAAAGCAAAAGAAAATTTAAAAGGTTTGATTTATAATATTTAAGGCTTCCAGGTTGCCGCAGATTACATCTTTGTGACATTACATGGCAATTTTTTGTTGCTCGTATTTCCGTTGTTTCTTTTTCTAACATGAATTGAAATGAACGATATCATATTGCTAATTCCATGAGAGTCATTTTTAATTCGGTTGTCGTAACTACAGAAATATAGAAAACCAATATACTATAGTTGAGAATTAAAGTGCATGTGATCAATACATATTAAGTACAAATAATCGTAAGAAAATGTAAATATGACATTCTTCTAGTTACAATATAAATTAGAGGAACGGTAACTGCAATTAATAGTATGAGAATGTACTTATGGTCATACTTTCAAGTCATTAATTACGCATATCTTCTTCAATGACAATTATCGTCCATTCCATCCATCTTCGACTTTGTAATTGATAGGTATATTGATAGTTTTCTAAATTCCTTACGTCGAATCGAATTTACTGCGGCGTTGAAATACTGGGTGACATACTCTCCCAAGTCGGGAAAATATCCTATCATTCCAGGAAACAACAGCAAATAAAGATGGTATTGGCATTCACATACCGACTGAAGTTTTAAATGGCTGGTAAGTACAACGCGTTCGCCTGGTTATCGATTTCAGCCTTTGGCTCCACCCTTCTGACCCAGAACTCGTATTCTCACCCGTGTGTGTCATTCGTGGAACACAGATCGCTCATAACTTCTTTCCTCATTCAAGCTTCATTCTTAATATGAATTTAAGTTCGCAGCAAGACGTTTCGAAAAGTAAAGTACTGCGGCGGCTTAATTGCTGGCGATTGTTTGCAGAAATCTATTTGTATTTTAGTATAAAATCTGGCTTTTTAGAAGAAGTATCTTCTAACTAAGATACTTTAACCTTCCTATACTCACGTCAAAATGAAAGACGTATACTAACCTATATAAGTCGGTCTCACAGACCGTATGCGTGAGTATAGGAAGGTTAAGAAAAGATATTGTTTTTGTACAGACTTATGCGTAAGAACGTGATCAATTTACGATTTAACAGGAATAAAGGTATACGAAGGATTTCGTTTTAGTGTATAATGTAACCGCGTAGAGGACGCCACGAATAAAACTTCGAACATCCTAATTAAGCTGAAACTTTAGTCAACCTAAAAGATGAAGGTGACAAGTAGCCAGAAAGAATTTGATTGATGAAAAATTTCGAGCAGCTTTAACAACGGAAGTCCAAAAAGCTTTACGGTCTTACGAATGGTAGGACATCATGGGTTTATTCTTTCTACCAGGTGTACAAGTATGAAATGCCAATTTTTTTTTTTGAAAAAACATGTAAACTCGGAAGAATGATAAAAAGTGCTTTATTCAAAATATACTCCATCGCTTGTTATACATTTTTTCCATTTCTTCGGGCAATTTGTGAATACCACGCCAATAGAAACCTTCCCCTTTTGCTGCGAACCATTCATCGGGTCATTTTTTCACATCTTCGTACGAACCAAAGCGCTGCTCAGTAAGTGCGTGACCCATCTATCCAAACAAGTGGTAATCGAAAGGAGCCAAGTCTGGTGAGTAAGCCGCATGGGGTAAAACTTCAAAGCTGTGTGCTTCCAACGCGTCGCGAGCCGATTTTGCCGTATATGATGGAGCATTGTCATGAAGAAAAATTACTTTGTGTTGGCTCTTTCGCTATTCTGGCCTTTTGCAAGCAGCGAACGGTTCAGTCGGTCAATTGTTGTTGGTAATGCTTAGTATTAACCATTTTCCCACGTTTTAACAGTTAACAGCGCTTGGGTCTACCCATGATTTTTTGCAACATGTCGCATGTGTTTTTGCACTTTGCCTGTCTTCAACTCATGTGGTACCCATCTACCGGTCTTCTGAATCTTTCCCAACCGATTGAAAACAGCTTGTTGACTAACGTCCAATTGCTCAGCGAGCTGTGTTTGCGTGTCTTCATGTGTGTCTTCATCCAGCAATACTTGCAATTCCACATCTTTGTATTTCTTTGGCGGTTTTGCACGTTCCTTGTCTGCAACATCGAAGTTACCACTTTTGAAACGCCGAAACCATCGTTCACACGTATCTTGCAATGGAGCATGTTCACCATAAGCTTTTCGAAGTAATCGGTATGATTCAGCAGCGGTTTTCTTCAAATGAAAACAAAAAATTAATGCTGTCTGCGAATGCTCCTTGTTTGGTATAAATTTCGACACATTGAACACAACAACGCATCACTATGCACACACTTTTCCAATTTATCACTCGTGCGCGTCTGACACTTGTTGATGACACAACAAAATGGCGAAATATCAAATCTTTATAGCACAAACTGCATTGGTGCGCCTCTGTTGTGTGAAATCCGCATTTCATACTTGTACACCTGGTAAACCCGAAAATAGACGTCAATCCGCTATTTCAAAGCTCCAAGGTTATGGGAATCCAGCAAAAGTTATCAATTTCCGCACTATATTGGGGAAAATCATGGCAACGTTTCAAAAGCAGGCCATGCAGCTACAATTTTTTACAAGATTTAAGAATAGTTACTAGCGAGTGGTATACCACTGTTTGTTTGTCAGAAGTATTTGCCGTATTCTAAAGAATAGAGCCAGAATGAAAAAGGATCTTCAACCAAGACAATGCAAGTTCACACACAGTTCCACCGCTAATAGATTTTGTCGAACACCAAGACATTGAATCAGTGAAATCAGTCTCTATGCATTTTCGACCTACATAGGTACCAACGATTTGTTTACGTTACCCAAGATTAATAATAGATGGCGTGGTCAATGGTTCCAATCACTCGAAGAAGTACATGTTTTTAAAATGTTTTCTTTGCTAACTGTGGGTTAGAATAATTACTTTAATATCCGGTTTAGATTAATGTAAAAGTATATAAATCTTTCTAGAAGATACTGTGGAACTAGTGAAACACTTTTAGTCCATCTAAATACATATATCTAGAGTAAACTCTAGGATTTCATTCAATTGCCAGAGAAATATAAAATATTTACAACTGTCACTTTAGTTTAAACTCCGAGAAAGGTGTTTATCGAGACCATGGAACGTGGAAGACGTTATCATGTTGCTACCAAAGTTAGGGTAGACATCGCTTAGGATGATATAAGGATTTTTATTATTGCCAATTAGACCTATCAATAAGTCCTTTTATCCTTTCACTGCTGATGAAGTCTGAAGACGTCATACCGATACTATACTGCAGCAGGCGTGACGTCTTTGAACGTCATTCTGTTGTTCGTAATTCAAAGAAGAAACGCAGTTCCGGTCCCAGGTAATGTAAACCACATGACAGCAGCGAATGAGTTAAAAAGACTTTTCATAAAATAAAGAAAGCAGAAATATATAACAATGTAATATTTTTCAGATTATAATTAGTTTTGTACAGTGCTCGACAGCAAACACAGGGCCATGTACATATATTCTATTTTCAAATGATAATTCAAGAACAACAAATACAATATTTTACATTATAAATGTGTATAGCTTACGTTTCGAAATTTCGATGAGAAGGAGCTAAGTTAGCGATATGTGTAGGTCTTTTAATTCAACGTTCCAATTTGCTTCTGAAAAATATTAATAGAATCTCATTAATTTATTTTCCTCTCGTAATAATGCCGTAAAACTATTCTCGAAGGTGCGTAATAGTAGAAGTCTCGCGCGTTAAATTTTGGATTTAATTACACATCCGCAGTAAAACTTGGCTTCACTGATACTCATATTCCCGGGGCAAATTTCCTGCTTAAATGATACAGCAGCAGGTTGTCTCCTCCTGAACCATATGCGTAATAGAAACCGTAAATCATAAACCACATCCGGAAAGACTCCATTGACACAGTTTCTTCAGTCAGTGGAAGTGGTTACACATAACGGAAGGATGTTATTTCCATTCGACTAACTTGTAGTTACTTTCTCATAATCTATGCTTTGTAATTTAGAACAGAGAAGACATGTGGATGAGCATTGTCTTGTTACAACATTATATCAATGTCCGCAGTTCATCTTCAGCAAAACAAATTCATTTTGTCTGTTTTGTGACGGTTTAAATTGCATTGGGTATTGTAGTTGTATCTGTTTTGAAAACTCTTTATTTTCTTATCGTAGCAAAACACACACACATATTAACTTAATCATGAGATTACTAAAAAGTACAAGTCAGCAAGAAAAATTCAACAAACAATTGAAAATACTCACAACTGGAGGTTAATGTTATAAAACAGGGTCCATAATCCATAAAAATCTTGTAAAAGTAAATAAAAAGCCAAAGATTGGTATATTAAAATTAATTAAAGAAGTCTTTTAAACATTTTTAAACATGTACTGGTTGAGGATCGTTTTAATTCTGACAAGGAAAATTTAAAATGTATCTGCTTGCAAAGGATCGCCGTACTAATGAGGATAAAAACCAAGCGACAAAATAACAGAAAAAGACTGTTTTATTACGAATGTGTATCTGAAAATAAATGAATTTTCCGTGCTGACCTGTACTTTTTAGTAATCTCATGATTAAGTTCAAAATAAAGGACGAAATATTGAGAATTTTGAACAGAGGAGTTCCTTTTTTCATTATCTAACGACCACTACAGACCGCTGCACGCTGACCCGATTAATCCTGTTCTTACTTCCTAACTGGTACGGTCGATGTACTTCCTCTCAAATTATATATATATATATATATATATATATATATATATATATGTATATACACGAGATGTGTAAATAAAGTAATGACACCGATTTAATTTCACTTGTTTTATTCCAACATTCAATATTGGCCCCTTCAAAGTAACTGCCTTGGGAAGCCACACAGCGTTGAAGACGGTTCTTCCACTCCTCATAGCAGTGCTGGAACTCCAATACTGGAGTAGTCGTCAGCTGGTCAGTTACAGCCATTTGAATGTTGTCTAATATCCCAACACTACGTCCCTAGACGTGTTGTTTCAATCTTGTGAAGAGGAAAAAGTCATAAGGACTCAAGTCGGGGAATGAGGAGGCTGAGTAGTCACAGGAATGTTCTTATTGGCCAGGAGACGGTTTACTCAAATTGCTGTGTGACAAGGCGCATTGTTGTTATGCAACATCCAGTTCTTTTTGGTGTATGTTCCTTCACGCATGGCCTTTTTTCGTATTTCAAGAACTTTTTGGTCAAAGTGTTGATTGACCCTTAAGCCTTGGAGACACAAATTATTGGTGAACGATTCCTTGGTTATCAAAGCTACCCAAGTTATTGTCAGAACGCACAAGGAGAACCTGCTTCACTAAAACAATCACTGCTGACAAACAACGTGACCCTAGCGAGTTTCAACTCACACTGATGGCGTATCACATCAATCACATGTTCATCTACCTCCCCTCTAGGTTCTACGTCACCACTGTTGCCCGATGAAACACTACGCTACGCTACGATATAATTTTAGCTATATGTGTATATACATGTACATACTCTTTGTCTATTGAGAGTGTTTAGCTAAGTCATAAATTTTTGTGAATAGATCTTTGTCTGTGAGACAATCGTGCTTCTTTTTCACTGGCAGCTCTTGAGGAAGATGGTCAAATTAATAGATTGTCTTTACTCCTACGACAAAACAACGATGTAGGAAGAAATTTAAAATAGACAAAGTGTACATATATTAATTCTTTTTTTTTTTCATCAAAAATATTTAACAGACAAAACAGGAATTTCTCAAAACGTTCTTCAATCCCACTTAATCCCACCCAATCCCGATACGTTTGTCTGCTAAATATATGCAGAATAAAGATTTATGCTCAAATTTCAGCTCCTTCATTTGTGACACATTACCTTTTTCTAGTCATAATCACCGTGTTCTAACTCGTGTGTAATTATTATTATAGATGAATTCTGTCAACCTCTAGTAGAATCACTAATAAATTCTTCCAAAGCAGATAAAGTGGAGAATCAGTTCCTTTAAACATGCAACATGGGCAATGATAAATGCGCCTAACAATGCAACAATAAATAACAATGACAAAGACTGATAATTCTTCGGCCAACAAAAGCAAAAGCAGTAATAGGCGTAATAATTATATTGCTACGTATTATTGGTAGCTGTTGTAATGTTGATAGTCAAAAGTGACTAGTTCAGACGAAAGATCTATTACAAACCTAAACGGGAAAGTCCAAAGTAACACGCTGGCAGGAACCTTATAGGACCTGAAACTACTGATGATCCACACCGGAAATCTCACATATACTGCCACCTTTAGATGAAAACAAAACAATTGCTACGAATTAGAAGAAACTAAATAGGGAAGGCAGCGAGTGTGTTGACAGGACATTGCCGGTTTACCAAACATCTCCACACCATAGGAACAATGGAAAGTTCTAACTTTAAGACCTGTTTTGAGAAACTAGAAAATTTGCAAGATGTCCTTTGCGAATGACAGATGCTGAATAGTGTCGAACTTAAACTCTTTGGGTCTCAGTTGCTGCAACCAGAGGAGAAGAAAGATTTCCATCGGCAAGGTGGTAGTTTTCAAGAAACGGATTTGATGGAGTAGATGTCTAAATGACACAGTAAGTGATGAAGCAATTCCTCGAAACGCAAAAGCAGACTGGCACGATCCCATTCACCCTGGTATAATCTCATCTATCTTGTCTCTGTCGTTATTCATCGGTTTTCGGAACTACAAAAATTCTATCTCGGAACATCACATTGATTACAATGGCACTTTAACCCAATATGTATTATTTACCACAAAGTACATAGTTTTTGTCTATTTAGAGGTTTTACCTACATCATCAATTTTTGCCCATAGATATCTGTGAGACAAGCGCACATCGTCCTTCTTTTTCCACCGGCAGCACTTGAGGAAGATAGCCAAATTAATAAATTGTCTTTTCTCGTATGACAAAACGATGACCTAGGTAAAAACTCGAAATAGAGAAAGTGCAAATGATTTATCTGGGGCGGTCTATAGTAATGCTGAACACATTTCGTTTCAAATGTTGCTGCTGTGATTTGAATAGATGTACTCTAGCGCGTTACTTCTTTGCGTTAAACACAAACTCTTATACAAATATTTCTACTCAAATGACAAAATTGAAAATTTGTGTACAGTAAATTTCAAGTCTTAATCGTCCGTTTTTACTTCAACAGTACGCTGTTTCTACAATTAATAACAGCTCGATAAGTAAAACTTCTCTAATAAACCATCGAAATGTAAAATATTGTGTTTGTTCATCCTTTATTGCCGTATTTAGCGACTTTCATATCTACAAACATAAAGGTCAGATTTTTCCACTTCTTGCTTTTGCTGCGAAGAAAAATATATAAAAAATATTAATCCACATTCCTTAGGCAGTCAAAGGAAATAAATGTTAAATTGATCGTGCTCGCTATGCGACCAGATTACGTCGCCGAAGAAACGACACATAAAAGAATGTTATAAATATATCCTGGATAACCCACTTCGACAGTTGATCCTTTCGTTTTTGGCGGAGACCGCATTTTCTAATAACGCCACGTCAAACCTTATAATAAAAATCAATAACAAGCGTTTCATTCTCTGCAATATTGTGTGTTTATCAGAATAGGTACTAGTTATCCATAAAAAATGCTTTTGAAATATCATAGTTTTAGAGAAGAAAGACAGTAATATTGAACAAGTATTTTAAGTATCTCTTTAAATTTCCTAAACGTTAAATGTCTGAATTTAAGCGAGTTTTGGAAAGAATTAGGTCGATTATCATATACGTATGCTTAAATTAAAGTAAAATTAAATCAAATTTAGACATATTTCGATAACCAGAGTCGTCCTCAATGTAATACGAAAAATTACACGACCTTTATTTCATGAGGGCGGTAAAATATGCATCGTATTTGTGTAATGCCATATTCAATGCAGTTTCTGTACTTTCCGCTTTATTTCTTAGAGTACCGTAACGGAAACGTGTAAAAGAAATAAAAATGAAATGGACTATTCTGATTTCTTAGCACGCAGCAACAATTTACAGTTTAATATCGAAAAGTTAACGAACTATCTAGGCAAGTCAGAATCTTTTGATGTTGACTCATATACCATGTTAAGTACTAATGCGTAGAATTGCATAATTGTTCATATACTGCGTAAATTGATATAAATGCAGAGGTTCATGACCATACTATATGAAGACACATGCATGTATGTATGTAATTAGTGCTAATTACCAATGCAGACAGATGTCCTGCATTATTTATATTAACATACTTCGAGCAACACAATACTAGAGTTATAAATTATAACATACAAAATGAATTACATTCAACAATATATTACATGTATTATAGTGCTTATTATTTAAAATAAATATTCGAATATAATGTTACACCTCTTATTTCACTTATATTATAGATTTCTTTGGTTAGAAGCCATGATTCTAGTAGCATATATAAAGGGTTTCTTTAGTACTTAACTTCCTGATTCCTGATTAATATACAAACTTTATACATAACTGTATCGATAATGTGAAGTTAGAGCATCCTTAATCGATACATTTAATTTGGGAAAAATTTTCCTCTTGGATATTTCATTATACTTTCCCATCTTTGGAATCAGATTCCTTATTCAAGAAGGCAAGTTTTAATTATTATTTTTTTTTGTAAATCCGATATCTGGAACAAAAGAGATATGAAATTGAAAAGGTCGTTGATCAGAAAAGAACAAAGAGGCGCTAAATTTTAGGCCATGGAAGAAACTGCACGCTAATTTTTACAGCTCCTGTAATTTTGGGCAATTTAATTAGAAATTTAAAACTGTAAAGAGAACAGGTCAGGACCGATAAGGAGGAAGCTTGCAGGTTATTTGAGGACCGGATTTATTGAAAATTATATCAACCGATATTTGTCAGGTTTCTTGCTACACAGTTTTAAGAATGTAATGTAGAATAAGCATAGGTTACTACCGATATTACAGCACCTTCTACCACCCATTGATTGAGTTGAATGTTACCTTTATTTGAATTATTGTAAATTTCTTAAACTGAATATCAATATCCTACGGGAGTTCATATGACTCTGAAATTAAATTTTATTATATGAGATTATATTGTAACGGAAATATATATGCGTTAGAGTTCCGAATATAGGAAGGAAAAGTTTATGTTCAATGGTATACTTCCAAATAAATGTTTAGTTGTAATAAAGACTCACAAACCAAGAAATGTAAATATTTACATACAACATTTAGTAGTCTAGTAAAATAATATACAAAACGTATCATAACAATAAGTATATCAAATTTATGTCTGTAGTTGTTATGAGTGAAATGGTCGAATAAAGCTGCTTTTGTAAAATTTACACAAAAGAACAAGAAAGAAAAAAGAAGGTACTTTGTGTTCATATCTATTTATCATCAATTTGCAGTGATAATTACAATTCAGATAAAATAGCGATCTACAGCCTTGGTCAAAAGTATTGGACACCCAGTAATTTACTGCATATTTCGATTATAGATGAAAATAAAACTACTTTTAATTACTAAGTTACTTTATTTGTGTCAGAATAATAAAAAAGCATTAATATTGTGTTAGCCCACCTTTGGATTTAATCCCAGCAGCAATTCTTTCGGGCATGCTGAGTACAAGCTTAGCACATTCGGCTGTAAAAATTACTTCCAATTCCTGGACCAATACGTTTTTTTACAGCCGGATTTAGATGTTATTCTGTGCTCTCTTATTTTGCGCTTCAGAATGGCCCAAAGATGTTCGATTGGGTTCAGATCTGGGGAATGCGCAGGCCAATCCAACAAGTCAATGTTGTTGTCAGTAAGCCAGCGCATCGTAGTCCCTGCTTTATGACAAGGAGCATTATCCTGTTGGAATTTGACTTTATTTAAATTAGTGTTAAGACATGGGAGCAGTTTCTAGCACATTAATGTACTTCTCACTGACACCATCAGCAGCCATACAGCTCCAGATCATTGCATTGCCTCCGTCGTATTTAACAGTTGGCACTATACAATCTGGGTGATGTTCTTCGCCCACGCGTCGTTTCACGAAGATGCCGTGATCCAAATACCTGTACAAAAGAAAAAGGACACGCTTTATAAATATTTAAGATTGTAGCACAACAATGATTATTATAATTATTTGATAGAACTGATAAACAAACAAAAAAAACTAATCTCAAAGTTTGATTCATCATACCAGAGTACATTGGCCCAATCCTCCTCTGTGAAGTGTCGGTATCGCAGAACCTGTTGAAGCCGTTTCCTTTTATTATCTTCGGAGAACCATGGCTTCTTCCTGGCCCTACAGGCTATAAAACCTGCTTGTCCCAACCTTCTTCTTGTAGTTTGAGCACATATTGACCAGCCAGTCACTTCACACAGGGCCGCAACAAGCTCCAAACAAGTATTTTTCCTGTTTCTCACAGCCGCACGGATCAGCTTTCTGTCCTGACTGTTCGTAATCACGTTTTTCCTGTTCATGGTTTCTTAGCGTGAGAGCCAGTCTCCGCAAACCGTTTGATGGTTGATTGCAGTGCGCCCCGCGAACATTCTACCAACTTGGCAATCTTTTTTGTGATCTTCTCTGCTCGCGTGGAAGTCGGATTTTTACACGATTTTCTAAGCTAATTTCGCTTCTTTTTATCTGTTTCCAAATTTATCACAATAGAACAGAGATAGATCACGTGAAAACCAAATATTTATTATTATTTTTTAGGCACCAGGTGTTTTATGACCACTACCATCTGCTGCACATATGTTTTATGACATCGGCGTCGCTTTTATAAACAACATTTGTTCGTTGTTCAAATAGTAAAGATGCAAAGTAACTTTATTGGGGGTGCCTAATACTTTTGGTCAGGGCTGTACTACCACCATTTTATACTTAAATTTTTGTATACATATGTATGTAATTATCAAGTAGCAATAATTTCCTTGCCCAATTGACATCTGTAACGAAATATTTTGTTTATGGAACTTTACTATCTCAATAAATGATGCTTTCTATTGCAAACTATGTACCGGATATTTTTCTTATTGATTTGTTACATCGATATGAAACTAATCAACTTCACTTATCTAACTGAAAAACTATCTATCCTACAATTTTTCTCTTTAGTTTCTGTTGCTAATTTACAACTATTTAGTCAGTTATTATTTGCGATAATATTTACATGAAAACACTGTTCAAGCTCGACGTGGAGTAAACGTACCGTGTCATTTTAAAAAGGCGAACACTCTGAGTACGCTTATTAAAAAGCTCAATTTGACATGCATGACCAGCTTACGCACGGAAAACTTTTAATAATTGTTTATCCCGAGGGCATTGATCGTCTTTCAAAAAAAAAAAAAAAACTTCCAATTTTTCTCAATAGACCGAGGGGATAATCGCATTAGCTCGCTTTCACAGGCAATTTTCTTAATTGAAGCTTGGAACTGTTATTTCCAAAACAGTCAAATCAACTGGAAGAAGGTAGACGAGGGATACAGGGATTGTAAATATTCGGAATACGCTTGAATTATTGAAACGTGTGCTTTTAATTTAATTATTACTTGAAATATATATCAGGAGAAAGTTAGCGTGATTTTTGTTACCGAAAATATATATAATTAAAATGATAGAAACTTCCTACTACATGTACGATGGATAATCGTTATTAATATTATCTTCCAAGGAGTCATTTTTCTACCAAAAGGGGCGGAATAATTTGTTTTGATGATTCGTAAAGAATAGATGAAATTACAGCAGCAAAATGTTACGAGTTTGAAGACTAGTTCTGCAACTTTACCTTTTACTTTTTGTCTCTTTAGCACAATCCCTTCACATTTGAATGATTAAACTATTACAATTATAAATGAATTTTACAGATGCAACTAACATGAACTTCATTGTAAAACAGGTGGGTTCGAACTAACTAGTTACACTTCCTCCGCTTTATATTATGCAAAATAAAAGAACAGATGCGATATACAGTGCATGCACGATTCCTAAGAAAGAGCGAACAAAGCTCTGGGGTAAACTCAAACAATCGTGATATATTAAATATTCTATTTTGATCCATTTTATGCAAAGAATGTATTTCTATCGATTTTGTACCACGTTCGACAGAAGGTCTTCCTAAGAATGCACATCTCTATGCGCACAATCGGTGGCTAAGTACATCAAATGCAAAAGTACATTGTTTAGAAAACACAGGTGCTTTATCAGTTTGCTCACAAATCATTGCGTCCTTACAAATACAAATATTATCACGCAGAAAATGAAATCTAATGGAGTAAAAATGTCGAGATAAAATATGTACATGCACTCCCGCTAAAAAGTATTTGTCCACAACGAAAATTGAGTATTCTTGAGGTTAGAAAATAGATTTGAAAACTGCTGATTAGTGTGTATAGCATATTTGTAAGTTTGTATTAAATTCTATTCCACCAGATCAGCTAACATCTTCCACATTTCCGCAAACTAGAACTGATACTTTGAAATATTTGGCACTGATAACAAGCTATTTAGAGTTATTTAGACCTATTTACTTATTTTTAGTTTTTATTATTGATCATTACATTTACATTTTGGCTTTCCAGTTTAATGGAATATCGTTTTTCGCAACAGAAACAGAAACTGTTCATGTAATGAATATGAAGTGTGTTATGTACATACGTATTTTGATCAGTATAGCAAAATTTGTCAATTCTGTTAATCTAATCAAATACCCGCTAATTTCTGTTCTCTGGTTTAAAATAAGGAAAGGTATCCCGTTCAAGATGTTAACGGTAGATTTTACCGTTATCTTGTTCATCCTACGCTCAGAGAAACAATTACAAATTATTAAAGTATTTATTCGAAAACAAGCTGCAGGTATATGAAATATGTAGTCAGGTCTCCCAAACGTCCAGCTGTTATCCATTTATTACCAATGCCGCGGTCCCCATGTTAATTAACGCGTGATTCACGTTTCTTCTGCTGTTACAGTTACATTAATGCTTTACTTCGATACGTTCTACGTGGGTGTATAGAACAGGGAGAAAGATAATGTGCATGTGATCTTATTTGTATGCGTGGGATGACTCAGTTGTATCCTCTCCCATTATCAGCTCTGTTGTTTATATCTGGCTGCTATCAGTCGCAATGACACTGTTATATTAATGGTTGTCATTGATCCCTACGGGTAGGGTGCAGTGATCTGGAACGTACAGAGTAAAGAGATCCCCCTATAGAACTTATAATTCGTCTTCGTTTATATTACACATACATATAAACGAGCGATGTTCATGGAAATTGCTTGTTTGTTCTATCGTTAACAGTAAACATGTTTACCTTTTCAAAGTTAATTACACCGTCGAAGGGAAACATTTCATCGCACCCCATACATACTTAATAATTCCATATTTATGAAAAACTTTAACTAAAATGAAAAAGTAATTTGAACCAGAATTTTTATTTCATGTTGTTGTGTACTTGAAATGCATTGCGTAATTACTCTAAAAAGTTGCTAACTGGATGGAAATTAAAAAGATAAATCGTTGATATTTTTCTGAAAGTTCCCATCTTACAGTTCCAGAGACTGTCTCCACCGTTCCTATTATTACCAAGTCTTGTACTTGTCTCTGTATTCTCTTTGTACTTTAACGACTTTTGCCTCAAGCTTACTTTTGTGTAGTATGCTTAAAATTATGTCGTACAGTCTCACTGTGGTTTTAAAAATCGCGAGTTACGGTCAAGAAACATTTGTCTACTCCTTTCTTTATATGTATCTAATATAGCTTCCATGTACCTATCTATAGTCGATAAACAAGGCATGCTATTCTATTTTATGGCCTATTGTCAACCTGCCTGCCATAAACTCTTTCGTTATTACTCAACTTGCACGCATATTTGATATATATCTTGGCAGAAAACCCATCTTTATATATAACGGATTCAATAAGACCTTTAGGATCCTATCGTTGACTTGCATTGCAGATGTATCATAGCTCAATTTCCAAAAAAAAAAAGTGAACTATTACTAATTGAATAACTAAATTGCTGGTTTCTTCTTTGTTCGGTTATCTAACCAATATCTACGTTCAAATTTTTTTGAAACAAATCTGATTATGTGTTTTAGCAACTGCAGAAGTCTTGAAATTTGCATAAAAGATTGTTTACCAGATGCCACATACTCAATGGTAACAATCTGCGTGGTATTTACTAACAGCTAAGATCGTTATGATCTGGAATTGATCCAAAGCAACTCTCAACGAATTTTGTTTGCCTATCCGTTAGTCTGGGTAAACAGCAACAGAGTACAACTACAAAATAAATTACGACAGCATCACCGACTCTCCACTCTAGTCGCTAGGCTGTATACGAGTACTTCTGTGTATATGTAGGCTGTCGTAACTTATTGCACATATGGCAACATGCCTTACTCCTACGTACTATCTGTTCGAACTAAAATAATGGTCAATATTAAAATAAGTAGAACATGCAAATATTTTAATATAATATAAAGAAACCTTGACAAGATTTTACCGTATATACCAAATTTCCAAATGCTCTCGGATTAATTTAAACAATTATAATACTTTTTGCTTGATATTTTGACACTAAATAACAGTAATATGAGTCACTCGTATTACTATTAATACTAAGTCTATTTTGCTGGCAATAGGAACAGCTTCAACTATAACTTACGGAATATTTTATATACATATCTAACTTCCTTCTCCATTCAGGAAATACTAAATAGTTACTTGCACTATATCACATTGGTAAAGCTCTCGCTATGCACTTGTTTAATAATAAAATTCGGTGACACGTATTTCGCTAGTACAGGACAAATATCAAAACCGTATCATTTGGATAATGTTTGCCTCGTGCTATCGAAACACGTGTCACCGAATTTTATTATTAAACAATTGTGCGGTGAAGAGTTTGACGATGTGATATAGTGTCAGTAAATACACCACAGTCCTTGCAATCTCTATTATTTAATAATCACTTACTAGATTACATTTGTTTGGAAGTATGAAGTCGTTTTTACATGTATGTATGTATCTAATATTTTATTACTTAAATATCATATTTTATCTTTGGTTTTCTGTTTCAGGTAAACCCAATTTCCGTTATTTTCTTACACCTCCACATTTGTAAGTATACATAGGTATATAGAATTTAAGATTACCTACCTACACAAATACAATTACATTACTGGTATTTGATCATTTGGAGAAAGCTACGCTTTATTTATTGTACCTTTTAGTACATTTCAAAATCATACATAATGGTGTTTTTTTTTTTAAGTTTAGAAAAGAATAAACCACGCATTATTCTTTTGTACAATATCTGTATTAACCAAAAGTTGTGACGGAATGGAATTGATACTACGAATGAAGTGTATCTGCTAAACGATAAACAGTAGCTAAGCATGCAATATGCTAAAGCTAGTCAAACCTCCTTGGAGGCCGATACCGTAAGACATAGATTTGGCATACCCCAAGTAATTGCACAATTTTATAATTTTCATTGTAGGTAAAACTACATATAATATGAAAGATTCATGAGAATTTGTAGATTCAGTTAGAAATCAAACCATTCCTAATCGTAATTTCGACTTAGTCAGTGTAGATGTAGTTTCTTTATTTGCTAACATCCCTGTGAATTTAGTACAAAAAGTTTTATATAAAAAATTGAATTCCATAAAATATTTTAAATTACAAAATTTTGATCTTCTCTTGCCATCCGTAGACGTACGTTTCGCGGTTATATCGCTCGTCAGTACGGCTTTGCAAGAGCTGTAATTTCGTATACAAATTTTATGTATATATGGTCTGAACATTGATGTTTCAAACATGTTTCAAACATCAATGTTCAGACCATATATACATAAATAACTGTAAAAAATGCGTAATACGTGCATTGTGAGAGAATTCATATCGAATCCCTCTCACATGTACAAACATCATAAAATATTTTACAGATTTTCCAAAGAAAGAATTCATCTTAGCTTCAAAACTTCGTTTAAATTCTACATATTTCAAATATCAAAATAAAATTTATAAACAAACGTTCGGTAGTTCAATGGGTTCTCCATTATCAGCAGTTATCGCAAACCTACTAATGGAAGACCTAGACCAAAATTGTTTAACGAAACTAAATTCTAGTGTAAGCATTTGCAGGCATTATGTGCATGTTTTTGTTTGTTCCTTAAGAAATTGATAAGGTATTGGATTCCTTTAATAGTTATTATAATAGATTAATATTTACATATGAGAGCGAGTCTAATAGTTCATTAAAGTTCTTGAACGTGACAGTAATATACAACGACGGCATCGTAAAAACAAATTGGCATATAAAGTCTACCAATACAGGTAGACATCTAAATTATTTTTCCGAAACCCCTAAATTACATAAAATTAGTAGATCAACGGTTAGATTAACTAATCTAGAGCTTAGAGAAAAGCATTTAAAAAAACTTATAGGAATTTCAAATAAAAGTAATTAAACAAATAATTTTCTTTTACTAACACTAAATCCGAAATAAATAAACAAAATTAAAGGAAAACAGTGAGATAAACTGTAAAGACTGCGATGGATGTTACATTGATCAGACAAAACAATATTTAAAGAAAAGATAATATAATCGTGAGTATTCTTTGAATAGTGATTTTGGTGCAATGACCGCTATAAAAAACATTACATGATTCTAAAAATATCTCAAAACTATTAATTTCAGAATTGATATTCAAAATTTAAGTAATGTATACAGTAATTTATTAAAATAACGTTTACATTTCATAAGAAGAAAACCTTTGGCTAAGTTTTCCTTTTGGATTTTCCCTAATCCTTGAAAAGAATTGTTAAGGTTTCGACAAAGATGTCTTGCATATAAGGATTATTTTGTTTCTGTGGTTTACATAAATGTGCAGTTGCACATCAAAATATTATATGTATATAAATCTTTACAGATCCTATATATCAAGAAATCCTAGTCATTAGTAGTTTTTTTAATAATGCCCAAATAAAGACAAATGTGTGTTTATACATAACTATAAAACTGCATAACCACTTATACAAATAACAATTGCTTCAATTTAAACAAATAAATAGATTAAAGATTGCATAAGACCCAGGATACGAGCTATATGTCTAAAATTGGGTATGTATACTCTCGAAAGATCACCAAATGCAATTAAAAAGGAGTCGCACCGAAACGCGTGATAGTTGCAAAGTAAGAAGTCAGAATCGTTTTCAGTTTCATTTAGTGATGTTTAACCCTTATGTGTGCGACCGGGTACCCGGATACCTCTTCGTCACATTTTGGCTCGTAATTTTTCGACCTGAGCCTCCGGATCTAGGGAGTTTGAATCTTTACGAAGAGATTGACATCGCTATATTTCGAAAAAGAAATTTTTTGCTCTAGAAAAATGACCTCGATGTACAGGTAGTGCCAACGTGCAACCAGGGTACCCGGGGTACCCACTAGAGAGAAATTTGATATATTCACCTGTAAATCAAAGTTAATGTTGATAAATGTTTTATTGGGGTCATATAGGTTTATAAATAAACAAATACAATAATTTATGGTATGGATACAATAAAAATTTATTCATTTTTCGCAGTCTGCACACGTAACTTGAGTCACCGCGCAATTTTTGCGCCTTTTAGTAGTTAACTTATAACATATATGGCACGAGCCGGTAACTGGTTTTCGCCCAGAACTATCGCGAGTTTCAGTTCCTCTAATGGCAGAAGTAGAAGCAGAGATTGAGGGTCCTATCATGCTTTCGATCGCAAGTTTTACTGACTGATGTCGCGTGATTTTAATGTTCAAAGAACGATCCTCAATCATCGGTTTCGCAAGTTCTTCACTCAATTGGCGCAAGAAAATACGCCGCTCATTGGTTTTTTTCTTGAGCATACTATTGTTGTTATAATAAATAATGTATGATGCAAGAGCAGCGACATCAATAATATTGAAAAAAATGCAAGAGGCCACCTCTGAGTGCGCCTATGCGTGGTGTATCGCGTTACCATTTGATCCATGGTATCGACGCCAATCTTATATTTATTGTAATGTTGGATCATATGCGGTTTTTCTTTGCATCGTCGTTGACAGCAGTGTCGCAATGTGCCGAAGAAAGTAAGATCACAGCTTCGTCTTTTTTGGACGTAAGAGCAAAGTGCGATTTTGCGGCGCGCCACTTTATGATCCATTGTAATAAAATTTATAATGAAATTATACCTAAATATAGCTTAATTACTTTTTAAATATGTCCATTCAATTAAGTGAATCGATTTATAATGGTTTTGTTCACATTTGAACTTAAAAAGTAATTAAAACTGGAGGTGGGTACCCGGGTACCCCTGTCGCACATCGATGTTGGAAAATTTAGTTGCACACATAAGGGTTAAAGAGTATACGTACAAAATTCTAGACACCTGGTTTGTGTCCTCTGCCTTGTGCCGTATTTAACATTTCAGATGGCTTACTATTTATGTATACTTATATACATATGTACATACATACTCTTTTATATATTATTAATTTTTGACTGCGAAATTTTTCAGTTGCATTTGATCTTGAGAGAGGACATGTACAAAATTTTAGACACCTAGTTCATGGCCCTGGGTCTTGTCCAATATTTATGCTATTTATTTTGTTTATATTGTTTCTTATTTGTGTAAGTATTGTGCAGTTTTCTAGTTTATCACTTCTCATTATATGTAACTAATCGCTGCTTGAAATTTTTCTTACATTTCAAGTTTTACGCTCACTCACTGCTCACCGCTATTCCGAATATTCTGCTAGCTTTTGCGCTATACATAGTAAGCACACGTATCAACGCATTAAAATCTACAGTATATTATATAAATGTTGAGTAATTTTAAATTTACTTTTTACGAAGAATACCAAACAGTTAATGTTCTTGGAAACGCCTGTTTATTATCATTTTATACGACCAAATTAGATCTTATTAACTGACTTATTAATGCTTAGCAGAGAAAACCAATTGGATTTAAGTTAAGAAAAAAATTTACTATTGCAAGAAATATTTCTATAATAATTAGAGCTGTACTCCTATTACGTATTAAAATTGGTATGTTTCCTAATTTACCTACTGGAAATATGTATTCGTTGTTTTGCACACGATATTACAACAGAACAATAACTTTCGATTAAATATATTCACGCCTGTTTTGGTCAGATCTTTTATAATACCGCGTGTGTGTACACCTGAAAGCTGATTACTGATTGTAGTTGTTTCGTCTAATTATTAACGCAAACCACAATTTCCAATTGACACCCCATTATTATCACCGCGATACGCTTCGTCCTTGTTTTCTTTCATGTGAAATATTTGGCGAAGGCGCCGGAATGTTACATTTTCATGTTTATTTTGAAGAATAGTATAGTATACATAGTACGTGTTCGTCTATACTGAACATTCGTACATAGTTCACAATATAAGGAATCCAAGCCACCATCCATTCACACGGTACATTTTGTTTCAGTTAGTCTTTCGGTACTTATATTCGGAATAAAACTAAAGGTGTCAGATTTCGCAGAAACAATTTAAAGATTTGATTAGAAATATTCATTACAATGAAATATAGGCAATTTTATTAAAATTAATTCACCGGTAACTGATGTTAGAAAGCATAGATTATATAACCTTATATGTATTTAAAATGCGATTAATATTCTTGTTTTGAATAGATATTAGTAGTTATTTTGTTGCACTTAAATGTGATTACTCTTTGCTGCGGTTTTTCGCAATTTTTGTTTCTTAAACCCGCGCGTGTATTGGATGCTCTCATTGTTCTCTCCCCGTGAATTATGGGGAATAAACAAAGTCGTTGTGGAGTTGTATAGGGAACCACCAATTCCTTTATTAAATTAAATTGCTTGCCGATTCATATTTATATAATTATAAGGATGATATTCCTACTATAGTGCCAGAGTAAAATCTAAAGAATTCTTGTGACACTCAACATGTTACTATATCCTTCAATTAAATTAACTTTGCAGTTTTCATGGGCAATAAATGCAGTAAATTAAGCAATCTTTGTCACACAGTTTAATTTATGGCAACAGAAACGCTTTTAGCAGTTGTTCCATTTAGTTCTAGATTAGCAACAAGCAATTCAAGCACTTAATATCAGACAAAAGATGCCGTACAAGAGAAAGGCAATTTGCGTTTGTCATTCAGGCTCCGGTTTTACGACACAAGACAGATTAAGGTATCAAGGTGATTTCTAAATTGAATTCCCTTAAAGCTAGGTGCATTTCACATATACTCCAACTTATATAGCAACAACTTAATTATATTGATTTCTAGTTATTTTCGAGCTCTTAAAAATACATTATGGGAATCGTACCATTGACGTTGCGTCTACGTCAGAATAATATTCAGTACTACAGTGCTTTTTGTTGTCATTACAGAAGATATGGTGCATTTTATTATTGGTATGTATGTCAATATGGATTGATAGATTCACTTTTTGACTAATAAATTACAATAACCATTAATTCATTAGTCAATGTTCAAATTTGACAAAATTATATGGTTAGATTCGGTCGATCTCATTGAAATACGAGTAGTATATTTTTCAAATTGTTAGAGCCAGTAATAATCACAACATCAGACTCAGTGACTTCAATAAGTTGTCTCCCCTCGAATGTAAAGTTTCCAACAAGCTTTCTAGTGCTCAAAAATATGAAGTAAAATGATCAGTTGGATAATAATTGTATAAAATTATAAATTAATAAATAGATTTTCATTATATTTTCGAGATTCATGTGTAATTTTAACTTGGAATCTGAAATTATCTGTTTTAAGAAATAATTCGTTCCTCAATGATGATACAGACGAAAAGCTAAATACTGAATGATATGATATGCTTACGTCATTAGTAGTCAGTGTGAAATAGGTGAAGATAAACCTACAACTATAGTTCAATTAAATTTTCGTACTACACTAAACTAATCGACACGTAGATCATATCTATAGGAATAGAAAGTATGATGTGAGTATTTGTTCGGCACGTAGCGATAAATAGACGAAATTTTCGATTAACCTGCGTTGGGTGATTTAAAGATAATGGAATGACAATTTCGCGTGTTTGCGGCGCATCAGTTAGTGTACGAGGTCGCGAAAACCGAATTTCAAAACTAATAATAATAATGATTTTTCGACATTATTTGCTTCACCTAATGGAAAAATTGCATTTGCGTTGATGAACGTGAACGGAATACCAAACTTATTTCATACCTTATCAATGTTTGTAATTAAGTACCAACTAGTCGCTATATTTAAGCGATTCACCACCAGTTGTCAAATTTTATCGGAAAATCTCCCTGTCTTTGAAAACATGTATACGCATTTGTTCCTCAGTTGTTTCTTGAGCTTTTTCTTAATCTAATTTCCGCAATATAATTCCTTTATTTTCTTTATAACGTTCATTTTACTATTCGATGGCTATTTTTTTCTATCTAATCGCTTGCCTCTCTAAACTGGCAACTTATGTAATACAATTACGATTTGAATAATAGGATTTTGTCTGCACGCACGTAATCCTCCAGTATTGTGTTGCAAAGCGTCCACATTTCGTCTCAAAATTAATCCCATTTCGAAACGGAAAAGTCGCCCCTGTGTATTGACATGAAACAAATATCAATAATTTTGCGCATAAATTTAGCTGTTAAAAACATATATTCCCTACAGATTCCTCGCAATTTGACCAAAGGTCAAGGTGGTGATAAATGGAGCACGTAATTCTGGTTCTTCAAATTTTCGTTTATACTATCGTCACAGACAAGAAAAGTGGAAATTATTCATTTGAGATTGAAACGAAGCAAGTGTCTAGTGATTGGCTGTTTCAAAATGAATCGTATCCGATAAATATTATCTATTGTTTCGAAGCAAATGATTGACGGCATTTGGCGTCACTGATGATGACTGCTTAAAAATAGTCTAACAGTTAGCGCATACCCACTTGTTTTCTGTCATCGAGTGATCAGCGAAATAAAAGAAAAACTAGGGCCAAATGTGGGATTTTTGTCACAACATTGCAAACCATCGATATCAGACAAACGTCGAATTAACAACTGATTATCTATATAATTCTAATTAAAATCCAAATTATTTCATTGTGTTTCCGTTTATTAAAAATAAAAAGTGTGTAGAAGTATGCAAGTGCCGATTTCGATCTTTTGGATGGAAAATGTGCTTAAAAACTGGTTCAAATAGGGTACCTTATACGATATATTTCTACTGTACTCTGATTTCTGTTTGTAGGTGCATATATACACTACCGTCCATATTACCTGGGACATTTAAGTAAATTTTCAAAATTGTAGAATATTGACATTAAATTAAACTACAAAATGAAATTTATATAATAATATTATTGTTATTAACACATATTTATAACATACGACAAAAATAAGAATAATTCTCAACATAAATATTAATTTTATTAAATGTTCAGAAAGGAAGGTACTCACAATTCTAGGCATCCGTTCCACCAACATTTTAAGCACTGTATTAGGCAATTTGGCCTACTGGTCCTGTTGTATAATGTTCTATAAATGTGACATGGAGGTGGGACACACCTTTCGAATTCTTCTGTCAAGTTCATCCCACAAAAGCTAAATCGTGTCAGGACTTTGCTGTGGCCACGTCGTTATTTCATGAATATTATTTTGTTGTTGGTTATTTAAATAATTTCTGCATACCGATGCCGTATGTTTGGGGTTCGTTGTCATGCATGAATATAAAATTATTACCAATTAAACGCAATCCTGAGGGTACTGCATTTTCTTGTAATGTTTTGTAAATAATTTTCTTTTCTCATACAGCCTTCAATTCGCTGCAAGTTTCCTGCCCCGCGTACGAAAAGCAACCCCAAAGGAGCACAAAACAAGCACGATACAATTTCGCAACTTTATTTTACCCATGCATCTTCTTACGAAAACACGCCTTGCTTGTCCAAAGACTTCAAACTTCAATTAATCAGGCCACCAAATTCGTTCGATCGTCCAGCTTCTGTGTGTTTCAACCCACTGCGACCGTTTTTGTCTGTTACTCCATCGTAGTAGAAGTTCTTGCACATCAAAATGGTCTTTCAAGGTCGCGATTGATTTCTGCAGTAATTTCGGGTAATTTCCTAATGATATCACTTACTGTTTACTTCACATGCGTTTTTTCCGCAATCTGGCGCAATAGCCTTGCTGAGGAAAAGCAATTATAATAGCATGTTTTCCTTGACTTGTTAACTTTCCCTCGGCACTTTGGACACTTTTAATAAAACTATTTGCTTCAATACACATTTACTATTGATACACGCACAAGCCCGTGTGTCGAGCAACTGAAATATTGATTATAATATGCAGCACTATTAGCACAGAGTAATGTAAACTTCTTCAGCTTATTAAGTCAAAGTCATACTTCTACCTCGAAAATACACATAATAGAAGGATGATAAGTTTGTTCCAAAGTGCTAAATGTCGTAAATTTTAATTATGATTTGACGTGATTACCCAGAAATTCTGAAGGTATTTATTCTTTGCGAACTAGAAACTTCATAAATAGTTTAATATCATAATATGTATAATTTACATTATAAGTAATAGTACCGTCATTAAGAATATTTTACAAACTTTTACCAAGTGTCCGAACTAATATGGACGGTAGTGTACATGATTTCCCGAAACTTGTACAACGGCTTCTATAAATCCCCTTTACTTTAAGCGAATTTGTGGTACATTTGTGGTAGAGCACTACAATGTGAATCGTAGGGTTAATCAAACCAAATCCTGTTTCGAAAAGAGTGTCATTTAACACTAATTGCGTAGTAAGATACTCGCGTAGTAAGATACTCGCGTATGTTATTTATAGAAACTTGTGGTAAGGAATAAGTAATTTTTAAACATAATTACTCCGAAACGAAAAAATTGCGATTTAAATGAATATCGTTTGTGCAATGCAATAGATTGACATTTATTTCCTAGTAGGTCATAGAGTGAAATTAAAAGAAATGAAACCACTTCGAACCAAATGCGGGTTGCAGTCATTAAAGACGAGATGGCACGTCACGTTAAAATAAATCGAGGTAGTGATATCCTGATGTTCTGAGCGTCTTTTTTTCTTTGGACCCCATTGTCATACGCTGTGTAATTGTAAAGCCATCTAGAGGCTGTCATTAACTCGAGCAGCTCGGCTACAACAGAAAAGAAGAAACTTTTTGCTCTCAAATGAAGTGGCATGGTACGTTGGCTCGTTTTGTTTGACCTGAGTTACCGTAAACGCTGGTGACCCACTTTCCTCTACTGTTCCACGTACATACATAGATATGTGTATGTGTTGGTTTTGTATATATTCAGTCGATTCATTGAAGTTATTCAAAGACACTTACGTAAAATACATCCACGCATTTACAGCAGTTCCAGTAATCTATACACATATGCGCATAGATTGTTCTGAGTATTTCCTTGTAATGTATATTGTCCATTTAATGTTTTTTACATTTTGAAAGAAAAGGAGGAATATTTATAGGTAGACTAAAATAGAATAGTATTTATATATAATATATTTGCCTTTGTGATCAATACAAATATGAACCTAAACTAGCAACAGGTGAGCGTGACGTAGACAATTATATCTCTCAGAAATGTTCTTAATGCGCTTTGGAATATAATTAACATTTATCTAGTTTATCTTAGTCTGTTAAAAACGTAGGTGCATGCTAAAGCGATTTGTTGCAATTGACGTTAAACATCTTTCGAGCAGTTACTTTTAAATTAGGTAATTACAAAATCAATATTTTCATAATGTTCTCTTATAAATAATTTGGAATTCATTATACCAATGCATCAGTCCAAAATAGCAACACTATTATTATCGATAGATAGAATTCATATTGCTTCCGAAGAATTATAATTTACTGTGAAAGATCCCTCATTTCTTATTTATTTTTATTACGGTTCTGGTTGCGTGATCGACGCAGTCAGTGTACAGTCACGAACGAGAGAAAAGGAAGAAACCCTTATACCTCTTTGACGAGTAGTTTCATAAAATATGTAAATGACTCGAAGTCGCCCGAAGAATATCGTTGGGACTCCAAGAGAAAGATGAAATAATGGTATTTAGGCTAATTCGTCGTAAAGATATTTTCACTCAACTTCTCCGTTCCTTTAGTAAAGAACTTAGACATTATCTCTTCCCATAGCTTGCAAAAAGAACAAGCTATTGGCAAGAAATATTCAAATGATACTTAACTGTACTCGTTCGGAATTTTCGCTTTGGAATTAACTTTCGAAACTTAATTATCCCTTGGTAGCAACTTCTTGTACGAGTACTGTTGGTAAGTGTTTATCGCTCCTGTAGATTGATATGAAACCAACATAATAATTTATTATTTATTAATTCGAAATATGAAGTACTAAAATTTAAAAAGTTGCTGACTCTGATTATTAACACGTCACCAGTTACCTACAGGGTGCAAACGGAAAGTCACCGTTGATCTACAGCCTATTATTAAACACAGCCGCCTTTAAATAAAGTAAATGCGTGCTGAATGTGAGCTACAGCTACATATCAAAACCAGCCTATGCTTAAAAATTTCACATTTTAGATCTACTGCGAATGTTGTAACTATGTTTATAGTAAATAACGTACAGTGAAAATGATGTACCTATACACTATTGAGTGTAGGCTTTCACCCCCGTTATCCAATAAATTAGTGGCTCCGGGGCTTTTCCATGGTCATTTACTGAAACTTATTGTTTCGCTGCTCATGCTATCAACTTATTAAGAAGTTCTCTAAAAACTGTTTTTAGACAACTTCTGAAGAAGCGAACGTGAGCAGCGAAACGTTAAGTTTTACTAAGTTTTACCTAAGCAATTTAAATTTTTAAATAAATTGCCCAAATTCCATGAGCTAAAAAAGTTGCGTGCAACTTCTCCCGTAGCTAGAAGGAAGTTCTAGTGATTTCACATCGGCGGTCTTTCATCATAAAGAAAAGAATATTTTAATTGCATTTGGAAGGAATTTGATTTGAGATAAGGAAAAAGTATAATGGAATATCCAAGAGGGAATTTTTCCCTAAATTAAATGTCTCTATTCTGGAAGTTCAGTTTCATAGTTAGACATTTATAGATGATTATACATACACACAGTTTGTACATTAGTCACGGATCTTATAAGTTAAATACTAAATAAACTACTTGCAGATATTATTAGAATTATGGCCCTTAAAGAAGAATCTACCGTAGGAATATATAAGCTCTCTTTATTTCGTCATGAAGTATCACACATGTTAAATGTAATAAGAGATATTAGAACACTATGTACGGTTTTGGACCTAACAATTTCGGATATAAAAGTTGTTATAGATCCTATACATATATGAAGAAATCTTTACCAGATATAAGCAACTGTTTTGTTTGAATAAAATGAAATTTTACCGATTATGTTGTATTTTACGAGAACCTTTTTAAAACATTCTGAAACACATCTAGTGGAATTAAATTTTTATCTTTTATTGTCCTGTGGGTGGTAGAGGATACTCAAAAGATTTTTCAATAATGATATTTTTATTATAAGAAAATAGAAAGTATTAAGTATAAAAGAAAACATTTTCATTTCATTCATTTTTCAATTTTATTATACATAACTCAAACTAGTTGTAAAATTTTTACGTGTGTTTACTTAAAAAATTAGAAATAATATCGATACTGCAAATTTATTTTAAATTCCAGGGTATCTTTAAGAATACCTAAACAAAACGTCCATGTAGATCAAATGTATATTATGAAATGGACGCATATAGACATGGATTAAAATTGTTGTGAATACAATGTGAATATTAGCGTGATTAACACTGACTGGGTTGTGATCACAAAAGTTAACTTGTCATAGGCTATCAGAATTACAAAAATCATATTTCAATTAATAAATTAAAAACGCAAAAATTTACTTAAACTTACAAAATGTTCATTTTCTCAATAACAACAAAACAATATTATAGCAGGTACACATGGTCTCTTCAAACAGCAACAAAAGTCTCTATTCGACGCTTCATATTTTCAAACGCATGATGATGAATTGCAAGTAGATATCAGCAAAAGTAGTTATAATTTTTGAATTTGTTTTTCATTGTCATATAATCGTTGAGAAATTCAGGAAATCGCCCGCAAAACTTCTGTACATTCAACCATTGAATAAGATCACACCATTTCTTGATTTTGATGAATTGCGAAAATAACTCTTGAGAATGTATATTTTATGCTCAAGTTCAAATATTTTTACTTAATGTTAAAAATGAAAACTTAATGTCAATTATTTGATATTCTAACCAGATCATCATTATTTACAATTTGAAGCAATAGGTATGCTCTTGTTAAGTAATATATAATCGCGTGTTCTATGTCGTTTCCGTTTCACCTGCGCTGAATTTTGTGTGGAATACTATAAATCAGAAGAGATTTCGGTCGTTTAAAAATGCTCTAACGGGTTCTGGTCGTTTTAGTTTCTCGAGGACGCGCTCTGAGTGTTTGCAACCGTCCAGGACGCATTTTCGCAAAACTGGATTGGCCAAAATGCACAAAAATTATCTTCCTTGAAGGAAATTCTTGAAAATCTAAATACGTTCTTGATATAAATAATGGGATATAATTAATACTTTACTTATTTGTATAAAAAACTACATTTAGTACAACATTTAAAATCACAATTTCGCACCAATTTGTTTTGATTTGTTGATTCCTTCTTCAAACGTTAACCAAACGGTAGCTATTTATTACGACCTTTGTGAGAAATAGGAATTCCGACTTGTAAACGATTGTTGGAAAATATAAAACTTGCTTCGCTCTACATGCTGTAATCTTTACGTATTACTTTATTTATAAACGACTTTGCAGTTTCTACTCTTATTCTGTGTAAAAATACGTGCACTGAATGCTTGAATAGATCAATTAATTTTGTATAGATACCCTTTTTGGCACCGTGTGTGACGATGTTCGTTTTCATGTATTGGTATTGATATTCTTATATTCACAATATTTATACATGTATGTACATGTTTTGCGAAACTTAAATTATAGGAAATTAAAATAAAATACATTACTAATTTTATTAATATCAGACCCCGTCAAGGTATAGACAAATGTTCGCAATTCATAGACAGGCGGACTGAAGTTTACTCGACAAAATAAGAATTTGTATTTTCTGCGAAAACCACAAAGTCGATAAAAGACGGTCGTAATATTCTTCATATTGTACTCATAGCACGTGTGGGATAGCGTAGTACACTCCTTTTGTGTAAATTGCTGAAACATTGTATGCGATATATATTAGCTTATTGACATTTAATTTTAAATTTCACACTGTATTGCTTTGCTGTATTAATTATTGCTACTTCCGCTTGAAGTATAAAACAATCTAAGAATCCTGTTTGCACTTTGTATATAACTCACACAATATAACTTGTGGTAACCCGATTGCAATTGCATCATATATGTTAATTTGTACGTGGATGCCTGTACTAAACTACAGTATACTAATAGTTTTATCTAAGGTGCCTTACACAACTACATACCAATAAGGCATAAGAACATTTACCTCCAATTAAAGTGTTATGATCAGGAAATACAAGTCTGTCAAGTACGTTTTCACGTTTTCTCTTGGAACGAATTTGGTAATCACGCGTGTCCACATCTTGATTATGTATTCAATTTATATATGCATTCTATTTGAATACATTTTTAGTACCTGCTTACATTGCAATAAGTAATACCAATATTTATATTTACTGCCGTTTGTACGTTTTATTTCTTTTTTGTATTTACACAGCGCATTTGTTTTCACTAAAGAAAATGACTTCTTAGTAGTTATGGAAATACGCATGGTTTTGTTGTAAAGTATTCTAAATTTGTAGACTATTAACGATCTAAGTAATTGATGTTTTGTTTATAATGTTGGACTCTCTTTTCCTGTATTATTTACAAATTTGAGAGGCTTGCAATTTTGTTAAGCCATTCTGGGAAGGAACAAATAAAATATTATGTGCCAAATAGTCTGCAATTTTAATTTTTAACACTTTCACAAATATTTTTGAGAATATAGAAATTGGCCAGAAATTAGTAAGCTCGTTTGGTTTTCCTTTCTTAGGGACAGGTATTACCGAGATAACTAAGACAGTAAGATATGTACTCTAATTAATGAAGGTGTCCAACAGACAAGATAGATGTGCTATTATTACATTTTTAATCGATTTAAATAGATTTGTGCTAAAACCGTAAATAGCTTCATCCGCTATCATTTAATTTAAGCGGGTCAATCGCATGGTATACCACCCCGTAAGTAGTCTAGCATTGCCGACTCCCCATCGCCTTATCTAGCTGTATGCGAGTAGTTCTGTGTATATGTAGGCTATCGTATCTTATTTCGTAATTACCGCTGTTTGCCCAAATTAGCTGTAAGTCATCTAAAGCGAATGAATTAAAAGAAAACGAATAATTACTCATTTCAATTCTTTTAAAAAATGAATCAAAATCATACTCTGTGTTTGCGATATTCAACTTATTTGACTTAATTCAATAAGTACATTTACGAAAAAACCATTAAAATCATTCGGATTAAAATCGACCATATCCAGGATCTTTGGTTCGTCGATATTAGCTAATTATTTTCCATAATGTTCTACTTGACAAATTGTCATTAACAGCATAGAACATGACTTGTCTTACAATGTTCGAAATTCGACAAACGCATTAGAGCATGCCACATGAGCCGTGATGGTCACTTGCAGGATATAATGTTTCATACATAATTGTAATTAATTAAACAACATTATATTATAAAAAATATATTGCACATTCTCGGTGCTTTTTTAATCTAAAATGGGGAAACTCTTAACGTATCACCTTTGTTTATTCCAAATGTAAATACTCTTTAAAAATGCGTTGTTTGTTATTGACGCTAACGTTAACATCGTATATGAAATTCCAGTCAATTTCAGATGGAGGATTGAAAATTTTAATTTACCTATTCTAGCTATTAATTTATATATTATTGTAGGGACGTCATTTTGTATTAAATCTCAACGTTACTTTAAATACTTGCGGGTACAGGAGGACTATCTCACACAATTGCAGTGAAGTAACAGAAGAGCTTGCTTATTTCGTGTGGTAAATTTAATATTCAAATCAGTGGTCATAATTATTTTTGCGGTATTCCCACAAATGACAATACAGGTTGAAGGAATTCAACGAATAAATCCAAGTCACCATTTGAAGAACTATAAAGATTAAAGATAATGATATCATCTGTAAACCCACCTAGTGGCTGAGTGGTCAAACGCACGCCTCGCAATGAGGACGTTTGGTGATCGAGTCTCAATCGCGGTGGAGCGTACCAGTTTACTATAATCCTAGAATGGGTCTGTTACCTCTAATATGTTAAAATGTAAGGAAATGTCTCTACGCGAACAAGAAACGGAACGGTATATCAGTGTATACGGCTCGGTAGTCACCGAAAAGTGGAAAGTTTTAAAGATGATGAATTGATTGATAATGATATCATCTTTAACAATTTTTATAGTCGTTGTGTCAAACCTGGCGTTCCACTGTTTCAGGAACACATAAAATATCCAAATCTTTATCAGTTACATAATTCTCTAGTTCCTCGACTTCATTAAATATTGTGTCAGTAAATACACCACAGTCCTTGCAATCACTATCATTCATTACACATACATGGAGTATTTGTGTAAAATATCTTAACAGTACTCATTATCTTGGTCAATATGTTATCAGCATTAGAAGATCTGTACCTAGCAATATTGCCGATAATAATATAATTTCCAGAAATATATAAATTTTTTGACAGTAATCTCCTCGGGCGTAAAGTCGAACGATTATAATTTTTCTTGCATTTCTTATGAAATTTGTATAACCCAATTTCTAACCCTCCTTTGGTTGTATATCTTGAACCTAGTTATTTCTTCACCCTGTCATGTATTATTTGATGATGTTCACTCAGAATTCGTAATACGTTAGGTCATAATTTAGTTTGGAAAGAAAAGAGTATGGAAAAGTAACAGGATGAATAATCGTCCATAGTGATATCGAACGACTATAGAACGAACACGGTAATACCAAACAGAGCACAAGAAACATAATTTACTATGCAATAAACAAAACAATATCGAAAAAAGGATACAATCAAACGAAACTACAAGTCAGTAGCGGTAAAAATACTAACGTAACAATACAAGGAAAGAATGAATTGCTTCCTTCATGTAATATTTATTTTTATCACTTATAATAAATGGTGGTAGCTTTCGTCTGCAGTTTTCCCATTCGCAACAATTTTAAACTGTACATATTGTGTAAATTCTTCCTTTCACTATTTTTATCAACAATTCATCACCGGCGACGCTCGCTGTGTGTCATTGAGCAACACAAAGGCACCGAATATGTCAGATAAGCGCCTATGTTTCAGGAAGTTTGGCACCGTTACCAACGTGAGTGTAATGTAGAACATCGTGTGTTTGCTTCTGCTACTAACCAAAATAAACAAATAGTAATATAGTTGGGTTTCGCAAAGTGAATTTAAATGCTGTAACAGTACGAACTGTACGTGTATATTTATTTACGTTAAAGATAGCGAAGTCTACAGCGCATCAGTATTAATATGAAACGTCTACATTAGTTAGGGATGCATTTACAAGGCAACGTACAAAAATATGGATTCACCAGGAGGTATTTTGGTTACGTAATTATATTCCAGAAAAACATGTATATGATAGTTTTCTACCACAATTAAGTCAATTAAACAAGAGTGATTGAAATAATAGTTATATTCTCAGAACGTTTACCAACCTTTTCGGAACACTTTCATCAGTGAAAATATAACTAGATAAATGTGTAAACAAACATTTGTTTTTTATTCGAGAAAATAACTAATGTCTAGGATTTCTTGATATATAGGATCTGTAAAGAATGTTTATATTATAAATAATAATATAATAATATGTTACTTTTCCAAATTTAATGTGCAAACACATACACGCAAACAGTGAAAGCACTAAAAAAAGACAATACCAAAAAGATCTTTGTCGAAACCATGTCATTTTAATAAATTACATTATTTAAATTCTGAACATCGGTTCGGAAATTCATAGTTTTAGTATCTTGCTGTATATTTATCATTTCGTATATTAGTCTTTTTATAATTATTTCCTGTTTTTAATATAATCGTGTTTTCAACTCAAAGTAATGTCCCAGATCTTTGTAATGTTTTGTTACAACGGTTATTGTCCCAAAATCATAACTTAAAAAGTACTTATGGTTATACAACCTTTTCTTTAAATATTGTTTTGTCTGACCGATGTAACAACCATCACACTCTTTACAGTTTATTGTATAAATTACATTACTTTGATTTTGTTTATTTATTTTAGATTTATTGTTAGTAAAAAGACATCTCTTACTATAATTTGGAATGAAAGTTTTTTTATAAAGTTCTGTTTTTATTTCTTATTTGTTCGCTCTAATCTTGTTATAAGGAATAGCGTTATTTATTGTCATTATTTTTAATAGCTCTATTATATAATTTATTAATTCTGATTTTTTATAATTTTTTAGTAAAAACTATTTGTATAATTATCTTTATCCAAGGTTTCTTTAACTTTGTTTAAATTCTTTTCCCTAAACTCGGGATTAGCTAATCTAACCGCTTGATCAACTAATCCGGTAACTACATTAATTTTATGTAATTTGGATGTTTTTCCTAAAATATTATTTAGATGCCTTCCTGTATTGGTAGGCTTTATATGCCAATTCGTTTTTGCAATGCCGTTATTGTGGGTGACTGTCACGTTTAGGAAATTAGATTCCCTCTCATATGTAAATTTTAATCTATTTTGATAACTATTAACGGAATCCAATATCTCAACAACACTACCCTTTCGTACGGTAATTAACCTAATTGTGCTAGAAAACTATCATTTAAGATAATTTCAGAAAAACTTAATGCGCAAATTAATTGAAAGCATATCAAATAGGTAAATTTTCGTAACAAAACGAAACTAGTAGTTGACGAGGGTTCTAATGCAAATATTTTCCAGAAGAAATTACTTTAAACAAAAAATATAATCTAATTTTCAACATTCAAATTATTACTCATTTTAATTGATAAAATCGAAGGTTAGTATTGTGTAAGAATTTACAAAAAACTGAATTTCATGAAAAATGAAATCAGGAAGTCTCTTGAAAATTGACCATGAGAAAGAGAGAATAACGTTCTCAAAGTGCGCAATGTTTCCACCAAATGTTGTACGCAAATACTGAAGGATAGAAACAAAACTTAATGCCCCCAATATGCTAAGGGACATTAATAATAAGTAATGACGGTAGGAATAACGCTCAATACTTCGTATGGATTTCAATATTCCATCCAGAAGTCAAACGTAAGTCTCTTCAATAGAAAAGGTCCAACTCACCAAAGAAGTTTTGAGTTACCGACAATGCTGAAAAAATAATGGTAATTGCAGTAGCAGTAAGATTCTATTACTGGAATCTATTTGTTTACCAAACAGATAGAATGCGAACATGGGAAGCACAATGAGCTATTGAGTTTTCGTGTAGTGGCCTAGAGACCATGTCCTTAAACATAAATATACATATTTTCAAATAGATGGAGTGCAGAGACTCCGAAAAATTCTTTGAGGATGGTTTTAGAAAAGTAGTTTTAGATTGGAATAAGTAAATTCAATTAAATGGAGATTATATTGGAAAAGTTCATTGTAAAAAGTGATGAAAATTCAATAAAAATACTGTAGCCAAATTCCTAGAATTTTGGAAACATCACTCGTATTAGGAGTCGCGTACCACTCTTTACCTATGTCTAGGTATAACTTAACCTTCCTATACTCACGTCAAAATATTGAAAGACGCATACTATACTATATAAGTCGGTCTCACAGACCGTATGCGTGAGTATAGGAAGGTTAAGAAGAACAGTAAGAACCTTAATTATACTTAAATTATACTCTACTAATTTTACAAAATTGTTGGCCTATCTTGTATATGATCTTACCATTTTGAAGTACCATTATAAGCTGTTTTAAACTTTATTTTTTCTTTTATGTATTTTGAATCAACTGTTCATTTCAAACGAACTCGCGTATAGAATAAATTATTTCAAAACTAGTATGTAATTCATCAGGTAACCAAGATTAGAAACAAAAGACAAGAAGGTCATCTTAAAAAAATATCGTGTTGTTAGAACGTTTTTTAGAAGTAGGTATTGATTTGATATTTGAATTTGCTGAAATAAAGATGGCATCTACATAAGCACATCTAGGTACATACGTATATGGTACATGAATTGTAAATGCATAATTGAATTTCATGCTGAAGTAGCATTCAATAAGTTTTGAAGTGCATTAATCTGATCGAGTGGAATTTCAAATTGCATCCATTAATTTAGAAATAACCACCAACTATCAGATCGATATCCAAGTTAGAAATCCACTATTAATAGCAGATACTCGTAGTTGTACCTATCATTGATAAAATAATTCTTTGATGTTCGATTAAAACTGCTTTATAATCGAAAACTCTAAACTACGCAATGTGCAAGTGATTATTAATTTGATACCTGTATTATAGAAATGGTTTTAGATTTCCCAAATTGTCAAAAGATTTGTCTATAACACATTTATGTTATTAATTTGAAGTAGGTAGAAAATTATACATATACTTGTAGCACATATTTAATACAAGTAGGTAGCATTAAAACCAGTAAATGTTTGCCCTTATGCGATCTTGGTTGAAAGTCCTAATAAAGGGTCTTAAATTTTAATTTAGTCTATACGTCTAGGATGCCAAACACAATCAAACGACTACACTCGATCTTGTGAATATAAACAGTAGAACTTCCGTTGGCATAGTCAGTGATGAAACTCAATAGTCTAATTGTGAAATGAAAATGTGGAATTATGCCAATTTATTTAATTCTAGGTTCTTAGAACATAACACTTTAGTAGGTTATTAAGAACATTTTTGTAGTCTGAATCAATGACTAAAAATTACATACAGTATTCGTATGAATTATACGGTTTTATTTATATTTTATTTGAGTAATTTTCAAAGAAGTCAGTAAAGTGATAATCATCCAAAAGCAATATTCGTTATTCAACTGATTTCCTCTTCGGTTGAAACCGACGAACATCCCGACAATAATCGAATCTTTAGGGCAATCATTCCTCTTTCGTTGTAAAAGAGAAAGGAACAACTACAATAAAGAAAAATCAAGACTATAACTAAAATATGACATCTTTATTTGATTTACAATAAATCAATATGATTCATTTACAGAGGACGAAGGGGCATTGATCTGCTGTCGTATCAGCCCTTGTGTAGAGTATAGGTTATTTGATAGGCTGTTTGAATCACCGTGCAAATCTGTAAATAGCAATTAATCGAAGGTTTGCGTACACAATTCTATATTTTGCTACAAAGAGAGCCCTGTAGCATAAAAATTGCTGATATTGTATGACATTCTAACACCCGTATAGGTCAAAGTTTACGTATAGATTCTCTGCGGATAATGAAAACTCAACTGGGACGTAAGGTGGTGTGTAAGCTTAAAAATAAAACACGATAAAAATTTAACTGTATTTTGCAACTTGATACCTACAAACACACTTGGATGTACACTACCGCTCAAACGCATTTAGCCGCACATATATTTTTTTGTCTTACGCATTTATAGGCATTAGGACTTATTCTATAAGATGATTTTAATATTCCTTTCGTTAATAGTCCAAGTTTGTTAAAAAAATTAAAAAAATTATAACTGTGTGTCATAAAATTTACGGAATTCATTGGAATAAGGATGCATAAGTACCAAAAATCATTTACCACTTCCGCGTGGGATTTTTCCTGTCCTTTTTTTTTTATTATCGAAAACTTTTTCTTAGGAATGCGTCGAATTTTTTGTTTATCTTTGGGTTTTATCGAGAGACCATGTGTGAATCGTAAATAATCCGAAAACGAGGAAACGTTCAATTAAAATGGAAAAGAAGAAGTGGAAAAAGTAATCGCCATATTTCGAGGAAACTGAAAGTACCAAGAAAAACAATTGACTACAACATGAAGAAATTTAAGACCGTTGAAAGTATTAGAAATAAAATACATAGTGAATCGCCCTGAACCATGACTTTGGATTGTGATTTCTAGCAAACAGACACCTTTTAAATGACGTGCGCGTTGATTTTTTCTATCATAAATGAGAGAACAGACAATAAAAAATATTAAAGAAAAAATATTAAGAAAAAGTGTATATATCTTTTGTAGAATTTATAAAAAAATCAAAGTGGATGGCTAGCTGATTTTTTAATGATAAAACAATAGTTTTGACGAATTTTTAAATATAGATTGGTTAAATGATTTAATATTCTTACATCATTCAATATTTTAATGAACTGAATAAAAACTTCAAGGAAATGGACAAATTGTTTTGATGATGTTTGAAATTATTGAAATATTTATGACGAAACTTGACATCTTTACTAAGGATTTGGAAATGAAAACTATGAAATATTTTTCTCGATTACAAAACTATTTTCTAAAAATAATAATTTTTGAAAATACCCTTGACATTCCAGAAATTGCAATTAAAAATATTTAATTATTATACAGGAAATAAAACAAGATTTTGAGGGGAGATTTAATCAATTTTAGAGTTTAAATACATTTCACTTTATTTTATATCCATACAAACCGGAATTCGAAAAATGGAGCTAACCGAATTTATATGGCTAGGTATCCATAATTTAGGAATGGAATTCTGAAATAGAACGAATTGAAAATGTTATATTAAACGTATGAGATTCTTTACCAAATATTTTTATATCAATAATAGAACTTGCTAATGCACTTTTAACGATGTTTGGGTCGTATACTCTGCGAAAAATAGTTTTCTTGAAATTAATTTTGTAAAATCTACCAATAGAAATAAACGTGGAAATGAATTGACTGGGAAATGCGTTAAACTAATGAATTCGGAATATAAACCTAATATTAAGAAACTATCTGAAAATAAACAACAGATTGTGAGAACAAAAACAAAGTTTTCAATCATCCTCCCCTCTCCCTTTCCAAGTGCCGTCCCTGACTTTGTGACTGACGAGCTAGTACTAAAAAGAATAATAAACAAAATTTGACCCAATTCGCAAGAAGGTTCGCCATCACTACTTTAGTACACTAGGAATAGCAGAACAAGTGAATTGACCGTCAAGCGCAGATTTCAAGAAACAAAGATCGAGTAAGAAAACCATTGCTACGCGCCGTCAATAAGAAGCAATTGTAATGGGCTAAACAACACAGACAAACTGGATACTTGAATAATGGCAAAAGGCTTTGTGGAGTGATGAGCCTAAGGTTTTTGGATCGAGGTGAAGAGTATTGGTGCGGTTCTCTTATTATATGGGGCTGTTCTGTTGAAGACAGAATAGGCAATATTTGTAGAATGCAAGGGAAAATAAGGAAGTAGTGGTACTAGGATAACCTTGAAAATGAAATGTTGCCATCTGGACTTCGTATTTTTCGACACCTATTCACATTTCAGCACGACAATGACCCGACACATTCTTAGAACCTATGGAGAAATCACTTGGTCAAATTATCAGCTGAGAAAACGTTTAATGGTATGGTTTGGCCACCACACTCCCCTGATATCAATTTGACCGAACTGTTGTGGGATGAACTCGACACAAACGTCAGAAAAGTTTGCTCTACTTCTGCTGAACACTTGCGGAATATTTTGCAGCCAAGATAGAATGGAACAAAATATCACCAGAAATTAAGTTATTAAAAGTAAAGGTGGATACATTGATGAGTCAAAAAAATGTAATAATAATAGTGTTGTTTGTAATCTTTTTTGCAAATTTTTTACTTACTTTAAATATACTATAAATACTACCATCAGATGTTTTAAAATCTATTTTCTAACCGCCAGAATACTCAATTTTCGTGCTGGGCAAATACTTTCGAACGAAAGTATATGTAGAAATATTAAAAAATCAAAATTTACATCGTGTATTCCTCCTCCCCTAAAACATCACGGCCCGAATTTGTACACCGGCCTTCTTTAAAATGCTTTCCCATATGAGTGATATTGTTGCAATTCCTGGTTGTTAGGATATTCTTTGCATCGTCTGAAACTTCGTCATGCTATCTCATTCTAGGCCTTCCTACTTCTCTTCGTCCCTCCATCTGTGCTTCGAGTATTTTTTTAAATATCTGATCTCAACTTTGGCACAAGTTTCAATAATCGAATTTTCCTGTATTGCTGATGTAGCTCGTAATAGTGTGAAGATCTTCAGAGGTCAGTCATTTTCGTTTTTTGGACTCCAAAAATTTTAGGAAAAACTTTCTTTTATCAGTGGTACTACCGAACTTTTACGTTATAATTCATGTACCCGACCCAGATAGGTGATAATTGGGTTTAGAATGCTTTATTTTATAAGATTGTGTTGTTTGTGTGTACATATTTCAATCGGTCGTGCACTATCGTGAAAAATAACATCTTTCCTTTTAATCAACAAGAATTGTTTTCTTAAATGATATCCTTTACACATTGATGCTGTTCACCATGGAGGTTATCTGTCAGTGTTTATCACTGTGGAAGAAGCTTATAGTGCATTTAGTTTGATGTCGCAATATTGCTCGTGAGGTGATTGGAACTTAGACAACCTAAGTGAGTCTTTTCTCGTACCACATTTTGCAGGTAATCCGCTTTTAACCCCAGTTATTAGGCGATCCGAAAATGAATCGGTGGCCTGACCAGAAATAGATGAAGTGTATATTCGTATGCGATCGACCAAGTTGAGATCGCTGAATTCATGAGGAACTCGCCAGGAACACTTCAGCAAAAACCATATGGAATGTGTGTGTATTTTACCATAATGACTGCGCTATCCCAAAATATTGTGTAAGTTGACGACGGATTTAAAATGAATCCGTTTGAGATTCAGGTTTTGGGGGCATCACATTCAGAATGGACCACCTCCCCGAACCGGATCCACCTTCCAAACGCAAATCACTTTGACGACATTTTGTGAACCATCTTTACGCGATATTTTCTGATATGGCATCGGATATCACCAAAATTCCTTTCCTGTTGAACCGTAAGCAGTCCTAGTCTATTACCTATTTCAATTAATAAACAAAATAACCGCAAAATAATTTTTTTGCCGCTACATACACTTCGCACGATTAATTTTATATGTAAATGCACGCAATATCTGTTTGGGTGACACTCACCAACGCTAATTTAGCTTGTATAAATGGTGAAATCAATCGAACATCATCAAAATTTTAAATGCCATAATTCTTCCGTGAGTGACATGTCCCCGTATCTATATATTTCAATTTGCCATATGTTTTGATACCGAATATTTGAAATTCGGTCATCCGCATACAATTGCCAGGGAATTACAATATCCATTCATTTCACTCTTTCACTACGTTTTAAACTGGTACTAGCAACTCATCCCCTTTAAGGGTAGCAATACAAGCGTTAATTGACACACAATCGTAAATTAGATATTTTTGTGTCCGGAATTCTTCTACAGTGTCTATACCGCTTTCATAGGTAATAAATTATTGTTCTTTGACGTTACAGTGATTGTTATGCCAGATGGTATAGGAAATTACATAAACTAGGTAACTCGTTCAAGTGATTTATCACAGAAATTACAATCAAGTAAGGAAGCTGCAAGGAGCACAAATGTGTGTCACTTAGTTTATTTTACTCTTTTACATTTCCACGGTAATTTCCCGTGTAATACACAGTAATTTATTCCTGAAGTTTGCAAGGAATCAATCGATTACCGCTAAGATTGCCTATATTTAATATTTAGACGTAGAAATATAAACGCTAATAAAATTCGGGCTATATCTATAGCAAAGTTAAGTGGATATTAGGATAGAACGCATATGTTTAATTTTACGGCCACCAATAAGCCAGTGGAATTGAATTGCTTTTAGCTTATACATATAATCTTATAAATAAAGTTGACGCATTAGTTGTGAAATCCCTGTATTGTTGTGATATTTGTGGGTAACTTTGAAATATCATAAAGATTCAAGTAAATAATGAATGAAGTGACTTAAATATGTTCTTTCTTATACCTTGTAATTTGAGTAATAAAATCGATATAGCATGAGCTAACGACAAATGGAAGAATATATATCTGAGAATATTAAACTAAAATTAAATGTACGAAGAATTAGACATTTCTGTGTTAATCTTATACATTTTAGACTTAAATATGATGACTATTCGTTTATGTATAGTGCTACCTTTGTGTTTTGTAGTTTATATAATTTAATTATAAATAGAATCTAAAAGGACATAACAACCGAAGGAGATTTCTCGTAGATTTCGCACGGATGTAATTTTTGGGTTGTTCTGGCGTTTTATCAAAGGAAATGTCCAAGAAGGAATCTTGTTTAGTGTCGTAAAAACCTAGATTTCGATGTTTCCTTGAACGATGCCCACAAATTAGCCTTATATCCATTAGCATCCAATTCCTATAGTGGGTAAAGAGAAATACAGGAAATTCAAATGTGGTGGAATTTTGTCAAACAAGGAGAGTCTGCATTCAAATTTTGTAACTGCTAGGCCGATTTCGACAAGCTACTAGAAAATTATGAAATTTTGGGCGGTTTTACCAGTGAATTGTTGCAGCACACTATTTTAACATCTTGTCATAGAGCAACTAATTGAAGTCCAGGATCTCCTGTTTTTCCGTATCCAGTATCCAATCTTGTATACGATTCAAGAAAGCGATTGTGTATAGAAAAGCTTCTTCCGGTTAACCTATAACATACTTATCATGTAATGAAGGTTTAGGTATTTATTATCCCACACATATATTTCCTGAAACAATTTACCTGGAAAACCGTAGTATCTTAATTTGTAATTTATTGAATAGTTAAATTTAAGTTCATTATTATACTTTTTGTTGTTCATGTCCATGTTCAGCTAACTATAACATAGTTTTCCATAGAGGCCGTTATGTTATATATATGCCGTAATAATTCTCTTCAATAATTATAAAATTGCTCTTGTTTATTTTGGTTTTGTATAAACTAATATACAAATTTGTTTGTACAATAGCTAGGAAAAGTAATTAAATATGATTTGTTTCAAAACGAGATATGAAGAAGAGTTTTAGTTCGACATTTTACATTCTAAATTTTTAAAGAACAACATTCTCTAAACTACTAAAAAGAATCCAAAACCCTGCGACGAAAAGGAAAGTAAAATAGTAAATAGTTTTCTTATAAATTTGACGAAATTAGAAGAGGCATAAGTTTTTAATAATTTTAAATTCGGTAGCTCATCTGAGGAAGTACCGTTAGAAAATTGAAGGAACCGCAACAATACGTAACATATTTCTTAAATATACATATTAAAGTGCTTTCCAAAGGTAAATCCTTTAAACTAATGAATATTTTATTTACAGATCAATTTGAAGCTTATCCTTGTCAGTGGAAAAACAAAAGAATTTCTCTTCAGTCCAAGTGAATCAGCTGGCGACATTGCCCAACATGTTTTCGAAAACTGGCCAGATGGTAAGAAGCAACCTTTTTTTTTTTGAAACGAAACATCTAGGATTGTTTTTTTACTGATTTTATTACCATATTTCTGTTCTAATTTAATAACAAAATGCCAACATCGATTATCAATATATTTATTGCAATGCATAAGCTTCGATAAAGTTTATGATCAATTTCTTCTTGAAGGAGGTAATTTTGTTTAATATGGACCAAAATTTGGATAATAATTCAATTTGGTCACATTTCACACCTATTCTGCTGTTGAAATCAGTGAATTCAAGTAACCACGACAAGATCTTAACTCCTTCTTCTTTAGCTCGACGGGTGACGGGTTAAAGCCGTATATCGATGAACATTGCCATAATATATAATTACGAAGACACAATGGAGAGAAAACGATTGAAGAACGTTGTCACCGTAAAAAACTCCTTTTGTACTAGCTCTAATAGACAAAATAGCTCAAACTCGTTTCTCTCTCTATCAGGTACTAGAAAATCTTAAGGAGCCAACAGCCGTAACGGTTAACTTTTTCTCATTTTCGATTGCTATCAAAATGACGGATGAACGTTTCTTACTTTTTCTGCTGTAGACGTTGTGTTTAAACATTAGGTATGGCTGAATAGTATGTGTATGTGTACGTGTAATAAGCTTGTTGGTAGTTTATTGGTAATTGTTTGTAAAAGCTCTACAAGATAAGAAGGCCTGTATTAGCTATACGAAAGCAAATTATGAACGACGTAGTAAAAATGATAGTGCAATAACAACAACGGAAATGAAACAACAAATAAAAATAAGGAGGAACACGCATTGATAAATTGCAAAACAAATATACTAGAGCATAACTTAAGAATCTCTAATAGAAAAAGTGAACAAATGGCAACTGAAATGGTAGAGACATATAACAAGGGTGAATGAAGACTGCTTTGTGAAGAAAATAATGGAGTGGGAAGAAGAAAGAAGGCAAAACAATGCTGGGGCAAATACGTTATATTAAAACGAACCAAAAGAAAAACAATGAACAAAATGAAAACATGGAGGAGAGGCTGGTAAGGCTGTTGAACTCGAGGCTGGACAAATTCTGAAGACTTGTTGTTGTGTTTTTAGTTGGAATGATATTCAATCTCCCTTTATCATAGCACAAACTATGTGAATCCACTCTTTTATTTGATATTGCCTTGTCACGGTGGAACACAATGCGATTCGCCAATTCTGACCATTATCTGGTTTGGTTTATTGTTAAATATACACTTAAAAGTGGAAAATTTCTTTGTAATTCCACCAAACTGATAACACAGCATCCTTTGCATGAATATTAGGTTTAGATTTTGTTGAGCTAGTTCATGTTATTAATTCCAGGATCTGTTCAGCTTAACATTGTTGGAAGCCGCTAGTTTTTCATCGCTAATTATCATTTTGCTTACTTAATAATGGATTATTCTCATTACATTTCATAATCAAGTTGCAGACGTGCAAATTTGTTCGAAAATAAGAGGAAGCTGCAAATCTAGTATCATTACGTAGCGAGATTGTGTGTAATTCATTTTAATGCATCCATGTATGTGACACACCATGCTTGTATGCCATCTCACGTGTTATACTATCATTATTGAAATTGATTCTTGCCGTGAATTGATCATCATGGACTTTAAGTGGAAGACCTGAACTTGTTCATCTTATTGTTAATGTAAAAATTACAAGAATTACAGTTAGCAAACCGCTATCACTTTATTACACAGCACACAGATAGGTTTTAGCGAGCTTCATCATTCCTTTGAGCAAGTAATTCAATTCAATTTGACGAAAAGTCTTTTCAACGACAATTGGATGGTCCGTTACCAAGCAAGAATTTGTGTAGGTTTCAAATACGTAAACATATCTAAAAATCTGCATTTACCTAGTTATGAAGACAATATATTCATGTCACTTCACGAAATTGCTTATTACAGAACTCGGCTACCAATCTAGTTCTTGGACCATTTTACAGAGAAGCCAATAATTTTATAAAATGCTCAAATGTTATGGAAAGTAGTGAAATGAAATAAATGGTGATTCATATAGACGACAATTTTCAAAAGAATTATATAGGACACTTATTTTGTTGTTTTGAATTATACTTGTCGTTGCCATACACTATTTTTTTCCAAACCTATTTCAGGATATAAAAATAAGCTATGTATATACACAGATACTTATTCCTATGAGGTTGAAAGACATTTGTTGATCTTAACTTCAAGAAATTGGTTGAAATCTGTTTGCCGATAATTTGAAATGTCGTCACGAAATGTGTTCTGACGTACTCAAACAGATAAAACTGGTAAGAAGCTTCTTACTCTTACTCTTCTTCTTCTTCGTCTATCTGCCTGTTACGACAATCATCTTCCTTTACATTTTTTCCTCTACATTTGTATTTCAGGGTCGACTTCAAAGTAAATTTTTGCCACCAATTATTCTGAAGTCCGTAACTATTTCTGTACTTTTTAGGATAATTTTTCTATAGGTGATTTTTGTCTTTTAAAAGCGAATTACTTAATCGATAATAAGTTCCAGTAAATGATATTACCACAATGGAACTTCTAACAATAATAATAATAATCTTAATTTATGATTTTATGAATTTAAGAAGTGTACTATGGAAATTTAAAAGTTGAAAAATACCACGATCAATCAGAATAAAAGATACATCTAGATCAACATAGAAGTGATCACCACCAATATTTTCTAAGCGAGTGTAATTTGTAATGTAAGGACAAATGAGACATGGTTATTTCTTTCCGGCGATTTAAATTAATTCAAAGTAATAAGATGTTGACATTTCCCTGAAGCTTAAGTTCGTTCTCATGTTTGTCGCCGTAATTCAAGAAACTCGTACTCAGTTTCAAATGATCTAATTCGTGCATAAACTTTGTAGGTTCATAATTAGCAACAATTACAAGACATAAGCCTGTAATATTATTATTTCTTCTAAAAAGTTCGCTAACGTGTAATATCGATTAATATGTTAACATGAATTAATTAATTTACTATGTAATTATATCGGACGCTACCTTCATATCTGAGGATAAAATAAAACTTCTTTAATTAATTTGTCCATAAATTCTCTGCCTGTACGCATTATACGTATATACACTACCGCTCATAAGTATTTGGGCACCTTGGGTTTTAGATCTTGATATACAAAGATTGTATTTAGGAAATATGTTACATTTTATCATTATTGAATAATATGCTAATAATCAGTAAGGTCCACTTAAATTCATTGAATAAAATCGGTTTATTTCCTACTTTGATCTGTATTACCGTCATAAAAGCGCAGGTAGTGGCAACAGCAAAGGGTGTGTTTCTTGAAGTTTCAGGAAAAATTTAACAGTTGGTAATTTTCTAATGAATCATGAACAACATCTGTTAACGTATAGTATTTATAATTTCGTTTAAAATTTTACAAAATGCGGAACAACATGGAAAAGAAAACAAATTAGTGTTGAAAAGCCGTGCTCTGATAGTAGCAAAACATAACTTAGGCATAAGCAATCGTCAAATTGCTAGAAAACTACATTTCCATCTACTGTTGATTATAGCATAAAAAAATACTGTGAAATTGACAGTTTTATAAATAAAGTAAGAACTGGTCGATCAATGGCAACATCAGCTCAAGATATTGCAATGGTGGTGTTCAGCAAGCGAAATAGAAGAAAAACAGCTCCCGAAATCGCCGCAGGTATCAATACTGTACTCCCGAAGCCGATTAGCGTGTTCACGGTTAGATGTCTGCAAAAGTCATCCTTCACGGACGAATTGCGATGCGAAAGCTCTTGCTTCGCCAAATTAGTAAAAAAAGAGGTGACAATAGGTACGTGAACATCGAAATTGGACGGTAGAAGATTGGCGCAACGTATTGTGGACCGAGGAATCCAAATTCGAGATTTTCAGTTCGCGAGAACAGTGCTTGTAACAAGCTCGGGAGATGAACATGCACTAGAGCAATGCACAGTCACTACCATCCCGCGGTGGTTCGGTAATGATTTGGGGTTATTTTGCTGGTACATCCGCAAGTGATCTCGTAAAAATTCAAGGGATATGAGAAGAGAGCAATACAAACGCATCTTAGAGGAAAATGCAATATTTTCTGATGTAAGAATTTTGGGTCAGAATTTTATATTCCAACAAGACAATCACCCAAAGCATACTTCAAAATTATGCAAGCAATATTTAGAACAATTGGAAGAGGAAGGGATACTAACAATTATGAAATAGCCAGCCCAAAACCCTTGACTTGAATCCCATCGAGTTATTATGGGAAGAACTCGATCGGGAAGTAAGAAAAACTGCTCCAACTTCAGCAGATGACATGTAGAATAAAGTACATGCAGCATGGGCTCGATTAACCCCGGAAACATTGTTAAAATTAATTGCAAGGGTGCTCCGATTATGCAAGACAATCATTAAAAGTAAAGGAGGTCAGATAGACGAATGTAAAATTTATGTCAAATAACTAATTTTAATTGTTAAAGTTGTATATGTGTTTGAATATACTTAAGTACCTTATATATTGTTAATATTTCTATTTAGGTGTCCAAATACTTACGAGCGGTAGTGTATATTAACAATAATAAATATATAAATATATAAACATGAAATATTTTATTACCTCCGGCAAATGTAAGTGTAAAATGTTAATTGTTACTTGTTCTCTTTTATACTCCTGTTCTCTTTTAGACTGGGCTAGATAATATTTTTATTTTTATTTTTTTGTAAATTAATGCGTTCGTTCATATACAGTAAATTGTTAAATTTCAATCTCTTGTTCTCAAATTTTATTTTATGGAAAATACGGGCATATGAATATATTTTCATTTTATGATATTACCATTCCTTCGAGTACACATTCATATATACGTAGACCATAGAATTTGGACAAAATGAAATTGTATGAATTCCAAACATATTGGCAGAAACCAAGGTTATTATACGTTCGATTATTAAAAAAGTATTTTTGTCTGCTTATGTGCAGAAAATTCCAGCTTTCAAAACATCGTTCATAAAACAAATTGAACGCATTTGGAAGCATGTGAAACACAAATAAAAGGTGCACTTCTACCGTCAAATCACGCGTGATTACAAATTTGATTTAATTGAGACTGAAATCTGAGAATTTAATTGTGAACATACCGAAATGTGCGTTCTTTATAATTCTCCGCCTTATTTACCTTTAGATGTAAGCCTTGTGGTATACAGTTTATTCAATTTTGCACTTCTGTCTCCATTTCTTTCTACCTGTTTATTTCTTTATTTCGCTCCGTGACATTCTTTCTTCTTGCACTCCTTTTATTAGTTGGATTCACACTCTTCTCGATCTACCTTTCCTATTATTATTTTTCAGCCATTTTTTCTTGTAAAAGTTATGTCTTTGGTTGTTTCCTGTAAATATCATTAGCATCATGTCTTTTCTTGTTTTATTATCTATTTTATTTAGCAACCTCATCGTCATTGCATTGATTTGTTTTCTTTGTTTCAGTAGCTTTCACCACCTTTTTGACTATTTTTGTCTATCTGTCTTGATATTTCCTTTTCTCGAAGAATGCTTTTTCAGTGTATTAAATATCGTTCCTGTATTTCTCATTCTTCCATCCATTTCTTTGTCAGATTTACATTACTTTGTACATATAACTGTTCCCAAATATTTGAAGTTTGTTCTATTTCATTTCCTTTATCTTTAATTTATATATGTTTAGGTGTGTTTGATACGATGATAATAAATAATCAAAAATAAACTTTTTATGAACATCATATATGTATATGTACCTAATAATAAATGCTTTTATTACTTCTAGACTGGTGCCAAGAAGCAGTTTCAAAGGCTGAAATACTCAGGCTTATTTACCAGGGTCGTTTTTTACATAGCAACGTGACACTGGGTGCCCTCGGCTTGCCGTATGGTAAAACCACAGTAATGCATCTCGTTCCTAGAGAAAATCTGCCAGAGCCTAACTCACAAGGTATGCTGCTTGTTAAAAGTAAAGTGCTACTGATATATATATTTTTTCTAATCCAGTTACCAACATTTTAGATGTGATTTCAGTTGTAAAATGATATCCATTTTATCACTAGTTGCAAAACTATATCACTATATAAACAACATCTTAACTTTGATGATATACTTTAAGCGCTAAATAAATGTTGTCCTCTTTTTGTGTTAAAAAGTTTTGAATATAAGCTCCCGTAAAAATGTTGGATTTATTAGGGATATGTACCTCAGTATTTCTCTTTAAAAAGGCCATTAAGTTTAGAAATTTACTCATATTTAGGAGGGCGATTCGTAAAGTAAGTTCCGTTCCACCAATACATGAAGAGGTTTCTATTATATACAACTTAAAGCTCCTACTTACTATTTTTCTACATAGTTATCATTAGGATTGAGAGATTTGTCATAGCGATGAACCAGTTTTTTTCATAGAACCCTACCGCCTGTGAATTAAGCCAGGTTGTAACAATGTACGTGAAATTTGAGAGAAGAAAGCAGTTGATTCTGTGATTGTCAATCACCGATTTTCATGAATTTTCTCTTCGATATTACCCAAAGTTCGTCCGTCACAACAGTTGGTCTTCCACTCCGTTCTTCATCATAGCAATTAATTCGTCCTTCTCGAAACATACGGCACCAACTTCTAATCACACTGGCGTTCATGACATTTTCAACATAAACAGAACAAAGTTCACGATAAATCTCAGCAGCCTTCATGTTCTTTGCACACAGAAATCGGATAACAGCATGCAGTTAACAGTCGGCGGGATTTTTAATTGCAGTAGTCATTTTAAGCGACCAAAATGGCACGAAACGATGTTGGAATGATTATCTCACCAGCACTGCCAGACTCATATTCAACCAGACTACACCGCAGCTCTGCGGTCGCGGCGTAATCCCCACTCTGCTCACTAGGTGGAAACGGAACTTACTTTAGGAATCGCCCTCGTACATTTTGTTTGACTGACATCGTACTTCGTGGCCGTAAGTACTGACTCCGAAAAGTGGACGATGGATGAATTTTCGCTCGTTCGACAAAGTAAACGAGAAACGTCTTTTCCGCAGTTATTTTCCCTTTTTTAGAACAATCCAGTTTTTTACCATTGAAAAGCTATTTCATATAATTCCTTCGATTTGCAGCAGTATCGACGTTGGAAGGTGCAGAAACTTCTGAATCACTCTTATTAATTATTATTCAAACCAACAAAGCAACAACACATCACGTTGATAACAAACGCGACAAAAATTTGCTGAATTTTTTATTTACAACTTATATCACTTTATATTAGTCTGCTTTGTATTGCAAATTAGGAAAAAATTATATGGAACACGAGACACAAGTGTCTTTTATTCCGGCTTCGCCGCGATGGATAATAATGTCCAGTGATAAAATGAATCACTTCTGCCTCTAGTTGCATCAATAGCTATTGTTAAACTGGACATATACATATAACCCATTTATCCTAATGAAGAGTACAATTACTTACTGTCTGACAATACTAATTATAAACATGTGTATTACCGCAAACATAAATGCATAGTCGAGACGACATTTAATATATTCATGATTCCATAAATAACATGTTTGATTGATACTTTAAAGATGTGTTGTTTCCATCCATAAAATACGTCGTAACAATATAAATAGGATAGTTATCCGCCACCTTCCTTTCTTTGTTTGCCCTACCAAACGACCTAACAGCATATCGTGGCAAAAAGGAAGTAATAAGCCGTTTCATGGACGGCGGTAAAAATTACAGGCGCCAATATAATGAATACGCTTGGAATTCTTGTCGGAATGTGATGCCTACAGACATAGTAAAAACGATTTTATTTAATTGAGCACTCGTATAACCAAAAGACATTCCTCTATAATTTAAAGCAAACCGGCGATTTTTGAATTTTAAAGGGTTATATTTAATTTAATAATCCGGGAAAATCGTTTTGTCGATGGTATACATATATGATCATATAGTAGAAAAAAATCTACAAAGACTCATTGAGAGAATTATTACAAACACCTGCAAAAAAGTGATCTTTGGCCTTCTTAAGTTTAATTGTTATTGATTAATTCCTACACTTTTTTTACATTTTCAACAACACGAAACAATTCCATAAACAGCTCCAAGTTCATTCAGAATACAAAAACTAATTAGAAATATATGTGGTTTAGAACTGAAACAAAATTTACTTTAATTTTTACTCTTACTCTTTGGTAAACGCATTTCGCCGGCAAGTGGTCATCCTCTGTGAAGAACACGAAGAAAAGAAAGGGCCAGCCGTGACAATTTTATTCAAATTACTAAATATATACATATAAAAAGTTACTTAGACTGCAGAGGGATAACCAACGTTTTAAAATAGGGATCAGGCGTTTTTGGGATTTCAAGAAAGTCTTAAAGACCGCACACAAAGACAATGAAAATGATGAGTAACCCAGAAAGTAAAACAGAAAAGGGAAAACGAAAACGGCTAGGATACAAATGACAAGATTTTGGGACGATGACACTACATGGGGTGAAAAGTATTCTAGAAGACTTGTGAAGATTTCGGCAAATAGAAATACATAAGAAAATTTTATCTATGGGGAAGAAATGATGATAGTAAAAATATTTTCCTAATATAAAAAGATTAGGAATCAACACCCGGAGAGAAAGGAAATCCTCAATCCTCAATAGAAACTCCCTAGAAGTAATAGTAAAACAGCCGAAACCCAAACAAAGGGAACGAAAAAGAGAGATGCCAACGCCTATTATAGACGATTCGATGGTTTAGAAGCTACTTTGATGTTTGCAAAAGGTTTTTACGTGATCTGGGGTGGATGATAATAAAATCTCCTGAATTTCAAAGACGGTGACAAGGAGGACTCTGCAAAGGGGTGGAGGATGCTTATATAAGTTGGTGAAATAAAATGAAAAGAATCCACATCTACTGATGTCTGCCTGTCGAAATTGAATCACAAAAAATCATGAAAAGGAATGCATACATAAAAGACAAAGATCACTTTTTTGGTCCATATATTTTGGGAGATCATGCGACCTTACACCAAACTGAGACTAAATGATACAGGAAGGTATGTTTTAAAAACAAGAGTCTATATCATGATTGATATCCAGGTTGCTATCATAGCGATACAAATCTTTTAACTTAAATATGGACAAGAATACAGGGATTCACAGGTGTCTAGCAGAATACAATAAAGCAAAATAATAATTTCGTAAAACAATACCAAGTGTTTTATTAATTTTTATTTCAAAATGTTACACCAAGTGGCGACACTAAATTCAATACGTTATCTACAGTAAAGTAAGTCAAGGAACAGTGAACATTACAGTGTTTACCAATTTTCACGCGTGATACTTTGATTCCCTTGTATTTTCTACTGAGGGTGAAAACTTGGTGGTGAGCAAGCTTATTTAACTGTATTAATGAATCAGTGTGGTAAGGGTTAATTTAAGGAAGCTAATTTATTCGATTCAGATAATTGATGTGAGTCCTATTATTTCTAGATATGTTACACAAACTGAGGAGTTGACAATAACATATTTTCTTTTCTATTTAAAAACATTGGGCTTAGATCTTTGGCACTACAACCCCGAATAGTACATTGTAATAAGGCCAATAACTACACATGGCGCTCTTGGTTAGCGGCAACTTGTTCGAGTGGCAATGAACAAGATTGACCGGTATGGAAATATCTGAAGCTTTGCGAACAACATCTACGCTAGCCCTACAGGCTTTTCCGTGAGACTTGAGCCTCAAGACAGTAATGAAGGCTGAGGCTCGGAAGACTCCTATGCGTCTAAAAGACAGAGGCAGGTGGGCTAGTAGAAACTGAGCTTGCGAACATACTCGAGTCTGGCTGGAAATGGTAGGATATGACCCTCTTCTGCGTCCCTGTCGTTTTTAACCCTTTGACATAATATAAAAGAACAATTGCATAGCAGGATCAATGGTTGGTCCCTAAATCATCTTTTCCCGAGACAGAATAAGGGGAGGGGTGAGAGTCGTTTGGTTTACATATTAGGGAAAGAATAATAAACGCCTGCAGTAAACGAATTCTAGAAAAAGTTGAACAGTCTAACAGGGATTACATAATGTGAGTACTAGCTCATCGAGGCATTGAAGATAATGAAAGAGTAAATGAGTTAACTCAGGAAGATGGATTCTCACGGAACCTGAACCTGCTCTAGGAATTGCCAAAACCACTGTAAAGATCAGAATACGGAATTGGTTTGAACACCAATTCCAGTCCAAATGGCAACAGCAGACAAAGCTCAAGCAATCCAGGACCTTAGTCGAAGTACCAATAAGTCGCAATAAAGTAGATGAAATTACTGAGTACCTAGTAATACGGCTGTGACGCTTTAGTGACCAGTAGGCTATTATACTTAAGGGATAGATATCTAGAGCTTATATGTTAACAAGATCGGTTTACTTTCATTCGTTTATTACTTATTAGACGTGATAATTATAAGATATAAGAATGCAAACTAGCAAAATTTAAAAAATTCCCTTCGCTAAATTCCATTAAGGTTGTTTCCACACTAAAATAACAACATTTACGATATCTAAATTGAACCATTCGATCAATCTGCCTAATTTATCCGCACGGTGCTCAATATAAAAATAAATTAACAAAATATCAAAGTAGACACAGTGCTTTGGAATTTTATATCCTTATTTAGTTTTAGTTAATTTAGAAACAACTGTTCTTAATTATATTTTATGGTATCTACTACAAAAAGTGCACTTCACTAGAACTTATAATTTCTCTTCTTTTCTAAGCTAGACTTGGTTTTTTGTAATATCAAATATGACAGGAATTAGTTTCTATCCAAGCAGGGCTCAACCTCACCAGATGAGATTTTAACTGAAAAAAAAAATCAAGGAATTTTTATTTTTAACCCATTCATGCGTCTTATTTAGATATTTTTCTTTCGGTTTGCCTCTACCACTTTTTAGATCAAATAGAAAAATTTCAATTCAGAAAATTATATTCCATAACGGTACCTTTAAACAAATTGAAATTTTGTCGTTTGTTTTACCTAAAAAGTGGTAGAAGCAATCTTAAGGATTACGTAAGTAACTTCATATTTTCTTATGCACGCGGAAGAACATTAAATCTAAAATACGTTTTATGTACAATTAGATCGTCGAGAAGTAGTAGAACTAGTAGAACTAGTGGATGTATAAAAATTAATGCTTTGAACACGGGGGTACTCAGATGATGTCCCCATTAGAATTCTTATTGAAATTTTGCTACACTTAAATTCAATTCCTAGCCATTAGAACACCTATAATATTAATATAACAATTGTTAATCTGAAAATGGAACTGTAAAAAGTATCCTCAACATATTTAACTGGAGCTTAGTTTAATTTTTTTCAAATTCCACGTCGTAAGAATCATTTTCTGTTTATGTTGTGGATATACATTTGTACATACTTCGATCATGTTACATGGGGGTTGGGGTGCGAAAGTTTTAGTATATCCAAAGGGATTGTGATCATCGAGAAAGTTTGAGAAACACTGTATCATTTATGCGATTCTTTGGACAAATTAAAGAAGAAAATAAAAATTAGAACAATACAAGACCCGACACGAATATTGTGAATTTCAAAATTTACAAGTTGGGCTTTGAAATGCTTCAACACTTGCCTTATTCGTCAGACCTAATATCGTCGAACTACCACTTTCTTTCTTAACTGAAAAATATCTACAACACCAGAAATGTTCAGTAATCTTTAAATTACTATGCCTTTTTTATTTGTGTTCTGAATTTTATGAGGATACAGGATCTTTAAATCATCATTGGACCAAATGAACGTTGATAATAATATAATGATAATAATATAATCCGAAATTTCTGATAGTGTGAATCTGCTTGGGTTTAAGTAGTTTGGTTTAGCGTAGATGTACATACTGTAATACCGGTTCATAAAGATCAGATTTAATTGCAATTAAATAAGTAATAATTACAAAAAATTGTGAAATATTTGATGTGTATATCTATCTATAATACTGATTTAATTTTCAGATCAACGACAAAAAAGCAAAGGAGGCAGCAGCAGTTGTTGTTCGGCCTCATGCTGCATCTTATAAACTATGCATGAATCATTAATTTTGGTCACTTCCACACATCGGTAAGCAAGAAACATCAACAATGTGACTGCACTGACAATGACGAATTATCATTATGAATGTGAAACTCTGGAATTCGTGTATCACCTACTTTACCTATTATTATTATTACTACCTACTATTTGTAAGGAAACTGCTACTATCGTTTTAATTTCAATGTGACGAAATTATGATTACGTAATTAAATATAAAGAACAAAAGAGGACGAAAGAAAGAGCGAAAGAAAGAGAGAGAGAAAGCTGAAAACAATGTACGAAGTTTCCATAATGTTGTGATATAAGTTAGTGTGTAATACCGATATATACTCATGTGCCAGACGAAAGTGTTTTAAATATTTAGAAAATATATATATTAAATGGAAATTTTTAATGTATATTCTAATTTCTTTTTATTGTTTAAAAAGTTGGATTTCTATTAATTATATATATTTAAACAAATTAACTATTTCGTAGGTATTTATATATTTGACTTGTGTATATTTTGTTTTATACGATTAGTTCAAATGTACATTATTTCATTAACGAAAATCACAATCACGTAATTTTATTAATTTGTATTTAATTTCAGTATTAATAGAATATTGTGTTAGAAGACATTACGCTTAAATTTACAGAAAATAACTACTACACATTGTGTTCGTATTCCCAAGTGAACAACCAACCAAAAGTTACCAACAGTTTATATCTGTTTCTGATGCTACTTCGCTTTCTGAGTTTATTCGTTTGTACCGTAATGTATTTTATACAATATTCTTTTAAGGAATTTTCTAGTTTTATTATCGCAATGTATATATTTTTATTGTAAATAATAACTTGCATTTACGTAGAAATTGTTGTTTGTTTGAAGAGATGCGTCGCAAGAAAATATGTATGTAACTGAAATTACTACCCGGCGTAATTTAACTAATAGTAGTCATAAGTATGTAGCCCATTTGTAATACATATTTATATTATATATATATAGATGAGATTAACAATGTTTCCGTATGAATGATTTTCATTGTATTCGCTGTACTATTATGGAGAATATGGATTAGTAAATATGTGCAAGTTTATATTTTCGCTGTGAATCAATTATTATATAACTGCATATTATACGGAATTTCGTTGTAAATATCCATTTGGATAATATCTCAATTTAATATCTGGATTGCATACGAAGATCCTACCGATAAATAATTTGTTGCAAAATAATTATGTATGTACATACATGTGAGTCTATAAAACACAATTACACGGTTTATGCAATATATTTATCTAATTTGTACTTATACATTTTGTCTAAAATTCATGTTTCTTAGATTAATTACAACTCGTATAAGATGAGACGAACTACTAAAAGATTTGTTAGACGAATTGAAATTGGTATCTGACAATACATTCTAATTATTAAGCCAAGGGTAATGTCCCGGTTTAAATTTCTCGCGGAAATTTTACCTTCACTATGAACATGCGAAAATGCAAAAAAAGTGCGAAGGTCTTCAGTTCCAATAGCATCACACTAAACCATCCTTCTCACCAAGTTACATCTACACCTTATCAATTTGAAAATAGTAAATACATACATACATTCGTGAAAACGCATGAAATAATGATCTAAACTTTATTGAAATCGACGCAAAATTATATTTATAATAGTAACAATTATAATGAGTTTGACCGCATCGAATTTGAAAGAGTTTGATGTAAGCAGGTTTGGTAATTATGTTGTCATACCAAACGAAGCACAAACAGATCACCTGTCATACATATACAAATCAGGCACCTCCATCCTAACGTAGCTAATCTAAAAGGTAATTAATGTACATATATAAAAAGAAGTACAACAAGCGACTTTGTCCATACAAGAACTACTACACGTACAAAACCACGATCAGTCATTGAATTACATCTAGAACCAAAACAGTACAAGAAAACTACTAAATACTTCAGAACTGAACTCCGTCATTATTACAAACTGCCGTTCCTCTTGTACATATAACCTTAAAATACAGATATGTAAAGCTATAACCGCCACTTCTCACTTACAAAGCAGATTAGCAACTAGGATATGCAAATTAGTAGCTGCTCAGTAGTCCTTGTGTGCAGATTTGGTTCTGCATATGATCTAATAACTGATGAATTGTCTGCACGAGTTGTTTTGTGAATAAAACGACTCATCGATATCTGTCTTTTGTATGGGTCAGAGGAAGTTCATACAATGGAAGTTACTAAGCCAAAATAGCTTTGTAGCTAACACAATGTTCAATAGACAATATTCAAATTTCTTACCTGTCACGTGTAATTCCTTTAACGTTGGTTGACGATGGCAAACTGGTTATTGGAATTCTCAGTTGAAATCTCTGGGAATTCTGTCTCCCACAGTTGTAAATCGGCAACTATTGTAATATAGCAAGAGAAATTAACGGTACTGATTAAAAAGGAGACAACACCAATTATTTATCTATTAAAAACACCGTAGTAATAGTTTGGAAATAGATATGCAGTATATATTGTTTAATGGCTAACTTATGCAATCGGCGAAAGTACATTTTAAAAATAATTTGCAGTCGTTAGCCTTTTAATATTCTGTCATGTGATCAGATATTGAAGATCTTATTGTCTATAAGGTTACCTTCTTGCTAAACATTTTATCTTATGTGTAATTCTTTCCTGTCCGTGTCGTATTCTTATGCATGCTAGCATATCCCCAAATTGAAACTACGAGGGCGATTCGTAAAGTAAGTTCCGTTTGGCTATTAAAAAGAACACCAATACATGAAGGGGTTATGCCCTCTTCGTAGAACTCTGTCGCCTGTGAATTAGGCTATGCTGTAATACTCCCGTAGCTCTTCATCGCTCTCAAACCGTTGTGTGAAAAAGGCACTCAGTTGTGTGATTCTGAATCGCCGATTTTTACGAATTTTTTCTTCAACATTACCTAAAAGTTCGTCCGTCACAACAGTTGGTGTTTCACTCCGTTCTTCATCATGGACATTAGTTCGTCCTTCTCGAAACAATCGACACCATTTTCTAACCATACTGTCACTCATCACATTTTCACTATAAACAGAACAAAATTCACGATCTCGAATCACGAATCTCAGGATTACAGCTCGCAGTTCACAATCGACCAAAATAGCACGAAAAATGTCTGAACGATTCTCTCACTAGCACTGCCAGATTCACATTGAACCAGACTACACCACAGCGCTGCGATCGCATCGGTATCTCCACTGCTATGCTCACTAAACGAAAACGGAACTTACTTCACGAATCGCCCACGTATAAAGGAAGCTATAAACCTAAGCGTTTTCAAATAACATACGGGACGTAATACATACATACATATTTACCAAAATAACGAGATAAATCGGAGGTTTATTAAAACTATAACACAGAGGCAAATTTTGTACATACCTGTAACAATATAAACATGTAAATGTAACAGCATTTGGAAATCAGTAATTTAGACACCTATCAGTTAAAGAAGCGGCACAAAAGACGTTTTTTCTGTAAAATCTTACACGTTAGCATACAGATTCTTATAGGTGTAAACAGAATTACACTATAATTCTATATAGTACATCACTGTGTTGTATTAGTGCGATAGTAAGTTTTGTGCTACAATAGTTTGAATACTTGTACAAAATTTTCTATCCTCCAAAGTAAAGCATGGACTATACTTAAAGAAAATAAAATACAAAAATATGAACCTTTGGACACTCAATAAACTTGTTAACATAAAACTAGAATCCTCACAACATTTTCAAAGAATCAAATATACTTCCCAATTGTAAACAGTTTAGATTTCAAGAAGTAGTACTTATAAAAATATATTTAAAAAAATGATAAGGGAATGTGTCCAAAATGTCTAAAAGATAGAGAAAATTAATTCATATTCCAATTTATAACACCAAGCTGCTAATATCAAGAAAATTATTTAAAAGAAATAATATACCAACAGCCAATAATGAAAGAAACCCTGGAGATATTTTATTTTTTTCATAATCTGACCTGTTAACAAAACTCAATTTTGTGAAAGAGTATGGTTAATCATCTCAATATTAAGTACAAATAAAGGAAAATAAAGTTAGATAATGCCATGAGCCACACGTTACCGGGTGCCGAAATTTTACCTTTAGTTTAGTTAGACGTTGGCTATATCTTCCCGTCTTGTTCGATTAGTTTTGTTATCTTTAAACTCGGAACATGCAATTATTTATTACTATATTATTTTAGGTGCTGTTACTCTAATCGGATACTAGAGAATGTACTTTGCTTGGATACTGTAATTATGTTTAGGTGGCAAAAATATTTAACGTAAATTTATTATCATTTAATTCATAAATAATCATATGCGCACTAATTAAACGAAAAAAATATGAGAACTGTTCATATAAGTCTTCAGCTACAGACCATTAATTGCATGGCAGATTCCATTACTATCACATTATATATACTCTGCGCGACAAAAACTTGGACGAGATAAGGCTTTTGTTTTGTAAACGTGTGGTAAAACAAATGTAGTAAAACATATTTTTTATATTGGCAGAATGAACAATAAGTATATACTACAAAATAACGGTTATTAATGTCAAAAATCGTACTGTTAATAGTGAGTATAACCGCCATTACTTTTGATTCGAAAAGTCCTGATGGAATTGACTTGTATAAAGATTTGACGTAATTTTGGCCGATATTTTGTCACTTAAATATTATCGACTTTTTCAGTTCCTCCATGGACAGGTATTGTTTATTATTCGCGTACACTTTTCGAGGTAACTGCCCCCACATATTCTTTATAATCTTTAGGGTTGGTCACCTTGCCAGCCATGCAAGTGTTTCGACTAGTGATGGGTCGTTATTAAACTATCTGTTATTTTAGAACCTTTCTCGACCCAGAACGGTCGCAACTGTTATCTCGCTGGGCAAAGAACGGTTCCTTTCGGACGGTCTCCAGCGTACGCGGTCGAAGAAGAAATTCCACATCATCGACTTCTTTCCTATTAAATATTTCTCCATGATGATTATTTTGCCTGGGAAACTTCCGGATGAATGAATTGTGATTACTTGATGATTGTCCCTATTTCCTAACTATAAAGCTGTTGTTCGATGGATCAGCTACGGATTGTAGCAAACGGATGTGTCCACAATGAAAACGGACTTAAATGTTTTTGTTATATTTATTTTACACCTTGTGTGTAAACTAGCGTTGAATCGTGAGAAAAGAAAACTGTATAGGAACTTCTAACGAAAAACTTGTACGTAGGATACAGTCACATCATCAATACACAATCATATAACTCGGGGAATCACCAAGATGTTAGAACTAGTGATGGAAAAGTATAACGTCGGGGAAAAATAAACTATATATCAAATTAAGCAAAGGCCGCCAAAGGCGATGTACACATTACATATTTTATTGATTTTATGATGCGTTATCAAATAGAACTGTTGAGTACGAAACAACGATGACCTGTTATATTGGAACCGTTTTTTCAAAATAACGAGAACGATTGGAACTGTTCTTTTAAAAGAACAGGTTTTCCCATCACTAGTTTCGACTTTTTCACTCTTCAACCATTCTGTAACTTGCTTAGCTTTATGGATAGGCGCGTTGTCCTGTTGAAATATAAACTTTCTTCCTGTCCAGGTGCGATTAAATGGTAAAAGTTTTCGTTGCAAAAAATCCCTATCCCCTGTTGCTGTTCTCATAAGTCCTATGGTCCGTGTAAGTTGAACTTCATCCACGGAAACAATAATTTTCTGTTATTCGTTTTTCCAAGTTGTGATCTTGCGCAAATTTTAATCGTGTTTGTTTATGTTTTTCTGAAAGCGCCGGTTTCTTTAACAGTTTCTTGCGTGGAATAACAGGACGTGCTTTCAAAATGCATTGTACATTACGGACATAGGTAGATACTGCGGCTCCTTCGGCAATCGTCCTCGCTGACACTAATGACTTCAATGCTGCTCGAATAATTGCCCTTCTATCCCCTTCACCCACTGTCTCGGGACGACCCTGTCCTTTTGGTTTAGCATAGCTGACAGGATCTTTTAAGAAATTTCGAATGCAGTGACCACTTCGCGACAATGTACGCGCGATTTCCAATTTACTAACCCCGTCTTGATGCCATACAAGTGCTTTACCACTCTCTTCTCACGACAAAGGTTTTCCTTTCCCCATGGATTCAACACAGTGTTACGTAAAATTAAGAAAAATTTTAAAATTAACAACGCATCCGATACTTGCAAAATACATAGCTAAACAAACAATGTATTCGCATTTAAACTAATACCTCGTCTAAGCTTTTGTCATATACAAATTTACGATATATATTAAACCGAGGGGTGTTATTACATCTAGAGTAATAGAAAACGTTATTATTAACGGATTACACTCATAAATGGAGGTGCAACAAAATCATTATACAGATTTAAGTAATAGTTGTTCAGGCACTAAAATCTTAGAAGAAACCGACGGCCGTTTAAGTTTTTGTCGGGCAGTGTAAGCGTATGTGGAGAATCATACATTCACTAATTGAGTCATGTGCATCTCTTTCAAAGTGATTTCGTTCGCGTTCTATTACATACTTATAAATATCCTGGTTTTAGAGGTTTAGTGGCTTATACATATGTCGATTTCTAGACCTAACAGTTGCGGGTTCAATTGCGGACGAGGCGAATGATTTCTAATTGCAGATAAAAATTTGGCATATGCTTTCTTTTATTCTAAGCCCTAGGTCAATACGATGTTAAAAATATTTACTTGAGATGAAATTCTCCTGAGTTCGAGTATATTCTAGTAAGTGTCAAAGATCTATGTATGTCCAACACATAACCCAAATAGCGGTGAAAATTCGGTAATGAACGAAGAACCAAAGGCAAGTAATGTAGTACAATACCACACTTACAGTCATAAATTAAGAATTCAATTTAAGGATCTGACACATAATACTTAAGCATGATGTGGATTTTATTTAAGAAGAATCGGTTTTTTAAAGATCCTACATTATGGAACTCCAACAATAAAATTTCTATATGATAGCACAAATATTCCAACAAAATTTTCAATTATTTGATACTCCAGAAATACGATTGACGTATAACATTACTTAATACAATTATATAAACTAATATATTTAGCTGATATAAATCAAGAATTTTTCGTGTGGGTTTGTCCTCAAATTTCCATAATTCCGTGTAAAGCCAATTGTTTAAGAAATTAACTTTTAATCAAATACTCGTATTTACGTCATAAAAATTCCTTATTTATTTCGTATGTTACAATATACTTATAAACTAATTAAGTAGACTCTTTTGATATAATCCCGCATCTTAAGAGTACAGTTTCAATGTGGAACGAATGAAAGATATCGGTAAAGTAATTCTAATCAATATTCAAAATTTCATTTGGTATTGTTTCGATACCAGACTGCATTCTGGAAACATGGTTTGATATAGCATGCAACATTTTGATTAACATGTAATGTTGGAAACATGGTTTCGGTACAGCGTATATTTTGGAGTGGACCTAATTTTCGAAGGACGCAATTTTATAAGTGTTACACTCTAAAATGATAAACAAAAATAATTATGAAAAGTGTTGACATTGTTGAATTAATTACCTAGCTATCGCGATATTAGTTGAATATATTATATTTGTGAAGTATGGCTTAACTTCGGCGATAACTGTACATAAATATTACCTTATTTTTTCAATCGGAAGCTTTAATTTTGGAATTACTGGTAATGAAATAAAATATACTTCAAATAGAGAGGTACTGAACGTCTTAATCTTTAATTTACGACAACTGAAACTTGAAATTCAGGATAGTTCACAGCTAGCAAGGCGCGAGACGGTTTTATTTTGGGATAAAGCCAGAATCTCCACCAAATGTAAGAATAATAGTATCCCAAAGTTGAAGAAATTGTACGAAGAGTGGCGAAGTATTCAAAACAGTTCTAATCAAGATAATATTACACGACGAAAAAAATGAACAAACGTTCGGCGATAAACTTGATGATAAATTTAATGAAAATAAAAGAAGATAAGCAATTTGAAAAAACAACGGCGAAGTGGACGTGGATCCGATAGTAGAACAGGAGGAAAAGTCGCTAAGAAAGTGGTAAATCGGAAAGAAAGGAAAATTCAAGAAATCGAGGAATGAAGTAAATCTATTTTATGCATTTTAAATGACGGCAAATTGTTCACAGTTTATAGGTTTACATCATGTTGCTTCCATTTAAATCATTTTAGGTCAGAAAATGGAATTAGAGTCTAGCACGTCCAACAGTAAGAAACGTTTTCGAAACACGATAAAATCCTTTGATTAAAGAAATTGTTTTGCTTACTGATGAGATTTCCATGGTACAGAATTTGGAGGAGAAAGATGTGGTTGTGAAAGCGTAGAGGTCTAGAAGTTGTAAATCAGTGATCAGTGAAGATCTAGTATGTACTTACTTCAATGAAATGCAAAATAAGTGATAGGGAAGCCGTTCGTATTATCACTGCAGTAGTCGATGCCTTAGGACACGGCGTAAATACTTTAGCAATTAATAAACCGTCTATTTAACAATGTCGTCAAATCATCATCATCATTATCTTTTACCCCTTCTTCCTTTGGGTGTAAGGGTTCGGAACCATAGACCCATTTTAGGATTTTTGTTTAAACTGCTACGCTCCGGCGCCACAATCGGGTTCGAACCCCGGATCTTCTTACTGTGAAGCGCATGCTTCACCACTCAGCCACTAAGCAAGTTATCATCAAAATATGTTCACTTAAATGCTGCACTGATTTATAGGGACGGTAAGCTTTTACCTGCACTAACGGGAAAAGAAACTGTTGATCGACTACCTATAATTATGATAAATGGTGAGATTGAACAAATGCTTCACTTTCCAACGCTAGAATATGGCACAGCAAAAGTACACGAAAAGCAGTTTCCGATGTTCTATGTGACTGGGGCTTAGAAAATACAATAAAAGGTTGCTGTTTTGATACCACTGCCACCAAAACTGGTCGTGAAAATGGGGCTGGCATCCTCCTCCTCTGGTCCTATCGTTTTATTATTTAAAAAGTTTCAAAACTAGTCAAAGAGATCAATAAAACTAAACTTTTACCCGGAATCGCAAAAGAAGAGGCGAAAATTTTCAGAGGCGATCAGACGATAATAATTGAATGTCTCAAAATTTTGGAAAATCATTCATGCAATGATTACAACAAAATTGTACAATTATACATGATTTTCCTAGGGAAACACCGAACGGAAAATCTTTCTATTACCCTGGAAAGAATCACCACGCTCATTGAATGGCAAATGTTATTTTTCGTTGAAGATTTATCTAATCAGAAAGGAATTTCTGATGACTGCGGCTACAGAGAAAGGTTTACCTGATATATGTATTTTCATAGTGAAAATTTATGTGGCAGTGTTTATTTTTCCGTTCTCAATAGAATCACCACAGTCAGATTTTAACTTGATTAAAGATTAAGCGATATTAATGAATCAGATGACGATGAATTCCAACTCGTTCCATGTAAAGGAATGCTGTAAAATATTCTGAAATGGAACATATGAATGGAGAATTGGAACAATTTGTATGTTCCGATACGAAAACATTTTTTACTTTTTTGTAACATAGATACTTCTTTCCAGAGCGAAGAACCATCAGTGTGAGATACAGACGGCATATGTGGGTGAGGAAAAGAAATTGTTGAAGAAATTACAGTAACGAATGACAGAGTAGAAAGAGGTATTAAGCTAGTTGAACACTATAAAGCTGAGCTAAGCACAAAGGAAGACCAGAAATGATTTATTTTATAAGTTGCATGAAATTATAGAAAACGGTATCCAGCTATTAAAACCAAACACCAAGTTCGATGTTGTAAGAATCTAGTACACTAAGTACACACAAGTTTCGTTATCTGTGACAATATTTCTTTTTCTTCGTTTTTATGTTAATATAAGTAATATATTGTTTGTAATTGTTGTTTTTGTTTATTTATATGGAAAATATCATGTACTGTTTTTTTAAATTTATCTCCTCTTGGCAGGACGGGTTGGTTTGATGAAAATGTGCTGAAGTTTTAATTATATTATTGTTTCATGCTAATGAGCAATTTTAGAGGGTAGCGCCTAAATCACATCTTTTATATTACTAACAGCCACCCTAATGCATTTAAAACACCTCCATCTGCTTAACCTGGTTTCCATGTAAGACCGAATTCTAGGAATATGGGTTTAATAAAGCACTAGGGAAATTTTCCTAATCTGTATTCTAAGTTATTTAAGAAGGGTCGTTTTGCCGTAAACTTAAGATGCTTATTTCGCCTTCCTACTAACGACTGCTTGAGGGCAGTAGCATATAATAGCCATCCTTTCTCATTTATAATTTGTCAGGTGTACTACTTCCCAGAATTCCAAAATTAGGAAATAACTCTCTTCGAACCTCTATCGATACGTGTTCTTTCAAAATGTATGAACAATTAAAAATAAATAAATAAAATAGTAAACATGCAGGATCACAACAACAATATACAGCACTATTTTCACAGGTGGACGTATCTGTCTTAATATGGTTTTGATATAACGCAAAATTCTAGGAAAGAGATATCGATATAATATGAAAAGCATCCTTTTGATCTCAATTCCAAATTTTAATTAACATGGTTTTGACGTAAACCGGAAGTGTGTTAATTCCGTTCCCGTAGAGGCTGACGTTACAGCAATATGTTTTAGATATAAAAAGTGTATTCTCTTACACTGTATTCCAAATGTTGCCTAATACGGCTCTAACATAAGACATAAGACGGAATATATTGCAAGAACACATTTCTCTGCGCTGTTTTCTAAATTTCACTTATTGTTAGTACGCTTGCAATATAAATTGGCTACACATTACTCCCAAAGAAAATAAATAAATAAAATTTAATGCAACACGAAATTTTGCGGCCATAGCTTTAATATAACACCTGATTACATAGAAGAAATTATTGATAGTGGTATGGTTAGCTATCATGGGGTGGGAAAAAGTCGAATCCTGATCAGACCGAGTTAAAATAATTTTGATCCTTCGAAGGGTTGCGTTTGTTAACGGTCGCGTTGACTGGCACTCAGGAGTGACTAATAAGTTAAAATGACCTAATTTCCGTGAAGATATGAATGAGAACAAGCAGCACGCTATAACAGTCGATGGTACTGAACTTTACAAAGCAAATTGAGAGTCCTAGTCACAGGTTGGTGTTGATGCGTTTTGAATTTAATTTTACTACTATTTTTTTCTTCTTAACGTTGTGGCTTACCATCCATCTCACTGAAGCGTGTTGGTTCATTGTGTCTCTTAGATATCTACTCCATTAAGTCGATATCTTCGATGAAACCTACCACCTTGCAAATGGGAATATATTGCCTATTCTGGGTGCAGGACCATGGTTCAAAGTGTTGAAGTCTTACATTTCTCAGTCCGTGGTATTCACAGAGGACATACTGCGAAGTTTGCTTTTGCTCACAACAGACCCTACAGATACGATCTTCCACTATTCCTATACTATGGAGGTTTTTGTTAAGCTTACAGTGTCCTATAAATAAGGCCATTGCTTTCCCGATTTGGTTTCTTCTTATTCGTGACACTTAACATGTTTTGTCCACAAGTCCCACAATGAAAATGGGAAATTACCTTAGTCCTGGTACAGTCCTTCTTCTTCTACAGTAGGTTCATCTTCTTAGTCCTTACGATTCGATAAGGAATTTCACATGCAGGTGCAGGTGCTACAAGTTTCCGGTTCCCCTCTTCGCTACCCAAGAGATTCGTTTCTTCATTTCCTTGTATGCCCTCGTGTCTCGGCACCCACCACAGATTTACTCGATTGTATTCTGTCAAGGACAGTAATGTATCCCTGCATTCCTGAACACTCCCTGATTCATATTCTGAATTGATTTAAAAGCTGCTTGGCTGTGCGTCATGATATAGACCTTTTGTTCTGATCGTATCTCTTCTTCATGATATGCGCATATGTAGTAATCTTGGCTTGGAAACATTGGAATTCAAAGACTTTACAATAACTATGCAGATCCCAATAAATTTTATTGCCAATTTCCGCACCTACTTTGCCAATTTCACTCGTTACTCAAAAGATTAGCAAACAGTTCAACATTATAAATATCATTTTATTGAGAGCTTATTGCACTTTCAGTATCAATTCATTAATGTTTGGATTTCTGTCTCTTAGAAGATTCATATGAATAAAAAATTATATAAGTTATAATTTTTGTTTCCAATTATGCCGATACAAAGTATCTATCTATAGCTTTTCTAATTTGCTAATTATGTCAATCCTCAAAACATTAGCTTCGTTGTAAGGACAAGATTAGCAGTACCACGATGTTTCTTTCCTCTTATGTTGTGGAATATTGCTCGTAGTTCTTTCTTAAGTCCATGTTTGCAGATCTTGATTGCTACATATGATGAAATGGAGAATTTCTATTCTATATAACAAAAGTTGTTTGTTGTGCCACTATGCTTTTGATAGTGCATCATATAGTATTGAAGTACACGTTAGTTAACACGTTGTTTGCAGAATTTAAATACACAGCGTTTTGCAAATTAGCGGGATTGGGATCGCAAGAGAGATGGTGGATTGACGAGATAATGTTCGTTAATAATGTGTTAAATGGACAAAGCAACGGCTGCAGTCATATAGCCAGAAAGCCACTTAGGATATACGACGGCTTAGGAGCTATATCACGCATTTGAAATTTGCGATGACTGCACTAACCGCTTTGTCCGTCAACGTGCGAAGTGTTATCAAAACTTATCCATGTTACTCCCCATTTTTTGGCATACAATGTGGGCAACTATTAATATATATCTAACAAGCAAAGTGTTCCTTGATTTGTGCCCCATTGCTTCTATTCTTCTTCATTTTCTAGTTTTTATTTGTTTCACGGCCTAGTCCCTGTCTCTCTTAAACTATTCTTCTGTTATCAGAAAAAAGATGCTAGCTTGTTCGCCAATTAGAACCCATCCTTATCAATTAATACGAACCAAATATTATGTGGCCGCGTTTAATTAGCATATCAATCACCCTCGTATCTCACACATCCCTATTTTTTCACAAACTTCACCTTAAACTTTCATTAGGCCTGCATCATTGTTTTTGAGATTTCGAAGCAACGCACTATCCACAGCAGTTGTCTGTACCAGATCAGATACAGGCGAACACCATTGGTTTAGATTCATTTTCATATAAGGAAAGCAAGGTGTGAAGTGAACGACTATCCACGCGGGATAATACCATCGTTAATAGGGAGTTTGAAAACTTTTATTTTATGTAATTTTAATTTTAACGTTCGAAATTTTAATTTGTTTTTAAATTTTAATCGCTTGTTGGTAATGTGCAGCTAAATTACTTCAGTGCCCAAGGATTTACGAAAAACTCAAGGATTGTTTTGAAAATACACGTCAATTAATGAATACTTTTGTAGTATATGAATACATACTCTTATGTACTGCTGGTTGTTCATTAAGTAACATCTATGTATGCTTACATTTTGATCATGAAGATCATTGTATTAAATTTGGAAAACTGTTTGAACCCCTTTGTGACTCACAATACACATGTTGATATACATAGCGAGTACGCCTTGCTGATATATCGACCACGATTTCAGACGATATATGTATGTAGATTTTCTTCATTGCATATTAACTGACAATTGGGCGAACAAAAATCGTTGGATAGAAATCTTTAACTCTGGTTCAAGGTTAAAGTTCCACGGTAGAATAAGTATAAAGAATTATTAATAGATAGACAAACGGGTTAATAAAATTTAAACCACCAAAGTTTAAAATTTCATTATAATGTCGATTTATCCTGAAAATATGTGTAAGTTTTGCTTTTACTATCGATTTTAATGCCTAAGATTCCATTAGGAATGGTTTACACCTACACAGCGCACCTATAAATTTTATTGACTTCTTATTTTCCTACTTCTATAGTTTATTCCACATAGAATCCTAGGAATACACTCTCAGGGGCTATTGATTTCCCATTGCTAGTCTGTATAAATTACATAAAACCACAGACAAGTCCAGTGGATTGTCAATCCAATACATTTATGTAAAATCATGGGAGTTGCTTACATTATAGCTTCTTGTGACACATGGTTAATATAGGAATCGTTTCCACTTGAAGCCGATTGCCGTTGTCAATTCGCTAATGAGAATGTTCTATCTGTTTGACTTATTTGTGATAAAGCTATCCTTTTCTCTTCTAAGCTTCGTTGCCAGGTTTTCGACGATATGGCAGCATCGTCAACCTTCCCATAGGCTCTTTGTGGAATAAACTATATAATGCCTTATAATACACCTCCATCCACCACATCAAAGACGTGCGCACTGACAGTGTGTAACGTGCACATACATAAGTGCAGCCCGCAAACATTTTTGGCGCTAAATAAACTGTATTATGATAAATTAAATTTTTAACGAATTATGTTTTATAGATTTGTCTCAAACAAATTATAGGGGCAATACATAGGCGTTGGACAACTAGTGCGCCTTTGCAGTGAATCTTGTGGAACCTGTAATATTGCTTTTACTGAAAAGTGGAATTTCAAATGTAACTTTTGAATACCTAAACATCCTATACTTACTCTGTGTAAATCACCATATATATTTTTATTCAAGAATGTTTAACGAACTGAAGTGTTTCATGTCTACATTCTAAAAAGAACTGAAATATTACATCTAGATACTGTAATAATAATTACCAGTGCATAAAGTAATCATCAATTCGATACAAATCGTGCAGTTGAGTAAATTAGAACTAGTTATTTTCTAGTTATTTAACATATTTTCGTGAGAAACTACTGTACTAGGTATTTCAACAACGAACCTAACAAAATAAGATTTTTTAAAAAGATCAAGAAACAATTCTCACATCAAAATCCTCAATTTTTTATGCAAAAATTGTTTTTGCGATTCCAACACTGCGTAGTGAGTGTCAACACCACAACATTTTTTAAAAGAATCTATAGGTGCTCAATTTTCATTTTCACTTTCTATAATATCGAAGCGATTTTTTTAACTTGGGCCGTGCTAACGAGTACTTGAGATACATTTTCCAATGATTCTTTATGAGTTTTAATGGTACCTATTATTAATAGGTTTGTAAAAATTGATGAATCGATACCGAGAAATTACTTCTTGACACTGAGAATGAAAAGGATTATAAAATAACCAAAGGGTGTAATTATTGAATGTATTTCTCAAAATGATCTGTTCCAATTTCAATCTAGTTTCAAATCTAGATCTCACATTGGTAATATCTTTCACAACAATATTATATTTTAATTATATTCTTTAATTTTAAGATTAATTTGATAATTTAATCATCAGTAACATTGGAATCGCAACAATAATTTCTGCGTAATAACTTGTCCCCTTTGATGTACAAGTTTATTTTCCAAAATTTATAAGCAAAGTATTTTTTTCCGGGGCAAAACATTTCGATGAGATACTTACCTATATACATATTTTAAATGAAGTCTTTCGTAATTTAGAACTTAATGCAACTACTTCTTTGCGATCAATCTAGAAATTAAAGATTTCAATTGGTTCAATTTAAAACCTTATTTCCTATCAACCAGGTTTTAACGCTTAATTAAATTTATTATGCACCTGAACATCTATTAGTCAGAAAATTACGAGTATCATAATCATATCAACCACCATCACTTTCTGAGAAAACTTAATCTGGTACTGTAGAAATAGAATTTGGTTGAGTTCGTCAAGATAAAATAGAAAGGAGAATAGCATCAAGTAAAAGAGAAAAGAAACTAATTCGAATTTTATTATTCAATTGATGAGTTAATGCGGACGCAACAAATACAGATATTTTTAAAACTAATGAAGCTGTACAGGCGGCTTACTGATATTTTATTTATACTATCTGGTGAACTGAAAATAAAAATCCTCAATTCGTCAAGCAGTAGTTAAATCAAAATACGTGTAGTCATATCTAAAAGGCGGAAATATTAATTTATCTATTATTGTACAAATAAAAATATGATTACAAATAATATACTTTTTATAGCAAGATCTCGTACAAGAAATAAAATTTAATTAAAAAATAAGAAAGAGACTTATTTTGTATTTTAGCAAACAATTTTATTTATTTTATATCCACGCAAAAGTTAAAGGTGTCTATAGGTATTATTTATAAACATGTGCAAGTACACAAATATAGTCCGGAAAACTGGAATTTATTAGCTTTAGATTATTTCTGATTTATTTATCGACTTTGTTTTATTCATTCATATGTAATTTGCTTATTACTATAGTAAATTTCCAATTGCTACAATACAAAATAATAAATCATTTATGTTTGTAATAGTTGCAAATATTTGGACCAGGAAGTAACAATATAGGTACATAAGTATGTTAAACAACGATATTTATTTTCGTAACTATTATTTAGTGTCCAATATAGACACCTTTGAAATAAATACAATAAGTGTTAATCTGTACTATATTCAATGTAGAAAAACTTTACGTAACGATTTGATTTATCATTAAGCAGGTGATGTAGGTTTGATTTTGCAAATCTACCTTAATAACGTTGTAATTGAATATTATACAAAATATGTACTGTTAACCAACATGATATTAAAGACTTTATGTTCAGAATCTGTCTAAAATAGTTTTATTGTAAATATATAGTAGTATTATAAGATGTATTTTTGTTCCCTAAGCATTGTTCTATAATTTGCGAATAAATTAGATAGTACGAAATTAATTAAGAAATGTTTCTTTTGTACTGGAACGCAATATAACTAACACCTACATTTCCCCGTACGTAAATTCAATTCTGCATTGTAATTGCATGTTAGACAGAAAAATGTAATCAAATCTGATTGAAAGCAGGTTTTAAATTCTTTTGAGTCAACAATACTACTACTACTTCCATGATTACTAGCAATAGAGAAAAATATGCGGTATGATGAGTCATCTATCCTTTGTCCTCTGTAATATAACATTACATTGTGAAAAGGACAGGTGATCCAGAATACCGCAGACTTGCCCAGTTTAATTATCATAAATCTACTCCATCAAAATTTGATGAACTACATCTTATTTTAAAACAGACTATTGTCAAATATGTTTGTTAACCGTGACGGCGTCTCGTAAGAAACACAGTACTTACCCGGAAGATGACTTTAGTCTTGAAGCATTAATTTTAACCGGTAATAGTACCTAGTGATCTAATCAAAATAACAGAAAGTTGTCTTAATAGTTTCAAATAACGAAGATATTGGAAGTTTGAAGGTCACTGGTTTACGTCTTTGTCCTGAAAGGAAGCAATATCGCATCCGAAAGAAATTAGAAGCCATACAACGAGCAAGATCGGATACAAATACACTTTGATAGTAAATTACTGACTTTGTATCACATCGGTAAACTCACCACACAGTTGTTTCATTCAATTCGCAGACACGTGTTTTGCTAGCACGAGGCAAACATCTTCAAACCGCTATACCAAATACTAATTATTATTGTGATGTGATACAGTGCTATAATTAAAGTTTGATAAAACAATGGATGACGTGTTGTTGTTAACTAGTGTAAACCAGTCTTTGTCTCCACTTACGTGCAAGTCCCGACATTAAAATTCTGAGAAGTAAGGGCGTCGGTCTGTTTTTACACTACTTAATTATAACACGTCATCCACCCTTTTAATCATAATAGAGTCAGTGTCGATAATTATTGATCAATTGTTCATGTACTATTGCGGCAACAAAAAATGGGACACTTAAAATAATGTAGTTTAAATCTGCCTTTTGTCTTGTCAAAAGTTATGTCATTTTGAAATCATTATTGACATATGTCATTATGCCGCATTTAAGTGCTACTGGAACAATGGAAATAATTACATTACTTGGGGAAGGATGGTGCATAAGAAGACTAGGTAATAAATTTGGAGTGCCCAAAAGCATACACAACATTAAAAAATAAATGACTACAACAGGGAACTGTAGAAAGGCAAAGTGGTTCTGGTCGTAAATTAGTACGGAATTTCATGGAAGAAGAAAATCTTATTAAGTTTTTAAGGAATAATCCATTTGATACCGTGGTAAAAAATAACTAAAAATACTAGATTAATTTATTGTTTCCATTAAAAAGAGATTTGTTTCCAAGATTTTTATTTCAAATAAATGCATTTAACAGAATTTTCTTGCGTTTGTGGGTAAACTATTTTTGATATTAGACAAGATGATTGACGTGAACATGACAAACGGCTGGTTTACACAGCTAAAAAACAGTCAAAATAGCCTATAAGACTTGTCCCGATTTTTGTTGCCGCAATAGTACACTCATGCTTACATAAATCTGGAATAAACGTCATTGTCTATTTTTGTCTGGATGTGATTGTACTTTTATTGCCAAATATTAATTTTGTCAGTTTGATATTTTTGAGTAATAATTCTAATAAAATGGTCAAGAAACTCTCAATAGCAGATAGTACGCATTATTTCAAGTCTGGAAACTGGGGGTACTATTAAATTAGCAAGGGAGTATAATATAAATAAGAACACAGTATTTAACGTGGAAAAAAGATGGGAAATAAGTTCCTTATTCTTAATTTAACCTGTGACATATAGATCATCCTGCTGCAGTTGAGCTATGTTAATCAGGTTATACAGCAATAACTTCAGCGTCACTCCGTCGACTAACAATCTAACTAGGTTCTACTTCTTTCAATGATCAAAGGGATTGACGAATATTATTGAATTGCAATTTAGACGATTCAATTCCTGTTCAATATTTTAGATACGGTTGACCAAATTAAACCGTGTAAACGCGGCTTTAGTGTAGCAAAACTGAATGTGATACGATGTTCCATTCTGTTGTAATCGAGTCGTACTGAAAATTTTGCCCAGACCTGTATAAGTAGAAAGGTAATTTGATTAGCTGCCACTAGGGCGCTACAACCAAATAGTTTATTAATCCCTGATGAAAGTTTACCGCCATCGTAGAAGTTTCCGTTTCCTTTCTGGAAGAGACGCGTCATTGGATTGTGGGTATTTAGCGGTGTCACCGCCATTTTAGCTACGTATGCCTACTACAATGGCAGAAAACGATCTTGATTTATATGCAGACGATATAGATCAGGACTTTGCACAAGTAAGTTACAACTATAAATAATAGCACTTTATTCTACTTGTTTTTCTTGCCGCATATCGTATGCTAATGTTGTTCATGGCTTGCACTGACGCTTCATATAAGATCTTAAGATCAATTTCTTGATTTAGGATGATTTTGGTGGCGACAATGTTGATTTGTACGACGACGTAATTGCTACACCAGCTGCTGGAGCCGGGGGCGATGGATCCAATACTAGTCAACCTGCACCTCCGAACAATAATTCAGAGGAAACTAACGGAACTACATACCAAACGCAAGGGAATAATATTACCCCAAGTACATTAGGACGTAGACATCAGTTGTATGTTGGAAATTTAACGTGGGTAAGTCACAGAAGAAACTAAACAAAATAGATTAAGCATATCGACTAGTTTAGTGTAAGCACAAGCTGATACGAATATGGTAATCTTTTGCTATATTCACTTCAATTCAATTACAATTTCACCTCAACAAGATTGATATTCTTAAAGATTTTTCTGATCAAATGTCAATACAAATAAAACTGCTGTCATAATAAAAACAAGGGAAACATATCAAAAATAACAAGCATCGGAAACTGTATCCCATATACATTTTAGTCTGGTTTGATATGATGTTTCAGTGCGTTTGGTAAGACTACTATTAGTTGTAAAGTCAAATGGGGTTAAGTTAGGCAGAAATTTGAATATGTCTCTTTGTCTCATCTTATCTGGAGTTCGTTTGTTCTTGCATGTAGTATTATTTCTTTGAGTCTGATACATATTTATTTCAGTATATGTTCCATATATATACACACAAGGAACATGAAGACTTGCTTTGACAGAGGAACAAAAGTTGGGATGCATAATTCTCCACACTGCAGCAATTCAATTTTGATTGATTTGTTACTTATTGTAAAAATAATCTCTTTATTCCAGTTTTCATCATTTTATGTGAAATGCTTTGAATTTCTATCACATCGGTAAATCAGTTTCAAAGTTCTATAATTATAGTCCTTATGTACAAAGCATGGTACCTCTATGATGTATATATCATTCAATATTAATCCTTTAACTAGAAGTATGCAGTAATAATGCTAGGCTTCCAGATATAAAAAAGTCTTATAATTATTGGAAAAATTAATATATATATATAGAAGTAATAAAGACATGTAGAGGCAATTAGGGAAATTTTAAGAATCTTTCTAGTAGTGGGAGGGGATTACTTTGGGTTTCATGGATATCGTTGACGCTATATTTTCTGAGGAATTGTGGGCAGCATGAAAAAGTTAGGTATTTTGAGATTAGGTAATAATGAGTGTATCTATGCACATATGGAGTAGTAGACAAAATTCAAGCAACAAAATTGTCTTTGATTGAGGATAAGTAGTAATTTTAAAACAATACATTCGTACTCCCATATAGTAATGTTGGAAAGTAGGGTAGACCAGTGACAATTGAATATATGTTTCTTTTTCCTCGCGGCTATCGTAAATTTCTAAATGTCTATTGAGATACAGAGAGTGACCAATTAGGTTACAACTTGCACAAAATCCATTGAAATAAGAATCAATAAAAAGTTTTCTAATGCTAATCAACTCCTTGCGCCATTATCAACAGAATCTATGCCGCGAAGGTGCGCAGCTGTTTGAAACATAAAGGATATGCCACCAAATTTGAATATTCATTTTGAAAAATTAAAATGTACCCACTAAATGTTTATTAAAGTCATTTTCAACTATCGCACTCAATTCGGATTATATAATTGTCAAACTACATTTCGTAACTAATCTGAGGTTTCCATTTTAGTGGACTACAGATCAAGACATTGCCAATGCAGTTCATGAAGCGGGAGTGAATGATTTCCATGAAGTAAAATTTTTTGAGCACCGAGCAAATGGCCAATCCAAAGGATTCTGCGTTATTTCCATGGCTTCTGAAGCTAGCATGCGTCTTTGCATGGAACGACTTCCCAAACGAGAAATTCATGGCCAACGTCCTATTGTTACCCTTCCTACCAAGCAGGCCCTGAGTAACTTTGAAAGTCAGTCCAAAACCCGTCCATCACCTCCTAATAGTTCTAATACCCGTGGTCAACATCCTGGTCAAGCTAACCATCCTATTTCTTCAGGTCCTCACCAAAATTATGGTCCCAGAATGCAAATGAATTCCCCTATGAGAGGTCCTATGAATCCTGGCATGCAAGGACCGAATGGTCCGCGTATGCAAGGTCCTCCACCTGGCTTTAATGGTCCACCTCAAATGAATCAACCTCAACCTATGAGATTTCAACAACCTCAATGGAATGGCCCACGTCCGAATATGGGTCCTATGCCTCCGCAGGGTATGCGACCTGGACCGCCGCCGCAAGGTCCTCCTAGGCCCCTAATGGTAAATTTTAGATTTCTTACTTCTATTGTTTCGTATTAGAATTAATAGATATGTATATTTTTAATCTTATTTTATGAGTTCATTGATTTACTTTGATGCCAATTAAAGCCCAATTTAAGAGAATTAGTTTGAGCTTAGTTTAATTGATGTGACAGTGAATGAATACACCAATACAAGAAATAACAGATCGAAGCAAATGTATTTGTAACTAGACATAATAGGTAACTAATTAAAAACTTGTAGGGCTTGATTAATAACTGAAAGTACCTGAGATGCGCGAAGGCGTGGTCTAATCACTATAGTATACCCACTAAAGTCGAATCATCATCATCAGTCGAAATCACCAAAACGTCGGCGTTTTAAATATTTAAAGAGTATAGATAGCGTGTAAGGGTAATAAATATGACGATGTGGCATAGATTTGCACCGGAATGCGGACTAATATTTGTAAGTCTGACACTATACGACCAACCCTATCTCTATCTGTCTACTCATTCAAAACCCTAATGTCGTCTTTAGCGCAAGTGCCATCAGTTATTAACCGTGCTCTAATAATATATACAATGACATTTTCAAATTACAAATACATATATATACAGGTGATCATTTGAAAACTTCCCACCTTGAAGAACTCTTTAATTAATAAAATTATCAAAAATCACTAAAACAGGTCAATGTTATTTTGAAGGGGGACATTTAATAACCTATTCCAATCAGTTGGGAAACGTTCACCCTCCCTTTCAGCTACCCCCATCCCAAAATTTTAAATGGCACTACCCCATATGTGATACATCATTTTAAAGGGTATAAAATTCTCAATATTTTAAAGCAAAGAAAATTAAAATCGGCCGAGCCGTTCATGAATTAGAGACAAAAATGTATTAAACCGGAAAATTAACTGACAAACGTTGACGATATCGATAACAATCACCTATTTATGAACACAACAGCTGCAAATAATTAACTACAACAATGCAAAATAAACTTTCATTAATTAACAAGAGTTTACAAATTACCTAAAACTAAAACTCAAAAACGTAAACAATTAAATTTATCGTAATAGATGCTCGAATTGCGCTCCATTGGTTGCTAGGCAATGATAAAGCCTATGTTCAAACTCTCATCTAACATTTTCGAAAACTCGCCGCGGAATCAATCGGCATTCGGATGTTATTCGTTGTTTCAGTTCGTCGATGTTGGCTGGGGGAGTTTTATAGACGACGGATTTAAGGTGGCCCCAAAGGAAAAAGTCGAGGGGGAAAAGGTCAGGAGATCTTGCTGGCCACTCTACTGCTCCTCTTCTTCCAATCCACCTCTCTGGAAACTTGTTATTCAACCAGTTTCGAACTGGTACCACAAAATGTGGTGGGGCACCATCTTGCTGAAAATAAACTTGATTTTCATCCAAAATTAAGTTTCCTTCGTCGTCTACTTGATTTTCTATTGCTTTCGTAATCAAGGGATCTATGACATCTTCCAACATATTGAGATAAATAGTACCATTTAAATTTTCATTAATAAATAACGGACCAATGACCGAGTCCCCCAGTATACCAGCCCACACATTAATTTTTTGTGGCCACTGAGTATGCGTTTCTCTAAATAGATTCGGGTTTTCATCATTCCAATAACGACAATTATGACGATTAACATAGCCATTCAAAAAAAAGTACATTCGTCACTGAAGCAAATATTTTGAATTAGATTTGGAGTGGTATTTATCATCACAGTCATTTGTTCATAAAATTGAAGTCGTCTATCGAAATCATCTTCATTTAGAGCTTGGTGATTTTGAAGTTTGTATGGATGCCATTTATGAAGTTTTAAAACTTTCTGAACAGACCCATACGAAAAACCAGTTATGTTGCACACTTGCCGAATTGAGCTCGTATGATTTGCAGCAAATTGTCCTAATATTTCTATTTGAGAGTCCTCATTCACAATTCGAGGTTGTGTCCTTTTTTATTTGCTACTGATCCAGTTTCTTTAAATTTTCCTACCAAATCTAAAACGTATCGATGGGATACATGGTTATTTGGATGTCTTGCATTAAATTCCTTGGCTGTTCGTCGAGCACACTGATTTTCAGCTCCATAAATGAAAATTATTTCAATTCTCTCTTCTAAAGTGTATGTCATTTTAGTGACACAATTAGCACAAACGCTACCCCAAATCAAAGGAATCTAAAGTTATCTGAAGCGGCGATATTTAATTCGTGAATTCTACAACAATTGACACTTTGAACTTGTACGACGCACGTTCTTTTGTTTCAAAGCAAAACGTAGGTAGATGGCTTGACCAACCACTCAAAATGGGCATTATCAAGACACGTAATCTGACACGTAATTAGGTAGATTAAATAAGTGTTGTGTTCATAAATAGGTGATTGTTATCGATATCGTCAACGTTTGTCAGTTAATTTTCCGGTTTAATACATTTTTGTCTCTAATTCATGAACGGCTCGGCCGATTTTAATTTTCTTTGCTTTAAAATATTGAGAATTTTATACCCTTTAAAATGATGTATCACATATGGGGTAGTTCCATTTAAAATTTTGGGATGGGGGTAGCTGAAAGGGAGGGTGAACGTTTCCCAACTGATTGGAATAGGTTATTAAATGTCCCCCTTCAAAATAACATTGACCTGTTTTAGTGATTTTTGATAATTTTATTAATTAAAGAGTTCTTCAAGGTGGGAAGTTTTCAAATGATCACCCTGTATATATATATATATATATTTATCAAGTAGTACATTGAGTAATGAATTTACTTTTGCAACAGCAATTTCAAGGTCCTCCGCAAGTGCAAGGACCACCTAGAGGAATGCCTAATCAGGGTCCTCCTCCAGGTCCTAGGCCAGATTGGAACAGACCTCCAATGCAACCAGGCTTTCCTCCACAAGGTCCTCCGCACATGCAAGGTCCTCCCAACATGGGGCCAAGGGGACCGCCTCCGATGAGTGGCCCCCCAGGAGGTCCTCCGCAGGGGCCACCTCAAGGTCCACCTGCTCCACATGTAAACCCGGCATTCTTCCAGCAAGGAGGACCTCCTCCCCAAATGAATCATCCGATGCCGAGTGGCCCCGGGATGCCTCCTCAGCATGGACCACCAGGAAATCATGGGCCACCACACGGACCACCAATGGGACCGAGTTCTGTACCGCCTGGACCGCACGGGTACGTTCCACCTCCAAATATGCCTCAACCACCATACGGAGGCCCAGTTAACGAACATAGGCCAGATATGCCACAAATCAGTGAACAGGAGTTTGAAGATATTATGTCGAGAAATCGTACTGTATCAAGTTCGGCAATTGCTCGGGCCGTTTCAGATGCCGCAGCTGGGGAATATGCAAGTGCGATAGAAACGCTAGTAACGGCCATATCGCTGATTAAACAATCTAAAGTTGCTAACGACGATCGCTGCAAGATTTTGATTAGCTCATTGCAGGATACTCTTAGAGGTGTTGAAGATAAAAGCTACAGTTCTGGTAGAAGAGATCGCTCAAGATCTAGAGAGAGGCATAGGAGAGGTAGGCGCGAAAGATCTTCATCAAGGTATAGGGAGAGGAGTAGAGATAGGGATAGGGATCGCGACAGAGAGAGAGATCGCGATAGGTACTATGCCGATAGTTATAGGGAAAGGGAAAGAGAACGAGACAGATCTCGCAGCAGAGGCGAACGTGATAGGGAAAGAGAAAGAGATTATCGCGATAGAGAAGCAGAAGAGAGGTAAGATTTTATTCCATTTATATAGTGAAACATTTGTAAATCTCTAACCGAAATGACACTACCTAAATTTTTAAATATCGGTAGCTATGGTGATATTTTGTAGGTTTCTATAAAAATATGAAACTAAATATCAAACGATGTTCGATATTTGAAAGATTCTTAATTGTATAGCTGATGTATATAATTCTGGATTGAATTTTGTTTTATACTTCGTTATGTTTAAATATCTGCGATATTTTTAAACTTATCATTGAGCGAGCACCTGTAAATAATAAGTACCAATTAGATTCCAAAAGGAGATTGAATAGAAAGTTTAATATGTACCGTAAATAAGTAGAAATAAGAACATATTTTAAGCTTTAAGTTGATAATACCATTTGCCTTTCTTAAATAGTTACATCCAATGTAGTAAATGAAAAAAGTATAGAAAAAAGAATTTCCATTGAGGATAACATGGTCTTTCTAATTTTGCTATTAGTGAATACATAATATATTAAATAAAAGATAGTATCATATAACTATTGACATAATGTGAAGTACTCAATTTTGATAAAAAACAATCACTGTATATTTTATAGATAATATTAAACCGACTAACAAGTAGAATTTTAATTCTACCAATCAGCGAATCAAAAAACTACAAGTCCAAATTTAAAAATCAAAATTACTTAATTAAAATGGTTGTAATGGTTTCGATTACTTTCATTGACACTACATCCTTTGAACTTGTTCAGTGTAGCATTTATCGCACATTTGGGTAATTGTATTTAATTCGCACATTATTAATCTTGCACAAAATACTTGGGAAAGTAAATATTACCTGAATCATAAATAGGCTGCCCATAGCATACCTACTGTACAGAAAATAAATCAACCGTACTTTGCAGGAGATTTCCAGCGAAATGCCACTCATTGATTTGAATCCTCTAGTTGTATAAACTTACATCTTATTAATTTCACATTCCTTATCGGAACAAGCCGCCTCTCTCGATAACCACGGGGCGAATGACAATGCTGAAGATCCCAACTTGATTTAAACGCCGGTCGGCGATCATTGTCAAGCACGGCGTTGTCATATCGCTGCTTATTCTTCAATTCCTGTATTTATCGGTAAAAGGGCAAGATGTGTATTATATGACTATCACAGGATACATATTCACATAGTAATATAAATGGAAGCCGTTTGTCAGTCTGAATGTTGATATCAACTATTTTAATCCAAGATTATATTTGGGCAAAACAAAAAACAGTTTTATTTTTAAAACAATCGAAAATCATGAAGCGAAATATTTAAATTTGGAATTGTAGAGAACAGAAATGTGTACAGTTTTATGAAAAGGGAGTATTCATATTCATTTGATGACAAATAAACGTGTTCTGTATGGAATGAAGAATGGAATTGCAATTGAATACTAGAGCGGCCCATATTTTGGAATTTCTGATTGATTTGGAACGAATCCTCGAGGAGTTCCCTTTGTCAAAAAACTTAAAATTTTATGAAAATGAAATACTATTAACTGGTGCCGCCCAGAATTTATATTTATGCAAGTAAAGAATAGGAATTTCTGGCATATATACTAAAAATTTTGTGTCCCTCGCCTTTTAAATGCAATAGGATTAAGTCCTTAAGGATAATACGCCAAAATTTCAAGAATGCGATATCTTTAAGAGACCGGTAACACCACTCTAAGTAGATTTTTTTTCTTAAAGTGGAACCGTATTAGTTAATTCGTTGTTAAAATTTCCTTCTCTATACAAATGGGTCACCCTATTATAAGTGTACATAGTATGTATAACACGTACACCTCGGTCAATATGAATATGAAAGCTTTTATTGTAATTTATTTAATGAATTTTTTTTTGATATTGCAAAATATTGTATTTCAAGGATTAAGAACTATTATACAGTATGTACTAATAAGTACATCAGAGATATAAAAGTAAGCAATCTAAGTAGACTGGACAAATTTACGGTATGATGAGTCATCTCTTCTTTTCACAATGTTATACATTACAGAGAATAAAGGACATATGACTCATCATACCGCATATTTGCCCAGTCTAATTTTAAGAGTTTTAGTTTAGAGACAATGTATGCGCGTTCTCGGTACAATATTACTTTTCTTCGATCTAAACACATTAGAAAATGTTCAGGATTAGTTGACAACCAATATTTGTTAAAATTAAATGTCAGACAATAACTCGAAACACAGTACAACACGTTAGAACATATTTGCTGAAAATTTTACCATGACTTTATAATTCATCGCTATCTCTTTTCAATGTGACAAGAAACCATTGAAAAAAGGTATCTATTGATTATATAAAATGTTTAAAAGGATTTGTTCAAGTCCAAGAACGTAGTATTGTTGTGATTAGATTCAAGAGGCGCATATTTTGTTAAGAAGTTTATTTGAAAACAGGTGTCGAAGTAATCACTAAGGCCTGGGCGTGTCTAGCCATAACAGCATCGAAACGAGTCCGTCTAAATGTTCTAAACGGTCGCTGTTGTAACTAAACACGTCTGCAGTCTTGTATCACATTTATCTGCATTATTTTTATCCTTCACTTTGTGCATATAAATAATGCCATTTGTCGAGTATGAAATGAAGGATTAGATACGCAATTATTCGTATAATTATTTAAGTAGTGTAAACCGGACTCACGCTGTCACTTCTACGAATTTTATTATTCAATGATAGCACACCATTCACTCTTTTATCAAACCTTAGTAATAATATATGTTTAATGCGGTATTTTTCTGCACAGACAGTCTATGTACTTGAAAGAAATCCAACAAATACTATTCATCCCAGTTAAATTATTCATAGACCATTTTATCAGAAGAAAAAAATATTTCCGTTAATTTTAAGAATTCATTTACCAAAACCATGTTGCTAGATTTTATACTTTCAAACGTTGGTTGTCTCCTAGAAACCAATTATGTTGAAATTCTGTAGTGATGTACAAAATTGTTTGTGGAAGAGTAATAATAAGCAGATAATACGTTATTCGACAATTTATAGATACCTACCGTATATATAATAAATGACAGAAAACCGATATTAGCCAGTATTTATAATATAGTACATGACATGGAAATTGCAACACCAAGAGGGGTGCATTTGTTTTTACCAAACAGAAACGTTTACCTATTCAAATATAATAATTGAAGATTTTTGGTCCAATTAAAATTGCCTATTCAATTTGTCTCGAGTACTGATATTAAAATTATTTCTAAATCGCTCAAAACAAAGCCTATATTGCCGTCTTATGTATTGGAGCTTTTTAAAGTTAATTGTTGAAGGAATCGCTGGCTAATTTTCAGAAATAAAGATTGCATGGAACTGCTAATACGTTATGTTGCAGAAAACATTTAATTGGTTTCTTTTTCTGAGATAATTGAGGTGGAACCTTTTTATTGGACCATATCTTAATGTACAGCAGATTGAAAACCTTAAAAACATTTGTGTACATGTGTAACGTTTAAGTATTAGTGAAAATCGCAGTTCTAAGTTACTGCAAATGGTAATACGCCTTGTTCAAAAGCTGTAACTTGTGAAATAACTATTGCGCATAATTAAATTCTAATGATGAAAAGGAAGGCATAGTAGCCTTTGTGAATATCTTAGCACGACCTTAGACGGTCTTTAACACATAAGACAACCAGCGGTAACACCGTAGTAAGTTACGGCATCTCCTTATCTAATCAGTACTGAATCGATGCGGTATGCGAGTAGTTCTGTGTATATGTAGGCTGTCGTAACTTGTTTCATAATTGTGCGCTGTTACCGTTGCGTGCCCAGACTATATATCAAGCAGAAATCTGATATGTTCAACATGATTTTAGTACTAAGTACTAGTAAGTAATACTAGTAAAATCATGTTTGTTTGTTTTTTATACCTTATAAATTATACCTTAAGAATATTATTGAATGAGGATTAAACAGTCATGTATAATAGTTAAAATCAAACACTCATTTGAATCAGCAAGTCAGTGCCAATAATAATGATGATTTAGTTTACAATAAAGACTCCACTAGGATATTTGCAATAGATTTGTAGAATCTTACGACGAAAAGTACAGAGTCTTTCATTAATAATTGTCCATATGGTAACTGGAGAATGCTCGTCCCAAAATATGACGATTTAACTTAAAACGTTTCGATATAATATTCCTTCCACCCCAGATACAGGATGTTTTATTTAAAAATACAATGATTAAAGATAAACGTATTTAGGTTTAATACAAAAATATTACTATACTATTTGTAACACAAAATTAAAATAATCAATTATTGACTCCAATACATTTTTGAATTCTTGCGTTAAAATTTGTCCTAATTATTAAAAATATGTGTCGGTTAGGATGAATATTTTATCTAAGTGCTTTAGGTTAAATTGCCATATTGGCCTAATCATTCTCTAGTTACCATATTAATGAAACACCTTGTATATGTAATAACATTTGAATAATTTAATAAAAAGAGAACATTCAGTAAACAACATTTAGAATAAACATTTCTGCATGTATTTATAGAAGCGGCAGTCAAGGCAAAAATGTTTTAAACTATACATACTATGTAAATATTAATCTTCTATAAATGCATGCTGTACTCATTTTGTTTTTAATATCGTCTATATTAAACTATGCTTATGCTCCGGATGTGTTCAAAAAATGCAGAACACCTTAGATGTTAATAATAGCAAGTTTTATCGTTTTTATTTATGTGTTAGATGTTTGTTGGAGATACCATACTGGAAAATATGTTTTCAGGTTTATTAAATTGGAGCAGTAAATTTTACCAAATAGTTATTAATTTCTATAGTTTCAACAGATCACGCTATTTTTCAGATTGCACCTATTTCCATTTAAATATGTAGTTGAATTAATCTTTTAATATGTTTTCTAGTATGAGTAATTCATATTATTGCCATAGTCGAATTTCTATTGCAGCAAATTCATTACATTATATTATTTGTTGGAAAAGAAGTCACTATATGACATATTTTAGTTTTTACTACATAATTAGCAATACGAGGGGATTATATAAAGTGGCATGGATAATGTTGGTATCTTTGTGTATAAGTTTATGAAGTTGGATTAAATTCTAAATAAAGTGCCTTCTTAAAATCAATATTCTAAAATTAGTATTAGTGGAGGTATTTCGATAATAATTTTTATAAGAAAAATAAATTATTTTTTTCTCTCGCGTTTATACCTTTTCTGGACATCGGAAATAATAAATAAAAAATTGAAATATTTCTGTTAATATTAATTTGAGGATAATGAAACCTGTTTCGTGTTATAATTTGCACCGAAACAAGATATATTACAATAACTGGTTGAAATAGTCTCCATTTTGTACACGCATAAAACATGCACATTGAAATTCCAGTTTCATTCAAAATCTTAATTGAGAGCAATTGCATGACATCTGTAGATTTGTGTCGTAAGTTTGTGGGAAAAAGAATTAATCGTATGACAGCGGTCTACGTATATATTATTGCTAAGTACATGTTTGTTGATCATTTTAATATGTATTTTATAAACATTTTTATTATTACTCATTAATGACATATTAGACAAAGCGAAGCGACATAAATATATTAAAATATTCTAAACGCATTATTACACGGTATATATATACCAAGTAAAAATGCTAATTTTTGCATGAACTTAACGCTATAACGCTAATATTTTGTATTATTACCTACAAATCTTATAGTTCGGCACGAGTCTCTCGTCCACGAAATAAATCGCCACCGGAAGCAGTGGATCCATCTACTGAAGCTTCTTCGAAGTCTCGATATTATGAAGAAAGATACAGAGAAAGGGAATCTGGGAGGCGAGAACAGGAACGTGAACGAGAAAGAGAAAGGGACAGAAGAGACGAATCTCATCGTTCAAGACATTAATCTAATTCCATTTAACTAATACCTTTAAGTATAACGTTTATTGTATGTGACAAAGAACAAGATATAGTAGTAGTAGTAGAAGATAGTATCGATAGATTGTATGTTAGTTTTAATCTCTTTTTTTTTTCCCTTTTACTACACAAGTCCTATAGGATGTAATTAATTAGAACTGTATTTGTTAGCTATTATGAATGTAGTAATAATTTTTGAAAAAGAGACTTTTTAGTCTCGAGAGATGTTTGGACATGTAGTTTAAACATATAATGTTTTATATACCTTACACTTTAGACAAGGTATCTATATTTCAATACAGTGGATAATTTGTGTCAATATTATAACATTGCTATATTTTTAATTTCATCTTTTTAGTTTAGCTTAGGAAGATAAAACAGAAGAAAGAAGACGCCTACAAGAAGATTGTACTTTATTTTATAAAAATGGCGTGACAAAAACTATTGGACTTTTTATTTATGTACTTATACCACTAATATTTCTCACCTCTGGATGAATTTACGTCTAATGTTAAATAATTCGATTTCATTTTTATTAGCTATATGTTGTACATTTCAAATCTATAAAGAGAATTTTACACTCGAACAAGCGGGATTCATTTTTAAAATATTTTGGTTGCTATAATTTTTAGTTTTTGTGTATACATTTTTTGTGTGTATTTTCGTGACACTAGGTTTGTCATAATTGTGTATATTAATTGTTACGCAATGATGAACTGCTATAATTCTGCGCAATATCGAATCCTGCAATAAACTTGGATCAATTTATTTCATAATGGATGTGATATTTATGAATTCATTGTTTTAAGATACGCATTTGTTTCGGATATAGGTATAGATTATTCCTAATGATATGTAAAAATTACTATAATTTTCAACAATGAATATTTCTAAACATTTTAGAGTTAAATATTACTGCTGTTTACAAACTTGCAGCTCAATCAAGTACCATGCAAGACCTGAGATAATGTTATGCGAGTATCATTTTTCAACGTTCTTATAGTTTTTATAGATTTTTTTTATTGTGAATGTAACAATAATTACAATTACGTATAAAATTTAATTTTTGTTTAATATCTATTTTAATATCTCATTGATGAGATTATGAATTTATAAAAGTAGAAGAAAGTATAAGATTTAAGTCATTATCTTTACAGGAACAAATAAACTAAATATTAAAAACTTCAGTCATTCATGTTCTACTTCATATCGTTGGTAATATTCAGAACGGTAGCTGATACATCTATGAAGGTCACAAATAAAGAGAATTAAATTATTCAAGGTAGACCTACCCACTGTAATGTATTTACCTTAGAAAAATATTTTCTAGCTTTTATCCAATTACACTGTCACTTACACATTTTAATGTTTTGAGTTGCCCTGCTTGGTTTGAAAAGAATTCCAAACTCATTTTTACTTTTAAAAAATCAAGGCCGTCATGATAATTGAGAAAAAACAATTTTCTGTTGATATAAAGTGCACTTTTGTTCAAGAATACGGCAAGATATTAAGAAAAGTTGTATAAAATATGAAATTATGACTGCACAATTTCGCACATATCGGATCACTTTGACTAACTCAGTAAACTAACTACAGAAAAATAAGTATTCTACATAAATTGTAAAAAAATTAATGTAAGTTTCTAATAAAGTATATTCAGAAAAAGAAAATACAGAACAATTACTCAATTTGAATTGTTTTTCTGTAGTTGCAATGCGAGAATACAAAACAAATACTCATTTAATCAAAGTGATCCGATGTTTGTGCATAGAATCATAATTTCATACTCTGAACAACTTTTTTCGATAACATTTTGCTGTATTATTGACCGAAATGGCACTTTACTTTAACAGAAAATGTTTTTTGTTTCTTAATTATCATAACGGCTTTGATTTTTTAAAAGTAGAAATGTGCTGGAAATTCTTTTCAAACCAAGCAGAGCGGCATCCCAAAACATGAAAACGAAATTCAAAATTTTTTATCAATTATACCTATAGTATTTTTAGTATATTTAGAGGTAGCGCTATTTCATTCTCAGACAATGTATTAAATTTTTGAAAATATGACATTTCATATCATGGCAAAATAAATTAGTATTGAAATGGATGTTGATGTAAATGGAACAAATTGTTATTAAATTTCGATCGTATGATTATATTTAGCTCGAATAACGGAAGATTTTTTGAAGAGTTTAAAAGTTGCTAGCGATATAAATACTGTATAGTAAGTTTGTAAATGTATGATGAATCATTGTTGGTCGTTGAGGTTCTTGGCGGATGTTTGAACGGACGAACGGTCTTTACGTCCAAGTAATTTTGAAAAAATTCGGCATTTATTCATATACTCGCATTTCTTATGTTTTATTTTGTATCTTGTTTTATTTTAGTAATATGAGCACGATTATTTTCACTAAACACTTAAACACCAACCCAGCCAATTCAAGTAATTTTAAATAAATATTTGTTTATTATAAACACGGGAATTTAACCAGGCATTGACAGTCATTAATTCAGTGCATAATATAAAGAATGGGTTTCGCCGATCTTATTTATTGTGTTATATTTAAGACAAAATGGAATCCGAAGTGCGGTCGTAAATGCAGAATGTATGCCTTTTATAAGTAAATGATTGTAAATAACCTCAGAATGCTACAATTTTGTTTTTAAGGTGTGTATGTCAAAATGTATTAAAATATAAATTCTTATATCTATGTATTACGACATTCAATGTCTGGCATGTTTATGCGTCAGCGTACAAGACTTGTTTCTAGTATTTGTTAATACATTTACTGCGCTGTTAATTTTTTGTCATTTAAACGCATTGAATTATATACATCTAATGCGGCCATAAGTGTTGTGCAATTGCATTTGAATTAGTTAAGGATTTATAAATTTACTAAAATATTGAAGCATATAATTGGTAGCTTAGTTATATTTTTAAACGAAACCAGCTTGGAATAATGACATGCGCATTCTGGTCAGACAGTTTTATTTTCGTTGGAGTAGTGTTTTCAACCAAGAAGGTGCGAAATTATAAAAGAAAATAAAAAAAAGTTCAATATCGGATTAAAATTTCACTTAAAACAACAATATTTAATTGCCCCGATGCATTGGGCATAGCACATTACGTATTAATTCTAAATTAACTTTTATTCTATTTAATATACTAGCTACTACTATACACTAGCGCTCATAAGTATTTGGTCACCCCATATTTCAGGATAAAACAATAAATATTTAAATAGAAATACGACTTTACAAATTGCTTGCATAATTTTGAAATGTGGTTTGGGTCATTGCTTTGTTGAAGTATAAGATTCTGAACCAAAATTTTAAATACTATTCGTCAAGAGATGTTGTTGCTACTAACATGGAACAATAACTGACTCTAAATTAAAAGTATTACTTCAGATTGCTGAATTATAGCTTCATGATTCATAGTAAAATGAACAACTTATATTTTTCCTGGAATTTTAAGGAATACCCTTTGTTGCTATTACCTGCGCTTTTATGGCGATATTACCTCCTACAAATAAACGAAGTAAATAGACAGATGTTTAATGACTATTTCGTAAATACATGCTTTATATACAAAAATCTAAGGGTGCCCAAATACTTATGAGCGGTAGTGTATAACAAAACTGTGTATTCGTGGATTAATGAGGAAACCAAGACAAACGATCGTGTTTACGCCCCCTACATTTTATTTGTTAAATTTAGGCATTTGCATTCGTTTCCTATTCAACCGCTTCGGATTCTCTATTTATTTAATGGAAAAGTATTTACTAAGATGTCAGAAATACAATATTACAGTATTTAAGTTATATTAGGTATACCCAATTAAATTATATATACAAATGGGTGGAGGTCTCAATCGTGTTCGTGATAGTTATTGAAAGAAGGAATGGGGAACAGAGAGAACAGATGTTTAAGACAATTCAAATACGTCTGCTACAAATTGCATGGCTCCCGTGTTGATGTGACTTTTGTACAATTATCTAACCAGAATGGACCTAAATGAGTTTTGGCGTTTGTACTGATTATTACTTGCAAAACGTTTAATTGCAAAGTACGTATTTAAAATATGTTTGGTTTCGGAATAGCCATATAGAAATATGCCAACAGGAATTTCAACTTACTGAAATAACTCTTACTACAGCTAGTTTGGAAAGAATCCAACTAAGGCATTCCGCGTGTTTTACATGAACTTTGAATCCGCTGGTTTCTTCACTGCAAATAGTAATTTAGTTGTCCAAATATATATAATTTTTTTCCAAAGTTAGTATGGTAACGGTTGTTCTATGTTTAACTTATTAATATATCTTAATCCACAGTCTCCTACAATTGTTGAAGCAATTGCAAAAATCGTGGAGTACTTCGTTAGGTGCATCTATGTCGGTATGTATTTTATTTGCTTATTTTGCATGCAAATGCAACTCATTTCAAATTAACCAGTTTAGCTTCAATTCGACAACCTGGGAAATCTTAAGGTGTTGGTTTTGTATTAATTAATAAATTACTTGTATGATAATTTTAATTTACATTAATTTTTCTTTTTAGTTAGTAGTAATTTCTCTTTGTTCCAAATTTGAAGATTTGAGCAACGTTTAAATTCTAGGTAAGTCAATTATAATTTTTTTTAGAAAACGGAAAGTTAGTGTTGTAGTTCCTGTGTAACTACTTTAGCGCATATTGTAATTAACTTGGTTGATATCTATGCACTTATTGTTTGTGTTGTTACGCCTATTTTTCAGCATCCCAATAATTATGAACTGTATAATATGTAAGTTTTTATTAGCTGACAATATCTTCTTGGATATCAAAGTGCTTCAATTCAGCGAGAATGTAGCATGTAAGTAACAGTGAACTTAATCTTACAGTTTTCAGCAACCTAATAAAGAAATCAAACCAAACTGGCCTTTTTTCATACCTTCTATATTTCCAGTGATTTTACATCCAGTACTAAGTACAACGTCGATAATAAAGTATGCATATATATTTCGTGACCATAATAACAGATCTTATCAGAACTAATTTTTGGATTAGGTTTATAATTGTATGTAAATTAGAAAACTTCTTGAATAAAATGATTTCAGAATGGCTTTTAACTGTTTTGAAAACTAAATCATTTAAATTGAAACTGTAATTTACAAAATTAATTGTCGAGATTGCGATGGCCGTTACATTTGTTAAACCATTCCGGTAATCTGAACCAATTTTTTAAAGAAAAGAACTAAATATTCCTGATTTTTTTTTAAATTTTGATCAATAACGGCTAGACTAAAACCATTACTTTGGCAACGCAAAAAAATCACGGAACGTACTGTATTAGTAACCAGTAGATTATAGTGTTTCCAATTACAGTAGAGCGTCGATTATCCAAATAATGTAATGGTTCGGATAATCAAAATTCACTAAAAATTTAAAGAAAAAGGAAGGTATAAGATAATCAGCCTGGAGCTGCGAATTCTCTTGAAGATATCGACGACTAAGATGGTAAAACTTTCCAAGGGGGTTGTTTTGTCTTCAAAATCCATGTCATTCGTTCTGTTCAAGAAATCTCTTTAAATTCTCGGAAAAAGAAACTGCTACTGGGGCGTCAGCACTTAATTTCTCACCATGAATCTCCATTTGTCGAATGCCACGTAATTCGAAATTTTTCAAGCTTCATGTTTAATACGACTGCTTTTTCACACAAAATGGGTCCAGAAGCCCGGTTTTGCAAAAATCAAGTGAGTGAAAGAATTTAGATTTGTTTTTTCATAGTTTTACGATATGAACTACCTCGTCACTGTCAAGATTAAGTGCATACTTAGTGAATGATTGTTTATTCTTGTTATCGTTGAGTTACCAACACCAAACTTAGTAGCTAGTGCCTGGCCCGTTTCGCCTTTCTTCAGCCACGTAGTAATTTCCATTTTATCTTTCAATGAAAGCGCTGCTCTCCTTTTGTCGATATGCTGCAAGTTTTACTTACAATGTGTGACCATGAATGATTTGAAACTGATTGGTAACCGACCGTATGAGTGTGAAAAATCTAATGAGCAAATTACAAAATTCCGTAGTAAAGAAATATTGAAACAGCTAACCCTATTTCTAAGAATTAATTTGGGTTTTTATCCGTGAATCATTTCACCATTTCACTATGAACCCGTCCTCTCGGAATACCACTCAAGAAATACTCTGTAAAAGCATTGAGTACTAACGATGCTCGACCAGAACCGTTCCTTGAACCGATTATTTCTTCTTCCCACGAACCCAATTCGGATAATCGACACTCTGTTGTATTGATTCATGGGTTATGTTGTGTATATAAAGCAGAAAATGCAGTTAATTTCAGAACCTCAATATCTACTTCACTTTCTGTGGAAGTATACGAACCCCGTTTCTTTTATCTTAATATTCTTTAGCTACTGTTCAATTTTCAGTTTAAATTTTGTAGCATTTCATTTCCGTTGGTTTAGATTGAAAGTTTTGTTCGTAGTAATTATCCTTGTCACACTACAAATAGCCAATCTAGTAATTTTAGACAAAACTGTGGAATACTTTTCATTTTTAATGAGCCCCATTAGTTAATTTTTTTGGGAGGTAGAACGAAATAACTGGGAGTTTGTTGAAACAAATCCGGCCCATGCAATTTGGAATGATTGAGTTCTACAGCTCGCGCTAATTGCTAACTAATATCTGAAAAAATTAACTTGTGAAAATTCGTCGACCAGCAAACTGCTGTAGCATCAATTGAGATGTCTAGGTCCACCGACGAACGTGAAATTATATAGTAAGATTATTTTTTAAAATTGTTTCTTTTTTCATTTAATTTATTCAGTTTATTAAATTTGATGTAATTTTAAATGAAAATGTAAAAAAATACAATGAATGTCTCGGAAAAACTAAACTACATATGTTAATCGGCAAGGAGGAAAAAGATTTCTAAATCAGAAAGAATTAGAACAGGTTTAAAAAAGGGACAAGTTTGGACAAGGAATCAAAGAAAAAAAGAAACAAAGAACTGAAATGAGACTTCTCAGAAGAATAGATAGAAAAACAAGCCTAGATAAAGTAAAAAATTGTACAATCGGAGAAAATTTAAAAATACAGCCTATACAAACTTAATGGACAACTCAGATGGCTACGGCATGTTTATGAGACTAAGAGGATATAAACTGGTAAGAAGAGTTCCACAGTCAATCGTGTGATCCAAACAATATAACAAATAGTTAAACTTATTTATTTAGTTACAATTAAAAAATACCATAAAAAATTGCAAACTATCTACATATCTTCTGTATCAGAATCAGAGTCCGCTTCCATAGCTTGTTTAGCAGACTTTTCTGCTTCAGCGAAAACAATTTCCGGCACCTTTTCGTGCTTTCCTTTTGTGTCTGCGCTAACCCACGATAATTCCAATTCAAAGTTTTTATCCTTTAATTCATCATGTACTAAATATATGCTGCAAAAAGAGAAAATGTATTTAATTGATCATCACGACCTCTCAAAATAACATGCAACAGTTATCGTGAATCGTCCCGATTGAGCACGAATTCGAAAACAAAGGAAATAAGATTCGGTAACTTACATTCTTGCCGCTTCCTTTACCAGTTCTTTCGTTGTCATATTAGATAACTTCAATTTCTCTATTTCAGTTTTCGCCGATTGTTTAGCTTTTCCTATCGCACATCCATAATAACCCTTCAAATAAAAGGAGTTATTGTATAAATAATATGCATTACTACAATACACTTACGTATGACACTCCAGAAGGATCCATCATGTACATTTGAGGTCCATCAACTTCGTCGTATGTACCCAAAATTACGCTACAACCATAGGGTCTTACTGCACTATACAAAGTGTATGCATGCATATACATGCTGACTCGATCATTTAAATATTTAAGAGGTATGCTAACACTATATTGTGCCCTATAATTTGCTGCTTCCCTTCGAGCGATTTCTACTGCTTGCCTAGCATCGGCTATTAAACCAGAAACGGCCTAAAAAAAAATTAGTGTATCTCTAGTAAGGAAGGGTCTATACAGTAAAACCTGTTCACCTGTTCTAGTAATTTGGGAAGGTTGTATTGGAAAAGTATTTTTGAATTTGATTTATTATTATTGTTTATGCCCAACAATAACAAAAACGCAATTTTTAATGCCGTCTCAATTTATCTTTCACAGACTCTTCTCTTTTTCGATCCATGGTTTAGTTGGAAATTTTAGCTATTCCTATAATTGGTCTATTTCTTAAAATCGTACACGGAAAAACCCACAGTCGCAGAGTCATTTTAGGCAATTTTGGCAATAAGGTTTTCATCAACAATAAATAATTATGCACTCACTATTAACAGGCTTCGTATGTATAGTGAGCGAAAATGATTGATAATGATTCAAATAGTCCGCGCAAAATTCTAGGGATTATATCTAGTTTAAGTTTGTTCCCAATATTATGAACAAAAATAGAATTATAATGAATTAATGAATATGCCTTTGACATAATCGTTTATTGGTAAGTAATTAGGTGAGATTAATATTTTATTTTAAATTGTTACATTTCTGAAAATATTGTGATTAATATAGATATAAAAATAAAGTTAAAAATTACATTAATTACTGCGAAAAAATTATTCCTATGGTCTCATGTATAATAAGTGTATAGGGGATTTTATGTTTGATAATGCCAATTTGCATATTTGGTTGCCGACCATCTCACCCTCAGTCATTTTCGCTCATATTAACATACACACACAGAAGGAGCGCTGCTTTCTTCATACGGCTGCCATCTATGGATTAACTTACTCCATAGCGATATAATTCTCATGATTGATAATAAGAGTTTAATTATAAGCTGATCATTTTTAAGTAATTTTATATGATGTGGTTTGGTACTGACTGATTGTAATAACTAGCAAATACAAGGGCAATTATATGATGCATGTGGCAAAATAATTTGTATAATTAACATGTGATGCGAAAGAAAGTGAGAAAAAGAAAGTTGTAAACCAAGAATAACACGCAAGAAATGAAATAAGATTAGAAGCTGAAAAACTAAATAAAGTGGGAGATACCAACAATAATGTAAAATAGGAAGAAATATGAAAGAAGAATATGTACATCAACTCGATTAGTCTACTTAGTAATCTGATGCTTGTAAAAGCACTACTACAACAAATATCATTTACTATAAAATGTAGTAAGTTGCATATTATATTGATTCTTATGATTGCTAAAATAGTCACCAGTACTTCTTTAGTACAGGTCCTAAGTACTTCACCAAAAGCAGTCATACGGCTTCAACTTCATAAGAAAATTTAAGCTATTGTGGGTATGAATATGCAATACAATTTCCTTAATTTGAGTTTCTAATCTTCTAGAAACATATATTTATAGAACTTATATGAAAGCATTTAAAATTTCGCAAATATGCAAGTAGTTATGATAGGGCAAGCTGCACACATTTTCTAGCATTTACTAATATTGCTCAACAGATTGCAAAAGTTAAGGAACTTTACCTTTAATATTAAACTTGTTCTACTTACCATTCCTACATGTCCATCGATATTAAATATTCTTCTATTTGCTCCTGGTTCATAAAGTTTTGACGTTACCAATTTTTCAACCGCAAACACCACACCATCTTTCCCTTTCAAACCTATAGCTGTTCCACTATTTTCTACCGCTTTAACAGCATATTCCACTTGAAAAACCCGCCCGTCTGGCGAAAATTGTGAAGCTGATAAATCGTACTATAATTGTAGAGGTTATACGTAAAAGAAACACATATGACCAAAAAATGATAATTCTTACCCCAGTCCCAATTGAACTCATACTTAAGAATATGTGTCAGAATTTTAAGCTTGGACCACTATTACTTATATGTTATAGTGATTTGCAATTTGTTTGCAGCGGTATATTTTGACAGAAGAAATAAGTACTGCCAACATATCATTGGATTAAATTATTTAACAGGCTGGCCAATAGACATTACTGTGATAATTTTGTTTGTTAAACTTTAAAAGGGAAATATTTGGAAATGGAATATTTTTCCTTCGGCAATAATTAACATGTATCTTTTAACCTTTCCATTTAGTTAATAAGAAATAGATATATATGACCAAAAATACACCTAAGAAGTACGTACTATTGCGACAACAAAATATCGGACACTTAAGAATAGTTTAAATCTGGCTTTTGCCTTGTCAAATGTTATTTAATTTTTAAATCATTATTGACTGCATATAGGTGCTGCTAAAAAGTGCAAGAAATTACATTACTTGGGGAAGAATGATCCATATTTGGAGTCACTGAAGGCACTATTCACGACATTAAAGAGAAATGCCTACATCAAAGTTAAAATGACCATGCCAAACGATGGCTTTACGCTGCTAAAAAACAGTCAAAATAGTCTATAAGAATTGTCCGGATTTTTGTTGCCGCAATAGACTTGCTTCTATCACTTTCTTGGTTAAATATGTTTCATTTCTATTGTATTGATTCTACATCTAGTTTCCTTTTATTTGACCTAGAAAGTGGTAGAGGCAATCCAAAAGATAGCTTCTCTGTAAGCATTTTTTAAATTTCGCGGATAGTTTAAGTTGGTAGTTGCAGCAATAGTGACTTATTCAATAATCATACAAATGTCAAACTGTCTGTCACTTTGACAGTTAAAATTTAAAGTATTTGTATCTGTTTGTTGCTGTGTATTTTCCTATTCCCCTTGAAAGTCCACAACTAATTAATTGTTACATTTAAACATTATTATTGTTGCTTAATTAATCGCAATTGAAATTTTTGCATGTGATAAAATTTTAGATATCTTCTCCTCTACCACTTTCAGGTCAATCAAGCAACAAATCGAGAGTAAACATTTTTTTAATTTTGCAGACAGTCTAAGTTGGCAGTCCTGCCAATTTTTAAGCACAATGAATGCGAATTCACTATTGCCGGACATGTCAACTTAAACTATCCGCGAAATTTAAAAAATGTTTACTGGGATATATTTTCAGGACGTTACAACAATACAATGGCAGGATATCCTGTATACATTTTTTAATTCCAAAGAAATTGAGGAAATATTAGGTGAAAATTCAAATGATTAAACCAATTTATGAAACAATTTAAAATAAGTACTATTGAAAGTTAAGGCATCGCGTTCGATGTTTATTTATTTTTGGGAATGTCCACGTATGCACGTAATTCATATAATGCAAAGTACAAAACTTGTTGTCTACCTTGTTAAATGTCATTGTTTTAGGTTAGAATCATGTTAGAATATTTTGTATATTAAACGATGGTTGTAAAATATTAGTAAAATGTTTCCTTTGGTACATATAGTTGTGCATTTTTGAAAATAATTCCAATTTTACATTGATAGAAGCTAAATTAGATTTTTGGTAAAAAATACGTTTGAAGATGATTAAGAACTGTCGAAATACGCATCCAGAAATAATAAAATATAGGTTCTTAGGTTCAAAGGAAAATACAGTGTTGTAGATTATTAATAGAGTATTACATTGTACTTTTTGATTTTAACATATTCAATAATGTGCTTATCCCCATCTTCAGTAGCAGTTATCCATTTTTTTTAAAGTTCGCACCGCTTTTTTATTTTTATATTTTAAGCGAAATAGATAATGGAAGCGTTAATGAAGGACATGACTATACAAAATAAGTTATCACTTGATTAGTTTCGCATTACTGTTTCTTCAAATGCGTTATGACACGCACACAGTACAGGCGCTAGCACAAAATCAATACCCTTCAGAGACATTCATGAAATCAACTACTCAAACGAAACTTTTTGAATATGAATACATCCGGTGTAAGACGACGAAAAGAAGGAAAGGTGGGTACTAATTTTTCATTTGTTTAAATATTCTTTTAAGATTCCTTCAAAGGAATGGCAAATTATCCTTAATTATTGTATTTGTGGTAGTCGCTTTTGCTTAATTGTTTTCTCTTCTTTACATCTTTATATTTTATATTTTTTTAGGAATATCCATGATTTTGTATATACCTGTAAGTCTTCCCAAAAATGTTACTCTATTTTTGTAATAACCTAACCTAGGTTGTATTTCTTGTTTTGTGACAGATTTAGTTATTAACAGTATAATGTTTGTTTATATGCATATATGTGGTTGCAAACTTCTTGTATATAATCCACAATGTTAATATATATTTATTTGTTGTAGCTAAAAGAACAGAATGGCCGACCAATCCAAAAAGCACAAAAACAAAGAGGAAAGGAACGAGTGGATCTTCACTACGTCAATCTGTAATATGCTTAATTCTTAGTGGCGCAATTTTTACAATATTTATGTGTAAGAATGTTCTGCATGATTTAAATATTTATGACATATTTACTACTGTTTTGATTTTTAGTTTTATATGTAGATTATATTCCTTGGCACTTTCATCATCGAGCAATAGACAGGGTCGTAAAAGCTTTTGGATACTATGAGCCTGTACATGCAGTTGTAATTGATGCTGGTAGTACAGGTTCTAGAGTACTTGCTTTTACCTTTCATAAAGCATATCTAGGTAAGTACACACAATATAACATTATTTGAAAGTTATATAAATAATTTGAATTCCTCTAGATGGCCATTTAGTACTGGACAGGGAACTGTTTGTACACACTAAACCTGGTTTATCATCATATGCAGACAATCCTGAAGCTGTGAGTAGTTTTGAAATTGGATTTTAGAGAGAATGGTATATGTATAAGTATTCAGATTGGATACGAATCTTCACTATTTCCCTTCTTCTTTGTTTGATATTAACCATCATGTTAAAAAATAGTTACAGAAGTATGTTAAGATTTATTTCCAATTGCGTAATTTCAAACTAGGTTTAATGCCTTTAATTTGAATGCAAAGTAGCTGAGATTAGATGAATACATAGATTTCGCGTACTTCCAGTAATTATCTAATTTGTAATTTGGTAATGGGAAATTCTCAGCTGAAAAACAAAATTACTTCCTGGACAAAAGCATTGTGGGTCACTGTGGTACATACAGACTGTGGGTTATGGGATGATTCATGCATGTGCCAATTAATTAAGGGCAGGAATTGAATTTAAAACTTTTGGATTGGTGTCAGTGTTATTAGAATTCTTTAGTGAATTACGTTCACTTGCAGTCAGTCCTTTCCCCTTTCTTCCTAGTATAAATCATTTTCATACATCACCAATGCATGTTAAATTCTTTTGTATATCCTTACTTCTGAATTGAATGGTGCGGAAATCACTTGTTGAAACTCCATAACAAATAACTTAAAACAAGAGACTTTGTAGATTTAAAAATATTTCATTATAGTATCACTACAATATTGTTTCACCACACTGTAGCTTCAGCAGGTGGATGGATACTAAAGTGAAGTATTATTATGTAGTGAAATGATATTGTAGTTCGTACTATAATTAAATATTTTGAAACCTACAAAGTCTTTTGTTTTAAGTTATTCCTTACTTCTGAATTCTGTCGAATATTCTTTGATTTCGAAACCTATCTCAAGGCCCCAAAACAGTTTTTTTTTCTGTATATGTGGTTATGTTTTGGATCACTCAGCAATCCAATTTTAGTTCAGCCTATAACTAGAGTGGTGTGGGTCTGAAGAACTTGTACACCCTTGCCTCCATACACATATACAAAGTTGTAAACAGTTGTTTTCTGTTTCCGTTTGACACTGACTATATTTTTCAAATTAAATAATTGTGCTTAAAGCAGTAATAAGCAATATGGAAGGAAATTTTATGCCAGTCCCACACATTCGGCGAAGCTTGCCAAGCCCTGGCCAAAGCTAACGTGAGAATCGCAAGTTTGTCGTGGTTAGCTGTGATTTGGCCGTTTCCTTGTGTTCGTTTTGGTGTCGGTGAAACATACCAAGATCAACAGAAATTCGCGTGCACACTGACAAACAACCAATTCTCCGTCTATATACATGTTGGTACCGACAATTTTTTCTTAGTTCTTCAAACTTTATAAGTTGCAGCACTGTTTACAAGTTCATCAAAGTCCGCCATCATCTCTATTACAAGCATTGCTATATTGGCCAAACTGCCCAATGGCCAATGTGTGGATAGCATATATTTGAGAATAAATGATGTTGCAATCCCGTCGGGAATTGTTTCATTGCATAAAATTATATCCCGAGGTTATGACTAAAGCACCTCGATAGGCTACAACTGTTATTTTTTTCACTTATGTCGCAGTATTGACAAATTTGGGGATCAATAAAACCCAACAATTTCTTTGGACAATACGTTTAAAAATATTACACTTCTGTAGTAAATTTCTGATAAAACAAATCAATTTTTTATTGATGTAAAAATAATTTGATTTGATCATAAAACACCTATGATAAGACTGTCCTGTGTAAATCGGAAAGTGCCAGATTGGCTGTAGTCTCAAATTGCAATGATTTGCATTTTCTGCATTGATTTGTGAAATTTAACATAATTTTTTATTATTTAAAGTATAATATAGGTTATTTTGTTTGCAATTATGTATTAAGTTTGCTTAATACGAAACTAATGCAATTTAACTGCTTTGCTTCTATTGCATTTTAAATAAAATAATGGTGAATATCAAATTATTTTATCTGAGCGTTTTGATGGTATCTTGTTGCGTTCAATACATTTGATAACTTTACTAAGATGATCGGTGTTATCTCTAATTTCTTTTTATAGAAAATATTACTTGATAATAAAAATAAAAATTTATGTAAGGTATATGCGTAGTTAAATATTAATTAAGTGCTTTTATGCGAAGGCGTTTGAATGTATAGGAAGATTCCCACGTCTGTATAACGAACACGAATGCACTTGTAAAATTAGCACAATATTTTAAAATTTTACTAAGTATGTCATAGTACCGTTATTTCCATTATCATAAACATTCTCTTATTGGAAAACCTTAACAATTCTCTGATACTGATGAGGTAATTTCGTGTTGCGCAATTTGTAGAATTGCTTTTACGTAAATTGCAATAATTGCTTGTGCAAGGCATGCGTTTCCTTATAATGCCTATAATATATGACATCGAAATTGCAACACTAGAAGAATGGGTGCGAACTTTTCGACCAAACTTGACAGAAACGATTACCTACATATATATACATACATAATAATTACTGGATGAATTTACATAATGATTGAGAATATATGTACTATTGCAGCAACAAAAAAATCGGACACCTAAGATAATTTAGTTTAAGTCTGGCTTTTGCCTTGTCAATGTTATTTCATGTTAAGATCATTAATGAGCAAATGTCATATTGCATTTAAGCGCAGCTGAAAAATGCAAGTGATTACATTACTTGGGCAACAATGGTCTATAAGAAGACTATAGGTAATAGATTTAAAGTGTTAGAAGGCACTATTCATGACATTAGATATAAATGCCTACATCAAAATTGACATCAACTTGAAAAACGATTTACTTATATTGTTTAAAAACAGTCAAAGATAGTTGTCCGGATTCTTGTTTCCGCAGTAGTACATACGTATATGTACAGGATCCATATTTTATTATTATATACAAGGGATGTTCTCTTTCTGCTGAACCTAGACAAGTAAAACACAATACAGTTTTTTTCATAACTTATGCATCAAATTAAAACTGAAGAAAGTTCCAACAAAGTCAAAGAAAATTATGGGAGAAATTTTTTTATTATCAGAGGAAAGCCGAAATGAATTTTTGAAATTTTGGAAGGAAGTCGCATACAATTATTGCAATACCACTGGTTTTACTTATGCTTATAGTTTAGACGTAGAAATATAAACAATAGTAACGTTTAGGCATATCTTTACTGCGCTCAAGTGGATGTTAGACGATAGGGACGCTGCATTTTCAAGGTCGAGTTCATTGAACGACCATAAATCCGTCGCAAATGTTTAGGCAGAGAAATGTAAACGCTCGTAAAATGCGGTGAATATGTATAGCAAGGTCAAGTGGATTCTAAATTTCCTATGAACTCTTGTTATATCACGCCTATTAAGAATCCATTTCATAACAATGTTAATGATAACGTTGATGTTAAGGTGTTAACAGTAATGGTAACGTTAAGGTGGTTCACAATAATGTTAATGTTGAAGTTCGGATTTTCAAAAAGTTGAAATAGTGTAAACCAACGTTTTAAAATAGTAAACGTAAAAACATAACCTTTACTGATTTGTGATTATTTTTTCTTTATTTATATTGTTTGTGCTTATAATGTTAAGAAGAGAGGAATTGAAATTGAAGCAGGCATAATATAAAAAAATAGGAAATCTGACTCCGAGTATAGTAATAAGTACGCCTAGCTATAAATAAGGTTAGATTTGGTGCAGATTTATTAATAGCGGTAGTGCACATATTGCAAAACTTTGCTTTCATTGGTAGATGTTAACCATGATATTAAGAAATCCAAAATAGTTTTAGAACGTTAACATGATGATTTAACATTACCATTACCATGTACCATGTATTTTGAGTTTTCACACCCAACATACCATTACCATTAACATTAATATTATTGTGAAAGAGCAGTAACAAAATATTTATCTAAATCCATATCCAGTAAATATCTTCATATATGAATACCTTTTTTATTTATAGTAGGTGTAGTAGGATCGAAAACGATATCAGCGTTAAGGATAACATTTTAAAGCATGTAATAAAGCAACGATTTACAGCTTACATTCTTTCTCTATGTGGATATGTCATACCAGCCAAACCCTTCTGGAAATGACCCTGCGTCCAAGTTTCTTTGCAATTTTTAGAGAGGTTCAGGACAGTTGGATGTAGATACCACTCTCAAATTATGTTACCATAATTGTAAATTTTTCGTTCGTCCGCTTTCTGATTGGCTGGTTGCTATTTCTAATTACGTTAAAATAATCTCAGTTGAAAAAGAAAGCAACATTTTTCTAGTTTAATACACGAGTTTTCCGGGAACGAAGAATACGCCTAGGTGTATGTTTATTGTTTAGACAAACAAAGGTAAACGATAGTATTTTTTTTTACATTCAATGTATCTATGCATCCGTGAAAGCTAATCTCCAAAACATTTTTCCAATCTGCCCGCGTTAGGTTTTTATTTCATTTTTAAATGCGTCCACCGGATATTCAGCTGAAAGAAATTATTGGGTGTCAGATCTGGTTGAACTTGAGACAAACAAATTGCAGTATACTATTCAGCATTAACAGTACAGAGATCCTTCAGTACTATAGTGGAAGCATGTCCTATAGTTACAAAAACTTTTGTTCGAGTCGAGTGTCATAACCATTAAACACTTAGGCAACTTGCTTAAAATTTCACACAAAAGTTGTTGAAAAATATCGTGACCTGCTAGAGAAGTTCAGCGGAAAGAGAATATCCCTAGTGCTATCTTACCTTGTGATTTAGGAACCAAAGTTTAGTAAAATTACCAAACAAAGACCCATAACGTTTTCAATAATTGAAGTTTATCCCTTTCTATGTTATTTTATTTATTAAATCTGCACTTAATGTAATATGTTATATATTAAATATAATGCTTATATACAAGTTTTGAAAGAATTGGTTGGAATGTTTTCACGTTGTTGTATGATATCAGTTATAAAAATTAATCCCTAAATTTCAGGGTGCTGCCACCATTGCCAATCTTATAGACAAAGCAAAAGAAGAGATACCTAAAGAATATTGGCCCAAAACGCCGTTAATATTAAAAGCAACGGCCGGTTTAAGGCTATTACCACATGAAAAAGCTGAAGCCTTATTAGATGCTGTAAAAAGTCTCTTCAAGAGAACGCCATTTTTAACTGACAATAATTCGGTAGCAATTATGGATGGGACCGACGAAGGAATATTCTCCTGGTTTACCGTCAATTTTCTTCTAGGTATGTTTCTATATTGTTTTCCCATTTAATTAGGATTGTCATAGTAATCAATAAAAGTTTGTTTAAAATGCAAAACTCATATTTTAGTGATTGTATTGGTATGACCTTAAATACAGTCATACAACATGGTTAATTTGTCCTGTATTGTATTTAGCAAATGTTACAATATTTTTCAGAGCTCTTTAATTACAACCCTGTAAGAACCGTCGCTGCGTTGGATTTAGGAGGGGGTTCTACTCAAATAACATTTTATCCAACAACTCCATCTTCACTTTCCGAAAAGCAATTCATTCACGATGGTGTAACACCTGCGGGAGTTATACCAGTCTACACGCACAGTTATTTAGGACTTGGGTTAATGGCCGCTAGGAAAGAAATTATAACTCATAATAAAAAAATACAACAGAGGTTGTAAGTGAGTGCGTTAACACAGTCGTTAAAAATCGCAAATTTCATTACTCTGGAGTGGATTACTATGTGAGTGGACCCGAGAAATATTTGACAACTATTGTACCTGGAGACTCTATGACTGCGAGAGAAGAAACTCCTATAGTTGATTTTGACAAATGTTCGCAATACATACATAATTATGTAAAGAGTATTGCAAAACCACCAGTAGAATTGCCAGATAAATTAATATATGCTTTCAGCTATTATTTTGACAGAGCAGCTGATATTGGTTTGATTGATGAATCTACAGGTGGTAAAGTAAAAGTAAATGATTTCAAAGCCGCAGCCGTGCGAGGTACGAAATGTTTTTCTTGTGTGTAGGAATACTTTTCTTTATTGAATATACTTTTAGTTTGCAAAGAAGCTAACGCTGATCAACCCTTCATGTGTTTGGATTTAACATTTATTTGGATACTTTTGGAAAAAGGTTTTGGTTTAGGACCTGACACTACAATATTTGTAAGTATTAAAAAGATACATTACAATGCTTTCTACATAAATGCATTTCATATTTCAGTTATATAAAAAGATATTAGGGCATGAAATAAGTTGGGCTCTTGGAAGTGCATATAGTCTACTGCAAGGATGAACAGCACCTGGCACAATATCTTTTTCTTTACATGTGCCTTATTTCATTACTCTCGGTTAGGTTCTATTAGGCTGTGCAATTAAGTAATTCCAATTTTAATATTGAATCACGAATAAATGTTTTTACAACGTTTAGTTTTTTTACTTAAATATTATGTTTCAAGTGTTTGATAAAATTTTGATTAAGCCAAATATATCAGGTTACGTAAGTAAATCTTCATTTTGAGAACTGGTATTGAAAAATAACGAATTAATGAGACACAAAAAATGTTTCAAATCGGGTGCTTGGCTGGTCAATTCTTTCTAGTTTCACCGGAAGCACAAGTAAACTTGCACAATTGCTGGATTTTGTTGTAAGTTTGATGAGATCAAGATAGTAGTATTCAGCTTCTAAACTGTGACAGCAGAAGTTTATGTTAATCTGACAAATGATACTTGTACTTGCGTATATAGCATAGAAGAGACTGCATGCCTATACTATTATTCATTCATACGGGCACGCGATCTACTGAGTATCATTGAGGTAAACTAATCACCTCTGTCCATGAACACAACCGTTGGGAAGTATTCGGTCAAATGGAGGCTACGACGCATCTCTCTGTCTCTCTCATGCAAACATAGTGGAAACAACGTGGAAAGATGCGCAGAACTCATTTGGCCCCCTTTTTTCCTAAAGGTTGTGTACATGTTGGATACAAGATTCGGTTCGTATGCTTCTTTCATACACGGTTGACCTTTTGACAATGCAATATATGGACAATGAATTGCAACACCGTTGTGCGTGACTACAGAGGGAGCGAGGCTCGACAGCGCCCCGAATGTTATATACCGCCGATCGGCGATGACCGTTAAGCATGGCGTTGTCATACGGCTGTTTATTTTCGATCCCTATATTGCACGGTAGGGGGATTAGGCATGTATACGAAATATATAGCCTCTTTCACAACCTATACATAAAATTAAAACAGAAGAAAATTCATAATAAATCAGGTTGTAAGAGAACAAAAATTGCTACCATCACAGTAAAGCCGAAATTTATGAAGTTCCGTAAGAAACGATTCGATTATCGTTGAGATTACCTGTCTTATGTCTTATGTCTTATGTCTTATATAGTATCTCTTAGTCTCTTATGTAGACGAAGAAATGTAAACGCTAGTAAAATTCGGGTCATATCTTTAGCAAGGTTAACTAAATACTACGATAGGACGTGTTTAATTGCATAGCCGTCGTATCTAACGCCGGGTTCATCAAACTTTGAGTCTTTTAAGTCCATATCCAGACATCTGTTGCGTTAAATAACTCAACTGCTTACTGTATAGACAACGAAATGTAAACGCCAGCAAAATTCGATCTATCTGTTTAGCAAGGTCAAGTGGATATTGGTTTCAATCAATTAGTGAGCCTTTTATCGAATCGTTCCAACGTACGAGCGCACTACGAAGGAATCGTTGAGGTAGAATAGGCGGTCATTTTTTGCTCTACATTCACTGACTTACCTGATATAATCTTATAAATGATTTTGACGCATAACTTGTGAAAAATCCTGATATTTTGCATCAAATTAAAATAGAAAACACTTCACACCAATACAGAAAAAATTGTAAGGGAGATCGTTTTCCTACTATTATAGGAAAATCAAAACGGGTTTTCAGAATGAAATTATTTTGAAATGCAAATAGAGGAAAATGGGGACGAATTTTTACTGTCTACAAAGAAATGTAAACGACAGTAAGTTCGGCCTATATGTTAAACAAGGTCAAGTTGATATTTGGATAGGACGAGTATGTTTAATTTTACGGACACCGCCTATCGAGATATTTCTTGCGGTAAATAAGTTAACAGTCTTAGAACTAAACTTTTATTTTCTTATGTTCTTTTTATTCATTTTCTTGTACAATCATTGACTTGATTGTACCTTATATAATCTTATAAATAAATTTGAGTGTAAATATTTTTTCTGATTTTGATTAGTCCCGGAAAGTAACAATATCTGGAGAAACGTCAAGCAAGTTAATGGAAGCAACGTGATATTGCCGCATTATAATGCAAGACCACATGCAGTAAAGATGATTCGAAACAAAAATTTAGAGCTCTATTCACCATACTTCTCGAACCTTCTGTCCACGGATCACCACCTTTTTTGGCTACTACAAAATGCTTTGAATTGCTAAACTCCACGATGATCGAATGCGGCAATTCGTTGTTGGTTTTTTGAATTCAATCTTGTAAACGTCACTAAAATGCTCGCTGGTATACTGTCATTGATAACGGTGACTAATAACCATCTCCGATTTTTTATATTCAATTAATTATTCTTAATGAGAAAATCGAGTTATTTATTAATCAACCTAATACATACAGACTTATCGACAGTGATTGTCCACCATGTGACCTGTAATTTTATTTAAATCTGGGAATTTTTGTGTTCATAGGTTTATGATATTTGCATATCACTAGGATCATATAGCATTTGACATAGGCGTACAATCGCAATTCACAATTTTTGCTGTCATTCTGTACGTTTTCGCTCCATTATTTTTATCATACGTACATTCAAAGTAACAGAACTGTACCTCTCAGTACACACGGCCGTTTCATCGAATTTCTGCGTAAGATAAGCGAAGTAGAAATATAGCATACAATAAGAATAATTATTTTAGGTTAAACTTGAAAGGTATTTGACAATTTGAAAAGGAGGATACAATTATGTATTAGAACAGAACGGATCACATTTTGAACATTTATTGTAATTTCACAGAATTTATTTACTTTACTCTTAATGTAGCAACAGCTGTTAGACTAACTGAATAAATAAATTTGTCGCAATTATTAAATTTAAATCTATTTCAAATTGAGAGGCATAGAATGAAAATTTACGGTCTATCTAGCGATAAAGTCAAAAGTAAATAAAAAAGGTAAAAACAATTTCTTTTTATTTAAAAATGCGCACCCTGATTAAAATTTTATAATACGCCACTTTTTGTAATATTTTACATAAAGCAATAGTGTACTACCAACTGCTGTTATTCGGGTTGCCTAATTTAGTAGTCACGTGGTCGTAAATAAACAATTTTAATTCAAGCGAAATAAGAATAAAATTCATAATAATAAAATATATTTATTAAAAATGTATCATGCATATAAATATTTATATTAAAATAATATTAAACACAACGAGGTACTTGAGGTAAGCACATATTGTAATACGCAGTTTTATCCCAAAATTCAGGTCCTTTCCAACCAACCCAACCTTTGCTCTGAATTATCTGCAGATTCTCGCTACCAGTATAATGGGGATCTAATATAAGAAATTTTATAGTTCCAGTCTGGCGATTATAATCAACTCCTAAGATTGTGTGAGCTAAAACACCTCCGCCTAAAAATATTAATTTAAATATTTTCCTATTGCGTTCTTATTAATAAGATTAACTCACCTATCATAACTGGTGAACCTTGCGTTTGAAAATGATTTAACAGTTCTGACCCTTTGGTAGCTACATCCTCACCTGAACTACAATACAATATTTTACAAGTAACGTTTAATAGTGAACTGAGAACAAAATTAACTTCTGTAGATCCAATCCATTGTCTTGATCCGATAAAATTCGACGATTTATCTCCAATATCTACCAAACATTTTTGAATATCTTTGAAAGTAGGCACTGATTTATCTACATAGCCTTGTAAATAAAACCAGGATGCAAGAGTTTGTAGTGATCTATACGCGCATCCCCACCCGTTATCATCCATTCTGTCTTGGCAGTAGTGATAATATTTATAACTGCCTTTTACGATAGCTACATCACCACCTAAAATTGTACGAGATGCTATGTTAAATTATGGTAAGCTTATTCATAAGGAAACAATGAAGTCTTTTTTTTATTGGTAAGACGTCCTTCAGAATTTCACTTGTCAATTAATTTTATAATCCTGATGATTTACGCATATGTTAGCAACCAAGTAGTGATTGAGATTATCACAAAAAGTTAAAAAAAAACAATTTAAACTTCTGAATTCGAGTAAACATGAAACACGTCACATATTATTCTTAAAGCTAAGATAAAAAAATGCTCTGTTTTGGGTACACTCATCAAACAGTAACCGGCTAGATACCTATCCGTTAAACAATTGTAGCTTCTTAAACAGCAATTTGCTGTAAGTTATCTTTAAATCTAGTTATTTGGGTAAGGAATTTCAGTAACCAAACTTCTTGTTAGTATTAGCAAATTTAACCCAAATAGTACCTTGTATAGGTTTGGATAAAAGAAGCAAGAACTTCACACAAACCGAAAAATAATAAATACAGTTTTGGAGTAAAAAGCTGCCATTGATAATAAATAAAGCGATGCTGTTACTCTAGAAGAAATATATAAGTGCTGGGTTTTAATTACGAATAGTTTAAACTTTTATTTGCATTGGTAACTGGAGCGAGATTATCGCCAAGTACTTCTTAGAGATGATAGTTTCTTCTTTTTTTTTTTTTTAATTTAGATTCACAATTGAGAAAAACGTTTTCTGTTGACATAAAGTGCTATTTCGGTAAATAATACGGCAAAATGTTATTGAGAAAAGTTGTTTAAAATATGAAATTATGACCCTGTGCAAAATTTTTATCGATTTTTAAAAAGTAATGTGCTTGAAATTCTTTTCCGGCCTAGTAGGGTATCCCAAAACGTTAAAACGAAATTCAAGAAATTTGTTCTGTTACAGAATATTGTCTGTTCTGAGAGTAAATCTATATAGAATCATATAAGTACTTCCGATGACGAAGATGGCCTTTCCTTCATTTTAATCTTTCAAAAACAAACTAATCTCATAATAATTTAATCAAATGACAAACCTCAAAACGTGAGCATCACTAGAGTACGATTTTTGATGTCAGCGGTTCAGAAACACATCTTTCTTAAATCAACGGTATCTAAAGTTTACAGCTTCAGTTACCTGCTAGTTACCCACGCTTTAAAGGACAGTTATCTATGAAGTTACCAGAAACCGGGGATAAAAATGCAAACTTAGGCTATCTTCTTGAGTTTGCTTTCTTGACATATGTACATTTTAGCCATGAACTTTCAATGTGTATTCACCATTTTTCATATCAATTTCTTTTTGTGATATAAACATGTGAGATAGCACTAACACAAAAGATTTTTCTTTTTACGTCCGTCATCGACATCTTGAAATTATCCGAATTTTTTGAAGTCATCCAAGTAATTCAGTTTTTCGAAATGTTTTCGTATTGTTCCCAATATTGAAATAAATCTTGAGTCAACATCCTAAAACCTATTCGGTTTAGGTTGGGGGGTTGATTTCCATAATTTTCGGATTCCTTAATAAACACATTCAGGTGTTAGAAAGCAATTGTAAACGCTATAAGCCTAGAAGGATAGTTATTTCGATGGGGCACTTTAAGTTTGCCTATTTTTGCATTAAGCATTTTTCATAACCCATTTTCTATAAAATAAAAGACTAACTTGATTGTTGATGAATAGATTTCATTTAGTGCAGGTATTACTACAAAGTATTTGTTGCTTTGCTACTATGAACTGGTCGTATTCAAATGGTACGTAATTCCTAATATAGAATATAATATGAAATGTCAAAAGATTTCTTTTCTAATAAATTGGCGAAGTCTATTTGGTGGCATTTATGTTGCGCCGAGTGTTTTTTGCAAAATAACTGATAATAACCAAATAATATACATTTTTTGACAAGCTAATTTTGTTAGAAATAATAAATCATGTACGGAGCAAATTATGTAAATGGAAATTCAATGGACACGTAAGTCGTAACTTCTTTTTCTTTAAATATCAAATGAAATCACATCATTTCAGAATTTATGTCACAATAGTTTGTTCTTTATATCTACTTCATTTTCAAATGAGTTGATAATGTCACTGTCCTCCTACTCATTTTCTCTGATTTAAAAGGATTGTATGACCTCAATTCAGTGTAGTTTATATCTGCATAGGTATCTGAAACCTTATCAGTGTTACAATGTTAAGTATTTTAAAAAACAAAAGTTTTCATGACAACAGCAACAATTCCTAAAATATCCATTAAAATTGTAAAATGGCACAATAAAAATTTAAAAGTACATATTTTCTATCTACAGTAAAAGCAGTAACACATTTAAAGCAAATATATTTAACCAAAAGGGATAACAATCAATAAGGAAAAACAGAGGTATAAATGGCAACTTAATGTCCATCTCTGCCATGGCTTTCTTTTACGGTCTATAACGGGAAAAATCTATATGAAACTTAGAAAGGGAAAGCATATGTAATAAATTACCGTTCGTTGTTGGTTTCAGTCCATCATGTGGGTTTATTAAAGGCGAGTTACTTTGGTTGTCCCCTCTGAATAAGAATTTGTTGGCTCTGCGAAAAACGGGATGATTTGATGAAAGTAACAACCGTGTATGAAGATTTTTCTATCCCGTTCTGTAATTAGTAGTGGAAAAACACATTATAAAACTGAATTGTTTTGAGAATATAATTGAAGAGTCGAGTTGAAGAAGGAGCTATAACTTATACCACAAGGAGTCGTAAGTATATGGTTCAGATGTGTTGCCATACTTAAACCAAATGACTCAACTCCAACTCAGCCGACACTGAAAGGTGTTATTGTTGGGGATTTATGTACATCATCGGATTAAAACGTAGCAAAAATTAGGATAATAAGATTTGTATGGTCTAAAGTGGGATGTCAACAGCCTGCAAGAACATGTACTTAGGATTCTTTGTGGAATAAGCTATAACTATTTTTTAAGTCGAGTTTTTTATGATGGTGGTATATGAAAATCTTACTTTATCACCAATATTTGATGTCATCACAAACAATGAAATTAGTAATGCATAAAAGAAGTATGCACTACATATACATGTCCATTATGCAAAGGTTAATTATATAATGTAAAGTATGGAACAAAAAGAATTTTTAAACATTGTACTAGTTGGTGTTACAATAAGATTTTCGTTTATCGCGATCACAAAAACAAAAGCTTTTGCATAATCTTAGTTATCTCTTTCAATTCACTCGACAATTCATATTTTAACATACCTAATGAGCATTCACTCTCATTTTTAGCATATACTCTGGTGATAAAATGCCCGCACTCCTTGGGATAAAAGTGAAAAATTTCAGGATAAGAAATTTTAGAATGATCTCCACCACTTTGTTGGAAATGTTTAAGAATTGTCTTCTTAATAATGACAATATTTCTGTACAAGCTGCTAACTAAGATTTCATACACATTTTTCAGTGGTAGGTTTTTAGATATCATAGATAGTGCATCTAAGTTAAGCACCATTACTAATGACTCATATTTTTCTGAAACGTAATGATAGACATAAAAGGAAATTATTAGAAAGGAAGTAAGTAGTACTTTTGTCAACACAAAGTATTGGTGCATGATTTTTCTTTACTTCACTGTTGATTTCCTGCGAAACTTTCCTGAACATATCAACTTGCAAAACGTCCTAGAAAAGTTAAGATAAGAAATAGTTGGAAACACAATTGATAAGAGATACTCACTAGCAAATTATTGTTTCTGCTAAATGAATCATTGCTTGTAATTTGTTTATATAGCTCTCCCACTGTACAATCTGATGATGTTCCATTTACTCCATTTTCTAACAAGAATACATGTTTTTGAAAGTGAAATGCAACTTTTCCCTCAAAATGCTGCCTGAGTTCCTGAAGTGCATCTTTAATATTATCCTCATCTGGGCTACAAACCAGTGGCAGTTGTGCTTTTAATCGAATATGAAGGAATTCTGAATACAAATCTTCTTCTTTGAGTACCTCAATATTTGCTGTCTCAAGTTTATTATTCACAATGAAAGCAGCCTGTACATCAGAGTTAGCACCAATTGTTACTTTTAAGTACAAAGGATTATCAGTTATTATAACATTTTCGATTGTATCCTTCAGTTTAGTGTGATCAAATTTACCATGGTCATTAGCTTCAAATATTCCACATAATTCTACTTCAGTTGGAAAATGATGCACTATCTGAGAATTTTCATCATCAAAATTGAGGCAGAGACCTATTATATACTGTGTTTTGTTATAGAAGACGCCAAACAGATTTCCTAGGCATGGCTCTTGTACACTTGTCAACCTCTACAAAAAATTAGGTTAAACCGTAAGTGAATTTAAAACTTAATCTACACAACTATATTCAGTACGGTACTTAAATTTTGTTTTATATTTGCCAAAGAATGCTAATCAATAGTTAATGCTTACATTTATTACAGTTTCACAGATTTTCAGGGTGGGTTTCATTCTTGAACGTGTCACTTGTCAAATTTAAAATCAAAATATTGAGTTCCTCATTTCTCCCATAACATTTAGTTACTATACGTACCAACATTGCAGTCAGAAGTCACTGTACCAGAAGGCAACACTATACGAGGATTCTCCGTTTAGTATTGTATAGAGCTATAAAAAATTGGCTGAAAGTCCTTTAATTTTTTCAAAGTATCCCCCATAAAGACTAAAACACTTTTGTGTTCGTTCAAACTAAATTTTAACAATTATTTTAGGCATCAGTTGGAATAATCATAGTTGCCATTTCGAAGGCATCAGCTATTTCTTGAAGTAATTCCTGGTAACGTTTAATCGTTGGGAATGTAAAAATATTGTTGAAATTCAAGTAGGTACTGTATATGGAGAATGACTTAATAATTTTATGTTTTGCTGGTTCAAAAATTCAATTGCCTTTTAGCTTGTGAGCATAAATGGTTCTTCGAGGTATTGGTACCAGATCATCCAAAATGACACTGCCACTAAAAATTTCCTTTTAAGATTGTCAATACTCGATTTTCTATACTGTACGTATGTAGCTTAGAATAGCTGTAATAAGACTAAAAATAACAAAACAAAAGAAAGACTCACATAGTAAACAAGCACACCTATGACAAACTAAAGTTCATGTAATGAGTAGTGCCAATGGTAGTTTGTGGAAAAAGTAGTTCAAATTTTAAAGCGCCTTCAATCATTTTGGATGATATGGTAGATTTTAGTATAAACACCCAAAGAGCAAACAGATTGACGTTTATTTCGGGGTTCACAGGAATACATTTTTGATTCGTTGCCAGTCACGATGCTGCAAAGTATTTTTGGGGTGTCGTTGTTGAATAGACTGAATGCACCACTTGACGGAAGTCGATGTTCGCTCTCTGGTAAAAGATACGAGATCCAAGGGGAGAATAACTTTTTGACATCCAATTTATCATTCTGTGGGTTGAGAACTTTGAAGCAGGTTTGCTGAGTGATTTTTGTTCCGGAATCGTGGCTTAGACTAGTATGCCTATGTTGGAATCCGTAGTATGGCTGAGAAATTGCCGACTAAGGTACTGCTTTATCATCAATGATGGAAACTAACTATCTGAATTATTGTTCTGAAAATAACTCCCTTTCATCCCCTTAAGTTTTCTATTTCTTAGCGAGGTTTGATATTACATTTGGGGCATCTTTCAAAGGTATACTTGAAAGACATCTCTTGTATTAATTGATTTAAACTTTCTATTCTCTGCTTTTGGTTTCCAGCTCCTTATGCGTCTTTTTTAAAGTCTGTTCTCATTGCATCTATTCATCCTAGTCTTCCTGTTGTTTTCTTTTTATTTCTCACTATTCTCGAATCAATTTTTTCGCTGTTTTCCCGTCTTACTTTCGATATGTATGTCCAAGCGATACTTTTGTTTTAACACTACTATATTCCCCTTACTATACAATAGAAACCTCCCTCTGTCTATATTCTTCCAAATATTTTTCCTTCATGATCTTAATTAATGCATTTTTATTCGTAACTTATGTATGTTACAATGTATTATGTTTTAAGTACAATAACAGCAGCAACAATAACAAGAATGTAAATAGCTTCAGCTTTGTTTAAGCAGCACGTTGTTCCCTGTTGTGTGTAATATTCCACTTTATTTCCTTTTCTTTATCAATTTTGCTTATAATGAAAGTACATAGATATTCTTTTATTTTTTCAAGAACTAGTTTTTATTGTTTTTTTAATTTCTAAGTCGTCTGTTATATGTGAACTAAATAATTATTGAAATAAATTAACTTAGGAGCTAATTCATTTAAATACGTATTTGGAGTTTTCTAAAATTGGTATGGTAGGGGTTTAGCTAACAACTAAATTGTCACCTATACATAAAAGAAAGAAAATATTATTAGTAAATTATGGTTAACACTGTTCTTAAAAGAGCGATGGAAACTAAAATTCTTTCAAAACAACAGTCACTACTGCTAAATTTTCACAACCATTCTAATAATCTACATATCCAAAATCTACTTCTGGCAATTTTTTAAGAGAAAAAATGCTGCATTAGTGTCAGTTTAAACATTATGGAAAAGCAATAGTAAAGGCAATACCTAATGAGTAGTTTGTTAAAAGGGTGGTACCGAACAAATGCGTATGTCGGTGAACGGAGCGAATTTGTTAACCGACATAGCCACTCTGCTACCTATTCTGCAATCAACTGACAGTACGCTGCGATCACCGATATACGTCCTTGCCCGGTACCACCTTTTTAACAAACTCTACTAATGAGTAATTAGTAAATTCTGACTCGACTTAGAAGTTGAAATTGGTTCTCCATCAATATTCATATAATATAAACAGTATTGGATTTAACCGCAAAATGGAAGTTAGTAGTCTTGAAGGGCTGCTTAACGTAATTGTGTAAACCATTGCATTTTTAGAAAAAACATGTAATATGATGGTGATTTGAAAATTTATACTCTAGTTGGCAATGTCGCCGACGGAAACTAGAAGAAAGTATATTAATTTGTTGACCAAATGGTGTGTTTGGGCAATAAGTTGAAACTTAACATTAAACTTAACTTAACTCCCATTGAGACAGATTAAATGTAGAGTCAGGTCAATTTTTACTATGTTCCAAAAACATTTAGGTATGATGAATGTCCCAAGCTGATATTTGTATTTATGGGTTCCGAGTAGATAGTCTTCAATATCTATTGCATATTTTATCTATTTTTTGTTATGCTTTCTTCAACGTAGTGTTGGGCATAATATATTACTAGTACTTTCCTTTTTGCTTCGTTTGTTATGGGCAGTCATTTGCAGTCATCTATTCTACCATTTCATTTAAAAGAAGTTAAGCTACGGAAAATATTGTATTTTTCATTATTCGACAGACATCATAATTACTACAAAGTACTATTGTACTTCGAACGGTTTTTATAATGAAAATTATTTATAATTTAAAAATAGAATGTATGTATTTCAATAATTATAAATCCGCAATGGTGTTAACTGTTTGAATTGTGTGAATCTTCAGAACTTTCGGTGGTTGATAATTTTTGGGCTGGGAATTTTGATTGATAGATTTCTGGAAGCACTTTCTTAACTACAATTGAAGAGGTATTAGTAATTTTATAATATAGACACATCGCACTTTTTCAAACCATGTATATTTCTAGGAGATTCAGATGATTGTCCTCTTGGCGACAGAACTTTAGGAGCAAAGCCGACGACGTATGTTCCTTCGGAAGTTGATGGTTGGTTTGCACAGATATTTAAACGAGGAAGAACACTCTAAAAACAATAAGAATATGCATATAAGAGATTTCGATACATAGACCATACCTCTTTCTTTGGCGATAATTTGCTTGTTGATGGTGAGAATATTGATTCCTCTTTCTGGCATTTAAACTCACTGAAGGCCTTGGTACATTCATCTACGTAAGAGACAATGTTATTCCAAATATTTATTATTCTCTACCTTATAGATGGGCAACCTCCGGCCCGCGGGCCACATGCGACCTCGAATAAGATTTGCCCGGCCCGCTACTGAATTCTTTCGTTGCATATTAGCACGGCCCGTCTAAACTTAATTCATAATGAATCATAAGGATAACACAAAAATGTATATTTTGTAAGATTACTCGCAGCATAAAATTTCTACAAAAAAGGTTGCCCATCCTGGTCGTAAGAATAAAAGTTAAAATATTTGAGATCTTACCGTCAGTAAAAGGAGAACCGTCTAAGGTTTTCAAAGAAGGAAGAAGATTTTTCACTGTTTGCCTATATTTTGGGAAATTAACTATATCTTCATTTTCATCCAGCCATATGTGTTCCAACTCGGAGCATAAACTGAGGAAAGTGAGGGAACTTATATCAACAATGCTGTTTCTATAATGAAAAAGTGTCAATTTTCTTAGCTGTTCGGAGACATGTCAGAGAAAATTACTTTCGTACGTCAATGACTTTTATATTAGGTAAATTTGAACAGGGACCAATATCTTTTATACTATTTTTGGACGCGTACAATTCTTCTAGACTTTCCAATCCAGAAGTTCCATCTATATGCTTCAAACCACATCGATTAACTCTTAAAACTTTTAAACATTTCAAGCCACATCCCAAATCTCGAAGTGATGACACAATACTTCCATCTAGTATTAACTCGGTTAGTATCGGCGTGTAGTAGCTTAGATATTGTAAACTAACATCGGCGGCAATTACTTGTAACTTAATTCGAGTGGCTTCGTTTATCTCATCTAATCCTGTGGATCTTTGCTAGAAATCATTAACAGATTTATTATCAGATTTTGAAATCAGTTAAAGAATTATCTGTTACCACAAGTTCCTTTAATGTGGGTTCCCTTGGTATTTCTATTACTTCGTAGAGGACTGGGGATAGCAGCACTGTCGGTTCGTTTGAAATGTCCGATGTAGTTGTTGAAAATGATGTAAGATCTATTGGTGAGGGTGCATGAGGAAATATAAACACATCCGATTCAGGCGTCGATGCATCCTGAGGCCTCTCATTTTGTGTTGGAGGCATGTATATTGGGACTGCAATTTCTGTACGTTTAAGTTTAGGATATTGACATAATTTGTTTCTATAGCAACATGACTGCTAAAGCAGATGTGTGGAAAGAAGTCGCGCACATATGTAAATGTAACACGTATTGAATGTTATATCCATAACTAATGATCTTGTTTATTAACAGTCGTATATTTAATGATTTTGTTAATTAACTTATTGAAGTAGGATAATATAACAATAAATAATAATTGCTTTCTTTTTTAATCTTCGTTTGGTGATTTTCAGGACTATTTAGCCTTTCCATTTTTCATCTCCTCTGTGGTTAATTTCTTTGATAATTCGTTATTTATACGACAACAACTAGATGGAAAGCATATGCTTCGTTTTGCATTTTTGACCTATAATACCAATAGGTTTAGATCAATAACAAAGTAACGAGTTAGTTGTCTCCCTCGTTAAAAAGGTCGGAAAAATAATAGCAAACGTTAATAATAACACAAAATGTTAGCCACTTATGGAGGTACTAATTTAATTGCTCGTCATTCCACCTATCTCGGTATAACTCCGGACAGAAGTGAGTTTCAGAAAACGCATTGAGAAAGCGAAAACAAAAGATCGGACCCGAAACTTAAACTTAAGAAGAAACCTAATCTTTAAGCGTTTTCTACCCCTTTTCCTGGGGTATAAGGCGTGTATGGCGTTGACTTCTCTATATGATCTTGCATATTTCCCTCCATCTCTTCCTAACTAGTATGAATTGTTGTGCTTCCTCCCATGATACTCCTCTTTTACCGAAATGCACTCACGTTCTCCAGCCACGTCCGTCTGGCCGTCCTCTTGGTCTCTTCTTGTTAGTCCCAGCTTCAAACACCTGTTTGACTATTCATTGTTCCGGTATCCTTTTCACGTGTCTATACCATCTCATCTGTGCTTCTTCAATCTTTTTTCCATTGGTCTTGGTTTCGGTTTATCTCTGAGTGTTACGTTTCTAACCCTGTCCTTACTTGTTTTATTCACCATTTTTCTCACAAACCTCATTTCTGTAGTTGTAATCTTCCTTTTCTGTTTTTCAGTTATGGTTCATGTTTCCCTACCATATAAAAGTATTGGCATAGCTACTTTTTTAAATACTTGCATTCTAACATCTTTCGGTATCTCTTTTTCTCAACTTACGACGTAACTTATGCCATCCAAATGGAGATCACACCACGGGTACTTAACACAATTGCACTACCATCCACTCTTCACTGAAATATAGTCTTATTCATTGCGAGAACGTGCGGTTCTCGATAAGAAGATCTTTAGCGTTTTGAGCAAAATAGATCCTCTTACCATTGGTTGCCTAAAGCTGATAAACAAATTAGCATATCCTCTAGTATTGCATCGCCTGATATTCGACGGAAAGTGCAGAGCAAGTATTAGCGGTCGTAAATAACTTAACGACAAGAGGTATGGTCGTAAAGTTGTAAACTATATCTGATGTAAAAAGAAGCTTTTTGAAAACGGAACAACACTCAGAAGCGTCCTTAATATTTGAGGCTTTTTCCACCTGCTTATTATGAAACTAACGGCGATGGAACATACTGAATAGACTATGTTTAGACAAACATTATATGCAAAGCTGGGGTTACAATGACAATGACTAATGCCCGTTTCGCACCTTCTACCATGCCCACGGATTAGCTCTATAAGAGAGCGTGGGATGATGTGCAATTTGAATACCACCAAATATATGTTTTTCTGTAATTAAATAAGTAATATTCTGTAGTAAAACAAATAAGTCCTATTTGTCCTTCTTTTTCAGTCAATTCAAGAGGGGTATTTACTACAATTTTAATTTGAGAAACAGTCTGAGCTACTTACCGTGTTGAATTTATTTTGTGTTACAGTTATATAAGTTTAACACGTGCATCACCAAAAAGTCAACAACGCACCATATATCCTTACAACTGGCTAGTGAACGTGAGGCGGTAACTTTCGAACAAAAAATCAAAAAGCAGGAAAGCAGCTACGTCTTCAAACAGGTTATATGACCTCAATGTTCTAATATTTCTATTTTAATGTAGGTATATATTTTTTCTATTTCTTCGATTACTATTTTTTATCAGTACTGAGTTTCCTGTTGGCCACACATTTATTTTTACTCAATGAACTTGCAATGACAGACAATGACAACGCTCCACACCTGGGCCTGGTCGGATGACTCACGAGACAAGCAGGAGGACCTCAAGTAGAATGGAAATACTTTCAGAGGTCATTAATAAAGGATTTAATAGTACATTTGAATTTTTGGTTCGTAAGTGAACAGGTATCTTCCTAGATTCGGTGCCAGAGTTTCACACACAGCTAAAATGATTTTACTGGAAATAGCAGTTCTAGGGCTAGCAAACCTTCTGTTAATTTCTTGAAAAAAGGAGTCTTTTAGACTCGTATTAGGTAATAAATAATAAAAGTGAGAAAACTTGCCTAACCGTTAAGTCCTTAGTTCACCTTTTGGGGTGTAAGACTGACCATACTACTTAAGGAGCCTACTTCTCATTTGCTGGTAATGTATCAGTTGGTCAATAACTTTGCTCAGAATTTTCTTAGCTTTCTCCACGATATCACTAAGTTTTCCTTTTTCTAACAATTGACGTTTCATTTGCTCTTGCATCATTATTTATTGCATATTCTGCAACTATTGTAACTGTTTCTTCAATTATATGTATCTCTTTCCATCGATGTATCTTGTTTTTTCCATTAAATTTCTTTTTAGTTCTCTCCATTCGAAATGTAGATTTCTTCATGGAGACTGCCATTCTTCAAAGGACTTTATCACTAAGCCTGGTGTAGCTTTTAGGTGAAATGGTTTTGACAATTGTATTGCCACAATCCAGTCCTCATGTCCAGTTATTGTTAGAACCTTTAATGGCAAAGTTCAGTTTGTTTCCTCTTCTTAATTTTTGGTTATGTTTCCTTGCCGTCGCTTTGGAGGTCGACTTGGAGGTTTTGTACAATGAGGTGTACCATCATCGGTAATTTTGGGAAATCTGCTATGGTCTGTCCGTGTAATATGTTTATTGCATGCTCTTCGGTGCTGTAGAGATCATCCATCTAACTCTAGAGATTATGAATGTTACATTATCTTCTAATGCCCTTGTTTCGGATTCTGCCACGTAGTTTTGTTTCGATAATAATCTGCAGTCTATCTATTTTTATTCTACTTAACGCCCTTTTTGTTCGGCCCTTGCTTCCACTCTATATATACGTCGTAATTACCCGAATGTAGGTTGTGTATATGTGCATTAGATACGAAGTCGTACTTGTTTAGAGACTGGATTGTAAAATAAAACTCGAATTTGTTTCGTACTTTTGCCGCTCGCTGTATAAAGTAATCATTATCCCAACTGTGTATACTTCAAACAGGTATTGCCACAAATATGTGGTATAAGTATTCTTTAATTAGGATTAGGTATGGTATGGGTTATTACTTCCTTTTAATACTTTTCCTTATTACAATTTAAGAATACTTCAATTAATATTTTTAAATAATGAGGGATAGACAACCTACCTGTGCACCAAATTATGAAAGCATTTTCCTGAGTCGGGGCATCAATTTATGTTGAATATATTTTTGGCTTAAAGAATAATGTAGGATTTAAGCTACTTCTGACGATTTATGTTCTCAAAGTCAATAATTTTTCTTGAAGAAATCGACCGACCTTCTTGTTTCTGTTGCCGATTTTTATTCTGCATGTTACTAACAAGGCAACTTCCCAAACCCGGAAATTAAAAGAGAAGTGGAACTCTGCAAACAAGTAGCTCTTACTCAAGGATGCTCGAAGCCGTTTTCATTAGCTGCCCAAGCTCGGTTTAAGAGGATAAAATTTCCCCTCAAAGTTTGTTTGAATTTTGGCTTCTGAGGAAGGAAGCACACCATTATATTTCGAAATAGGAATAAATTGTTACTTTGACATACACACTGTTTCTGCAACTTATGCTTCAAATTAAACCAGAAGAAAGTTAATAAACAAATCAAAATTTGTAAAAGAGAAAATATTTTCCAATTACCAGACGAAACCTGCAATTAATTTTTGGAGTTTCGCAAGTTTTACAACGAACATTTTCAAAACCTCTAGGATGTATATTGTTTAAACGTATAAACGTAGGTTTGTAAAATTCGGATAATATCTGAAGCAAGGTCAAGTAGTTCGTGTTCGTTTTTCCCTATGGGCTGTAAGTCATATCTGTCGAACATATGATTGAAAAATAGAGACGAATGTTTTCAATTTAGAGGAAGAAATATAAACACTAGTAAAATGTTGGAGTGCTGCTTTTGATAGGACGTGTTTTATTTACTTTCATTCGCGGATTCTACTATACGGAGAGTTCGATTACCGCCGTAGTTTTCAAATACCATTTGACGATGCGTAAATCGGTTTTTCTAAAACAACACTTTTGTTTGCCTCTTTTTTATCAACTTCTTTTTACTGTTACACCCATGAACTTACTTTTACCTCATATAATCTTATAACTTGATGCATTCTGTATGACAAACTCGGTATAATGCAGTTCGAAGAGTTGAATATTTAGATATATAATTTTGATGTACACATTTGCTCACACCATTGCTCAGTTATATTCATAAAATCGAAATTAAGTCAATTTTTTGGGGTACTTTCATTATCTTAAAGCGAGATTGGGCAGGTACTTGTCCACAAAGTTTAATTATTTTTTATTCTTGTGTTTGGAATGTTTTCTTATTAATTTCTGTTGCAGTTAGCAGGCTTCATAGCACTTTTATGACTATTGTGAATATTATTTTTGGAGCTCATTTAGCTTCTTATCGGTTTCCCCCTTAGATTTGATTGCTCTGATATTATTGTTCTTATTCTCCCGCCATTTTTCTGAACTGTACTAGTTTCTAGAGCAGTAGAATTTGAATTCAGTCTGTCTTACAGCAAATTAAGGTGAATTTGTGCTGATAAATCTTAAATAAGTGCAGAATGTTTAGAACTGAATATTTATTCATATTAACAATTGTATACATATATAAGAATACACTTCAAAATATGGGAATCTTCATTTTATATAAGTGTGTTATATAGTTTGTATATAATTTTTTACACATGTAATGCATTATCAACTACTTTTAGCTCACAACTGCGCTATTTTTCAGCTTCCAGTACACATATGCTTTGAGCTTCAACATTAACATATAGTTTGCATGGACTTAGGGATCTTCTTATTTAACTAGAATGTTTGTATATTATTCGGTATCAGTGGTGAGTTCTCCACAGAAAGTAATCATGTATCTTTTATACATTTAAATGTGATATATCGTAATAGTAAAGACTTGCTAGTCAATAGTGAATATACAACTTCCCTTGGATATGTACATCCAAAAATTATTGACTATTATCGACAGAACAATGCGTGTGGGTTACTTGCCACATTATAATTGTATACAATTTATATAAACCTGAGTGTTGACTGTTAAATAAATACTTTGTGTTATTATGCAGCTTAAATCATCTTGAACTATATCAACAAAATATCCAGAAATTCTGTCCAGAAATAGAATCCTAAGATCTATACTGATAATATATTCTTTTTCTTACATTATATATAATTCTTTTTGTTAACCTCCAGTTTTGTACATAAATACAAGGAATGTCACTAGAAATACAGTTACAACAATATCAAATTGTGGAATACAGATATGTCAAAGTATAACAGCAATACAAATGAACACAAAATAGGTGAAACATGTATACATATAAACTTATGTAGTATATACATGCCGAATGTTTTGTATTGTTTATGAAGAGCATACAAATCTACTACAAAATAGTCCTATTTACACACATATAACGACTTTATTTTATTGTTCAACACACATGATTTTGTCTTTCTAGAAATATAACATTGTCTGTTCATATTTATTTCAACAACATACAATACCCGGAGAGTCGTGTAATTTTTCTTAACTCTATCTATCTTGACGAGCTTATTCTAGACGAATTCTAGAATATATTCTTCGGAAGTAACGAATTCGGACTGTGCTTCATAGCTTGCCTTTTTGCAATTCTTGACGACATCGCTTTTATTTGCGTTCCTCTTCATGTTTCACCTGGAAATATATAGAAATATTGGCGTATAAACAACAGCAATTGAATAACTATAGATCAATTATTTATTAATTAAATATATAATAGATCTATGTAAGTTAGGTTCAACTAATTGTTTGATTGAAGATTAAATTGTTAGTTTTAATTAAAGTAGACTTCCATCAAAGAATGAGATGCTGAAACAGAGATAAATAACACAATGGGGTACATGGCTTACCTGCTATTTATACAATTTAAACTGATGTGATTGGAGTTGTTGGCTTGTGGAATGTGTCCAGGAATTGACTCCGTTAATGTGTACCACTGGGCAACTGGTCTTCTAGGATTATCTAACATTTCTAACCAGTGTTCGCGACCAATTCCAATGAAGCTTGATCCAATGGCGGTGCAGCCCATTAGTTCATTCGACCCAATCCTTCGAGAAATAAAATGTTAGAAATATTCAAATAAATAATCGGAATTAATATCAATAGTAAAATTTGCATTTATAACTTTACTTTGATATTGTGGCATACATTTCTATTCTATGGAAAGCGACGAGGTTATTATAAAAGTTGTACTTGTCTCTTTTCATAAATCATTAAAAGTTTTCTTTCACTCACCTGTCGTAATCTATTACTTTTACGATTAAGCTGACGTCTTCTACGTTTTCAAAAGGTACATCGAACACGAGAGCTTCATTATAAACTGGAGAGAGAGTATTCTTCTTTACAGACGTTTTCTTTTCTTTATTCTCTTGTTTTGGCAAAGTAAGTATACTTTCACGTAAGGATCTAGAAAAATACAAAAAATATGTCCAACTTCCCCGAATACAAGACAGGGTGATGAGAATCATTATTTTATAATTATTCAAATATAACAAATGAGGTTTAATTTTTTTAGGGTGTATTTTACAGTGAGTGTTTATATGCATTTCCTAATACCTGATTTTCCTGTTATATCCATCGCTTTCAAGTTTCTTCCCTTTATTACTGTCACAGTTAGACGACCAGCTGTTGGAAGGTAGCATAAAGACAACATGAGCTCTCCCAAATCCACTTTGTCCTAGGAAATATACAGAATAGTAAAATATTTTCAAGAATTAATTGTGATAACTTATTGTAAGTTGAGAAAACATTGTTTAACAACGAATTTCACCATTTCGCTAGCGCAAAGCGCTATTTTTCAGGATGTGCATGTGATTGCAAATAAATATATAAATTCATATATTCTGCTATTAGCTTTAAAATGTCAGGTTGAAAGGGTAGCTTCAGAGACACATGCTTCGCTGACAGAGGAGGTAGCAGCTTGCAAAAGCTTTTGTGATAGTTGGTTATTCCCCAGGTTAACATTATTAGTAAGAGCTAAATATGCGAGGGCAGTTTGATAGAAAAGTGACTATTCAATAAAAAATTATTTTATTGCAAGAAGTACATTTTTAACTCTACACACTTATCCCAGTGAGTTTTCAATTTTTTCAAATCATCCAAGAAGTAATCCTCGAAAACTCTTCAAATTATGCATTTGTCACGGATATGACCTCTTCATTTGTCTGAAATCGCTTTCCACCGAGCATTTTTTTATACATACTTGGAAATAAGAATAAATCACCGAGGGCCAGATCTAGAGAGCATGGCGGATGAGGCAGCAAATTGTAACGCATTTCAACTAATTTTGTTATATAATAGCAACCGTGGACGAATGAAACGGCGCATTATCGTGAATGGAACAATACCCTTTCCTTCAACAAATGCGGTCGTTTTTTTTCTTAAATTTTGGCATGAAAAACATGTCTATTACGCTTGAAGATACCCAAATTCTTCTGAATTTTTAATGCGAGCGCGCATTTGATTAGCATTAAGCAAACGCGCCACCCATCTTGCAGATAGCTTTATCGTATTTAAACGTTCATGCAAAATATTGCATACTCGTTTGGTTTAAATATTTATTTCATTAACTATCTTGCGTATTTTTAATCGATGATTACTAATTACAAAGACATGGATTTTATTAACCATTTCTGGAATAGTTACAGTAAATGATAGTCCCGAACGTCCCGCATCATCCGTGGTCATATGGCCACTTTTAAAAGCGGAAAACCACTTACAAATAATCCCATGGGACGGAGCATATTCACGATAATATTTACGTAACTTTTCCTCCGTTTCTTTAATTGTTTTTCTACGTAAAAATAATGTTCAATCAACAATCGACATTCTTTTTCCCAATATTTATATAACAACGGTTTCCTTTAAATGAGTTTAAAACATAACCTGTCAGACTTGAGGGAAAGTTTGACAGTAGACATTAGAAACATCACGGAGGCCAACAACATAATCACCGTAGCGAAAGCGTTGCCAATCTTTGAAAAGTCACCCTTTAGTCAAACCGCCCCTGTATAATTTATGTCTCTTGAGATTTTGTAATGGAACACAGGGAAGTACATCAAATATTAATAATCTCGTCGCAAGGGATATACCGATGCGATTTCGTAGCTTCTCAGCTATTTTAATTTTCAGTAATTCATCCGATAGGATTTGAATATTTTGTATATTTTATCTTAACTTAGGTACAGCAAAAGATTCATTCTGTTATTATTGAAACTACAAGATTTTCGCAAGACTATATACAAAACCAATTCCAACAGTTGGTTCGAGCTACTTAACAAAATATGTCTACTAATCGATAACTGCATTAAGTAATTGCATTAGAGCTAAAATTTTCGAAATGTCGTGGTAACTAAGTATCTAACTGCTTTGAATAATTGAAGATACAATAAATATATATTCATATCTACTGTCGATATTTCTTTCTAAAGGACAAAATAAATTTCATGCACGGTTTACATGTTCATATTATGATAATAGTCCAATAATATTCGTATGCTAGATACATTTAAGTCTTTCACATGCACGCATAAAATGCACTAGTAGGTCGTGCATCACATTTACATTACCTTCTAAAAAGGAAATATTTGGAGTGCTTTTGAATATAAATTTATATCCTCCACAGGAAGGTCTTTGGCTTTCACATTCTTTAACCTAATCCTTTATTTATGGTTATTAAAGCTACATTATTTCCAGAGTGTATAGAGATGAAATATCCAAACATAAAAAGAAATAAAAAAATCAAGAAATTGGCTATATAATCAGTGGTCCAAAATAAATATTTTATATCTTCAATTTAGCAAACATATTTAAATAAAAAAAAATCAACTTACTTGATAGCAAAAATATAATTTCTAAAATTGATATATTAAAATCAAGAAGCGCATTTTTTAATATAGTAATAATGAATGCTATTTGTAGAACGAACGATTTTGCACAATCTTCGTTTTGGAAAACATCAAACTTTCTTTTTATACAGCATGCGGCAGGCCCGATTAAGTAGTTTTGAGGGGTTATAAAAATTTAATGGGGGCATATAGAGAAAAACTGATTAAACTTCCCCTAACTTTAGCTCTTCTAACTTCTATTTTCCCCGATTTTGTTTGCATTTTCCTTGGTTGTTTCTAAATTTTTCTACTTTACCTTTTTACGAAGCTGGTAGGAGACTCGAAATTCAAAATGTAATGTTACCTTATTTCGACCTATTTTGGCTTATTTCGTAGTTTTTGTTTAGCAAATAATTAATTAGTGAATCCTTTTTCTTTCGAAACAGGAAAATAATCCAGTTGGTGAAAAGCACCAATTTTGTTATTATGCCGTCTAAAAATACTCCCGATCCCTATTGTGTTTGGTTTCTTGTTTTCATTAGTAATAATCCAATTTTTGTTTGTCTCTTTAAGTCTCGATATTAACTCGCTTCAGGAGTGGTAACACTTATTATTGAATTATTTCTGACTTGGGCATTCGTGCTAAATCTAGAATAGTTCACTTTGATTACTTTTCGTTTATTATTTTTTAATTACCATTGTCATCTTTAGAATTTTGCTATTGTTTTTTGCGATCTTAATTCTATTTTAGTAAAATCGATCATAGCCTCCGATTACGATTAATCAATATTGTTCTTTATGCCAAGTGATGTGAATTTCGGTTGATGATTGTGACGTTTTGGGTCCAAGAGGATCAGCACTGATTTGGCCTGGGCGGTAGTTAGCAGGCAAGGAACTTTTGCTTCATGGGTTAAGGAACAAAACAACAAACTGTTAAATGGGACGACCTGGCACTGATGCTATCTTGCTCATGTATCCTTTTCTATCTTTCGCACTTCAACTTCGTTGGATTTGAGCTCAAGTTTACATTCATGACATTGTTTTTATAAATTACTTTCGACTACCTTTTATTGAAAAATAAAAATTATTATCCCTCTTTTGTCATATCTAACCATACATTTTAGATTGGTGTACTTTTGTTTGGAAATTTAATTTTGCTTTTATTCCTGTTAAGTTACTTCAATTAATTGTTCGGGTCTAGTATATTTTTAAATTTAAAGGGACTGATAATTTAATTCTTGGATTAAAAACTGACTTAAATTTTAAATTCAGTTTTCTGGAACAGACGAAATTATAATCTCGGGTTTAATTACTAATTTATTTATTTTATTTGTTTATTACTTAAGGCATTATCAGTTGATTAGATTCTGCGGTAGATAGTGAATTACGTTACATTTACTTAATGTTTAATTTGGAATAATCTTAATTAAAAAAATTATATTAGGATATAACCAATGGGAAAAATATTTTGAATTATTTTCTCTTCGACTCAATGAACATTGTGGATTTGATTGATTCATGATTGATAATCGACAGATTATTCGTAAGATTAGTGTTTAAGTATTGGTACGCAAATTTAGATCCTGCACCCAGCACAATCATTTAGGTGTAAATAAGATTTGAGCTGATTAGGTACCTCCACTGTTAAAACCAAAAACCAAAGCTAAACAGAGTAGAAATCCGTCGGCAACGTTAAGATCTTTTACAATTTTATAATGATTAGTTTTGGCGTAGGTTTATAATACCGGGGCTTGGACCTTGTATTTTAACCCAGAAACAATCAATCTAAGGAAGGGGATAGATTAGAAGAAGGTCTCCATTTAAAAACTGGGAAGGGTTGAATATTTATATCCGGAATGAAGCGGAATATCAGGTGTTAATTTTTGATTACAGACATTAGATTAGCATCTTCACTTATTGTTGATTTAGATATCATGGTATTTTCTGAAGTATTTTCAAGAATGAGTGTGCTAGGTAAGTCTGTAATGTGGAATGAATCCAAATAGAACGTTCAGATACATATTTTAGCAATTAACTAAGTCGAAAGAACTCGAAGAAAAGGCAAAAATAATAACTTTATTTGAAGAAACAGAGACAATATTGTCATTTTCGCAACTATACGGCATCTATAGGAATACTACTCGCATATGCACAGAAATTGTCATATTCACCAAGTCTGCGCTATCGATTATGGAACTATCAGCATGCAGAGTGGTTAACTATATCATTGTTTGTTGTGCAATATTTGCAGTTTATGCAATTATATGTTTGCAAATACAATTACAATACAAATTGTGGTTTTAAAAACATCACGTACAACCGAATTATCGAAATAACAATAACAAATAAAGAATGGATGGGGCGGTTGCCAGATTAAGAGTGTATTTTCCGTAACTTCCGCTTTTTTCATACCTTCTTCCCCAGTTGAGAAGAATTACTTTTATTGAAGAATATCCATTATTATTAAGGCTATTTATGGATCCTGAAGATTCATAGGCGCATACATAAAAAAGGGAATTTCCGGTGTTATATTATGTTCGGTCGTTTTTAGAAGATTAATGACGATGGAGACGGTGTTGAAAAGGCTGCGTTATGTTTGGGAGAGTAACTAAATTGCGTTTTGACACGTACAGAATAAGAAATAAGTGTTGCTTTTAAGCGTTTCTCTTGGCGTAATTTTTAGTGAATTATTAATGTATTCATCATTAGAATTGAAATAAATAGCCTTTTTACGTAGGTCACGTACTTTAGTAGTCATATTTATTTAACGGGAATTAAGATTTGAATTTCAGGTAATTTGCGATTTAAATCACAACATTTTGGATGACGGAATGTAAAATATTTCCTAAATAATTTACTTGTTTATATTTGTTTCTTTATGTTCTATTTATGCATATATTTATTATGGTAAAAGTGTAATAAAATCGTAAATATTTACTACTGAAATATGAAGCACTACTAGACTAGTAAAAATACCATTCAAGTGATAGGTACATAAAATGTGCATGTGGTATAATAAATGGTTTGCAAATGGTTCCGCATTGTATTAAAGCACTTATTGTTAGAATCAATGCACTTTGGTGCTTTCTAAGGACGAATTATACATTAAAATGTATACTTAATAGAATCCTAAAATTTGCATTAGAATTACTCTTTGGTACAGTTAGTAACGCTGCCGTACAACCTTCTTGTAATTTAAGTTTGCACAGTTGCTAGATATCAGATGTAAATTTAGGAATAATTCGTCGAAATATAATAGTTAACTAACACAAATTTATGCTAAGATGATTACATCAGTTTCTCCGATGATATTGTTCTCAATCTTTCGGGATTAAGTTTGATTATTGCATATTCACTTACTTCTAACAAATAGAACACATTAAGTTATCATACAAGAAATATTAAAGAAAAACGGTGATGTAAAACTAACTCATTATACGATTAATATTAAAACTTTTAAACAAAATGTAATATTTAATGTTTAAAATTGTATCAATAAACATTTTTGCAACATTTTAATTTTGATGTGCTATCATACTTTGATGGCATTTGAAAAATTGAATTAAGTGTTTACAGTAGAGGTATTCAGCTTAGGTTTGTTGGAAATGTCTTTAAACGTGCTATCCAAAAATACAATAAAAATATTTCATTCCATTTAAAAAATAATATATTACGTGACAGCTCAAACATTGATGACACTTCAAACGTGTATACTACTTCACATTAGACGCCACCGCAACCAGTAATTTACCTGTTTCCAGTGTTCTTATAAAATATTCTCGGAATTCTCGGAAACCTTGGAATTACTGAATTTACTCCATTAATGTTTTTCGCACTATATTTATATTTTGTTAAGGATTATTTGTTAAATTTGTCATTCAGAATCATATAGTAATAGCTAATGTTTTGAAGCCCTAATTAATTAAAGCATTGACTTTTTATTGGTTGCAATCTTATTTGAAATGCAAACCTTCACATTTTCTACTGCAAACTCGTGTTTTGACTTATTTCTATTTAATAACGTTCAAAATTTCTTCTTCTTCTTAATCCTTTTACCCTTTCTACCTTTCAGTGTAGGAGATTCACAACTGTTATAGATATAACAGTTTATTAGGTACACTTTTTCAATCGGGCAAATCCGGCACTCTGCCACATAGATCAATACTCATGAAGCATACTTTAACGAGCATAATTTTTATTATGAAATTGACTTTAAAATAGCACCTTAGACCTTGCGAAATTGAACGAGGCAGTAGAAAATGGCAAAATGAAGGTCTTGACTGCGGGGAAAGTGTTCAAGGTTCCGAAAAACAATGGCACAATCATTCACATACGAAAATATTGTCGTCGGATTCGAATACACCGATATCAGCCCTTTCAATCCCGATATTTTCAGAGATTTGGAGTTTCTTCCCAGCACCGTGACGGATAGAGGAAATCCCGATTCCTCTCTAAATCAAACGATGCAATTAACTGCGTGTGAAAGTATCGGGCATATTTTACAAAAATTCTTTCATTTTCAAGAGCTAAACCAGGAAAACAGGGTACTCGCAGAGGTCGAAAAAGCAATGTGCTGTGCTCACGTCACCTCCAGTAATGAGGACCTCGGAAATTGAGCAAACTATATCGAAAGAAAAGAAAGCATACACGAGAAACCGTGAATCTGTGGGCGAAAAAAGAGGCCAAAAAACAATTCTTACTGCGGCAGAACGTCACGAACCATCAACAGGTTCTACGCCGTTGGTCAGCAGGAAATGTGTAGCAAAAGTGCCACGAAAAGCAGGAGGTAGGAAACTACAAATGGCATCAGATACCGAAGGAGATGAGGAAAGCTGTGTTCAGAAAAAATCGCCACGAGAAATGCGATGCGACAAATTAGCGCACGACGCCTGATTGCGAATGTCGGACGACTATTTTATCGGTAAAAATTGTTTGAGCAAGTTTTCTGACAGTGACTGAAGCACTTTTGCCACATGAAATTTGAATAAAAACATTTTTTCAGCGGAAACTGGTGCTTTCTGTTTGTATTAGGTCAGTTTTGCAAATAACAAAAGCTGCTGGATTTGCCGGGAGGCGTACCAGATTTGTTCTGGGATTTTTGGGTAGGTCACATTTCAAGGACCAATTTTCTATTTCCAAAAAGAAAACCAGTTGCAATAAAAACACAAAAGGATTTTGTCGCTTAGCTCCTTCCAAACCCAAAATTTTATTATTGAAAATTCAATACTAAAAAAAGCGCCGGATTTGTCCTGGCCTCCCCTACATATAACTTGGATATAAAATTCTGTAAATTTAAAGATTCAGTCCTGTTGTTTATATGTTTTATAACTTACAACTAAACATAATATTTGTTGATATTTTATCTTCCCTCGTGTGATAATTTTCCAATTTTTGAATCACTCGCTGATCGTTCAGGATAAATAAAAATTGTTGGCGGTTTTACTATTATTCGTGATACTGCCAATCACTGAATTACATGTGAACAATTTGAAATAGATTTATGTTTTAAATAAATGCAACCAAATAGTTTATTAATAGCAGTGGGTGGAATCGCAGTAGACTGCTCTTCCTTGATGAATTCTTTAAGATATATCCTAGAAGTTAGAAAATATTAGATTATTATTTCTAACTCATTTTCATGAAAGAATTTATTACCTTACATATGTATATAATTTTCTTGTAGATTTTCCATCGTGATTGTAGTAATTTTCTCTTCTTTTTTCTGCCTCCAATTATATAGCAATTGAGTATTAGGGTAATGTAAATATGTCGTGCTTTTCTTAAAATTATAAAAATACGCCTGAAATAGCAATTACAAAGGGTGTATTAATGTCTCCCTATAAATGTCACCATAAATTTATGCTATCCATTATATACGCATAGCGTGGAGAAATATTAAAATTAATATTTGTAATTGGGTTAACGTAACGTGCTGGCACTTATGTACATATGTATATGTATACAATTTTACCACCGTTTTTAATTGGGTTGGGGTCATTTTTTATTGCAGCGACTTTTCCCCCATAAATTCATTGTTGCTGTAAACTCTTGTAATTGCCCAAAACAATTATCATTAAATTAGAACGTGCTCAGCCTACGCGGTGATACAATGTATCAATGGGGGAATCAAATTATATGAGTGGCAGGTAAACTTTTGCCGGCCGTATGATAGCATCACCAGATAACCGTGCTGTTTGGAAAACGAAGCGAAAAATAACAGGAGGAACCTTGACTTATCTTTCCATTTAGATGATTATCTTTTATGATGTTCATTTTAGCGGTAAACTTTGCAGTAAAAGGGGTAGATCGATATAATCCTTACCAAACACACTTAATTTTACGGGTCGGTTCGGTTAATGGTCGTTTTTTGCTATTATTCCTGTCCAGCGGCGTTTAAAATTCTGAATTTCACGCTGAAATTTGCGTAAAAGTGCTGCAAATACCGGGTAGTGAAGAAGTTGGTGTTAGCTACATTTGTTAAAATATCAAATGGATTCTGCTGACCGTGCCAGTTTGAAACGAAATATACATTAATTTTAATAGTTTACTTAACATTTGTATTGGAGCATGCACCATACGGTGTAGTTTTTAAATTTCCAATTTTTTGGGAGGAGCCCTCCGGAATAGTTCCTCTTAGTGAACTCACCCTACAAAACCTTATCAAAATCAAATAATATTAATATGTGACACCTGGAATTTATATTTTTGTAAGTCATAATTACTAATTTCTGGTGGATGCACCGGTTTCTGACGGACTTTTCCGGGTTTTCTTTAAGCAATTATTGTTTATATGTATACTCATATTTGTACGTGTCTAAATCTTACTTATGACGTTGATAGGAAGAATGTAAGTTACCAAAATAGTCTTAAACATTGGAATAATGAATTTATTTGTTGCATTTACGAAAAACATTACAAACTTTGTCCTATTGCATGGTCCTTTTATACTTGCAGTATAAATTGTTTCTGATCTTCATCTTCTGATAAAGGGGCATTAAATCTGTGCATTATCTTTAAATCTCTCTCATAATCAGCTGTATCATTTATTACTTTAAACTTTTCTACAACACTACGCTAATTACGATAGCCCTCATTTTTAAACCATAATGAGGGATCAATTGTAAGGAAGTCTATATAACTAATATCATTATTAAGAAAGCTAGGAAAATATTCTCAAGGGTTAAACATCGCAAATGATTTACCATGTTTAATGCTATGTTAGACATAGTAGAGTCAATATTGTTATATCCATAAATGGTTTCTAAAAATCAAAAATCATGATATGGTGTTTTACTCAGCATAGGAAATTTACATATGTACATTTTTACTATAAAGAAACATCCTCAACAAACTTCTATTTTCCCTAGTGCTCCAGTGGAATTCTTCTCTAAATAATAAAAGAAATCAATATATCGCTTTCTACATCTGAAGTGCATGATGGTAGCTACCATGTGTGCGGATAGTAGTATTATCTTTTACATTACTTACGTTACTTCAACTAAGAATAATAGAGTCTGTTAATGTATTCCTTGATTTTGTTTTCCAATAAAGTTAAAATGCTATCAATAGCTGTTAGTACCATGCATGTCTCCAGGTCGTCCTTGTTTCTTTACTTAATTAGGAATTAGGAAACAAAATATATAGAACTTTTTTGCGCGAAGGATGTTCACCACCAACATTTGAAGTAGATATTGTCCAAGTAGGTAAACATCAGTATTTTGTTGTAGACTGTGAGACATTTTTAAACTACAACAACACAGAACGACACCTCTATTCACTGAAGTAGGACTTCGGAAGTCTATTATTTCCAAATTTACAACTGCTTGAATATTTATAAGGAACAATATACCGCATTTTGCCATTAATAACACATTTATAATTTTATATATGCAGCTTTTTCAAATGCAATAGAATTAAGCCAATGAAATAGCTGAAAATTTCAAGAATGCATTGCATTACATTGAAGAGGTCTTATAATGGGATATTTTTACTTTCAAAAAATGAAGCAGTAAAAATATGTCAATTTATTTTTCTAGGTAGATATGGTCCATTTCAATACACTCCCTATAGAGTTAACGTAATTTCATGCTACCTTTCTACCTACATAGATCATTTATAAATGCGTGTTTATCCTATTTCGCGCTGGAAACCATTTTATTTGATGCATGTTTGCAGATTGCTGCGTTTATACGTTTTTACGTTATATTTATTCTTTCCGGTAGCTTTTTCAGAGAATCTCGGTATACTGGCACCTTCTATCTAATATTCATATATGTATTAAGTTTTTTTAATTTTGTTTCTTTTTGTTATATACATTGTCCATCTTCCTGTGAGAATATGATTAGTATCATAATTTGCAGATAAATTCCAACTCGTACCTTAGTTTACACTATCTATTCGTATCCTTTCGGTAATTAGGTAGCTTCGTGTATCAAGTTTTAAAACAAGGGCATGATTCGAATGTTCCTACAGCATCAGTGTGTTTGTTGAGAATTTGGTGTATATTATTGTAGAGCTATGTGTACTATTGTGTAACTTTTGGGATAGAGCCCGGCTCCAAAGCTTAGTACAGTATTAAAAGGGATTTAAACAAATTTTCCAACTTTACGTTATACATAAAATATCCTACGGAATTCTTTCCAGATTTAGAATACCCGTCCGCCTTGTTGTCCAGATTTTTCCGATATCTCCTCAGGGGAAAGATTAACCGGTCATAAAACAGAGAAGCACCCGCAACCAACCGCTCAAACAGCTGCATTCGACGCCGAAAAACCCATAATTCCGATAACTGAACTTTTTAGCCCCTATAGTAAATGACCGTCTAGTAACAGTTACATGTGCTACACATTGGTCACCGTTCAGTCCAACATTTAATTAAATACGGTAGTATTTGACAAATGTTATATCATTCTACTCATGCATTAAAGCAATAATAAATACTTGGGAAAAGAAGCAAGGAAGGCGTTCAGAGGAACTGGATTATAGCATCAAAAGTGATACCAAATGACTGGAATATTGGTACTATATTACCATTGTTCAAGAAAGGAGATGCCAACGAATGAAACCAGGAAAAGTATTCACAAGAATCATCAATCACAGAACAGATAGAGAGAAAGACTAGAAAATACTACAGGAGAGATACAACATGGTTTCAGAAAAAGTAGAAGCACATAAGGCTTAATATTTACAGTGAGATATGTAATTAAGCGAGAAACTATTGAGTGAAAACAAAGAAACGGATATATGCTTCGTTGATCTGCAAAAAGCCATTGATAAAATAAAAAAGCGATGTCTGGGAAAGCCTAAGGAGAAGAGGAATAGAAGAAGACATGATAAAAATAATACAAGCGTTATATAAAAGCAACATAAACAACACAATGATGAATCGAAAGAATTTATTACAAAAATGGACCTGAAACAAGGGTGTGTACTCAGCCGTTTTCAATCGTGTTAGACGATGCCCATAGGAAATGCAATGAAAAATGCAAGAGTATGTTCCTAGGATTCTGGAAGATGAAAGCGATACAGTTACAAGATATGCTATTCGAAGGCGATATGATAATCGTTGCTGAAACCGAAGAAAAGTTGCAACATAATGTGAACGAATACCAAAAAGAACTAAGTGTAATAAACATGAAAATAAAGTAAGCAAAAGTAAAACGATGATAATCGCGAATGAGTTGAAAGAACATACAATAAAAACACAACAAATGGACAATTAATAGAACAAGTCATAAGCTACAGGTATATGGGAACAATAAGAGATTACAATGTTAAAGTAAACGAGGAAATATCAGCGAGAACAGGAAAATTGGGCAGATTGTATAACATGCTAAAAACTACCTTCTTTAGGAAGAAAGAAATTCCTAAAGAGACCAAAACGCAAGTATTTCAAAAAGTTGTAAGACCGTCACTAATATACAGAAGTGAATCTTGGATGTTAAACGAAAGGGAAGGCAGTGGAGATGAGGTTCCTGAGAAGAATAAGGGGGTCACTAGAAGAAAGAGGATAACAAAGACAGCAGTAGTGGAAGAAGTAAACAAAGTGCCGATAGAAAAGGTCATGGAAGAGACATAGCTGATCTGGCTCGGACATCTATATAGAATGATTGACGATAAATTAGCTAAGTAAACATTTGAAGTTAGAGTATTAGGGAAAAACAATGTACGAAGACCGCGAAGAAGGTGGCTAGAACAAGTTTATTTTCTTATCACAATGATTTATTTGTAATTTTGTGTAACAAGATCTATTAGATTTTAAATCATTTTTACCGTAGACTTTTTTTCTTGTTTATGGATATGTGGACGCCGTTTATACAAAAATTTCTGTTGGCATATTCAATAACTTCTACCGTCGATGTTGATTTTGAGCTTGTAACTTCCAAAGGGATACACAGTAATTATCGAATAGGACTTTGGAATTAAGATTCTAAACTCTGGTGGTGTCCTCGATTCGTGGTATTTTGAAGACCTGATCGGTGTTTAACTAAATTGTCTATTGACCGCACAACCGTCCTCACTGAGCTCGGATTCGGCTATTTTCTAACAATATTCAATATCGACATATTTTTATGGGACTATGATTTCCTGCAAGTCGGTTAGCACCCTTCCTTTGCTATCGACCACGAATTTACCATAAAAACTAAATTTAAAATTTCAAAGGGGTAGCAAAATGAGTAGATTATTATAGCAATTTATCCTTGATGATAATAGGCAATCTGAACTTACGAAGTTTCATAGTTGCTACAAGCATTTCTATCTACTTATCGAGTGATTGTGAGGATAAACCAGTGTCCTTCGTACATTGTTTTGTTATTCTGATTACATTCAACTTGTGGCCAAACTAAATCATCTGATGGTTAACTCTTCTATTAAGTAGTTTTACTAATGCATGCACAGCTCACAATTATTTGCAATTTCTTGGGAGGAAAGGCTTACCTATAAATGTTACGATGGCGATTATAATTCTGAAGATCATTTTATAATGTAGAAAGTAATAAGAATGAACATACGAGTATCTACAATGTTCTTTTTTAAATGTGTGAAAATCGCTTAATTTCTAGTACCGATCATTTTGAAGTACGACTATTACCTCCGGATGTAACGGATGTGAACAGGAGTGTGCGTTCTCATAAATACCAAGCGCTACCTGTAATAAGAGAAATTATGTCGGTAACGTTTATTACCTGCAGCGGTAATTAGAGGACTATCGCAACTGAAATGGTATCCGCTCTCTTATTATCTACAGTTCGGAACTCAGTTACAGACATTTCCGGTGAAACCCGAAAACAAAATAGATTCGATGATTTAATATACGCAGATATGTTTGCAGGGTTATCGGATAGTAATTATCGCATGCAACTTTTGTTATAGTTATATTTATTTATTTATCTATTTAAGGAGCTTTGATAAATTTTTAATTGTATTACTGTAACTTATAGTCTTAACTATAGCTTTCACCATATGGGAAAGACTGCAAATTTCTCTAAAAATCTAAATCCCCCAAAAGTTTATACACGTTTAAAATCCTAAAATGGGCTAATCGGATTCTGCAAGTGATTTTTGGTTTAAAAATTGCATTTATCAAAACTTGAAAAAATTATAATTTGAATATGAAAATTGTTTTGGTAACACTAGTTAGATATTCAATTGCGATGCCAATTCTGAAGTCAGATGAATTTCTTCAACAAATGTCCAAAAATGTTTATTTTTCAAATTTCAACTTTCTCTTACAATTTCCGGTTGTAACTCTGAATTTTAATTATTTCATATTTAACAAACGAACTATGTTTGTTCATATTTGTCTTAAAAAAATTAATTAATCAAATATTATAAAAGAAATTTGGTAATGTCATTTTACATTTCTGGGGCAACGCCTTTTATGACAAAAAACTAAATTTTAAATAGTACCTTCTTTTTCTTTTAAATTACTCACAATAATTGTAACTTAACAACTAATGTGAATAGATACAAAAATATCTATCTTTCCGTTAAACGCACTAGAAAGTTCTAAATTCTATCATAATGGTAGAACAAGATTGCAATGAAAATAATTTGTTGCTTTCTAGTAGTAGCAGAGATTAATGCCAAAACAATTTTTCTACGAAGCAATTAATAAAAAAGTTGCTCATATGGATTAGGCTTTTCCGTGGACAGTGTATAAGGAAGAAAACATTTATGTACCCTATTTTAAATTTTCAAACATGCACAAACAATTTGAGCGAGGACGATTTTTAACAAACTCTGCAATAAAAGTTTTTCCTATATGTTGCGAACAGTATGGCGGGCATCACGGTATATTTGTTTTATTGATTTTAATTTATTGTCTGCTTGATTTTGTTATTCTTCTGTTGATCGTGTCCTGATAATAGAAAGAAATCATATAAATGAAGGGGAAACGCTTCTCGTTTCTATGTAACTTTTTTAAATTTTTTAATTTTCACAATCAGAGAAACTATGGAAATCTACTTTGATTACACCGTGCTGAGAAAAATACACATAGTTTGCTATTTTGTCTGTAATATGTGTATCTAAACTAGTATCTAAACTAGTGAAGAAACCACTTAGCGAACGACAAAAATTGTGTGCTAGCATCAAGTGTTTACTACAATTGATTAGAAAGAAGCTAGTTGCTTACAAAATTTAATATGTATAATGGCTGATGGTGTCGGTCTTCTATATTGTTTCTTTTTTGTAGTTCATATAAATTAAGATTAAATCTTAAAAACGCATAACCACTTTTGCAGTAGGTATGTGTTGTATGAGTACCTATGAGTCTTAACCAATCCCTTCGTAATGGGTATTTAAATACGCAAAAAAGTAAAAAATTCTAGCGCGGACCAGATGAGAGATTATTGCTGCAACTTACATTTTTATTTAGTAATAGGGATTGATTAGCCTGGAAAAAATTAAAACAGTAAAATTTCTTGCTCTTTTAGCTTCAGCATCCATATAGGTAAAATGGTGTTTTTTTGTCGGAAAAATGCTCGGAAAAAGTGTCAAATAAAGGACAATACGAAAAACAAAAAACACTCGCCCGTTCTAGATAGTCTCAAGCGTCCCCTCAGCAATGTAAAAAATATTTCAAAATAATTAAAAAAATATCACACCAAAGCCTGTTGAGTGTTGAGTGTTTAAATACCCATGCCCTATCCCAGGTGTGTGAAGAGGTAAATTTTTTTATCATTTCAAGGAACTTCTACGGACCCCTAGGTACTTATTTAAACATTTCGTTAAAATCGTACGAGCGGATCTATGGACAGGCATTAATGGGTTAATATTCAAATTGAAAGAACGTCTTGAAGATTATGGATTTAAAAAGTATTTAAAAAGATAATCATGATCAGTGTTGGGAGCCATACTATGTTCGTATTCGCTTGGAGAGATCCTCATTAAACAGTTGGTTTTGTTGATGTACTGAACCAAAAGAACAATGTATAAACATATATCGCTCAGGTAGGTCCTTTATGCATGAAAAATAGTTTTTCTTTTTGTTTGGGAGTTGGAAGAGCGATATAATAACAATAAGTCTACTCTTACAATTTCTCTCTAAAGCAATAATAAATACATTTGTTGACGATATTTTACCTATATCTCCTTATCAGTTATTTGGTTCTGATACAATGATTCATCTATTAAGCAGGAGACATATTATTGAAAACTATTGAGGGAACCATCTCTCCTATATGAAGCAAATTCCTTGAAAAACTGCCATTGCTTAAAATATTGCACTGAATATACACTACTCAGAATGAACTAAGGAACACAATAAAATATAGCTTCTAAATACTGACACATAAACACTAACTAATTTGGTTGCCCATTATCCTTAACTATACAAAAACGCGAAAAAGGGATACTTTTACATTTTGTGGAATAATATAAGAAGTATAAACTCTATAAATCCAGAAGTAAGTTAAAACTGAAGAAAAATCTTAGTACCCGCCTCTTCTCTACGAGTCCGAAAAACTTCCAGCGGCATGCTTAATTTAAATTTTGAATTTTTCCACTGCGGAATTGACAATTTGCCAGTTTCTCCAGGTTCTGTGGCGGTTGTTGTTAGTGTGAACATCTTCCTAGCCTGTCTCACGTGGAAACAGAAAGAAATTATTAGGTGCCTGGTCTGCATTATATTGCGAATGACCCATTACTTCAACGTTTTGGGCAATCAAATACCCCATGGTGTGAACAGCAGTGTAAGTCAAACGTAAAATGCTTCTGCCCTTTAGTCGCGTTTTGCAAACGTTATGGAGAACTTGACCTTAACAAACTATAAACCGTGTATTTCCTACAGCAACATATCGACTCTTTTCAATCATCTCTGAATAATACCAACATTTTTTTCGTTAATGGTCATCCTTGGCCTTAGAGCCTGAAAACCGTTATTTAAAAGAAGGCGAACACGTTAAAATTCTTTCTGTTGCCGCTTTATGGTAGGCGAGGCCACAACCTGTAAGCAAACACTTGATTGATTTTTTAACCATTGTTTTCGGGTCATGTTTGAAATTGTCGATAATATTCCTTGTTCAGTGCTATGATTTATTATGTAAAGTATCACTTTAAACTTCTGAGTAAAAGGAATGTTAAAGCACATGTGTCAACTGCCGCAGTCATTAATCATTTAAACAATACTTAGCTTAAAATGTCAAACAAAAGTTGTAGATGGAAAGAGAATACCGGATACAGAAGTGTAAAGCAACTAAAAGAAATTAAAAAAATATTGTGTTAGTGAAGTAATGTTATTGTCCAACGAGGGCTTCTATTGCCTGGGATACGCAGATGAGCTAGCGATCGTCGTGCGAGGACGATTCGCAAGTGTCATCTCAGAAAGGACGCAAACCGCTATTAACATAGTACACAACTGGTGCAGGCAAGAGCAGTTATCTATTAACGCTCAAAAACTCAGACAGTTGCGTTCACCAAAAAGAAGGCGCTGGAAGGCTTATGGCCGCCAGTACTAGATAGGGTAGAAATTCCAATTCTAAAAGAGGCTAAATACCTGGGAGTACTATTTGATCAAAGACTAACGGGGGACTCTCATATACAAGAAACCACCAATAAAGCCACAATTGCCCTCGGCAGATGTAGGCGAATGTGTGGGAAAAATTGGGGCCTCAGTCTTAAGATGACTCTATGGTTATATACAAGGGTAATTAGACCCATGGTAACGTATGGAGCAGTTATATGGTGGCCAAAAACAAGGCAAAAGGGAACTGTCAGGCTACTAGGCGGGGTACAAAGACTTGCATGTCTAAGTGCCACGGGAGCAATGAGAACAACTCCTACAGACGCACTGGAGGTGTTTTTGAATCTACCACCCTTAGATATCCATAGACAACGAGTAGCAAGGTCAGTAGCCTACAGACTGATGCAAGGGCAAACCCCTATAAGTCAAGTCCATGGCACTGAAAACCACAAGTTGATTGAAGAACTCAAGGCAGATCCCCTCACGGGGATGCCGACGGATGCCATGGTTCACAAATTCAACTTTAAGAAAAATTATAAAATAATTATACCAGATAGAGAGAAATGGAAACAAGGTCTAGCCATACAGGCGCAGTCTATCTGGTACATGGACGGCTCTAAGACAGAGAAAGGTGTCGTGGCAGGCATATACGGACTCAAAGAAAGGACGATGGTCCAGATGAGTTTAAGTAAAGATACTGCGGTCTTTCAGGCGGAAATAGCCGCGGTACATTTTTGCGTCGGAAAAATTAACAAGCAGCGTGATTCCAATCGCTCGGTGGGCATTTTCTCCGATAGTCAAGCGGTGCTGAAGGCATTGGATTCGGTACAGGTCGATTCAAGGCTTGTATGGGATTGCGTGTGTGCTCTAAATGAACTCGGCAGTGCCGCAAAAGTGACGATAGCTTGGGTTCCGAGGCACGAAGGCTACCGGGGAAATGAAAAAGCTGATGAACTGGCCCGAGAGGCCTCGTCGATGGCGTTCATAGGACTGGAGCCCTCCTTCGGCATTATAAAAACAAGAATCAAATCGGCCATAAGAAAGTGGACCGAGGATAAATCTCGGGAAAGGTGGAGGAACTCCCCAGACGAGAGATCAGCGAAACAGTTCCTTGGAGAGCAAATGACGAAGTTTACAAAGGACGTACTACGTAGGGACAGAAAGTCCGTTAGAATGATAGTGGGCCTACTAACAGGGCACTGCAGGCTCAATAAGCACATGAATAAAATGAACTTGACAGAGGAAACGATATGTAGATTCTGTCAAATTGAGGAAGAAACCGCGATCCATGTATTGTGCCAATGCGAGGAACTGGCAAGGACGCGGCTGTCACACATGGGAAACGAATATCCCGAGGCGAGACTATATGCGGAAGAACCGCTCTCAAAACTAATAAGTCTAATTAAATGAATAAAGGTAGAGAACGTACTCTAAGGAGGCATGAGGACCACAATAGATCTGTAAAGGTCGCAGTGGAACAGGCAGCATTGCCACCTCAAGCAATCTAATCTAATCTAATCTAATCTAGTGAAGTAATGATATTGTGAGTTATTTCATTTGATGAGAAACGTATTCTTTATCTTTAATCATTTACCTTCTTATACATATGTGTAAGTGCAGATAAGTGAAAAAGAATAATAATAACCTAATCTTAAATTTAGTGTTATAACTAAGGTTCGACGAGTGCATGATAAGTTGTGTTATTACTGAAATGTACAAATAATTCTAATAGGAGCTAATTATGCGGAAAAAAGCGTTTATTTACTTTTTATACCAATTACTCAATTAAGCACCGCATTTTGCTGAAATCGAAGGAATTAAATTGAATGCGCTTTTATGAGGCTGAATTATTTATTATCCTGAAATTTCTCGATTCTCTATATCGCATTTCTATTCCGTCTGAGTGTTGCGGCTACAACCTTGACCCATTTTCAGCTAAAAATAGAACGCCTGGGATAGATTTTCAGGGAATGAAACCGCTCCATTTATATGTTGGCGCAAACAGCGAGGTATACGATACATATATCTTGTTCTATAACGGCGTGTTATGTAAATTTGATATGTAATTTTTGAAGAATTTCTTATTACAATCCGTAAATATACTACCTTAGGACTTTTATATGTCGAACAAATTTAAATCGATATCGCAGAGTGCACGAAGCGTTAGATTTAGAGTTATAGTACCAATTTCTCTATGCAAAACTAATTATGGGTCCATGAATTCATAGTGGGAAATCGATAAAATACAGAGTTAGGCAGAATTACGTATCTATTTTTAACTTCATCATTAAAGTAATAAGACTAACACGACGCACATACGGGTATCTGGATTATCTACGCGGCCAAAATTATTTTATGCTACATAACTATTCTAAAGGAAACAATTTAAAGAAAAATACGTTTATTAAATTTATTAACACAGTTTATTAAAGGAAACGCAAAATATATTTTTAAAAACTAATTTTCATCTTCGTCGTCCTCTGAAGATTCGCCACGAACATTGGGGTTCGCTGGCATGAGCAGAGCAATTGTTTCAGGCAAAAAGGAGTTTAGTATTCTTCTTTTTATGTTCCTCATGCTACTTATAAGAGGGTCAAACGTTAAAAGAAGCCTGTTAAAAATGTCTTTGTTGCAATCTTCCCTAGAAAATTTTCGTGCGAAGTCTTGGCGATATAGCCTGAAATGTTTATTTCGTGCTTCTGCGGCCTCCTCTGAAAGCTGGCCAATGGACAATAATGCGTTCTTTATGATAACCGCACCATGAATTAATATTTTATGCATTGTTGGAGTCATTGGATGCCACGGGTACAAATCAACATATAAGCGAGCAGTATCTAATGCATATTCGTATCTAACTGGATCAATGAAATGTCCGCTTGAAATCGTCTCAAGTATGACTTTTATTCGATATATTAAGTTGTAACTAATTCCTGTTATGTCAGAAGCTAATTTCGGGTCTTGAAAAAACCTCCTGCTGGTGTTACCATCATTAGTATTGCCAAGATGTGCTTTTGGTATGTCTACTAATAAACCAGTTTCTTCACGAAATCTTCTCTGAATTTCGAGCTTTTTCTCCACTTCAATATTTTCTCTGCTTCAGTCTTCCTCTCTCTATATTTTTTTACTGGCAACTTGTAAGCCAAATGGAGAATGCTTTCAAAAAGTCTAATTCTGGCGTGTAAATTGATAGCTTCAGAACTAATTTCTTTTCGAATATCAATTTTATTGAAGCCCTTGGATGTTGCACCACATATGTAGCAACGGCTGGTGGATTTTGTGCCAGTTGCAGACTGCCATCTACCATTGTCATGATGAAGACATGATTGACTGAGAAAATATGTTCTTTAAGAACACTATTTACGATAATCTTTTTCTTGTTAATTAGATGAACAAAATTCGAAGTACCACCACAACACACATCCGCACTTTTCCGCAGCAAATTTTTCATTTTTCGCTACTCATGGCTTCTAAGTTATAATTGGGCTGAAAATTATGACGAAATCTGAGGTTATAGTATAACGAATACTAGATTCAAAAAAAAATTAATTTTTTAAATTTCACTCTAATGAGCGGATACCTTCAGACTACCTTAACTTTTGCTATAGTAGTTCTTTTTAGTATGCCCGGCATGGAAAGTAAAGCTAATTATCTGATATTTTAGAATTCAGAAAGAATTATTAAAAAGACTATTCCAATAAAAAGTTATACGCTTTTAAACATCAAATTTTCAGTGAGTGTTATTGTTGTTTTGAATTTTCTCAAAAACACTTAAGTTCAAAGTACTGTTAAATTGTTTGTGTAGTTAAATTGTACATAATTTTTTCATTTACATATACGGTGGGAAGTTCTCTCTTACGTTTAGTTTTAATTTTTACTAAAATCGCGCAAAAAAAAATCAATTTTGGCCCGCTAGATTGAACAAATACCCGTATGTGCAACGTAAATTCAAATCAACTCAAAATGCATTTGCGGTAAACGCCAACCTTTGACATTTGCAAATGTGTCAATTTTTGGCTCATTTGAAGAAAACTGCTTGACTGTTATCGTTACATCACAACAAGTATTGCAAAATTTTGAACGACGACCTCGTAATGTTGTTGTAGAGATTCAAAGAATATGGCTTCAGCGGAGCCACTTGCCACACTGTTAGAATGCCTATGGCAATTCTGCGGAAAACGTTCAGTCAGCGTGTGCCTTAATTCTATGGGGCTATCTACAGAAAAAGTTTTTGATAAACGACCGCAAACATTGAAACACCTAGAACTTTATATTCGTAGAGAGATGGACGCAATCCCCAATTCAAATGTCATAACGAGTGGTCAAAACTTTCGTTATAGATTTTAAGAGTGTCAGCACCGAGGCGGAGGATATATAAATTGCTATGTTTCTTCAATAACGTTTCGTTTGATTTGTGCATTAAAGTTTAGCCATTACTGACACGTCCTTCTGTCCAACCTTGTATCTCACACTCAACGTTTTCAAATTTTACTTGCAAATACAACATTGAATATTAAAAAGAAGCGAACTCAACTGTTTCTTTAAAAACGCTGAAATACGTCGGTTTTAGTTTTTAAAAATACACATTATTACGTGCGATTTACCCGACTATCATTTGCTTTTAGTTATCACGTCATCACAGATAAAATTAAATGGAGACATGGATTTTTAGCAGTAGAATTTTGGTACATATGATTAATAAACTATGATAAACGATAAAATTCAAAATGAAGAATGAAGATCAAGCACATAAAAACTATTAAATTAAATGTTCAAAATCCGACCCATTGACTTCTTGGCAGTAAACTAGTCCATTTACAAATTCATCTGAGACGTTATTAATAACAATATATTCTATTTTGCGAATTTCTTCTTGAATATGTTGTTTCAATACCTTCAAATTTTCTGGTTTTGTTTCGTAAACTTCCGATTTTAAATAATCCCACAGAAAAAAAGTCTAGGTGTGTCAGGACAGGAAATCCTTTTGATCATTCTACCGGCCCTCGTCTGTTGATCCATCTTCCTGGAAAACCAGGGTCTAGAAAATTACAAGCAGGAAGCGCACAATGTGGCGGTGCCCCATCGTGTTAATACCAAAGAATATAATTTGGGATATCAGGATTGTCTTAGTTTAAGTAAAGTACATCAAGTACTGGAATTAGATCATTTTGGTGAAACTCCCAGCATTTTCCTCTGTCCAGAATTCTATTGTGTACTATTCCTGCCCAGATGTTTAAGTGTGTGTTTTTGCCATCCAATCAGGATCTTTCCTACTCTAATACCTGTAATTCTACCGATTAAATGTTCCATTTACACAAAAAAGTTGCTCTATCGGAAAAAAAAACGATTTGGTGATGAAAACGTTTGCTAGCATAGTGCAAATTCACCATTGCTTTACAGAATTGTAAACGTCGGTCAGGATCATCATCATTAAGCTCTTGAACTCGTTGGATCTTAAATGGACCGTACTTTTCTTTTCTCAACAACTTCAGTACTGCAAACTTACTGACATGATTATCTACTCCCTACTTAAAAGGCGATATTTTTCTCCAAACCTCCAAACTAACTTTCCAGAAGAACAGTGACAATTTTCTTCCAATTGTAAAAGAATGTTCAATTTATTGCATACTCTTATTTCTGTATGACCACCTTTTAAAATATTCTTAACATCCCCTATTGATTGCATAATAGGACGATTTGAATACTTAGCATTAAGCATACCATATACCTTTTGCTCGGATCTTTTGAGGTTCCCACAACCAAGATATAAGTTGGGTTATTCTTAAATTAGCTATGATAATGTAGTAGAATATTATTAGAATTCTAACACTTAATTTAATTGTATGTTCAACTATTTTAATATGATTTTATCATTATAGAATCATAGGATAATATCAACATTAAATGTTCAGCTCAATTTTTCTCAGAATATTTGTTATGCAACCTTATGATTTATTGGCAAGATCATAAAGGGAACAAAAATCACTATCGGAATTTACTACTAACAATCTATATTGTTAGTAAATCTTCTTGTGATATTGTCATAATCAAAAAAACAAATGAAATTAGGAAGGTGAATCGCAGATATTAATGTATATTTTTAAAAACGAAAACAAACGTGTTTCAGCGTTTTAAAAGAAACCAGTTGAATTTACTTTTCTTTTAATATTACATACTTTAATCCCACACTGTATATACATTATATGCACTGCATTATCCTATTTTCAAGATTTTAAAATTTTTTCTTCAACTGGGTCTATTACTGCAGGATTTTAGAAAAAAAAATTAGGAGCTCAATTTGCCACTTTGATGAAAAAAAAACGGTTATTACCAGCAATTTAGCCAGGTGTACAATAATTCTATTTATTACTTTTTCTATTTAAAAACTTGTGGAAATATTGGCTATATTATCATCTTTGAAGACTGGACAAATTTTAGCATTTTTTCTTGTGTTTAGGAAAGTCGATGTCTTCAAGATGAGATTGAAAATTATTATTAATGGTTTCATCGTATTCTAGGAATCTTTGTTTTGTTGTTTGAAACAATAGACACTGAAGGTATTCACGATAGATTGTGAATATTCAAAGTGTTCTCCATCGCCATATACTTTTGTCCTTATTCTGCTGTGTCCATTGCTCGAGCCAATGAACTTCAGTAAAAGTTTAACGATTCATTTAAAATTCCAAAGGTGCATAGTTTCGATTTAGAAGTCAAACGAGTTACTTTATTCAGCTAGAGATAATGTACTCTTATGTTGATGTGACTCGTTTTTCCTTTCCGTTATATATGCATATCCACTGCCTCAATTGTTCGAGTATTTATCAATTCAACGATAACGTAATAAAATAGGCACGTGTAATAAATTAAATGTCCGCCAAAATTTTCAAATCAATCAACTTGGAACTGGAAGTTCAATTTTGTGAGAAATCCAAACCGTTACGATTTATAATTGGTCGTTGTTTGAGTTAAGCGTTCATTTTCATTAATTCAAGCGCCTATGAATATTTTAGTATAGGCGACAGTATAAACGAAGACCAATGTTTTCAATAATTCTGCCAGTGCCCCTTTTGAATGATTCATGAGCGATTTCGAGAGACATTTACATTTTGAAATTCGCGTATTGAAAGAGCCATCTGTTAAACGAAAAGACGCACTAACCTGTGGTGGGCATAATATATTCATGGTGTATTCGATTTCCTGTTGAAGATCGGTGCTGTCTAGGAGACCTTTGAGTACGACATGACCGATGAGGTCGTGCCTGGAAAAGCGATCGAAGTCGTACACCGAGAACTGTATATAGCGATGCTTCAATTCGTCATAGGGTACACTGAAATCAATTAGCCGTCTGTAAATATTTAAGCTTCCTATGGGGATCGTCTGAAGGTCTCGTGTCGAACATATGTGTAAATATAATTGTAATCTGTGCCTGTTTAGGTATTTTAGCTATATGTATTTGTTTAATCTAATCTGGAAATAGCAGGTGTTAAATAGCATACATATACTTTTAATAAAATTTATTTAGTACGTGAATTTATATAAGAACTCGAGCAGTACTACAAAACCATGTCATTTTAGATTTTACAAAATTGTAGCTGAATAGAGAGGAACTTATTACTTGGGGTCTGGTAATTCTAGGCGTGCTATTGTCGCAAATCGGTAAATGCTCGCCTCTTAAAACAGAAATAGCAGTGGGAATGCTGCTGAATAAGTGAGTTCTTATCCATACTGCACATTTGAAAAATTTCAAATGCGTATTTTGACCACCAAGTGACCATCCTCAATGAGGATAACCACGGAAAAACGCATTACTTACGAAATTTGGTTAACTTAAGAGGAGTGCCAAACGAGAGGTCGAGAGGCATCACCTTTTAAGAACACTACGTTAACAATATAAAGCTCAACAAAGTCAAGTGTAGATGCCATATCTTCATAGATTGTTCACAAAATTCTATTAGATAGAAAATTTCCAGGTGATATACAGATAACTATACATCGTTAACCAAATTTTATGATAGATCGTTTTTTTTCTCACTGTCAGTAGTCTACACTGGCGATTACCAGTTGGTGATCGAAATGCTTACATTTTAATATATACATATATATACATAATAGTAGCGTGTCAATTATCCGACCGTACGTTTTCCAACGTTCATTTATCCAAACTGGTGTCATGGACAACAAATCAAATCGGTAGCACTCAATGCTTTGACAGAGTATTTTTTGAGAGCGGTATTCCGGGAAGACAAGTTCAGTCTTTGGTTGCCTCAGTTTTCAGAATCTTATTTACGGAAATATTTATTTACTAAGAATTATGTCTGTGTAATTTGTTCATTAGATTTTTCAGTGAATCCTTTTGTATTCCTACGGTCGGTTTTAAATTATTGATTGTGAGGTGTACATTGAATTTCTGGTCACATATTTTAAATAAAGCTTGCAACATGTCGACAAAATGGAAGGAAGTAGTGCTTTCATTATAAGATAAAATGGAAATTATTACGCGGCTGAAGAAGGTTGACACCGGTCAGGCACTAGTGTGTTTGATGTTGGTAAATCAACGATAATGGGAACACGCATTAACAACAGTTTCTTTTTCAACAATTTAAAGATCTTTTTGAACAGAATGAATATGAAATGGATTTTCTCTACAATGCAGATCAAACAGACCTCTATTGGAAAGCTTTACCATCTAAGTCGGTATATCCTGAAGAGAATCCGCTATGCTAATGCAACTAGAACACAGAGTTTTACTGCTTTTGATAGAGAAATCGATAAACCGGGGTTGTTTTAAAAATGTTAACGTTTCGTTAGTATACATCAACCAAAAGAACGGGTGGATGAACAGCGATTTGTTCACGAAATGGTTTGAACAACATTTAATTCCTACAATACCCGCTACACCAAGGCCAAATTCTCCTCGTCCATCGTCGTTGCTGCCAACACCTACTATCAGGGAGAAGCGAAGCTTAAGTAAACCAGAGGAGACCAACAGAAATGTTGATCTGAGATATCGTGCCATAAAACTATCAGAAAATTTAACACCAAAACAGCTATCTGCACGGATACAAAGTGCTAATTTAACAAGTGTGAAACCAGAAAATTCTGTCCAACCTTTGCCATCCCGGCGACCACTAGCCGGACCAACGCATACTAAAGAAAGGGCACTCAAAGAAGAAGTGTGTTGCCAGTAACTAACACCACCAGTACGCCAAGCAAAAATGCTACGACAGAGACCCCACAATCAGCCCCGACCTGCAACCGTAAGATCATTCAGCTGCAGAAAATAACAGATGCCAGAGACTTACTCAAATCCGGAGATCGATCTAGAAGATTAACCTCTCCAGTACCGACGTCGAAAACATCTCCCTCCAAAGGAGCATTCGTCAACGAGCCCATAGCCAGGTCAATTGCTGGATACGTAGTCAATAACATACCGAACAAGCTGCAAACGTTCAAATGGATAAGCGCCACAAAGAAAGAAAGTTCTTGACCTCCGACGTCGTATCTAATGTCCATACAGTTGTAACTTGGAACTTTAATATAATAACGTATGAATAATTCCTGAAGTAAAAAAAATCAGCAGCATACCGACAAAGAAGGCAAGGTGCTACTCCATCATATTCATCACCTGAATCTTTGAATAAGGCCAATGATATGCTCGAGATAAAGTTTCTCCTCCCCCCCTCCCCCACCCTCCAATGTAAGTTCTTTAGTTCAACCTATGGACCACAGCGTCATCGAAACATGGAAAAACTATACCAAAAACAATTTATGCGTCGTCTGCTTTAGGGGATAAAAATCATGAAGAAACAACTATTTCTATGTACAAAAAAATCGATTAAAGAGAGTGCTGTTATATGTTAGTCGACGCATGGAATGTAGTAAGAACCAGTACCTTGCATAAATCGTTGAATAAGCTACTGAAACCACTGATGATTCACACGTGAATGAGGAGGATGGTAATAGACATGACGATGCAGATGAAGATGACTTAGGACAATCTCTTGCTGAGACCCTTTTAGGCTCTGGATTTGGCATTCCATTCCATTTGGCATTTGGTATCGAAGATTATCTTTGACTTCAGTCTCCATTGCCAACTCATGTCCTCATCGTATACTGTAAGAGATCTTGGAGTATTGTTTGATGATTAACTTTGCTTTGGTCAACAAGTTACATCAGTGTGCAATAGTGCGTACAAACTTCTCGGTTTTATTCTTCGTAACACACGAACATTTACTGATTGCGCTGCTACTAAAACTCTTTATTATGGATTGATTCGGAGTAAATTAGAATATGCAGCGATCATATGGTACCCTCACTATGCATCTCACCAACTTCGACTTGAGCAAGTGCAGCGACGTTTCTTAAAATTTTTAACATTCAAGGAGACTGGTGACTATCCGAGGAGGAACTACGATCATGCACAACTGCTTCTGTCACACGAATTGTCATCACTCCATGTGCGCTATCAACGCACTAGTGCGGTGTTTCTTTAGAGACTGCCAAAAACGCGAAATATATGTTCATTTTACTTGGATCCTATAAGGACAAACGTCATGTACCTAGCGCCAATAACACGTTTGTGTCATTGTGGTGATATGTTATATAAAGACATCTTTTGTGGTGAGTTAGTTCAATATTACGTATATATAAGGTAGCACACATATGTACCTATGTATATTTATAGAAATATCTTAATATGAAGACGTGTGTATCTCTTCGTTCAATTGTTGCATATTGTACTTTTGCTTAGGGTATTTAGCTAGATTGTATGTGTCCGTTGTGGTTTTTTACTGTTGGGCACGAAATAAAATATTATTATTATTATTATTCCGATGGTTCGAACGGGAAGAAGCACTTGATAAGTATTAACAGTTGATCTAGGATAACACCATAGTCTATCTCAATCACCACACTGATTTTGGATATCGGAGGGATGTTCTCAAAGTTCTAGAAATTTGGCTATAATCTTTTTAATTCCTCAATTTTTATCAAAATTACAATGTAGCTTTTCAATATAATCTTCATTTAATTGCATGCACTTTTTAAACCGTCCGTCTGCAAACCACCTGTTTATAGTTTTACCTCCTTTAAATCTCAAAATCCACAATTTTGGAATTCCTAACGAAGTGCGTATAAATCATCCTTCGTTCTTTGTGTGGTACGGGGTCTTGTCCTGTCGTGATAAGGGACGCTTACACAACTTACCAGGCCGTTTCTTACAAAGCGCTTGTCGCGATGGGCCAGATGAAAGATTAGAATAGTATTCTTCTGTTGATTTGTAGTATCTTTTGGTAGATAATCCATAAGTATGATCCTCTTGCAATCTTAGAATACAATCAACATTACTTTCCCAACCGACGGAACTACACATGCTTTAAACGAATGCTCCTCTCCGGGTTTGGGCCATTCCTTTGACTGATTTTTGGTTTCAGGATTGAAATAAGATATCTATTGATGTTCCGTCAGTAGTTATCATTCTCTGTCAAAGTTGGTCGCTCTAACGCGCTAAAAGCTCTTGAAGTTGGTACCTCAGTACCAGTGATCAGCAATGAGTAGTGAAAAAGTGAGTAGACTTGAATCATGACTTATAATTTCTTGTACTTATACGCACTTATACTTATTGCAATATTGTCCAACTTCATATTCACTCGAAAGTTTGAAGTACTCATCGAACTCATACTTAACAACATTTATGACGTTGTTGATTTCGACTCTCCTTAACTCAATGTGTATAGACGATGTAAAGTAAGTATGGTTCGCATACGAACATTAATATACTCATTTTGAGGTTGTGTGTTTGCTCTGTTGCGTTTTTTACTGTTGTTTTTACTAAAGTTAAACAAAGATATATGTGTAGATTTGTGTTGCTTATTGCATATTATATTGCGCTTTTACCCTTACGTTTTTGCACTAATTGAAAAACTCCGCTATTTATTTTTTCCTCAATCTCACTATTGCTATCCATTTTTCACTACTTGCTCATAAAAATGATAAATAATAAAAAATAATTTTCCCGAAATGTTTCTATATAAACTTACAATTTTATGCTTTTGTATATTTTTATACACTTTATACTGGTTGCAAACTGTTTAATGACTGTTTAATGTAACTTTTAAATATACATGGATGAGTTGAGTGAGCTGAATCAATGTAAGTAGTGTAAGTATTTTCCTGACATTGGAAATCAAACTGAGGTGATTTATGAGTGTGAGTATAGTATGTGTATGATGTCGCCGTCGCATTCATATTTATTGCAACCTGCACTTATGAATCAACGTTATCGGGAGTATGAGTAAATCAGGGTAGTTGAGTTTAAATGATGCCTACTCACTTATATTTAAAATTTCATGAGTCAGTATGAATAGCGAAAAAGCGATGCATTGCCGATCACTGCTCAGTACCCAGCGGGCTAAAACCTTATTCACGCACAAACATTCGTGTTCATCCTTGAGTAGGTTCTTCACGGTGGCAATCTTTCGGATCGTCTTCTAGTGACGTTCTGCCAGATTTCAAATGATCAACCCATCGATAGACTATATTTTCAGATTCCGCAGGCTCTTCAAATTGGACAAACCTTGGAGACGGTGAACGATTTCTTAAGGCTTCATATCGCTTTTAAATAAAAAGAATATGATACTCTTTGTGATTTAGTCGTTTCCTACATGATACAAAATCAACGGTACGGAAATACGAAGGCCCCTACAAAAAGTGGGAAAGCAAAAAATATTTTGGAAGATGCTGTATTACGTTTCAAAATACTCGCCATTGCATGCGTTCAAATCAATTCTCGAAACATTTCTTCCCTCATGCAGTTGGACATGCTTCTTGAAGGCTTCGACAGCTTCTTGAGGTGCTGAAAATGCTTTCTTTTTTGACATTAGGAAACAGAAAGAAATTGTTAGGCGATGAATCAAGTGAATACGAATAATGAGACATTAATTCGATGTTTACCCCTCCAAATAATCAATTGTTTGAGATGTGGTGTGAGAGCTGGCATTGTAACGATGCAAAATTACGCGTTGTTTTCGGTTGTTTTTCCTGATTTCGTTGATTTCTTCTTATAAACTAATTGTTGTATACCATTCAGCACTAATTGCTCTGTCTAAAGGAATGGTGGTCAGTTCGTTGCGTTACCTGTTACGATGTTGTATACAGATTTTGCAGTTTATGAGACGAATTTTTTGAGCATTCCACCAATTTATCACGTTACAACAATTGATATATATATATACAGCTTAAGAATGCTACTAGTTCACTGCAGGTCATATGCAGATATTCTTCTATCATGTTACGCACAGCATCTATGTTTTTGGACTAACAACCGAGTTAAGTCGACCTCCACGCAATTCACCACTGATAGACGCCCGACTATGACGCAAGTTGAGTGACTGGAAGTTGAACAAAGCTATTATGTGTATTGTTGTTGAGTTAGGCTTTTACTAAAATCGTAAAAGATCATCCAATCAAAAGCCTCCTCCATGTGAAATTTTCATTCTCTTACAAAATTGCTGAACGTTCGTTGTAACCAAATTACCAGATCAACTTCGAAGTTGCCACTGTTTTCAGAATAACAAATGTCAAATTTTACAAAAATAGTAATGACACATCTCTCTACCCAACGTAATGGTCGTTTGTAAAAACACAAAATCGCCCCTCGTACGTATGTGTTACTCAAGTATGGTAAATTACACGAAATAACTGGGTAATGGGTGAAGACTTGTTTCTCATCAATAGCGTGATCTATAAGATTTGAAGAATTGAACTAGGGCCAAATTCGAATATTCTAAATATCCCTCGTACATGGAATTTGATTTTTTTCTAAATAACACGTCTCCAGGCGTCCTTTAGGTTCAAAATCCTATTCAATTATGGATATTATCGATATATGAAATATATTATATTACATAACTTTGTATAAAATACATATATAATGCATTTGATATTTTAAATTTGACGTCTCTACTATAAGCAGAGGTATTACTAATTGCAACGAATTTTAATTTCTTATAAAAGTTCCCCTTTTCTACACAAGATGTATATTTGCGAATCTAATTTAATGGTGTTCAAATAACAGAACGTATATTAAATCTGGTATTTTCTCGTTGGAAAAGCGCTAAGGCATGAAATAAATTGACTCAACATTTACATTAGCTGAAGGACGTTTTCGCTACGAAAGACTGTCGTTGAGGAGCTTGAACAGTTTCTTCTGGCTTATCGCACTCTCACAAATATTCAAAATTTTCTTCCGCGCTATCAAGGATGATAGAGTGAAGCAACTTTAGCGAGTTTAGTGTAATAAATTAGGCAGTATATCCAACGCTTTATTGTAATTATCCTGTTTATGTACTTCCCCTTTTGATTTATTTCGACATTGATAATTTAATACAGCCAAAGATTGTTGCTTTCTATATTGTATTGTATATAATTAATGCAATGTATAAGTCGCTAGACTAAAATTTAGATCATACAAGGATATGTACTTACCTAAATATAAATGTTTCATTGAAGACTGGGTTCAAGTTCTTACGGTGCACCTTGCTTTGGAATTTCTTTTTCTATCAGGTAAAAGGTAGACCTTCACATATGGATCGCTACTGCCAGAGACATCCTTAATCGGCAAATCTCTGGATTCTAAGACCTAATAATGTAAAAGGTAGTTAAGGACCATTATAGGTATTGGAAGGTGTTAGGTCATAAACATTTATATAAATCCTTCGTAAATATTAATTCCTTTTAATTTCAACTCGTTATCAGTGTTCGTGAAATTAGAAATTCGAAACAAATGATTAGCTTAACGAATTTTATCTATATAAAAATAAATACAAATTGACAAATTTTTTACACTACACACCTAGCCAATTAAGGGCTTGAAGATCCTCATCAACAATATTTACGGATATTATTGTAGGTACAAATGAGATATTATGCTTTCCGATTTACTATTGTATAGATATGAAAGGATTTTAATTAAAGGAAACTTCTGTGAAATGCGAGATGGGTATGCTGCTCTATACTGGGATTTCCACTGCAATAACTCATATCTTTTTAATTTACATTTCAGCGTTTCATGAAAAACGGTATTGTTAACTGGCTCGCAAATTGCTTCTCTAAACAACAGAGGCAACCGTAGTTTATTTACACTGTTAATGCAACCTGGATAATTTCTAATCGTAAATGCAGTTTTTTATAGCTTTAAACCTATACAATGATATTTAACGTCATTTTGTGTAAAATGCGGATGAATTCTAATTCTCAATTCAACCAGATATACATTAATATACACGTATAATTTGTAGCTATGGGAGTCTTTAGAAGAAAATTTTAAAAATTCAACAGCCATTTATGGAGACTATCAGATTTTCTAGAATTGATTGTCTTTAAATCTTAGCACGTTTATAAAACAAAAGCACAATTAAATAAAGACAATTATGTCGAAAGAGAATGAAAGTATATTAATTTTAAAGTAAGTACATATATTATACATAATTTTAACAACGTAAAGATTTTCGAAGGAAAACGGATGGCAGATTTAACAAATCTTTCCTTTCAAGACGTTTACCTTGTCTGAATACTTAAAATATGATTATCTATCCACTTACCATCTGTGGTTGAACAGATGTATATCGTTCATTAATTGTTAAAGTCAACGCCAGTTTAATGAATAATAATAGTCGTATGTTCGTTAACAGTTCTTTATACCGGGGTCAATGAATTTAAGTCCTGTTGAATTCAAACCCCAGAAGTGATATTTGAATTATTTCTGTTATTTCAGGCGATTTTAAGTGTCAACAGATTTCATGGCTATTCAGGAAGTTGAGTTTACCATAATTTACAATAAAAGCCGAGACTGCCGAATTACCTTTTAGCGAATACAAAAACGACATTTCAATTGTTTGGAGGCGTAAATAAGGTCATTAGCTAATCAGATTTACTTCCCCTAGGAAGAACTTCGAAAGTTCAAGCAAAGTAATATAACGTACCTTAACTACAAGTCCTTCGACATCTTTATCGTATCTGAGCGCAAAGTGAAGTTTTCCACAGTATTCCATTTCCGGTCCAGCGCTGTCGTTTGAAGACTGCCTCACTAGATCCTTCTTGTAAAGTTCTGGCTGTATAAATTATAATGAGAAAATGGTTCTTTGATGAATGCCTTACATAAATCATCTATACGCAAAATAACTATTTTATAAGAAACAATATGGTTAGTTGTCAAAATATATACTGCTAGGAATTATGATATGATACATTCATATACGATTTTGTTAGAATAGGTAAGTCTTCAGCAAGAAGTTGTGTATATATAGGGTAAATATATTATATCCGGCTAGATTAAATTTTGTCATTTGTGTATAGTGGAATAGTTAATGCTTGAACAACAGTGCACATTTTGGATGTAACTGTATTAGAAAAATAGACACTATCTGCTCATTACGGTCTTTTGCTTAGATGCGAAATTCATATGTATCAAGTGACAACTGCATTACTTTTACCAAGTTTTACAAAAGTTTGTAGTCCTATTTATACATACCTATAACAAGCATTTTGCCGCGTTCCAGTTATAGGCTAGGAGAAACTACTAAATTTATTTAAATATCACAAGTTTATTTTAAAAGTTGACGAAAATTATAGCCAAATTCCTAGAACTTTGGAAACATCTGTTATCATCTATATAAATTGCAAAGGCAGGAAAAAAATGTAGAAATAAACGGAAAGAACGAAAATAGTCTGGAATGTTTTGACAACTAAATTGTCTCTTTGGTTAGAGTGTTTTCGCTGGACGACTGTAAAGAGAAGTGCAAAACATCGCTAAAATGTGCATATACAGTTTTTTTACGTGGCCTCGAATTTACGTCGTCTGTTACGGTACTCGGGAGATTTCTTGAATATCGGAACAGTCATAAATGCGCTTCTTGAATCTAAATATATAATTTTTTAATGACTGCGGATTTTGAGTTTTGGTTTGTGCTTGCTTGTTGCATTTGTGTATGCTAAGAACATTATTCTCTGTTTCTCTGATTTCTCTTTAAGGACAGTTTTCTCCTGACTGGATTTAGAACACGATTATACTTTTTAAACGTTTTAAAAGGGGATTCGTCAATCGGTTTAGTCAAAGAGCTTTTCACCAGAAACTTTTAGAGAACGATTCCTTATCGTTCCTTAGATCATTGCAACCAACAATCGCCGTTGACTTAACATTTCTGTGAATTTTCGAATAGTATTTTGTTCTACTTCTATGACGTTTTTTAAAATCATTTACTCAAGTTCGTTTCCATTATAACAGTCGGGGAATTTGAGGATTTTTCTTTATTTTCTTTCACTTTAAGGGTAGATTGATCACAGCTATTCTTTTTCCGAAATAACTAATTTATTATACCATCTATACTTAAAGATGACAGAATTGGAATGCGCTTGCACGAGACGGTAATAAAATAAAGCGTTAGCTTGCACCTGGACACTTATCCCAGTGTGCTTTAAACTGCGGAAACTGCAAAAACCACACGTGTACAAATAACTACTAATAAACACTAAATGAATTGTACCCATTGTATTTATATATCAAATAAAGTTGTGAACATCTCATTAATTACCTGTTATAGGTTAGATAATATTTGTGTTACTAACAAGAGAAGATACCGAACTTGGAAATTCATAAAATTATGAAACTTTGGGAATATATAGATCACACGCATTTCTTTTGTGCGGAAAAACACTTTGAGTGGGTGAAAAAAATTTTTGAAATGGAAAATTTTGCATTATGCCGATGTGCATAACTAGCTAACGGTAAGAGATAGAGAAAATGCTTTAAGACAAAAACTGGTTGTCGGGATAAGGTTTATCAAGCAGACAGGAAAAGATATTTACTGTTATTTCTTCATTAGATTAGATTGTTTTTTATTAGTTGTAGGTTATCGAAGGAAGCTACATTAGACCAGTAAGTAGTAAATGTTTTTGTAAAGAAAATAGGCTAAATTAGAAAAGCAAGTAGTATATATAACTCGTTAAACTTGAAATTAATAATAGTAATTGGTTGATTATATAGCAGACCTGTAGTGTTGAAAATGGTCGCCGTAAGCATTATACATGTAATTCGTTTACTGATGGCAACGTTCGAAGTTGCCAATGATAATAATGTGTCGCTTGTGAATACCAACGAAATCGAATTGCACGACATTATACAAAATATCCTTTTCGATGCTCAAAGAGAAACACAGTTTTCACTGGAAACTGATAGAACTCTAGAATTTTTGCAACCGCACGTACCACCTTCCCTAGAATTTGTAGATGAGGTATAGTCGCCCACAAGGAAAGAAGCGTTAGAAGCAATAGAAGCTGAAGAATCAGGAAAGTTAACAAAAGAACTACTTCAGCAATGGTTAACCGATGTATATTTGCCAAATGCGGGAACTCTCAACTCTCAACTTTTGGCGCCAACATATTACGACCTATTTGCTTACGCTTGGTATAAAAGTGAATATCTTGACCAAAGACCGAATGAATTTGAAAATCCGGTAACTTTTGCTTTGGCACAACAAGATTTTTCGCATTTTCTTGGTTGTTCCATATGTGGAAGCCATGCCATCGTACGATGTGCATGGTGTCACAAATTCGCTGGCTTTAAACAGTTTTTTGAGGAGTTTTATCACTATGCAGAATAATCCATTTTATGTTTCAATATAAACAAAAATTATATTGGTAAGTATTTTAATGTATAGTAAAATCGATAGGATAATGCTAGTATATTATTCTAAATTCTAATGCAAACTAATTTACGATGTAGTTATTACTTTTTTGTTAGTTTTTAAAATTAAATTTCACACTACAACTACAGGTCTGTTATACGATTAACCAATCTCTATTGTCTATTATTAATCCCAAAGATGTTTACCTGTCAAAAGAATATTTAAAAATGTTTATACTTTTTTTCTTGTCTGTATAATAAAGCTCATTCAAACAAACAATTTTGGTCTTAAAACATTTTCTCTATCTCTTATCGTTAGCGAGTTATGCACATCGGCAAAATGCAAAATTATTCATTTCCAGAAATTTCTTTCACGCACTTTGAGTGTTTTTTCGCAGAAAAAAATGCGTAATACTTACCTATATATCATCTACATGTTCCCAAAGTTTCATAATTTTTTGAATTTCTGTATTCGGGATCTTCCCTTGTAAGACGAAATGGACGGATGGCCCGTTTTACTGCCAAGTAGTCGTCGTGTCTAATATATGTGATACTTTATATTACCCGCTTGAAGGATATGATAGGTTTGAATTTAAAATTAAAGACAGTTGACCTTTACTGAACTGTCAGTGCTTTCACGTTCCTCACGAAAACCAATTTTCCATCGATTGTACTTATCAATATTATATACCTTAAATCTCTTTGCTTGATGTAATTCAGCACCACTGGAGAGTTGATTATTGTGAAAATTTTCCCATAACACTATAGCTAATAAAAAAGTTGTAGTTAGTTCTATATTATGGATTGAATCAAATATGAAAACTGTATATGAAGTACTGTGAGGTAACGCTCGCTTAGACTATATTTATGTCTATATTTAGAATTGCTATGATTCAAATTAAGGTTAAGGAGTAACAGGGAAAAGCCATCTAGTCGTTTGAAATTCGCATGTGCACTTGTACAAATAGAAACCATCGTAAATTATTAAAGGGTTTCTATTTGCTATGCATATACGAGTAACGTCAATAAGGTAGTGGTAGTAATTTATAGTGTGATTCAAGACTCGTTAGTTATCATTGGCTTAGTATACGATATAAACACGTGGGTTTCGTATCTCTTCAGTAATTCTACAGTTTAAGGTAATTATCTAATTATTGGAGACATGCGAAATTTATGTCTTTATATCCCTTACCTCTTTAGAAATTGAAATATGTATAATACATCACCTGTAAAATTGTTAATAGATATATAAATACATATGTATTTCTTTATTATTATTTTATGCCAAACAAAATTCAATTAATTTGAACTTTAACTTCATAACATTACACTATGTTCTCATTCATTAAGATCTCGTTAGTGATCGATCCGTTTATAATCAGAAACATTGATTTTCATGGTTATATTTCGACTATAATATTTAAGGCACATAACGTGGACATAGTATTTCAGTTTTCATACTGTGCAAACAATTACTACTAACTAAGCTTTCTACTAGATGAGGCCCAAAAGTATGTGGTAATTTAGTTGTACGTAATGCATCTTTGTGGAAGTACGGGAAATCCATTACAAGTGAAGACATAATGTAAAATGCTCTTATACTAATGTATATAGTTTAACATATTTAACACTTGTGGCACATGTCTAACAATTACTATGTTAACCAATGACTTTCGACTTCTATCTTAGATGTAATTTATATGATAATCACCTTAAACGAGTTACAGGATTTGAGAAATGTTCTTGAAATACGAGATAAATATTTAACACAGAAGTATGTTCTTAGTATCGTCTATGACTTTCTATCTGGTAAGTTATCGCTTGAAAGCTTCGGACTATTCATTGCGGGAGTTCAACGTACTATAATTACTTAAAAGCATGGTCTGTGGAATAAGGAAACTTTCCTTTAATGGATTTACTTACACATACAAACGAGTACATAGAGAAGTATGCAATATTGTGCGTTACCTTCTAGAGTGCCTTTTTCTAGGTTAATTTATAACTTACCCTTAGTGGTCATTACATTTTAGACACGCTGAGCTTGAAAGGTTAGTTGTTGTGTTGTACGATTTCCTTAATTAAAGAATTACCTCATTTTTTAAAGAATAAGATTTGTCTAAGATGAATGTGTGAAATGTTGCTTTCATTCTATACGTACAGGTTGAGTTTCTGCCCATTTGCCACTAATGATGTGTAAGTATATTTCATGTTACCTCAGATTTGTTTCTTTTTCATGTGCTACTTCCATCTTAGAATTAGTTCGCAGATATTTGGCACTGTTTACGTGTGATATTAAACTATTATCAATATCTATTTCTATTCTTTTAGTAGTAAGGTCCACGTGAGTTGAGTGGGAACCAACTCTGAATTGTGTCGCATGCTTTTCGTAGTAGTAAGTACGACTGTATCTAAGCTTATGGTTAACGCTGTTGTATTATTTCCGAATGTTGGCTAGATTACTTCCTCTGTCGCTCGTGTACAGAGCAAATCCGAATATTCGTCCTGTTGGGTGATTTGAAGCAATGAAATTTGGAAAAAACCAAATAAATCGGTTTCTATTGAAACCAACACCAACTGGCTTGAGTATTTGTCAAAAAAATTAAATTTATCACATGTAATGCTATTATTCGTTCAGCGTTCTCACTTCCTAAGGAGATCAATTAATGCTAGATCCATAAGTGTTGTTCAGCTTTAATACTATCTGTTAGCCAGGCTGGTCCATTCCATCATAGTTCAAATTGGGTCAATTTTACAAATCTTCCTTCCCTCAACCAAATATCGGCTAGGTTTCATTTGAACCAATATATCAGAATTTTCAGCAAAGGAGTAAGGGGACACGTAATAATAATGTTCATTTCAGAGTAGATCAACTGGTTCTCATCAAGCAAGATGAGAATGCACCAACATCTCTTTGGTTTGTGGACCAGATTATTAACAAGGTGCCCAAACAGTACATGGTAACTTGACGCGAGCAAACATACTATGTGTTTTACCGAATGATAATGAGCATAAATAGTACTTGTGTATGTTCTAAAAGTCAATGCTTTCAAAGCGAACCGTTGGACACATTTGACGTCGTAATTAGGAAAAGTGAAGATCATGATGAAATATATTAGTTTTGCTTTTCGAACACAGAGTTTCAGTAATTAGTGAGTAATTGTTAATTTTCTAGCATGTAATAGTTAAATAAGTGCTGAGTGTTAAAGTGGGTCTGTAATAATTAAACAGAGCAAATTATACTATATTTTGCTACAAATTTTGATTTATAGATTTTCCACCAAATTTCTACCACTCAAAGCGTACAAATATCATATAGCATAGCAGACGTGTACATGTAATATAATATGTAGGTAGTAAACTGTTTAGCGCATCGACCTTGAAAGCTTATAGTTCAATATTTACTGTCCAGTTAGGGGGTATATAATTGAATTTCGCTTCTATATAATATAAAACAGATATGAAACATGCTGCTATGCTTGTTTTATTTTGTTCGCTGTACTCCATTTAACTTGAATTCACATGAAAGCTTTGCTGCAAATGAAAACATGCAACTTTAATTAACAGAGTTGTCGATTGAACAGAATTATATTATAGTTCCATGTTAGCCGTGCATATTAGGTATTGCGTTTGAATTGTGTGAATGTTGATTAAACAGGGGACGAGTGAAAAAGTTTTTGCTCTCATGTTTATCGAACGTTGTTTGAACATATTTAGCAGGATTCTGTTTGAAGTGCGTTTTGATTTATTTTCAAGGTTTCGTAAAAGCTTAGTCAAAATAAACCGCCTAAAAACTATATAATTTCTAACAGTTTGTAAATCAATAGGGGTAGTATACGATGGACGTTCTTTTATGGTTTAACATTCAATGACTTAGTGGCATTATTGAGATGTGTCTGATTACTATTTTTGTTAAATTTGACATTTGTTATTGTGAAAACAGTGGTAGCTTAGAAATTGGCCGAGTAGATAGTTTACAGTGACCGTCTAAAACAAGCCATTTTGTGAAAGAATGGAAATTTTATGTAAAGATTTTCGTTGCACGATTTCTTACGATTTTAGTGAAGGGCTGTCTCAACAATAATGCATACAATCGTTTCGGTCAACTTGTAATCATTAAAGATGAATTATTATGCCGAATTTTGTCGTGGTCGTGTGTTCGTCAGTGATGAATTGCGTCAAGGTCGAACAAAACCGCTTGTTATTCCAAAAATAAACATCGATGACATGCTTGAAGAAGATCAGCATGTGATTTCCAATGAGATAGTGGCATGTCACAATCTTTTAAATGGGCCATAATTAAAAATCATTGCATTTCAAATTTATCTAATAAGGAACATGCTTTGGACAGTTAGGAGATGAGCTTGAAAATTGGGGAAAACTAGAATATTTCCTAATTTTAAATTTGGTCGAAAGTGCTTTATACATCGTTAAATACAACTTTCAATTGATTGCTTTTATCAGTATTAAAATCAGGAAATAAAGCTGTTACTTGAGTTCACGGTTAAGTTTCCCTCTTGAACATCATTTATCGAAGCAGTTTTCAAATCTTTTGCATATAACCTGATTTAACAAGCTTCGTATTCTTTATCTGTCTAAGCATATTATTTATCGTATTGTAGAATAGTTACATATAACTGAAAATCTTTTATGAAATTACGTCAAATCCGTAGAAATAAATGTAGATTGCTTTGCACGAATAAATAAGACATCTCCTGAAAATAAGTCCTAAAGCCTCTTTTGAAGCAAAAATTAATATAATACAACCAATGTTTACTTTTCTTTGCTTCTCTTTTGACGATGACAGTGTAAACTCACCGTTTCTGCCCCTAATAAACTGGGAACGGCGAGTTTTCTGGAAAGTCATTTTATGTCATAGGATTTATACTGTTGTTCTTTAATAAAACAATTTCTCTTGAAACTGATTTATTTTTGCAAAGTTATTTAAACTTTTTTATCTACATAATACAAAGATGAAAACTAATGAAAAGGAAAGATATTACATTTGCACTCAATGATGTAGATGTATGTTATTTCTAATTTTCAAGAAAGTAACTTTCGCGTACTTATAAACTCAACTAACGGTAAGAAGCTCTAACGTGGGTGACCCGCGAATCGACTGATGTAGTTTAAAGGGTTAGTCCTTAGGTACCTTCAAGTCGGAAATACCTTATACTCAATAGTAAAGCAGTTATGGGCGAACAACAGTTGATTATTACGAATATTACGTCAAATATTCACCGAAAAACGATTTGATAATGAGCTTCTATAATTTCAAGAAGGTGTGGCCATAAATGTGAATACCGGATACTCGTAATTTGCTCTTTATTAAAGGTGGATTCATTCATGAACAGAATTTGTCCACGCACTTATCGGAGTTCAATCAAGTCAGCCGGCTATAGACCTTTGGAGAGATATGGGTACAAACCATAAAGGATGTAATATTCTCCACAGTTTCATTCGACTAACACCAACGCGATATTGAAATATTTTGTACACTAGTCTCTACTAGCTACTGGTTTCATTCATATTAAGAATAGTTTCGTCTTCAACAAGTTGAGTTACTGTATGAGACGCTCTTGCATTTCCGTCATAGTATCCATAAATGAAGTGAATTTTGAATATGCTTAATTTGAAAATGTAGCAAGAATAACGCAAGATAAACGCCAAACCAAAGAAACTATTGTCATGATAATGTGACAAAATAATTCAGGGGCTCCTGTATTAATAACAGCCCAACACATACTTTGAGGAGTGGGATTTTTGAGCTGATATGTAAATTTCGTGTACTGAATTCAAATGTGAGCTTTAGCCTAATAGCATCATTTTTTTAGAAATGACGACAGCATAATTTAAGTCACTCCATTCTTAATTGCGTTTATGGTTCATGAAAGAAAACATGAGAGATTGAGAAAATAGAATATTTGTATTTTCTTGAGCATGACAGAAAACACTACAATAACACTTCAGAAAATTAAGGAACGTTCGAAAAAAATAGCCGACACTTCGGAAGCTTCATCTGCAGGACATTATTGAATGCATTTTGTTGGCACAGTCTCTTAGCAAATACCAGCAGTAATCTGCCATCACGTGATTATGCTATCTTTCCTGGTCATGATCCTCCATTGTTTTTATTTCCTGGTGAAATCTTTCACCTTGTTCTTCCCTGGTGTCACCTAAATTTTCACGAAAGAGGATTGTGTAAGTACGTATGTTTATTGTACTGAGAATTTAGTTAATTTGTTTTTTAAAGTAAATTGCATCGGTCTAGCTCGTAGATAAAATATAAAAGCATAAATTATAACAATTTATATTTATAACTTTTTCGAAATATTGAACATAAAATCAAAAAAATTACCTATTTTAGTGTGTGAATGTATGTGTGTGAATTTTCCGTTGACGGTTCTTCCTGTATTTCCTTTCTTCACTTCTTTTCTCGACGCAGCTTATGGATTCCTCCCTTTTATTAATTGTTTCTTCTTTTGTATGGTAATACTTCTTTTTCTTACTAATACTTCTACTTAAAACCTTTTCTTTTGGACTTCTTTATTGACTTTTAGAAATTGTCAATTTATTCGTCGTTCACCAACAAACTTTATATCTTCTCGAAACCAGGACGACACTCCTGTCTTTCTCCGTTGTCCCCCAAACGAAACTTTAATTCACCTTGACTTCAGTTCATCCAAATATATTGCTGTTATAGGAACCTGCACCGTACGTCGATGTATCCTTGATTATTTCCAGTAAATTTATGTGAATTCTTGTAATGTATATTTGTTTACGAAATGTGTAAAAAATACTAACAAAATTCTTTTTGTACATTAAATCATGCTTTTATAAAATATTTAACTCTGGTAACATTTGTTATACTACATTATGCTCATGTTACATCTAAGCTTTATGAAATTTGTGCGCATGATTTTTAGTAGCTTATATAGCTATCAGCTTTGTGATTTTCCAAGTGTCCAACAACCAGCACACTGCTCACGTTTCTGAATGTACGACAGTAGAATCATTTATGAGTTACCTTATTTGGAAACTGACACAAATATCACATCGGTAAACCTCACCATACAATTGTTTATAATAGAATCGGCGAACCGAAATGTTTCGGTTCATACGGTCGTTGAAGATGCTTGCCTCGAGCTAGCGAAACACGTGTCACCGATTTTATTATAAACAATTGTGTGGTGAGGAGTTTACCGATGTGATATTTGTGTCAGTAAATTACACCACAGTCCTTGCAATCACCTTTATTTATTTGGAAACCGTAAAAAATTCCAACTATACATTTTTCTATTATTAATCCAGGCATTCTTCGTCCTAAGTACGCAATGTATGGTCCATCATAAGTGGCCTTCACAAAGTGTGTCATCAAACCTAGCTTTATATATACGAATGCTAGGAATTAGGTGAATACGGCAACTCAACATTAATAATAATAATAATAATTTAATAATTTATTACCCAACAGCAGCTTAACCGCTAATTACAAGGTACTTTGATTTAAAAAAATGACAATACTGAGAGAAAAGCAAAAACAAACCGAAGGATATATATATATATATATATATATATATAGAAAATATAAAATTACACTTAAATTGAGTTTTAACAATAACAAAAGTAAACAAAACAAATCAGTTTTTAAATTTACTTAACACAAGATCTTTATGATATTAACGACAATGCATGACAATAAAGGACTTGAGTATACATAGATCACTGGCGAGTTCATATGGTTCGTAGTAAATAAACATGGCAAACATAATATTGTTTGAATTCTAGTCTAGGAATACGAAAATTTAATATACTCAATATGTCAGGGGGAGAAATCATTCTGTTCACCAATTTGGAAACAAAAACTATTTGCATCACTGTACGATGCCTAAAGGATATACGAATACATTCTAATTCACTTAAGAGCAACCTCTGCGGCAAAAATAAGTGGTGCTTTCGATAATAAAGTGTCTTGAAATTTCCTTTGAACTTGTTCAATCATTTCATCGTTCATACGTAAGTGGGATTTCAAACCAAACAACAATATTCAAGTTTAGATTGTATGAACGTATAGTAGAAGCCATCAATCTGTAATTGTTTCATATTATTAGAAGTACGGAGAAATTACTCAAGCCGTCTCACGCCGTACATATGTACATATATTTCCACGTGGATATTAATTCTAAGTTTAGCGTCGAAAACAACACCTACATCTTTATCCGTGCCACACCGTTGCAAACAGATATCGCTGATTTTATAAATGTGTTTGATAATACTTTGTTTTCTGATCGAGGTCATAATTTTGTATTCATTTATATTAAATTTTAAGCATTAAGGCGATATCACAGTTCAACAGAATGAAAGCGGTCCTGTAATGCTATATAATCTTCAAAAGATCGAATTCCTGGGAAAGTTTTCAAATCGTCACCGTAAAGAAGGCAACTGAACTTGATCTGATCAGTAATATTATTTACAAACATTACAAACAATAAATGTCCTAGACTAATCCTTGTGGCACACCAGATAGAAAAGTGTATCTTGGTGACGCAAAACCATGATATTCAACATAATAGATCCGATCTGTTAAATATGCAGCAAAGACCCGACTTAAATTGTCACAAATGCCAAAGCCATCCAACTTGTTCAATATTAGTTTGTGCTGAATCAGATCGAACGTTTTCGTAAAATCCAGGCAAATCAGTCATCCATAGATTCAGGTTCGAAGTGCACAAATGAACACAAATTTGTTCCGGTAGAACGTACCCTAAGAAACCCGTGCTGTACCGTAGATAGTTTACTTATTATACCGCGTGCCCAAAAAGTGACCTAAAGTCGCAACAAATGAAAATATGAAGCAAGGCGTGTTAATAGAGGTAGCTGAATTTCCTTCTTGGTCAACTCGACAGGTGGTTTTAAATTGTGATGTCAACAAAAGCTCTATTCATAACATTTTGAAAAACCAAACCCACTTTGGTACCTGAGATATTCGAAGGTGATTTTGACAGACGTGCTGAATTTTGTGAACATATGATGGAGCAAATTAACGATTTTCCGAACTTTATAAATAACATATTCTTGTTTGGCCAAATGTCTAAATGTAAGAGCAAATAGAACCAATTGTTAATATTGAACTGTTGACAATCCCTACTGGGTGACGAAACCCCTTACGCAAATGCCAGAGAAACTCAATGCGTGGGGAGGGATTTATCGTGATCAAATTATAGAGCCTTTTTCATTACTAGGAACTTTATTTTAAAAGCTTACCTTCAATTATTCGTTGCTACAATTAAATTAAGGGCTTCAAATGTTTCAGTTTATTTCAATAAAAGCTCAAATATCTCGAGAACTATTAAGTTGATAATATTACAATCTGATACCATTTATCAAGGAGAACGTAAGAAACCGGTAATATACAGGATGTTCCATTTAAAAATATTCACTACATCAAAATATACGCAAGATATCGTTAAAGATTCCATTTAAAGAATACTTATGATTATACAATTTTCTTCTTTAAATATGTATTTGGCCAAATGCATTCTACCGGAGCATCTTTTATAAAGTACATTACTTTGATTTTGTTTATTTCAGATTTAGTGTTAGTAAAAAGACATTTGTTACTATAATTTGGAATGGAAGTTATGTTTACATTTTTTTATTAAATTCTTTTTTATTTGTTCGCTTACTTTTTTTTATGAGGAATAATATAACTTTTGCTATCATTATCTTGCCGCTATTATATAATTCATGAATTGTATTTTTATTATCTTTTCATAAAAATTATTTGGATAATTATTTTTATTATTATTTTTATTTTTTTATATTTATTATTTAATGTCCATCTGCATTGGTAAACTTTATATGCCAATTTTACAATGCCGTTATTGTGCATGACTGTCACGTTCAGGAAATTTACTGAACTATTAGATTCCCTCTCATGTAAATTTTAATCCATTATGATAAATGATAACCATTAAAGGAATCCCATACTTTATCAATACTACATCTTCTTTTGGAACAAAATGACATTTACATTTCGTGAGAAGGAATCCTTTGGCTACGTTTTTCTTTTGGATTTTCGCTAGTTCTTGAACATAACTGTTAAGGTTTCGACACATTTTGTGATATAAGGATTTTTTGTTTTTATGGTTTACTAATGTAGATGTATGAATTATTACAGATAAAGACAAATGCTTATTTATAAATACGGTATATGTAGTTACGTTTTCACTTCTGTTTATAGAAATGTGTACTTAACCTAACCGGTATCATCCATAACTAAAGTTTGAAAAAGGTGGATGACGTGTTATCATTAAATAGTGTAAATCGGACTGACGCTGTTACTCCTCCGAATTTTATTATTCAATGATAAGTTTCCATTGATAAGTTATTATTGAATAATAAAATTCGGAGGAGTGACAGCGTCAGTCCGATTTACGCCACTTAATAATAACACGTCAGCCACCTTTTTAACGAACTCTATCCATAACTCCTTTACTGTGGACTTTTGAACCCATTGTACATATGTACATATATGTGTATCAGGTATTTTTGACTTAAAATTACCTAAGAAATAACACTTTTAGGATATGACAGTCTAGTCGCAAAACACCCGCTTTGTCTAAAAAGTCCTATTTACATCCATATCTACATTTGCAAATAAATCGAACATAATTTCAACGCAAATAATTCCGAAATAACTGTAGTGTATTCTATTAGATATTTGTAACTTGACGCGTAATATTACGGTAAGTCAGTGTAGAAAACGAATACATTTCTCCTACCTTAATGAGACCAACAATACTGCTGTCGCTTTTGTGTTCCAAAGTACATATACTGAATTGGATTGTTGAGGGCATATCTAGACGGTGCGACAGTTGTCTTTGAAATGTTTGATGTCTCGTAGGAACAATTGGTAGGGTGGTTTGACGCAGCACCTGCAACAATACACAGGAAATGTTAGTAGTTATTTTCATGCTTACCTCTTTGTTAATATTTGATGGCATCGATTATGTACGGTTTTGTAAATGATGGAAAGAGTAGAATATAAATAAATATTCAACATTTCAAGTAAGAAAGACAATAAACGTAAACTATTAAATGAAAATAATAATGAAGGAACAATAAATAATGATAACAAGCGAAAAACTTTAGATAAACACGGACACTAGAATCAATACTGCAGAAATTAAATATCTGAAAAAGTAGATAATAAAATACCAGATATAATAAGGTTAACAACGAAGATATAGAACCCTAATTACAGCATAAACCTATAACAGAAGTGATGAAGCGAAGACATCTTGGATGGCATGGTCAAATTGGAAGAATGGAGTATAGTCGATTGGCAAAAAGTAAATGCATATATTCGAAGCAAAGACAAGTTAAAGAAATGAAGAAAGCGAAGAAGTTGTCATAGCAGATACGAGAAGAAGGAAAGTCCGTGGTAAAAAAGAGCGAAATGCCTAGAGACCGGAAAGAAGGGAAGAAATGGGTACATAGATGAAAACCAATAACTTCTCTAAGGAGAGATGAAGACCACGGAGGAGATAAACACAATCACTTTTCTAATTTCCACAAAAAGTTGTAAGATGTGAAAATTAAAAGTTTCTGCCAATTTTGATTCAATTCCTGTAGTCTGTGTATCTGTCTGTAATTCTGGGCTTATTCTCCTCATATTTTCGTCTGGTTTCTTCGTTCTTTAATTAGTTTATATCACATTTTCGTGTGCAGTGTTTACTTTGTTAGTTGTTTCTGCCTTAATTCCTCAGATCCTCCTGTTATCCTCCCATGTTATTCTTACTTGTAGGTCGTCCGAACAGCAATAATCCGTTCTCATACTTCTGATGTTCATAATGAAACGTTGGTGGTTTCGTTTAATGAAGACATAAGCGATTTGGTTGGTCGTTGTTTCATCGGAGGAAGCCCATGTTCTTATATTGTATATATCTTTTTCTCCAAGGTTGTGTGCTTTCTATCACTTTTTACCTTAGTGTTACAATCACTCATATTCTTCTGCTAGTAGTTCATAAAATATGTCTTTGCCTTCTTTACCTTTCTCCTCTGTAGGGGCACGTAGATTTGTAATACCTATATTCCCCTTGTTACTCTTTCATCTTGTGTAGCATATCTTCTCTGATATTGGTTGAAATTCATTGCTGTTTCTCTCATTTTGATTTTTTTAACAAAGAATCCAGTTCCAGACATTCTATTATCTCCGCCATCCATTTCCGTATACCTCTATTGTTCCTACTCCTGACTGCTTTGTTTCTTACATCCCCATGACACCAACCTTGTATCCTTCCATTTGCATTATTACTGCTTTTGTGGCCTCTTCTGTATAGGTGCTTCTCAAGTTTCATGTACCTAAATTTAGTCTTAACTCTTCGGTTTGTTTGTGTGTCCTTAAACAATTGTCTTGTTCATTGCCAACAAAATGTCATGTGTCATAATTCTTACATTTTTCCTCTCTACTGCTTTCTACTTTTCTGGCCACATCGCTCTTGTCCTTGATGTTTTCCTCGCTTTCTCCTCCAGAGAGTTATCCTTATCGTGATCTTTTTAGAAATGTTCTTTTTAGTTACTCTTTGTTTCGGATTTGCTCCTCAACTCCTTATCCAGCACCAGTTTATATCCTATATTTTCCCTGTATCCTTTTTCTGTCTATGTATTGTCGTCTTGCAGTTGCTTAGCACTCTTAAGAATCATTACATTTGTCCTATACCTTGCAATTTTAATCAGAATTGGTTTTAATTTCTTTCATCTTGTACTTCTTTTTCTTTGGACTCCTTTCAGATCCGTTCAGTATCGATTTCCATTTCAATTTTTTTGCATTACTATCTCATTGGTTTCCATTTCGTCCTCGTCTTCGTTTTATTACTCCTTTACTTCGTTTATTACCATATTTTTCTCCTAAAATACTCTTCCAGACCTGCTATACTTCTTCCTAGTCTGCAACCTGAATCTTGGCAAATTATTTTCGTTTTTTACAGTTTTAGTCTCCTGCTATAGGTTCTAGATCTTCTCATTCATTTTACCCATTCTATGATTTATTATCTCGCACATCTTTTCTATCTTTTTCGTATCTACTACACTGCCTTCTACTAGAAAGGTCTGTAAGTTAGTTTATGATTTATACTGCTGGTGGTACGGTTCGGAAGCTCCCGCTCTTATTGTAATCTCATTTTTCAAACATCAGAAGTTTACTGTTTAATACTCAGTCTTTATCCATACAATTATTTTTCTCTTATATCACACTATCCTCGTTCATTGTGTTCTTTATCTTCTTGTCGCCAGTAACTTATAATAGCCCGTAGTTCGGATTTTATTATGAAGCAATAACATTTCTCAATCTGTTGACAGTCGAATAAAACTTATTCACTACATATATACATACATCTACATTCTTTAATTATGAAATGCTTACACGAAACTTACGACATATTTAATCGAGAAACTGTTTACAATAATGCATTTATATTGATTTTAGAAACAACCTTTTAATGAAGTTGTACTGGTGCCGAGAAAGAAGAAGATTAAGGTAGTTCTGTAGAACGAGTAGGAGATGATTTGCTAGCATGGAAGTAAGGGAACAAATATAGAAAGTCGTTCAAAGTTGTTCTGAAAATTTATGGTTTAAAAGGAAGAAGAAAATCAATAAAAAGGTTATTAAGTTAGATTAAATATATAAAGTTATAGCCATATATACGCATTGTACATTTTTCTTTATGAAACTTTCATAAAAATTTCAATTCCTTCCCTTTTTGACAAAAGGGGAACGAATTGTAATATATAACAAGAGTAAACATCTGTTATTAACTGTAGTGGAACTTATACCTTTCTCTGTATACGTATCACCAAATTGTAGCAGAGTTTATAAATAATGCTATATATACATTGTATATATATGTACATATATTACATACATACAATCGGCTAAGAACTGATCTTGATAACGTACATTCAAATAGCTGCAAAAATGCGTAATTAGTACATTATGGCCAAATTTCGTAATTGAACTCTCATATGTACGAACATCTAACACCCGGGCTTATATAGAGCTTCTATAGAAATGAAAACTACTTCACACATTTGCACTGATGAGCAGTATGACCGCGAAACGCGCGTCTGCGAATAGTGAAAGTAGTTTTCTAATTAAGCACAACGTACATTCATTTAACTCCATTACTTGCGCGACAAATTGTGTGTGATACAGTTACGAAAACTACGGTTTATTTTAAGAATTAATTCCTGCCACGAATAGAAAATGGAACTAAAATATACTCGCACTAATTGCTATTGCTATTATTAAATTTCCATAAATCATACATTCCTAAAAGGTCGATTTTTTCCGGTGGCCGTTTGTTCATTTCAGAAATGTCTTTATGAAGCTGTTCATCGCGTTTTTATTCGCTTCTTAATTTTGCTGAAAAGGCTGTAAGCATAAATTAATGAATTTTCAAAGACATCTTATAGCTTTGAAGGATGGTGGAAGATCATCAACGATGATTTCGTAATTATTTACTCTGTCAATTTCTAGGAATCTACAGCAAACTTTGGAGAGCTCATCATGCGAATTATTTCAGAAGAAGTAATATTATTTTTTACATCCAGTAGATGCATTCTTTGCAAAGCAATAAGGGGTGTATTGGGTATATCACTCCTACCCTATTACCGTTATTCGTTTTTGTTTCTATTTCTCTACGATTTTATTCACACAGATACAGCAGTACACGATAAAACAAGGCTGTAGTCCATGTAGCAGAGCAATAACCAATAAGACTTAAAGAAAAAATAAACCTTTCTGTAATATCAAAGTTACCTTTTGAATGCTTGATGACCTATTATCATGGTACAACGTCTTACAAAGGAGACTATTATTTCACTTTAGAGAGTAACTTTCCTTGCACTACATCCACCTTGGCATCCGTCAAAACTATTCAATATATCAGTTTTCCAAGTGTATTTTTGCATTTGGACACATTTATCATTCGGCACATGCAGAATCTGTTTCTCTGTAGCAAATTGTCTTCTTTGTGAAGTCACAAGGGACACGATAAAGATTATAAGGAGGGTGATCATCCAGCTAAACGTTGGTTACAAATATTCGATCGATGGGCCGAAGTGCTGTCGTGATAGAAGTGCCAATTATCGGATCTTGGGCTCGAGCTTGGGCTTTGGAGTGACTATTTTTTGGGAATCCAGCACCACATGTTGCAACAGTCATCATTATTTGTCTGACATATCTTGATTTTAGGGCAGCGAAAAATACATATTCACTCCTTTATCATTCTGTGACTTGGTTGTAACTTAGAACAAATAGAGGTTTCATCACATTTATATAGACAGACGTGCCATTTTTTAGTTTTTCGGGCATTTCTTTGCACTACAAAACACGATGTGTCACTTGCTCTCCTGTCAAGGTGTGTGTAGTATATTTGAATTTTATAATGAAAGGCATATTAGTGCTGAAATGGTATGAGTAATACTCAATTGATGTTACATGCAGAAGATTCATATCAGATATATAAAATATTAATATCAATTACATATCAATCTGATAATAAAATATAAATATGAAAAAATATATAATAAGCTCCTTTTCTTTATATCATGATATACTTTTGTCTCTTTTCTTTTTTTTTTGGAATACTTTTGAATACTGATTTGATTTACATATATGTTACTTACTAAGTAAGGATTAAAGCTGAGTTTCAGTCTGTCAGAATCGTTATAGCAAAGTACAATATGATAGTTGCATTATGAATGTTCGTTTTTCATTCAAAACATTTGTAGCAGAATAGTACGTAGTGATCTAATTTTATAATATAAGAAACTTAATTAGCCAAGTGAAATATTTCCAATAATCAATAAACAGCAGTACAATCTAAAACAAAACTAATTTGTAAAATATTGCTTTTAGTAAAACTACCATACCAAAAGTGATAGAATCAAGCTAGCAGTTTGCTTCATTTTCAATCTGAAATACGGGGGTAGATAACACATTTGGTCCAACATTTTTCTAGCTTCTCGATTCCCTCCTGGAAGTGTCTTTCTTCGAGGTTCCCAAAATAATCGTTTACAGCTTCTTTCAGTTCTTCATTCGACCAAAATCTCTTTCCACCCAGGAACGTTTTGCGGTTCTGGAACAGGTTAAAGTCTGACGGTGCCAAATCAGGCGAATACGGCGGATTCGACCTTCAATTCTGTTAACTTTTGCTGAGCGATTGTATTTGAATGAGCTGGCGCATTGTTGTGGTCAAACAACACCTTTTCCTTAACTATTCCCGGGGTTGCTGCTGAGTTGTTGCTTCCAATTTATTCAAAAGTGTTGTGTAATAGTGGCCACTAACAGTTTCGTTCCTTTTAAGATAACCAATTAGCAAAATTCTTTTTGCATCCCAAAAAACTTTTTCAAACTTAGTTCAGCATGTAAAATACGAACTACTTTTCACGAGAGATATCCACGTCTTCCTCAATTTTACGCACTATTATTTCGCGACCTACCAAAACCATGTCGTTGATCTTTTCCACAACATCTGGCGTGGTAGCCGTCTTCAGACGCTCTGAACGTGGTTTATCACTGGTATAAGTTTGGCCACGCTCCCAAAACCCAAAAGCGTTGAAAATGAAGGTGATAACTTTTCGAGACGGCACCTAACCTTGATTTGATTTCCGTTGCGGTCTTTCCTTTCAAACAGAAAAATTTGATGACCATTCGAACTTCGCTTTTATCCATAATTGAAAACACAAAAAAGGTACTTGACCTAAATGCTTGTCAAAACCAGACTATTTGACAGATCGGTTTAACATTTGCAGTGAATTGATATAAAAGAGTTTCCAACACAACGACAAAAAGTATTTAAAAGAATTACAACCCCCTAGAAGTGATTCCGGAAACTTGTCAATCTACTCTTGTATGTCATAATTCCAGAAAACATGTTTCAAATGGTTTATTTGAAGGTAATGCTATATATTTTGTTTGGTATTGACCGATTTCTTCTTGAAAATTGCAAAGTCGGGAATATCTTTTTTCAGAATATACAACATACTACAGATTAATAACATCACGAACTCCTAGCTTCTTGCTAGAGCTTTAGGAATATTAGTGATCCTACTGAGAAGAAAATTTTGTTTTTTTCAGATTTATATCGTACAAATTAGTATTGTTTTTCGATTGTGACATCATCTGATGACATCAACAAAATCTGAAGCCGCCTCCTAAATTGTAAACGATTCGGAGTATTTTAGAGGAAAGTATTAAATTTGAGTCAAAGCGAAATGATTTTACTTGTAAAAGAAATTATTCAAAACGAAATAGCACAATCCTTGACGGTAGTCGCTCATCCAGTGGTATAAATATTTTTGTTGTATTACATAATCACTGCTGTAAATGTTAAATACCGCTAAATACTCAAACAAAGACAATTTTAGAACTTCTAATTTTAGCAAGAATATAGTCAACGCGATATTAAAATTATTTTATATATCCTGATCTATCTGTCTTTATTAGCTTCTTACTTATGTTTAAGTTCTCAAACTTATTAACAGATACATCAAAATATACCTGCATTATCAAGAGAAACTCTGAGCACAGTCCATCAGATGGAAGACAACTTTCCCTTAATTTCCAAGAAGTACTTCCGGATAAGGAAGTTATCTGGAAGTTGCACCACACGGTTCATATTAAACAGCTTCTCATGAGTAAAATTCTCTAACGTTATTAAAATGATCGATGGCCGCCTAGAAACCCTTTAATTGCGATATTTGCATGTTAAATTAATGGCGTGAAAATCAGTTTCGCATTTTCATTAAATTGCCTGTTCATTTGATTTCTCATTTTGGATTATTTTGTAATTATCGTCATACATAATTACTGTGTTATGGAATGATCATTTGCAATTTGGCATGGGGCCTTGAATTAATGAATTCCAAGAAAAGTATAGAAGGGATTGAAGGAGAAAATTACATCATATGAAGCGGCAACTTACTATATATTTACTGTAATTTGCTCCAAATTAGTTAGTAGGTATGTACTAATAATTCAGTATTAAGTACAGTCTAACTTTAAATACAATAGACTCATGAAAATCTACTAAGAAACTGTTAGAAAACATATATACGATAGTCTGTACAAAAAGAACAAAGTACTAAGTCTATTTTTTTAATACTTACTATTGTGATATGCGAACATTGATTGTAAAAGTTATATGCGCGTTATTCTGGAAAAGAATCCTAATTGTTAGTTTAAGATATTCGGACTTTAATTTTTATAAGCCATAATTGTAATATTTAAAAAGTTTATTTAGTATGTAGTTTGTAAGGTTATTATTATATATAAGTAATTGTATTTTCTGTAATTGTTAAAGCATAGATGAAATTAGGGGTTAGGTATAGAAGGTTTCTTCATAAACAGAATTAATTTAGGATAATTTTATTTGGAGGACACTTCATTGTGTCTTTCCCAGTTCTAAAATTCGTTATTTGAAAAAAAACCATTGTAAAATGCTAATAAGTCCACTTATTTGGAACAAAAGACTGCATATATCAAGTCACTAAAACGTTGATAAAAAATAGAATAAAGGGACGCTAAGTTCGAAGTCACAGAAGAAGATGTACGCGAATTTATTTATCTCCTGAAAATTTGGAACTTAATTAAGACTTCTTCTTCTTCTTCTTTTCTATCAGATCCTTAGTGCCCTTTCAGGCGCCGGATTGGGGATACGGTTTTTCTCCTGTCCATTTCTTCCATCTTATCCTATTTTCTGCTAGTACTTTTGGTCCTCTCAGATTTTTCCTTTCTCCTTACCTTTTCTTCTTACCCTTCGATCTGGACCATGCATTTTCCTCTAGGTCTTCTAGTTCTCCAATATCAAATATTTTCTTTGCCAGTCTGTTTGGGTTTATTCTCACCAGATATCCATACTAGTTTGAATGCTTTGCTTCAACCTTTTCTTCTATTTGTTTCGGGTCTACCGTTTTCGTAACTTCATCGTTTCTTATTCTGTCCAGTTTGGTTACTTCTGCTTTCTTACTAATATGTTTTATCTCCAATGTATTAATTTTTGTTTCTTGTTTTTTTGTTTATCTTCCAGGTTTTACTCGCGTATGTCAGGGCTGGTACTGTCATTGCGTTGTGGATCTACAGCTCGATTTATCTTATCTATTTCTTTGTGTCCTAGTAATTGTCCTGTTAAGTGGGTAGTAAATTTTTGGAATTTTGTTTCTTCTATTTACTATTTGCGCATTAAATCTTCCATCGTTCGTCACTACGCAACCAATATACTCATAGGTTGTTATTTGCTCTATTACTTTTCCTTTACATCTAACTCTCTGATTGTTCATGCGTGTGTTTCTGTTGAATATCATTAAGCTGTTTTTTTTTGTATTTACTTCAATCCTAATATTTTCTATCTCTTCTGTCCACGAGTTCAGCAGTTTTTGCATCTTGCTGTAGGAGTTTGATATCAGTACCACATCGTCTGTGTAGATGAGATCACTGAATTTCATCGGTTCAAGATTTTTATATCTTATAAAGTTTTTTGCCTCTTTGCCTTATTCTCTGTTAACTTTTGAAATTATTATGATTATAAATAGTAGTGGGCTCCTTTTTTATTCCTTTGTTCCTTTGGAAACCTGCCAAATACTTCTCCGTCTAATTGTAACCTTACCTTCACCTTTACAAATTTCTTATGGCTCTCTATTAATTTTCTTGGTAGTTTCAGTTCTACCAGGCTTTTCCATATTTCCTCCCTTATTACTGTTACGAAGGCCGTCTTTAGTTCTATAAATGTCAGGAACAGCTCTTCTTCTTTTTTTGTAGGTATTCTCTCAATATTTTTTCTAATATCTTCGTATATAGCTTGTAATCCGTTTGGATCAGACCGATAGCTCTACAGTCGTCACATTGTTTTTGTTCCTCTTTCTTATGTATGGGGATTATCAGATGTTTCTTTTAAGTGTGAGGAATCCTCTAGGATTCGCAAGTTTCTCTAATTATGATCCATAACCACTGTCTTCCTTTTGCTCCCATCCATTTGATCATCTTTGGCGTTATTTCATTTTCTCCTAGAGTTTTTCCTATTTTCATGCTCTGTAACGCTTCCCCTACTTCTTCCTTATCTATTTCTCTGCCCTCCTCTGGTATTTTACTTATATCTTATTAGCTTATTTCAATATGTTTAAACTTGATATGCTTTGATAACACATTATTTGTACACAAAATAATGATTAATATTGGTACACACAACGTTGGGATCTTTCGGTAAATTTAATTTAATAAGCACGTAGATCGAAAGATAATTTATTTTGCCATAGAACGTTGTACTCTTTTTGTAAATTTTATTTAAGCAAATAAACACAGGTCAAGTTTTGGATGATATGAGATATTGATATGTTGGAAATTAAGTGATGTTAAGTTTCCTTTTGGTTTTGAAGTTTTGCTTTATCAGAACTGCTTAAAATTAAAGACTAGCAAACATAAGATTTCTAGTTCCGCATCAAATTTGAAATACTGAGGGTAATAATGTTAAAGAAAAAAATTCAAGTGCCAGTTTCTGCTTTTTTAAGTTGAATCAACGAAACCAGTACCAGGAATGTTTTATAAAAATATTAACGATTGCAATGGGAATTCAGAGGAAAGGAAGAATACTGCATTTTCTTTTGTTTTAGAAGGTGTCAATCACTTGGAGGACACATAGAAGGAGTTTAATTGTTTTAGGGTGGGTTAAGTATCTTATTTTCATATATGGGTGTGGCATTTAGTAATATATTCTAATGCCGTTCTGCACGACATTATAATCTAATTCTAGATACAGGGATTATTAACAAAATCGTTGAAGAGCTGTAAGGGAATACTATTAAATAAATTAGATTCCAAAACGTTGGTATTATGAGAAATTAAAATTAAATTTCTGTTAGTATCACTAATAGCAGAAACGAAAAGCTTTAAAGTCTTTTATTACGTGATCTGTCCAGTGTTCATATGTTCGTAGGAATTTGTGGAATGTGCATCTCTTATACGGATTATCGACTAAAACAACAAAGTTTTGCAGTTCTTTATAAGTAACCAAGTTTTATTCGAATATTTGCTTTTCGATAGTGGAGGAAACGAACCTCTATTGTTGCACTGGTAAATTCCTCAAAATACAATAGGATAAACTTCATTCATATTCTTGTTAGTTTGAAAGTACGAATACTTTTGCACTGGTAAATTCGTTGAAGAAGAAAGTGTACACTAAAAATTATTAAAGAGAATTCGAACGCTACCTTTGGGAAATACTTATTTTATTGATCTTTCTATAGTTGATCGATTCTCTTCTGGGTAACGTTTAATTAACCCGAAATATATAATAGGCACAGATATATATATCACATAATTATATTGTAATTGTATTTTGTATGCAATTGTGTTATAACCAAGTTTATGCCTCTTATTAATACCATTACTATTTTAAATTGGAGAGCGGTTTTGTTAAGTGATTGCAAGACAGCGGCGTAATTAAATTCGTTCGTGTTACTGGATAAATGGAAAATGTACAGTTTGCTCTTGATTTGTACAATTAATTTGTTACTTGAAAGCCGTGTTCAACTCGTAGTTTAAATTGGAAAATGTAGGTATACCTAAGAATTTGTAAGACATTCGAAATTATAACATGTTTTATTGCAGCGAAGACCAGTTATAATTTAAAAAAATGATGAACTTATTGGATATTATAATTGAATTACTACTCACTTTTATATAAGCAAATGTCCACATATTGCGTGACGTATTTAAATATTTATCTTCCGAGTTACTTTCATCACTTTGTAGATCAAAGAAAAGACAAGTAAAATTATAATTCTATTTCCTTCTTTTGATGTAACTATTTAGTAGTAGCAAAATTTGAAATATTTTGGTCTCTTAGTAGAAATGCTTGGTAAAGGTTTAACTCAAAAATGAGAATCGACTATACAGGCTCTGTTAGAGTGGGGCAAAGATTCACAACAGGAAATTGCAGAATTGCAGAAAGTAGCCCTCAGTCCTGTATATCGTTTAGCGAAAAATTATGTGAACGAGCTAGAAACTTTAGAGAAAGGTGAGGAAAGTATGGCCGTAAGAGCGATCTGACCGCAAAATTGTTCGCGAGGCTGTAAGTAATAAACTTGCTACAGTAAATACAATTAAAAACACTATAAGAAAAAGCATAGAAATTTCGACTAAAACTGTCAGGCGACGACTATACTAAAAGCCGGAGACCTGTTGGGAAATCATACTTAATGACCAAAATGAAATCAGTTCACAGGCGAGAATTGGAAAATAACTTGATAGAACGAGTTTTACTTAGTTAATGTTCTCATCATCATTCAACAGGTGTTCTTCGTTGACGGCGATCAGAATCTGTCCGCAGGCATCTTAGCGAACGTCTCACAGAGTCTATGGTTTCTCAAACTGTGAAACACCCGCCCCAGCTAATGATTTGGAGCGTGATTAGCGGAGATGCACGTTACCTTTATGTTTTGTAGAACGTATAATGTACCAAAAGTAATACATAGATGTCCTAACAAAATCAGAACGTCGCATACCAAGAAGACGTGTATTTATGCAAAATAATGCCCTCTACCATGTGACAAAAACGATTAACAGCATCTATTAAGTTGTCCAGGAAGTTTACCCAACCTCAACCCCATTCAAAACCCTTCAAAGGAAATATTATTAAAAATTACAGGGTTGGCAAGAAAGTAATTTGCAGTCTGAAACAAAACTCCCTTTTTTATACAAAGAATAAATTTTAATCACTGTATCAATTATGTATTTTCCATCTTATTCAATGACCATTTGCCACCTTTCTTGTAGGTTCATGCTTCCGCGCTCATAGAAATATCGGTCCTGATCATTAGAAAACTGAACCAAGTGCGATTTAAGGTTAATATCATTTGTGAAAGTTTTACCATCCAACGAATTTTGAACACTTTGAAATAACTGGTAATCAGATGGTGCCAGATCAGGGCTTTGTTCTACTTTGAGTGAAAAATTCCGAATTGGAGTTTTTTGAACCAATTCTGACACGTGCGTTGTGTTATGCAATGAACACCATAAACTTCACATATCTCTTTGTTAGCAGTTTTCTTTTGTTTACGAAAGTAGAAAAGTAAAATATGCCGAAATTGTTCATTTCTGCACTCCATGTTAAGATTGACCCTAAATTAACAGCTACTAACAAAATTACGCAGAACTTGCTTCTAAAGTAACGTAATAATGATAGTCTTTGAAAATAATTGCAACCCTCCCGCAAAATTACCCTTCTGGCCAACCTTAATATAAAAGAGCTATGGGAAAACGATGGTGAGGTAAAAACAATTATTACGCCTTCCGGTAATAGTATGCTCAGAAAATTTACAACGTTATATGAAAATGTGGGTTATGGATCAAATACTAACCGTTTATTAGATGTAAGTCTCATGTTATTACAATATTGTTTCAAGTAATTTGGACATATATTGTAGGTCCAGATTCTAATATTGCAGCACTATCTAGCTACTTAATTTTTATGGACTTTGATAGATGCACCACAAATTTGTTTACTTTTCAAAAGTTCTAGGTTTACAGTTTGTTCGGTTGGCACTATCTTTTCTGCCAAGCCATAAATACTAAATGTGATTGTTTCAAAATTCAGTTTAGTGTTTGATGATTGTTACTTTTATATTTAATTATTGTCATTCAATGACCAAAGAAAAGTAATATATTGTAATACATGTATAAACCATTCTGTTATTGCAACTAATTTGGAATTTATCTGCGAAAAAATGATCTTGCAAATAAAACAAGGACTGCATCTGAAATTTTCACTGAAACGAATACCAGTATTGATTACATATTCCGTCTGCATAAACCATCCCGTTTTGCCTGGAAATTCATCATTTAGAATGCACAAGAGGATATGTACAGCCGTAAGGACCAACGCATGATTTATTACTTTACACACCTGTTATAATTTTACATCACAGGAAATTGAGCGAATTCCATTCCAATTTTTTTTTATTTGCGAAAATTGCTAAAATTTTCATACTAACACGTACACATTTTTTGCCATACAGTGAACGACGATCATTAGAATGGAAACTCATACTTTAAGCGTATTGAACGTATTACAGACACCTTTTTTAAATAATAAAATTTATTATACATAGTATAATTTAGGTATTGGAGCAGATTTAGTAGGTACAAGATTTGTCGAATTTGGACAAGCGCTTGGAAATGTCGCAGTTATGTATTGAAAATTGAGTATATACTTCTATAAATCATTTCTTAAATTTTCTCGCAATTTAATACCAATATTGAAATAGAACAGTTGAAAGGAAATGAAATTGCAACACATATCGTTCATATAAACGCCATTCTTGTTGCATACTAGTAATATCAATGTATTTAAATTGTATTGACGGTATTGCGCATAATATGAATGTGGGAGCTTTTGTAACATTTTCTGCGAGCGATATTTGCTAAACTTACGCTAAACTTTCGTATGAAAAATGTTGACAGGATTATTAGAATTTCGTACAAAAGTACAAATAAAATCACATTGATTGAGAAGATTGATATTTAGCAATTTGTTTTCAGGATAGTGTTGGGGCATAATGATTTTATAGGTTAGTCAACTGGAATAAGAGCAAACATATTAAAAGTAAACGCTATAAATGATGCAATTTTCGTGCTGGACGTATTGATTTCGTCTTATGTGTATACACTGTGTCAAGTTAGAAGACGATAATAAGAGCCATTATGGCTATAAACATCGCCGTAATGAAATCTTGTACATCATATACGCATACATATAATAGGCTGGTTCAGAATAATGTTGCCACTCAAATTGGATGAATATGTATCTATTAACCATGCACCAAACATGTACGACATTGAACTTTAGTGGGCTATTCAACTATGAGTGCTACGATCTTTCAAGCTACTGACATAATATAATTTTTGGGTCAGTAAAAATTCTCGTGAAGTTCGGAAACATGACATGAGTGTTTGGTGTGATCGCAAATGGAGTACTAGGGACCTACTTCTTTGATAGTTCTACAGTGAATGCAGACGTCTACTTAACGATATTGCAGGAGTATCCCATTGATAAATTTCCACTGCAAATCCGACACGTGAGTTTCTTGCAACAAGATGGCGCCCCACTGCATTATGCGCGCACTGTTCGTGCATATCTTGACCAAACATTTCCCGGTAGATAGATTGGTCATGGTGGATTATTGCGCTCGCCTCCACACTCACCGGACTTGACATCCTGCGATTTTTGGTTGTGCGGAATCGTCATTGAGCGTGTGTACAACAGGAGTCTTAACAACATCAACGATCTAAAGGTTTGACTAGGAGAAGTGATATTATCGATTCCCCGTGAAATGTGTGAACGAGCTTTACGTGCTTGTGCTAATCGTTGAATCGAACAAATTGAGATCAAAATGTAAATTATAAATTATGCGAACTTTCATTTAAATGCACATTTCATGACGAGGAACATATCTATCATTCGGGTAGTAACATAGTTTTGGATCACTCGAAGCATATGCATTTATAACCACCATTAAGCTATATCCGACACCCACAATTGAGTTTTAATTTCTGGTATCTAAGTAGGTGTTGCTGACTTTAAATCTACCGAACTTTCGTAGGAGTTGATTACCAAATATCATAATAGATACTATGTGAGGAAATAAAACTTGATATTGATTACAAAAAGATGTTAAACCTTTGTAGTGTACACATCATAGGCATTGATGGCTAATAGATTCTCTAAACATCTTGCATAGTCTACCGTGTGTCTCAGATCGTCTGGGATTGCATGGGTAACTGTCTTATTATTGAAGATCGAGTTTTGGTTAAATGGGATATGTTTTGCAGCTTCATATGTTGACTTAAAATCTGGTTGATAAAGTGCAACATGTCAAACCCTTCCTCTGTTAATGACAGCTGTGTCTGTTGTAACTTGATGACCTACTCGTACATTTAATAATGAAGTGGTGGAAAATACTTAGGAAATTATATAGAAAGAGTTTCAACTGTCTGCTTCACTTTGGAAAAAATGATTTTTTGGTCTCAGATCTTAGTTCAGCTTTGACAATACTGTAAAATTACCTATAATATCTGACCTAGTTATCATTATTTATTATGGTCTGTATTGCATACTGAAATATGATAAATATGCTAGAAATGGTGACAACTTTTGAGTACAACAAAAACTCAACTTGATGATGATTCATTGTGGAAAATCCTACATGATCTGCCTATCGGCATTTCTGTTGTAAAAACCATGTTCAAAGAAAAGATAAGAAGAGTTACCAAGATACGTAGACTCTAAGTAAGATTAATAAAAAGCATAGCTGGCGCAGGAGCAAATACACACAAAAATACACATTAGAAGTCCATGAGAGAACACCATGGTGTAACAAAAATATAAAAAGAAAATTGTTATGAAGAATAGAAGAAAGTAAGACAAGAACTTAAAGAATTAATCAAAGAAGCAAAACTTTCTCTTAGGAAAGAATTATATTACGCTGATGTGTAGGAGGATTGATTCAATTTCATAAGTTATTAAAAATATCTTCGTACGTATAAGAGATACGAAAAAAGTTTCATATGAAAATCTCTGTTTTTGATAAGATCAATTTGAAATTTATGTCGAACAAAAATTCAAGGTGGTTGATTTTGAAGTATTCGTATCAACTTCCTTAACCGTCGGTCAGGCGCGGCCGATCTGAGCGGCACAGCAATCACGTTTGGCGTTGCTCCTCTTCCCCCTCCGGGCACCAGTTCTCCCCACAGTAGCTTCCTAAATTTTGGTGTTGAACTAACCCCATCTGGTTATTTTTTCCGCCGATACCTTGGAGAACGTTCAAAAGCCCTTTGATCTATCAGGCTCACCGCGGCCGGAGTCGTTTGTTTTTCAAAGGCCAGTATTTCCCATTTTTCTTTTATTATTCATATTATTATTTTACGAATGTATTATATATCTTTGAGGTCAGGTAGAAAGAAGTAAGATTTTCAGACTATACCGCCCAGGCTCACTGCGCCTTGTTGTTTTCATATAGTTGTTTCTCCTCTTGTTTTCCAGAATCTATCTAATTTGAAGAACATTGACGAAATAATGGATTTGCTGATGGATGAAGATAGAGAAGACTCTGCAGAGACTGAGGAACTCGGGGAAAAAATCGGAAAGTGGTTCAGAAAGTGAATAAGATAAAAGAACCAAGTGCAATAAAAGGCCACCATCCAAATCACGTCGTGTGAGTTCGCATAACATTGTCACCCACCTTTCTGGAGTAAAGGTAAAGGCAAAGAATGCTAAAACTGCTCTTGAATGTTGGGGTAATTTATTCACTGATGAAATTCTTGAAATTATGGTCAAATTCACAAATCAATACATCGGATACCATCGACCACAAATTAACTATCGAGAGAGAGAGAGACATCAGACACCCAGATCAGATTGAAATGAAAGCTTTCATTGGCCTCTTGTATTTAGAAGGAGCTTCTAAATTGTCATTTCCTGGAGGAACTTTTGGAGAAAGAAGGCTTTGGTATCGAAAAATTTGGCCTCGTTATGAGTATAAAACGGTTCAAAATCTTGCTTCGTGTCCTCTGTTTTGAGCGAGCGAAAAGCATTTAACGACCTGCTCCGATTCGGAAAGTTTTTTGTAAATTCGTTGAAAAGTGTCAGAAGAGTTATTGCCTTGGTGAAAATTTTACAATAGATTAAATGCTGTCTGGTTTCCGTGCAAGGTGCTTTCTTCGACCTTCGAAACCAACGAAATGTGATATAAAACTGCTTGCCCTGATCGATTCAAAAATGACAGACACGTTCAATATCGAGATATATTCTGTAAAACATATTGCAAGTTCTTTCTGTGTGAACAGTAAACCGACTAATGTGGTGATGAGAGCGCTGGCCTATGGTAATCTTCTTTGTTTTGCTGCATATTGGAAGTATCAATTCTTAAATGATTTACTTAGGCAATCAACTAGAACCATTGTGTCCAAGTGTATTCCTCAAAACTGTAGCAAGTGAATTGACGATTGCAGAGCTTCAGCAGTCAGATCACCTCCGGCCTCCATATCAGCATGCAAGTTTGGCTAAAGACATTTCTTCCCGTTGATGATAGTACAAAATCAGCCAAACTCCGACTCTCCAATAAAGGAAACAGATGCGCCAGCTGCACTGTGGAAACAGGAATCAGAAGATCGACGAACTATGCGTGCAAGAAATGCAACCGAGGGATCTGGCTCTCTGATGCCAATACAGTCTGTGATCCCTGTTTTTCCGTCTGCGGATGCACCTTCAACTGAGCTTGAGGATCCTAATTCCAATTGAAAAAGCATGGAATATGATCCAAGTGGCTCACCATAAACGTTTTCCAAATGATTTTGATGTTTAATTAAAGTTTTGTACTGAATAGGGAAGGTTATTTTCTTCAAATACTTCACTACGAAGCTGGGAAATTTCGTTTTTGCGTTAAATTGTTTAGAATGAACTTTATGGACAGTTTTTGAAAATGAGCCGCTCAGGCACACCGCGCCCGATTTCGACAGTTTCCGAGGCCCACTCGACGGAGGGTTAAGTTAAATGGCTGCCATACGGGATTTTTAGGTTATTGGATAGAATTTTTATTCTTTTCTTTCAACGATGTCAGATAACGTATGATTGAATAAAAAATAACAGTAAAATTAGTTTTGTTTACATTTTAATCAAGCAGGCTTACATAAATACAAACAAAAACATATTATTTAAAATAACAAAAGTTAAGCCTAATAATCACATAAAATGTTCAAAATGCTGATCATTGTTATTAACTCATCGTTGTAATTATGATCTTCCATTAATAAATTGTTTTCCTAGTTTTAATCGGCTTTTTCAAACTTCCATACCGCTCCATATTCTTGTTCAGTCTTTTGAACAGTTTGATATTTGGTTGTCTTCTTTCCGGAAAATTAGTTAAATAAGTTTGGGCAGCAAAATGGGAATTTTTATTACACTTGATAAATGTGTAAAATATATCGAAAATTCGCCATAATTTTTAAAATTTGTAGTATAATAACTGAAGATAACACTTTAGCTTAAGTACCTGGTTTTTCACAAAATTGTGATAACATTTGTCATTGTTTTTCATCATAGTTACTTACCTACTTCATTATACATTTAAAATGTAATCTTACGATGGTTTTTGTGATTCAAGTACTTAATACTTAGTAATGAATTAATATGTTGCTAAATAAATTTAACTTAATTTTGTTTGGATTTATGTAAGCGTACTTGATTAAAATGTAAAAAGTCAATCCTACATCGTGGAAAAGAGGATAAAAAATTCTATCCAATAATCTGAAAATCCAATATGGCGATCATTTAGCTGAAGGAAGTTGATACAAGTACCTCAAAAGCAGCCAACTTGAATTTTTATTCGACATAAATTTTAAATTGGTCTTATTGAAAACAGTGATTTTAATATGAAACTTTTTTTCGTATCTCTTACATTTACGAAGATATTTGATTTAGAAGAAAATAACAATTTTCAGTTCAAGTTTTCTTCAATAATAAGAAAGTTACCCATGTACATAATCCCACTCAATTTGGGACACACGGTATATAGCTAGAGACAAATTAGCCCAAAGTCTATGTTACTCTGTGATGGAAGCGACTTGTTGTGTATTTCAAAGCGGTTCATTTGAACTCAACTCAAAGTAACTTGTCTATTACTGACATCAATGAACTACAGAACGCATGAAAGTTATGGATGGCAGATCTGTAAAGATTCAAGAATTATTGGGGATGCCCCAAAATTATTTATTTTTGCGAGTGAAGTAGTTAAGCCTGACCGCAGCATTACGGGTAATTTGAATTACATAAAAAGGTTTTCACAGTCGCCGATAGTGACAGTTTCCTGCTTCTTAAGTGCTAATAAAACTGTACTTTTGTGCAAGTTAAATCAGTGAAAGAAGTATTTTACTCTAAGAATATTTTCAAGAGTCAAGAATGTCTTCTAATGATACCAGCAATCTACGTATTTGGTGGTAGTAGAACGCAATTTAGTAAATTTTTGACAGCAGTAATTACATTTCGTTGATATAAATACTTTCACAGCTAAGACTTTAATTTATATAAAATGGAAATAACTTAATTGATATTATCTTAGATTCCAAATTTTCCTGATTGTATCCTTTTAACCTAAATCAATTAACACATTATTATTGTAAGTGCGATTTACCACTGCCGCACTCAATGTGGTTCATGTTTACATCTACTTACAATGGCTGTACTAATTAAAAACACTCCGAATTTGCAGGTGCTAACGTTGACATTGCCATGCAATGTCATTTTTATTGGTCGATATGTTGGTAAGCTTTTGGGCAACTCGGCGTACGTTAATTTAATATCTTGTTGGGTGTGCGAACCCTTGCCAAATAACTCAACAGGATTAAATATCCGGCATTTGTGTGGACTTGTTAAGGTGAAAATTATGGGCGACCCTAGTAAAATGTTTATATATGGCTTTAGGCTTTAGCACATGTATCTACATAACGATAGTGAAAAAGAAATGAACTGAATTTTGATTAGGTTTGCGTTATATAATAATAATGGCGAATATACTGTTCCTTGTAATAATTCTGCAATTTTGACTTTGTTTGATTAACAAATACCGACTAAGTGTGAAGCTAATTTCCAATCCCTTTTTGCTTGAAACATTAAAATGATTATAGTAACAACTATAAGATAGGATGTCTAGAATGCTAGTCTCCTCGTTAGCGAAATACGTGTCGTGGTAGTAATTAAAAACTCTATGGTGAGTGATGTAGTGTTCGTCTTGGGCATTAGCTTGATTCGCTAGTGATACTGAATTTCCCAGTTTTCCATGTAGAATGGCAACTTAATTGCCGAAATAGGTATCTGGATTTTTTCCGAAAGGCGTGGTAATTTTTATTCATTTTGTATAAAGTTAACGAGAAGATACATTTTGGTGCGATACATCAAAAATTCAGGAGCAAATAAGTACCATCGAATGGTGTCACAACTCAAATATTCGCCAGATTTATTCCAGTAGAAGGCCTACTAGCAACGCATGCCATCCAATAACTGAGGCCTAAGCGTATCTTGTGACGTATGTATGCATATCCTTAGCCTCTACGAATCCTTAATTCTTAGGAACTGTTAGCAATGTTAATGGGTTTCTGGAGAGAAAAGACTCTCACTTTAAGGAGACATTTCAGTAGTGTACAAACAAGGTACTTTAGTTCACATTGTACGTATATATTTTGTAGTTTTCATTGCAATTTTGTAAATTCTGTAATATTCAGTAGCCTGCCTGATTTTCATCACTTGCTTCAAGTCAGGAGTATTATAGCAGTAGGAACTTTCTACTTCCCCCAATCCTCGAATTTGATCATGATCTATGTTTAAACATTATTTTACGCAGATATCGATAGTTTCATTGTTTTACTGACTATAAGGTTATCGCATTACTTTGAATACTTTGATTGGATTGCAATCCGAAGCAGGTTTCGATATAGGATTTCTAAACATTAAGTTAAGAAACGGGGTAAAATTGATGTGAAATTTGTTTTACCCCGATTTGTCAGGGCGCTAGATTATTGTATTGTGTGCCTTACTCAGCTGCTGCAGAACTATTGCTTACCTTATACATATATACAATGACGAACGATGTCACATCCTTAATAATCTGGTTGCTGCTTAATGCCCGACGAGAATACTTGCGACATCTATAAATTATCACTTCTTCATGTTTGTGGTAAAGTTAAATTTATGGCGGATGTTCATACTAAAACGGCATTTTCGAGAATATGTCCATCCTCGGTGTATAATAAATTTGCTAAATTTGATAGTGGATATCACGCAAGTTGATTATGTTCACTCCCGTGGACTGCACCGTGTTCTTTGACTCAAGCACAAAAATAACTATCTCTTTACTTTATCTTAGCTATGCATATCATTCTTTAAGCTTTTCGTTTAGCATCTCAATTTTTTCACAAATAAAAGTATTTAACTACGTGCTGTAAATTGAATCTTCCTGTATCATTTTCGTTTCTTTGCTACCTATCAGGATGTTATAGTTCTCTTTCATAGTTCTTATCCAGGCTTGGTTATCTTCTGTCTATTGATTCTAACGTATTCCGCGTTTTCGGATAGTACCGACCTGCTGGGAAACGCGTGTTCTGCTCAGCTTGTTTAGTTTCAAAGCGTTTTCCTTATGTGTAAAAATAGTTTGATGGAATGAAAACGGAAAATAAAGCTGGTGTGTATCTTGTTAAACTTAATAACAACAAACAACTGAAATAATTTGGAAGGTTGTAGCGGAATGCAAATATGGTGATTTCCGCATTATCATTGTAAAATGATATAAGCGACTAATACAATTTAAAGAGAAAGGGTAAGCTGTATTAGTACTCCGAAATTTACATAAAATAAGGCAACGAATGAACACAACACGGGTCACTGTGGATATGAGGATAATTAAATCATCGCAGAGATAGTATTGTCATCTAAAAATCAACTCATCTTACATCTCAAGCTTGTATTCTTGTGTGTATGGACTTTATTATGTGTTTGGAATGATATTGGTCAAACTATGACTATGACAGCTTAATTTCAACTGAGACCTTCTTGTTTATATTTTTCTCACATGAATTCCAATTCGTTATATTTCAGTTATTATAAACTATAATAAATGACTTTATTCTCAACTTTGCAAATTTATTTTAAACAATATTGTTTTTCTAACATGAACAAGTACATAAAATAAAATTATAGTCTTCAAATTATGTGTCCGTGCTAAATGCGAGCGTAGACTGAAAAGCTTCCGGAATGACAAGTTAAAAAGAATAATACGGATTCAAGTTATATTTTATTCTTCAATATAATCCCTTCGAAACTTAACAACCTTGGTCCAACGTTTCTCTAGCTTCTCGATTCCCTCCCGGAAGCGACTTTCTTCGAAGTTCCCGAAATAATCGGTTACAGTCTCTGTCAGTTTTTTATTCGATCACAATCTCTTTCCACGCAGAAATGTTTTGAGTTTCGTGGACAGGTGAAAGTCTGACGGAGCCAAATCAGGTGAATGCGGCGGATGCGGTTTCCAGTCTGTCAATTTTTGCTGAACAATTGCATTTAAATGAGTGGATGCATTGTCGAGATGAAACAACACTTTTTTAACCATTCCTGGGCGTTTTTCCTGTGTTGCTGCTTTCAATTTGTCCAAAAACGCTTTGTAAATTATTCGCCAGTAACAGTTTCGCCTTTTTCGAATGCGTTTTTGCTCCGAATTGAGCAAATGCGGCACCCATCTTGCAGAAAGCATTCTTTAACCCAATTCATTATGTAAAATAGGAACTACTCGTTCATGAGAGATGCCCATGGTTTCTTCAATAGTACGCATTTTTATTCGGCGATCTGACAAAATCGTGTCATGGTTTTCTCTACAATTTCTGGCGTAGTTGCCGTTTTTGGCCGGCTTGAACGTGGTTTACCTATTGTAATACATGCGGCCACGCTTTTCGAAACCCAAAAACTCACAGTGGGAAATGAAGGTGAAGAATCTTCAAGAACGGCATCTAACTTTGATTTGATTTCCGTTGCGATTTTCCTTTCCAAATACAAAATTTGGTGACCACTTCGTTTTTATCCATAATTGAAAACACAATAAGGCAACCTAAATGCTTGTGAAAACCAGACTATTTAACAGATCGATTTAACATTTGCAGTCAATTGATACGAAAGGGTTGCCAACAGAACGACACAAAGTATTTGAAAAAAGCAACCCCTTAGCAGCGATTCCGGAAACTTGACAATCTACTTTCGTAAAATAGCGATCTCTATTAAAGAATGTGCAACTTACAAACAATTCAATGCACTCTTATCAATATAAAATATCAATTTGGTTATAACTATTCTAAATAAATTTCATACATTAACTATATATCTATATTCAATGATTAATCAAGCAAAGAATAGATTAGGTTATTATTCCTGATCACTTTCTTGTGAACACCATGGGGAAATAAATTGGAGGGATATTTAATGCAAGAAGGAGGAACGTTTATACCACTTTGATCTTCAAAATAACCTCTCTATCGAGAATAATGGGATAGTCCGATTGGATGTGAATTCTCTACAAATATCAGGAAGCAAATATTTTCTTACTTGCGGCAAACACGAATAATTAAAGGTGCAAATAAATTCAGTGAAAAAACTGCCGGTAAAATACTAATTTATAGGAGAGTGGCGAAATAAGACTTGATTTTACGAAGCAAAGTTTTAAAGCTCTACAAGGCAATTAGCTTAGATGCGGAAAATTTTATGAAATCACTTGCGCGAGCGCCATATTAGGAAAACTAGACGCGATCCCCTTATTGAAGCTGTTGAGCAATTCTTGATGAATATTCCAATGTGCAACACAAATTCACCACCTTTAGAAATTGTGGAGATAACTTTTTACAAGGACATAAAACATTTCAGACTCTGACGTCTGTGAGAACTAAATGAAAACTTTCTCCAGCTGTTATATTCCTTTCCAAATTAAATTTGCAATTAAAACATTCTAAATTTCGTCCTAAGGTACTACCATAGTTACATCACGGAGTATTTAAAATTACCGTTTAAAATTGAATATAATAAAATTTCCTCGGAAGATTCTAATTGTAAAATGTTTAACCAATTTTTTATTTTTCCCAATCAAAGGTATAATGGGATTCTAAGAAAACAAAAAAAAATATTTTAATCCTTCTTCGTAATGCGAATTCCGCTTCAAATATCGTTACTGCCTATATATATTTTCAAAGATTTCTTCGTTACAAGCCATTAATATGCAAAAGAAGTATGAACAGGTATTGGAACTAACTGTTTGATATGTGTATAACTTACCTTATACCTTGTAGATAAATTAGTTACAACAAGAAAACTCTATTGGTATACAAATTCTTGAAAAACCAAAGCTGTCATTATTTTGCTTCGCCTACGCAAATATCTTAAATTAAAAGAAATCCAGAAATTTTTACTTGTAGGTGGATGTCGAAAAGTTAAACCGAAAATCTCGAGAAAATATTGTTTATGTATAAACTCGTTAAACTTCTATAGGTCACAAAATAATTTGTAAATTTCTGCCGATGTTCACTTGCCTCGAAGGCATAAGATACTAATTTCGGACAAACATGCTGAGATGCACAAGATTAACAGCTCATTAATTAAATTATACACAGTGATTGTTAGATGCGAGTCGGTAGCAATCCTTTGCATGATTTTGGATTAGAATACCAATCTAGTCTTGCGATGATTAATTGCGTTTCAGAGTGCTGGTAGCTTAATTGCAATATCTCAGGGTGCTGGCATATCCTTTCCATAATGCCATTATATATTATCATGTAAAACTTAAGTGCGGGTTTCATGTTTTACAGATTGAAGTTTCTTCCTAATATTAGCATGTCATTAATGTTTAATACTATTCTGCAGGTGTACCACCTGTTATTTGCTTTTCTCAATACTTTTGGTTTCAAAGTACTTAACGTTAAACAAGGCCATTTAGACTGTTTTCAATACTGTACATTAACAAAGAGAAGCATTTTTCTAAGAAAAACTTAACCTTGGCTGCGGATCTACGCAGAATTGATATTTTATTTGAATACTTGATTCATGCTGAACTGTGATATTGGCTCTTTGTAATGTTAGAATACCACTGTTGAAGAAATCTTTCAAAAATTGGTATGAGAAACAGTAACAGTGTGTTTAATTTCTTTTGAAAACGCAAATCTATTTCGTCAAAAATATGTCTAAGAAACATGAATGTTAATGATATAAAATATATTTTTAAAGAAACCTGTAAAACCTTCTTGCAGATGTAGATTATAATCTACATTTGCAAGAAGGTTTTACATGTTTCTTTAAGACTCACTGCGGGATAATACCTGACTCCTCTTCAATTTGGAAATAGACAAACATAAATGGAATTACCGTCTTAATATTGCCACAGATTAAAATTCAACTTTGGACAACCTTTTAGTTACATACACTTCAGTGATATTGTTAACATATAATATTTTGTTAGAACAAAATCATTGATATTTAAATACAATATTTCCGTTGTTGTTTATTCTAGATTTTATTACTTGTTGTTTTACGGAAACCTGTAGCTTGAATAAAAATCATTTCCGGAAAACACTGTTGTTAGTGGTAATCCTATTTAATGGTTTGTGTTTGGCAGGGATAAGTGGATTTGAACTAACGAGAAAATATAGCGAGAAAATAAAAAATGTGAAGTTTTACAGGTATCAGATAGGTGCTGCTGATTTGTAAGTATATTTATTATACGCATATGCACATTTACTGTATTTGCTCCTGAAATTACGACAATCAACATTTTAGCGTATCCAAAAATTCTAAAATCAATCATTTGGGTAACACTTCTCGATTTCTAAAAATTATATTATGAAACTTTTCACATACATATGTAGCTTATGAATTGATTAAAGATTGGCTAGTGTCCGTCATGACAAATTACATTATAGCAAAATTACAGAATCCTGTTTAGTGACCACATAATTTTTGTTTCTGAACGAAATCCTCATTGAATAATACGAATACCCCGCAGAAGGTGGTTTCAGTTCTTCACTTTCGGAGAATCATTTTATGCGATTATAGTAGATTCTTCTTGCAGTAATTTTAAGAGATTAGACTTTTGGAGTTACTGCAAAATCAATGAATTATTGGCTTTGAGGCATATGAGGCTCATCGCCTCTTTATTGCGATACCTTGGCTTGCTTCTATAAGTGCGGTCGCGTGCTAACCTCCTCCTGTTTTTCTGTAGTACTGGGAGTTAGTCCTTGTTAGGTCTTTCCCATAAACCTATTACTTCATCTTCTACTATTTCTACGTTCTGTTTTGATTGTCTTCTATTCATAGTTTTACTTCTTCAATTCTTTATACCTAATTGCTGCAGATCTTCTTCTATCATGTCTGTCCATCTCTTTCTGCCCCATCGCCTTGTTACCGTCTGTTATCTTCATTACTGTTGTAGACTGGTCTATACGATACAGGTGGTCTATCAGCTTAACTTTATGTTCCTATTATAGAAACAAAATACTTGGATCTTTCATTTTTGCTTTCAACTCATAATTCATAAGTATCTTCCATATCTCATTTCGCTCTACTAGACCATATAAGTAATTTGCGAAGAACTTTCCTCTAATTATTAAACTTTTGTCGTTGAGGATTCTCTCCTTTTAGTTTCCTATCTAATTGAAGCAGCTTACTTCCTTACATAAACAGTTATAATATGAATTTATTATAGCTGTGGAGTTCTTCGGTTTTTTGTTTCACTCTGATAGCTTTGATCGAATAAACTGAATTAACTACAAAGATGAGAATCTATATCAGTGAAAAGTTTGTCAATTTTTTGCTTTAAGCGGTTGACTTACTACGAGCGTACTCTGTAGATCGATTTGTTTTAATACAAGGTGTGCATTTTGAAACCACTGCGTTCACTGTTGCGTTCCATGAATTTGGACATGTGTTTGAAAATTGCAGACAATTGGGACCAACAAATTCATATTCCATCATCATCATTCGAATGATCTTCAATCAATATAAGAGAGAAGTGAGGGTTTATTTACTCGCTCAATTTACCGAACATTAATGTAGTTGCTAAGTGGCACACGAAGTTACTATTGAATTGAATTATCAGAAATAGTATCAAATTCTATAAATATAAAGCTTATAAACATATATCCAAAGGATTCCGTCTAACGACATCAAGAAGAAATAAATTAGCTGTCACTCTACTCACATTACAGATTTTGGGCAGTCAAAATTAATTTTTTCAATCCTTGAAAATCTTCGATTGATTCAGAAAGACGTGTATCTACTTTGCAAAAGATGCAGCTCAGCCACATTATACCAGAAATGGTATCATTTTTTAAACCTCGTTTTCCCGAGAGTTGGATACGTGGATGGGTCATATCGAATGGCCAGTCAAATCACTAGACCGAACACCGTTCGATTTATATTTTTTGAGCCAATTAAAGTCCCTTACGCATAACATCTAATACACTCGCAGTCATGTTTGAGGACAGAATACGAACTGTTGCAGCTAACAGTACAATCAATCCCATTCAATGGACATTTGTGAAGGGGTCAGGCATGGTATTGTTAGGCAGTTGCGGGGTTTCATTTTGATTATTGACTTTAGATTGTTTAAAACCAAGTAAACAAACCAATTTAATAGATATGGAAATTTAATTCCGACTTTACGTTATTTTATTATTACGACAAAATTACATTATTGGAATAAAAGAAGTGTTGAATTCAGTGTTGCTCAAAGTATCAAAAGAAAAGATGTAGGATGTTATTAATTAAAAACGATGTTTACGTCGTAGTTCCTAACATAAGCTCTATAGAAAATTTCATTAATTAATGTCGAAAACTTGAAGTCGATGTGACGTTCCATCTGGCTGTAATTTGCCCAAACTTGCAAGACGTATGTTAGGTAGTATTTTAGAAAATTTGCTGAGGCAAATATATTTCGTTTGCATTGCTGATGGGAAATTAATCTATTATTTGAAGACTGAAAAGATAATTTTCTGTCAGAATAAATATAAAGAAAAAGAAACGTAAATAGGATAGTGCGTCAAGTAAAACCTTGTGCATGTTACACTAGCTATTTATGTATGTTAAAGGTAGGAGCTACTACTAGCATACTAATGTGTAAGATTATCTATGTTTAACGTGCAAACTATCGAAAATGTGCATGAGAGATCAATACATATGAAATTGGAACACATACTTTACCAAGTATTGGCGATCGTGTACAGTCTAAAAAGAAAGAGACAATTGGTTTTAGTATCTGATTTTGTATAGGTGTACCTAATTCAGACAGTTGATTATGCACTATATCTTGTAAATATTTGTATATGTAAGACAAATTATTCTTGCCTACTTTTCTAAAATGTATGTAGATGTAAATTTCATTTACTAGTGTACTACTACCCTACTACCTACCTACCACAAAATATCAAGAATAAATGATAATCTTTCACTGTTAATAGTTTGCAAGGTACACATATAATAGGTATATACTGGATATTGAAAAATATTACTTAATAAAGACTTTAGGATCTCAATTAGAAACTTAGGAACTTGGGAAATGATTCCCGCTAATTTTGAAATCATGCCTTACGCATTGTAGCAGTAATCATATTTCTGATATGCTCTAAGTTCGAAATTATCAATTCAACGTGTTTTCTTAATTATTTGGGAAGAACTAGAGATAGGACGAAGTGGACACAACATTTCAGAAAATTATTAAATTAATTAAATTTGACCCTACCAAAGAATTCAGAATCAGTTTTTTATTTCCATCCAATAATTTTAATAAGGTTGTTAAAGATAAACTTTCATCGGATCGTAAAATATTAGACTTTTCACGTAACCTGGATATTACTTTTTTCTCTAATTAGTTACGTAACAAAAGGTACGGAAAATGCGAGTGCATGTCATATTTCATAATTAATGTTTCGGTAAATAAAAAAGTAATGTAAACTTTTTCCGACGCAATTTAATGCGAAACTTGGTTGGTTCAAAGAACGAGTGTAACATTGCCATTTTAAAACTTTCTTGGAATGCCATCAATTTAATCCTTTTTCCTTAAAGTATTTCTTTCTACCTTTATTTCGTTGTGATCTCTAAACATTATTTCTTATATTTTATGAATAAATGAACATTTACATTATTATTTTTCAGTTTATGCACCCTGTTGCGGTTTGATTATTAACTGAACGAAATATTGGAATTATAGACGTAGAAATTATTTGGTGTAGCTTCTTTCCAATTTTAGGCTTCAGACTCAATTTCTTCTTCTTTTATGTCTAGAATTTTCTGATTGGCTATGTTTATATCTCTCTTCTGTTGTCTCATTTGTTTCGTTTCTTTATGCTTTGTCATTTACTCAATAGTTTAAAATAACATTAGCATAATGTAACCGAAGGTAATTGTTGAAGAAGGAAATTATCCAAATTCTGAGTCCTTCTTCATAAGAATTCAACAGGTTATATCCATAACAATTAAATGAATTGAAAAGTGAATCGTTGTAATTCCCAGTAAAATAAAAGGGGATAAAAAGAGCGGTGTGCTGACGATCAAATAATGACCAGCGAGCTGAAGGAATGTGAACAACGAGGATTGGAAATGACCATAGAAAAACCGAGTACCTGGTAGTTAAATATAGAGTTATTGTTAGAAATAGAAAAGAGATGTCTGAAACATTGTGAAGAATTTAGACATTGAGCCGCTTTATTTTGACAAGAAACTGTGTTGACTGGAGTATCGATTTGTGAATTATCCAAAGAAGAAGGACCTTAAAACAACTAAATGGCATGTAGTGGAGCAAAGGAATAAGCAATACAATAAAAATTAGAATAAACCAAAGTAATGAACTACGAGCTTTAGAATTGGATGCAATCAGAAAAAGCAGTAGATATATTACCAGTGACGTGATAAAGAGAATAAGGCTATAATGGATTGAATAGAGCAAAACGAAACTGATTTGGAGTGGACATATCCAGGGAATGGAAGAAAATAGATTGCTCAAGGGGGTGTTAAAATGGCCAGCACCAGAAAAGAGGAAAGGGATAAGTTCAGAGGAACATGGGCGGACGTAGAGACAGATTTGGAGAATAAGCAAATCAAGGAGGCAAACATCCACGATAGAAAGCAATCCGGAAGATATAAAGAGAATATAAGTAACAGTCATGTCATGGGTTTGTGAAAAGAAAAAGAAAATATGAAGATAACATAAATAAGCAAGAAAAGGATATAAGGTATTTCTGTTCTATAGATCGTAGTATCTCAATTTATTACTAAATTCGCCTTAAACTACAGTTAATTCTTAATGAATCTGATTGAATATTAGTACATTGAATAGAACTGGGTTTTACTCGGTAAATATCGATGATAATAATAATGAATAAACCTTGTGGAGTAAAGTCTCCTCACTGTATTTAACACAGAATTTTACTCTTTTTATTCATCATTGAATATTGGCGAGAGCTTCAGCGATTTCTGTACCCAACTGCTTTTCAAAGCTAATATTAAACAAAACAAAACTTGTAAGAGCACAGAAAAGCTGTAATAAATTTTTTGAATATTACAGTTTCATTTGGAAAATTTTGAGATTCCCTGAGGTCAAGTACGACGTTTATGTTTTAGACGTAGAAACGCAAACGCTAGTAACATTCATATCATATCTGGGCCAAGGTTAAGTGGGTCGCGTTCGTTTTATCAATAAATTGTGTTGAAGAACTTCGAACGTGTGATCAGAAAAGAAGGCGAATTTTTACAATTAAAAGAAAGAAATATGAACGGTAGTAAAATCTGTGCCATATGTTACGGTGAAGTGTTTCCTTTGATAGGATGTGTTTCTGTGTACACTGCGCTTTTTAAACATAATTCGAGAATAAATCAGTCGCTCTAAAACAACACTTTTATTTGCCCATTTTTTTATTTTACACCCATAGACTTACTTTCACCTCTTACAATCCCATTATAAATTAGCAAATTGTTTCATTTACACTTAGGCAGAAAATAAATCGGATGATTGAAATAACTAGCGTGTTAGAACAACTTTCTTCTAAAGGTTTTAGTTAATTTCTCCTGATATAAGTCATCTTGGATCTACCTATACCACATTTGGTAGTTGAACGAACCACAAGAAGTAGTATTATTGTTAGTAGGATAGTTGGCAGTAAGCCAAGACAAAGATTGAACTTCAATCTCCTTTCTTTGGTCCCAACCTTCCTATATTGCTTAGGAATCGAATAACTCGGGAGTACAACTTTGAGGATAGCCTCTTTATACAGTCGAGTGAAAAGAAAGGCTTTTAGGATGGTTTCACTTAAAGCCAGCTCAGACAGATTTGATTTTCATGTTCTTCTTCTTTTCTTCTCACTTCCTTGTATGCTTGTTTCAAATTTACATGGATTCCCGCAACATTTCATTTTAATATTGAATTTATGAATTTATAAGGGTTGATACCTATTAGAATAAATTACTTCAGTTATCTTATTGAAGAAGTGGTTATTCTCGAAAATGTTTACACAAAATAACCAAGGTTCATTGAAATGCAACGATCTCTCGCGGGTCGCTATCCTCAAATAACTTTTAAATTTGCTTAATTAAAAATGTCAATATCTACTTGTTAGCAGGATATTACCCGGTAATTGAATTTTATCCTTCTCTGCCATGCGGGAAGTTAATTTTCTACCTCTGCGCACTAAATGTAACAAACTAAATATAGATGACGTGGGATCGAGCTTTACGTTAGCGTAAAAGAAATCTGTAACTAAATGCCATTCGTTTCTATTCATGCAGAAGTTTATCTTTTTAACAGCTGTTAGTTATCAAATGCTTTTACCTATATATGTTGCCTCCATTAAAAAAGTACTTGGCTGCCGTAATACTTTAATGCGGGAAGTCTCGTGTAAAGGAATTAAGTTCCATTACGCGAGCTTTTATGTAGGTTGGTGTTATACAAGTATTTTTGCGTGAGAATTTTCAGAGAAGTAGTATTTAAGCAAAGTGTTGGTGTTTATTGTTTGCATGATGGTTAAAATGTTTGGTCTTAGAACATGTTGAATTTATCGTTATCTTTTCTAGGTGTAAATTCTAAATAATAATAATAATAATAATAATAATACATAATTAATTTATTTCAAATCCCCTAACTGATGCTATACATGTGATGTTTTAAAGTGATGATTCATTATTTCAGTGTATTGGGCATTCGAATATTCAGTTGTGTAAACAACAGTGTGAGTCTGAGCGTTATAAAAATGTAAGACGATCCTACTTCTTGGGCGTTCTTCGGAAACATCTTGAAGATCTTGGAGGCAAAAAATTGTATTGAAGGGTTCAGGGTGCTTCTCCAGTGCTACAGTAGGAACATTCCAAAAATATAAACATGATAATTTTTTCATTTAGGTTTGTTTCACGAATAAGCTTCGTTGGAGGCGACTCATTTTCAAAGATCCAAACTGCCGATTATTGCCTTTCTTTCGTGATCATAACTATATATTCTTGTTTCATTACCTGTAATGATATTGAACATCAGATGAGGCGACCCATTGTCAAAGCGATGTAATGTAGATCTGCATCACTTCATGTTCAACGTTTTCTTTTAGAAATAAAGTTAAATTCTGGGGAATCCAACCGGAATGAAGTTTATTTATCTTCCAAAGCTTGTGTAAAATGCTGTTAATCACTTTAACCCTAATTTTTTTAGAGTTGCTTGAATACTTCGGGCAGTAAGATGTTGATCCTCATCCATCATATTCAAATAAGACCAATATTTCTTTCGATAATGGGTGTTTTTGTTTTAGGAGCCAGAAAGCTCTCACATAAGGAAATTTCACCAGGTTAAAATCCATTGTATCATTACTTCATGGTAGCTAAGGATCAGGACTTATAAAAAATTACACCTGTACAATATTGAAAGATGTTGTTCAGTGTTTATGTTTGTATACACTTAATAATAATAAATTATTGTAGATTTTATTATTATTTTTCTTTTCAAGTGGTGTTACTGTACTTTAATGTGTTTTTAGTTTTCTAACGAATTCATTCTTAATCCTTAGAGGCTTTAATATATTGACGCGTGGACATGCATGATGTCAGTTAACTATAGCAACTTTCACGTATTCTACAGTAGATCAGTTTATCAGTTAACATCTTGTAATGCACGGTTTAAACCACAATAGGTTGATCTCTAACGTGTTCTTTTCTGTCTACTGATGAAATTCGTAACTTTCGATTTGGCTTTATGAAAGCAACCTTGAGAATTGGTAATAAAGTTGTATTGCAGTACATATGTTATTAATTGATTTGCTATTGCAATTTCAAAAATTTTCGGGCGAACTTTTAATTTGTACGAATATTGGCATTTCTGGAACTGTTAATATAAATTGGCATAATTATTGCAATTCTTAATTCATTAGGAAAGACTCTCTTCGCGATGCAATCTCAATGACTACAAATGTATGAACTATACCCAGAGCAAATGCTTTCAACAGTTTCGTAGGAAGCCGGTAGTGATTCCATGTGATCCTACTTTTAATTTTCTTAGCTAGTGAATTGACCAATTTCCACTGTTTTTTATTGCATTTTTAAGCTTGAAACTATTTATCGAAATTTGTTTTATAGTTATTTCTAGAGCTATATTCGATATGAAAATATAGTTCAAATTTGCAATTAATTTCAAGCAAGAAGTAAACTAGACAAACTAACGTATATACAACTATAAAGTATTCAAAATAGGAGTTCTAGGGATGAAGAGTTTGTGAAACCGAACCTTCTGGAAGTGACGTAAGGGTTGTACAAGTAGAAATTTGAGAGTTTCTTGTGAATGGAAAGCCGCAATGGTTATGTAACTTGTTTACAGGTAGTTCGGTAACTAACAAATTACTGCTACTCCTAATAGATAGTGTAAGTTTGTTGGAAATCGCCTGTACATTTCTGTAACAGATGTAACAGTATCAATCTCATACAGTAGTAAGAGCAAAAATACTTGAAAATATGAATAGTCCTGCATTAAAAGTAACACATAAAATAAAAAGAATACATAGGAAAGAAATTTGGTTGATTGAAATTTTTATGAGCTGTCTTTAACAGTTTCTACTTATAACATTACCTTTCGATTTCGAAGATTTGAGATATCTAGTGGTACATAACCGAGGCAATATGGCTCTTGTGTACTAATCTTTTTAGGGCTAAATATATCTAGCCTGAAGGATAAATTTTATAACTTAACACACATCAAGCGGGCAATTACAAGAGTTACATTATTTTATCATACAAATTTCCTGCTAACTATCTATGAAAAATTATTGAAAAGGAATTAAATGCTTAACTTCCACATTCGAATTTATTGGTTTGGTACGAGCCATAAATATTGATTTAAAATATTTACGAATCTCAGAGCCATGTAGATATTCTACTTTTTCTATATTTTTGATTGGTGACATTGATTCTCCAACTCTCACTGAAACTAGTCTTCAGTTACTTTTGTTATTCGTTTAAGTTATTTTTACGAAAGCAACAGCAAATTACTTGAATCTTTGATATATTACATGTCGCTTTGTTTAGTGGGGTTATAGTTCGTTTAACAAATTTAAATTCAAAACACATCTAATAGATATGGGACTTTTTATTGCATATAGTTACATCTATTTTTGTTAAAACTTTTAGAGTTTAATGGTGTAAATAGTTTTACAATAGTGTTTCAAGTGATGTATATTATATGAATGTTTATTTCTTCGAAAATTGCAAGTAGAAAGAAGCAGACGATTATCCATCAATTACAGGTTTAGGGAGGAAACGATGTACGTAGGTGGTAGTAAGAAAGCATGGAAGTAATTTCTTGCGCTCAACCAGAACTTACCTTCTTGACGATTTCCTTGTGTTCTTGGACATATTCTTGCTTCAAGGGCTCCGTTTGTAGGTCGGGCAATGAATGGCTGATACGAATTGCGGCTTGTTTGGACATCGCGGATTCCGTATCCGATGTATCGCGACAGGTTTTGTCCAAAATCCACCTCCATGTGGCGGCACACTGATAGCTGACAGCAGCAAATAGAACTAATGCCATAACTATGATTACCACTCCGGCAGTGATTTGATATGGCAAGGTCTCTTTCCACTCGTCTTCACCTGTAATTAAGTTATTGCTTTTATTTCAATGTTTTGTTAAACATTTTCAATAGTACTCTGTTCTACACTGCTAATCACCATCTCCAGTTGCTAAAATTTCATATTTGCAAAATGCAGAGAATGGTGGCCGAATTTTAGGTCAGTACATTAAAATAGCCATAGCAATTGGTTCGAGGCGAATCATTTGGAAAAGTTTAATCTATTAGAGATGATCAAGAATTTTCATAAATTAGCATATCATAATAGCAATTGACGAATGCATTGGATAATGTAAGAAGAGAATTCAAAACCAAATTGTAAATGTTGATTAGTGTAGAGGTGTCTTTGCGGATAATCTACTACGCCTAGCTAGGTCACAACAAAACTCAAAAAATCAAATAAGCAAGGTGAAGCAGAACGGTGAGTACGGATAACACAATATATAAAAATGACAGGAGCTATGGAGAAACAACCAACAAATACGAATACAAAAATTGAAATTAACAAATAGGCCGAGACAACTAGCGAGTTAATCACAGAATAATAGTACTGGAAGATTATTGGAAGCACTAAGCAGAAAACTAGTTGTTAAAGACTTAAAGACATTAGTTTTAGATTTAAGATATATTTTTGGTTTATATATATATGTGATATTGTATGAAACTTTGCCATATATCAAGATTCCCAATTTTTTATATTCAATAACTGTTCCTTTATTTTTTACTAGTAGATTTAAAAAAATATATTCAATTTTTCGTGTTATATATGTTATATGTATCGGATATGTACCACATTTAAAATTATCTTCTGTTTTGACTGTTCTAAGTGCTTATATTATGTATCACACGCTAGCGACAATGCGTGCGTATATTCTAACTTACGTTCAGACGTACGAGCATACTCGGTCGGTTAACCGCGCGAAGATGGAAAGTATCGAATGTCACCGTCGGTGAATACAAGTCAATCGTCTACAGTCCCAGAATCATCGTAACCCATTGCGTTAGGCCTCTGTTCGAAGGAATCGTCCAATCATCCAAATAAACATTCTGTGGCTTCGTCGGTACTATAGGAAGGCAAGCACACAGGGATGAATGCAGACACAGCAGATGAGGGACTGCGAGCTGAGTATAAGATCACTCGAACGTCGGTTGAACTGACCCGCCTTTCCCGACGTTCAGGTCTGCATCTCATCGTGCTTAGGCCGTAAACCAGCTTATACGTACAAGTCTCCTAGCGAGACCGAATAAGAGCCGTCCGTCTTACTTCGTACGGTAAACTACCGCATACGTACAGGCGACCGCCATCCGGCTTAAGGCTGATATACGTTTAGGGGCAAATGTACTTTGAAACCATACGAACTTACGTTCTTTCATTTAGCGTCTCAGAGACCAAGGCGACCGCCCCGCCGCATAAAATTTTTGTATAGACCTTTCGGTTGTCTATAGTGACCAGTTTAATTGGTACCAATCCCTCTTGATAAAGTGATAGAGATTAACTTACGAGCCCAATGCTGAAATAAACTAACAATGGGTAAAATAAATGGAGGGAACTCATTAAGACCAAAAGAAGTACCCCAAGTTTAATTCTCAAGCACTTAAGTGTAGCCCGCACAGATATCCGTTGATTAATTTTGCGTTTTCTATGAACATATTGATACTGAAGGAAACTATTACTAAAATGAGTAATTTGCTGATCGCTGTTACTATTACTAAATATATTTTCCAAATTGTGTAACAACGCTGGTTTAACTGAAAGCAAATATCTAAATAAATCACTACAGAGGTAGAGAGACTATACAGAAGGAATCAAAAGGTTACTCAAGACCGTACTCCTTAAAATTAGTATACTGCAAGATTCGCGATAAAATAATTTATGCATTTTCTGGGTTTCAAATCATTATTTTTGAATTCGATGTTAACAATTTTAAATGTTTATTTCTACTTCAATTTACGTAAAGTTCAAGAGAAATCTTCGCAGCATATCCTCTGTCATTGCGAGGGCCTGAGCGATATTAGACCGCAATATTTTGGATCCTAGTTTGTGCAGTCAGAAGATGCAAATTGGATAATGAGTCTCCCATGCCTTTTCTGACTCCAGGAATCAGGATACAACGTATTTCGGTCTAACACCGCTCAGCGAGGTAGTAGGTTTCATTGAGTATACCGACCTAACCGGGAGCTCGATCAACAAGGAATTTTCAGTCCATTGCGTCCCCGAGAGGAAAAAATAGTTCAAGTTTCTTAAAATCCAACTAATAGGATATCTATATTGAATATACAGCTAAGCTAAGCACATCCATAAGAGTTAATAAATAAAAACTTCCCTTTACTGCACCTTTATTGGAAGCACCTCAAAAGTATTTTGATAACTAGGTTGTCATCTTTAGTGGAATTAAATGTGCACATGTTTCCAGCTAACCTGTAACGAGTATCATCAAATGAACACCGCATACCTATTATAAATAAACAGACCAGAATGCACACGCATCCATCAGATATGCAAGCACAATACCCTGACAAGGTCAATAATGATTTATTGTCAATAATTTGAGGAACTGCAAGTAAGTTTGCTGTAATAAATCTGCTAGTAATATAGCATGGCTGTTGAATTCAAATGTAAGGTCTAAAATCATATACAGTTTGTTATACAGAAGTAGCTCAACCACTTTGGCTTTAATTTGAAATATCGCGTACCTTTCGATACGGTACTAGCTTTAATTACTACTTACTAATTTCCAATACTAATGAAAAACTGATACACGTCAGAACAAGCAACATATGAACTGCAAACGAAGTAGCACTATTTAATATTCTTTTGGAGAAGATCATCCAGTTAATCTGTGCTAACCAACTAAGGGCCAATATACAATCAATGGGCACTGATAATGATACCTGCGGATAACTAAATTATTTTGGCAAGAAAAATGAAAATCTAAAGAAGGTTCTTAGAAACGTTAAAAATATAGAAGTAGTAGTAAGATGAAGAAGGAAACATAAAATCTTATCAATTTTGACATTACAGATACAGCAGAAAATCATTACAGATACTATAAATACAATCAACAGCTGTGAAAAAGGGGTGCTAATTTGCACTAAGAAATTACAAGAAATTTTAGTAAAAGTCAAATCATGAATACGAAAGATTGCGTTTTGTATGAGTTATGGCAATGAAATAGGATAGAGAAAGTGTTTCTAGAGATCTGGGAACGACGCGTGTCCAGAGAAATGTAAGGAAGTGGATCAGTGACCAAGAAACAGAAATTGGAACAGATCAACCTATAATTATAAATGTGGCGAGGGCTTAAATAAGGGCTGTGATGGAGCGTGAAGGCGTATTGGACGAGCAGCCAGAAAGATACTATTAGTAAGTATATGCTTGCATATAGGCGTCATCCATCAAAATGCAATCATCGCTGATATATGAACATATACGAATGAACTCTACCCTCGTCATCGCCTAAATGATAACATGGTAGATCTATATACCAACACTGTCAGCAAGCTTCTTTGGGAGGCTTGATTGGCGGAAAAAGGAGAGAGGACGGCCGCGCACAAACTTACTTGATATAATGAGAAAGGATAGGAAGGAATTGAAAGTCGAAAACCGGAGAAATGCCACAAATAACAAAGCAATTCAGCAAAAACTATCATATCTAATGAAGCTATAGGATTACTGAACCTGCATGTATATACATACATGAATATCCGACGCAACTGGTTGATTAGAATTTTATCATTTATTTCTATTTGAAGCTCTTGTATTCTAAGCGAAAATATTTCTCGGAAGACATTACTTTCGCACACCAATACTGACTTATACCTGAGGATTACATCAATTTTATTATAGGTCCTTGAGGAACCAGACGTCATATAAAGAAGAAAAAGATTTTGTTCATATCTTCTGCAAAGTGTATATGCGAATATATATACGAATATACTAGTAAAGTAATCATGAAAATATCTTACCGAGCGCAGTTACAGACCCTCGAAGATTCACAGTTAAAGACAGTTAAAATGGAAAGACTGTGTATTGGTTGAAACATTTTCATATTTTATTTTCGAAGAATGTACCGGTACTTTCAAGCTGATACATAAATTGAAATTGTTTCATTTACAATTTTGATAGATATCAGCGCTTACAGATAAAAATAGACTAGGGTACGTAGGTAATGTTTCTCTGGTGCTATATTAAAATTTCATATTATCGCGAAATTCTCTTTTCATGAATGTTATGTATACAGGATTAGTCATAACTAATGCGTCAAATTTATGTATGTAAGATTATATGGGGTAAGTCAATGAGTGTAAAACAAAAAAATCGATTATCAAAAATTGGGAAATCAAAGTGTTGTTTCGGCAGCGTCGTTATGTCGATATGTAATTAAGAGTCATTGAACTCGTACGATAAAGACGAACCAACTATTCGTAAGCTCAAATACACAGACTTACACTACATATTGACCTAATTTTAGTAACGCATATATTTCTTTGTTTAAATTGTAAACATTCAGCTTTACTTTTCAATGAAATATCGTCGCGATATGTGGTTTTTGGCCACATCAGCTGACTTTTAGATTGGATTCACGGAGGGTGAAGGAGAAAGAAAACCCTGACTCACTTGATTTTTACTAACGCTAACGTTTCTAGGTCTAAAATGTAAACATCGTTGTTGACCTTGATACGAATGTCGAAGGAATTTGCAAAAGTTTTCAGATAAAAGGTTAATATTAAAGATATTAATTACGGCTTTCCTGTCGTAGTAGCAAAATATTTTCCCTTATCGATTTTGATTTATTTTGTTTCAATTTTTTTCTGTTTTAATTCGATGCATAGAAACGCGACATATGTACACATATCATATGTACAGTTGAAAAAATGCACCGTCTATTCCTGGTATCTCTTCCATTCTGTCATTAATTTTTAATTAATACGAATACAGTACAGGAAACTAATACATGTTGCTCTATTTCCTGCTAAACTTTACACAAAATACAACTCTATACAATTTTAAAATGTACTTTCTACTTGGATTAAATTGTAACGTAACCCCAAATGGACCAACTGTAATACGCGTGAAGAGTACCTATGGTTTGGAACACTTAGTACGTATTTACGTGAGTGGAAATAATATTTAGAACTTGCGAAGATGATTATTGACTTCTGTAGCACATACACATGTGGCGTATATGCCGTAAAATAAACTAAAACCAGTTCCTATTTATATCCGGGCATACAACCAACAACAAACAACAAAGCGACAACAGTATTCTGTCGACTTTAACTTATTTTGTGGACTACGAGTGCTAATATGACACCGAATAAAGAGGAAATATAATTTCACTCTATAGAAAGTTACCAACTAACATACAAAGGATTGCCTTAAATAGGAAATGTAATTTGTGGCAATAATCACCGCATTTGTATCGCTGTTCCACACAAGCAGATGTATTAATTTTCTGAGTTAATTGTGATTTTCTATTGCAACTGGTTCTGCACGGCCTTCTATTTTGCTACACATATTACACCTGTTGCCATTAGATATATTTTACTACATGCGCTCAGAGTTCGCTTCCCTAATAAATTTCGATCAGACGAAATTAATTGGTGGGGTAAAGGAAGCTGGAATAGCACGTACTTGGATTAGCAAACAATGAAACCATACTAGCGCTGATCTAAGGATGAGGTATAATCATATGTTTATCTCTTAGTTACCTAAATTACGAAATTAATGACCAAAAAGCTGACCAGTTTACGCAAACCGCATTTTCCTCGTTAGTTAAAAGATGCAGCGGGCACCTAATTGATCGCCAGGGTCGTTCGGATTGTGGCCATTTAAATATCTCAATCTAACGGCATGTCGTGTCGGTTCTCTTTGATCAATTGGAGCAAAACTTCGTTGGTTCGATTTAGGTGACTGCTGTTCTAGGTGGATGTATAACGTTGAATTCGTCAATTTCTTCTTTCTACCTTTCCGAAACTAAGTTCGTATTAGGTTTATTTTACCCGTTATATTATACGGATTTCGCGTCCAAAATCGCACGCATTTGTATCGAACGAAGTGTCTCTGAGACGTATTTATACTTGTAAAACTATTTAGTAAATAGATTGAGTGGTAAATTAATCAAAACTAATGTAATGTGGAGGATTCCACATCGATGATGGTTTTAGAACTTAAATTAGCTTCGTAATAGACGAACGGTTCTTGTTTAGTGACTACGACCATCGTTATACGGTTGGTAATGTACAAATCCCATCTCATAATTCCGTTAACACGTAATTACGTAACTACATTAGTACAGGCATTTCGGCATATTAATCCGAACAGTCACGTGTTGCCACGTGTTTGAAGGTATTTTATGACAACATTGTTAATTAGACGCATCTGATGAAGAGCTGGAAGTCTTCGTTATAGCAAACGAGCTCGTTCGCATTTATGAAAATCCTCGTGTACTTCGTTAATTTGGAAAGTGATACAAAATTCACTTTTAAGTTTCTATTACAGGTTCATAAATATGTATCTCAGGAGAATTAATATGACACTCTAGTGCCAGGAGTAGGAAACATGCATATATATATATATGTACATATTTTATTATTATATTATACTTAATTTGAATTAATTTGCTGGGTTTGTAATTTGGTTGGTGCGCCAAATTTCTTTAAATTAACATTTCCTATTTATATTTCTTTAAGATTATACAATATATTATATACATATATATCTCTTTTAAGATTATACATATGTAGCATAGTTGAAATTTTAATTAGATTCATAGCATGTTTACTTACTTTGTGTCATTGTTTATACACGGATACATGTTCAGGTCGAAATATATCCCCAGGTCATGAAAAATGGGGACTTTATACTTAGCCTATATACTACTAGAAAATAAGAGGATAATTTATGTTTTTGGAAGATTGTCTTTGAGATCTAAACATAAGCTCGTGCTATGTGCACAAACTATGGCAGTCAGAAGTACAAACTACAATTAACAATAGAATGTTTGTCTTTTTCTTAAAAAATTGAGGAAAGATTCTAATTCTATTGTTGATATGAGCAACACAAATCAAATAATACAAATATTAATAAATGTTCATACCGTTCTAATCATTTCTTTCGATTACAGGAGGTTATATCAAACGATGAGAATCAACAAAATGAATTTCAACGTTTACGTATACGAGTTTTTACAAATGCTACTAGTTTGCAACGATTTTAGAGCATTTTGTTTTTTTCGAGATTTTGTTTCGTTAGAATAAGTAATTCCTCTTCAGGATTATTAGAACATCATCATTGCATATAAACATTCCAGATTTTAATTGTTTGGTAATTATATTTAGAGTTTTATGTAAACTATGTTTTATAACTCGTAGCCTTGATGGTATTTTGGGAACCAGTTTCCCTTCTTTCAAAGTTATGCAACTACGCTATATAGTTGCTGCGTGTATGATTACTTTTCAATTTATACATGTTCCATCTAATATAAAATCAATTTGAAAATGGAGCGCATAAGAAAGGCATTCATTCAGCTTATTGAATTAAATACAAATTGTAGGTTTGCAATAGGTAGGATAAATTTGAGAATACCAGAGGTTTAAGTAAATTGCCGCAACAGAGGAAAATTACCATTCAAAAGTTTTTAAGTGGACAGAGTTAGACGTTGCGATCGTCGAAAGGAAATAAAGTTTAATTTTCCACTCTCAGAAAATTTGCCATCACGCAAACAGGTCGTCCTATCTCTTTAAGCACCCACGCGAGAAGCTTTCCTCTCTGAAACATACCTTTCTCGTGTTCGCCGACGCGATGTCAAGGTGCGACACGACTACTAAAACAATTTCGCTCTGATGATTATCTGGAAGAATTATAATTGGAAGGATGAAAATTTTGTTTATTTAAATGTCGAAGGTATTCTCATATTTGCATACCAAATGAAATAATAGGCTCTTAGTTTGCCAAATTCTGAAATCAGATTTCTCGACAATATTTATTATTGGATTTTGTGGTGTTCAATTTAAATATATGTCTAGGTTATTATTAATGTAGGAGAAATATTTCACAAAAATTTTGCGCATAGTTTTTTGTACCCCTAGAATTTATATTGTCTTCTACTGTCTTAATACCACAAAAAAGATCTCATAGACAGGTACTTCAATTATAACGTTGGATCACTTTCTTAAATAAAATTAGGCGAATCTACTGTCCATTGTGGAGATTACCTTTGAAAACTCAGTTACACCATTGGTACCCGAAGATCTTTATATTTTAAGGACTTCTAACGTGAATCCTCAATCATTATCACTTTATACTTGTATAAATCATAACAATTGATAACAGAATTGGATTTCTATATTACATTTGGTGGATGGCGGATGGTGCTTGTGTATCATTTTGGAAGAAAAGACAATGTTCAAATAAATAAAACACACTTTTTACTTTGTAACAATATCACTATATTTCACTTATTTGTGACTGCAGTTTCGACATACCATGTCATTATCAAACTCAACTTTGAGTTCAAGTTCTCAAGCTCAAGTTTGATAATGACATGGTATATCGAAACTGCAGTCACAAATAAGTGAAATATAGTGATATTGTTACAAAGTAAAAAGTGTGTTCTATTTATTTGAACCATGGAATATCACAAAGTAACGGCCAAAAGCGTTAATTATTTAAAAGACAATGTGTTTCACAAAATTTTTGTGGGCATCACTCAATCTTAATGACTCACTAATGACAGAAATAATTAACCAAAACATTTTTTAACAGGTCAGTAGGCCTGCTGTTTTGCCTTCCTGGACACGAAGTTTGTACTATTACACTACTAGATCCAATCACAATAACCGCCGTCGCAATTAACGTACCACTATGAACGAGCACGAAGAGCAAAATTTCCATCAGTAAAGGGATGTGAACTTTTTGATTCGACGATTTCCCAGAATATATTTTCGGCATCGTGTTGGCTTTTGCATGAGAACAGTTCTAGATGGCCCACCAAGTGGAGGTTATTAGAACACAAACCGTTGCAAGCAAAATCGACGGCTCCCTGGTTGCAAATATAAGTCGAGTATAAGTTTTGTCCAAATATTAGGCCGAATATCTCAAACAGGCGTTTTCCACCAGACAGTCAAGAAGTCTTGCTCCTTTTCCTCGCAAAAGAGACTAAAAATTAATCTCCACCCGATGCTGTTCTTGTGCCTTGTTCAATGCGTATCCTTTTGTCCATCCTGTTCACTATTCCAACCTTTTGGTAAACTCCTAGTTCTCTTGTAAGTTATCTCACAATTGTTCTTGGATTCTGATCCAAATACTGATTGCATTCGTTGAGTTCACTTAATTGCTTTCGTCCCCAAAAACGGAAATCGCAGAAATAAACTAAATATGCTACTTTTGCATGCACGTCTTCTAGTATACATAAAACTAAAAAATTTAGTTTTCCGGGGATCTGTTCACTGTGGGTGCGATGCAGTAATATACGGAATTCAGGATGACGTACGATACTACGTAAATCTCGGTTCGTGGAATACACTGCATTACGAAAAACGAAACGCGATATCGGAAATTTTTCTCCATATCCATTCCGAGAAATATTTTATAAAGCACCTTTTCAATCGCGTGTGCAATAAGATGTGTCTTTTTCCACGGCTTGATACGATTGGTCTTTCAATTCCTCACGGTAGAAAGACGATTGTCGTATCTTTAATTGATATTGGAATCTCGAGTTCGTATTGGTGTATCTTGCAATTTGCTTTCGATCTCTATGCATTATTGTCGTGTCCTTGCAAAAATATAAATTGAATTTTACTAAAATGAAATTTGAATCCTAAGCTACATAACTAAATAAATAACTCGGAAAGCTTGTAAGGTGTTTGATTTGGGTTTCAGGTTTTGTCGAAATTTTGTTCGTTTGCACCGGTTATGCTTAAAATTTAGCTATCGCTTAAATAAGCAATTTCATTGCATGCGATGTTTAACCTGAATTAAAAGCAGTTAATTACAGGTTAATTTAAATACCGTTTAACTAGCAAAGACTTCGAACGATACAAAAGTGATTTAAAACATCTGCTTCTGGGCGTTAATCACTTTGAAGTATGAAGAATGATATATGTATGTTGTGTATCTATATTTGATCTATTGCTGGTATGTTTCACTATGAAATGCTCGATATGGGTCAAATAATCACAGTTGAGATACGTTCTTAGCAAATGGAACATGTTCAGCAGCGATTATTTGATAAACTGCTTGGGCAACTTAACCATAAGAATATGTCTGGACGATAAGGCTTTATCTTTCTATGTAAAGTTTATCTGAAGAAAATTTTTGGGTTAGGATAGAAAATACTCTTCTGATACTCTGTCAGTGGATTCATATGCAAAATTCACAACTTCGTAAACAAATATTGAACGGAAAATCGACATTTTTGTTTTGATTCTTAAGGTGAGATTTGCAAAGCTATATTGGTTGCAAGTTAACGAAAAATTATAGATTGTAAAGGGTATTATTTCAAATAACTAAAATAAGCGTAATATTGTACGTGTATTTATATTATTAGGGTTTTCAATTCCTAATCTACAAAATTGAACGAACTTTTTTTGGTTCCTTCATGGTATATTAGGTTTGTTCTTAGTTTGCATTGTTCAAAAATTATACGAAGGAAAACTAAAGAATAATAAAAGCTCGGGTAGTCATGAACTGACAGCAGAAATGGTTAAAAAAGCAAGAATGGAATTACGTATTAAACCGCACAAAGTTATGACTGAAATATGGATACAAGGAAGGACACCTTTAATATGACTCATATTAATAAAAAGGTGATAAAACAGAATGCATTTTCGTTACGTTTGTTACATTTTATTATATCTGGACTTTAAACGGACGTATGATAGTATTCAAAGACGATGAAAGAATCAGGAATAACCAATAAACTAATAGGATCAACACACTTCAGCACGTCAGACATATTTTGGGTTAAGAATTCACCGATGTCCGTTGTTACCTATCTTGTTTAAGCTGGTGTTGCAAACGGTAATAAGAGAGACAAAAGTGAATAGATTAAGTTTGATGTGCTACAATATATATCAATATATAGCACTTTCGAATAATGTGGCCATTATAACACGTTCCTTCCAAGAATTAAAGACAGTGCTTCAAGAACTAGAAAAAGTCGCAAAGAGAATAGATTTGAGGACTAAGCAACAGAAGGAGTAGATGACATTTATAGAAAACAAGTATGTACAGGAAAGAAGCTGGAAAGCTTCAAATTTGAAGAAATTTTCAGATTTGGGTATTTGGGAGTAGTATGCACAAAAGAATCAGCGAAGAGGAAAAGAATTACAACGAAAAGTGATTGCAGGAAATAATGTATCTACGCTCTTGATAGAATACTGAATGTAAAGTGACATTCAGGACCACAAAAACAAGAATACATATATACAACGGTATTAATGTCTACGTAAAGTCATATCTTGAACCGAAGCGTTGGTTTTAAATAAAGCAGAGCAGGAAACTCCATCAATCTTGGAACTAAAATAACAAACCCCGTATAACAGCTGTAGTGAAAATACAAAGAGTGAACTGGATAGGACATCCAATAAGAATGTAACGAAAAAAGATACCGAGGAAAATGTTAAATTGCAGGATCAGCGATAGTAGAAAGAAAGGACGACCACGAGAGGGATGGCTAAAACAGGTGGAAGAAGATATTAGATACTGTAGGATTGAAAACTGAAAAGACGCAAGATAAGCAAGAATGGTTAAGGACTAATCGAAACCAAGGCTCTACTAGGTCCGCATACATTACATATATTTATAGATAATATGAAGAAGCACATATGTAAATTAATAATTTCAGCCGTTACTTTGTGGTATTTCATTATATACCACTTTATATATATATATAATAAAGTGGTATATACAAAGTAAAAAATTTGTTTATTTTCTATACATATGTAAATAGTATAAAATTGCCTTGGTGGCAGCAAGATTTTAAACGTATAGCATTGAAATTCCTTGAAATGAAGAAATTATCTTTTTATGCCAAAATCTCACCATCAACACCAGCATTGTGGAATGTTCTGCAGAAAGGTTTAACAGGTTAAAAACACGGCTGAGCTACGTGGAAAGTAAAATCACACTATTCTTATGTAATTGTGTTATTATTATTTCATTTTTTCATATAGCTTTCTAAGCGATAACGATATTCCGTTTTCGACCTTTCTGTTATTTGAAATTCGAAGAAATGATTCCGCTTCTAAATGAAGTAAGGCAAATATCAGCAGGAATGGATGTCAGCATCGCAATTAGGTTACTATGGTACCTATATAAATTGTTTATATATTTTGCGACTAACATTCCTGCGGTAACAATATTAAAAAAGCTTATTAACTCTCTTACATGATCGAATTTTAAATTTTACAACACTAGAACATGTATTGGTTGCATTTTCAGTTCTGTCTATGGATTTACTGAGTTACATTTATTATATCGTCCTTTTTGAATATTTAGTTAATTCCTTAACTAGTTTTCTTCTATAAAAGTTGGGACATATACCCAATCTAGAAGCTAAAGCCTCGACAATGCAGGGACTAAATCGCTAAGAATATTCTAATCATAACAATAGATTTGTCTGTGCCTTCGGTTACGCATAAATTTAAATTGAGGTTGATACCTCGCTAGTCGCAAGTACGATTAAATTGAAGTAGTGGTATGTTTTAGCAAGAAGTATTAATTTAAAGTCTTTGCAATGGCCCAGTTTGTTGACGAATCACGCAAGAGACGGTTCGAGATTGTTTGATTATACGGTATTCAACGTGACTGCGATTATCTCCTATACCAAATGAAACGTCTGAGACAGTAATCTTAGGCGATTTACATGTCTAATGATTTATTTTTTTGTAAGCATTTATCCGTCCATTATTATGCTATTCAAAATTCAATTATACAACGTTACGACTAATATTTTATTCAAGAAATCTTGGTGAAAACTTCTATGATATGAAATATAAGCTGTTGAAACTCGAAAGTAACAACTGTTTCAATGTTTATCGTTTAAGTTTCGGAATTTCAAGATTTTCATGATCCAATTTATCAGCTTTAAACTATTATGCACGCTAGAATAAATAGATCGACTTAACAACGCTAACTTTCGGCTCTTCAGGATATATAGCACATATTTAACAACAGACATCAATTTAAAACTGTTTTAGCGATATTGTATCTTCCATAAACATTTTGTAGTTGTCTGGTTACTACTACTTTTAATTACTAAAAATTGCTTGAACAACGTAATTGCCAATTAATTTGATATGTATATTTAAAAGTGCCTGAAAAACTGTTCTGAAATGTTTTCCCATGTAACTACATATTACGTACACGTCTTTAATATTTTATAGATGAATTCCTTGTTTACCTGTTTTCCTTTATTGGGATACCCAAGTTCTAGGGGTGTGTGTATACAAACGAACCGATATTTACACAAACGTCTTGCAACAGTGGGCGTTTCAAACAAAATAAGGGTAGAAAAATATTTTCTCGTTTCGGGCAAAACGATCATCAAGAGAAACATGTTTACATTATAAAATTGGAATCTTATTATTTAAAGTGTTTTTTTATCGCGGTTCAGCATTCTAGGAACTTGGGGATTCGAGTGGATTACGGAAAATATATTCTATAAATTATATCTTTAAAGTATTAGAATCCTATCCATTACGACCTATACTCGACTCGCCGAACAGATGCAGTAGCAAATTATGGCAACCTTGCAATGCAAATGTCCGACTCACACAGCATAAATCACATGTAAACATATCAAAATAATAACCTCATTTTGTATTTGACATAAATAAAAATTGCAAAATAAGTACTAAAATAATTTTCTTATTTCTTCAAGTATGTTTTGTTGAATTAAATTATGTATCTCCAATATATAGAATTATATATAGTAAATAAAAAATACACAATGGTTTTAAGAAGATCTATGTAATATATAAATACAAAATAAGGAAACAAATAATTAATATATTTTTTTTTTGGTACGTATTTATATAAGAAACAGTATCCTAAAAATTAACTCACTGTACAAATAGGTATAATCAAAAATAATAAATTTTATACATATTACAAAAATTTAATACAGTAAAGGAATTAATCATGACACACTAAAACGTTCTTAACATGTATCTTCTTCGCTATTAGATGATGTAGACGAATCATCATTAATTGTAATGATTAACGGCTCTATGTGTATATCTATGAGATTGTCAAGTTCCCACATTTCCTTCTCTGTTTGAATAACATGTTTAATAGCATTTTGCCAATTTTCAACAGAAATATTCTCAATACCTCGTTGAAATAATTCTTTCACGTCTGCCAATTTAAATGTGGTGTTATGTCTCGCAACATACCCCTTCACTTGTGCCCATATTAGTTCAATCGGGTTTAATTCACAGTGATAAGGGGGAGTCTAAGTACCTTTCTATTAGTGTTTTCTATTAATTCATTAACAGCATATTTCGGAGGGCCAGATAAATGTTCTTTAATCAAAGCTAACAATTCTGCTTTTACCATGTTTTCTTCATATGCAATACTATTTTCCCTCATCCAGTTTTGCATTTCTAATTTGCGACTATTAGTTGTAGGTGGCTTATTCAATTTACGACTATGGTACGGAGCATTGTCAAAAATTATAACGCAATTTTCTTTTAAATTGGGGAGAATACATCTCATCCACTCTTCAAACCTTTCTGCGTTCATGTCTTCATGATAATCTCCTGTTTTCTTTGATTCAAAGAGGAGTAAACCATTTTCTACAAATCCTTCATCCGAGCCAATGTGTGCAATTATAAATCTTTTGCCTTTGCCTGAAGGATTTTTAAGACCTGTACTTAAATCTTCTATAAATGCTTGTCTTGCAGTGACAACAGACATATCTGTCCATACTTTATTTACAGTATGTCCAGCATTTACCCAAGTTTCATCCAAGTAATATATCGGGGTACCATTTTCACGATATTTCTTAATTTCACGAAGGTATTTCCGTCTCCAGGTAATAATGTCATCTTTTTCTTTTAAAATACTATTTCGAGCTCGCTTATTATAACTACAAACATAATTATCTTATGATTAGTATATAGAATTTAAAGTAATAAATATTTGTACCGAAAGTTTAGTTCCTTTAATAATGATCTGAGAGTCGTAATTTTAAAATTAGGAATGTCATCTCTTTCATTTATCACTGTGAGAACTTTTTGAACTTTGGTTATCGTTTTTGGAAAGATACCTGCTGCTTTGGCTGTCATTTCAACACTAACAATTTTAGAAGTGCTAGGCTCTTCTTGAAATGTTTTAAATATATTCAAAACCTTCTGTTTATCTTCTACCGTAAAATGTTTTGAAACTCTCTTCTTAGGAGGTGAGTTTTCCATAATGTAAGTATATACGATAATATAGCAAGAAATGATGTATAACCTACAAAACAATAATGTATTATTGGTGCACTAGAACGATCGATAAATAGTCTTCAGAAACACTGGTTTATAAAATATAATAGATAATGGATCATTTACAAAGAAAGCTAATAAAATCTAATATTCCAAATGCAATATGGACTCGATTTTTATTCTATTGTAAGCGGCCACCCTGATCGACCAATTACAAACGTTATTGGTTATGTGACCTATTAAACACACATTGTTGCCATAATTTACTACTGCATTTGTTCGGCGAGTCGAGTAGTTTTTATTTTTTAAATTGTTTCACACTTCAAGCTGCTTTGCCATTTTTCCAAAATTATATTGATTACAATAAACTTGTATTCTATACTCGAAACCTCAGCGTTACCTCCGTTTTCAGGAATATTTGTTTTACTAATCGACGTTAGCACGCAATACAAGTTTCAAACCAATTTCATTTTCAAAACTAATCGCATTTTCTAATTTCATAATAAAGACAGCACCTAGCTACATATTTACAAACTTTTGTAGTTTCAATATTAGTGTTCTGCAATTGGAAAAATGACTTTAATATCAATAAATAAGACACGCTGCTATAAGTGAGAGGATACTCGTTCCAAGTGAGGAAGTAATTTTCTGCGTTTCAATTGAAAATAATATATGTATTGTTGTGATATGTATGGGGACTTTGAAATTTCCAAAATATTTGTTTACATGACGTTATTATTTTAAGGGTCTTGTAATTCATATCAGTATAAGTAGAACGGAAAGGAGGTATAACAGCCAGAGAGAGTGTCTCATAGATTTCGCACGAATGTCATCTTTTGGTTTGTTCTGGCGTCTTTATATAAAGCATTCCTCTAGAGAAAATCATCTTAAAGGTTAAGAAAAGACTAGATTTCGTTTTCTATCTTCCAAATTCTTATTATAGTTGTTCAATATGGTGCTTCTGTAAGGCAAAACATGCAAAATTTTGCGTCTGAACCAATAGTGCGACACCATTTAGTAAAATAGTGAGAGTTGGTATCAAGAGTTTCTAATTGCTGGACTAATTTCGACAAACTAAAAATTTTTGTTAAATCTCGACGATTTTATTAGTGAATTGTCGTATTACAGAAGTTACCTTTTGTAGAAACGAAATAATTGCAGTCCAGAATTTTATATCCGGTATTACAATTTTGGTGGTTATGTTGACCAGAGTTGTATTGTTTTCCATAGAGATAGTTCAGATATCCATTGTATTACAGTCACTAGATATATACCTTCCGTAATAACCTTGTTCAGTAACTACACAATTTCTCTTGTTTATTTTGGTTTTATAAAGGTAATGCATTGGAAGAATAAACAAGATAATCTTTGAGATATTTGTTTGTACAATATTTAGAAAAAATTCAATAAAATTTCTTGCAAAAAAGGTATAAAGAAGAATTTAAGCGCGAAACTTGGAATCTAAAATCTTTAAAGAACAAAATTTTCTTGCAGAATGTCAAAGTTTTGAGATAAAAGCGGAAATATATAATAAATAGTTTTTATTTATCAATTATTCAATTTCAAACAAAAATTATCTCTTAGTTCCTTTCAAGCGCCCGAAAACTTGTCTGTACGGATTTAAATATCTCCAATACCTCTCCAGATATATACGTAAATATAGGAATACCATTTTCTTTTCAGCGCTTTCTTGACCTATTGCCCATTGGGTAGTAAAGAATGTGTACAACAATAGTAATTCTTATGAACTGTTCGAAGGATGATGTTCAGAATGGTATTTATCCACAATTTTTTTTTTTTTTGGGATAAGCGCTAAAGCTTCTTTGTATGTTTTGGTTACAGGACGTGACCAACATATTAAGGAAGGCACGGATAATCTTCGCGTTAGATTCGAAAAGAGTTGTTTTATAATTTCTAATAAACTATATTATTTGGTATGGAGATCATGCTGGGCAAGGTTGCTAGAACTGGTTGAAGACATGCATTCCATAACCCTAATTCACACCTAGGGTGATCTGGTGACTTCCGATCGTATAAACCTTTCGTGGAGCAATAGTATAAGATGTTGTCAAGGATGAAAACTGAGTAGTCTATCCACTGGAAGAAACCACTTCCAGAAAACTGCGGACGTGGGAGGAGTGCCGTCCCCGAAGTCTTAAGCTTTTGTTAAAGGCCTGAGAATTCGAGCTTATAAGGGAGGATGTACTTTAGCATTTTTAAGCATAGGGGTCGAACCTCTAGCTTAAATTTAAGCCCTCAAGGATAGTTGCTGAAAAGTCTTGCGGGAGCGAGGAACAAGTTTCACAAAGCTGTAATATTTTGGGCAACTTCCTTCCACGAAAACTATGTTCAATCATTCTGGACGATCTATAGATCATGGTTATATTATAAAAGATTTATGATACGTCGAAGTAGTTGAGAGACACACGCTGCCTACCCACTGGAACATATGAAACGAAGGACGAAAAGAGGAGATGAAGGTCAGATATAATTGCTAAAATACGTAGTTGCCAAAATACTTTTATATAAATATTGGACGTGTTGCTTTACGATTCATTTCTCAACTCAATTCGGAGTTGACTGGCAGTTTTCAATAATGATCTGTTTTTAATTCCATAACTGTGTTTGTTTTCATAATGCTTCCAGATATCAGGCTAATAATATAGCTATTGTCTAATTGAGAAACTAATTGAAACAGAATACATACAACAAATAATGATTAAGAACAAAAATTCGGTGATGTTATAACTTATTTTTCTTGGTTGCAAATATAACTTAATTGGTTAATAGTAAATGTCTTCCATTAAGCAATGATTAAAAAGTTAAAACAGAAGTGTTAATTGGGAATTTATATAACCTTTAGAATGTAGACTGCGACGTTCAACAGTTTGGAGAAGTCCAATATATCTTGCACATTAGATCTCTTGTGAAGGTAGCCGTATTATGCGATATTTAAATATATGAACTTAATTTTGAACAGATTTGAATAATCTACGTCGGAAATTTAGCGGGATTTCAGTGGGAAAGGTTGCCAGGTTATACCGTTATCTGATGTTAGTCTTGGTTTTGTTTGTTTAATCAGCGCTTGGCATATTTCCCATATTAACAAGCGCTACCTGTCGCCAGATTGTGGATGCGGATTATTTTCACTCACAGTGTTAAATGGCGGTGTGGTATGAGAAAATCATAATTAGCTGTCATTGAGCTCTGCCTCGTACTACGTATTATCTCCGCATATCGCAATATCTATTAGTATGCATTATGCATGGAATAACCGACCGAACTTTCCAAATTTCTGGGGTTTAATTTATGTTTTACGTTAAAATCGATAATAACACTGGTAAACATTGATGTTGTTTCTTGGATGCTGGGTACTGATGTATTTTTCGATGCTGATTTTGAATCCGGCAGAAATCGCCTATGAGGCACCAGTTTTCGGCAATTGCATTTTCCATTGTTGAGGGTTAACCTTTGCTTCTCGATAAATGCCTTTCGCACTACGTATGCCTGGAATTTGTGCGGAGATTTGAAAGTCGGTCTTCAACTAGGATATGCCAAATTTTCCTGTTTCTTGGGCGAGTGGCACGTCAGAGATAAACTAAACCGTTAAATAAAAAATAATGGCCACCAAGAAGAAAGCTTGTTTTGGGAACAAAAAATGTCGTCTGTCAGTTCCTGATGGATTCCCAGAAAGTCTACCTGTTACCTTTGGACATTAAACTCGGATTGATACAAATTTTTGTTAAAGGAATGGATAAAAGCGGGGGTGGTTGTAACTTTCAAAAGTCAAGAAAGTAATATTCATTGGCCCTCAAAATCGAGAATTAAGGAACGACCATGAATTCGATTCCGCTCTAAATGAGCAAGAAATACCAGCTTGGGGGTCATTCAAAAAAGTAGTCCAGTAGCTTTTTTGGAAATAACAAGACGGAAAACTACAAGCGCCTTCTAGAGGAATTACTTCAAAACTATGAAGCTATTTGTTGTAATATGTCACTGAAGATATTTTTTTCTTTAGTTACATTTAGATTCTTTCCCAGAAAACCTAGATTACGTTAGCGACAAGTGATGGCACAACATATCTATCACGGAATCGCGTTATCAAGACAAATAGGGCCCAAACATGCGGGTTGATTACTGTTGGGCAATAAAATCATGAAAGTTATATAAAAATACCTTTTGAACTGCTATTAATATAAGAATTTAAGCTATTTTAAGTTGTGAGCAATTGTGAAAAATAGACGTTTCTAAAAATTTTAAACGCGTGTTACTCAAGAACTATGCCTGGCACACAAATTTTGAAACTAGATTCAGAATCAGTGGAGAAAATACTATAAGAGTGACCCTATTTGATCAAAGAAATACAATTATCGTTAGTCGTTGTTGCCAAACGTTACATATCAATCGTAGCTTCATCGTTTAGTTAGTTATTACATGTTACTATTCGATAATCTTTGGCAATGAGGTACATAAATTAATCTTGTTTTAACTTATGAAGCCCTCACAACATATTTGAAGAAAAATTGGCCATTAATTTCTTTTACTGACTTACTAGTACGTTTATATACTTTAGAGATTCTGGTAATATTTTCAAGAATTATAAGATTGAAATCATATTTCTTTGATAACTAATTGAAAATGTCATTGTAACACCGCTCTAGCTGAATTTGTAGGTCTGTGAATTTGAAACCAAGGAAGCATGAACATTTATGTTTTAAAGCTAGCGTTTCTTATTAGTGACGTTATCTAACTATAGTTAGTTATATAAATAATCATACAAATACAATTATAGCATGCAGTTCCAAAATTCAGCTTTCATAACGAATTCTTTTGTTGAACTCTACAAAATTTATTATCTTTTGAAATTATGGATCTTTGCACAACGAATCCTTATATTAATGATTTTGTATAATTTTCTCTATAGAAGGCAGGTTTGTACTTTGAGAAATGCCCAGTGATTGAAATATGAGAACAACGAAAAAGAGGGAAAAGGTTGGTTGAGTCAATCACGACAAAGAATTCGAAACAGAAAAGAGAGCAAATAAAGAGCGCTCGCTGTGAGCGACAATTGGAAAAAGCATTTGGTGGAAAATTAAAAAGTACTGGGAGAAAGCTGCTCCTTTTACAAGTTGGTTACGTAAAACGAGAAATGAAAATTAGAAGGTGGGAGGCTCGTGTGGCTCTTTGTATTGTCGCGTTGATTACGTCATTCTATTATATTTAGGTGTGAGTTAACTATCTGTTGTATAATACTAATAATAGGTGCTAGTTGATGGTATTGATTGTCGGCTACACCATGAAAATGATAAATTTAAAGAGGCATCGAATATTGAAAGCGATAACATGCAAACAGTAATTAAATAATGGTCGTTAAGAAAGAATTTCGAATCCTTACAATTTTTAATTTTTAATCGAATGTAATATTTAGTTCATACTTGCCACGGAACTATATAGTTTGAATTGAAGACTTTGTCAACTGTAAATTGACTTAGGTCAGGGACATATAATACGTATCGAGCTTTGGACTTTCTATGACGGTACATACCCTCAAGTTACCTCTATATAATTTTGACGTCGAATCTATGATATGGTTGCATTGTTTAATATTCAATTTTACTCAGCGGATGTGCTCTGAGCGCACTAATTAATTTCACCCTAATGTTGTACCCTAAGTAATCAATACTGCGGTTTTGTTTACGACGCAACCAGTTTTCTAAGTAAAAGTTTTCAATACCATTTATATCATATATATATTCATCTAATCAGGAAACGAGAGATACGACTATGTAACTTTATCCATACAGGAGGCGATGCTGCTTCTAATGATCAAGTTAAGAAATTTTCGTCTTGTGATCTTGCTGCACATGCGATTTTAACAGAAATAAATTATAGATATATGTGTAATTTTGTTAATTAGCGTTAGCTTCAGGAATACGGTAAACACAGTTCTTTTATTTCGGTCTATTTATTTCGGTCATTATTTGGCGTCAATATTCCGCATCTGTTACCGCTGTCGGGTCAATTAGTTTCCAAAATATTTAGTTCTCAAGTACAATTAGTCCTCAAAATCGTTCAAAATTGCTTCCACTATTATTTGAGTATATCTTTAGACGATGCAGAAAATGTTTGTCGTAGTGTGTAGGGAAAGGGAATAAAGGATACAATCTGGATATTAAAGAGATAGTATGCTGTGCTATCTGAAAGAAAATTTGAACAATGCTGTCATTACACAAACGCATTTTTGTAAATTGCTTTTTCCTATCGTATAGACATATAAGAATATACATCGTTTGTTTTATTCATTTTAAAAAGTCATCGGGCTGGGGGTCAAGTATGGGAGAGCGTGTATATGTAAGTGCGTACTACTGCAAGGTGCAAACGTATTTTCATTTTCAAGTCAAGGTAATTTCTATTCTTGCAAATAGAATAAATTAAATTAAAATGACGAGCAATTTAGATCTGAATGTAAATTCAACATCTAACCAAAGTGCAGAATGCAATTCAAGATTCCAGAAACCTTTGGACATTGGAAATAATGTTTGGAGCTTGGTCCGTGATGGTTGCAACAGCCGTCATATAGACCAAATAATTATTTATTTCGTTCATTGCTACACTTCTTCAATGATAAAAGTTTCATTAATGGTCACATGAAATTGCACTTGATTTGGTTTTTGTCGATAAAATTTGGAAGCTTTGCGGACGGGGAATTATAATGTCATCTGAAAAGTGGTAAAACGGCGGTGATCAAAGTGAACAATACAAAAATTCTTTCTTTGCTTCTCACATTATTGATATTTGGGAATATATTTCTTAATTTAAATAATAATAGTTCTTTAAGATATGAGATAGGAAAAAATGAAAGTTGTGAAAATCTCTGGTTACTTGAAAATTCAATACGGAAAAATAAACACATATCAAAAAAGTGTAAAAGCCGATTTTGTAAAAGTTGCGTAAACCTTATTATGACATATGCGGCAAAAATTAGGGCCGATACTTAAAACTTCAAAGACTGCTGAAAGCTAGTGATATGCGGCCATGAAGAATCATTGTTGGTCATACGCTCCACGACAGGAAGAAAAGTTCATATATCGAAGAGCTTTGTAATACAAGCGACTACGATATCTGGTAATCCATATCCCAAGAACAAGACTAATACATGGAAAAGCTTCAAGGTTCAAATAAGCAGAGGAAGAAAGAAAGAAGAAGGTGAAAATGTCTGAAATATCTAAAATGGTGTGCATCCTTCTACATTACCTTAACAAAGTTAGTCATAAAACCTACTTTAGTATAGAGTATTTTGCCTGTTTTGCAACAACCGGTAGTGTGTTGAGCCTTTGTGTTTCAGTTCAAGGGACCGTCGTTTCCAGTTATAATGTTTTTGTCCCATTTAAGTTTCCTTCAAAGAGTTTCTTTTTGCGACAAAGTCTTTCTTGAAGGTGATTGCAAGGACTATGGTGTAATTTATGGTTGTTGAAAATGCTTGCCTCGAGCTAGCGAAACAAGTGTCACCGATTTTATTATAAACAATTGTGTGGTGAGGAGTTTACCGATGTGATATTGTGTCAGAAAATCTTTTTTAACCAGTGTCATGACCTCTTCTAGATCGTGCACGGTCTTTAGGTGGTCAAATCTTTGCATTTATTAAACTTTCCGTAGATCCGTAGACGGTATTATTAGTTTGTACCTCTACAACCGATATTAGAAGGGGGTGGTTTCATATGTTTAACAAGTGTGCCAGAAATGCCTTTTGTAAACAATTGTGCATCAGTCTAGATTGTGATTAGTGTATATTATAAACACCGAATATTTCTCCTATTATTATGATTATTGCTGTTACTACTAAAAAATTCTCCTGTCTGAATGATTGCAGCCTTTTTGCAAATCGCTCGATGTGCGAGATTTCTGTTTTTAATTTCCCATGGCTTTTATTGTGTGTACTTTAGGTTGTACATATTTCAAACTAATTTTATGTTTGCTGAAGGTAACCCATTTAAAAGAGTGTATGAGTTGTGGGAGTTGTAATTTAATAGATAAGTAAACTCTATTAAAAGTTGTGTAGGTGTATTGCCCCAGTTTATTAATTATCTCCCAAAGTTATTCGCTTCTGTGGTTGATTTCTAAAGTGCGTTATATATATATATATATATATATATATATTCATTGAATATAAGAAAAGTGTAAAACTTCTGCTTTACAACCTTGTACATTTTCAAGGACATCAACAGAGTATTTAACCTGGGGTTTCAGTTTCTAAAATCATAGTGTTTTATTTTGAAATTTTTTTATGGAAAACATTTTCATCTGGCAATTACACGTGAACACGAACGAAAACAATAAATAAATTTAACTTAACGTTGCTAAATTAATGAGAAAAGCAATTTCAAGAGCTTTGACCTAACGTAACCCGACGTATTTGTGTTTATGTTTACCCACATCTTTGGTGGAGGAGGCGGTAAACTGTGTTTTCGAGGGTGTGTACTGTTCAGTTGATAATTTAAACGTTGTATTTCATATCTTGTTTTTCGAACAATGTTTCGTGTTATTTGTGAATTTAGAACTGAATGAATTAAACTTGAATATAATTTCATATTTTCGTGTAGGTTAGCTACGGCAAATATAATACAAAATGTAGAAATATACCGCTAGTGTACGCAGAAGTCAGTTCCACGGAATATCAGGTAGTAATGGTCATATTGTAATAAGAAAATTCAGTATATGTTTGACTATAATATTACGTTAACATACGATATATAACATTTTGAAGGTATTTAGGGCTGAGCTCGTACACTAAATCCAATTAACAATTCTAATAGCAGATGTTCTTGTATTTTCAGTATTCATTAGTCATACCAAAATGTTTCTTTATACAAGCAGTTAGCTATAGTTTCACAGTTCTAAAAACAAACTGTAGTTGCGAATATTATAGGTAATTAAATTTTAATTTCCTATAAATGCTGGAAGCTTATCTGTGGTATTACGCATAATCAGTATGTAGTGTGTCTGGCGAAATAGAAAATAACGTTGATAATGTGAGATCTAGTAATTTGCTATAAGTTATGAATATCGGATTTGTTCAACGTCTTTGGTTAGTTTTGAACTTCCGTCGGTGGCTTTTATCTCTGAAACAGCCCAGGAAGCTTTTAAAATTTACTGGATTCCATGTATGTTTAAATATTGATCAAATAACTCTAATAAGTGACATAAAAGTTTCTTGAGAAGTCATCGATTAATTCCCTCTTTATCTTTTGTTAATCTTGTTAGGTGTTGGAAGTAAGAGCACTTATGAGAAATAACAATATCGATTAGCAACTTTCTTCCTTTATTTGGTAAGGGAAATGGGTAAGGAAATTGTGGATAAGTTGACCAGAGCCTGTATTGCCAACGGTGAAATTAAAAGTAATAAAGTTTCGTGATTTGTGAAGAGAGCCTACATCGTAAGATTGTGGTCACTAACGAGGAAATGGTCAATAACATCATCATATTTTCTCTGACTGCCAAGCAAGGGAAGTGTAAAATTGCTGAAGGTTACGGTCACCTTGCCGTGTTCAAAATATTGCTCAAGGATTTAAATAAGAAGAGGTGGTTGACGTAATGGGGTCCAGGGTTGCTATTATAGACAACAGGAATCGAGCGATTGCTTTGAAGAAGTGTTTGGACATGTACGAGTATGAACATAATCTGAAGGAATTTCTGTATTTCCTTTGTAACTGCTAATGAGACTTCAATCATTACAACGTAAATCAAGGGAACAGCAAACGTGTTTCGAACCAACTTTTTTGATATGGGATTGGAAAAGGAATTGCACTATCTAGCGAAGGAAAGTACCTTTTTACCGGGATACGTCATTTGTAATTGCCAGGGTCAAATTAGTGAAATTAGGTAATGGATTATTGCTCTAATGATTTTATTATTCAAGTTTCCTAACTTCGCTTCTTGTTTTGAAGATGAGCTATAAAATTGGAATTTATATCGAATGGGAGTGGTATTGCAGAAACAGGGCTTTATTCTAGATAATTCACCAAATCACATTTCAGAAGATTTACAAGTAATAATACCCAACTCTCAGGAACCGATTAAAATTTAATTATATAATAATAATTAAAATTAGTGTTGAGTAAAACATGTAACCTATCACTAACTGCCCAAATTCATTTGAAATAATTAGTTATAGTAATGATTAATAAATAATTACACATGCTGAAGTTGACGCTATAAGGTGATTTGGTAAGATGATAAATCATAAATCAACAAAATTTCCCAAAATCAGAGACTACATAGCAGTCCTAATGACGCAATATATGTTAATGACCGGGAAAAAGAGTGAAAGAGTATTAAACAAGTAAGTAAAACTTGAGAGTCAATTGATTCTATATTAGTTGAGAATGAATTGTCCAAAATCCAGAATAAATGATAATATAGTTACGGTTAAGGAATGATTTACTTATCGTTTACGGATTAATGAATGAATTTAGGCAGTTATAAATAGTTAGTAACACTCTACAGTGCTTCAGGCCAATTGGCTTTTGACAGTGATAATGCTGACTGGTGCAAAATCAATAGAAGAAAAATGCGTTGATTAACAACTCACAGATACATATTTAATGTTCTGCCCTCATATATTTTTATTTTATCGCACTTTTTGTCTTACCTAGTAAGTAATGTTTAATCAGTGGGAATTTCAATTATGCTTAAAACGGATACGTATTTTAAAATTTAATACAAAAGAAGCGATATTTAATGCGTAGGGTGTCAAATTAGAAAATTAAAAATCTGATCTATCCTGGAGCCTCTTTTATGTGCGTAATGGCCAGGTATATCCTTTGAGGCTATCTACTTAATTGCTTTGTCCCGAGTGTGCAAAACGCTGTTTCGGCCTAAATTTATCCCTGCTTTGAGCGTTTGAAACTGAAAGCGACGTCTACAGCGGCGACTGTCGGCGTTCCCCTTGTATAAGCTGCGACTCACCAGACCTGTTGCGCTATCAGAAGTGCGCTGTAGTACAAAACACATACATATACAGCAACAGTTGATTCTGGCGTGTGCTCAAGGTCAGCACGGATAAAATTGATTTTACGCACGGCGTTCGGATGCAGTTGGAGAGGGGTTAGCTGCCTTTTATTATACTCTCCCCTTCCTACAAAAGGTAACGTTCGGTGGAGCATAACATAAAAATTATACCGGTTATCCTGGATAGGAAGAAGTAGATAAGAATAGTAGAAGCCATCGCAGGTGTAAGATTGGTTATACGAAGGAAAATAGCGCGCTTATGTCAATGCATAAAGATAATTCGAATTCATGAGGAATAAAAATCAATTTCCATCTTTTAAAAGGATTCATATTTATAAATAAAACCCAAACTAGAATGGTTACAGAAATATATTTTAGTTATCAAAATGGAGGGGAGTCAGTAGGCATCATTTAAGTCACCCATTAGGAAACAGTTAGCTCAAAGCGGAAACTAAGAAAGAGAAAATATTTAGGACAAAGATAGCATCCTGCCACTGCATCCCAGAACGTCACGCATTATCACCAGTCGCCGCTGTCTGGTTGAAACGACATGTATTGAGCAAGAATTAATGGGATTAGTTTATAGTAAATGAAGGTCCCAGCAAAGACCATCTTGTGTCTATAACGTTGTTTAATCTGATATTGGACTCAATTCTAGGAAAGTAGTATTGGAACAAATGGAATAGCATTTTATGGCAGATACCAAATAATTGCATATGCTCATAATAGAGAATTACGAAGATAAAAGAAGACTTGTAGAACTGTTCAGAAGACTAGAGAAGGCCGACATGAACTTTATGTAAATAACGACATGGAGTATCTTTAGTTAAGGAAAGGTAAGGGTTAATCTTGTAGATGTATAAAGATGAAGACTAAGAATAACAAAGAAAATATATAGGAAATTACAAGAAATGAAGAGGTCTACAACCATATGAAAGAGATAATGAGAAAAAGCACGGATTCCTACTAAAAAGAACGGAAAATCTGAGCGATGAGATACAAGAAGTATATGGAGGAGTAAAAAATAAGGATGAATGGAGGTGTAAAATAAATGTTTTCACGTTGTAGAACAAGAAGGCGGCGTATGAGTCAGGAGAAGAATAGAAGAATATTAAACTATAAGATTTGAAGCAGTGCTTGAAAATTGCATTTTTCGTGTCAGTTTAAAGAGATCAAAAATTCAACTTGGACTTAAACCTCTTAGGAGTTTATTAGGTATTACATTTATAGTTTTAGTTGGTTCAAACGGAAAAGAACAAGATGCCAAGGGATGTTCATCAGGCTGAAATAAATTGTATTTAAACGGACGAAAGGGAGGTTGATAACCAAATGGACTGAGAAAAATAAACAGAGCAGTTAGGCTTCAGAAATCGGAAGAGTAATGTAGTAGACCGAAAGGAGTGAACAGCATTTACCCATCATAGCGTTCAAACCATGCGACTGTTCGACTTGTTGATAAAATGACATGTTGATTGACATGAGGGTTGGTCAACAAGAAAGCACCACAACTCTCGGAAAATGTGATAACCGAAGGTTCTTGACCGATGATAAATGTGCAAAAAGAACAGTTTCTGAGTAACCAGTCAATTTATTGGTAATAACTCAAGCGGTAAAATCTTGACAGACGTCTGGAGGTTAGATTTCCCTCATCATCAATGTAAAAACTAGCAACAAAGAAAAACACAAGACTAGAGACACTACAGGTTTAGGTAACCCATGGCTTGATGAATAAGTGCTGTTATTATATGATTTATACTAAATTTATACATCTATTATTTTTATGTGCATATGTGTGCATATGGATAGAGTAAAAGCACAAAAATGTATCAAATTTGAAGTATCGGTTATGGAATAGCTGCTTTATTGTTGTGTAAGTATCATTTCGTATATTCCTTTTTCTGTGTTTATTTTAATTTTTTTACAGTAATCGTATTTTCATAATTTAATTTTCTTCTGCGGTAATTGCGGTATCATTTGCTCTGACCGATGTAACAACCATCACAGTCTTTGCAATTTATTTTATACATTACATCGGTTTGATTTTGCTGATATATTTTACATGAGTATTAATAAAGAGAAATTTGTTACTATTGTTTGGGATATAAGTTTTATTGATATCATTTTTATTAAAAATTTTTTGATCGATAATCCTTTTTATAACGAATAAAATTGTAACTTCTATTGCCACTATCTTTATTTCCCCTTTTATATAATATATGAATTCTATTTTTTCTCCTTTCGTAAATAGTTTTGGGGTAATTGCTTTTAGATACAATTTCTCTAAATTTGTTGCTATCATCCTGTAGCTACATTTATTTTGAGTAATCTAAAATGCGCTCAATAATAATGTACAAAATAAATTACGATTCTGAGCTGCGACATTAAAATATTCCTTTGTAAAGTATTCGAAAATACCACTCTCTGTAATTAAACAATAACTTTTTATTAGTGTGTTATAATACTCCCGCGTTACAATCAGTCCGATAATACCTAATTCCCTGCTATGTGAGGGTCGCCGGTTACTAATAGGGTATATCACTGATATAGTCTGGGCAAATAGCGATACTTACAAAATAAGTTACGACAGCCTACATATACACAGAACTACTCGCATATAGCATCGATTTAGTACTGACTAGAGTGGGGAGTCGGCGATGCTGTAGTATTATTTCGTAATTGTACGTTATTATCGCTATTTGCCCAGGCTATGTATTAATATGCTCGACATACTTCCATTTACAAGATGATAGAATTCAATTCTCCTGTAGGTAATTTGTATTAAACTGCTTCAGCTACGCATTACAAATTTTTTGCTTTAATTGTAGGATAATTAATAAAACAATGTTCAGGAAGCGTTTTGTCGCTTGTAACAATTCGATTTATCAAGCGATATAATTAGAAGCAATACAATCAAGTGGATTAAATCGTATATACAATTGTTGGGGAATAGTGGTCGTATGCAAAATAGGCATTCATAAAATATACCGTATAATTCCCGATACATTTGCGTTGATTTCAAATTTACCCGAAAATTATTCGGTTAACGTATTGAATTACCCTAATTTTGCGATTGTTTCATTTCAATGTCAATTCTGTATAGTTAAACCGGTATCGACCTCAGCTATTAACACGATACTGTTTGTAATCGTGAAAGAAGACTACGCAGTGCAACATTAAAACCAAAACTGTGTAGAATTAATAACAAATGTAATTAAAACAAGTAGGCATAAGTAGAATGTGATGTAAATTGTTGATACTAGTTCGGCATTAACAACCTTTCAATGATAATGGTAATAATAATAATTTATTAAGCTTCAGAAAAAAGTGCCGCATAAGCATGTATTCGGGTAAAAAAATTAAAAACTTGCATAATTTACAAAATTCTTACAATGTGTAAAAGAATATATCTAAGTAATAAATGATCAAAGACAAGCATGGAACACGGATATGCGAAGACTATACACTAACTAAGAAGTACTCATCAATGCCGTATAAAACACTTGAAATCAGCAGCTTCTTCAAATTTGACCTAAATGCAGCTCGTGTGGGTGACCTTCTAAAGCTTTAATCTTTTGTCAATAATAAGTGAAGAGTCAGTCGGATTACAGGGCGTGAATTCAATACGACAGCTACGACTTATCGAAAAGTTTCCTTTGTTTACTGTTAAATTTAACCTAAATGACCGTCGTCCTTGCACTTAAAGGAAGCAATGATAACAAAGCAATTTAGAAAAATGCTCTTTGACAAGTCTTAACCACTGTATCGAATATATGGTATTCAACATTTTAAGCCTTCGAACCCGCTGATTCTTCACTCATTATCGATAAAAGATTCAACACGTCCGAGGTCTTCAAATTCTTAACAGTTACTATTCCATCTGTTAGAGCTAAAATATGCAGCATTCGAAATAGCTTTCCAAACAACTAACACAAAATTAATTTCAAGTGATATTGAAAATATTTGCCTTATAGCCTTAAGGTCGAGCGAGAGTATTGAAGAGGTATTGAAAAGTGGGCATCCTTTTTGACATGGGATATAAAATCCACTACGTCAATTTATCTGGGTTACCGTTACTCGTCCTTTTGTCCTTAAAGGTTCGTTTATTACGGAAGAGGGGTTTAGTATGAACAAAATTTGGTAAGCAAATAGTGCTACAATAGCGGCCAAAACTCAGTTCTTTGAGCATAACTTTAACAAATTAAAAATTTGCTTTTGAAGGTTCGCACAGTTTTTTTAATACGGAAAATTAATTTTTAACTTTAAATGTGTCATCTTTCAGTGTACGGTGAGGTAAAATAGTAGCTGTAGACGTATCATACTGAGGATGATTTTTACACATGCAAGAAACCTTGTTCTAAACAGTTTTTCTCCATATTTCGTATTTCTCTAGTAGTATTCCTGATGTTTGCTTGTCTTGTGCGACGTTAGTCCATTTCTTTTCAGATGGGAAAATATGCAAGCTCAGCACAAACGTTCGCGAAGAACTATACGAAGGCATAAGCTTGGATTGACTTCACCGCGTAGACTAAGCAGTCTAACGTTACAAGACAGTTTATAATACCATTAAAAATTCATGGGAAAAATTTTCATAGTAAAACATGAAGCTCGAAGCAAGTTATGCTCAAAAAGCTGAATGTAAAAATACCTTTGCCCGTTACTGTAGGCATCGAAACCGGTGGCGAAAGAAAAGCTACACTTTCATTGCATTCAGGGAGTATGTATGTATCTACGTGGTTATTTTATGGAATGAGTTATCTAAGTAATAATAATCCTTTTAGTTGTCTCCATACATTTAGAAAGAGATTACCCGCAAAATTCACAAAGTTGCCGTACCCCGGAAACTATGGCCTTTTGTACAACTATGCGTGGATTAGATAAATGGTTTCCTTTAGAAGTATTTCAAATGTAATTGTATTATTATTCAGCTATATATCAAATGTTGCAACGCGTAATCCAGAATTCTTCTATAAAATTACTAGCAATATTTCAACCTGCAAGTAATCTTTCACGTGGCGGTAAGTTAAGCAATTGAGGTTAAGGATTCTCTTTGACATATGCTAAAAGCGGTCGGAGCGTGATGAGTAATTGCAGGTCTCGCTAAAGTTGGGAGTATATTGTAGGTGATTGATTACCCACATATTTATAGGAGGAATTTCTTAAAAACGAACGAATTTCAACAGTTTTGATAACATGCCCCATTTTGATTTCATCAACTTAAAGAAAAGCCGCTTTAACGTTAAGAGTTTAGCTTTAAAGACGTATCTCTAGGAATTTATTATTTGTGCCAATAGGTGACACCGATATATACAGCCACGTGGTCAAAATAAACTTATAATAATATTTAGTTACCATATTTAGGCCATCATTAGGGATAAAATTCTAATGGATTCAATGTGCGTTTGAGAAATGTCTTATCTACAATATACAAGAAAAGTTTTCAAACTTCCAGGAATTTTATTATAATTTTTTGATTTTGTCAATTTCTATCAAAATTATAATGTAGTTTGTAATACAATCTTCATTTAATTGAATACACGCTTGCAAAGATCAAACATACGAGGGATGTTTCCAATACTCTAGGAATTTGGGTATTTCTTCTTTAATTTTCGTCCAAACAACAAAAATTATTTTCAATACGATCTCCACTTAATTCACTTATTAAAGGGAGTGTCTTTAATCCAGCAAGTTTTTGCTTCGTCTAAGGTCTCAAATCGAACACCCAATTGTCATTCTTTAAAACTTAGGAAGAGATGAAAATCACTAAGAGCTAGATCTGGCCAATAGGGTGGACGTGGAAGCAAATTCTAACGCAATTCAAACATCTTTTGTTCTTCGTGCGGTATGTGGTCTTGCATTGTCTTGTTGCAATAACAGAATAACGGCTGCTTCATGCAAAGTGCCTGCCGAAATGGGCCAGATAAAAGTTTAGAATAATATTTTAACCTAAGCAATATTTTTGACTGATTTTTGGTCTCCAGATTGAAATACGGTATTCATGTTTCATGATTAATTCGCTGCCAGAATTGGTCCCTCTAACGTGCTAAAATCTTTTGAAGTTGTTGTATGTATTTGGTACCCACGGAGCTTAAACGTTGTTCACGCCAAAAAGTTCATGTAAGATCTCGTGATCCTGTCGTGTACCTATGCAACACTAATTGCACCAGCAGTTATTCGCTTATCTCCACAGCAGCAGATCCTTTCATTTATCCACTGTGCGGATCCATCGATAGACTGTACTTTTATATTCTGCAGGTTCTCCAAATCTCTCTTTAAATAGAAAGAAACTTATAGCTCTTTGTAGCTGAGTAACGTTAGTACGGAAATACGTCTGTTTCAGTCAAGTACCTGAAGTATAATAAACAATGTCGTATAAGATAGCTGCGTAAACGTATCCAAAACTTTTCTCTGACCAATACCGCAACTTAAAAAATAAATAAATTAATAAACTTTGCGCAATTGAACTAGACAACCCTCGCATGTATGCTTGGCTCGTATCTTAAATTTGAATTGCTTTTTGATTTTCTTTTCTAATTTTGGATAGAATACTGCATACCAGTTACAGTGTGCTCAATTTAAGAAATAAGGTTCCTCAATTTTTCGTTAGAAACCTTCGTACCCTATTTAGTGGTCTTTTGGAAAAACATTGTTTTATATAATTTCAAAATTAAGATCATGCTATTTTGTAGATGACCGTTCGACATTTCCCTAAATTTCCTAAAATCTATTATATAATTCTATGTCAGTTCCTTGACGCATTCCAGGTTTTTAATTAATTTTGTTACATATTCTTAGTATTGATTTTAATTCTACTGTTACATTTTCAGTGTGCTATGAATCAAACTACTGCACAACACAAAACTTTAATTAGGATAATTACTTAGGAAACAATATTCTACACGTGCTTATCAAGAGGAAATGTAGTACAGGTACTACCCGACGTAAAGTTAAATTGGTAGATACAGTAGTACAGAAGTTTTAGGAAAGATTAATTAATCATCTAACTAGTTAAATGAAAGGATGGTTTCAGATAGTCTCCTTAGAATTAGTTTTCATAAATTTGTACATCCTCAACGATAGTCGTCCATTTAGTATTCATATCTGCCGTCTTGAAATTAAATTCCTTGGCGGTTTCCAGGTGGTAGTATAAAACATTTTCACATAGAAATTTCCGGAAATCGCTTACTAAATTGTCGGAGTGGTTTTTGCGTTTACTAAACGATGGGCTGCAGAAGAATTACGGGGAGGGCCAACGGTAATAGTAACTTCATTGAAATACCAAACAACAATTTTTATCTTAGCAACCAGGAAAATGTCAAAAATGTCAAAATTTTTTACATGATTTAATAATGTTTCTAGTTGATCTCTACAGACTGTAGAAGGATGTCCATATGAGTTCCAAGCTAAGACAAAGGTGAAAGATTCTTCCTAAGATATAGAACGATATATTATTAAGTTAAAATCTACACAATCCACGGGTACAGATAATATCTCTAACAATTTAATTAAAAATGTCAAATACCATGTTTCAATGCCTTTACATTGCGAATCAATCGTTTGAGGAAGGTCACTTTGCAGCAGCACTACAACATACTACAGTGATGCCAATTCATAAAAAAACTAGATAAAGAATCTTTCGAGAACCACAGTCCAATCTCCTCGACATTTGGTTTTTCTAAGCTCATCGAGAGTGTTGTAGCCGAGAGAGTTTGCGCCTTTCTAACACGCTATAATATTTTGTAACCCTACCAACATGGCTTCATATCCGATAAAAGTGTCAATACAGCTTTACAAAAATATATCCAAACAACTGTGTTGGTGTTGAGCAGGAGGCTCATGCCAATAGGCTTCTCTGTTGGCTTTAGTTAAGCGTTTGGCACCGTAAATCATTAAATTTATTAAATGAATTAAAAATTTACGGTATTAGGGGAGTTGCATATGATTGGTTCAGATCTTATCTTACTGATAAAACTCAATACGTGGAAGTAAATGTCTGTATAATTGGGGGTGTCGTATCTGTGGGAGTCCCTTGGCGTTCCATACTTGAACCGTTCTATTTCTACTATACATAAACGATTTGGTGCATTGCATTGAAAACGAAAACACGTTAGTCCTAAATGGTATGCTGATGATACCAATGTTTTAATAATTAGACGAAAGGAGAAAGAAAGTTTAACTAATCTTAAGGATAGATGTCTTTACCAACGGACTTTAAATAATAAACTAAATATAACAAAACAAATATTATTATTTTTGGTAAGAGAATTTCGTTACAGCAGGTATACCCGGGGTTCACGCAATGCAATTCCGGTTTCAACTTCAGTTAATCTATTACGTCTTGCCATAGGTGATCGGCTAAATTGGAAAGAACATGTTAATTCTTTAACCAGCAGATTAGCAAGGGTAAGTTTTGCTCTGAAAATATTCAAATTTTGCGATCTGGATATTTTAAACGTACAATACTACGCATGTTTTCAATCTATTGTAAAATATCCAATTGTACATTGGGGCCGTACCGAAGACACACAACGCATTTTTATATTGCAAACGCATGTAATCCGTATTATGGCAGGTCTGGGTCCCTCGGGATTCCTGCAGAACTCAAAATTTCACACCATCACTGTATATGTACGAAAGTCTGCTCTGCCTATAAAAATAAAGAAAAACACGGCGGGGCAGAGTATCAATACGAAACCCGTAATAAAACTGTACACTGGTGGTGGACGGGCATTTTACTACAAAATACCAGAAACAAATTTATTACAATACTTGTAAATTTTTTAATCATCTAACGCTTCAAACTAAAACCTTGCCTACATTCAAAATATTTAAAGACACTAAAAAAGACAATTAATTAAGAGGACGATTTACAGCATTGATGAACTGTTTGGATTCTGCTGGTGAGAAGATAATATGTTTATCATTAATTTATTATTATAAATACATTGTTAAACGTATTAAGTATTTATTATTTTGAATAACGTAATGTTGACCATATTTCAAAAACATTGTTGATCGCAATAGTTTTTGAAATAAAGATTATTATTGTTCTTATTTATTAAAGCAAGCAATCAACTTCTCAATCTTTAGAAGGTTTGGCTAAGAATATAATGAACTATTGCAAGAGATTTGTTAATAGTGATCTTGTATATAAGGAGCATACGTATCCGTATATTAATCTGCAATAATTTCACAAAATAGATGGGTTAGAGCAAATAGGATGTGAGCTTTCTATATCTGAGCATAGTGCAACGTGTACGTAAGATTTTGCAATGGTATTTCCATTCAATTCAGAACTGAACCTACCAAAGGCGTTGCAGGAGAGAAACAATGAAACGTTACTTCTAAAAATCGATAGCAATTGTAGTAACTGACCTATTTATTTTATAGGTCAAGCATTTTTAGATACGATGAACAATTTATGACAATAGTATTTTATTTCACTTATGTATCTCTCGTATATATTCAGTATGTAGACTGTAAAGTCGCCTGTATTTGCTCTTTTGCAAATATTGCATAGATATAACATAAAAGTATTAAGTGGCATAGTATGGTTCCTATTAGAGATATGTGCACTGATGATTTTCGCTAGTTACATTAATGTCGTTGAACCATAATGCAACTAGTATATGTCATATGTTGGTAAAGATACGGTGTAGAAAAATACCATTGATATAACACTTACAAAAGGTACTCCCGTATATTTCGGTGCTGAAATTCCATGGACCGATGTTATACTTTTAGTAAGTGTAATACGTTTTTATGTTGTCTATCGTTGTGGGGATGTAGAAAGTATGTTAGAAATAAAATGTTTCTGTATTATTACGAAAGAAAAAATTCTATTCTTCCATATACAGGTTCCTGTTTAAAAACATTTAACAAACAAAGGTTTTGTAAAATACTCAAAGCCGTTTGGAGGCGGAAACGAAATGATGTTACACAGTCCCATACTTCCTATTCCCCCGACTTTGAAATATTAAATTGCAACCGTCCTTATGTGAAATATTGTTGAAATGCTCTTGAGAAATGCTTTCCATTGATACCACACGAAAGTAATTTTGGGTACGTAATTATTCACTGATTCAGTAATAGCAAGTTATAGGCATCATTGTGAGCTATTTAATTCTTTAAACAACAATTGCCAAACAACCGACTTTCCTTTCACACATTTCCGAATGTAGCCATTGGAATCGAACGTATTCTACAGAATAATATGGTTGCGGGGATCTTCAAATGGTTCCGGTGAGGGTTTATACACCACCGACTTAAAATGTCTCACAGAGCAAAACCGATGGACCAAATCTAACAATGTTGCTGACCATTCTGTGGGACCCTTTCTGTCAATCCACTGGTGAGGAAACTTGGCGTGTGAAAGCTATTGAACGGGTACTACATAGTGAGGTTGCACCCTGTACTGTTGAAAATGTCCTCACGTAAATTCAGTTTTCACCGACATCCACCTCCTGTACGATAATAGGTTCGGTCGTTGTTTGAATAACTCTAAATAGACTTCTACTTTCAAATTCTGTTGAATAAAGGCAAGACTGATAACTGTACCTCCAAGAATACCCGCGCACGTCAAGTTTCTGTGGTTGTTATATATGTCTGTTCCGAAAAAGATATGAATAAAATAGATTGTCATCTCACCAATTATGTCTATTGACTATTCCATCCCTTCATAAAATTTCACCCGTCTAAGATAAGTATTCATTCTTTTATCTGCGTGTCTTCATAAAGAATGATTCTGTACGCTTTCTATTTGTTACCGACCCTGTTTCCTTAAATTTTGAGATTAATTGACGGACGCACTATAAGTGACACTTTTCCGGATTTTGGGGGGTTAAAAACAGTAGCTGCTTTTAACGCACATCTGTTCGCAGTTCCACAGATAAAATTACTTCAACCCTCTCAGCCAAAGTGTGCATGTTACAACATTTGACTTCAGAAATTTCGTATGATGGCTCCAGCAAGAGATAGGCAAGAAAATTGAATAAAACAACCCAGTGGTATTTATTTGAGTATGAAGACTATTGATCAGGTAATTTTAAAAGTAATTAACAACCATTTAACCTAAATTCGCACTGTATGTGCTACAATTGCCTCAATTTCGTTTCAATAGTTTGTGTGTAAATGTATTTGCATACATTGTGGTATAAATACATATAACAAAAGCTGGCTACCGAGCGCTTGCAGCACCTTCCAGGTTATTATTATTAGTTACATAATACGTCTACATAAATTTATTAGCGTTTGGAGTACATTGTCATAAATCATAAATGTGGAGTAATACGTTTACATTACTCATTTGTTGTCGAGATTATGACAAAACATACATATGTCAATAATAGCATATCTTCGTTAATTGAAATGTTCATTAACTTGTAAGTATTATTCAAATAATAAATAAGGGTGGGAACAGAAATGTAATTATGTTTTTTCGACACAATATTATATTTAGTTTTATCAGCGTTGCAGACTGTCACATTAACTGTAATATCCTTGCCTAGATTAGTACATGCACGTATCGTCGAAATATACCGGGAATAAAAAGTAATAAATAATCAATAAAATAATTATTTATATCATACAACTTTATATATTTTGCTTTTGGTAATACCAATCGATAGTGACTAATTTAGATTGAGAATCGTTATTCTACAATAGTATTATTTTATAGCAAGGTTTTAAATATTCTAAACAAAATAGTTTGTGGAAAAATTAAATAAGGGAATATCATCGAATTTTGTTCGTGCACTGACCAGATATGACTTTCGATGGATGATATGTTTGGAACGGTGAGTCGTTGGTATAATGCGTAAGGTCTTGTACTGTATAATCAGAAGAGACATGTGGTTTAATCTCAAATCTCTTCTTATAGTGACTGTAGCTTTTACATATTATATACACGTAGTAGGTAAATAACATGGAACATCCGAAAAATACCAGAGGATAATAAAAAGCTCTATTATGGCTACCAGAAATACAACAATCCGGAAAATTGTACGGCAGGAACGAGTTGAACATTAACCACAAAATGGGAAGATTTGAAATTTTCAGACAATGGATGCCTTATCGCAAATTGAACGCAACACATGCAAAACGAAATGAACAAACTATTAGATCACACGAAATTAACGGAATTTAAAATAAAACGATAAACAACATAATTGCTTAGCAGCAATAAAAGCGAAGAAGAGCAAACATACTGAACAAGAAGTAGAAAAGGTGTTACATTGGGATGGTATTGGCTGGCGGGTGATGAAAAATGGAAACTACATGGAGAGATTGCAAGCATTCACCAACAATTGCACGACGACAATATGTGTGTAGGAAAATCACTGGGAAAGAATTAATAATAAAAACTATAAGAAACCGCAAATGGCAATGGATTGAAGACAGTCTACGAAAGGCATAGCGAAAGCATAAAACATGAAGACTTTGATTTTGATACCGCAGGAAAGAGAAAAATGATTTCAAAACACACGAAGACAAGCATAATAAAAGGACTGAAGCATCAAAAAGAGGTGAATCATGGAATGAGGATAAGATAGTAGCAAGTACTGACAGCAATGGAGACGTTTAACAGAAAGAATACTATAGAACTCAACCAACGCGTAAGACTAGCAACTTTGCCGCCCTAATGTATTACTAAAGAAAACTTTATAGTGGCCTTTGTTCCATTTGGAGCGACGGGGAGAAAGAAAAGAAAGAAGGAATCCAGTGATTCAGTATTCAATTAGCATTCAACTTGGAGAATTGTGCCATCAACAAGGGTAGGATGACCAAAATGATAAATATTAAAAGTGACTGGGCCATAACAGTTCAGTTTCTAATACAGGAAGGGATTTATAACTACTTTAGATTCGAAGAGCAAATGGGAGGACGATAAAATGGTAAACGAAATTACAAAAAATATAAATTGGCGAAGTCCAAGGGTTGGAAGACGATCCCCGAATATTGTAATTAGATTTTTGATGATTTTGGCTTGCAAAATAACTACTACGATTATAAACGTGCCACTAGTCATTGAATTTCACATAGATCAAGAATTCTGCGATGACTTACTTAATATGGTTTTTACTTCTATCGATCTTCATCAGTGAAGTGCATCACCATAACAAAAAAATTGGATTACTAATATTTTCGCGCGATATTTAATTACAATACTAATATGTTACAGAGTTTATATTAAAAACTGATCTAGATCTTGAAAATAATTCTACAGTTATCGTGGCAGTTCTTGTTATACAAACAAAGCTTCGCAATAATAACTCTATAAAAGAACAACATAAGGAATAGATTGAAACACTCGGAGGTTGCTCACTATATAAGAATTTTTAGAACTTCGAGCATATTCCTTAATTTCAGAATCATGCGAATCGGTGCCAGCTCTATCAGCGAAATGGTTGTTGGTATTGGTTTAAAAGCAAGGCGCTTTGCTGTTGCTCTGGGATTAGTTAATTAAGTTAAGTGTAATTAGAAAACCACTTTCACCATTCGTAGACGCATTTCGCGGTTATACCGCTCGTCAGTGCGACTTTGTGAGAAGTGGTTTTCATTTCCATAAAATCACCATATAGGCTAGTACGTTTGATGTTTGTACATATGAGAATTTAATTAAGTAATTCTTCCAATATGTACTTAAATGCGCAATTAATTAATTGTTTAATGATCTTAACTTATAGCACTATAAATTCATGAACTCATCTACTAATATCGAGAAAAGTACAGAATGTAAACATGGATTTTGACGTTTTCTAGTAAGTAGGAGTAGGAGCAAATACGCCATACTGAAGGCTTTCAAACGAGAGCGAAATTGTTCCGAGCCCTTCGTTCCCATTCGATTCGTTACAAATTTCGCACCTAATTAATCAGCACATGCAGCCGTACTTACTACGTATTATGTCGACACAGAATTTCCGTCCTGAATATAAAATAATAATCGGTTAGTAGAAATGCTCACCACCTAATTGCAAAATTAGGTTATTACTGGGAGATAGGTCGAAATCCATGTTTACATGTATACCACTTCAGGATGGGATTTTCGGTAACAAAAGTATAGAATGATTGATTGCTGAATATTAAATAATGTTTGGTGTAAGCAGGCAGATAAAATCCAATAATGACAGCAAAGAAAGCCATTTTCAGTTTTTAATTGAATCCGAGGAGGACCAAATCGGCTGAAAGCCTTTTTGAAGCTAAATAAAATGGAAGGACGTCAATGGGAGAACAGAAATATAAGCAATGATATGTCAGAATAAAGCTGTGGCTACAAACTAGTATAAAACTAAAATTTAACCAATAAATTAATGACCCAGAATCTACTACAAAATGAGACTATCCATTATATAATTTCAACCTATCCTTACCTATAGAACTGTAATAATAATAATAATACATTGTAGATATATAAATAAATAAATAAATAAATAAATAAATAAATAAATATATATATATATATATATATATATATATATATATATATATATTGGTTGTCCGGAAGATTCGCGCCGATTTTCGGTAGGCGGCGTGAGAGACCTGACTGAATATATCACAATTATTGAAAACAAATGACATGTGTACATATTCTAAAAAGATAACTTCAGCCATATTTGAAAAACAGTTTAGTTATGATTCGTTAATTTTTATCCGTTTTGTACGCCTTATAATATGGAGGCAAATAAAGTGCATTATGGGCATCTAATGCTTTTCTTCTTCCGAAAGGGCAGAAATGCCACACAAGCGGCAAATAAGATATGCGCTGTTTATGGCGAGAATGCTGTAGTTAGATAAATTGACATCAATTGAACAAAACACGCCCAGAAATTGCGAATCGGAAGGGCGTCGTGTTTCATCAGGACAATGAGCGACCTCATGTGTCTTTGAGAATTCGGCAAAAATAGTTGGAGTTTGGTTGGGATATTCTACCCCATCCACCGTATTCGCCAGACCTTGCGCCTTCGGATTTCCACCTTTTTCGATCATTACAAGATTTCCCTTAATGAAAAAAATTTCAACTCTTTGGTTGAGATAAAAAACCCACTTGGACAAATACTTTACCGAAAAAGTTGAGAGGTTCTGGAAGGACGGGATTCTCAAGCTGCATGATAGATGGAGAAAGGTTGTGGAACAGAATGGTACCTATATAATTTAATAAATGTATACCAATATTTAAATGAGCTGCGTTTTAATTTTCCTAAAATCCGCACGAACTTTCCGGACAACCTGATATATATGTAAATTCCTTGTTTGTTGTTGAATTTAACCTCAATTAAGGAATAAAGAAATGACCATGTGCTTACCATTATTTTTGGATTTGAAGATTTTGATGAGTCGTAGCTATCGTATCCAAGACAAGGTTTGCAAAAGTAAAGCCCGTAAACTTACTGGTTCTTCACTTATGAAATATTAAAATTGTAGAAGCTTTTAACATTGTAAAAAAATAGTATGTTATCGTTACACACACTACTTTTAAAGGTCAGATATACAATTTTCAAAATAGTTTTGGAACCAATAAAAAAATGAAGTTTAACCGATCTTGAAAAAAGTACCGAATATTCTTAAAGCACCAATTTAAGTCGTTAGTACAAAAGTATCTATCAAAAGTTGTTTCGGGAATACCCTTAGAAGCTCTTAAATTATTCTTTACTATATATTTACTATTAATTTAAGTCTAAATAGCAACAAGCTCAATATGGGAATGAATCTGTTGCAATTGATTTCAGTTCAGTATTAAAGTCGTTTTGAATAATTTCCAAGATTAGTAATAGTCTAAAAGTATTGCGTCGCCAATGCTATTAATAATAGTAATAGTAGGTGATAATAATAAATAATAATAACAGTAATAACTACTATGCCACATTGACTTCTTTAATTATAGTTAACTATCCGATGATTTCAGAATGTTATGCTGAAATCTAACTAAAAATGATATATAACTTGCTGATGCTGCTGTCCTGCTTCTGATAATGTTTTTAGTTAATCTTTCCTTAAAGTGCATAGCCAATGAGCTAGTAAAATTTTCTTTTTCTTTTATATCGTCACTTGAAACACAAGTACTAAATCGTAGAAATACCTTTGATTAATTGATAACAATTATGCTATATGGTGTGTTATAATTTTAAATGATTATTACCTAAGTCAAGAAATTATAGCATTGAAATTTTCATTTCCTCCTCACTATCGTTATTTCAACTGACATGCGTATAATACTTTAATATGTAAATTGAACTTGTAAGTTTCAAAAGCCATTCTCCTAATTCTTCTTAGCTTCGGTAACGGTTGGTAGGTAACTATATTTCGATATTTGAAACGATAAAACTTTGTTTGTTTGTTTTCTTTTTGATGAAATAACATCAAAAGCAAGAACTGGCACAATTGACAATAATCAAAAGTCCAAGACTAAAGTAAGAAGATTCAATATAAGAAAATTGTTGCGTTAAACAGCATTAATTTTCGCAATTAGTTTCAGGAATGATTTCATCACTGAACAACGATACGAGAGAAAGAAAAAGATTATTTAATTAATCAACCGACGGTTCGTTGATGTTCGTCGTTGTCGTCCATTAGATTAATTAATCTTTCGTTATGTTTGGAATCGATAATTGTGTTATGCACACTATTTGCGTGTTTATGCATCGAAGTACTGGTTTCCAGAAAAGATACTTTTTGTAGAATGTGCATATAATGCCTATATATCTACAATTTCATTTAATATATTTGGGCAGAAGCTCCATGAAAAAAGTGTCCTACTTTACGTTTATAAGATGATTAAAACAAAATGATAAAATGTTTACTATCACATAACTTTGTATATTTCGCGCCCTGTTTAGTTGTATCCAATATTAGATATCGCCGCTATACGAATGTATACGTTTATAATATATGAGGGTATCCGTATGTACATATATATGTGGAACTGAAGAGCTTTAATATTAAGCTTCTATACTGCCAGGTATTTAAACTTTATGCGCTGTTTAATACTTCCATAAGCTCTGCGTTCATAAAACTTTCGTCAAACTTCAAGTGTGGTTATATATACATATATATATATGGACATTCATTTCAACTAAGCTACATATTTCGAGCTTGTGCACGCGAGTTGTAATGTATATTTCATTAGTAAATCACTTTATGTGATGATTTATGCAAATATGTATGAGATATTGATCAGCGTTCACCAGCTAAGATAAAGCTGCACGCTGTTAAGAATATCAACACATCTTTAATTGAAAAATTTAACTTCGTAAACAACTTCGAACAAGTTTGAAACTTTCATGAAACTTTCTCGAACTATTAAATCTGTCGTCGTACTTGCGCGAAATTCAAAACAGGGATACAAGAAATGGAATATCTAACTTACTGTTCGATTCAGCTATGTCGGAATGATCGGCTTCTTCATTAGGAAGGACTGCTGGTGCTGGACTTCTCACTAGTCCCATGGTCGGTAGATAAGTGACTGTATACAGAAGGACGCTGCAGCCTGAACTTGGCGGCTACAGCCGTACGCACCCCTGACGTCAGGTCCGACCTAGCGTTGGATTGGTCGGGGCCAATGTCGGGTCTAGGTTAAGGGTAGTCGCGGCAAGGTAGGACCCGGATGCCGCTCGTTCGCTCTTTGTTTTCCCTTTTGCTTTTACGTTCTCATATTATATTGTATACCTTTCGATACGTATGATATAGCATATGCAACAGTTTACTTGCTCGATGTCTAGTTCTCTTGATGCATCAGATCAATTATCGCCAAAAACATAGAGCGAGCGTAAGCGAAGCTTTTATTGAGAGATGCAACATGTGTGTTGTCTGGCTGTTTTTCCTTAAGAATTTTCCTTATCGATTTTGCATACGTTTATTTTCCCTGCACACCTGACGTTGTATTTCGATGCAACGAGCGTATGTGGAGGCATTATGTTTAATTGGGAGGCATGGGATCTTGATTAAATAGAAACAAAAAGGGTTAATATTTATTTCGTTATTAGAATATTTTTCATGTATCAACACGAACGTCACGGAGTATAAGATGCTTTTCAACTTAGCTTTGTGGATGTAGGGAGGGGGGGACACAGGAGACCGCTTACGAATTTTTATTTTTATTTTCCAAAACACATAACCAATAAAAAGTAAAGCTAACTATTTCCAGTACATATAGATTAGTTTATGGATTTCCAACTGAAAACTTTATTTAAATATTGCACTAGTCCTATGTGCCCCTTAGTACTGGGGCACAGAGGACCATCTAGAAGGGCACAGAGGACCATGTGTTGAATAGTTATTTTTAAATTGGCTTTTGATAAAAAGACATATTCTATTGTTTGTAGAAATGTATTTTTAAGATACCTATAAGTTACAAAGCAAAAAATATTTTCAATACTTTATTTTTGTAACAAGACTTAGGAACACATTAAACAAATAAATTTTTCAACGTTCTCCGACACTCCTGCGCAAGCATCATGTTCCCGTCCTTTGGAGTTCCGACATTGAATCCATCCCTCCCCTTCTCTTGACTCGCCATACCTGCTTGGACAATATATGCATATGGCGTTAGTATCTTCACTATCACTACTTAAAATTTCCACGACTTTCTTTTTCGCGCCTACCTTTTTTCTTATAACGAGCTTTTCTTGGGCATTTTCAGTAAGTTCTCTTTTCACACTTCTGGTGTTTTGTTTCTTGTCCTTTTCTTTTCCAATAAGCTGGTTTTTAAACGGCAACTTTTCAGTTCTTCAGAATGTTGAACTCTACTAACTCCCTTCTTTGAACTGACGTCTTTATTTTTACGGCCGTTTGACCTTGGATTTGGAGAAATGTTCAAGATGACGAAGAGTTACTATAGCTAGGATGTGCTTCTTTAGGGCAGATAGGACCGCTGTGCCGCGGCCCAATAGTTATTTTTACAAGGCCGCTGCTCGAATCGACGTTTATTTACTCTTAGGATAACTAGCCCATTTTATAGCAAAATATTCGTGTTTTTGTTGTTTATGATAAGAGATAATACTACACAAACAATTACGCAACAATCACACTTGTTTTAGGTACAAAATTTAATATTACCTACCTTAAAAATCACTTTCTTGTCCACAGTGATCTTAACACTACACCTACGTTGCTGTAACTGAGGCACAATATGAAGTGCACCCTAGCGTGCTATCTTTGATACAAACCAAAAGATTACGCTATTTGTAAGGACATTAATTGAGTGAATCTATGTACCTCGTTCGCCCCCTCCCTATGTATATTGTAGTGTGTTAATATTCACATGGTTAATTGCCATTAAATAATATATCATTCATTACGATTGAATATATTAATACTCACAGTAAATGTTAGGGTTTTGGATGTTCATGTCCAAATGATATTTGGTTTAGTTTCGGGTTCTATTTATACTTTTTCAATACCACACACGCCAGCTTTTAAGCATTTAATTACTCTGCGGGTGACGTTTAATGAGAGAGACGTTTAATGGGAGAAAAAGTGTAAATAATAGATAAAAAATAGAAATAAAATTATCAATTATCATGAAAATGCATCGATTAAAAGATAGAAAGCAATGTACCTATTTAAACACACACATTCAAAACTTTCACACCACAAGAATAACCAGTGGATATAAAAACCAAGCATACCTGGATATCAACAATATAGACCTTTGTCATAACGTCACGCCATGATGAAGTGTTATCCATGGTAAGTACTAAGCAGCTAGTTATGTGGACAACGAAGAGATAATGTAGTAAACTTTGTATGAAAAAACGTACTGGTTTCCGAAAACAATGAGGGTGTTCGGTTGGCGACTAAAAATGACAAAAAATCATCGAAGTACGATTTACTGCGTGAAGGTGGATTGAAATAGAAGTTTGGACCAAAAGGGTTTTAAAGGGACTAACCATTAAATAAATACAGCATCACCGCACCGAAGAAGGAAGAATTTGAGAGAGGGTATCCATATAAAATACAACTACACCGAAGAAAGAATTTAAGAGAGGGAATCCATAGAAAATAGAACTGCACCGAAGACAGAATTTAAGAGGGGATCCAATTACATAGTGACACACACACACAACACAATAGGTAATTATTCTCGTCAAATATTTCTAAAATCTTGTAAATACAATTTGTTATAATTCATGGTTTTTATGATATCGTTAATTAAGAGCTAAGCCGGTGCAGTATTTTTTATATAATTATCTAAATTCTCAGTACAATATACTAAAACACGAAAATGCAACATCCGGCAATAGTAAATTTTCAAACATAACTCCCAAAACAAAAACAAACCAGATTCTTGACAGGCATTTGTTGTTCTTTAGACTATGTGCAAACGGATGTTATAACTATAAAATACAGTATTAGGACGATGCTATGGATGTGAGAGAATGTACCGTGCTGGTGTCATGGTGTATTGATATAATGCAATTGGTTACCACAGGCAGCATTTCCTAGAGTTATATTTTGTTTAACAGCAAACCGACTATGGCATTGATTTTTACAATCACACCTTACTTTTAAAAAAATAATCACTACTTTTTAAGGCAATTCAATATTTTCCTTTGCGCGGATCTTGAAACAAATATATTACAAATCAGGCTTCATATTTGGATATAACATAATATAACATAATCAGTAATTCTCCTTTCCCTCCAACGAGCTCTTCTCTCAGTTCGTTAAGACTTCACTTACACTACTATTCCACGATTTTCTGGTTTTCTTCTTCTATTTGTTCCCATCGCTTTTAATTCCCATGCTGCTTTGACCTGTTTGTCATCGCTCATTCTTGAGAAGTGTCCCATCCATTTAAGTCCCCTTTTTCTTTTACTTACATTTTTGGTCTAATGTCGTTATTTCTTTTTGTCAATTCTTCTCAGCCTCATACAGGAACAGTAGGAATAGTTTTATACGAGCGCAATTCAGAATCTACTTTACGTTTTGGGCTGACGTGGCAAGATACGGGGGTTCCGGCGTCACCTTGGTGTCTGGGCGTTCCTTCATTTAACGTGTATCCAGCTGCGGTAGCGTGATGTTCGTGTTGCTTGTGGTTAGTGCATTTTCAAAACGAGTGTTAACAATTGGTGATCAGGTTTTTGTTAGCAGAAAACAATTAGCCAATTGGAATTCATCGGGAACTTTGTAAAGTGTACGGAAACAACGTTTGGGCTTGGTGTCAAACAACAACAAACATTGAGTTGTGCATCATTTCAAAAGAAGAAACGATTGGCGTTTTGAACTATGTATACCTAATATTGAAGGTAAACATAGTACGATTCTATCAAAGACGCAGAGATTTTATTTGATCGCCAATTAACATTTCTTGACAAAGTTTTCACAGCTACATAAAATTGTTCTTCTCAGACGCTCATTTATTGAATTTGTGAACTGATTTAGATAAACATTTTATCGATACAGATTGCACGTTGACATTAATAGATTCATATTTGTGTACAACAATTAACATCAATTCTGATTTCCGGTCAATCTTCATACTCTCTGTGTACTCCGTAAGATATAAGCTCTTTCTAGTTAGATATATGCTAAACATAGAAATCGTAAGCATTTACAATTATGAAATTTTGTTTACTAAACAAATATACCCTTAAAATGGCCAGATTTCATTACTAATGACATAATTACAGAATTTTTTGTCATTAGGGATACGATTTACTATCTCACGATTCTAATAGTAACAGTGAGTGTTATGGATTACCCGTTATTTGGGAATGACAAAATTCTTTTCTTGTTTTCCTCTTCATATGAGTTTTTTCAGCTTGACGAAGTGATTTAACAGCGCGAAACTGTCAAGGCCGCGAATATGGTCTCTTAGAAACGAATCCAATAAAGCGCCAACGTATTGAAAACGCAAAGAATGGTCTACATCATATAGAGATTAGGGTTCCTGTACTATATTGACGATTGCCTACAGAAAAGTTCGCCGGAAGATAGATTTGCATTCTCGAAGAACCTCAATTTAATCGCACCTCTACGAGGAGAATAGATCATAGTTGTTCCGTATTGATAATTTCTTTCCTTTGTCTCCACTTATATTTATATTAATACTTGAAAGACTCTTCTCTCTGATGCATGCATAAAAGCTCATGTAATTTCGTACCAGTTCATTTAACGGAAATATATACACTAGAACAGTTAAAGCTTTCGATAAATGGGACAATATTTTTACGATTTGCTAATTATTATGGTTGATGTTGGCGAGCATTGTTAAATTACGACATGTACACCTCTTAATTGCTTGTTTACTTTCTTGGAAACAGCTTAACAAAAAGGAATCCTTTTATAATCCCACCAAACTAATAATGTAATTTTTTCACATTAATGCCAACTTTGGATGTTGTTTGGGTTGATTTATTTCGTTTGTGGTACGATCCCTTTCGACTGATAACCATTACCTTTTTAAAATTAAATCGCTTTCGTTACGTTTCATAAGCAAGCCGCAGATATTGATAGATTTTCATTGTGTTTACACAGTGAATTCCTTTGATGTCGTTAACTTCAACCGGAACATTTTGAAGAATCAGTAGAAAGGCATTTAGTGAATCATTTTCACGTTTATACGCTTTCAAAGCTCTATCACTATACCCAGAAAACATTTTTTTCGTTTAGAAAATACTTTTTCAACCAATGTCGTTCAATATAAATCCATTTCTTCGACGACAGTTGAGGTATCCTAGACATCTCAAAATAAGGCCGTATGTCAACGAAATCTGTAATTACTTAGTTGGCACACTAATTCTTCATGATATCGTTGAATATACCTTGTATTATCTTTCTACTACGTCTGTGTTAAAGTAACACTATCTGCTAAGCTAATAATAAGTATGATATAATGTCTATATGGATAACGGAGGGCGAAAACAGCAGATGTTATCTTTGATTTATTCCATTCTTATATAAACATAATGCTTCCAACACACTCTAGTCCTATATCATGTCTACACTTTAGCGCTGTAGTTGAATCATTTATATCTTCGATCTCGTTTGTAGGCACTACTTTTCGAAATATTATTGCACAGAACTTTCCGAATACTAGATTACGAAATGAAAAACCGTGTGGAATGTTATGAAATAAACGTAATGTTGTAGTACGACGTATCTTAGCTGAAATAACGGAACATCTGTTCTTTGCTAAACTTACAAGTGCTTATACAGCAAAACGCGTTCGCAGTGCATATTCCCAAATAAAAGATAATGGAGAAATACATTGCCCGGACTATTTTCGTCCCGGTATAAAACGTAGTGCATGCACGAATAAAATGGAGTTCAAGTATAACAAGACAATATTTTTCAGGAAATGGACCGTGTAGATAAAGAACTTTTAATGAGAGTTATTAGAACGCGCAATTAATTTATGTATTCGTGTTAGGTTAGTTACAACTAGCAGTCGGCAAACATTTTGGTAACTTTGTTGCAGAACTGAATCTACAGAACTTGATCTGGGGTTTACAAAACGCGTGAAAATACGGTAGATAGTAGTGTTTTCGTTTCCAATGCTACAAAAGTTCGTGTTTACTATCGCGAATAGAATAAATTGAATTAAAATGATATATGTATTGTCCCATCTGGTAACGAACCTTTTCGTTTCACTCGTAACATTCCTGATTTATCTTCTGAACATTTATAGCCGCTGATTGGAATCTATCGCAATTCGATACTTCTAAATCGAATCTATGTGCAGTGCACTTTCTCGTGATCTTCTAACAGCTTGGGTGTAATTTGTTTTATATAACGATGTCATCTTTGATGGAGGATATTCTTGCTTTAAAACATATTATATGTTTACAAGTATCCATGTTGGAAAGAAGTATGGCTTAAAAATTGTTCTCGAAAATCCTGGACGAAACTATTCTGGTACTGTGCTTTTATTAGTGATAGTTATAGAACTAAGAGGAAAAAAATATTGAAATCTACAATTCCATTTATTTACACGAATAACAATAAGGTTCTTATTTTCCTAGTTTCGATTACATACGAAATATTGCTTAATATTGAATTCAAGTGTAGTTGAAAATTGTACCTCAATCAAAAGTTCGCTGTTATTTTAAGAAAGGACCACTGATTTTATTACATTTGTTAGATACTAATTTGTAATATATGTATATAATAATATAATTTGCAATGTATCCTTACCGTAATTGTATCCCAGCAATGTATCGTAAAATTGGAAATAAACATGTGCCCATTTATTGAATTGGCTTTAACGGAATCAGTTGTGTTGTCCTTTGAATTTCTGCAGACAAAGGCTATGAAACATATTTTGTTTTAACGAATTTTTCCTGCCCCACATATTCACCCACTAAAGTAAAGTTTAATCAATACTGGTATTTGCAAATTGAAATTTGTTCCAATTAGTACCTTAATAGTATTGTTTGTCATTAAAAATAGTAAAATTCAAAAGTTTTATAGAACGATTAGATCATTAGCGAATAATTTGTAATTGGTACTTTGAATATGCAATCAAATAATTTTTAACAGGAGTATATTTTAGGGTGCATTATTGAATATTTTAGGAATTCTTATAGCATTTGGAGGGATGCATCGAAATGAATATAACACTAGAGATCATTACACTCTGACCTGACTGATGAATGATATGAACAAAAATTATTCAATGATTTACCAAATTTAGAATCATTCATCTAACTTATACACCTATATCGGGATTAGTTTCCATATGACAATGGTGAATATTTTGCGAACGTGAAGATACTTAACCATGTTATTTCTGCAAACCAGGAATGTTACAAGAAAATTATGCAACTTGAAGGCTTAACTGGTCCGTAGTTTCGAAGATACTGAGGGAAATGCCATTATAGCTACTATCGGTGGCTAATGAAACAAGTTCTTGGGGAGCCCAATTGGAGGTTATCGACGTCAAAGATTTTTGACTCCATTAAGAAGGGGCCATCGATAGTACAGAAGCGGGAATAATAATGCGTACCAAATTGTCAGACCGTATAATCTGACGAAATGGTAATATTAGTTGATGGTTGAGATCATGTGACTCAAATCTTTGGGTTCATAAGACTAGAGTCTATAAGCACAACCGCACTGGAGTTGAAGAGAGAAAACAGAAATGCGACGCAAAATAGCTTATCGAGACCTCGTTATGTTCCAATGTAATCGAAAATGAAACGCATTAGGGCTTGCCATGAATTCAAGTAGAATGCTAACAGAAAGAATACTTTTTTAAATATTTGCGTTACAAATAATAATGAGACTGTGGCTAAAACAATATATAAAATAAATAAAATTATCCTTACCACACCATTCATTCATGCCATAGAGCATGAAATTTAGGGTAGAATTAGTATAAATACACGCTCCCCTTAATGGGAGTTCAGTGTCAACAGTGTTTTGGTGTGTTTCGCGCGTTCAGTGTGTGATGTTCATTGTGGAGCGCTTTAGTGTTTGTCTTGGGTACTAGCCGGATTCGCTAGTGATACTGAAATCCCTAGTTTCGCACTGCGGATGACAACTTCGTTGCCGAAATACTTATCTGGATTTTTTCGAAAGGCGTGGTAAAGGTAGTTTTATTTATTTTATATTATATTTGCCTTGTTTTTGATATTACTATGTGAACTCAATTGAATTACCCTTTTGGATCACTATTTCGTTTGCTGGATAATAGTGAAGTAAAGATGCCACAATTAAAGTGCACTGCTGTAAGCTTGGCTTAATTTTGCTTTCTAATGTATATAACTTACTGCGAAATAGGAATAACATACCGAATTCAGCAATTATGCCTAATCCGTAATCCGTATTAAAATTAATAGTAATGTCGACATGATGATTGCAAAGGATTAACAGATAGGCAATGTTCGTACTAAATGAACTTTGTACGAGGCTTTCAAATTCTAATGAAACCGAAAGAATGCCCACTAATTTTGTTAATGCGACACAAGTTTACTTGATGCAGCCATCAGCCAAATAAAAGGTTGTATTGTTATTTTACAATTCTTAATGACATCCATCTAAATTTTACGAATTATCGGCGTTAATTAGAGCATATTTGAGTTTGTACAAGTAAAGAGATATTATATCATAGTACTGGCTGTATATGCAAACAAATAAATGATTCACATTTCCGTTCCCAATCCATTACTTCAAAAGATATTTAAACAATAATTATATCCAAATACAGTAAACTAAATAAAAAGGCCTTGCGACTCACAAAACATGAATTAAATTGAATCAAGACATACGAGTCAGGAATCAGCGAGAGGCTAAGTTATTTCATTTGGAAATATGCTGATATATGTACGTAGAACACTTCGACTGGAAACTCAGGGTTGAGGGTATGGGGTTAACATTAGCGGAACAAGTGTCCAACATAAAGTTTGTCGGTAAAGAAGCAAGATTCCGAAGCAACAGGTGCGTCAACAAAGGAGTCGAACATGTACTTACTAATGGTTTTAGGCATTGATCGATGTATGTATACTGTTCTGAATGATAGCTTCTTGCGACAAAACATCTTCACTGAGATCATCCTCGTCTCTCTCAATCCACTCAATAATTTAACACTTATTGTTAGTTAGTCCGGCAATGAAGTTGTTCCGGGATAAATCTGCAATCACGGTCATCAATTTAGTATTAAGCTGCACAACAATTTAAAATTTTGTTGGTATAACTTCTGCCGTAAAGGCTTCGCCAATATTTCTGCAGAATCTGATGTTATACTTGAACATTCTTTACGCCAAATTAGAGCATTGCGTTGGATTATGTATAAGCTTCCTGATACGTAATCCGACGCAGTATTCTCATTCGGTGCAAAAGATTTTCAAGTCAACATCAGTTTTGCAAAAGCTCTTCCTTGAATGATTAATGAGAATACCAATGAAATTGATGTCTGCATAATAATTCAAAATTTTTATTAGTCATTTTTATCGGGAAAGACAATATAACTGCATAAAATTGGCAATAAAAAGGAAAAACTGTAAAAAAATGAATACTGGTTTTTTAATATTAGTTCAACTTATAAATAATCGAAGCTATTACATACTTTTATTATTTAGATAAATAATTTTCAATAAAAACATTCTGGATTCACATCAGATGATAACATGTATTATTCCATTTCTCGTCCGTAGGGAGATGTTTATAGCCGATGAAGAAATGTATTGAAATACATAAAATGTATGACATTTAAACACGCGGCCAATTCGTAAATGACTTGAATAAAACTTTCGTTCTCCTTAAATACGTACATATTTGATTCCGGTCAATAATTTTCTTAATATACGCACACTACAGGGAATTACTGTACTTAATATCTAAATATGTGTGTCTTTACCATACTGCCGTTGAAATATAATATTAATTACAGTCTTCTTGGATTATGGATTTGTCCAAAAAGGAGGTGAAAGGGCGAAGTTAACTTTTATTGAAAATTGATATTATCCTGCCAAACATTTTAATGAACTGGAGGTGTACTCCCACAGATACATATACCACAATGCTTGTTATAAGGTTATAATGCAAGCTGGACGGTTTTTGAGCTCTCTTCGTTTGATATGGGTGAAGTTTTCAGACTACCTTAAAATTGTTTTTCTTTTTCGGAAATACAGTGTTTGAAGTACATATATTATTTTATTTTTCAATGGTAAGCAGGTGCATTTTCAGCTTTACTATTTTTTCAGTTTTCTATAAGCGGAAGATATATGTATATCTGTCCCATTAGGTTGCTTTGATAGGACATATACGTCTCTTCAGTATCTTTCTCTCGCCTGTTTCGGAATGTACATATTCTAGTAAGTCATTGTTTCTGAAATGTGATCTCGATTATTGCTGATACAGGAAATACAAAAGCAACTAACCAACGCATCAAATTTGTGAGACGATTCCATAGAATTCCCAAGCGGTAGTGACAATAACTACAATCCTTCACATTACAAAGTTTACACTGCGATTTCCACTGCTTCTTCATTTTTGCGCAATATTGTTAGTGTATAAATAATTTAACCTTATACATTATGACGATGTTAAATTAACTTTGTATTGACAATATCGCACAAAGAAGTCAATACTTCAAATTGTATCAACTAGATTACTTTATCTATTGTTGTAATTTCTAGAATTTGATAAATACCATAAGTAAACATTGATATCCTATCCTATATCATAGCTTTAGCAAGTCTTTGAAGCCCATCGCTGAGTAATCATCCTCCATTCCTTTTGCTCCTTCCGATCTGCCTTCAGTTTCTCACTTGTTTGGATTTGAAATGATTCAGCACAGCCTCTCTCCATTTAATTGTCGGTATGCCTCTCTTTCGTTTTCCCTCTGGTGTCCTCCACCATATACCTATCTTTAACCACTCTATTGTTTCTATCGTCTCAGGTGGAGTGCCTATTGTAAACACCGTGCATTCATGAAATCTGTAATACATGGTAGGTTATACAATTGCTACAATTCCTCATTACATCGTCCTTCCCATCCCTCCTTCGTTTGTCTTCTCCGAAATACTGTTCTTAAGATTTTCCTCTCTCCTTTTTACTCATCACCCATCCTAGATAACTATAAGAAAAAGTTGGTCGTGAGACGCCTTTATCTATTTTTATGTCGGTTATATATATATATATATATATCGTTGCACTTGTTGTCTATTAGCACTCCCAACTGTATATGTATAACTTTCAACTTCTTGGAATATTAAACAATGCTTTCCCAATTATATCTTACGTTATACAAATAATTCTAAATGTCTGAAAGACACATTGTTGAGATATGTTCTTTTAGAAAACATACATTGCCAAATAATTCCAATTTCCCTATTGTTGTTTTTTCATGTATGGCTATATTGTTCTATATTTTCTGGTTTTATTTTCTTTGGAAATTTCATTTTCATTGCATTTTTTATTCATGTTCTTTCGTTAAAGTTTGTGCTTCACTACCATATATTCTTGGTGTTACTTTTTAAAAGTACTATGCATCTATTTTACTACAATGGACACATTGGAGTGCTAGGAAAGCCATTGGGTTGTGTTCTGGTAGTTGTCACTAATGTCAACCATTCTCGAGTTCAAAGTGAATGATTCAAAAGCACAGAACGTTGTTGACCGACAATGTTCTTGAAACAAAACGAATTATATGACAATAGCAAAGGCCTTCTGTTAAGAGATCAGATATGATTAGGATATCTTCGAAGAAAAAAAGAGCTTGAGGCTTTTACATTTCTAAATGTATGAATTGGGATCCAAATATTGAATATTCTGCATATGATATATGATAGAATGCCGCCCATATGACAAGGCAATAACTTCACAATAATCTAAACGCATAGTACCTACAAGTAACTTTGGTTCAATGTTGGCTGAAATAGCTAGTTCTAAAGCACCCGCCTTCAAAACAGAAAAATAATTTAAGATAATTGAAAAATCGTTGTATGTATATACATACATACATAGGTATAAGGAAGTATAATAATAATTGGCTCACTTTAATACGTACAATGCCCAGATGTTATAAAAATTATAGCTTTACATCGAAAACAACAAAATTTGACGCCAATTCCTGGATTTCTGATCCATCTTCCTATTGCGTGCATTGTTGATCTTAATCAATATTACAGAGTAAATTAAAAATAGAACTAATTGTATCTATACACTCGTCATTTCAACCACTGAAACTAATAAACCTAATTGAGAGAATATTATGATTTAAATAACCTTTCAAATAAATTCCAATATGTAATAACTATTTTACACATGTACTATACATTATTCTATGAATATACCAAACAAAATGCTATCCTTTAGTAGCTTTTCACAGGTGTCAAATAATTTAGAACTGTACACTATATAGTTTTGGAAAAGGAAATAATCAACCCCATAGTTTGTCTTTTTGTATATTTTTATTGGTTTGTAATTAATGCTATATTACATTTCTACGATTAAAAGTAGCATATTATAGTACAATAAAATATTTATATTTAACGCTGATGTTGATTAAACTAATTTACACTAGCATTGCACTGAAAATACCTTTATAATATGTATAAGTAAGGACGTTATGCATTGTAAGTACGTGTGTAGAGACAAACAAGGAGTAAGGGAATAAGTAACAAACTTAGAAATTTAGGTAGATTGTTCTTATTTGTTGCTAAACGCACATTTTTATTTCTCAAATATCTATACGTTCGAAAGTACGTAAGATACATAGAGAAACCACAAGGTGATGACTTTACCTGTCGATATAACAATCACAGCAGTAAAGGAAAGGATACAGAGATTCGTCTGAAACCAAGGAAATCGACTATTAAACAATGCGAGTATGGAATATATGATACGTTGGCTTGAAATATCTTTGCAGTTTCTTTAAGTACAAATTGATATTATTTAAGATGTATTTATAAGACGAATGCCGCTGAGAGAATGTTGATATAAAACACAAATGGAGTTATTCGTGGAAGTCTAGTTCAACGCCATATAATTCTAACTCTAATTTCGCTTATCTAATATTTACCTATATTTTATATTATAATTTACTAGTACAATTAAAACTATACTAACCATCTAACTAAAACTTACATACGTTGAAATTATTACAAATTTCTTGAGCATATACAAACAATACATTATTATTTACAATTTCTTCTTATACCATGGAGTGCACCGAATATTTTGTAGTTCGATAAGTATTCTAATACGATAGTAAATGCAAGTTTATGGATACGTGCACATCGACGTAATATGCATGTACATCACATGAATGATCTTACTAAAGCAAAAGTTAAATTTATATATATATATGTAGATACATACGGTGCATTTGAGTTCCAGAAAGCCATACATAGGATTCACGGTGTAAAAGAGAAAAATGCAAATGATGAAGATAGAATCCAGAATTACCAATTTCCTAGGGTTAACTGTATTGTTCTAAGTTTGTTGTTAGGATACCTTCATTGTTGCTAAGTATGTACATATAAACTAACTAGAATTGAGCTGAAAGTACAGGTAAGTGGAGATATAAAGTACACAAGTACAGACACAAAAACATTACTTCCTGATATTATGTGCATATTGGATTAAATCTTGTTAATATCGGTAAATATGTTTCTGTAGATATCTATGTATAACTATTTGGACAGTTAGACATACCGTTAGTCATGTAGTATTAGTTATAAATTTGAAAGCATTCAGCTTTATTTTCAGTTTCCATAAATGTTTGTTCGCGTCGGTCATTATTTATCTGCCTTCTTATTTCCCAACTACCGAGATATATTTTCTGCACAATTGGTTCCAAATGTTCCCACTTAAATGAGAATGGACTCGACGATTTGAAAATCCATTGACCTACATTTTATAGATAATTAATGCAGTACCGTGTATAATAGAGTTGGTACTTACTAGAAAAATTAGAATCAAATAAGATGTAGTCTGTAAAGAGAAGTAAAAAGTAATTTTTAATGGAAAATTACGTCTAATATTTAATGAACAGTTTGTAAATTAACAAATGAAAAGGCGAACGAGAAATTAAGCCAGATTCAGAAATCAATTAACGGATAGTGGACTTTTATTTTTTAAATCATCAAATGAATAATTTCTGCAGAATAATAAGTGAAAGAATACTTAATATAAAATCTCCAATTTTAAATTGAATTAGTTGAAATAATCAACGATTTGCTTCATTTGCTTATTTTAATTCGATAGAAAAATAACAACCATAAAGTTGTCCCATAAGTGGACATCGTCAACATATGTAGATTGTCCCAAAAACTTCTTTCGAGCACGTAGAAATCCTAATTATCAGATGTCGATGTTATTCTCCTCAATTAACTTCTAACTAATCGTGAAGTACATTTATATTATAATATGTCCTCTCCTACGCCTTGAAGTATGCGATTTTGTTTTAATAGAGGTAGGAAACAAAATTTGCGCTCTCTATGGAATTGGCTAGGGAATTCAGAGCTTAGTTATATAAATTACTCTGCAGTATAGAGTGTAGATTGAGACTCATATCACATACAGCAACCTCCTTAATCGTGTTTCCATGTATGATTTGCTCCTTAAACGAAAAGAGAAAGAACTCAGTTAAAAACTATCAGTTCCTGCAGATGCGATATAGATCTATTATGATAATCTTACGTTTCTTTAAACGCCTTTGGTCCAACAATAGAAAGCTACAATGGTGGTAAGATTCGGTCTTTGCTGAGGGAAATGTTGATGCCTAATGGAACTAGAAGGGATCAGCTCTTATTAATTGTTTTCGTAAGGTGAAATCGTCAATTCAACAAAAATTTAACTGGCGAATTTCAGAAAAGCAATTACGAAAACGTAGTTGGCATTAACGAAGTAGTTTTAAAAGTCGATAATATTTTGTTGTAGTGTTCTACCGCATTCCTTTCATGGGTTTGTTATCTGTTCGGTTCGCATAAAAATGTTGTTCCCAACAGTTTAACGATACCTGTAAAAGATATTATCATCTGGATGCAAGGAAGAAGAAATTAATGGAATTAATATATTGATAGAATATTGGAAAAGTATGTTAGTGAAAATAATACGAGATAATTGGCTGAAATTCAAAGGATCGCCAAGAACACCGAAGTAGAGGCGGGAAGATTCGTTGAACTGAAACAAACCCAAAGCTCACAAGTAAGAAGTAGAAGGAGAAGAAATACTGCGCAAAAATACAGGAATGTGGTTTAGTCTTACTATAAGTATTTGTCTGAAATCATAATAATCATAATTTTTGTAAGAAATCGTTTTGTTAGGTTATCACATATGCCACACCAAAGCTAGGTTTTTTTATTATCTTAATAATCATCAGCTTGGTAACATCTTGGACAATAGTGATAATCTATATTGAAGTACATTAGGTTTGCAATTTAGAATTGTTTATACAAATATGTAATATCAAATACGTATTACGGCCGGTAATAAAATTTATTGCCGAATCATTATGTCTAATCAACTACTGGTGTTGGAAAATGGAATAAGAGTTTCCTTTGAGGAACAAATTCTATGCGAATATTAAGGATTATAAATGTGTTAGAAAGAGGACGAAATAGTTTTTCATCAGCAAGGTAATTTAGGTAATGTAGGTAAATCGAAAAGGTAAACTAATTTGAGAATATAAATATATTATATATACATAGTATAGACCTCTCGGTCTGAATATAGGTCGACTAGAAATACCTTATTAATCGAAAGAATGCAGTTTTGAAGCAAATTAGTTCTTTGTAGTCGTACATAGAAAAATTCTGCAGTGCTTGATCAATTACAAATGCATTTAATCATCATCATATATTATCGATTTAGAAAATGTTGCACGCCAACTATAGTACACATGCAAGAAGTAGATCTAAACTAGTTGTGAAAAGAGTAAAAATTTGATCGAAGTTGTCAGGTATTATTATTATTATATAAAATATATATTTTTCGCAAGAAATGTGTGTAATTTCTTTCCTCTGAATAAAAAAGACTTATGTTATATAAGACTGATTCTTATTCACATTTTCGGTGCTTAATATGGTTCTACTTTATCCCTTGCCACTATATTTGGACGTATCCTACCCTTACTTGCATAGTTAGATAGTCATTGCACTTTGGTGAATGCGCCGGGTTGTTAGCACAATGCGTATGGAAGGTAATACATGTCTTCATACAGTATTTAACTTCCACAATTAATAAAATGACGAAATTTATAAATCAACGATATATGTGTACAACAATTTGTTTTCCAGCCACCGCATCTTTAAGATTTACCATCAAGTTTGTTGGTTCAACTTTTCCGCATTTACGAGTTTGGTGATCTCCAATTTTTCACATAAGTCAAAAATAATTGTGTTTGTATCTGTGCATGTGTACCCTATCTATTACTACCATACGAAAGTGTTAAGCTATAAATCAGAAAAGATATATATACAATATGACATTATGGTGCAATAACGAGTAATGAAAGTTTCATATAGAAGTGTGAAACGGATAGGTCGTCGAACCGTTTTGTAATTCTACGTTATAATTAAGTGAAAATCTGTAAGATAAATAGCTTTCTAAAGTACATTTCGATACGATTTTCTTATTAATATATGACTCAATGTAGCATGCACAAATTAGTTACTATTTAAATATGTAAGCTATTGAATCTCGCAATAATTCTTTTGGCGGTGGTGGTTGCTCAACAGGAGATGCATCTGACCAGTCCAACTTCATCACAATTCATGCACTTGAGCGCTACAAATTCCGCAGTAAAGTGATTTCTATGCAGAGACTTCTTACTACCGTTGCAGACTGGACAAGGTAACAGGCGAAATCCTCCACAACTTTTGCACGTCGTACATACATCCATACTCTAGAAAAAACAACAAAACCAATAAATAAAATCCGAGGTATGTTAATAATAAATCTACTATGTATGTATATCTACGTTTTAACGTATTTTATGTACGAGAATGTTCTTTCGCTGAACTTTTCTTGTACGTCGTATTTTTCAACGAATTTTGTTTGATATTTACAATACATAAGTTTATAGTGATCTCTTGCATGGAATTGAACAATGAACATTATCGAAGTTTAATATTTTACAACCTCAAAAGTGGTTTAAGCCATAAATAATGTTTTCAGTAAATCAACCGAGTTTTTGGTAGTTGGAAGTTGTGTACCTTAGCTACCATAGACTGCTAGGATGATTGGAATATTTTGGAGATTGCTTCTCGCGGATCTAGAAATCCATTGATTCTAAAGGGGAGTATTATGAAAAATTATACCTAAATATTTTCTAAATTTATCCTCTTTCACTTTACTAGACTCAGCGGAAAGAGAACAGGTCGTGTATTTACGATAGGAAGTTATTTCTTTATTTTGTACCTACTTATTTAATTATTTAGACTAACAGGTAAAACCTATAAAGGTCAACATGGAAATAACATTCAATTAAACAATAAAAGAAAAATATATGCATATAACAAACGCACCTAACCTTCTAAGTGTTGGAGTCTAGGTATAACATTTCTATTACATTCATGATTTCCCTAAATGATGATACAAAAATATCTAAATTATCTGAAAGTAAATTCAGTTCTTTGGCAATTTGATTAATAGGGGTATTATAACCATATAATGTCCTATGAAAAGTTACAAAGTGCAAATCATCACTTCTTGTCTCTGTATTACGTACCCTAAACGAACTTAAACTTAGCAATTATGGGAAGCTTATTCCATTTAATAAACATTTGATTCCAAAGTTGTGAGTGGCAACTCTACGTCGAATAATCAAAGATAGAAAACCTAGTAGGTTCAAACGTTCAACGTAATTATATACATTTTTGTTAATTTTAAGTTTAAATAAAATATAATTGATAAATCTGCGCTATACTCTTTCAATCCTGCTTGAGTGAAAGGCAGTCTCCGGGTTCCAGATGTAACTGCAGTATTCCAGGATAGAACATACTAGGCCGAAATATTATGTAATAATAGCAATAACATTGCTGAAGTTGTGGGTTTGAAGTTTTATGAAGCCACATAACTCTAGCAATATTATGATCAATGTAGAATCTAAAACTCAATAATGAGTCAAAAGTTACCCCGAGGTCCTTAATTTGTGTAACCCAATCTAATGTTTTATTTGTGATTGTATAAGCTAGGTGATTATATTTTTCTTTTTTTTTTTTGTGGAATGCCGTGACTTTAAATTTATCAATGTTTGAAGTCATATTGTTGTCCTTATACCAAATGGATATGTTGGTGAGGTCGGATTGGAGTTTGGCACAATCGGAAGGTGGCTGTATTTTCACAAACAATTTGAGGTGGTCGGCAAAAAGCAAAAATGTTGAGTAATTTATACGATATTGTATGTTATTTATGGATAACAAGAACAAGATTGGCCTGAGATGACTGCCTCGTGGCACGCCAGATGTAATGCAATGTAATTTGAGTTCTTTCAATACTTTTAGTTCTAGGATCTACATAATTTCAATTAATCTGCAATGAACAAAGTTAGAATCCAATAACTGCTTGATTTGGTTCTTGTAAGTATACTAGGCCTCTATTAGTTTTCCAAAGGACATATATTTGCTTCGTTATGCCATACCGAACAAAAATTAGAAAAAGAAGAAAACTTGAAACCTATACATGTATAGGTTCAATATACATGTTTGTTTTATGAATCAATAAATGCAAATACATTTATACGCATATCTCCTTACAGAATGTCAAGGCGAAACAGCTGCACTCAAATCATAGCTTGTAAATCCGCATACTGACTCAGATGTTATTTCGTTATTGGATTTTATTGGCGAGGAAGGATATATTACTTGCCTTGTAAGGTTTTAGTATTCTTCGCAGCTCTCCGGTCTCGTTTAACCTTTCTGTGGTCTCGGCATCCTGCAACAGATAACTGTGTATGAGACAAACCGTTCTGTAGTGCTTCGGTTTAACGGATTACGATCATGAGCAATGTTTTGCAAGCGATGAACTACGTTGAACTTTACTCGCTTATAAAGTATAAAGTTTTAATTTACATTTCAATCACTTTTTTAAGGATAACATAATTACAGTACGAATCGGGAATGCGGAATTCTTTCCGTTTTGAAAATATCAGTTACGTTATAAAATTTAACTTTATATAATTAAGAAGGGGGTTGGATTTAACCTAATGTTCTGATGTTGTTAGAATAGGAAATAAACTTTAGGGACAAACACTTGCGAAAAATTTTAGTACCCATCTATATTTATTTCTATTTGCGCATTTTCTGAAGTTGAATTAATAAATGGAGGTGATTTATGTCGGAGAGATGAAGTAACGGATATCTTTCTAATAACAACGCCAACAATGCATTACGGATTACGTAAGAGCACATTATTTTACCTAAGGTAAGGCATAATTATGGATATATGTTACATAAGGACATTTTTAAGAAAAAACATGCTGAAAATTCAAAACACTGAATTGACTTATTGTTAGCTATATGCAACAATAAAACAAAAATGACAGTTACGACTGATAAAACAAGAATGCCACCTATTTTATAGTCATTTTCTACATAGTCTTAATCTTATATGATAGAGATCTACCACTAATAGGTCAATAAAACAAGGCTGGTTTGAACGATAGTTATATTTTCAGAACGTTTACAAACGTTTTCGGAACACCTTCGTCAGTGAAAATATAACTAGATAAATATATAAACAAACTTTTGTTTTTTATTTGGGACTATCAACAAAATAACTAATGACTAGGATTTCTTGATATAGAGGATGTGTAACCAACTTTTATATATATATATATATATAAATTATAAAAACTAAATTAATGTGTAAACATACATGCAAATTAAGTAAAACCTTATATCAAAAAATCTTTGTCGAAACCTTAACAATTCTGTTCAAGGACTAGGGAAAACCAAATTCAAAAACCTAGCCAAAGGTTTCCTTCTTAAGAAATGCAAATGTCATTTTAACAAATTGCTATATACATTACTTAAATTTTGAATATCGGTCCTGAAATTAATAGTTTTAGTGTCTTTCTGTATATTTATCATTTCATATATTAGTCTTTTTTATAATTATTCTCTGTTTTTAATATAATTGTGTTTTCAAAATCAAAGTAATGCCTAAGATCTTTGTAATGTTTTGTTACAGCGGTCATTGCACCAAAATCATTATTTAAAGAATACTTATGGCTATACAACCTTTTCTTTAAATATTGTTTCATCTGACCGATGTAACAACCATCACAGTCTTTACAGTTTATTTTATAAACTACATTACTCTGATTTTGTTTAATTATTTTAGATTTAGTATTAGTAAAAAGAGATCTGTTACTATAATTTGGAATGAAAGTAATGTTTATTTTGTTTTTATTAAATTCTTTTTTATTTTTCGCTTAAACCTTTTTTATAAGGAATAGCGTTATAACATTTATTGTTATTAATTTTAATTCCTCTATTATATAATTTGTTAATTCTATTTTTTATTATTTTTCATAAAAACTATTTGGATAATTATTTTTATCTAAGATTTCTTTAACTTTGTTTAAATTCTTTTCCCTAAATTCAGGATTAGCTAATCTAACCGCTTGATCAACTAAACCGGTAACTACATTAATTTTATGTAATTTTGATGTTTCTGAAAAATAATTTAAATGTCTTCCTGTATTGGTAGACTTTATATGCCAATTTGTTTTCACAATGCCGTTATTATGCATGACTGTCACGTTCAGGAAATTCAATGAGTTATTAGATTCTCACTCATATGTAAATTTTAATCTATTATGATAACTATTAAATGAATCTAATATCTCATCAATACTATCCTTTCTTACGGAACAAAAACAGTCATCCACATAACGTCTGTAAAAACTTACACTAGAATTTAGTTTGGCCAAACAAGTTTGCTCTAGGTCCTCCATTACCAGGTTTGCGATGCTGCTGCTGATAATGGAGAACCCATTGCAGTACCGAAAATTTGTTTATAAATTTTATTTTGATATGTAAAATAAGTAGAATTTAAACAAAGTTTCGAAGCTGCAATGAATTCCTCCTTTGGAAGATCTGTAAAATCTTTTATGGAATTCCATTTTTTATCTAAAATTTTTAGTGCTAAATCCACAGGAATATTAGTATATATATATACATAGTCTTAATGACATTTTCAACAGAAATGTGAATATATATGTGGAAAAGGAAGCTAAATAATGTTTAAATTAGATCAATTGTTACAAACTAATTGTGTTGAAAAGAAATACCACTCTAAGACTTCCCCAAACCATATTTTACTACAATTTCTACGCGATCTGCCTCTTGCCTTAAACTTCCATGAAATTGGGGATAAAAGGAGTGAGGCGAGGAATTTTGCAGTAAAATGTAAGTATAACGTACAGCGAATTCCGAGACTTTCAAGGTTGTGACCCATAAACGTTAAAGCGAATCATTCGGAAGCGGATAATCGTGAAATCATTTTTCGAGATTGTCTGTTATGTGTTTAGGGTGAATACAGCGTTCGAAATTGCTGTGCTAAATGGCTGGATTTCTATCCATCTAACTCGAGGCAATTATTTTCTTTGAACATACGAAAAATTCTTTTGTTCGTTAAAGTTATTACGAGTACTTGCAGCATACGGCGCGGCCAAATAGATTTTAAATTGCACTTGCTCAAATTGCACGCCTGGGAATCATACTGAAATACTGCTAAAAACTACATGAATTTTTTATCTGACAGCCTTTTTTAATTTTTTTATTAAAAATAAATATTCTGCGCCTTAGATGGGAAATACGGTACTTTATATACTTCACGTGATAATTGGAGCTTACAAAAATCGTTATTGCAGAAATTGTAACGAAAGCTTTCAATAATTTAAACTAATCAGTCAGGTTACAATACCGTAAGTTTTTATAGACGAAGAATCGTATTTTGATGATACGCAGGCTCAGAAGTGAAAATACAGTTAACACGTTCAATGCCATTGACGGAAAATACCGTCATTGGCACACAACCGACAACTTAGGTGTGGGGTGCCACTGACGGAAAATACCGTCGAACATCAAATCTCTAGTCCAGCCAATAAATTCTTTTCTACCACTCATATTAAACTATTTCTAATAATTATCGATAACCAGTTTCATTAAAAGAAAAAAAAATTAAGCGGCATTGGCAAATTTGCAGCCAAAAAGACACCGGCAGTGAACGTGTTAATTAGCTTGTCAAGTATATTTCAGGAAAAAAAAATTAGTGTTACATAAATAAAAATATTTCATATTTTGGTATTACTATTTCTCAAATTGGAATGGATCCCTAAATAATTGTTTGAAGTTTTTACGCCAAATTATGTACCTCTCCAATTCAGAAGTAAATAATAACATAATAAAACTTAAAGATATTTTATGATTACCATTGTAGTTGACTTTTCGGAAAACAAAAATCTAATTGTGTAGTGTTCACTCGATACAGCGTGAAAGCTTTGGAAATTGAAACTGCACGATCCGCAGAAGCACTTACGGTTGCATTAAACCGCGATGCTTCTCGATTGCATGCTTTTAAAGAAAAATTGTATGCGTTTTCTTTTTGTAGTTATCTTGCATTACGTTCTATTCTGCGTAATTAGCGCAAACGTCTATGTTATTATTGAATTACCGTTACTTCTAGATGCACACCAGATGTATGTACATATCTACATATGTCATTGGAAGGCCACATGATATTGTTGATTCCTTTCTGCTGCATATAGACAACAAACCGTTGTTATTATTAACTTAGTATTGTAATAATACTAAGTTTTCTTATATCGAATAACAACCAAAATCATCGCTTTGTATTATACGTTGGTATCCTCGAAAATGCTATTAATTATTTATAGTAACTCGTTTTAGTAGTATATGTACATTTGTACCGGGATCTAGCAATCGGCGGTAACATTTAATGCGGGGTGTATTGCTACAAATACCATACCTACCTAAAGCGTTTTAAATTCCTGTAGGGTAATTGGCGTTAAGAATTGCAAATGTTCTCTGTTTATGCGTGTGAATCTAAATTAAATTTTCGTTGGTCTTACGTGTAAACCTTTATTTGTTATTAAACACCAAATTTTACTTATTTATATAATATATATAACTTATAATATAACTTATTGATGCCCACACATATACGAACCACGCTTGTGTTTGTATGCGTTCTTGAGGTCTCAGATTTCTCACACTCAGATACCATGCTGTTGAAAATGGTGTCTCTGCCCTACATGTAGGAAACTTGAGACGCCAGTTAGTACATCATGTGTGGAAGATTGTTAGAAATATTATGAACGGTATATATGTTACCGTTACTGTGATAAATGTGATAGTACGCATAATAACCAGGTATTATACACAATAACCAATAAAAGTAGTTAATGTAATAATATGTATGCAATTTATTGTTTTAACTGTTTATTTTACATACAGCCCGAACCCTCTCGGCTGAAGTGACAAATTTCAATAATTAGGAAGTACGGAATATTCATCGGCGCTTATGAAAGAAAAAGACAATGTATTATTTCATGAAAAAATATTTTATTCTACTTGTTAGAACATGGCAAACGGTCATGGCACTTCGAATTACAGAATAACCCATGCTTCTTGGAACTACATTTTCCTGAAAGACATTTTCGTTTGCAGTTACATCTTTTGAAACCTCGACCATCTGTGATTGAAGATTTTCCGGCAGATTCACGAAGAGCCACAATTAGATCTGAAACTTCCTCTTGTGAAATAAAATTCACCTCAGAAATGGCAAACTGGTTCATAGAATATTTTGGAGTAAATCGTCCTTCCTTAGTGCCAATTTCAGACATCTTTCCACAGCATCCACGTACATAACGACCTCAAGAATGTTTCTGGAGTCACTTCTACCCTTGTCGACATCAGATATTCATATTTTTACAGTATCCTCAATCTTGCCTCTTACAACCTTCGATTTAGATATTAGCTACATCTTCTTTGCCTGGCACTGCAACGTACTTATGGCATTTTCCCTATTCCTTTTGATACTGTTGATTTTGAAATAAATAAAACACACTTTTTACTTTGTAACAATATCACTATATTTCACTTATTTGTGACTGCAGTTTCGACATACCATGTCATTATCAAACTGTGCAAACATGGTATGTCGAAGCTGCAGTCACAAATAACTGAAATATAGTGATATTGTTACAAAGTAAAAAGTGTGTTTTATTTATTTGAACCATGGAATATCACAAAGTAACGGCCAAAAGCCTTAACTGTTGATTTTCTCCCGAAATGTCCTCTACAGCACTATCTCCGCCCCCTGTTTGTCCATCTTCCTCTTCACCATTCTCTATTACTTCCCCATCTTCTTCGCCATCATTCTCGTTTACTTTTCCATCTTCTTTGCCATTATTCTCTATTTGTCCATCTTCTTCTCGTACTAAAGCACCTAAAGTAGAGTCGATTAAGGTTTCCAGATCTTATTCAGATTCCAGATTACTGATGACATCAGTAGAAAGTGACTGACTTTTGCTGGAATCACAAACATGGCCTCATATGGGCTGCAAGTTATACTTTCATGATGGGCTCTATTCTTCATGAATTGAACAATCCTCAAACCCTCAGACCAGTGTGGAGTTTGGTTTGTTTCCATCGAAGTCGTCAGCATGTTTCAAATGTCCTAATTTGCACGCTTCCACACTTCAATTCACTCCACATTTAGCATACTTCTTGAATGAAGTGATTGCAGAATTCACGGCTGTTATCACGTTGTAGTATGCTAGGAGCACCCAAAATTGTGAAAATGTCAAGCAGGTCATGTGAGTGATGTTTTTGTATATGTTCCGTAGTGCTTCAAAATTGTTGTTCTTCCTCCATGTCCAATCCCCAAGTGTGTCTCGTGAATTATGTTGAAGATCTGCTCTGTTGGAGATTATTCATAGTAACACGTTGGTGTGATTAATTCTTTAAAATATAAAATATTTATCACATTAATCGGAAGCGCTTGGTGTTATATATAGTAAGTAAGGGTAACATATGCACATTGTGGAAAATCTATAGGTCTCTTGGTAGATTATTATTATCCAAACTTGTAACAAAAGATAATTGGTTTCCAGAAAGCCATTCGAATTGCAAACTACATATTATTATGTACTATTAACATTTTTGATGGATGTTTTTACAAGCATAAAATTAAGCGGTAATTCAACCACGTCACAATTAGTGCCATATTACACAAAGCAATATGATAATAATTAATTTCATCTGTTAAATATTGTTTGGCAAAACAATTATACTTAATAATCCTTTAATCGGAGAAAATTTGAAATATATGTAGTTAGAAAGCCATTTGTTTCATATATACGCTATAAATCTTTCTTTGTACATCTAGGAATGAAATATTGCAATTTCGAAATCATGCATTTTTATTAATTTACATTGTAGTGTGCACGTATTAGTCACCTATTGTTTGTACATATTGCATGCCGATGGTAGATACAACTTTCTTGATGCATCATCTTAAATTAATTAAAGAGCTTGTGTACTTTTGATGTAAACAACATTATAGTTGTAAATATTAATTATAACGCAAACGCTTTTGGGGATAATTTATTATACAGTACGTAATAAAAGCGCCCTTAGGAACGAAAAACGGAAGAATTTAACAAAGGACGATGGAGTGTTTTTATTTTTGGAGTTAACTTTAGGTCAGTGCGCCCTCTAAGTATCTTACGTTTTATCTTGAAGTGCTTCGGGAAAAGTGACACGTTCCTTGTTTATCTTAAATCTCATTCTTCTTCGCAAAATGAATATTAAACATTACGCCTCCGATTCAGATAAAATACGGTAAACAAAATTCAAGTATTTAGTTAGAATTTAATTTTACTTTTCCCCGTTGGTCGTATTTCGCCTTTTACGATTTCCTTAATTTGATTCGAATGTGTTTCGCTTTTTGTTTACAAAAGTGACGATTGAAATATACAAATGTTTACAAGCTGTTGCCTGCTTCGTTCTGATTTAATATTTCTTAATTGTATTCCATGTATTTTATATCTCAAAGAACGAATCAATGTAATGAACAAACGTTAAGTTTGAAAAGTGGGGTATATACAAATAATTAGAATTCGAAGTTAATATTTTTAAAACATTTAATATTTAAAGTAAGTTACACTGTGGTATGTAATTACCAAAGAGGGCGTTGTAGAAACCGAGATGTGCCAAAGGCAACAAAGCCTCAAAGGTTCTTAGAGGAGCTCTTAAAGAATAAAGATTTCATTAAGTAATTATATTAATTACTGCAATACAATACTGTGCTATATTACAATGCCCTCTAAAGCTTGTTGGCGATTGAATATTGCAATATTTTGCCTTAGATTTGCAGTTATGGTATGGGTAGTTATATTCCCCAGAAATCTTTATAACATATTTACATAACGCGGGCCAGTTATTTTTTCCTCGATGTTCTCACCGTTTAACCCCCATTCTTATTATCTTATCTGTTGTCGGGTAGTTACTTCCGTTAGTCGATTCATATCTAAAGAATTCTAAAGCTGTTTAGGATTGCTGATATGTGGGACAATAATCGCAAGAATGAATCTTTACCTCAGCCTCCATTTATTGAGGTAAACCAAACCTAGATCGAATTTCTTCCAGTCTAACACCTTTTTTGTTATTAAGTAGCACTTTGTGTGCCATGTCGTACGTCCTGAACATGTGAACGATATTCAAGTGCATATTGCTAAGAATATTCAGATATTTTATGGCGTTTAATGTTGTTTCCATGACCAGTGGCACAACAAACAATTCAATTTTGGAATTCCTATAGTTCCATAGTTTACCAAATCATGAGATAATTACATTCAGGTTAAGCCCATATAGTATTTTGGGTCTGAAACTTCGGAAGCTATCAAAATGGGTAAGGTTTAGTAAAATAACATAGTCATTGCAGTTTTAATAACAGTTTTTAAATGGGCTCCTTATCAAAGGTAATTCTTAGCTACTTAACCTCCTTGGAATATTCCATAAGAGTTTCGCTCATTACAGGAGGTTCTGTATAAGTAGCTTACCTCGATTTCAAACAAATAAGGCGTCTTAAAAAATTATTACAACATTAAAGGGTGTCATGAAACCTATCCTGTGATTGAAGTTATTCTATAAGGAAAAAATGGCAGCCCCACTGGTGCTCTTCAACGGCATGAAAGAGTTAGTAGAAATATAAAGTAGTCAATATTTACATTGGTTTGGCAAATTAACTAGGGGTCAGTTATATCTCCCCATTATGCATTGAATATTACCATCCGTAAGCGTATGCTTTTCCAGATACTTTTGCCAGAAGAACATTTACATTTCAAATCGGTGCGGGTTAAATATTTGTCAAAGCGTTTGAAAAGCAATAAAAACGTTTATCAGCACACAAAGGATGACAAAAGGTAATTTTGCGGTATTAATCAAATACGTGTTTTATGCGTTGTAGTTTTATCTCAACATCTAGCTCGTAAAACGCAGTTTCATTTTGTAGTCAATGGCGACGACATACAACAATAAATTATTTTATTACGAATAGAAACCATTAAACGTATATTAACGCATATTGGCTAGATGCTGATACTTGAATTGTCATGATGGCATTTCGATGTGTTTTGTTGTTTTTCTTTCGTAATACACGGGTACGAACTGAAAGCATTCTTCGCTATTTCAAAGGAATTCATATGTATATATCGTAGTAGAAAACAAATTAATTTTACGATAGGGCCTTTTCTTATTTAATATAGAAATATGAATAAATATAAAGGTCTTATATCAGTTTTCTAAGGCTTTCATTTTTGCAATATACTCGTACAAACATAGATGTTGATTTCTGGATGTGCTGGCTTAACATTTATAAAACCTGGAATAAAATGTTGTTTGAATGGAATTTCGTAACAAATATGAAACATTGCACTAAGGTGTAGATGGTGTATGAACTAAACGGACCAGCTTTGAATGATTTGGGCTTGTCCTGGTGCGGAAAAATAAAAGTAACTGTTCTTGAGGCAAATTGAGCAAAAAGGAACACTTAAATTCGTTACAGCTCTGGTGATTTCATCGCAAAGATATTTATCTAATTGCAAGGAAATATTTTATCTAAACGTCAATTCAATTTTCTGTTACAATTAGTGATAATATTTCTCATAAACACATAAAAAATAAAGATAAAATATGAAATAATAAAAAATCAGATATTTATAAATTGACGTATGAGTGCGGTATGATGTATGTGGGGCAGACCGACCGTTCCTTCAATAAACGTATTTCAGAAGACCATTCGTCTTTTAAAAATAAGAAACAGGGTTCTGCTATTTAAAATCATTTATTAGAATTCAACCATAACTTTAATCACTATTTCCAAATTTAATATTAGGAAACAAACGTAAGAAGTTGAACATCCTTGAATGTTTAGACATTAACAATTAAAGGGTACCTACACAACTTTTACTAAATGACCAAATAGATATTAATAATTCCCCATTACTAAACACGTGTACAAATCAGTAACTTTATCATTATCTCTTACGTATCTAGATAAACTCTTTCTTTGGATTTTAACAATGTTTGTAAATCCAGTAATAACTTATACGGAAAGGGCGTTTATGATTGGTTATTATAATTCTGGTAGCTTCTGTTGCACTTTTCTTGGAAGTCATTATTGTATAATTATAGTTACTAGTAAAGGCTGGATAATATGCAGTTTGCATAAATTTTCATATTCGCATAATGCATGCATTTTGTATATTATTTGCATATTTTGTAGTTATTCAGCATATTTGAAGTATCCGAGTTTTATTGATTTATTGGATGTAATTTATTATAGGATAGGCATTATTAAAAATATGTCGTAGTTGTAACAAACAAAGAGTTAAACAGCCCTCTTTAAATTAAAAATAGCATTCTATGAAACCTCTTCTCGATACTTTTTCGATAAGCGCTTCCAAAAATTTATTAATGCTGTTCCCATACATCTAGACCGGGACAGAATTCAAGGAAAAGCTAATTTCCTGAAACTTTTAAATAAATACAAAAATACATTTTACCAGAAAATTAGGAGCACAGGTGTTTCTTTGTTATTCGGATTCCCATAGTCTAAAGCAATCTTATTTATTTTAAACGTCATTTTACGTTTGTTTTTCGAAGTGTAAACTTGTGGGTTGTTATTAATTATAATAGCAAAAATGGCGAAAATAGCGACTGTGCCTGGATGGATTGAATCTTATTCAGAATTGCGTATGGATGGAGAAAAAGTATTTTGCGTAGCATGCAGCAAGACTGTAAGTAAAATTTAAGTTTATTTCCTCTTATTAATCTATAGTTTTTAAACGATGTTTAACAAAATCACCAATACAACGCTTCGACAAATAATTTTATTTTAAAATTTTATTTTAAAATGAGTAAAATGAGATGTATATTTCATGCGTATTTTTCGCATATCATCATTCTGCTGATGATTTTTAAATAAAAATCATTTTAAAATAAAATTATTTGTCGAAGCGTTGTGTTGGTTATTTTATTAAATGTCGTATATTCGCCAACTCTTTACACATTAGTTTTCTATTACTCCTTTATCTTTTACTAACACTTATGTTATAAGAAAACAACTGATGATGTGATATTTTTTATGCAGGTTACAAGTGAGAGAAAGTTTCAAGTCGACCAGCATATTAAAACTCCATCTCATGCTGCAAAACTATCAAAGATGAAATTGGCGAAGAAGGGTCAGCAAACATTACCGCAATGTTTGCCATCAACCTCCAAAAATCGGAACAAGAACAAGTCGGCAGATATTCCACTACATAAATTAAACAATTTAAATGTCAAGTTATTTTTGTAAAAGTACACCAGCAAATATAATATTCCCGACTAGAGCGCCTTAAGAAAAATTATATTCACCGTATCTATGTAGAAACATTGAGTAGCATTAAGAAGGCTGTGTCAAACCTTTACATATGCGCAGATGAAACTATTGATAGTGTGGACCGATACATAGTTCATTTAATGATAGGTATCCTTAACGTATCGTTTCCAGCAAAATCTTATTTAATTTCATCCAAACAGTTGGAAAAGGCAAGTTATTTGACAATAACAAGGTTTATACAGGAAGAACTGGCAACCTTTTTCTTACCGGAATAGATTCCAACAGAAAAATTCTATTGTTTTTAACGGATGCCGCACCATACATGGTGAAGGCAGCTTGCAACTTGAAAATCTTTTACCCAAATTTAATTCACACAACTTGCTTGGCACACGGACTAAATCGTGTTGCAGAAGAAGTAAGAAACCATTTTCTCTTGGTAAATACTTTAATTAGTCGTGTTAAGAAAGTGTTTTTAAAGGCTCCATTAAGAGTTCAGTTTTACAAACAATATCTACCCAGTATTTCGATTCCTCCTCAACCAGTAATCACACGATGGGGAACGTGGTTGGAAGCTGCTATTTTTCATGCAAATCATTATGAAGAAATAAAGACAATTATTATGGATCTTGATAGCGATACACAATCTGTGCTAGACGCCCAATAGGTGTATTCGAGTAAAGAAATACCTAAGTAACAGTTGGCGTTTATTAAAGCCAACTACAGTTTTATTTCCACTTCTATATTGCAATTGGAAAAACAATTTATATCGCTAATTGAGAGCGTTGAAATAATAAACAAATTTGAAAAGTTATGTTTTGATGTTAAAGGAAGGGTGGGAAAATCCGCGTATAAAATTTTTTAAGTGTAATAGAAAAAAATGAGGGTTTTGAAAAGCTAAAGGATATTGCTAAAATCTTGTGTGGTGAGTCAGTAGAAAATATTGAGTTGACAATAGCGGATATTTCTAATTTGAAGTATGCTCCCATAACAAGCGTGGACGTAGCACGAATATTTTCAATATATAAATACATGTTATCAGACAAGCGCCACAATTTTTCTATTGAGAACTTTGAGAAATATGTAATTGTATATTATTTTCATAGTTAATTATGTTGTAAAATGTTATAAATAAACTTGTAGTAAACATAATAGAATATTTTTCTATAGTATTATATTTTCTAGCATTACTCCTATGTTTTTTAACTGCATATTTTTCATAAGAAAGTGCATATTTAGGCCAAAACATCTGCATATTTCCACTTTCTTTTTGCATATAATCCCGCCTCTAGTTATTAGTATATATTCAGTTTTAATCTGTATAATAGAGTTAGTTTGATGGTATAGTCTGACAAAGCCACTGTGCCGAGGAACTGTTCGTTACATTTCTTTTGTTAAATATGGTGAAGTGTTTTTACTCTACAAGTTTTATTCACAACTATTATGGATCTTCACCAAATAAGAGCCAGTTCTATTTAATAATACCTCCCGATAACTCGTAATCGAAAATTATACCATTTAGTATATAGTCTTTGTATATGTACATACATTCGGTGCAATTGTGGTTACTAGATATTCTGCTTTTATCTCTAAAATCTTTTATTGGCGTTTCTAATTTAACACATATTTCACACCTTCTGATATCCTCGCCGTTTCTTCTAGGCTTTCGAAAAGATTGCAGAATATTACTCTAGACTTAATTACCTTTGGTAGCATTATGGGTAACAAATACGAGTTCGTGAACTGTGTCTAGCACACTACGACATGTTCAATATAATTATGTGTAGACATAAATAAACACTTTGTGTATATTCTTTTTATAAATTATCTAGAGAGGCATAAAGTAACGTCATAACAGTGTGTAAGAATCGATTGATTTTTCAATACGTGCGCATGCCTTTCATTAAACCGATCCAATTTAATAATTCATGTAGTTAATTATTGATGTTCATTGGAATTGAGTAGTAATGAATTACACGTCCTGAAGATAGATTTTTTGATTTGCACGTGTAAATATCTTACTCTTATCACCGATGATTGAATAATTAGCGCTTAAAATGAACCGTATTAAAGGAGAGGGGAGAAAAGCTTTTCCACTTGCCCATTCCTCTAGTACACAATTTAAACTTCTAAACTAAATCTCAAATCAAACCGATATCAAATTTGATTGGGCTACCTCTGGTTTGTTTTAAGACCATTCGATATATTTTTAATAAATAAACTATTAACTAACTTCGACAGAGAAAATTTATGTTTGATATTATTTCTTTTTTCAAACAGTTATAGATTGAAAATAGTTGGAACCAGCTGCATTCAGAATATCTTAGTTTCCTTCTAATAATTTGAAGTAGATCTTATTGTGTAAAATACATAGTCGTCACCTGCAAATTCAAATCTAATAAATTGTCTGTATTTTTGGCAATTACCTAATATTAGCAAATTATTGGTAATACGTGGCAAATCCGTATGCACGCTTGTTGACTAAGTTTTCAGTGGTTGAGAAATAAATAATGTTCTTCCAGATTGCAAAATAATTGTGCTTTAATCACTCAAACGGTTTATGTCGTATGTAAAATGTACGGAATTCTTAACCATTTCCTATATCTTTCCATAAGGTGAAATAATTAACTATTAATTAGTAGTTAGTGAGGATTGTCTTTATTTCAAGTAATTTTATGGAGAACACCTCTTTCTTATTAATAAAACTTGAAAATTAAAACAAATTTGGAAGGATCAAGAAATTAGTTAATTCTCACTACAGTCCAGATATTTATATTAATAACATCATTGGAAGAACCCGCATTTTTTTAAGCAACACAACTGTAGGAAATTGTGATTTAACCATAACAAAATTAATAAACTAATTCTTACGCTTAGATTTGTCTTTGATTAACTTGTGTTTTTTGGAAAATCGAGAAATCTACGGATAAGTGCCAAATGCCACGAGTAACGCTGGACATTAAATAGAAATCATATTTTACATTAATCTCGTAATACACTTGATATAGTGCAGTTGTCGATTTATTTTCTTTTTAATAGAGATACCAATCTGGTGATATGGAAAGTTTTTTGACATTAATGACGTCGTAACAAGATCTAAGCATAATTATATTTCGCCTGTTAATTGAGTAATTCCAAATTTTACTGGAAACAGCAATATGTGAAATTGCAGAGTTTAAAACAATTTCCTTATCTAAAGAGATTTAATTGATAAGTTCCTCTGAGCTCAACATAACACATTGGTCCCTGTTTTAACAACCTGCAAACGTAAAAAATACTATACACTTGTTAGGTGTTTTGAAGAATTAAATACGCCTATATTGTTAAACTTTTTAGATGATTTATCTGACTATTGCAAAAATTCAGCGATAGTTTCTCAAAATCCGATCCTGTATCGACCGTTACTATCTACCCTGAAGCATTTCTTGGAAGTTAGACGCAAACCAGCCTAGAATAAAAATTGATTCCATTCACCTACTGTTTGTATTGTTGATATTTTAATTTTTTTTTCTTTAATTTCATTTTATTCTTATTTTTATTTCTCCTTACTTTACTTAAATTCAGAACATCGGTTGTGAAATTAATAGTTTTAGTATCTTTCTGTATATTTATCATTTTAGCATTTTACAGCAAAATTTAAATATTATTGCTCGTTGGTGTTCAGTAAATAAACTGAAATTAAATATAAGAAAATGCTGTTCTGTTTCCTACACTAAAAGGTTAATTCCATGCAGTCAACCTATTCCGTCTTAGATTCTGTCCTTCCTAAAGTTCATAGTGTGATGGAGCTAGGTGTTTTGTTTGAATCCCGCCTTAGTTTTGCACCTCACATTAACCGTATTTGTGTTTCTGCATCTAGGACATTGGGTTTTGTGTTACGAACCTGTTAATTTTTCAGTAGTGCATCGTTGCTTAAGACCTTGTTCTTTAGCTTTGTCGTCAGCAAATTGGAATATGCTTCACCAGTTCGGTCTCCCTACTTTCTATATCTTTAATTGTCCATTGAAAAGGTGCAACGACGCTTTTTAAAATACTTATCTTTTAAAATGGATGGCATCTATCCTGAGCGCGGTATTGACTATGGTGTACTGCTGAGAAGACATGATGTGGAGTCCTTGGCAAGTCGTCGTGAAGCCCAGAAAGCTCGATTCTTGTGGAAGATTGTACATGGTGTCAATGATTCCTCGGATCTTCTTTCCTCTATTAATTTCCTTGTTCCCCGGATATCTCCTCGTACCTCTCCTACTTTTACTTTACCCTTTTCTAGGACCAACTTGCTACTGCATGGCTCTCCGTTTACATCCATGTACCATTCTGTCGATGCGCTATTCAATGACATTTTTTTAATGGAATTAATGAATTTATTTAATTGTTTTCTTTTCCTTCTTCTTCTTTTGTTCTTGTTTTTCTTTTTTTTTTTTGGATATTGTATAATAATTCAATCAATTCGACTTATTTGCTGTATAATATATCTATATGTATGCGTGTACCTATTGTTAATTTGTCCTGTTATTGGTCTAACCGTTGGACAATAAACACTATTATTATTATTATTATTATTATTATTATTATTATTATTATCATTTCGTATATTAGTCTTTTTTATAATTATTTTCTGTTTTTAATAGAATTGTGTTTTCAAAATCAAAGTAATTGCAACAAAAGCATTATTTAACCACAACAACTTTTCCTTTAAATATATTTTTGTCTGACCGATGTAACAACCATCACAGTCTTTACAGTTTATGCATAATACTATTTTTCTTTGGATATGTTCTATGTAAGTTCTCAAGAAAAGGTACTCCACACTTTCTTCACTATGCTAGAGCAAATAATGATTCCTTGTTCTTAACTTATCCTTTGAAAGATATTTGCTTCCGCGTTAGTGGGATATAATTCTGCAAACTCTTAACAGTAATAGTTTAGGTGTTTCTGTGGACAAACGGATTGCATTGTATACTCTAACTAGCTGTTAAGCCTGCCCCTGCCAGGCAGGAAGAAAAAGAAAATATAAGCTAAAATGTTAAAAAATTGAATTTTGCCACGCCCCTTTTGCGTCTTAATTCTAAATCAAAAATCCGGCTACGTTAGGATTTGGCCTAGGCGTTTTACTACATGCATGCCAATTTTCAGCTTTCTAGCCCATCAGTGGGCTTCAAAAAGCTCTGTATAGACAAAAAAAGAGGAACACACAAATAAGGAAATTATATATATAGATATAACGGGTATAAGTTCTTGAAGATAGCGTTTTCTGATATATTGAATATCACATTTATTTATCTAGTTATATTTTCACTGATGAAGGTGTTCCGAAAACGTTTGTAAATTTTCTGAGAATATAACTATTATTTCAAAGACTCTCGTTTAATTGACCTAATTGTGGTAGAAATGGTAGAAAATTAACATATAAGATATTTATGATAATGAAGAAGAATATATGCATAAATCCCAAATTAATTATTGCCTTTTCTAATTTCTTCGTAATTCCGCTGCTATTACCCCTTCAAATTATATAATAGTAACAGGATAATATAGGGGCAATCAAGAGCTATCCATTAAAAGACGCAGATGTAGACGCGATCGATATGTATATACATTTCAGTTCGGATCCTTTAAGCACCGAAGTCGCTTCTGAACTTCGCGTTCAGTTCTATTGTTGAGTTGAATGTATGTGTATATGTTTCGCTGTCTCCAGGTCCTGTTTTCTACTCCACGTTATGTCCTTCTTTTGGTCTCGTTTGTTGATATACACTCTTCATTGTTTTATTTAAGTTTCAACGTATAAATTTAGGTTTCTGCGGCGAACGCTCACGTTTGTTTAAGTTTCTGCTTGCAGTTAATGCGCCTCGATTAACATATAACTAACAATAAGTAATATAAGCTGCCTGATTCTAGTTACAGCCAAAACAGTTGTGCAATATGTATGCATCTACTCCATACAATTATAATCCGTCCGAATAATTGAGGCGTCGGGTGTTTCACTTCATCTAAATATATTAGTACGTGTCCATTACAGTAATACGAGATCCTATTTGACTTAGCTAAGCTTAAATTACTAAATTTTCAGGTTCATCGGGCTGAAAGAAAGCAATATTGCATGTAACAGCTACCTATTGTTAATCACACGCTGAATGCGCCTGGAGTCAAAATACCTCTTTAGCTATTATAATAAAGAACAGAAGTCGACTACTATCATATTCAAATGTTATTACCAAAGTAGGTACTTCCGTAGCGCTTACAATATTTGAGAAAACTTAGTGGCGTTTTGCAAACATTAGTAGTCCTACATATTTGTGTACAGCACGAGTTACCTAATTTTTCAAAATTAGAGTTATTTCTCCAGCTTGTAAAAAGTTTTAGTACAAGTAGACAGATTTTCTATTCTAACTGCAAAAATGCGCAGCAGCATTCCATTTTGGCTTATTTAGCTGCTTTCTGGGATTGTTTATAAATATTTGCCCTAACTCTTTGATTGTATTCGGCCACATCCTTTTCTAAAATTAGATATTGCTTTATTGTGAACCAGCCAAACCGACCTGACGAGGTTCAATGAGAACGGAACAAGTCTGCGGGTGCGGCAAGTCATTAGTAAGGTTTAATAAAAGAGTGGATGATGGGTTATCATTAATTTTTATTCAATGATAAGTTATCACTGAATAATAAAGTTCGAAGGGGTGACAGCGCGAGTCCGGTTTTTTATCAAACCTTAGTCATTAGTAAACCATAATTTCTTTGACACACAGAAAAGCTAGTACCTTGTTTTATATCACTTGTATATTGAAGTACAACGTGACTATACTTCGACATAGATCATGTCATTATCAAACCATAACAATACGCTTGATAATACCATGATCTATGTCGATACTATAGTCACGTTCTGTCTCAATAAGTAAGTGATAAAATACAAAATACTAGTTTTTCTGTGTATCAATATGATTAACTATCACGAAGTAACGGCTTCCACAATAAATTTTCATAATTCCTTTCTTCCCTATCTTATTGCGTACTTGATTCTATAGTTAATCTTATGTGACACACAAGTCATTCTGGCGAACCATCTTTCTTCGAAAATAATTTCATTAATGATTGCTAAAAGTTATTGCAGCACATCTTCTGGCGGTACGATAGTGTGCCACGGTGCACCGGTTAACAATTATCGATCTATAGCATATATACACAACCATGTTTACCTTTGGAAGCGCCTGTTTTATTATAGAATGAAACAAATGTATGATAGTTCTTGTGAGAAATGAGGTGCGATTTAAATCGAAATATAAATGACATGATTATCCAAGAGTTTAAGTATTCAACGAAAGAAAAGCACAAAATGTAAAGGTGATTATTTCAATCAAAGCTATGTAAAAAGTCAACATATTCTTAAAAAGCAAATAAATGAAAAGGGGATGTTACTGGTTTCTAAAGCCTTTGTTAAAAATGTAAATAATAAAAGGAAAGTCAGAAACGTTACGGATACAGATACCTTGTCGGTAACACACCTCTTTGGTGATAAAGATGGAGATCCAGGTCGTGCTAGCCCAATGGAAGGGACGTATGTTAAAAATCAAAAATTTAGTAACAGGGCGCCACTCTCCAATTATATAACTGGATCACATCTAAGTGTCTGGGGTTAGAGAGACCCTCCAACTTCCGTAGTAGGTGATACGAGGTTATCTGAACTGTCTATGTTCTGGACCTTTATCCTGTCGCGAAGCAACCAGAAAAAGTACTTGAAAATTATTTAAAAATAACATAAACGAGATAAAAATAACATGAATTGAGGCGAGCGATTGACGCTTAACAGCACTTTATTGTCACTTGAGGTATATCTAATAAAATCAATTAAGATAGTTCGTAATTAAAAACAAGCATATATTCAAGTCACGAGTATTTGTATTTCCCCTTAAACTACTAAAATAATTAAATATAGTATTAAATAGCTAACGTAACGAAAAACCCTTTTTACTCGAAAACCAATCTGAACCTCCCCCTCCCCCTCCGGGCCCTAAAAACACCTCTGTTTACTTGCCTAGAAATTCCCAAATTCCTAACTTTAAATTAACTACAAGGTTCTAGGGAATTTTCCCCACAACTCAACGCGTCAGAAAAAATATAAAATCAAATAAAAGCGGGACTTAGCGGAATGTTATTTCCTGTTGTCGATGTCCAAATAACGTGGTATTCGCTATCGTGCCAGAAACTGTCCAAGATGGCAGGTTTTTTCGCACTTGATGAAAAGATGTCGGGAAACAAGACTAATTCGACTTTCAGTAGATAGTTTTATGCTTATATGTACTACTTTATAGTATCTTACACTAGTTTACCAGCCTATACTAATTCCCCCAATTCAGGGAAACGCAAGGTGGACGATTAGTTTGAATAGCAACACTTGGTGAAACAAAACTTGTAAATTCTCTCAACGATACTATACTACTTCCCAGCGTCGAATCTCCGTGTATATCCTCGACAACGAGATTTAAAAGCGAAAACGGAATAACTAGTTACGGAAACCGATCTGTTCCAACTCAACGTCAGAGGCTGAATCTTTTAGCCGCGCATTCAAAATGCGCACGATTTATCGAAAACTTACGAAAGCGGAAGCGCCATCTACCCGACAAACGTTTAAACGAGAGATGCCACAAGTAATGATACAGAAAACTAACAATTGGCCGTAACAGGAAAAGTATTATTATAATCAAGTTGATAAATGGAATGAAATGAATTTAAATTTTGAGTTATTACGTCAATTTACCGTGATGCATGCTCGAAGTAGCGATCGTCGCCGGCAGACGTTTGTTAAAGCATAATCATGCCCCTCCCAGTTACTTATAACCAGATACATGTGTGCTTACTTTATAAGCCGTTGCACAGTTTTCTTAAAAAGTTGTCTGTCAACGAACTTAATTTTGATACCGTAGGTAGTTGGAGACAGATGCATTCACATGCTTTCCTTCTATACTACTGCAATAATGGACAATGTATGAATAAAAAGCAGTACCTATTTCTCACACTTTTAAACATAACATTTAATCTATTCCTATGAAGACTTGTTTTACTTCGGGACATGTTTCCACATGTGTGCTAGTTTTAGGCAAACATGTCTTCAGCTTGAGCAAGGAAACTGTCAGCATTTCACGACGATTCCCCTCGTCAAATCCGACAGTATAATTGGAAGCGTATGCTCCACAAAAATTATTTTTACATTTATTGCGATTTGAGGAACTTTCTCATGAAGCTTTCTAAGCACATTAATAAAATGCTCATGCCTCCACCAATCTGCACATACTATTTCTGGTCATATTCTAAGTAGAGCATTGCATAAAGACGCGAGCGCTTTATTCAATTACCAGTTGACTTTCAATAAATGCACTACTGCCTACAAGTCAAGATTAATTCAGATGTTCCGAAATACCTATCCTATATTAGTTCGAACCGGATTGAAGTAACTTTTTCTTATATGGTCTTCGATCTAAGCGTGATTTTCCATTTGAAACGGCACTTACCATCGGTTTCTTAAGTTATAATGTACTTGGTACACGCCCTGAGAGGAATGTAGATAATCAGCTAGCATTGCTTATTCATATCAGGTCCACTTTTACCAACCTTTTTAACGATGTACTGTATAAGAAGAACGATTCTCTTTAAAAAAATAGCAGCAGCTTAGATTCGTTGTGGCTTGGTTTGTTTCTAGGAAAAGCACATCCAGAGTCCATCTTTCCTCAGCTCGAACCAATGTGATGGCATGAAATTCTTTAGTGAGAATGCAAGGAGTGTGGTGCAGTGGTATAGAATCGGTGATATTTTCATTATAGACGTCAGTAACTTTCGATTTTATTATTTCTGGCCGTGTTAGCAGATACATACATGGTGATATTCCTTATACAAACTGTATTTCTATTTTAGTGTCAATTTTTCCTGATTTCTTGAATAAATCTGTCCAATTATTCCGCGTTACGTTTTTTCTACAGCGAACTAAGAGAATTTGAAGTGATAAGATTTGTTTGAAAATAGTACTCATTGAAATATATGTATTGTGGGAACAGAGTTAATATTTCTTATGATAAGATACTTTAAAATGGAAACATAGGTATACAAGCCAAAGACAAACAAAATGTCTTCCAACCTATTCCGTATGGCATTGTTGCGAAACCGTTTTTGGTCGATTACAGACGTAATGTGGTCGTAATTGTTGCTAGTAATAGTGGTGCCAAAGTGAATGTGTTAAATGTCAAGATTTCAGTAGGTATAACCCAACACATTTTAAAGAAGAAAAGTCGATCCCAGATATGTATGTAGAAGTTGGTCATCCCTGTTGTCCATCTTACAGCGACAGTTTAGTAAAAACAATGCGCTCCTTAATGTGATAGTTTTGTCATTTCTTTGGGTCACATTTGCTGCAACGGAACTGAGATACATGTGCAATCTTGAGATAAAATTTCAAACTAAACGGAAAGCATAAATTTAAAATGAAAGGCGATGAAAATTGTTATTTAAAAGGAAATATAACCAACGTACAGTTTTAAATACGTATACAAAAATACATTTCTACATCGTCTACTCTGTTTTTGACTTCGTGCCCAAGTTCTTCATCTCTAATCATTATGTATGATGGTGTATTAATATTTCTTTATTGTTATTTATGTTTAAAAGGATTTACTATGACAGAAGTGATGGAGATCCTAAGTTCCGACCGAGCCATTAATTTTTGTTGTAGACGAAACCGGTGTTGGTGAAGATATTTCACAGAACAGCTAAGTTGTACAGTGTTGGACATTATTATCCGAACAAAATGAAACATTGCGCTTAGAATTTTCTTTGTCGTGAAAAAAGGCTATACGACTCTTCGCCTATAAATATGTATTTGCATTAAACTGTACGGTAGTTGAAGAATAAGATATGTAGGTTATATATTCTTCAAGATCGAAGTCGTGAATGGATAAAATGTTTTGAAAATTGGGGTTGAGGACATGCCACGATTGTGACATTTGTAGCGCATTATGAATTTGAAATGTATTCAAATCTGATCCTTAAATTCCTCAGGAACTATAAAATAAACATTATTTGAACCTTGTAATGTGTTCAATTGTTTGAAAAATGCTCAACTAACCATCAAATCTTCAAAAGGTACAAAAGTGAGAGCTCGTGGAGAATAGCCCATTATAGAATTAGTGCTAGAATGCTAATTTAAAATTTTCCTGGTCATCGCTAGAGCGTTGCGTCAAGTTGGTGATGATTTCTTCTGATGTTGATTTTGTGATTGCATTAAGGTCATCTTCCGTATCGTTAGAGCCTGTTATTTTTTGGGATGACTTTGATTGACTTTCTGGTGAATTAATATCTTTTCTATCCTCCTTACTCGGTAGTGTTGATAGTGAATCTAGTCCGATACCACTACAATCTTGTTCCTCGTTTTTCTTCTCGGTTTCGTCAGTAGGAACACCATCGTTTTCACTGTATAAAATGGAAATCGACTTAATTTCAAAGACAACGTCACTCGTCTCGATCTTCACAACCAACTACCCCAATTTGCTTAGAACTTTTATCATCGATATTTTCAACTCTCTCCGCGTGCATTGGAGATGAGAAATTCATACTTTCACTACCGTCGGTATCGAACAAATCGATGGGGTTGACGCTTTTCAATCCCATCATGACTACACTGATAAAAATGATTGCATTGTGGTAAAACGTTTTGAGTTTTGAGCTTTTTCATGTTGAACGAAAACCTAATTTTTACAGCAGAATACGTTTCTTTTATTTGAAAATAGTTTTCTAGATCGTTACGTTGATTGTCTCTGTGAAATACTGAGGACTGATTAAGTGACAAATTTAATGTGAACGCAAACTTTATTTACTGGTATATAAAGTCTCAGTTAAAAGCGACTAGAATTTACGTATTCTATTTCTTAGCGATTACATGGCATGTTAATAAAACAAACCTTCAAGTTTGAGACTTGCGGACACCTGATTTATTACCAACACTTGATTGCGATACTAAGATCACCATAAATAATAAACCCAAATATTTAGGTCAATCAAGGATATAAGTAAGAAGCTGTATCCACGTTGGCCCAAATTAAATGTGCTGTGTGGGATATTAAGATAAATGCTATAATATGTATTATAATAAAACTTCCTAGCACCTTTCAACAGGTATTTAAGGCATCAAAGATATGTATGTTAAACAGCGTGCAGATTAATAATTAATTTTCATTTGTACGTTGTTTACAAACAGCATAGTTATAAACCAGATCGTGAAATATCGCCAGATGCAAATGTATGTACATACACATATACTTTTAACATGAAATAGTTTCTATATACGTGCGCATGAGGTATGTTGTTTGTCGGGGAATAAACTACCTGAATTCGATATTAGGTAAGAAACTTTTCGCTGTATTGAACAGTAATCAGATAAAATATTTGTTGGCAACACTCATAATGTTAACTACGTTGTTGTTTGTGCCAACGTAATGCAATGCTGTCATAAATGTATTTTCTGGAGATGTGCTTACAGTGAAGAACGAGTTGGTTTACGAAGGTTTTCATTCAAAACAGCCAACTACGAATTACTATATTTACGCGATCTTTTCTCTTTTGATAGGACTACTTATGGTATATAAGACTTCAATGAAATGGTTTGAGATAGTGAATAACTATGGCATCTTCCTGTTTGGTAATGCGCTTCGCTTGTTTAGCATTGCTAGTCTGGGCAAATAGCGGTAATTACGAAATAAGTTACGACAGCCTACATATACACATAACTACTACTACATTCTAAATTAATAATCAAATAAACAATGTTGGTCTTATATATACCATTTCTTTTAAAAAAGCACCTCAAAGTTGATTTCATTAGTATGAACCTTTGTGGTAATTTGAACAGTCACGGTTTTTTATGTTCATATTATCGGAGCTGTACTGTTGTTTAAATGTTGGCTCTAAATGTACTGATAATAATGTAAATGATGGTTGCATTCCAAATATCGTTATCTCAGTGATTTACTAAAGCCATAAATATCAAATATTTTCTCTTCAGTATTTACTGTGATGTAGGTTAGTTAGGAAACGTAAACAGTTTTGTCGAAATTCCAGCTAAGTTATTCCTGCTAATTTAAAACAAAAAAAAACGACTACAAATTAAGTTGCGCCAAAGAATTTCATCATTTGAACCTAGTTAAATTAATCCTTGATTATTATAGTTGCTTAAATGAATTTACATAGCAAATTATTACTTCAGTCAGCATTTCACACACAGACACAGACAGACAGTATAATAGTTTCCACAAAGGGATACAAATTTAGTTGCGTTAAATTAATGGAAGTTCTCTATATTCTCTGTTATAGCCGATTAAATCAATTCTATTAACCGTTCTCGGTTTCAAGCTTTTGAACGTGACCTTAAGTAGAGAAGAGAGCCGTTATGATGGTAGTCAAAAACTATGCTGTTATTAGTTAGACCCAATTTAAAAGTGTTTAGTTTATTTAATTTAATTAATTGTTAACGTTATGATTGCTGGAGATAATACATTTGTTTGCTAATAATTTATTTGTAATAAGGTAATAACAGACTAGTTGTTTTGTCCAGAGAGATTTGAAGCGCTAAGTAATTGTTTAGCATCATTGCATATGTTTTTGTTCAAACTTACTAAGTATAGTGGACAATCCCTCATTTCGCTATTCGATTAGTCATTTTGTTTTCTCCAGGCATTCTAGCCTTTCTTTCAATCCTTGGACCCTTCTACCGTACGGTGCAGCGTTGCTGTGGAGTTGAACTCCGTGCTTTTTTGTCCCTATCTATCTGTCACTACATAGTAAAACGTTTAACTTGGTTTTCCTTCTTTTGCCTTTCTGCCTTCGCTTGATATACTTTTTTGACCAGCCTCCAACATCTTCACGACAAGTGCAACGTATTCTCTTATATTGGTTCAACGTTGTGTTCTTTTTCTATATGATTCGTTTCTAATTCTGTCCAATCCGACTTTCCATTTTATTCTTCTCAGGAACCCGATTTCCATGTTATTCATTTCACTTCATTGTTTTCTATTTGCTCTCCACGATTCATAGGCACAGGTGTTGGTCTTATTGTCGTGTTGATTACCTCGGCTTTCTGTTCTTGTGGTATTTCCTTTTTACTTAAAAAAGGAAATTTTACTGCGTTATATAGTTTTCGCTTTGATTTGCTTTATTTCTTTTCTCTCTATATTAATGTTGCGTCTCGTTTTTCCATCTCCCAGTATCATTGTCTTTGTCTGTATGACATTTCATATTTAACTCTTTCAGATGTTCTTTTCTGTGCTTCCAAACACCACCATTTGCGTCTGCAGAACTTAATTCTGAAACTTGTGTCAGCCCTATATTTTTATATGCTATTCTAAATGGTTCCCATTGTTGCTTGCATTTCGTAACTGCTTCGTCTAGTACACACAACAATGCGCTAATTACGCGTCTTTGTTTGAGACCACTATTACATGAGAACATGCCCGATCTTTCATTAATTTCTAATATAGCTGCTTGTCTTGTAATATAAGCTTTTTATGGACTCTACCAGATCATCGTTGATTCCTCTCTTCTTTAGGACTTTCCACCTACTTTCTCTTTTTATTTTATCACAAGTTTTAATCAGGTCTATGAAGCAATGGTGTATTTTCCTTTCCGATTTTGTTGCCTTTTCCATTGTCTGGTTGATAATAAAAAAATGTGGTCCTGTGTTCCTCCTCCCTTGCATGTCATCCAGACTCTGTCCCGCGTTCTAGCGCAGACCTTTTCCACCATAGTCTCTATAGTTATTCCTCTATAATTAGACCATTGTTGACTATCTTCTTTTGTATAGATTGGGCATACGATTTCTAGTTTCCAATCTTTGAGTATCCTCTTGATTTTATTATTTCGTATGCGCATATTTCGTATCGTGTGTTCCAGTTCTTCTTGTTATATCTCCCTGTTCGCATGTACCCTTGTCAATTCCTTCTAGTATTATCTCCGTCCCCGGTTATACCGTTCCTTCTTTCTTTGTTCCATCGTCCTTTAGGAGGGCCTGGAAGTATCTTTTTCATACATCTAGAATTCTATCCTCTTCAATGACTAGGTTGCTTTCTTCGTCTTTCGTGTTTTCTATATATCTATATATAACCTATTCTGTCTTGTCCTTCCCATGTTCTGAGAAGAGTTTTCTATTTTTGTTGAAATTTTTATTTAATTTTCTCCACACTTTACCCATGTATCTTCCTTGCTTTCTCTCTATCATATCTTTTACTCCTGTTTGCTTCTCTTTTTACTCTGAGCAGTCTTTTGCATGCTCCTTGCCCAGATATGCTCTCAATGCCATTTTCCTTTTGTTTTCTGTAATCTTAATGTCTGTCGTCGACCATGCCGTTCATTTTTCTAGCCGGCTTCCTATTATTGTGACATGGCAGCTTTTCTTTGCCGCTTCTTTCATGCAGCTCTTGAAATCTTCCCATTTTTCTTCTATTCTCTTATTTTCCAGTTTTCTATTTAGCATTTTTTGATATACGTTCTTTATGGTACTTGTGGTCCTCTTAATTTATGTGCGTTTATTCCTTCGTTCACCGTTTTCCTCTTTTAGTCTTCTTTTTGCTTTTAAGCGATATTCTACCTACTTAGTAGGAAATCGTGGTCGCTTCCTATTTTCGCTCCTCTCATTACCTTTATATCCCGCAAGTGTTTCTTTAGTTCATTGTTAATTAACACGCAATCGACAATTGATTTCTCGTGTCTTTATGGTTCAAGATCGTATTTATTATTGTTAGATCATTTTCCCTACTGAAGTCGATTAATCTTTCTCCATCATAATTTATTGTGTGAAACGATTCCTCATACTAGCACTATATTTCCTCGCAGATGGATGACGTGGTACTCCATTGCAACTACTATATGCTTTATATCTATTAATGATAATACGTAGAAGAATACCTATTATTCACTAACAATAAGTGCATGAGGTGCTTTGACCTTTTCCGATATTAATATTTGATGGATTTCGTATGACATACACGTGGTAAGTTCTAGCTTATCTATCTTTACGGAAGTGCAGGAAACATTACAAGTGAAAACAGTAAAAATCGCGTATGATATTTTGAGAGTCACTTTTAGCTGTTGTTCTTGAATCTTTTGTTATATTTCGCTTTTGTCACTGTAAAAACGAACCTACAAATAGTTTATTGGACGTTACTTTATGAGAAACTATTGCCAAATATATATTATCACATTGATTTTAATATAAGTCAGATTGAGCTTGATCCAGTTATGATAGAATTTTGGTGTATGGAAATATCGTTTCATCCAATTATGGGTTATTCTAAAACCGTTAAAGCGCTGTTTGGAATATTATTCGCGTTGTAGTACTGTGAAGAATTTAAAAGCTCTTTAAAAGATTAGATACAGTCTATTTTATTTCATGACTCCTCTACAGTTTTGTTTGTTTTTACTTTTGAAAGGTGAAGAGTTTAATTTTTACTATGCTCAAGCCATAAAGTACTCTGCTTCCTTTACTTATAGATGCATTTGTAATATAACGTACCTATCCCTACTTATGTATGTATCTCTGCCTAGTAGTATTTCGTATCAAACGACTCCAGGCTAGACACCGGTGTTTGTTTCCACTCCCCAATAGAGCAGCAGCCATTAATTAGTCTTAATATTGGCTCTGTTGTCTCAAGCTTCAACTAACTTGTAGGCGCCTTTATTCTTAGCGTAAATCAAAGAGAATTTGAAATTATTTATACGTATGAATCCATCTAATAGATCACCGCATTTATGCTGGTTGTTCTGTCAATAGTCTGCTGTGGTGTGAAGCGTCTGTGTTGAACAAAAATTCCAAATAGTTTTTTATTTATATTATTACTAAACTAGCTAATGAGAAGGCCTTTTTATATGCTAGGAATACTTGAACAACAATAAGGAGTCTTTACAACCTTAGAGGTATAAAGTGAATCATTTACTATACAAGGTGAGAGTTACCCACTTCTTTTTGAAGAGACCCACTTGAGGCTTCGCTGGTCACGCTGTTTGCTTCTAACTTTCCTAACTTATTCATTGACTCAATGATTAATGAACAAATAATACAACAATAATAATAGATAAAAGCAAAATGTATGAACGTTGTATATCTAAATATTAACAAAATATATACTGTTGCAAGCTTGAAGCTGTCACTGTTCCTTTTAGCGATTCCCGAAATGCCAAAAGAGATTATTTTAAATAAGGAAAGGTAGTTCTTCCCTAGAGTTGCCACCGTGACGTGGTGGCAAAGTTTGTGTGCTCTTGATAAACTATTGGGCAGGGCACAGCCATGCCCACAAAGCCCAAGGGAAGAATGCAAAACTGAGAGCAACCCTGCGTGCACACACTCCTCCATACTCATCGGAGACTCTGAATGTGGAGATCTTGGTAAAATTAACAAGAACAAAGAATCTAGGTCGGAAAATAAAAATCTTCCGGGACTGCTTGCCGCAAGCCGAGGAAGAAGCAGATGGAACTGGCCGCGCTATCGAGGCCAAGAAGCAGCACCACGGATCAGAGAAAAAGAGTCAAAAGATTCTCATTAGGAAGGTTGTAGGTTTTATCAAAGAAACAAGCTGTGTGCAAAAGCAGCCATTCAGCTCAGTTTTGTTGTGATTTAACCGATTTAGGTAATAAGTTATAAAATATGTTGCCGCGTATTCTAAACAATGTCATGTTATGTTCTATAAGATGATCCTCATGGTAGAAGATGAGAAACATCTAGATCATCACCCTATCTAAGGAAATATTGAGGTTGATATAAATAAGGCACCAGTCAGGTAGAGTCAGTTGATTTTGTTAAGCCATCGATGCAAAAACGCATTTTCGTTAGTTAAGCGTGTAAGAGCATAGAAAAATGCCAAAGGGAGAGATATACAGCTACTCATGTACAGCTCAGGTGGAAAATAGGCATTTTTGTCAGTTGTGAACCAGTTGTTACTCGTTGTTGTACTTTTACGTCTTTGGAACCGTAATATTGCTTTGCGAAGATTGGTGTTTTAACAAATTCCGACATTTTATGGTAAAAAGTTGTTCACAAGACTGGCAAAGAATGTTGTCAGTGGTTCGGGAAAATCGCTCTAAATCATATCAGTTTGAGCAGCAGTATTGACGGACATTTAGTGATACATGTCAAATTTGTAGTAAAGGCCTGTTGAATGAAGGAATCAAGTTTTGAACTGATATTTATATGTATGGCTAACCACTAGTCTGATTCCTGGCAATGAATCTTAATTTGCTTGATTCGTAATAGAAATGTAGTTGTAGTGTAGGCTTCCAACTAGATGCGAGCAAATCTCAACACCTTCCCTTATCTGGTTTGTGAATCATGGAGAAAGTTAACTTTTGTGGAAGCAAGGTGACTGAGCTATTGTTCATGGAGTATAGTTTTTGTAGAAAGCGCCACGCATTGGTCGATGTCCTCGAGCATCTCCAACTGAGTTATGTAATTTGTTTTAGAAGAACGATAACGAATATTATAGTTGGCAGAGGATTGTGGGAATGCTTACTGTAAATGATAGCGTAAGATGGTAGTTATCCTCAGTTACAAATAAGAGATAAATCGGGCTCAATAACGATGCTGGGTACTATATTACTTTGAATATTAAATCTAAATACCCATTCAGGTGATTTTGTTGTTTTTTTATTACTAATACGTTGAGTTAAATTAAAAGTGACGAAAATTTCTTAAGGACGGTTAACTTGGGATCAGCCGGGTATGTGCCAGGGTAGTTATATGTGTTAAACTAAAAGAGGACTAAAATTATAGCCCTTATTACCTTAGCTACCATCAACGAGATTCCATTAAGACCGCACTTATTTTATGCTAAATTTGTTGTTTTAAACCTGTTGTCAGACATATAAAGCCTTCGGTGTATTCGTAAATTATGAGTAGGAACTAAACACAATAACAAAATTAAAAATTTATTACAAACATGATGATAAAACGTAAAAAAAAATAATGTAATAGAACCGGTCGAAATTCTATTAGTGCCAACCCATATTTTAGCGAAAGTAAGTGAAAAAAGAAACCAGATGACTTGTTAGTACTTAGTTTTTCCTTCATTACTGCGAATAAATTCGAAGAGCCTATAAAGTTTTCCAGCTGGTGTAGGGAAACATTATTCCAAGCGTCGCGGAAAGCATCTTTTAGGTCTTTAACGCTATTATATCGTATTTTGCTTTGATAGATTTGACGAGCACGAAGTTCTTATACATTTTCAATGGGGCTAAGATCAGGACTTCTTGCTGGCCAAGTTAGTACAGGTATTTCATTATCAGAAAACCAGTTTCTTACGACTCGCGCGGTGTAAATGGCCGCATTATCCTGTTGGAAGATGTAATTTTCCGGTATAAACTCTTCAATCACGGGCACCAAAGCGCCTTCCAAATTTTCGCTATTTATTCGATGATTTATCCAATGGCAATTTTTGACTTTCCATAGGACGAAAATGCAACTACAATACCATACAACTAGCACCCCCAAAACTGCGCACTCATTTTAACTTCTTTTGCATTTTTAAGATCATACCAGTAGAATGGAAAGCCATTGGGACCGTCTAAATTGAACTTCTTTTCATCACTATATTACTTTTGTCCATTCTCGACCCCAACTAATGTGTTGCCGTGTAAGCCGTAAACGAGCTTCTTTATCTTGACCTGATAGTGGCGGCTTTTTCGTATCAATTAGATTCTCATCTGATTGCCGAATCTGTTGTACACGTCTTACAGTCACTGGCACCTATGTTGAATAGTGTGCGTTATTTTTAGTAATACAAAGTCAAGAAACATTAAATAAAGGTTTTAAATATTCGATCCCGAAAGTTCTTAACGACCTCGGTATATTTTGTATTTTTGTATGTTTTATATTTTAGTTTTATGGTGAACAATTTATCTCCGTTGTTATGTTTCACGTAAATCTAAGTTGTCAAATTCAATGTCATCGGAACCGATTTTAGTACGCCTTTACCTAGAAGGGACACCAGCTGCAACTATATTATCTTGTTTTCACCCTAACTTTCTACAAAATTCCATTTCATGTATTTTCCCTTAATTTCTATTTCTAAACTTTCACTTTTGCACCAATAGGGAAATACTTACCATTTTTTAGCACCACCCTCCGAACCTTTTCTTAAGTGTAGATGATTGCAGATGAGGAGTGCAATTAGTCAGTAAAAGGTTTCGGTTTTACATTGTAGGACTCGAGTACAAGACTCGGTCTAACACAGCCAATTCGGGCAATAAATCATTCGGGTACTCCAGTATCATATTTCGGGAGATTACAACAAATTCAACCGCGTTTAAATTAATCAATTATTTAGTAAGTAAGTAGCCGTTAAGTGCGCCGTGTATTTCTTCAAGTTAAATTTGTAATTTAGTGGTTAAGCACATTGTAACGAACAATTTGATTAAATTGTGAGGTACAATTAGTGTATTTTGTTAACACCTACAACGGGAAAAATATTGTTGAAGTGTAAGATTTGGCCTACAGTCCAAAACACCGATCTACTCCAACTTCGCGCTTCAGCAAACCTACAACCTATAATTTCGATTTTATTTCAGCTGCTGTCGACATTCCACGAATTTTCCGAAGAATTCTGTGTCGATCTCGATCACATAATTTTCTTGTTTGAGCAAGTTTTCTATCTTTTCCATAAATCTTGCCAGGTTTTAAACAATTTGCAACAACATGATGTGATCGTCCAATTTGCTCAATATATTTATATAACTTTATACATTTATAACATCGAGTGTTTTCATTCAAATGCGTATCACTTAGCTACATGCGCATTTCCTGGGGAATGTGCTTTCGATAAATTATACTCGTTATTTATTGCTTTTAAATCCCATGACATGAAGCATATACACGCGTGTAGTTAAATAGCTGCACCTCTTCAAGTAAACGCGCATATGTTAAGCCCCAGAACTGGATCCGGCATTGACCTATTTCCAAACATATACCGTTTATACAGACGACTATATACTACATATACCACATCCATACCTATACGTATGTATTGATGTAATGTTTTTAAATACCCTGGGTATTTATACATATATGTCGTTCATCCAAATGTCCTTTCCGGATTAGTTAATTCCAATGGAACTTGATGAGAAAGCATGCGATATCGGATTTCGATACGTTTGTTCTTGTTAAGGCAAAACTTCGAAATTTCGAATGTATGTAAATTCCTGAATTAATAGGACTACTAGAGAACGGTCTATTTCTGGTGTGTGTCAAAGATTCGGGTTTTAACCAACCCTTATGGAACATGTAAAATTCGCTTTCCCTGTCTAGTTTAATTCGAGTTTAAAATATACATATTAATACAATTGGTTTAAATAATGAATTTGTTACTAATTTGTTAGATCATCTTGTTTTACAGAAAAACGCTCCTACTGTTCTCACGAACCTGCATGACACTATTCAAAAGCAGAAATTGACAATGTTTACTACAATGGAAGGCTTGATAATAATGGGTTCTTTTCCAAAGTGAGAAGTTGAAAGTCAACTTAACTAGGACAATTTTTTCACCCTTAACCAATAATCATTATTATATGAAAATTATATTATACACGTACCTACATATATTTTAGAATAGATAAGTTCCTCCGCCCTCTCTGTTTATAAAATGCGAAATACCACATTGAAACGAACAAATAAAGAAATTCAAGAGCGAAAGAATTGCCAATAAATTCGCGTATAAAGACTCGTTCCTATAACTTGGGGAATTGAATACTAAACTTTAAAAGAGTTGTATGCGGTATCTACGAGATTTGTTTTTGAAATTTTTATATTGAGAAGATAGAAAATGATAGCAGGAAATATACATTTATTCCTCCCTTTTGGGTAAACGTAACAAGCATCGAATGTATAGTACGTATTTCTATATACATATGTATAAATAACAAAGTCTACCGTGTAACGGCGGTGTCATTAACCTATAAGAAACTATACGCAGATATAAATTAATCTCATATTTTCCCTTTCATTCCTGTAACATTGATAAATACTGCTCGTCTATAATACTTTGTAAGAAATTCTTTCGTTCAGTGGAGTTTAAGCTACCTAAGAATACCCAGAGAAGCTCATAGCAACTGTTGCTTTAAGAAATAATCTAGACGCAAAATATATCTCGACTATTTATCGCGCTCTTTCTCCTTCCTCCTCGTCTAATCTTTGCGCTGCTTGCTGTTCCATCCCCTAATATATGTCCTTGAACTCTAGGTTGTCGCATGCGAACGGAAACCAAAATCCGGGAAATATACTCCAAAGGACCACTTTGTAGCCCAAACACAATTTAGTAAATATATAGCTTAAATTTCGACCGTACTTTGACCCTTGCGAAATTTGTAGAAATACCGTAGGGAGGACAATTTGCAAGTAATAATCTTTAACGAAAAATTCTCCTCTAAATTTGTATATTTATTACAAGCTTAAGAAGACGAGAACCATATTTAATCATCTTTGTTTGCTAGTTTTACCGCAGTTTTATTGTGAGTACTTTGCTGTTTGCCAAATTCTGTATGGTAAGCATTTGTAAACTTATAACTGTACAATTTAATTGGAAATACGAATATATGCATGATTTTACATTTTCTCAATGTTATTTTCGGACATACATAGATAAGAATTACGACATCCCGTAGGTTTTTTAATCAATTACTTTTTTCTAGCATGTTTCAGTCGATAGCTTTGATATACATACAATTATATCTGTTTTGCGTTGAATTGAATTGGGTTTGTTATCAGTAAATAGGTCTGTAAGGAATTGAACAAAACTTTGTGTAGGAAATTTTGCATGAAGAACAATAAAATCAAAATTTTCTATTCTTAATTCTCTGACGTCAACAACCACGTTTAAAAATTTCCTAAGCAATGACCTGTAGTTTTGAATGAACCGTAATGAACTAATGAAGAGCTATGTATTAAATCTTTGGACAAAATTGCCTATCTATTCTGCTTTTTGATTTTGGTGGTTTCTCAAAGTAGAACGCTACCAACAATCGCGTCAACTCCATGGTGAAACACCCAAATAAAAGGGTGCCTCAAAAACTAGGTTGTGTAGCTCGCAAAGTTGAGGGTGACTTGTAGGTCTCGACTCGGGCAGATTGACCTCTAGGGCTATCGTGCTATGCATCTTGTCTGCAAAGACCGAACACTTTCAGCGTGAGCAAGTGGCCGTTTTTTGACACTATGAGTTCATTTGAATTGGTTTAAACCGCAGAACGTATAAATACTCTCAGAATGCTCGCAATCCTTAATCAGCCTCGAGTGAAAACGATTGATCATAGTAATGTACTTATTAAAGTGTTAACCTCATTATTTTAGGAAGCAAAGTAAATGACCTTTACGTCTATCTAAACGAGAAGTTTGATTCGTTTATGGTTTTCGGTGTCGGCTCACTAAGTCTCTGACATATTTAGTCTTCGTATGCATTTACAAGAGATTGAGGTCTGTATCTAAAAGCTGCTTGAGGCATTTATTCCCTTCGTAAGGAGCAATATTGCCTTTAATTCCTACATGAACTGCGGCTACAATCACATTCAAGTAGCTGCTTTTTGTGATTACGTAAAATTTAAGGACAGGGTTTTTCCTGATTTGGTAGCCTTGGAGTGATGAGGTAAAATTCTTAGATACAGAAGCCTTTCCACTGAGTCGAGCTCTCTTTTGGCACTTCGATTGAGCAAGGCAAGCTTGACTTTCCCTGATTTGGTGGTGTTATAGGCATGAAAAGGAATTCGGGAGAGTTGGATAAAGAAGCATACCGATAGAAAGAAAGGCATCTCGTTTTTGCAGTTCCGAATGGAGTAAATGTTTCAAACAACATTCACACACTGACTTCAATTTTTTCTGCAACCACAATCACGATTCAAGCACTAAAAGATACAAAAAAGGAAGATCTCATGGGCTTCCAAAAATAGGAAAGAGATTAGTAGAATTGCGGATGGAAACAAAACAGGAAAATAAATAAAGAAATGTAATAAATCCATTAGAAATCGGAGGCCGATTCAGTAATAAAGATAAGAAAGCTACAGTAGCTAGATCATACAAAGAATTTGTAAAGACCAAATCCTTAAAGAAACGAACTGAAAGAACGAAATACAAGAAAAAGATTGACCAAAAGGATCCGATTTGAAAAAGAGAATATCAGGTTCTGATAGAAGAGAAAAAGGACTCCTGTACAGAAATCACAAAGTTGTGTTTGAAAGATTGAAGACCCTTTGGGAAGGTGGGACACAAACATTATTACAAAAAACTTAATAAATAGAAAACATGACTAATGAAGAAATCCACTAGATCTACAGCGAACCAAAAACAAACAAAATGCACTATACAGTTCGCTCTGATAATAGGTCCGGCGATGGGCGGTGAGGAAAGTATTTTTCCTGGAACTCAGGTAGCCCCACTACAGCGCGCTCAATTGAATTTGACGCAGCGAAATTATATGTTGTTTCATTGAGTTAGCGTGCGAACCTAGTGACAGAGACGAATGCGAAACCCGAGGTGAACCAGTAGTGGGGGTACCGTTCGAGCGAAGATGAGGGGAAGTGGCCCTATTGGTAGAGGTCCTATTACCAGAGCCGACTGTATACATATGGTATTGGAATTTACATCTAGGAGCGCATTGTTGTTGAGTTGTTGATCTTCTCTTTTTCTTTCGTAATTGTACTAAAAATGCTCAAGACAGTTTTGAAAATGTGGGAAACGAAGATTATCCTAAAGTCAAGATATTGCTATTATTCTGTACACGATTGCAGTTGTCGGAAAAATACAAGGGAACAACGAAATGAAATTGATTACATGAACAGACTGCGAGCAAACAAAATTACTAAATTTTCTACATTGATCTAGTTCAAGAAGAATTTTCAAAATGTCATTCGAAATAATGTAATTTATGTTTTTAGAAATATATTTACTTTTTATTTGTGTGATTCCTGTTCCTCGTTAATCCTTCTGAATTAAAGTCTTTCGTCCATCATAATGGACTTTTTCAAAATAGCTCAAAATCAAGTTTTAAATTACAAAGTGTGGTTTGTATCACTAAAATAGAGGATATTTTATAACAAATTAATGTATTTAATTCTTTTACGCTTTAAATAAAAAAGAAAGGGTTAAGTGATATTTGTGTTTTATATGGATCAAATGTATTTTAGAATCAATGTAACGATGCTTATCGATCGTTTCGTTTCGTATCAATTCGAAATTACAGTGACCTTGTCGGAAAACCGCACACGCTATCATATAGGATGATTTGTTTTTATATTACATTGCGCTCAATCTCGAATCTACATAAGAAATCAATTAGATTGCTGAAATTCTTTGATATCTAGTAAATATTACAAGAAATCGAAATTCTATTATCCTTTGTAACCGATTGAGTACATTCGATGCCAAGATGGAATGAATTTTATGAAGTTATGAGTACATCTGTTTGAGGTAAGGAGTTCTTTATCAGATGGAATGGGTCAACTATTTTCTTCGAAAGAAAGACTGACATTGAAAGGCTATGTGACAACCGCAATAATCAATTAGAGAGCGTATTGATTAGTGTGACATAGAGAATGGCTGACCTATAAATGTTTTAAAAACAATTTTATGGTGTACATGCAACCATTTAATTCTGTCACGAAAGGCTTTTTTTTTTAAATAAGGAATAATAACTAACATTGGACAAACGAGTACATAACAAGCTGTGTAAACCGGATTGAAGCTGTCCCTCCTCCGAATTTTAATGTCGCGCCTTGCACGTAAGTGGGACAAGCAGTGGAGTGACGGCGTCAGTCCGGTTTACACTACTTAATAATAACTTATGCATTCGTTCGTTGAACCTTGTTGATGACATACAGAAAAGTTGTAATCATTTAGGAGGAAATATTTTTTGTTAGGTAGTTGTAATAGTGAATTATACTTATATGATAGTTTTCCACCACAATTAGGTCAATTAAACAAGAGTGACTGAGATAATAGTTATATCCTCAGAATGTTTACAAACGTTTTCAGAACACCTTCATCAGTGAAAATATAACTAGATAAATGTATAAACACACATTTGTTTTTTGTTCGGGAACTATCAACATCAACAAATAACTAAAGCCAAGGATTTCTTGACATCTAGGATCTGTAAAAAAATTCTTATAATATAAAGAACTGCATGCAAATGCAAACTATGCAAACACCAAAAACAAAAAAACATACCAAAAAATCTTTGTCAAAACCTTAACAATTCTGTTCAAGGACTAGGGAAAACCCGAATTAAAAACCTAGTCAAAGGTTTCCTTCTTAAGAAATGTAAATGTCATTTTAATCAATTACTATATGTATGTACATATTGCTTAAATTCTGAACATCGTTTCTGAAATTAATAGTTTTAGTAACTGTCTGTATATTTATCATTTCGTATATTAGTTCTTCTTCATAATTTCAATTCGTCGAACAAAGTTTAAGGCATAATCCACGTTTCCTTTGGCAATACGTACATCGCAGAGAACGCACTACCAGACTACCTTCTGTTATGACTAACGGCAATAGTGCTCTAGATGACCCTGTTGAAGTCGTTAATGGATTTGCAGATGTTTTTCGGGTATATATTTGCCACCTAATAGCGATGAGGATGAGGCTTATCCTACAATTCCTTGGTGTCTGCTCTGTATCGGATAACGATATTTTGCATAGTATAATGCAGCTTAAATCTACTTCAACAGCGGGTGATGATCAAATTCCTTCATTTCTAATTAAGGATTGTCGCATGGTGTTAGTGCGTCCGCTGAATATATTGTTTAACTTGTGCCTAAAGACATGCCAATTTCCTGTGCGCTGGAAGTTCACCCGAATTATACCAATATTTAAAAAAGGCGATAATTCGAATTTAAACAACTACAGACCCATATTAATTCTTTCAAATTTCTCGAAAGTATTAGAGCACATTCTGTACAAATATATTTATGTTAATCAGCAAATTTCAGCGGTTCAGCATGGTTTCATGCGTGGAGGTCTACTCTTACTAATTTGCTTTGTGTAACTTAGGATATTTGTTCAACACTGGATTCTGGTGGTCAAATGGACATAATTTACACGGATTTTGCGCGTACATTTGTTTCAGTTGACCACAACATTTTACTCCTAAAATTAGACCAATTTGGTTTTAGTGCCGATTTAATATCTTTACTGAAGTCTTATTTATCCAATAGACCCCAGCTGTGTAGGAGGAAAAACTGTCTCAATTTCTCATATAACATTGATAATCATTTATTGCGCAGTGACTCTGAGATTACCGATTTGGGTGTTGTGTTTGACACAAAGTTAACTTTCACTAGTCATGTCATGAGCTTGTGCCAGTCTTCCAGCAGAACATTGGGATTTGTTATGCGGTCAGGTAAATATTTTAGTAATCTTGATGTCATGAAGAACCTATTTTTGCACTTGTACCTAGCAAACTTGAATATGCGTCTATTATCTGGCATCCTGTGTATACTTCTTACGAGCTTCAAATCTATCCAAAAAAGATTTCTTAAGTTCCCGATCTACAAGCGTGATGGGGTGTATCCCTTACGCGGAATGAACCATGGTGAGCTTCTTCTGGATCATGGAGTTGATTCTTTAAGAGCTCGGCGAGAATAATGTGCAGCTAACTTTCTCAGCAATTTATTACACAATAAAATAGACTGTTCCTGTATACTTGAGATGGTTAACTTTCATGTGCCTCGGGCAGGATCCAGGCATTGTACAACTTTCCAGCTTCCCAAGTGTAGAACAAACATAATGATCAGAAGCCCAATTTACCATATCAGTAAATGTGCTAACAGACTCTTTAGTGATATTATGGTCGATACTCGTCTGTAGCTCTATAACGTGTGGATTTGTAAGCACAAGTGCTTTTTCTTACTTTGTTATAGGTATGCATATATTTTACTATGGCTATATATTTTTCTATGTATATATATATATATGTAAAAACTTTGGTACTGCGTATTGTGTTTTGGTATTTCATGTATAATTTTCTCTTTTTGTTGATGCGTCCGTCTTGGAGTTTCTGTTTGGCGCTTAATAAAGTATTATCATTATTATTATTATTATTTTCTGTTTTTAATATACTTGTGTTTTTAAAATCAAAGTAATGTCACAGATTTTGATATTTGTTATACCGCTATATATCATATAAATTATACATTTTACTAGTTATTTAATGCATTAATTACGAGAATATCCAGAGAACTATTTTATTTAGTTCAACATTTTAACGTGTAAAAAGGTTTGAAATCAATAAAATGTACTGTTAATTGGAATAAATTTCGCAGGAAAACCAATAAAATGAGGACGATATCATAGCTACGAGCTGATATTAATAAAATGTGTATTTATGGATAATAGACGTACACACAGCTCATAAAGTTAGGAATGCAATATTTGATCAAAACTATTTCGTTGTTGAAATGTTCGGAAATTGTTATGTATGATCAGTGTGAATTCGACTACGGCCTTCAGTATATTTTTTTCAGATATTTTGGATCTGATTGAATTTTTGCCCGCTACTATTTAGTGTGGAATAATAACAAATATTTTGGGCCAAAAGTTTTCTGTTGATTAATTAATTTCCCAGAAACCTAAGCATGTACGTAAATACTAGAGCATGAAATATGCATAACTTTAATTTATAAATTTAATTTGTTAATTTAATGGTGAAACCTGCAAGAGTATGTGGATCGATCGCGTATGTAAAATGCTGTCTTTTGTATCCTGATATTCCCAAGATTGAGGCTGTTCCTTTTCAAAAATGCACAACCCTATCACAATTTCAAAGAGCTTCCGTATAAAGTGAACGAAGTCGCTCTGACCAACGTATACTTCCTGTAAAAGAGAATACTTGAATATGAATATCTTGTCCAGGCAGACATGCCGTGGTATTTGGACAAAAGGACAAATAGGAACGCAAGACAATGAGTATCATTAAATATGATTGAAATCAAGTAACGTTATTGTAAATGGCCGCTAATCCTAACGCATTTTACTACTGAATTAATTAAATTATGAGTAGGTTGCGGAGTGAGCAGTAGGGTCAAATTTGTTTAATAGCATTAAATTATGTATCTAATATTAAATAGTGTGGACGTATCAATTAATTAACCCTTATAATTGACGAAGCCATCTTAAATATTCATTCACTCGTGGTTGTATTTAAACTGCAATTGCATAATTTATATACCGGAAATGCGTAATAATAACAGCAATAAAGACACATTAATATTAGTAATAACGATGTTAATAATAATAATAACAGTAATAGCAATTCCAACAATATCAATAATAAACTGTTACACCTCGAAATAGGTATATCTTTTACAGTACTGCGTATGCCCATATCTAAAGTATCTATATCTAGGGAAAAAGCATCAGAAATAACACTCGAGAATCAAAGTATGAGGTTATAGGTTTTATGTTAATAAATTCTTACATATATGATCTAAACCAGGTATGGGCAACCTCCAGCCCGCGGGCCACATGCGGCCCTCGAGTAAGATTTGTCCGGCCCGCTACTGAATTCTTTCGTTGCATATTAGCACGGCCCGTCTAAACTTAATTCATAATGAATCATAAGGATACTACAACAATGTATATTTTCAAGATTACTCGCAGCATAAAACTCCTACAAAAAAGGTTGCCCATGTAAACTAAATATTAGGTTTGAAATGCTTAGCGTTATAAGGATCTGTGCTTGTCTATCTACGTAGATGTATTTATGTATGTATATATGTACATATGTATGTATATCTCCGCAAATTGAGAGTCAAATTCGGTACCCATTGCGGTACAATTTTATATCATTACAGATTTAGATAATATCGATAATACATCTCCAATTTTAATACTTTATGTGTTACACACAATTCCCAGAATAGTTTGCGGATTTTGTATTTAGATAGGCATCTCTGTAAAGGATAGCATTGGCATCGCAAGGAATTCGGATTCATGAGCGGTAACATATTTGCCCGAAACTATTTTCTTTGGGTCAAGAAACACATTTCGCTGGATATTTGCTTAGATGAAATAATTAGGTGTTAGTGAAGAAGTTTTATGGATCACACTCAACTTGACAAGCAATACTTATGCAAAGGTTTCTTCGTTGATAAATGCGAAATTTTCACTTAAAAAAGTACAACAAGAATTAAAGTTAAACCCTGAAATAAAGCAACTTCAACCACAACTGGAAGTCTTCTGGAACGGGGTTGTTTCTAAAGGACAGTTTGTCTATTTCCAACTTTGTATATCGCTTTAGTAACGTATGGGCAGCATTGGTGCTTCAATTTCTGCAAAATTGATAAGTTTCAAGTTGCGAAAAATATCGAAAAAGTTAAAACATAGGAGGGTTTACACGCTGTGCAACACCAGTTATTGTTGGTTGACGTTTCGTGATTTTATTTAACTTTTGGTAATTCATCACCGCCAGAAAAATATTGGTTTGCAGGATTTCATCGTAGTCATGCGTCTGTCATTGGCTAATTGCACGAAGGTCGACCAAAATCGGATGTTATTCCAAAAAACATTGATGCCGTGAGCAACATGATTGAAGAAGATCGGCATGTGACTTACAGTGAGATAGAGGCGTTCATAGGTATATTAATGACTGCAATATATTTCATTTTTTCCACTAAATTCGGCATAATTTAACCCAAGTTGAAGATCGTGTTAATTGGTGTCAGCAAATGCTCAGAAGTCCATAGATGATATCGTAACAGGTAACTAAACATTAATATTTTCGTATGAATTGAAAACTAAGCAACAATCCGCTTAACCGTTTGGGTGTTCCAAGATGAACTGAATCCCAGAGAAGTTGCTTGTTCACGAAGAATTTCCAAGAAAATGATGACGTGCTTCTTCGGTTGTACTAAACATGTCGCAACCATTCTTTTAGAGCAGGCATGGGCAACCTTTTTTGTAGAAGTTTTATGCTGCGAGTAATCTTGAAAAATATACATTTTTGTGGTATCCTTATGATTCATTATGAATTAAGTTTAGATGGGCCGTGCTAATATGCAACGAAAGAATTCAGTAGCGGGCCGGGCAAATCTTACTCGAGGCCGCATGTGGCCCGCGGGCCGGAGGTTGCCCATCTATATCTTAGAGGATCAAAGAACAATTAATGCTGAATGCTACACAACAATTTGTTTGCCATAAGTCAGAAAAGACAACTGAGAACCTCGCACTATTCTGCATCATGACAAAGCCAATTCTCACACAGCATGTCAAGAAATTGATTACTTGGAGCAGAATCAATGTCTCGTTGCTCGTATTCACCTGATTTAGTCTCTAATGATTTCTTTCTGTTAAATTGTAAACGAAAAATGCGCGAATAGCGATTTCCAGCACCTCAAGAACTTGTCGAAGCTTTGAAAAATATTGCGTTTGAGATACCAACTTCAAAGTGGAAAAATGTTTCGAGAATTGGTTTGAACGCATGAAGAAATGTATAAGGCTTAAGTACAAATATTCTGGAAAACAATAGAACAGTGTGTTCCAAGATATTTTTGTCCTTCGTAGTTTTTGTAACGTAACAACTTAAAAGGCGCCCCTTATATCGAAACGTTGTCTTGTTAACAGTAAGTTTTTATATTAAATTCAGGTAACACAACTTGAGATATGATGATACAATGCACTTAATTTATGCACATCACAGATTATTTTACAACCGTTTGTCGCACTTTTGCGTAGAAATACATTTACTGTGTACTAAGCAGTTTTGAAGTATTATCGACATATTCTAAGGTATGCCTTCATATCACTCTATATTAATTATAAGCATATGTCGTGTGCTCAGCTGGGTTTTTTATGATTAGCATTCAAGTACAACCACGCCCATTACTTGCTTCAGCTACGCTCTAATAACCTAAAGTAAAAAAGATTTGGTATGAATATGAAATAAGTATCATTACGTAGTAAACATAAAATTTTAATATGTGACGATAAATATGTCATGTTTCAATGTCGAATTGAATGGAGGAACGGTATAGGTGCAAGTGCAATTTCATTTGCTATACACGAACAAATCATATATGTTTTTGTACAACTCGATCTTTTCGCTAGCTAATTTTACTTCTTGGTCGTTGGAAGTTCGAGTTATGAAAGTTTAGCTGTATATATTTTATGCGCCATAGTCAAAAAGCGGAATAAACGAAATAACATCTTATTTCATTAGAAATATGAACTACTATCGCTGGTTTCTTGGGAAATTACATCAGCTTGAACTTTTAATGGACGAAAACAGCTCGGAAGAATTACGTAATGTAAGAAGGATGTTATTTCTTAATTTACACACGTATAACGAGAACGTTTCGGAGAAAGCTAGTAAAGCTCCAGTCCTTTCGAAGAGCGCAAGGGTGCTATAAAGCAAACACAACAGTTGTACTTGAGCAAAGAACAGTATTGTATCGGATTTATTGATGATTGTCGTGACGAGTGCTGATGCAGTTCCCTCAAGATGCATTTTATTTTAAAAGTACAGAGAAAGATATACAGATAGAAAGTCGCTAGGCCAACTTGAATTGCGATGTGTTGGTACCTTTTTCGAATCTATGTATGAAAAATTATATACATAATTTTGGAAATTCATGAATATATCTTAGAGAGAAGAGATTTTAAAGGTAACAGAATTTCTTTTCTGTCGTGTGTAGCTCATTATCAGATACAAAAGTACGTTCTGACACTTATTCAATTTTTTAAATTACTGGAGGAATATTAGGTCCACAACTTCAGCATTTATCGTAAATATACTGTTAAAAAGAACAAATTCCATCTGATTTATTAATTACAAGTTCCTTATTGTATTTGGTATAAAGTACAACTTGAAATTGTGCATCTAGACCTGATTTTTGTCCACCAGTGCCCTGTCCTAAAAGCAATATATTATAGGTTTTTACTGTAGTTTTGCGATTAGAATTTAGAGATATATCGCGAGCTTTTCCTTAGCTTTTACGTTGCTCTGCATGCATTTTTTCGACAACAGATTTGCCCAAAATTTTCTTTATTACACCATCATTATTTAGAAAAAGTAATTGAAAACTAGTTTCAATAAGCGCACTTTTAGAGACTCAATATTACCAAACAATAAATGGAAAACGTATAATTCGCAATCGAAGGAACTTAAACAGAGGTTCGTTACTTAGGCCGCTTTCAAAGAAAACTGTGTAATGGCTTGCATTGCAAGAACGAATTGCATATACCAACAAATGTTACGCACGGGAGCCATTACACAGCTTTCTTTGAAAGCTCCCTAAGTAACGAACCTATGTTTAAGTTCCTTCAATTGAAAGTTATGTTCTGTTCTTTACATTTATTCTTTAATTTCTATAATTATATAATTTTTTGTTTAAAAGCTGGCGGAGAAGCCCATAACTTTAAGCTATTTGATAATCCGATTTCCCAAGTAATATTTGATTAAGATTACTCAAATGAGAAGTTTATGATTTCGACGAAATACTTAGCTGCATACGTTTCTGTTTGTTATTTGATTATTGTAGATTTGGCGCGAATCACATATCGTGACTGAAGATAAAATATTAAATCTGATTGTATTACGCAAAATGCGTCATCGATCTGATATTTTCCGTAATTAATGATATTGTCATTAATTTAAACGAATTTCGTTGCTGGTAATAAATGAGATTAAAAGTATTCATGTAAGTGTTATTCTTTACCGTGAAACTTAACTTATCCGAATAAATAATAAACGATTAAATGATGGAAGTAACGTTAGCTTATTGTAAGCTTCGCTACTCCCACTTACGGTTTAATTAACTGACAATTGTAAATATCGGCAAATTGACATTGTAAACTGTAACACGGAGATTATTTAATCCTGTTAATTAAAAAGTTTTCCGCCTGGAATATTTTGCGAATCGATTTAGAGATACACCCAGGAAATAAAGGCTAATATACCAAAACTATTACGCGAGAGATGAAAGTTAAGCGCTGCATTTTTAGATTAAAATAATATATTTAGGGACGGATATCCATAACAAATGCAAGCAAATAGGAGTAACAAATAAAGGTATTTTTAATTTCTAAAGAGAAAACAGCCAAAAGTTTGCAAGCTCTAATCACTTCCACTGTACTCACTAGCGGTATATTCTCTAATTAATACGTCAAGATTCCTCATGTCGTTGTAGACTGTTCAGATATCTAGTTATTCACTTTGATGTAATATGCTTTTAAATGTTAATCATTGTGGTTCTCTGAGGTGCAAATATTATATCTCCACAAAGCATGCTTGAATACAATTATATAATTGTTAAAACCATATTTTAGTTCCAAAAACATTATATTCCTCTTTCTCATTGCTCAATGTTACAGCACTTACAAAGTTTTCTATGTTTACGACACTAACCAAAATGATAATCATTCATTAGTTTCAAAACATAAAGAAAAGTAAAGGAGAAGCGACAAAGTTTATACTCGTTCTGTAGAATAAGAATGCGATGAGATGCTTGATGCTTGGGAACGGGCGGCAGCAACTTCGCTTTGTCAGAGTAAGCATTACATTGGATGTGTGTTTGTAATTTAATACATCATTTATATTATTATTACTAGCAAAAATAGCAGTAACAATAATTTCCAACCTCGAAAAAACAGAACGTTGCCTTCGACAAAATCTATATTGCTGGAGTATTAATAAAAATTGATTATCTCTTTGTCCGAGGGTCCCTATTTTTGTAGTATTATCAGTAAAATGAACATACAGTCAGAGACTAAAGTTTAAATACACTAAAGTGAAGATACACAAACATCACTTAAAATGAAAGTAAAGCATTTTAACCCAAATGGACGTACGCGGCTTATTTATAGTTGAATAATAAACAGCAACGAAAACTAAAAAAAAATATTTTGTCGCATGGATAACAGCAAATTCGCCAGAAATAAGAAAGTACGCTGGACAAAAGTTTAAATACAATACAAAAGATATATCCCTTTTGGCTGGTTTTAATTAAATTGGAAAATGTAAACTTAAATTAATATTTAGTTAGTCGCCTCAAGTTTCAATGACTGCCCCTAGACGACCAGGCATACATAGAACTAAATTTTCTGTTTTGGATATCGTGATTTCTGACCAGATCTTCGTTAGAGCCTTTTCAGGGTTTCCTTGCTTTCTACAGTTGTATGATTCAATTTCTCGACCCAATAATTCCCAAACGAGCTCTATTGGGTTTAAGTCCGGTGATCAGTGAGGACTATACAGTTGATGTGGAGCATAATATAGTAAACAATCCTTTACCAAACGCGCGGTATGCTTGTGGCCGTTGTCCTGTTGGCATATCCAATCTCTTCCCATACCCAAATTATGTAGAGGACACTGCAAATGTTTCTTCAATATACTTTTATAGAGGTGTGTGTATATATCGGCTAACTTTGGTGAACTTATTTTCGGATTTATCTCCACTTCCTTTAAGGGAAGGCTAACATCTCGGCGTGAAAGTTTCTTGGGCCACCCAATTCTGGGCCTGTTTTCCACTGTTTTGTAAATTTTATATTTTCTTATAATAGTTTGCACACTTGCATATGATAAATTCAACACTTTGCCCATATTTCGATAGGATTTGCCTTCTTGAAAATGTTTAATTATTAATTTTTTAGACTACACTCTATTTGCTTTCCTTAATCCATTATTTTGTTTTTAAGACGACCCATGCTGATCAAATCAGGACTAATACTGACTAAAACTGCGTAAGTGAGTGAGTCAACAAATAAAGCAGTATTTTGTTCGGAAAAAATACACAAACAAGTGCAACACAAATATCTTTTGTATTGTATTTAAACTTTTGTACAGCGTATTTTTTGTTTTCTGGCGAATTTGCTGTTATCCATGCGACAAAATATTTTTTAGTTTTCGTTACTCTTTATTATTCAACTACAAATAAACTGCGTACTTACATATGTGTCAAAATGCTTCGCTTTCATTTTAAGTGATGTTTGTGTATTTACACTTTAGTGTATTTAAACTTTAGTCTTTGACTGTATATTGATTTTATTGATTTTTATAGTCACAATTTCAGTATCATACATTTAAATATATTTTCCTTCCAACAACAATCTCAACTTTACTTTTGTTCAGAAACTATGGACGCAGTTGAGGTGGAGCTGAGAAAACATATTATCTGCTGAAGCCCTATCCGCTTCAGATCAAATTACTATCGAAAATTATTGTTTTGGCGAACTATTGTAAACAAGAACTGCATATTGTTTTTTACCTCAAACTGTACTCTTAGTATATGCCAGAAACTTGCCATAATGTATGAAATATCATGTAACGTTTCATTTCAGTTAAAGGGTATATAACAATATTGCTTCAGAACTTTAGTTTCAATGCAAACGCTCGTGTAAAACGTAAATCAATAACACTTGTTATTTACGCGTGAAAGGCAAACGTTTTCAAATGTATGGAAGTGCTTATTTTTAGATCTGTCGAGTTTCATTTTAAACATTTATCTTTTCTAAAGAGAACGGCTCGTTTTGCAATTCACTTTGATGAGCCGTTTTTATTTATGTTTTCATACTTAAAAGATTCCTTCATACCTTTAGCTTTTGACGTTCCAAGTAAGTAACTAAGTAGCAAAGTGTATGCCCTTACTGTTGATGGACGAAAATATAATCATTTCATATTATAGCAATTTAATTAATTAATAACAATACGTTATTATTAGTCACTGTTATTAACTTTCTTCAAATGTAGATTTGTAGATATTGTCGTAAGCAAAAGTAAAGCGAAGAAGTACAAAACGTAATATCACACAAATGACGTTAAATAGTAATAAAAAGTTTGAAAGAAAACACGAAATGAAACGGAGTGGAAGTTTTAACTACGCAGGAAGTAAACAAAAAGCAAAGCGTCCTTTTTTATTTATGCGGTGAACATATTTTCCCAAAACTGTAGATATTTTATTTATTTATCAAGCATATAGTATGTATGTATGGATATATGTATACATATATCTCGAGGGAATTACATTTTTCTAATTCTAAGTTTAAAAATTCATATCTGCATTTATTACTAAGAACACGTTTTTATTAAAATACTCCAAATTAAATTTTTCTTAAAACACTTAAGTGAAATCTTGAAAATAGTAGTGAGAGATTTGTTTAAATTGGATAATATTTTCCGATAAGCTGATCAACTAGCTTCTTATATCGAAGTTGGTGTAATAAACGCAGAATTATGTTATTTGAGTTTGCTTGGAAGCAATAACTGAGATAGCGTGTTCTAAGGTCGACCTCTCCTCGAGTCGAAGCCTTACGGCCCCAGTGGCTCACGTCCTCTTCGTTGGACTACAGAATAGACAGAAGCGACAAGGCGTGTCGGTAGCTTTGATGTTCATGTGGTCGATTTGAATGGCCTCGGAATAGCTCAGAAGTTAGCTAACCCCATTTTGAAAATACGAAAGGCGCACATGTGTTCGTATTAATTAAAAAATATTAGAGTTTTGGATATGTTAAAAGAATAGTATTTGCTAAAAAGTCAAATCAGTGATACACAACAATAACCGTATATTTTAATTTTAATGTATACACACCATCCCAGAATAATAACATTAATGAAGCTAGGCAAATATAACACTTTTGTGGTATTTAAAACATGGTTCCCGGCCATGCGCATACAAAATTGACCACAAGATTTTGACAAGACTTTGTCGCTTCTGTCTATTCTGTGGTTGGACGGCTACTCTCTCGCCGCCCTGAAGGTATGTGGGAGTAAAAACCGGAATTATGAAGGTCACGGCTTAGATGGCGGGTCGGAGATCTTGATTAGTTTTGTCCATCTTCAGGATTGATAATGTCTTGAAGGACATCTCGGTCGATCCGGGTCCAACATCGCCAGCTCCTTAACCGGTCGATGCCCTGAGTCCTCGGCTCGCCTCCACGTTGACGCCGCCAAGGCACGCAGATGGTCGTTCAGTGCGGGGATTTCCAAATCAGCTTGTATGCGGTCATTTCGCACGTACCATGGGGCGCCGGTCAGGATTCTCAGGGTACCTTATTTTGTAGGGCGGTAAGGGTGGCGATGTGGCTGGGAGCAGCCGTTGTCCAGACCAGCGCGCCGTAAGTAATTATGGGCCTCAGGATGCTGAGAATAGCATGTTAAAGTGGTTATTAACACTAATTAGTAATACTATCATTATTTGCAACTACTATGCAGTCAGTTGTAAGTCTAAAGACAAAAGTGAAAGGACGAGGAAATCGGTATTTATAAATAAAGAAACGGCCCTCGTGTTTACGGGCTGCGCCTGTTTGTCCTTCCGTTTAAAAACTCCCTTTCAAGGTTTGTTGGATCTTAAAACGTTCTCCCAAACTTTCTTCCATTAAAAAATTCTTTTGCTCTCCAGATTTATAATATACATATTTACCAGGATTGTGAAATGGAATCCACTCTTATCTTAGCCCAAAGTTTCTAATAACAATGTTATGTGTTCTGTTACAGTGAATGTCTTATCCACCATAAATTCAAAGAAAAAGTCTACTTATATAGTTCTACTTCGGTAAGTAAAGAAACACATTTAAGGGAAGTCAAAAAGGATTTCTTATAGTGAACTGGATGCGTACAAGTTAAATTGAACGAGAAATCGCACAAAGAGACAACGCAGACGAATATCTATGCAAGAAAGTGCGAAGGGTCTGAGGAAAGGGTAGAGTTCTTTTTAAGTAGAAGTACTACGTCTGAATTTGAATATTTATGTAGTAATCGGTAAGGTATAAGTTATTGTGGGTAGATTTTCTTTTCCCTAGACATGTTAAAACAAATATTATAGGTCAAGGGTAGTTATAACAGGTGATTAGATAATTCAGCAATATTGTTGACATTGGTGGTGTACATCCTTTTGTTTTATATTTGCGAGGGCTTAATTATTTCTGTTTATAAATAAATTTTTGACATATGGTATTCCAACACAGATTGCGTGGTGTTTCTTTTATTGTGTATAGACATATGTATACATATGATATACATATTCATCCACACTAAAATTTAATATAGGTCTACTCTGCATTTCATACAATTAAAACCTCGTTGTACCTACTATCTGCACTTATTTCTATTAAAATCGGTTAATAATAAATTCCGATCATTTGTGATATGTTATCAGGTTTTCCAAAATATTAAGGATGGTTAGCTAAATTTGATTTTATTTCAATTAAATTTTCCAATACATACAGGTACATATGTAGTCCGTAATATAAATACCAGCCAATGTCCAATAACTGTATTTTCTGTGTAACTTGGAATACAATCATGGTTAGCCGAAAATACATTACAATAGTCGTCGAATTCAAAATTGGATTATCTTTTTAAACTAAAACAAACTAAAGCTTGTTCAATTCTGGTTCGAAAAAATAATTGCATACTAAACATAACAAGATTTTTACCTGTCGTGTAACTATATTATCGTACGTTTGCATAAAATATTTATTACACGTAGGTATGCCTCGCCCACTTCCAGCTGTACATAAATTATAATTATGTATATTTTAACGAATAAACGCTGTTTTCCCAATGAACGGATATTTCATGAAATTTTATCCAAAATTATACTTAACGTACATATGCAACCTACGCATATGCATAGTCTTTTTAAATTCATAACATCCACCTGCTCTCGAGAAAATCGTTTTAGTAATATTGCACTTTAGACATAGTGTAGCCACTCTATGTTTGTTCATGCCCTGAATTTGGGGGATCATATCCCTTATCGAACGACACAAAATCAGACTGCAATATAAAGTAGCCTGTCTAGAAGAAATTTGCTTGTTATCGTTCTAAAATACAAGGAATGTTTCGGATGTTCTAGAAATTTGGCTCTAGTTCAATGTCCGCAACATGTATCAGGAATGTCCGAGAATCTAAAAGTGCGGCAAAGTACTGTAAATAAAAGAAGCGTTGCTGCCGTGGAGAACCTACTGGAAGATAGGCGAATAACCATTTGTGAAATTAGTGTTAATGTAGAAATACAGCAGGTTCATAACATGTTAGACGAACGTTTTGGCGTGAGCAAAGTTTGAAGTTGCTGGGTGCCAAGGCTGTTGGGATCGGAACAGAAACTCAACAGATCCAAAAATGCATCCAAGTTCAATACATTTTACCACGTTACGGCAAGCAATTTTGGTAATGAATAATAACTAGTGATGAAACTCGGATACCTTACTTCAATTGTGAGGCTTAAAATCAGTCAAAAAATGGCGCAAATCCGAAGAAGGACCTTCGCTTAAAACACCTGCTGTTTTAAACGGGTATAGTATATTTCACATATCTTTAACAAACTTAAAGAACTAGACAATGTTTCTATAATTAGTAGTTATATTTGTAAACAAAATAATATTCGTATGTCTAATAAAAATGTCATCAATAAAGCTGGATAAAATTTACAAAATATGACGTAGATTATAGCCACACATGAGGATGTACCTAACATATTCTGAACTTTCTCTGAATATTATGTTTCCTGAAAAGGCACTGGAATCGGAAATAAAAAAGAGTATATATACAGCGCTACAGAGCTTAAAGGCACCTGGCTTCTAGATTCAGAGTCATTTTTTCCACCCTTTTCGACCTTATGCCTTGTCCCTCCAGCCCTTTATTCCGGTCTCTTCCAAATCTCTCTTCACCACCTCCAACCATCTCATTCTTGGGCGCCCTCTTCTCTTTTTCCCACCTTCCCCAGCCTCCTGTACCCTCTACACGAGTCTTTGGTTTGGCATTCGAATGATGTGTCCTACCCATATTAATCTTTGAGTCCCAATCTTGTTTGGAATACTTGGTTTTCTGAACATATTCATTACCTCGGCATTTATTGTTCTCCTTCATTGGCCCTCAGCTGTTTTAATTCTCCCAAATATCTTTCTCAGGACTTTCTTTTCCCAAGCTCCCAGTTTGTTCCCTTCGTGTTTGGTCATTACCCATGATTCGCTCACATATAGTACAGCAGACCGTTTATATGCTGGCAGATTTGCAGTTATTGATACATTCCTTGATTTTAGAATTTTTGTTAGGGACCCCAACGCTCTACTTCCCTTTAAAATTCCTTTATCTATTTCCTTTTCTTCTTGAGCCTTGTTTGTTATTGTTACTCCAAGATATGTAAATTTCTCCACTTACACAAGACTATATTACGAGTATAAAAATATTCAAACTGTTGTTGGTCGACTTTCCCAACGAATGAACCAGGAATTAATTCTATAACAAGCCTACCTAAATTGAGTACCGATTCCATATCTTTTACTATATCAAGCCAAAAGTATGGTTAATACTCTTCAATTAAGCTCTTGCCGTCAATCGAGTATCTGAGGCCTAGATCGCTATTCAGAGCATATAATATATTGTCCTGATGTAGCTCGCAGGTTGGTTTGTGTAAATGCATTATGAAAAATGCAACCAGTTGATGCTTCACGACACAATCTTTTTCTTGATTTCTTCATATTTTACTCTTTCTTACTATTAAGTTTTGAGGGAGGCACATCAAGCTGTAGTACAATTGTCTTCATCTATCTATTGGAGTAACTCTTGTTTGACTTTGCTGGAAAATGCTGGGCTAATGTCTGGCTACGAAGAAATTTATTTTCGAACCAAATTATCCAGCAGCTATGAGAAGAAACTATGAAACTTATCCGAGATATTGTGCCAGTTACGTAAATCAAAATAATATACGTAATAGAGATATTTCGATTTCTAATTATGAGTTTAAGCAATTGCCAACAAAAGTTTGTAATTTTGTGAACAACTAACCAAGCACTACAGGAATGAGAAATTAGCATAAAAGTGTATTAATCAGAATGTTTGATGAAAAATGGGACTTATTGAGTATTTCTGAATTGCACACACATCTATAAATAAATAAAATTTGAAATTGTGGGGAACTGCATGTACTTTTCAAAACTTAAATAGCTCAGAAATTTTAAATTTATACAATTGGATTCGGATGTTGCATTTTGTCTGCAATTTGAGATGGTTGCTGATCAGTGTCTATTGTGCGCTTCCGGCTTTGCTTGTCATCCTTCTATATTTACTACAGCAATTTGTTGCTCTCGACACTATAATAACGATAAAATTCAGAATAATAACAAGCATCCGTAAATACAAACCAGATGCCCTTACTAACTATGAAATAATAGTCTAGTTTTTATAAAAATTTAATAATTGATCATATTAGTACATACTTGTAGATTATAGTATTAGCTTTCACATTCCCGGAAAATATAACTTATTCCTATATTTATTACATTACATTAATTTCCTAATAACAATGGCAATAATATTGTATACTCCTATGTAATGGGAAAGTAGCAGTGTTTTTACCAAATAATTTAATTTATTTTCAAAGTAAGAGTATACGTTTTAGTACGAAGACATATGGGATAATAGACAATACAAAGATATAATAATAAATTCTTAATTAAAAGAAACTATCTTCGGCGGATTTATATACATACATACATACATATGTACTTTCGTCGATTTCTTATTGTTGGTGGAGAAGCGCTTGATACGTGCGGACAGGACTAAAAATTGGAATTCACCTTAATTTGTCGTTAACCGAACGTGTTCAGATTTAATCAAGTGTCCCACATATTTGACCTCAATTGATGACTTCCTAGTCTGCGTTCCTACAATTCATCGGAACTGTCTCTTCGATGCATCTCGAATTTTAATGTCTTACATCCGAATTAACGTCGATTCAATATTTCGATTCGATGTTAGGAATTGGTTTTAGCTTTAGAGCTTGGTGTTTTGAATTTGCCATATTGCATAGCGAAGAGTGCAAATATGTATACATGTACCTACATATAGGTATAACATAAATATATTAAACTTTCAAATTAGCCCTTATTTGTACTTATCCGACATAGTACGTATAAATATCTGATTTGAAAATGGATAAAGTGCATTGTTTCGATTGAAACAAAGCGAGCTGGTAGTCGATAGTAGAAGCTACTCTGAATATATGGAGCACACATGAAAGACGCTTTACCATTTGAAAAATATTGCTTTTTTGAACCTTCGACGTGAATATAGTATATACGGAGGTCGATACCCACAATTTGCCAAAGGAATGTAACGTATATTTTACTATAACTCAGAATTACGAAACAACTTATATTTCAAACTCCCAGAGGTTTGTTTATGCTTTCTTGAATTTAGTCTTTTCATTTTGAAGCGGTTAGGATAGATGCAAACAGTAAGTAAACTACTCGATTTAGTTTGTAGCCGTAATTAAATGATAAGATCTATTGCAAGTTGTAATTAGGTACACAAATCTTTACTTCCATTTGTAAATACAGTGAGAGCAAAGAGGATTATTGCGCCGTTTTACTGAAGAGATTGAGTTTCCTTATCTTTCTGAAATGAATGTATAAATTAATACCGACATTTTCCTTACTTATTAGGAAGTGTAATTCCCGTTTATGGAATATAAATTAAATTCATTTTGAAAACGTCACCCATGATTTAGTTCTTACTAAGGTTAACCCATGTTGGCAGCGGAATCTAAATTGATTTTATGCCGTAATCGGATTACGCGGAAATTTCTCCTTCAGCTGTTTTACTGAAATAATCAAATGATAATAAACGTTCTGGCAAATCTATTTACATACATCCGGTTGTTGACCTCCCCTAATCCACTGTTAATCTACTACGAACCATATCAGTTTGGAATTAATTTCTTAATTTATTCTGTTGTCACGTGAAGATGGATAATTGGTATTTATGCAATCTAATTCTAAAGTACTAGAAGCCTAGAGGTAGAGTATTATTCCTAATATAAACACAACAGTTGCCCTGCTATACAATTATGTAAAATTAGCACATTTCGATGTCGATGTTGTCTTACACTGGGAAAACAGTTTTACCATAATTTTATATTACGAAAATTATACTATTATATCAAGATATAATTGTTCGAAAAATGTTTATGGCATTATACTATACTGTATGCTAAATCCCGTGAGTGTTGGACGTAGTATAAAGAACAATCTAGTAAATCTATTCATTACTTAATGTTTTCAACATTTATTTTTCATTCTTTTCAATTTTCAGACTGCAAGTAGGTAAGATGCCTAACTGTAACTTATTTTTAATACATCTCATTTTTCTATAAATTAAAAATTATAATTAAACTGTTTAAACATTATTGAGTAATGCACATATTTATAGCTTAATATTAATAAAATTATTAATAAATACCTACAGTAAATAAAAAATAAAATTTTCCATCTATTCTACACGTGTATTATTTTTTAATATAATTCATATCTAAAATAAGTAAAATTTATGTTTTATTTTGACATCGTAATAACTACTACTAAAAGCATCTGGTGTTCATTAGAACTTAAACATATTCCATACTAAACGCACATTGTTTTCTTGTAAGATAATTTATTCTAATAATTTTATAGTAAATACATATGTAAATATTCTTTATAGTTGCCCTATATATGACTATAAATTACAATACATTTTAATATAATTATTCTTACATATGCTATACTGCTTTCTCCGTGTGACAAATTTTCTAGATGGGAATATGAAGGAGTTTTATATAAAAACTTAGATGGAATTTGGACAGCAAGAGAAAATAAAAAAATTACAGGAAAAAGATCGCGAATAAACAGAAGCGACTAGGAAGGGGTGACCAGGTGAGGCAAAAATAGATTAAAAAGGAAAATACTCGGCGTAGATTGAATGAATTTTAAGGAAATGCAGAGACTTCCTTTATCATCATCATCACAACTAGCCCGTTCATTGTTAGACATACGCATCTACGAGCGGTTTCCATTTTTGTTGATCTTGAATTTTCCTCGCCCAGTTTAGTCCAACTATCCTAATTATATGTCCATCTCATTCCAGGTCTCGATGCAATTGTGGTACTTCACACCACTATCATTTTGGTCCACGTGTCGTTAACTTTCATCATGTGAATTACCCAACTCCATTTAAAACTTAGGATTCTTTGTGCCACATACTCTGTCGAAGGCTTCTGCCATATTCAACTGTTTCCTTTCTTATCTAATAATCGCATTTATCTTTCCATCTTTTCTCGAGTTTTCTTCAGCTTTTCCATGTTAGTAGTTATTTGTCAGCGTCTATGTGTCTACTATCTCCACAATAAAAGATTTCCTAGATCGCCACCTAAAGGATGGTACTAATTAAGCACAATTTTCCCACGGCGGGCTAGCCGAGTGCGCGATTGTAGCTACTACAGGAGTTTGTGGCAAAACAAGTTGTCTACTTCTGTAGAATCAAAATAGCTGCAAAAATGCACAATTAGTACATTATGGCCGAATTTCGTAATTGAACTCTCATATGTACGAACATCTAACACCCGGGCTTGTATAGAGCTTCTATAGAAATGAAAACTACTTCACACAGTGGCACTGATGAGCGGTATGACCGCGAAACGCGCGTCTGCGAATAGTGAAAGTAGTTTTCTAATTAAGCACGATGGTACTACAGTTAGTAGGTAATATGTCAGAAACAACCATAAAGCATCAGAAATAAGAAGCACGCTGCTTATAAGAGAAAGAAGAAAGCAGGCTCTTATTTTTCTAAAAATATCTATTTCCGACTTTGTTTTCCAGTTTCTTATTCACTCCTTTATCAATCAAGTGTTCTAACCCTGTTTCACTCATCACATCATCTCGTCTTCCTCTTGTTTATACTCTGTTACCATGTTATCATTATCTGTTCACTCTACGTCACTAAGTCACTGCAACCTTCTTGACTTAATTACCATATCCATTTTTGGTTGTCTGCAAATACCTTAGACTTCGTTGATTCTTCTTACATATGCTTCTCCTTACGTCTATCCTTCATTTTTATAATGCAATTTGTGTGGGTTGTTTCTCATTTTCACAAGGTTTTTACTATCACGTTTCTTTTTCAAACAATCGTACGTAACACAGACACAAGGATGTTGTACTCATAAGTTCTTAGTACCTACTTTCTTATATGAAAATCGCTGATCCGCTTTCTTAACTCTTTCAAATTATGCTTGATACCCCCATATCTATAGTTTAATAATAATTCACTTCTGAATTTTTTCTGAATCGTATCGAATTCACACTAAATTAATTTATTATTATTTCTTGGGTATAGTGACATTTTTTAATTAGAAAGAATGAAATTACCATATTACTTGACGCTTTGCTTTTATTTAGCCTTCTTTGGAAACTAGCTGACTTAAAACATCACTTCTTTTTAAATTAAATGTTCTACTTTGAGTTTTATATGATTTTGTAGTAGATTTAATGAAATCACATATAGAAGACTAACTGCTTGCTACATTCAACTTTGTTGCTATTTTTTGAAATTACAGTAATTCTAGTTTTCCCATTCCTCCGATATGTCCATCTTTTTCCATATGTCCACTACTAGTTCGCCATTTTTCATTGAACTGCTTTCTAGTAGATACACGGAATTGAATTGCAACTTTAGATGTAAAGGCATTACATTTTCCACTTATCGAACCTCTTCGTATCGAATGAATAATACTTACTCAAAAGCATGCTAGTGAATGTTCAATATTCTTTCAAAATAGTGCTGCATTAAGAAATCGACCTTCGAAGTAAGTAATGATGTATTAATTTATTCAAATATGAGATTGCGATTAGTGAATACAATAACACATTGGTTGTATTTGTTTCTTTACAAAACATCTGTACATCTTTGTAATTATGCTATGTGAAATATATCGTAGCATCGTTTAAATTGATTTCCGATGAGTATTCAATCTTAAATCGATTTGGTTCAAACCGTTGGGTTACTTATTGTACGTACAGTGTTAAACAACATCCATTGAAAGTCCTTTTTATAATTACCTTACTTTTCTTCGTAATTTTTATGCTTTGAAGAATTTTGAAGTAACGTTTTTCGACTTTAAAAATAATCATTTAAATAAACTTTCAAAGAGGAAGAACCTTAAGTAATAAACGGAACGACATTGAAACCGCTTTAATGCTTACAATTATTTAAAGGCCGTTAATTACTAAAATGGAACTTGTACCATGTATTTATCACGTAAACTGCGACAGGGTGGTAACGAGGATTTATGCTGCCGTAAATAAAGAAATTTAATTAAACCTTGTAAAATTAAAACCGAGGTGCACATCTTTTAATGATGTTGAAAATACAATTTGATTAGTAATAACTTAAATCCTATCATTCTTCTGATACATAGAGGCAAGGAGGAGTGTCAGTTTCTATATAAAATTTTATTGGTATTAACAATTAGCGTTTCGATTTTATGACGGGATATTTCTATAGGTCGATTATTTGAACTGGTGAACTGTTGTATGTTAAGTTTGCGCATCGCTTAAGTCTGATGTTTGTATATATGAGAATTCAATTAAGAGATTTCCCTAATATGTACTTAAATGCGCATTTTTTGCAGCTATTTACTTCTACACAAGTAGACAACTAAGTTGCCACGGACTCCTGCAAAAATGCGTATTTAAATACATCTTGGGGCAATTTCTTAATTAAATTCTCATATGCACAAACATCAAACGTACTAGCATATATAGTGCTTATCTGGAAATTGAAACTACCTGTCACAAAGTTGCACTGACGAGCGATATGGCCGCCAAACGCGCCTGCGAAGGATGAAAGTAGTTTTCCAATTACACATCGCCTAAGTCCTTAACCTAATCTATCTGCCTAGAAATGTTGAATTTGAGGACTTATTCTCACAAGATACTATGCATTTTTCCTTGATTTAACTGTTACCATAATTCCCGATCCTTAAACCAGTTCATACCTCCAACGTGTTTCTTGTTGTCTTAGCGTTAGTCGCTTTTTTCTGTATGAGACGGCCTCTTCTCAGTATTATCCATGTTTTATCGGCATGTAATGACGCATATCGCGTGGTTTTTTATATCATTTTATCTTTACCTTTAGAAGCACTATATATGAATTCATAGAATCTAGATGGCAGAGCACGTTAACTGGACAGCCACAAGGTGCCTGTGCAATAGCTTACTAAATAAGCACAAATTGCATATTGTACTGAGAATTTAGTTAATTTTTTTTTAAAAGTAAATTGCACCAGTCTAGCTCGTAGATAAAATATAAAAGCATAAATCATAACAATTTATATTTATAACTTTTCGAAATATTGAACATTAAATCAAAAAATTTACCTATTTTAGTGTGTGTGAAAGTATAAGTGTATTTTCCGTTGACGGTCCTTCATGTATCTCCTCTTTATCTGCATGGTGAGGTTCTTCTCTTACTAATACTTCTTCTTACTAATATTTCTTCTTAAAACCCCTTTTTCCTTTTGGAAATATATTTCAGACTTATTTATTGACTTTTCTCAATTTGTCAATTCCATCGTCGTTCACCAAACAAAACTTCATTTCTTTTACTTTTCGGCACGTCGTTATAGCAATTTGGAATTCTAGATTTTGAAATGTTTTAAGTGTATGTGTGTGGTATATATTTACAACGCTTTTCTATTTCTTAAAGGAATGCTTTCTATAAAATTTACATCTTTTTATTGGTAATTTTACTAATGGAGTATTACCATACTACAATATACTAATAATTACGGAGGGAATGATGTTTTGTTAATCGGGGACTGCAACAGTAGACTGCCAGATGTAATGTGAGGATAACAATATATGAAAGCGAAAATGACTTGGATACCTTACATACTGCATCATATCATTGCATATGGTTGGAATATGTAACAATGTTTTAAGACTATGTAGATAGGTTGCTAATTTCAATTCTTTAATATGGAATACATTTTCTCTTATTTTAATATGGAATAATTAATTTTTTAGCATTTAGCAGCAGATACATATAACGGATGTTCGACCTAATACAAGGAGTTACTCTAAAAGGATTCCGTTATATACATTTTGGAAATGCTAACTTTGTTGCTGACGAAACACGTCTGCTCAAAAGTGTTAATTTTAATAGAGAAACTACTCCCACTCCAACCCGTTTGAAATTTTCATTTAGTATCATTTAGCACTCTTCAAACAATTAAAAATCTGTCTTAATTTCTTATCTCCAATAGTTTCCAAGACTTTTGCACAAATTTCAGGGGATACTACATATTTTCATTAGAGCGCCCTTCACATAAAATTTTGATTTCTTTGGGGAGTTCGCGTTGCCAGTGTTCTCTTGTAAGTTTGTTTAATTAGTATTGACAAATGCGATTAGGTACTGAACATAAAAATATTGGACATGGTCTTCATTTACATTATTGACTTTGTTATACATGTAGTAGTATTTTGTGTAGGTGGAGGTGACAAGTCTGTGTATATTGTTCTTCTAATTTTAAGTTAAAAGTAAAAATAATATAAACAAAACTGAGCTTGTTAGTGCATATACGTGTGTTGAATATATCGTTCATTACTTCCTTTATGTTGGAGAAAAGAAACGAGATTAGTAATTGGCCACGAACATATTTAAAACACAGATTAAAGGAAACCGTATCCTTCTAGCACTCTGCTCTTTCCCTGCCGTAAATCTATTTGAACATTTGTGCAATATTCTACTCGTGTCGAGTCGTTGGAGCTAGTAATTAAATTCGCTAGAGTAAATCACGGCATCAAATATTCTCTTAACGTTCTGGTCTGCAAGAAGTGAGTTAAGTGTGTGAAACTTGTATCCTAATTAATACCCAAACGGCAGTAAAACTTAAACCTCTCCACCGGATTAAATGAGAATAGCAGTGAAAACGGACTTCCGTGAAAATTAAACGACTACAGTGAATTTGAGATCCACTCTGACAATAGAAGACACACTTTATAGCTGTGCCTGAACTATTTAATTATTGGTAATCAGTACTATATTGCAGGAGTACTATGCACTTGTAGCTTCACCCTCATTTAAATACGATTAATCATTTTCTGTATATTTCTTTCGACTGCCCTTTTACTCAATATATTTCCGTATTTTTCAAAAGATTACTACGCAGTTTGAAATTTTCTGCTGGAACAATTTATATACACTGCGTGACATGGGAATTACAGAACCAAGAAGGGCTGCGAATTTTTTTACTAAATTCGGCAAAAACGTTTACTTATTCTAATGTAATAATTCATTAAAATTTTGGTGTGATGGATTAAGTGGACATGGCATAATAATAATAATAATAATAATAATAATAATAATAATAATAATACTCTTTATTGCCTATATATATATAAAATATAATAAGTTTTCTCTAGCATTATTATCAGTTGTATTTCTTCCGATTCTTTTTTTCAATTTTTACCGTTTTCTCTTGTTTTAATTTTGTTTAAATTCTTTTAAAAGTTTAATTATCCCTAGAGCACGGCAACGTGAAACTTAGCGCCAGTTGGCCGAATTCAACAGAGGTTAAATTGTTGGTTTGCAAGAAGGTGGTTTCTCGTTTAGGGAAACTGCAAATTGCATTAACAGGAACCAATCCACCATTATACGCTTCTATCAGTCATGGAGTAGGGAGGATCAGGAACATACGAATAATAAAAAAAAGTGTTAATCTTTTGTCCTTTGTCTTTGAAATTTCAATATTACATTTGAATAGGTAAACGTTTCAGACAAGTTTGGTTAAAAATTTGCACCCCTTCTTGGCACCTTGTTGTTAGTAATAACAGTAATGAGTGTCATATTTTCTATCCTAATATAATATATATATATATATATATATGTATATCCTATATAATTTATTTAAGATTTATCATCTTTCCTTTTACAAAACTATAAATTGTTCGAAAAGAAGAGACCGATTTCTTAAATGATGAAACGGCGAGAAAGGTTCACCAAGGAGGAGTTATTGAGTTTGCATGAATTGGGAATAAAGTGCTTATGTAAGTTATCTTCCGAGTAAACGAAATAACATAATAAAGACTTTTGAAAGCAATAAAAAGTTTTAGAAACCAATTACTGCAGGAGAGCGACAACTGCGAAATCTTTTCTGCCATCTAAAAATCACAACGGCAAATAGAAAAAGGAAGTTGCTAGTTTGCTGACTCAACTGCTCAAACAATTTTAGTTAGATCACTTCGAAATTCATTTTTATAAAAGAGGCATTGCTATATGTACTTGCTTGCTTTTACAACGCGATTCTTCCTTTTTTATTCTAATTCTTTCTCATTATTTCTGCTTATTTCACTTTATTTTCAATCACGTAACATAAACGATGTTACTTTAATAACCCATTCAATTTATTACTACGTATATGTTCATATTCTTCAGTCTTAAAAACGTATTGGTGTAGCCAGGGAAAATCGTTAAATTTCTATGGTTCAGTGAAATTCAGTGCCAGCCGTTTTGTCGGAGATTATTGAATATCGGTAAAAAGTTGGTTTTGTTTATTATTTCCCAGTTGAGATACATCGTTACTCGTTCTTTTTTTGTAATATTAGAAGAGGGTTTAATTAATTAACGGAACGCGTGGTGTAAAAGAACAGGCGCCCACAATGTTCAATTAAAAGGAAAGTCAACAACACACATTTATGTACGTATTATTTCCTCTGCTTATTCGGTTTAAAAAACAAAAGTATGTAAATGCGATTAAAAGGCCGAACGTTATATTGTTAATGAGCGTGTAGGAGTATTATATTTTTTAATAATCGTATGTGTGCTAAATAGCATATTAAACAATTTGCTGAAAAAATATACAATGTTTAAATTTTCACCGTCTGTTTAGCTTGTCGCCTTACATTAACACTTCGTCTGGGAAAGAAATTCCCACCAACACACATGCAAATTTATTTGACTTGTTTTGGATCGCTTAGGATTCGATGATAAAAATTTAAGTAAAATAACTGGAGCAAGAGGAGGTAGACAATTACATTGTTATTTCGATTGAAGTACAATTCTTGTATATAAAATAAATAAAATTACCCTTACCCTTGCTCTCATTTGCAATTCTTGGTTTACATTAAGCCTTTCTGGTATGACGAAATTGTTAATCGCGTTAATTGCTATGCTGTCACTGCTATGCGAGCGTAGACAATAGAAACCAAAGAAGGAAACACAATAATGACAAAGCGGTTGGACAACCAAAGGTTGGTGTTGACTAATTATGAAAGTTGATTTCAGTTCCTGAGGCCTATAACTAATTCCTGGTGCATCTCCTTTCGGTGGTGTCGAAGATGTAGCAGATAAACTAGGTTCCATCCGCAGAAGACAATTTTTACGAAGACGAGATTCGTATATTGTTAAGCCAACTAAAATTTTGCTGCAACATGCTTAAATTCGAATCGAAGCTCGGGTGATGACTGAAAGAGGAGATCGGTGATGACAACGCCATTCTTTGAAGAAATTAAGGTCAGCCCTTATTTTTATCGTTTGCTTGCACGATGTGGGGACGAACGATAATACGAGTTGTTTTAATAGTATTCTACTGTTGGGAGGGGACATGAGAATCAATGTAAATGCTTCAACGATAGGCAAAGTCTGTGTTAAAATCGTTGTTGTACTAATACCGGCGAATTTTATATTGCCCCTATTACTAATGTGGTAGATATTTGTACTTAAAAATAATGTATTCATATTAGTCTTTATACCCAAATTGTCTCGTTATCAAGTATTATATTTTGCTAAATTAGTGCCATGTTTCCCTTGAGTCAGATCGAAAAGCTTTGTTAACGGAATCGTTGTGCACTATATCCATCGAGCTTTATGGTTCGGTATTATATTTATGGCGTCATCAATGTTTATTAATTGATAATTATAGTCAAATGTTGTCCATTTGTGTTAACCGTTTAACTGTATTGGGGTTATTTTATGCGCAACGTTTGTATACTGTTGCATTTAGAATCGGTTTATTTATTGGTAAAACATGTTTTGAAATTTATTGCTACTTTTCCCATACGTGACGATGACCATGTATTTCCGTTAAATAAATTCAATTGATTTCATGTACTTGTACATTACATACTTACTGTTTGCTAAATCATTTTATTTCAACTTGGGTGTGTGGTATTTGCAACCAACGAAGCAGTATTAGTACCTAACTTTAATACCTCTGAGAAGAACTTAAGTTTCACTGGCACCAAGCGTGCTCACTTTTAATGCTGCACTATAGTAAGATAACGTAAGAATGAAAGTTTTAGCAATGTTTACGATCCACAGTCAAAATACATACATACGTTTTACAGATTTATTTCTGGAAAAATTACTTATGTTTCTTTAACACTTCAAACAGTAAAGATTACATTTTATAACACGTTCTTACACATTTTGGAGTTTAGTTATCCTTCTACCGGAAAGTAGATGTCTCGTAAGATATTGAAGCTTACGACTCCAAAACGCTATTCCTAGTGCTTTAAAGCTAACATTTTCTCTTACTCTCAACGCCTTATATTGTAAAGCGCTTGTATAAGGTTGCACATTCTCGGTACATAGCGTTTTGCTTGAACAAGTGCGGTTTGTTAGTGCATAATTAAAATTCAACTAATTTTCAAGAAGCTTATACAATTAATATGGTTACACACCTCCACACATGCTCTCACCGCCGCTCAGGCGTGTTTATACCGTGTGTCCCAGATCGACTGAGATTACATGGATAACTTTGTTATTATTGAAGATGGAGTTTTGATTAAATGGGATATATGTTGCAGCTTTATATGCTAATTTAGAATCTGGTTGAAAAAGTGCAAAATGTTAAACCCGTCAGAAGTTATTAAGAAAAAAAAACTGTCATTTCCTTGTAAATCAAATCTTCGTAAGTATAAGAGATACAGAGAATAGTTTCCTATTAAAATCACTGTTTCCGATAAGACCAATTTAAAATTCATGTCGAACAAAGATTCAAGGTGGCTGGTTTTGAAATATTTGTATCAACTTTCTTAGGTTATACGGTCGCCCTGTTTTAGGATATTGGGTAGAATTTTTTATTACCTTTTCAACAATGTAAGATAATGTATGATTGAATAAAGTATACCAGTACAATTAACTTTTCTTTTACATTTTAATCAAGTAGGGTTACATAAGTCCCAACAAAGAAAATTATTTAAAATAAGAAAAGTTAATCCTAATCCTAATAATGTTCAAAATGCTGGCCGTTGTTATTAACTTACCATTGTAATTGTTTTCCTAGTTTGAATTGACTTTTCCAAACTTCCATACCCGCTGCATATTCTTGTCCAGTCTTTTAAACGGTTTGGTACTTGGTTGCCTTCTTTTCGGAAAATTAGTTAAATAAGTTTCGGCAGCAAGATGGAAATCCCTGTTACACTTTATAAATGTGCGAAACATATCGTAGATTATAGTTATAGAAAAATTCGCCATAATTTTTTAAATTTGTGGTACAATAACTGTAGATAACACTTTAGCTTAAGTACCCGCTTTTTGACAGGCTGTGATAACCTTTGTTATTGTTTTTCATCATAGGTACTTACGTACTTAATTATACATTTAAAAAGTAATGTCGGGATGTTTTTTTTTTAGTTCAAGTACTTAATACTTAGTACTGAATTAACATCTCACTAAGTATTACATGAATTACATACAAAGGTTTTCTAAAAACAATTTCACTTAATTTAGATTGGATTTATCTAAGCCTAATTGATTAAAATGTTAATTTTGCTGGTATCTTTTATTCAATCGTATATTATCTTCCATCGTTAAAAAGAGAATAAAAAGATTATATTCAATAACCTAAAAATCCAGCACGGCTACCATTTAACTTAAGAAAGTTGATATGCGTACTTTAAAAGCAGCCACCTTGAATTTTCGTTCGACATGAATTTTAAATTGGTCTTATCGGAAACAGTGATTTTCATAGGGAAGATGAAGATATTTGACTTATAAGAAAATGACAGTTTCTTGTTTTTTTAATACATAGCTTCTGACGGGTTTGACATTTTGCACTTTTTCAACCAGATTTCAGATTAGCACGTAAAGCTACAAGACATATCCGATTTAATCAAAACTCCATCTTCAATAATAATGAAGTTGCCCATGAAAACCAATTCGATATGGGACAGACGGTATAATATGATTGATCATTCGGTGCATAATAAGTCATTATTAAGAGTTAACCGGACTGACGCTGTCACTCCACCGCTTGTTCCCATTTACGTGCAAGGCGAGATATTAAAATTCGGAGAAGAGACAACGTCAGTCCGATTTACACAACTTATTATGCACTCGTTTGTCGGACTTTATTGATCATGCATGCTTGTCGAGATTTGCAGTTACGTGTGTAGCCATCTTAAGAATATTTCCTCGATATGTGTTTCCTAATATGTTGGTAATTCACTCCAACAAAGACACTTTAAGGAGAATAAGTTTGAATTAAAACATTTGAAAGAGGGTCACAATAAACTTTTAGTAATACTTGTTGAAACCATCTCTGATAGTCACACTAATATCTTAAGAAATCAGAGCTTGATTAGGTCAATTTAGGATGAAAGGAGAGCGTATAGGGTACATATAAATATGTACACTTTACAGCACTAAATAACACCGGAATATTGCATTTAGTGGGTTTAGAGAAAGAAACGGCTAAGAAGTGGCACAACTTTAGAGCAAAAATCAATAACAACGGGGCGCCGGAATATGGCAGGGATATTCATATTCAATCTATCATAACAATGAACACAATATTGTAAAATTTGCCCATGGAATGAGATATGAGTGCTATACATATATATATATATATGTACATATGTACATATGATTCTTAAACGATGAGAAATGTGCAAGAAAAATTATCTGAGTAGACGGTCCATATATATATATATATATTTTCCAGGGATAAAACATGTGGCAGACAACAAACATCTCAAATTACAATCAAATCAAAGGGAACCGGGTGGCGACTAAAAAAAGGGGAAAGAGAGGAAAGCTAGGCTTACTTACATATGTATACACACACACACACCCACACACACACACACACATATATATATATATATATATATAATCTTTCACTCTTTTCTACCTTTAGGTGTAAGGGATATATGTATATATATATAATACAATTATACAGTATTAAGTTTGTATCATGTAACTTCTGTCGACATTCTGTGTACGTTCAATATTTCCATTCTCGTTATGGTTTTCCTTGCCAGCCGTTACCGTAAGTTACACTCCAGTCCCAGAGGCTGATTGTCAGCGTTTTGAGCAAACATAATCTTTCACAAGGTATTGGGTAGCTAATCCAATGCTCCAGCTCCCTTTCAAGAGAAGCGAGATTTTTCTTTAGGGGATTTATCTCTTACTCGATTAAAAGCATAACCAAAGCTGTGAAGAATCAATATATGAATCTGTTAGGGAAGTCAAGTGTGGCTCCTGAAGGAATAAGAGAAGCAAAAACTATTAATGGTCGAAATAGGTTGTGTACGAAATATTGGGGTATCGGGACAACACCAAAGGAACGAAGAAATCCGATTTAGAACAGTTGCAAACGAAATGGTACTGTAACGCATAGAAAAGATAGCATTAGAATGGCACAGGCGTTTGCTCAGAATGGACGAAACGAAATTACGAAAGTGTCCGTTTAGCTGACAGCCACCAGGAGGAGATAGAAGGAAAATGTACCGTGGGATTCGAGAAGTCATCCCATGACAACATCTGGAAGAAAACATGGCGTAGGATTGAGAAGGATGGTGTCACCGATTGGAAAGGTAGTATCCTAGTGCATAATTGTGATATACGAGATTCACACACCTAATCCGAAATTAATAAATAATATGTCATACAGGTAACGCAGCGTCAGTACTGCACCTGTACCTGTAAAAAGCTAACCTGAGATAAAAGGGCAATGGTAGAAAAGATAATGGAATTGAATTGTCGTGGAGTAAAAATAGTGAAAAGCTATATAAGGAAGCAACCCATGAAAACAATGAAGGGTCCTCGAATCACATGATGCCTTAAGCACTTAATTGGGAGCGACAAATACATGACCATACACAGCGAAATAATAGAACATTAAAAAATTGTACAATTCATCATGCTATATGGTGTACAACAAATCACAATTGTGGAGATAAAATCCATAAGAATTAGTCAGGAAAAAACACTAGGCGACGGATTAAGAAATGGTAGTCTATTGCAGAAAACTTAGTTTGGAACTGCCACGACTTTGACAATGTGAGTTGTCTTAAAGTACTGTATAGGACATTTACATGGTCCAGCTTGAAGTATGGTGCACTAATTTGGTATCCAATTTACCAAGTTTATGTCAGGAATATCGAGAAGGTTCAGCAAACATTTTTTAAATTCTGCTGCTTGTATCCAGGGAGAGCCTTTGAGCATTCGATGTTACTGAATTGCTGTAGCGTGGAGTGCTTAGCCCTGAGACGCAAGCAAATTTGTCTGAGGTTTCTGTATGGGATTATCCATTGTCAGATAGACTATTCACTGTTGTTGGGAAAGCTGGGGTTCAATACACCACGGTTGGCGTCTCGCTACGAGCAGCACCAATGTAATGACTAGATCGCCAATAAGTATTATTAGCATCAATTACTTGATGGTTGGTCAATTACAACTCCATGTGTAGTCTCACTGATCTCAATTGGAGCACCATACATGAGATTCTTGCATTCATTCGAGATTGAATTGTTAATAAGGACTATGTGCTTCTGAATTCATACATTTCTTTTGCTACTTGTACATTATTTTCTTATTTTATTTGCTTTGCTTTCGTTTTCTTTCTGACTGTCACATACTAAAATTTATTTTGCTTTATATTGTATTATATTGATATTTCATTATATATTTTAAGATATGTTTGGCATTCATTTAGTTAATGAATTCATTATAATTTTTTGTATTTGAGTTGTACCTGTTGAAAATAAACGGTTATTATTATTATTATTATAAGACGTACACAATCCCAAATAAATAAATAACGTGTTATACAGGTAACGCGGCATCTGTACTGCAAATTAAACTGTTAGAAGCTAATCTGGGATAGAAGGACGATAGTAGAAAATGTAATGGAATTGAATTATTTCGGGGTAGAAATAGTTAAAAAGCTATACAAGGAAGCAAGAACGGACACAACAGCCTCGAATCACAGGATGCCTTAAGGATTTAATGCGATAATAGAAAATGTAACATGATATATGGTGTAAAAGCCAGGTTAGATACCGTAAAGTGGTTACAATAAATCAGAACCGTGGACATCAAATCCATAAGACTGAATCACGAAACGAAACACTAGTGGATGGATTAAGGAATAGTAGTCTATTGAATTGGATAAAAACAATCTACAGCAGATATGGCAATGGCTAAACAAAACAAGAAAGCATCAGGAAAACTACGTAACAAGGATGAATGGAAGTATCCTCATAAGCAACATAGAGGTTGATAGATCTTCAGAAATAGACTGAGAGTGCTGATCGTCTGGTTTTAAAGAAGAAACGATTACTTTAAAATGAGTTGTAAGCCCACTAAAGGGAAGAAGAAGAGATGGAATAGAAACACTTAATAATAACATTGAAGATGGAATTAGTATTTAAGAGAAGATATCAATTTTCTTATTTCACTACTTCAGATTCTTTCGGTGTTTTGGGAGGAAATATGGTGGTATAAGTTCGAATTATTTCTGTAAAGTAAAGACAACAAAATATTAGAAATCAGCACCAAATTTGTGCTTGATATTTGTATGTATACCTTTTCCAACTAGATAGTTGGTTACAGAATAGTCTGTTAGTTTAGCAAATTACAAGTTATAAAGAAATGACAGCAAGTAATACGTCTAACAGAAACAAATTCAAGTGTCAAATTTATCAGTTTAATTGTAAGTTCAATAATTTTCCTCGGACTTTATTTGATTGATAACTAATCCATATCCCATTTTTTCAAGGCATCGTTTCCTGTAATGATATAGTTAATGTCATTTCCACCAGCCATTACACGTCTAACGACAAGCTATATCCAGTAACTTGAAAATGCAATTAGGATAAGGGGCGAAGACGATTTATCAAAGCTCAAATTTCATTATAGACTTTCCAGGCCATTACTTTCCATTCCTTTTCATTTTCTACGTACATATATATCGCGCCCGCCGTTTTGGAACTGCCGGAATATACCGCCTGTATCGCTAGCGTAAAGCAAAAGTTTGCGGTTCAAGGACAATCGAGCGAAACTTACCCCGATATGCTGGCCATCTACGAACACCTGTGGCACTAAAATGTGATCACAGCGCATGCGGTCCCGGATTTCTGCTTGATATTCGGTGCTCATGAAAACATCCCTTTCTTCATACTTGACCAAAAGCGTCCTGAGGATTTGCTTCACTTTCATGCATGTGTGGTACGTTTCCCGGACGATTCCCATAGTCGTTGTGTAGACGACAACTTTACCAGCATCCTTCTCTTTATAATTCTGCAATGGTAAAATTAATGTCAAAGTCGATATGTAATTGGGAATAAAAATATCGTTAATTCTGATTTACTCGTATACAAGTAATGTTTTAATCTATGAACAAACTGGTAGCAATAATAATTAAAAGGACTTTAATTGATGAAATATAAGTGGAAACGTAATGGCGCAACTAATTTTATTTATGCTCATTAGTACGTTTGACGAATAGCACACTTATGTAGTGTATTCAAGTTTCATTCAATTATTTAATCTTCATTGGTTATTTTTAATGGAACATGCCAATCTCTATCACAATATAGTAGTATTGCATGCTAACCCAAATGCTGATCTATCTAAACAGAATTATATTTATTATTATTAAAATGATGGATGCACATGAAGCAATACTTTCATACTAACTGCAAGAAGTCTATTTCTTCAGTTTTGAAAGCGCATTTCTGTCACCACTTCCAATTCAAAGAAACCAACACCTACCAATGGAAACCATGGATTAGAATTTGGGGATTTATTTTTGTACCAACTATAAGCATCTTAACAGGAAGGAAGGAGAGTGAAAGTCCTGTCATTGAGAAACTGGTTACTACCTTTTCAATGGTAGGCAATTTTAAAACTAAAGTAGGCGAATTAAGGAGGTTTTGTGGCTAGTTCAGAATCTTAGTAATACAATTGACCATGATAGTGATCACAAGGACTATGATGTAGTTGTTGACACTCTAACATATCGGTAAACTCCTTACCACAGAAATGTTTAATTATAAATTCGGTGACAAGTGTTTCACCAGCACGAGACAAGCATTATCTTATATAAATAACATGTCAAGTAGGCAGCATGTCTGATTGCAGGCGTTATTTCTACAAGCATGCAAGAAAGAAAAAGTACCTGTTACCTTTAGCAGATACTTTTGCGTTCTGGTTTAAATAAGTTTTAAACGTGAAAAATTACATGAATCGTTATGTGACTAATTTAGCTAGTTTTCCGAAGAAAATTAAAATGATAAATACATCTTAATACCTTAATAAATACACCGTACAACTTAATTATTTAATTAAAATAGATTGAACAAGGCAGAGTATTGAATGGGGCCGTTATCACGATTGAAAGATTTGTATGTTTACGTGTACATATTTCTAAATCATGACCGCGCCCCCATTCAATACTCTGCTTCGTTCGTTCTATTATAATTAAATAATTAAGTAATATCACTCTTTGTAAGGTGTACTGATCATTTTAATTCTCTTCGGAAAATTAGCTAATTTAAGGACCGTTATCAAACCGTTATCGTTTTCAAAAAATATTATTAATTTTTAATTTTTTCCGCATCCCACACGATTACAATAAGGGTCGGATAAATATACATGTTAAGGCCTTTAAGAGAACTATTTCCCCACATCGATTTTATACGGTTTTGATAATGCTTGCCTCGTAGCGAAACACTTCTCACCGAATGTATAATTAGACAATTGTGTGGTGAGAGGTTTACCGATGTGATAGAATGACAGCTGACCATGTTCAGGACATAACTAAATACCAAGGTATTATGTTTTCTATATTATTGTTGGAATTGGTTTTCCTTTCGCGATAAAAAATTTTAATCAAGGAATTATATTCAAATTCTTTTGTTTGTGCACTGGGTGCCAAAATCTATAGCACGCCCTTTATATTTTGATGTACAACTTCGATTTATTTTTCCCGAGCATACTAAATGAAATAAAAAATATATAAAAAAATTTGAATATGAAAAGCAACGTTGAAAGAGAACTTCGTATTAATATTGTACAATATGAGTTGGTTTGATTTGGTTTAATTTGGGATTGAAGAATGCTTCACACTTCATAAGCATATAATTGCATCCACCCGTCTAGGTTTAGGAACGATTTTAATCTATTTAATATATAAATTTATATAATCACATTCTCCACATGAGACGTATGGGATTCTACAAACCAGTAATACATTTTGGTAACAAAGTATGTTTCTATCCTTAGTTGACTTAAGGTACACTTAAAATCGTAAAAATCATCTAATGCAACTTTCATGAGAAATTTCTATTCTTTCCGCTAGGTAACACGTCTTAACATACTGTTCCTAAACACATAAAAGACTATTTACGCGTGGATTATGACATTAACCATAATAAAAATTTCTGACAAAAAAGTGTAACACATCAAAACTATCAGAAGACGTATAGATTTTAATATTGGCACTTTGTAATACCTTGCAATAGACTTAAATTACATGCAAGGATTGTTTCAACTTTTGATTTATATTTAGAATAAGTTAGAATGGTGCTACGAATAAATAAAATGTTATTCCAAAGAACAACTTTTCCCTTAAAAAATGAAAATACATGTTCTCACGCTCGATTGCTAAAACAGTTAGGCGTACATCTTACAGAAACGAGCTCAGCATGTTTAAATTATACAGCGGCTGTAATTCACTTCAATTTCGAGTAAGTAAAATTTAGAGCACTTTTTACCGTCCTGTTGGAGTAGCCGCCTTTGCGGTGAATTGTAGGGAATATCCTTTGTGCCGTTGGGTGTTTTGCTGTAGTGAAGTTTAGAGGTATACCACAAAACGAGTAACTCTGAAAAGGTACAATTACGCAGATGGAGAAATAGTAACTCAATTTCGTTAAATTTTTACTGTCAATTCAATTGGACCATGGGTATACTTTACTCGATTAGGTAACAACGAAGTAAAACTTTTATAATAAATGTCATTTAAGGAAACAATATGGGCACTGATGTTTGACATAAATAATACTTAAAGTTGTACTTTTGATTTCAATTTTTTGATTAAACCTGACTGAAACTTTTAGCCATTAAAAAGTAATAAATGATTACAATTTAAAAGAGTAATACGAACTAGTTTTTACATTTTATTAATAATGTACTTACATGCCTTATTCATGCATTTAGTAGCACGTCGTGGCATTAAATCTGAAAGTTTACCGATCGATCCATTGCATCCTGAACAAATTGCATTTCAGGCCTCAGACGTTCCTAAGTCAAGAATGGGTTAAGTACATTCCCTACTCCCCTGCCCATAATGTTCGATCTTAGAGCAAGGCGATGAGTGGTTATTTGCATAAACATATATTTGTTATGGAGAAAATAATTATGCCATCGGTAAGAACATGTAAGACAGTTTAAATCTTGCCTTAATTTTTGTTTAAGTTAAACAGTGGTGGACGATGTAGAGCTTTAGCGCTGCACAGCCTGCTAATATGCAATTGGGTAGCTAAGAAAGGTAGCGTTGATTTCACACTACATCGGCTATAATCCCACAAAGTTTCATTTAGATCGGTGAGGCACTCTTACCAGTGTTTCTTTCTAAGTGAAGTAAGTGCGATTTGTTAACACTTAAAATTTTATTTATTTGGCTCAATCCCATTCAACGTTATGTTAATGTAAATATTCAGTATTAGTGCTGTGCTTGATATATTAATGCTTGTTACTATAAAAAATTTAAAATTTTATGACTACAGCATTTAGAAACGGTTAACGACTCATTCTCAGCCAATTTCTAGAAACATAACGTAATACCCATGTAGAATAAGTTCAACCCACCTATAGTTGTTCTTCCCAAAAATTATCACAAAGCTCTTGCACGTCAGAGTGTAATTGTTTATTTGGGACGCTTGTCGTATTGGAAATATGTTATAGATAAACACACTTGATAAAGAAGTGGTACTTGTCACATTGTTTGTAACCGCATTTTTTCTCATACATACCGAAAAACTGTCTACTCTTTTTCGAATTTTGTGATAATTTTTAATTTTTTATTTGTACCTCGGCCTTCCTTCCAAGTCCATCCCATCAAAGTATCGTCAGATAATATACTTATTACATACTACATATTTCAAAATATTTTGGTAATACGTAAGGTTCGACAAACTATAGCATGATAAGTTATGACTAAGTAGTGCAAACCGGCCTGACGCTGTCAGTCTACTGCTTGTCTTCACTCACGTGCAAGGCGCGATATTAAAATTCGGAGGACACAACTTGTCTTGCACGCGTTTGTTGAACCTTAATAATAAATGCATATGCGTATTACATTTTCAAATTTTTCAGACAAACATTATTTACAAATTCAGGTAAAAGGAGAAACCCACCGAACAATTGGTTATTGTGAATGTATGATCTTTCAAACGTCTTACCGTCTGCGATTAAAATGAGGAACAATAGAGTGTCTCAACCCTTTGGCGGCACGCATGTTTCCCGGAAAAACGATTTTGTGGACAATAAAGCCTCGCGCGCACTTACCGACTACAGTCCACTACACTACGGACGGCAATTTATTCTTTGCATGTGTACTAATGGAGAGTCGTCGGTAGGGCCGTTTCCGATAAATGAGCTCAGCTCCTTTAATATACATGCAAAGAATAAATTGCCGTCCGTAGTGTAGTGGCCCGTAGTCGTCCGTTGCCGGTAAGTCCGCTGGGGCCTTAATGGTAAGGATTTTTGAATGACCAAATAAATTTACGAAGTACACATTTAAAACATTTTATTTCACAATTCGAGTTGTGTGCCAAAACAAACTTTCGATAAAACTATTTTAATAAAGAAGTGGATTTGAAACAGTTATCTAACTAAACATAAAATGTTAGTATAGGGTATTTTAAAATAAAAAGAACAATTTTTTATTCAAAGTTATTCTATTTGGTTAAATTCTCCTTTATATCTCATACATTAATTTTACAGATTACCTATTAGAACAATTTCATCAATCAGAAACATTTAAGAACTGAAATACATACAAGTAAAAAGAAAGGTCCTGCTCCAAAAGACTAAAAATTACTCATAGGGACGTGTAATAACGGGACCAGTGTAGTGATGGGTCGTTATTGAACTATCTGTTATTTTAGAACCGTTCTCGATCCAGAACGGTTGCAACGGTCTCCAGCGTACGCGATTGAAGAAGAAATTCCACATGATCGACCTCTTTCCTATTAAATATTTCTCCATGATGATTATTTTGCCTGGGAAACTTCCGGATGAATGAATTGTGATTACTTGATGATTGTTCCTATTTCCTAACTATAAAGCTGTTGTTCGATGGATCAGCTACGGATTGTAGCAAACGGATGTGTCCACAATGAAAACGGACTTAAATGTTTTTGTTATATTTATTTTACATCATGTGTGTAAACTAGCGTTGAATCGTGAGAAAAGAAAACTGTATAGGAACTTCTAACGAAAAACTTAATGTACGTAGGATACAGTTACATCATCAATACACAATGATATAACTCGGGGAATCACCAAGATGTTAGAACTAGTGATGGGAAAGTATAACGTCGGGGAAAAGCAAAACTATATATCAAATCAAACAAAGGCCGCCAAAGGCGATGTACGCATGACATATTTTATTGATTTTATGATGCGTTATCAAATAGAACTGTCGAATACGAAATAACGATTACCTGTTATATTGGAACCGTTATTTCAAAATAACGAGGACGGTTGGAACTGTTCTTTTAAAAGAACGGGTCACTAGAGCAGTGTGCTTCATTGTTCACCAATTTTTTAAAGACATATTGTAAAGATCAAGCTGTTCCTAACTTCAATTTTACGAAAAAAAAAAAAATATGTAGATGACAGTTACGACACGATCAATTGTATTCGCTGTAAGATAAGAAATAAACATGTATGGTTTCTAATCGATGAAACCACTGATGTTACAAGAAGATACATGGCAAATTTTATAATTCGCTCATCGAGTTATTTACTTTCAGTGAAAGCATTATAAAAAAATAATTAAACGATTACTGGATTTGCCAATGATTCATTAACTCAGTTTTATTTACCCCAACAAATACCTGCAGGCAATATTTTATTACTCGCCAGTGACGCTGCTCCATATGTGGTTAAGGGAGCCGAACGTTTAAAAATTTTGCTTCCAAAGTTAATTCATTGTACATGTTTAGCACATGGTTTAAAGAGGGTTGCTGAAACGGTTAGAACCGAATTTCCATTTGTTAATACTTTACAGACAAATATTAAAAAGTTTGTGTAAAAGCTCCCATTAGGGTCCAAGTCTACCGAACAAAATTACCGGGAGTTCCATTACCACTCGAGCCAATTTTAACAGGGTGGGGTACCTGGTTAAATTGCGTTAATTTTATTGCTGACAATTATGAAGGTATTAAAGACGTTATTAGCGGATATAATTCTGAAAGTTCATCCGAAAATAAAAAGTACTAATGCTTTCAAGCTTAAAACAACATATTTTCCGTATCCAAACAAATTAAGTGTGCGTAGGTATTGCCATTGTGCAATTCAAGACAAGGGGACTGACTTTAAATAAACGTATAAATATTATTAAAAAAGAAATTCATAACTCAACTAATTGCAAATCAGAAATCAACAATAAAATTAAAGAAAAATTTGAACCCTTTTAAACAAAAATCATGGGTTTAAAACACTGGTTAAAATAAATGACATCATTACCGGATATTTTAATACAACTAATAATTTAGAACTGGAACTGAAAATTATTTCTAAATTTAAATTCGTGCGATGTAGAGCGGTTATTTTCATCTTATAAGGTTCTTTTAAGCGACTGACGACATTCGTTAACAACTGAACATTTGGGAAAGATTTTAGTTACTGTTTCTATGCAAGCAAAAATAGGTTATTGTTATTATTTATAATCTGTAATTTTATTTTCAATCATTTAATATTGTCTATATGTACGGTTTATGTTTGCTTTTTTAATAATTCTTTTATAAAAATTTATTCGTATTTTTTTCGTTAAGCATAACTGCATAGAGAAGTGCATATTTGCATACATATTTTGCCAGTTTTTTACTGATTTTCCAAGCCCCTGTTATAACTATATATTATATAACTATAGACGAAGCCTAAAGTTATAAAGATATATTATTAATATATATTTTTATAATACACTCGCAAACTACAATATCAATCTTTTCGCAATTCACACTTAATGTCTAGTCACACCTACATCTGAACCCCACACAGCAAAAATCTATAAATCCATTCTTGCGAACACGTGAATAATATCAGGTTACGTGCAATGGCTTTTAATTTAGGCTTGCAAACACGAGTGACCATGGATAATGTACACAGCCTTTCAGTTAAAAAAACAACGATACCCAATATCTAATTGTTTTCTGACTATTGAATTTTGAAATAAACTACATCGAATAATTAATTTTTCTCCATTTTCGATAGGTATAGTTCATAAAGTATCGAATTCAACTAATTTCTATTAAATTACTATAAAAGATCGAGTTGAAAAGGTTGTGATTTTATACATTCTTGAAGAAAATCATAAAATACAACTACACATTTTCATTTATACGTAAATTCCTTATCTGTGGCTTTTTAAAACTACATCAGGGCGATATGGATGACGTTTGCTTGAACATACCCCGTTAAGGAAAATCAGCTTAAGAAAGATATGGATTTAATTCGAAAGAAAATTGAAGAAATATAGAAAGATGGTTTATAATATTTTCGGACGATGTATGTATACCTTATAACAGACAGAAGAGAGAAAATTACAAATTACAAACGGAAAACGTTGAAGAGTAAACAGGAGAAGAATGAATAATACGCACCATAAGAAAACGCAAGTGGTACATATTACGAAAAACACTACCAATATGGTAGGTCAAGGCTCAGATTTCAATACCACCGGAGAGGGGAAGTTAAAATAACTCCAACATACATGGAAGACAGACATGATAAAAGCCCTGGAACATCCAATCAAACCCTGGAATGAGATTAGGAGAATAGCAAAAGGTCGAGAGAAACGAAGAAATTTGACGGAAAAATTAATACGGAGCTCAACTAATAGGATAGATTGGCAACCTTGCCGCCTTTAACTACCGCTGAAAGGAAATGTTCCAGTAAGAGCAACAAGATAAAAGAAGGAAGAGCAGTACACATGACGCTCACATAATATCTATGACAATAGGTAAATAAGTGACAGTTGAGCAATGATTGATTATGGAAATACATTTGAACAACTCAGTCACTATTCTGACACTTAACTCCTCTAAGTGCAAATATCGTTTAGATCGCATTTACATTCTTTTCATATTCAAAATGGCATTTTTTAACATATGTGCATGCGTGAAACATTGCTCGAAATCGCTAGGAATTCTTAAACTATCAACTAACTCCAACCATCCGAAAACTGGAATCGTAATGATCAATATGGGAGGTCCCGATACCATAGAGAAAGTCCATGATTATTTACTGCGTATACTGACTAACAGAGAAATGATACAATTTCCTTTTATGCCAAAAACTTTTGGGGCGTGGATAGCTCAACGGCGAACAGCCGAGGTGCAAAAGAAATATAAAGAAATCGGTGGTGGTTCTCCTATATTGAAGTGGACGAAATTGCAAGGCCAGTTGTTGTGTACGGAGTTAGACAAGATATCTCCAGGAACGGCTCCACGGAAACCGTATCCGGCTTTCAGGTATGTCGATCCATTCACGGAGGATGCGTTAGAAGATTTAGAAAGGGACGGGGCCAAACATGCTCTGATATTTTCACAATACCCGCAGTACAGTTGTGCAACCACCGGATCAAGTTTGAATAGGATTTATGAATTCTATAAGAAGAGGAACGTTCCAAAATATATTGAAATTAGTTTGATTGATCGATGGCCGACTAACAATTACCTAGCACAAACTTTCGCTGATTTAATTTAGAAATTGCTTGAATTCTTTCCTAGTGTTAAACGGAATGATGTTCTCATCCTGTTTTCCGCCCATTCTTTACCTTTAAAGACCGTCAATAGAGGTGATTCCTACCCCAGTGAAGTTGCGACTACTGTTCACGCGGTAATGGAGATAATGGACTATAAAAATCCCTATCAATTAACTTAACAATCAAAAGTTGGTCCCTTATCGTGGTTAGGGCCGTTTACGGATGAAACATTACAAGATTACGTTAAACAAGGAGTAAGAAATTTTGTAATGGTCCCGATTGCTTTCGTAAATGACTTTACACGAAATGGATATCAAATACTGCAAGGAACTTGCGGAGAAGCTTGGTATTGAGAACATACGACGTGTACCGGCTCCTAATGATCATCCCCTATTTATTAAAGGTTTAGTTGATGTGGTAAAACCGCATTTAAGTAAGAATGTTGGTGTTAATAAGAAATTCTTACAGCGTTGTCCACATTGCGTTAACACAAATTGCTTGCACAGTAAAAGGTGGTATTCTGAAATTTGCAAATGAAAGCAACTCCCTGTATTCCATTACATCATATAACATGAAATAGATTAGAACAGGGGTCTCAAAACTACGGCCCGCGGGCCAAATCCGGCCCGCCAGTGTCATCAATCCGGCCCGCGACAGCTAATAGCTTATCGTTGTTGTGATAAGTTGGATAAAAAATCACAGAATGATAATAACTCGGATTTATTTACTTGCCAGGTAAAGCTTAATAACATGTATAATACGCAGAAAACTCACTGAAGTAATCAGTATGGCCCCAAGGCTGAAAAGCTTGGAGACCCCTGGACTAGAATATACGATTCCGTTATTGGTGTTGGCTCTGTCTCTAGTTAATAATTTTCCAAATATTCACATTTCCTAAATAGATATATTAAGGCTATGGTGTTGTGTAAAAACGTTTTGAGGGCAAAAAATTGCTAATTATTTGTAAAAAAAAATTGATATGTCTGTTGGAATAGAATTACATTGATTGTGTTAAAACAAGAAATAAATTTTGATATCTCTCTTTATGCTTCGAATATAATTCAGCGGCAGGTGCTTCTGTAGGGATAGTAGTTGTTTTATAGATGAACCTATTTATTTGCATAGATTTGCTGTTTTTCACTTGTAATATGCGTTCTGCATTTCCGTATAGATGAATGACGTAGAACCGTATTGCAACACACATTGATTAATGTCACAAATTGATTAATGATGTCGTTCAGACAGGAAACAAATAAACAACAACAGAAGGTATTTTTCAGTGCTGAAATTCGCTAGAATCATCCGATGTTTATTGCAGACATTGTAATACGATTCTGCTCCATTTATCTTTGAAGTCGCTTAAACCATAGTATAAGTATGTATTAGCTATCGTATAACATTTACTTTATTACTTTGGGTCATACCTACTGATTACTTTTATATTAACAAAATTTGCCTTTTGTAATGGGAAAAGTTGAGAAAAGTACCTTAAAGCTCATTGTGGATAATTAGAACAAATAATAAAATTTTCTGGAATGACTTAATAGTTATATTTCTTAATAGTTTTATAGACTAGCAGTATAAAGTTAATGATTTTCAAATACTGCGCGATGGAAGGTTTGCTGCGCAAGTTAGGACACACTACAAATTAATTCTGATTTGCGATTATTATGAATGTATTCATTTCACCGTATATACAGAGCTTCCAACCTAATTAAATCAATTGCATATTATCTGCTCATGTTTGTTCAAACAAAAAATAATCAAATTTTTTCGTTGAAAATCGTCGCCCTTCTTGGTACATGTGATTAATTGCTGTTAAATTTAATTAAAATGTCAATTTATTTCATATCCTGGCATTTTGCTTCGCAAGAAAGTAAATTTTCAATGATAGTTCTGTCACTTCTACAAAACACTGCGCTCAAAATTAATTTTCAAATATTTCACCTGTCCCTCAACATATTATTTAATAAGTAACCAGTAAAATAGTCGCATCTTTTTAGATCGCTGTTGTTGCAAAGTCTTCCTATGTAGACTCATTACAAATCAGATATGATAATATCGAATAATATGCAAATTCAGTTAACATCGACGAGGTTTTGTTATTGACATTCAATCAGTATGCATGAAATCAGGGATGCGTGCGTCTTTCATAATTCTCTGATAACATGAAATGGTGAATGAAATTTTTTCATTCTATTGCGAGTACTACTAAATAGAAAAAATATTGTTTCTATTCCTTCTTAGTGAAACAATTTACATAATAACAGTACTAAATCGAATCCTATAACAAATCCAAGTTTACGAAATCTCTAGAAAGTATTTGTTCCTGAAAAGTATCCATCAGACTTGAACTAAATATAGTTTATAAACGACGGCTTTTCTGTAGTAGTAACAACACGGAAGTGTTGTAAAGAAAGACAAATTGTATTGTTGTACGAAAAGGGGAAATATGTATATACAGGTAAGTAATTTCCTTTTGTTTTCCATAAAATAAAAGTAATCCAACTCTCGTACTTCTTATTATTAGACAAATACATACATATGTATGTACTTACGATGGGATGACTGATAGAATGTGGTTCAAATTAGTTCATAAGAACTCGATTTAGACATTTCAAATGAATGTGGTAATGGTGCTTTAAAAATGTATCTAATTAACTAGGATTTGATAGTAAATTACTTGTACTATCTATCCACCTAATGGTGGCTTTACTAACCAACTAATTCTAGTTCTTAGCGCTCTAATAAGCGAGCACCGGGAACTTGGAAGAAAATTCAAATTTTTTGGATTTGTAAAGGGGTCCAATGTAGAAACATTGCACTTATTCTTTCTTATCTTATATGATAGATCTCTACCACTAATAGATCAATAAAACAAGGCTGGTTTGAACGATAGTTATGAAAATATAACTATCGTTCAAATCAGCCTTGTTTTATTGACCTATTAGTGGTAGAGATCTATCATATAAAATAAGTATAAAAGGTACCACGAAATATATATATATATACATTTAACTTATTCTTTCTTGGCAAATCACTCCGTAGATGATTAGTGCAAATATCTCGAAAACTATTGAAGATATTGAAAGGCAAGTTAAAATAATTTCTCAGTAGTTTGAGCAATAAAAGAGGTCGTTTCAAAAAGTATTAATTTTAATAGAGTAAGTACCCCATCCCAATCCTTTTGAAACTTTTACAGCTTTAGTGCTTTTCAAACAATTCATTTAATTGTCTTTTTAAAATCTTAAAAATAGTTTTCGAGATGTTTGTGCAAATATAATGGAATAGTATTTGTTTTAGAGCGTTTTTCATCTCATTTCGCAAGTATTTCCGGGGCTGCACAAATCCACAAAATTTTATTTATTTTTAGAAGTGCAGGTTGTCGGTATTCTCTTGTTACTACGTATTAGCGGGGTATTGCATGATGGAACGTTAAGCAGTATGCAATTGAAGGGAGAGGGATAGTTGGCATATGTCAAGATCCCATGAAAGCAGAGAACTAAGGCTCGAAACTTTGTAGAGCACTAAGCTGAAGTCAAGAATGAATCTATTAATAGCGTGCTACAAAATGAAAAGACTAAATAATTGAACAGAATGCTTCTGAGAAAATACGGAAACTTATGGCCTTATTGCTTATCTTTTTACAGTTAGTACTACCTTCAATAAATACGAAATTCGTGTTAATACAATGCTTTGTACTTTTGTACTGCGTGTAAAAATATCATCCTTCGGAATCTTTCAGACAGCACCTCTTTGCGCGTTTATAAGATCCGGTAAAACAACCGATTCAAGTACGATTTAATATCATTATTATTGGAAGTTTTGCAGGAAACGAAGTAAATGAAAATCTGATTGGACAATGGCAGGATTATATGGTAACTGTGGCAACACACATCCCAATCAAGCTGTTTTTCTATGTGATTGCTTGAATTGTGTAATTGTGTAACTTTAGTTAGCTGTTGGATGTACACTTTTGAATAGATCGTTTGGTTTCCTATTAGAATTATAAAATGAACAATCTTATCAAATAAACAATATAGCTTTGTCTACATGCATATGAGTTTTGATTGCCGTTTAAGCTGATTAATTTTTAAAAAGTGTCGTCACGTTTTATAAGCAAATCAGAAATATTAATGCATGGTGTTATGTGAATTTCTCTGAGAATTTGTTGATATATGATCACCCTCCTGAAGTATTGGTTTGATTCAGTCGTCAGCAATTTTAATTGTACGACCTGAAACATCGCTGATCTTTGAGTTGACGAATTAAGGAAGGTATTTAGTGCAGAACCTGCTTTCATGTAGAGCAGAAAACTTTTCTTAAAAGTATGTAACGAAATTTTTGATCTTGTCCTCTCAATAAACGACAAAAAATATTATACAATCAACTGATGCAATTTTGCTTTCTAAATGGAGACTGAAGTATTGGCTGTTTGATACTAGTAGAGGTTTTACATTTCGAATAAGTAGATATCACTAGAAGTTGACGTAAATTAATTCATTAGTAAAATCTGCGTTTATAAGAAAATCTCCTTAATGTGCAGATTAGGAAAAAGTGGTATTGTATGAACACTTTTATTGCTAGATTTATGTACCCTTTTTTGGCCATTTATGTTAAAAGACCCGACTAACAAGAACGATGACAGCTTCATAGTACCTAGCAAAGCCATTAAGATAAGTATAACTTCTGGAAATTTATGGATTGTTTGGAAAAATTTAGATTTTCCGACATTGTAGAAAAATACAGTAATAATTTACATTTCCGCAACAGCATTATGATTGTGGGTACATTATGACCGCATTTCGTAATTTAACTCTCATATGTACGAAGATCTAAAGCATTATTATTTTTAGTGCATAACCAATTCTCTTCTACAAAAGATAATGATTTATGTGATAATGTTCGTAGCGGTTTTCTTGATATAAGCATGGTTAACATTTCAAATGTTTCTATAAAAAAGGGCAGTGCCATACTAATTACGAGTCACTATTCTGTATATTTATGTACCATGTGTACTGTATATATTTGAAGAAATATGTTGAACATATAATATTTATGTATATCTGCAGTAGTTTTGTTATATAATGCTTTTTGTTAAGATTAGTAAATTCTATGTAACAATGCATTGTTAGTACCAACATAGATGTATGCTCAGTAGCAATCGAAACATATATCTACATAAACCAAGAAATAATTTTAAATCCCTATAATTATATTTTGCAATGTAATTGATGAATGATGACAGATCGTACTATTCTTTTTCATAATTATCTTAAAAATGAAGGATGTCTGCATTGCCTAAGGAGCCCTATAACATACATAAAATAGCCTTGAATCGTCAGTTGTAAAGTCGTACAGTTGTACTGAAGGACAAAACTAGTTAATCTCCAATTGCGATCTATGAATGACAAAGCTTAATTCCCCTCACGGATTATTAGCATGTGTAAATTGTGCTTACTTGGTAAGCTGTTGCAAAATTATTTGTTAACTGCCTATTAACGTATCTAACTTAATTAGGGCGTTATATAGAGAGCCATCAAGATATTAAGGTGTTGGATCTCGAAAATAGTTTATTATTTTAGCACTGATTAACTCGAAAATTGAATGAATGACCAAGTTAGCTTCGAAAAAGTGAACATTTAGTAAATCAGGAGGGTTGTTTTCACCTTCCTAAAACGAAACTGGACAAATAAGGAGACTATTCCTTCGTCTTGTTGTTTTTAGGACTAACATACATGCGATTTTTAGGTTCTCTTTTGTATTTAACATCAACAACCTAGTCGCATTGTATGGTACCGTTTTAATTAGTGTCATAATATGTATATGTATTTTCTGAACACGTTATGGTCCAAAATGATTCTTCGCATAAATTGACTTTTCTCGTATGTCAACTCCTTCTTTAATTCTTTCCTTTCCTTTGTTAATCAGTAACTAATAATACGTAAAAAATGTGGTTTGCATCGGAATACCCAATTATTTATCCCTTTGAAGCACTATTTATTGAATCCGACGCTGAAAGGCATAAGGATTGACGAGAAGAAGAAGAAGAAGCACTATTTATGTAGTTGTAAAGCCAGATACATCTTCTTGGCTATTAGCTCTGTCCTTTACCTATAGAAGTAGTTACTAAAATTTTAGTTTTGTGATCACTTCTAATTCACTAAGGATGAATGTCATGGCATAAATTTGGAAGAAATTATATTTTTAACGACGGCCGCTTAGAATTTAAAATGACTGTGGTTACGGAACTTTCAAATAATTAGAAAAAGCAGGTATTTTCATTGTACCCAGTATGACCTAATTGCAACTTGACGAGGAAGTCCTAATTGAAATACGTTGTATATAAAAAAATACTCTAAAAGTACTTTTCGTAGCTAAATACAAATCCACTTCAAACTAAATCCCTGACTTCACTTGGAATTAACAAACACATTGATAACGAATGTTTAAGTGCAATACCCCGCACACCTCATCTTATATATCTACATGAAATTTATTTCCAACAACGAGTAGTTATAGTTTATCGACTTTTATTTAGATATTTTCTAGAATTTAATTAGATTAGCAACTCGAAATAAATTGGTAGCTTGAATTAAAGCCGAAAGTCTAGAAATTTATGGCACTATTTCTTCGAACTTATACGCAAAATTCTCCTTTAAGAAAGTGACGACACTATAGAAAACGTTAGAAATCTGATGATAAATTACTAGAATCTCATGTTATTTCATATTTTTTCTTCCAATCGATATGTTATTAATTTAGATGGAATTTATGATGAAATGGTTGTAAGTTGGTATCTAGAACGTGAAACTACCGAAACTATATGTAACGATATTAATTAACCTAATTAAATACAAAAGAATTAAATATAGTTTCAGTTCGTCTACAGAAGTAAAAGTAGAAAACTTTTACCTTGGCAGTGAAATTGTCTATTGCAAGAAAACTTTCTCACAAGAATTTGCAGTGTAATTTCGAAGTGTAACTTAATTAAGTTATTTGTTTCGCATATAGTTGATAAAGGAATACTACAAAATTCACTTATTATGAGAAGGTTGTGAATTTTATAAAACAGGCGCTTATTTACTTGGATACGATAAAATCTACACGAACATTTCATTTTTTATCTGGTATATTCATAAGTAGATATTTATGTTTTGATTAAAGTAAGTGTTTCATGTTGTTGTTTTAGCAGATTATTTCGGGACGTGTGATCTCTAGGAACTATTTTAAGGAAGCTACTGAATCAATTTTTTATCAACGCAAACTCTAATCGACTTACATACCTTTATAATCACTGGTAATATTGTATAATAATACTATATCTCTTTGTAAAGTGCGGCTTAATAAATATTTTAATCCGAAATCCTTTTTTAACGCGCTTAATTGAAGTCAAAGTTTTGGTTTGTTAGAATAAAATGGCAGTTCAGCGCAGAATGTTTTATTCAATTCCGCAGATTTCAGAATTCCGGTTGTCTGTATTTTCGGTCTTGAAGAATTAAATTGAATTTTCTTCCGAAATTAGTTTGAATTGATTAGCTTAGTTTGAAATTAATCGCAAATTAAATACCTTTCCAAAGGAACGGTGAACTATATACATACATAGTTCAATTCTGGTCCTTGTGGATATTGACCGGAGGTTTTTCTCTTTGTTATCTTTATATCAAAATGATGTACATATGTACATGGAACTGAAGGTGCTAGAGTAATAAAATTTTGAAAGTTGTACAGAACTGCATTATAAAATTGTGTTTAGATAAATCAATGACTTGTACACGTATATATTTCCAGATACCTTGCTATAAAAGCTACACACTACCTTTGCTGATTTATTCCCATATCTGCTAAACATTTTATTCTAACACAAATATCACATCGGTAAACTCCTCACCACACAATTGTTTATAATAAAATCGGTGACACGTGTTTCGCTAGCTCGAGGCAAGCATCTTCAACAACCGTATAAACCGAAGTGTTTGCCTCGAGCTAGCGAAACACGTGTCACCGATTTTATTATAAACAATTATGTGGTGAGGAGTTTACCGATGTGATATTTGTGTCAGTAGATTACACCACAGTCCTTGCAATCACCTTTATTTTATTCTACCTATGAAACTTACTTTAATCTAGAAAATATTTGTTTTCTGTCTACTCCAAAGTTTTTAATAATGATGCGATGTTCAAACTTACAATTACCTGCATCATCACCGGCGGATGATTTGAAACACATGTAGCCTCCTAAATTTAGAGCCTCACTGTAATTATACAGAAACTTATTTGATAGCTCAAACGGAAAATATATACTAGTATATAGTAATTGCTCTTTCTAACAGTATTAAATTTAACCTTTAACAAGTTAAGCTTTACCAGACTATTAAGTATATGTACAAACATAACTTTTCAAACTTCACAATTTGTATGTAACAAGCATGTAATATGTTGAAACCAAATGTGATTATACTACGTCAGTAGAAGAAAGTAATCAAAATTGCAAATAAGTACAGCACCAAATAGGAAAAACGATATTGATAGTGTGTTTGGATGATTTCAATTTATTGAAATGTTTGGGCGTTGTTAAAATGGGATGATGAATTTCTTTTTCAAGTAATTCATTTCAAAATAAACTAACTGTCGTAAGTGGACTAACGCTTGTGAAATTTGCCTCAGCTTGCGGCTTACTCTTGTAAATAGTAAGTGAGAAGTTGAAAAACGAGCCATGTTATCTTTCTTTTCTTTGCAAATTGTTGGGAACTCTCGTCCATTTCCACGTATTGTTCCAACTAATGTAGTATTTTCTGATACTAATTTAACGCTAACTAGTAAAGAAATTGTCCGTAGTTATGGTTCCACCTTTCATAGTATATGGTTCTAGAAGTTTGAGAACGAGAAATTCACTTATAGGTGTTGATGAATCTCGTGTCTCATCTTTCCCTAAATAAGACCATGAATTTACCGTTATCACAAATCATCATATTTGTGTGTCATTATCAGCCGCATAATTTTTCTTATCGTGTTGTAATTACTCGGTATTTATAATTTATTATGACTGCGTAAAACTCATTCCATCACATCTTGACTGGCTCGGTATAGGTACCAATGATAATCAGAAACTTCTTGATTTTGAATAAAAATAAAACTAACCACCTCATATTATTCATTTAATTATCGCAGCAAATGTCATACCAATATTTAAAAAAATAGGGCAAAGTGAGAATTTAAATATAAAATTCTAAAACAAGTTATTTTGACTGATATGGTAAATCTAGTGTTAAGCAGCAACCGGTTTTTAGATCTTGATCGGTTGCAATGCATCTCGGTTGTGTAGTTAGTCTTGGTCTCTTTCCTTTCTGTGTCCAATTCATGTCTATTGTGACGATATTGGAACTTTAAGGACGGGCAATTTCTCTATATGAAAAAGCAGCTCTCCCAAACAAGAAGTTAAAGCAATGTCAGTCATTCGGTGGATGGAGTTTTCTTGCGCAAAAATTACAAAGTAAAGTTCATTTGCAAGGCTAGCAGAAAACTTTAGTAGTAGTCGGAAAAGAAAGAAACAAAAAGCAAAACAAGACAGGAATGATTTATTTCCTTTGGGTACCTTTCTTAGACTACTAGCACCTCTTGTTTCTCTATAATTGTATTTCAATGCCTTGAAGGGTAGACGATCTATATTCACTCTTTTTAGATATTCTCTCCATTGTTTTCTCTTCTTCTTAATTCTTCTAATTTTTGCGGGTTTATTAAGATTAGTTTCTAAATGCGTGGTTCATCTATAGACGTTGTCTTCTTGCGCTTGAACAATGCTGGGAAATATTGCAAAATTATTTCCAAAGTGGCTGCCGTGTTGCGGAAATTGTGTGGAAATTGAGTAGAACTTCTGGTCATAATGAAGTCTTTTCGGCGGTTGATGAAAGGAAAGTTATAAATAAAGTTCACAAAATTGGCATGTATGTACATAACCAACTCTGGTTATGTACATACATATCCCTGTGCTCGTGCAGTGCGCACATTAGAAAGAATTTCGTCGGTTGTCCAAAGTGTGTATGAAAGTTTAGAATCCTCAACTCATCATAGAGTGTAACAACAGAATATCGGTCGTTCTTTTCTGAGGAGAATATTACGCAAAAACCTCGCATTATTTGCTAATAAAATGCAACTTGCTCCAGCGTCAAAAATGACCATCTGCTTTGGCATCGCTTGACGTCGATTTCTGTCACAAAATCATGTTTTCGTACAAATTCAGAAAAATGTAACCTCAACAACCAACTGCCTTAAATTCCCAGAAACGTTGTAATATTTGAATTCATGTTCATGTAAAATAAACAGAACATTAGCATCTGGGGCTTCGGAATTCCACACGTTCTCGTTGAGAACCCAGTGCTTTCTAAAAGAGTGACCGGTGTTGATGTTGGTGTGGTTGTATCGTGGGTCCCTACTTCCTTCAAAATAAAGATGGTCGTCATTAGACGATTCAGATTTGGTCGAATAAGTGTTGGTTCCAACAGAATGACGCAACATGTGGTTTTTTGTGTACCAGGGTTGGTGATCGTGTTATCGACCGTTTTGGAGACATTGTACTCCCAAAATCTTCAGATAATTGACACACATATGGCAAACACCCATCGAGACGTCAGCGAATTAGAACCACAATTAACGATGTATTGCAAAATCGGGTTTTGAGGATGAGGTATATTCTTAAGTGATCCGAGGCAAGCATTTGAATAAAATTGTCTTCTGTAAATAATCGAAAGATTAACAATGACGCAATGAGTTGACAATAAACTGTGTATGCTTTAATAGCAAGTATAAAAAGAAAACCAATTAATGGTCCATACTTTATTTACAAGGGTGCAAAGATCTGGTTATCAATTACTATTGTTGCTTTCGCCGGATAATTTTGAAAAGAAAAATCCGTTTTCACTATTTTGGTGTATATTATCATATCGTATTTACTTCGGATTTAAAGGGAATACTTGTTGTTAGTGAATGAATTAGAGTAAGGTAAATCGTCGTAAAATAGTTAATGGCAACTTGCCGAATACAAGGCCGCATGCTTATTATTAACTGCATTGCATGGTATATCAAATATTGGAGGAATCTTTTGTTTCAGATTAGCATTCTCACGTTTGCAGATTTCTTTTACTAAGGATAAGATCATATATTAAGTATTTTCCCATTTTATTATTTACTTGTACTAATTCCTATTTTATCAGAAATTAATTAAAGAAATAAATCGTTCTAAACACTATGGTAGTATACTCAGCAATTTAGTCGGCGACTGGAATTTTCGCATATCTATCTTCTTCTTTCTGTGATGGTTTGAAACCATCAGTAAATTCTTAAATTTGTTGAAATTTTAGAAAATTATTGTAGTTCGGTTGAGTAATCTATTGTTCTAATTGTAACACTATTTGTTATACCTTTATATTAGTAATATATTTCACGGATGAATTAAGAGTTAAAATGTAATTTAGCAGAAAATTGAATTTTCAAATCCTTTTCCAAATGGGGTCAAAAGTTGACCGTGATATCTTTTTATCTATAGTGCTGACTAGCAGGCTACGTGACTTTTTCTAATTGCACCCCATAGCGAAAGACGTGTATACAAATCCACCCGTAATCGTCACTAAAGTTATTTGCTTTAAATGACAATTCGAAAATTAAAATTTAATTTGTTTGGAAAACTGGGGGACGAATTGCTAACTGTTTATAATAATAGGATGGGGCATATTAAGGTGGTGGTATTTCGACACCTCATAGGATATGTACGCCAACAACTTATACTATATTCGAATGCCTGAAATTTGTAAAATGATGAACAGAAGAGTCGTATCATGAAGTTGTAGACACGAGAAAACCTAATCCTAATCATGCTCCGTGAAATATGTAAACTGTAAAGCTATCTGCTATGAGGATAATATTTGCTGTATTTATATGTTAAATATATAAAAGGATTACAAAATGCGAAGGTATACTTTGACTCTATTATTATAGGTACTATCGGTTAATGTATAACTTAAGTTTGGAATCACGAGAGTGCGAGCGTGAACGAATAAAGAGCATTAATGTAATAAGAAATCGAATCCTATTCCGTCCCATAGTCATAGTAATGTTCTTCGCAGTGGCCAGTGTGGAAAACAGTACTATAATACGAGGACTTTCCAGAAAATAGCACCTGTTTGCATATATAGTTAAGAGAAAAATGAAGGAAAGTAAATAATGATTTTATTCAAATGAAAGTAATACATCTACTCATTTTTCAATGTAGTCGCCGCCGTTGTTGAGACATTTGTTGTATCTAGAAATCAGCAACACATCGACATTGACACGAAAACAAGAATTTATAAAGCCACTACAAGACCAGTAACGACGTACAGTTCAGAAACCAGACCCGACACAGCCAAAACACAGAGGCTACTATAAACGGCAGAGATAAGAATATTGAGGCATCAACCCACCGATGAACAAGCAAATTGCTTATAATGATGATGAAGAAGAAGAAGAAGAAGAAACCAGTTTGTTTATGACTCGCGCGTAAACCTCTACAGCCCAAGTGGCCAGTCAGTGCTATATACCTGCATTTAAGTCATCATCACTTTGGAAACGTTCTATTAATAAGAAATCTTTGAGCTGAAATGATAATCACTTGAAGCCAAGTTGGGTGGTCAGAAACCTCGCAATTGAACTTCCGAAGAAGGTCAGTGGTCTTACGAGCCGTGTGAGGAAGAGCATTGTTGTGCAGAAAAACAATGGCCACTTGTCAGCATTCCCCGCCTCTTGTTTTGGATAGCCCTACGCAGCTTCTGAAATATCTCTTGGGGTATGAAATAAACCAACAACAGACCTTTTGGTTCCAAAACACTGAGGCCATAACCGTTTTCGTGGGAAACGACTGATATACTTGCGCGGCCTTTTTGGAGATCGTCCATGGTGGCACCCCATGGACTTGCGTTTTGTCTCAGGTGTGAAATGGTACAACCAGGTTTCATCCCCAATAACAATTTGCTCAAGGAATGCATCGGCCTGTTGCTGGCAACAAGTCAAAAACGTCAACATTGTACCCATGCGGTTGGTCCTGTGCTCGTCGGTAAGCATTTTGGACACCCATCTTGCACAAATTTTTCTGTAATTCAGATGGTCTGTCACGATTTCATGGAGTAATGATTGTGAAATTTCAGGAAACTGCTTATTCATTTCTTTCAGTTTTACGCATCAATTTGCGTAGATGAAATAATCCACACGTTTCTTCAGATCGTCGGTGATAAGGGATGGGCGATCTGACCACTCTTTATCGTTCACATGATCCCTTCCTTCTTGGAAATTTGGAATCTAGCATCTTACAGATGACTCATCCATTGTTCCCGTGTCATACACTTCAGTAATCTTGCAATGAATTTTTCTTGGACGGACGTTTTCCGCATTCAAAAAATGTATCACGGATCGCACTTCGCATTTCGCGAGATTTTCTGTCTTATGCGCCATTGTAAACAGTCATAAAGCTCACACCACGCACCGGAAGAACTTCTTCCCACAAAGCTACGATGTTACTGTTGACATCTGCGCCACTTTGGATTTAACTGGAACAATAGGGCCATCTGTATGACTAAACGGGTACTATTTTTTGGAATGCCCTCGTGTAATCTCACGATATACTATTTGAAATTGCCATATTGCTACAAATTGTTATGAAAGCGTACCTGCGACTTTTATTAATGTATATTGTGGAGAAATGGGCGATGATTGTATCAAATATTGCTGTAGTTTATTTCGGCTTGTCTGGTTGTTAGGTGTTTGTTATTTATTAAAACGTTGGCTGTAAAAACTTGTATGTGCTTAAGATTTCTACTAAGATGTTGTGGTAGATGTAATACTCATAAAGAACAACTGTATGTAATATGAGACGGTATCATGTTTAATGGGCCTCTCGCCAATACTTCCGACTTCATATTTCCGTATTTATATGTGTACATATACGCATAAAAATACAAGTTCTAGGTCATCGACTTTTATTTCTTTTTCAAGGAAACAAATCCCAGCTTTTCTCGCGATATCGTCGACTGTACAGCCAATAAATTACATTTCGTTCAGTAATTGCGTATAGTCGGATTGAGCGCAATCAATCGATACCTTAATATCTAGTTCAGTGACTCCACTTTTTACTTACAAACGCCGACACAAATTTAATTGTTTCACTTACAATCGCCCGAAAGCCTACTGGTGTTTGGCAACAGGTTTTAGAGCTGCCGCTAGATTGACTTGCTATATTGGATTAACGTTTTCGTTGGTAACTTGCGTACGTTCACTAGAAACCTTTTAATTAATATCTTTTACTTTCATTAAGTTTGTAGTTTCTGTTATTGAGTATTCTCGAAATAATAATGGTAACAATATAATAACATTAATTGCGTCATAAAATAAACAGAAATTCAGTTTTATGTAAGTACATTATTTGTGTTGATCTGAATTTAATTATCCATGTTTATCGATTAATTAAGATTTCATACTTCAAATTCTTGCTTTATAAATATGTAGCATCTAAAACGTTTCATTTATCGTCTTAAATGCAGGATTAATGTATTAAATATTATAATGCTAAGGGGAATAACAAAGTATTAATTTGACATTAAACCATTACAAACGAAATCTGTTTTTTTTTTTTTGTTTATTTTGATGTAAATCGCTTCGTTTGCTTTGATACAATTAAGATAAATTTTGCCATTAGAATTTTAAAATCATGTGGCACTATGATTATCCCGGTATCAACCAATAGTAATTGAATAAACTTTAGGTACTGCTGGAGCATAATATTTCCTTTAATAGTTCAATACAAATTAGTTTTTACTGGCCTAAATAACGTAACGAGCATATTATGCTTGGAAATAGGATAATAAGAAATACTTCTTTTTGGTCGACAAATCAGCAATTATTGCTGAGGGCGTTATTGGTGCTGATAAGAAATGTCCTCTGATATAATGAGTGCAATGATTTACTCGTGAATATAATCCCATGGGAATTCTTGTATTCCTTACATGTGCTTGAATATCAAATAGCTATTTTCTCCATGATCTTCATCTCTAGCGAAAAGAAATTCTGAACTGAAAGTCTCATTATTAGCGCAAATAGTAGTTAATCAAGAGTAATTGTATGCTAGAATTCCACGAGTAACATTGCTACAATGAAATACTAAGATTATACTGCGTAAATCATAATCTGGTAGATCATCCAAGACTCAAAATTTTCCGTGTCATAAAATCCAACTCTAGTTAGTCTAAAATGCGTGAGAGAGTTTATATGGCGACATGGAATTTGAAGGTCATCAGTAACTGTCGATAAATTACATTATTCGTGATGTGCATACTAACTTATAATAACCTCATTTCTAAAATTGGTAGTAATTTTTAAAATTCTTCGGTACATTAACGGAGCAGAAAATGACTTTGCTTCTGGTCACAATAACAAAGAAGGAAACTGGACACAATAATACTTCCAGTTTCCTTCTTTGGAACTGCATACTTATTTTATCGAGCCTTAGAGTAAACCCTTTAGCTTATCTCCTCAAACTGCGGCTTTTTCTAACACCCAGAAGTTTGCTTGCATTTAGCCTGTACACAAGAAAGGTCATCTGTCAGATATAAATACAAATAATTACAATCTAAGGACTGCTTAAATTTTGCAAAGGAATTCAAAGTAACCCCAATTACACCTGCGCCCTGTCCCTGTCATGCCAGTAGCATAAAATGTGTTCGGAATCTATAATATCCAACCATGTGCCTATATCTCAGGCGCTGTGTGACATACTTGCTTGTCGTAAGCAAAAGGATCCTGCATCAATTTCTTCTATCCACTTTCAACAGTAAAGATCACACCATTCTCCTGATTAAAATGAGTTAATTTTGTTTGACCTGGTCTGTGCTTACATTTATAGATAAATACCTACCAATCTATAAATGTTATTTCCTCGTAATGTAAGGATTTATTGCTGTATTAACAATCTAATAACTTATCTGAACTGTTCCTTCTCGGCTTACGCGGATAATTTTGAAGTATATCCTCTAAATAATGATCCATATCTTTCAGTTTGCATATAAATCGCTGCTCGCAGAATAAATTACATTAAATTCCGGCAAATGTTTGATTTACTACTAGAAGTTTATGTTATTGTTTATTTACTACATTGTATCTAGGAGTTCCATTTCACGAGAAGTTTATGTTTTCAGAATATCCTTTTAACATTTCTGCACGTCTATAGGTACTTCTTGAGCCTTGTATTTCATTATTCTAATTTGTATGGACTTTATTAACTAATATTATATCACTTAGGTCTCCTTTTACGCTAATCTGCTCAGGAGATTGTGATATGGTATCCAATTTATGATGCATAATGCATTAATGTGACTGAGCAAAATCCCTGACGTCTATATAACGAAACAGATACAGTCAACTTCGTTCATTGCTCGGATTTTTCCTAATTCTTAGATATAAGTCGCCTCCGGTCATTAACTTTTAAAAGATAGATGATCAGAGCCAAATTTATGAATTATAAAATAATCCAACACAATATCGAATAACTTAAATTGCTATTCAAGGTTAACTTCCGTGTCATGTTACGCTTTAGTGACGTTGAATTATTTTTATGACCACATGTTGGTAAGGTTTTAAAGAATTTGGTTTGCCATCTGACGAGTGTACCGACTTCCGGCATTTTCGTTCATAAAACTTGGGTGGAAGTTCTACGTTCGGAGGACTGTATCAACAGGTAAATACAGAACTTTTATTTCAGATATCGCTTATGAAACTGTCCTTTGTCCTGTCAGAAGTCCGTCTGCGTCTTGTTGGTTGTACGACACTCCATAACTTATCTAGGAATTTGACTTATATTTTATCGCATAGCGAAAAGCTCCCACTTTTAACCTTAGCGTCCTTTCCGTCAGAGGATTTCTTTCCATGAAAAGGTTTTGTGTGTCTTTCTTGAGAGGGTTTTCCTTCTTTACAGGGTCCTTATATCTTTAAAATCGTACGTACCATTTGATTTAGGAAATACCATTCCACGTTTTAAAACTACCGACGTCTACGTTTTCTTTATCGAACATCTTACATACCGAATAATGCCGGTAACAATCTGTCAGATTCTTCAGATCATCTTTTCCCGGATCTTTTCTTTCCCAGAAAGAGAAATCATGTTTGTGCCAACAACTTATTGCTTATTGACGTTTAAATTCGAAGAAGTAGTAGTGCATCGAATTTAGGTTACTCCTCTACAAATAACCTATTTAGGTGCGTTAATTGGGGACCTACAAGGTTACTGTGCAATTGCGGATCCATCTCTATGAATAATCTCCGATCTTCAAATCTGACGACTTGTGCTTTATTAATTGCGAACTGACTATACCGTGCTGACGATTCCTAATAAGCACGAAACTATAGTCTATAGTTGCAGTCCGCGACCAATAAAGCACAATTTGCTCCATAATTATTTGCATATGTAATTTGTGCTTACTAAGTAAGCTACTGCGCAGGTACCTTGTAGCTGCCCAATTAACACACCTAATTAGCTCGTTTTGTAGTCATTTCGATTCTGTGAATTAATTGTTTGACAGATTGATAGTCAAAGAAAGTAGTCGTAAGTGAAATGAATTACTACGCCCTGAGGAACATTTAATGTAGCTAGTGCATTATAACAACATAGGTCTTAGTAGTCAATCAAATGAATCCTGCATGAGCTACATCTAATTTTGTAATTGGCCATGGGACCAATTATTTGATTTTATTTTGATTCAACCGACTAAGTAATGGCCTTAAACCCACTACAGAACTATTCTTTTTCTCTGAAGTAAGTACTATCAAGATCTTGAGCAATAATTGTTATTTATAACCACCATAAAGTTCTTTTGCAGAAAGTATACAGTAACGTGCAAAGTACTACCTGGTTTATATGATTTCTATATCTAGCAGCAGTAGGGCCCGCTGCAACTAGGTGTGTTTTTGATTAATTTATTTTTAATTTAGTACACATCCAAAGTTTTTCTACTTTTTCTATTTTACCATTCCTGTAGTCACTATTTACCTACCTTAAGTCTAACCTACTCGCCTTCTAAAGTGGGAGTTTCAAGAGTATTCTTCAGCAAAGAGTAGCACATTAAACCTATAATAATACTTATTCCTCCTTTAACAAATTTTAAATTGCACACCAATTAAGTTACATGGACGTTATTAATAGTCTGGGCAAGCAGCGGTAATTACAAAATAAGTTACAACAGCGTACATATACACAGAACTACTGACTAGAGTAGGGAGTTGGCGATGTTGTCGCAACTTATTTCGTAATTGTACGCTGTTACCACTGTTTGTCCAAACTAGTTACTGGTGGTACATGTATTCAAAAATGTAACTTGAAGTACATCAGGAATGAATTATTAGACGATTTATTTGTGACGATTCTTTGATCGTTTAATTTCAGTTTGATGATGCAATTTAATAAATGTTGAAACGTCGTTTCATGCGCTGTTGCGTTTAATTAACCACATCTCTATTGTCCGAGATCCTGAAGAAATAATTTTAATTAATTCCACACCGGATAAGAAACTAATATGATGTCACAAACTTAGAATCTTGTGGTGTGTCTATCAGCTATCCCGGACAAGCAAGCTACTACTAGCTCCTTTGAGGCAGTCTAGGTAGGAAGTTTTAGAAGTTTCTAGGAGTAACACCCCCAACTCTTAGTATAGCAGTTCGCACTCTCTGTGCTATTTGAAGTTTTGCCAAATAATCCGTTCTGACTTATCGTTAGATAGGTTTCACCATGTTCTTCTTCAAGATCATCCGACATTGTACAACGGCCAACTCCGAGGAATGAAATTGTTTAGCTCCTCTATTGCACTCGACAAAAGCTTGTGTGTTTCCATTGTAAGTTTGTTAAGCTCCCGATCTGTACGTATTTTTACATTATAAATGTATTTGCTATGTTAATGTAGTATTTTTAATGCATAAATAAATATACCTATCTTTTATACATTATTTTTTTGTTTTGCCTTGTCTGATCTGTATCTTTAAAATCATTTAAAACCTCATCAATCTACTGTCAGTTGCGATAATTGATTCTCCAGTTTAAGTCTTTCAAAACTCTTTACAAAATCACTCACCGATAACACTGGTTTTCTGTCTTACCTGGACAGTGAAGATTAATATTTTTACCTTGATTATTATTAACGAGATTTAGAAAAAATGTTTTAGCATTCCAATCATTTGTTAGAAAAATTAATAAGCGTGCAGGCTTTCAGTTTATATCGATCTGTTTTATAATTCATGAGGTGAGTTGGACACGTATTCACGAAAAGCCTCTATAAACAATTAAGTGACATTTCATCCTGATAATAATTTTACAATATAGAAATAAAAAATATTACCCGAAATATTTATACATATATCGTAGACTTTAAATTAAAGGGCTTGGTCAAGATGAATGTTTGGAACGGTTCAAAAGCGAATGAAGGAAAAAACTTAATGATAAAAAAGAACTAAATTGTAAATCTTAGTACGCTTGGTATTGGTATTGTGTTGGCAATCAATGGGGTGACATACACTATGTCTCTTCTTAGAGTGTGTAGATATAGTGCACTTCTCCCTTCCCTAATTGCTACAAGTTTGGACGTTAGCAGAACCAAGATTTTCTCGACCTATTTCAGTCATCATTTTTCACCCTCCCTCAGCACCAGTACTTTCTTTTCCCTTAACATCTCACGAAGGAAATACTCACTTAGTCCGCAAAAGTACTCCGGTCTCTTGAGTGATGATAATAATTCTTGCTTTGTTAATTTATCAGCTGCTTCTGCTCCAGTGTAACGTGATATTTATTGCAAGGACAACTTGTTGCGCTTACTCAGAGCATTAGGTTCTTTGCGTCCGTTCCAGAGCAACCGTAGTTGATTGATGGTTCATAAGTTTAGTGTTTGAATGGTTCCTTGACTATTGTATAGCAAACATAACCATCTTCTGCTTTAGAAATCTTCTTCTCGCATTTGTAGTGCTACATGTTCCTACAGCGTGACTTGTGCTTGAAATATACCAAGGCAATTCCTCGTTAGTTCGAAATATTCTGTACGACGTCTATATACTTCTGTTTTCGTTCATTCAGTGGTCTTGGACTCATATGTGTAGCACCTTATTGGCTATGGCCTAAGGGTGCTTTTACTATAGTTTTCAACTCCTGCTCTATGTTGTCACTTAGTTTTGGCTCTGTAGAAAGTATTCTTCTACAATATTAGTTCTCTTAATGTAAAATGTTGTTCTTTTCATGTCATACCAATTATTTTCACAATTTATTCTCTATAAAACAAAATGACTAACTCGTGTGCGATTGGGTGCACGTTACCACTACAAAGTGCCTTAGAACTGCAGCTGGTTGTATATAATACACGATATTTTGCTATGCAAAATATTAATTGGATTACTTAATTCTAAAAGTCAGTTAATTGGGAAGGACCTATTGCTTGCATTCATTTTCCGCGTGGTGTATACCTCACACATCCACACTACGTTGATCTATTGATACATAGGAATTTAACTTCGTAGATGTCTCTAACTATTAACAGCGGCAAACTTCTGTGTCTAACACTAATTTATGTTTGTACGCAGAGGAAGTGCTTATATAATTGGGATATATGTACAACTTCCTGCATTTAATTGAGCAGATGGATGTTTCAATTTTTTTAGACAGGAGCAAGTCTTTGAATAGCAAACGGACAATTATGTACGCATGTATTTGGTACTTGTTGATACGTTTCGTGTTTCCGTAAACAAATATTTTGCAACAATTTCTGTGAAAAATGTACATATTCGGTGACAGTAATTGGAGAATAAATGATTAACGTAGTAAATAAATAATTGTTGGAATAGTACATATATGAGCCTGCTTTTCCAGTATTATATTGACCTTGAACTATGTATGTACAAGCGATGTTTTGAACGTTCTAGGAATTTGGCTCTATTATCTGTCTTAAACTCAGAAGAAGTGACAGTGTTTACACGAGATTAATAAGTTTCATCATTCAATGATAACTCATCAATGACAACCTATCATTCAATAATAAAATTCGGACGAGTGGCAGCGTCAGTAAAATTTACACTACTTAATGATAACACGTCATCCACTATGAGAGTACTAATTTTCAAACATCATGTTTTATAGATTTTTCTTTAAGAAAGTGCTCTATTTCGCAAAAACAAATAAATCGTGGTTTTTTGCAATTCAAAATAATCTATCAAAATAATTTTATTGGTGATGTTCATGATTATATCAAATTGATAGATTGCATCTAAATCGTCTACACTTTATAGTTTAAAATAGTCACCATAGTTTTGCGCGCGAAGCATTTAAATTACTCTTCTTTATTTGGAGACAAGGTATAGTCCAATTGCTCAAATTTTAGATCGTCCTATTACTCAGAAACAAGTCTCGATATTTTTATGTACCCATCTCGCCCAGTATTGATTAATATACTTCAGCTACTCGAATGACACAGACCTATTTCCATATTGCTGGTTTTGCAATCATGGTAGATGCGAGTAAATTACATAGACCTAATCGTTTTCTTTTTATCTAAAGCAAGTGTGAAACGTTCAGAAATCGTCCATCGTCTGCAAGGTGTATTTGGTCACAAGAATGGCGGAAACTAGATCCTCGCTTAGAACACTTGCAGTTCCATGGGTTGCAAAAGCAATGCTTATTACATTATGGGATTGCAAACGAATTATTTTTATGGGTTATTTACCGGAAGGCACTGCAATTAACCCACAATAATGTTCTAATCGTTTATGTGGCCCATTGTGGAAAGCACTTTGCAAGAAACGATTTAAGAGGTTGCATAGGCGTCAGCCGCACGAAGAACGAAGGATGTTTTAATTAATAATTCCGTTGAGAATTGCTTCTCCATCCACCTTATTCGTCAGATCCGGCTGCTGGTGATTTTCATCTGTTCCCAAACTTGAAAGAATCAGTACGGGATGTTTGATCTGAGATCTTAAGTGAGGTACAACTTGCTATAAGTATTTGAACTTTGAGGACGGTTTAAAAATAGTTTTACGTTCGGATAAGTATTCAACCAAGTTGAGATTAAATTGAAAAAATGACTTTGAAATTTTGATGAAAATTAGCGAAATTATAGCTAAATTCCTGGAGCATTGGAAACATTCCTCGTATTCTTGATTTTTGCAAGAAACAAGATTATGATGTGATATACAGAGATTCAATAATATTTCTTTTTTGATGGTGTTGGTACCATTTTATATATGCATGCATGATACGGAAAGGCAGTGCAATAACCTGCGATAGACAAGCAAAAGAAAAAACATGTCTCGTTGGTAGTTGATTAACATGCATGTTACGTAAATTTAACCTTCTTTATATATTTAGATAGTATTGTGTCCACTAATTATATGGCTATTCCTTACGCATAGTGGTCTCTTCGTGAGCAACGATTACAATTCGATACTATTCGAATTCTTCTCTGTTATAACGTATGTGATAGGTATATGTAATGGTGCCCGAACACTTAATCACATGAAGTGCTGCTAATTACAAGTTATCTGACCCACTTACCTTTAGACGGTGCTCGGCAACTTTGCAAATTGCATGCATACTATTAAGGATAAAATGCAAAAAGTGGATAAACCTAGTGGTATATATTACGTTCAAGAACAAATGTTTTCTTTTGACATACTTACAAGGTTCTTTGTATACGGTTATCGTGAACGCTAAGTAGATATGGATGTTTATACTAACATTAAGTGTGTTACATTAAATTTTCCTTAGAAATATATTTCTTAAGCTGTTAATCTCAATTTAACGATTCCCAATAAATTCTATCTTTTTGGAAATAATGTTATTTAATAATAATAATAATAATTATTATTATTATTATTATCACCAATTTTCAACAAATTTGTTGTTCATATGATCTTGTTAGGTTTCACTTGTATGGACAGGTCTGTTTTGTTTAGGTGAGGGAGAAAAACGTGAAGGTTTATTTATGCAGCCTACATACCAGAAATGTATTTGTCAATGATAAATCTAGTGATATACATGTAGTTTAAATAAACATACTATTTCGATTTTAAATATTATTAAATAAATGCTTCAGGCAAACAGTTAGCCATACTTCGATTTGTTTAATTTGTAGGTAATTCTTTGAATTGTGTTATGAAGTCTCTAATTGGACAACACAAATAATGGCAAACATAAAGAATTCACCAGAAATAGTAAGTGTTTTCATAATTATATATATAAAAAGTATCAAATTAAAAAAATTCAATAAAAAAGAATTATTCAAGTATTAACAGTTGGAATGATGTTTCGAATTTACAAAACAATGTTGATTACATGTGCGCTAAATTTAAATTTAAATTAAGTCTCAACAAATGCTGTTACGTTTCTTTCACCCGTCAACTTAGTCCAATTGCCTCCAACTATAACATGGGTGGTGTTGTTTGATCATGCCATGAGCTTCTCACCTCACATAACTCTTCTGTGTCTTTCTACTTCTAAGACTTTGGGGTTTATAATACGCTCTTGCAGATCATTTCGTAATGACCAATTGCTGAAATCACTATTTTTCATCTTTATTTTTAGTAAATTAGAATATGCGTCACAAGACTGGTCTCCTTATTATATCTATCTTCAGCTGTCAATGGAAAAGATTCAACGTTGTTTTCTTAAATATTTATCATTTAGGATGGATGGTATTTATCTCGATTGAAGAATTGATTGTAATTCGTTGTTGGGGAGGCACGGCTTTAGTTCTTTAGCCTTTCGACGTGAATGCAGTGGTGCCCGTTCCATATGGAAATTACTACATGGAATCATTGACTGTTCGACTCTGCTTTTCCAGTTAAATTTTTATGTTCCTAGATTTTCGTCTCGTTGTCACACTACATTTTTATACCTTTTTCAAAAAGTAATTTATTTAGCACTTCGCCACTTGCAACACTGTGCTACTCTGTCGACCTGCATTACACAGATATTTTTATTAATGCCATTAATGATTTGTAATTACTTTAATATTTTGTATTGTTCTTTTAATCTATGTATGTAATTATTATATTTTCTGTCCTGTTATTGGTAATTATTGTTAGACAACAAAATATTATTGTGATTGTTATTATTATTATTATTATTTACGATAGGTACAATACTCTTTCCCTCCATTTATAAAAAAATCGTTTGTAGTACATACTCGCATATTAGATAAATATTGAGCGGCAATTTTGCTTGCGTTGGATCAGTTATTCATAAATCGTTGAATGTGTTAAATGTCAGTGTTTTTGTCTCTACCCATATTCGGAAGTATTCTGTAAGAACATTTGTTTTACACTCTCATTTCTTTCTTTGTAAAAGTTTGTCTGCTGTCTATTTTGTTTTCCGAGCAATTAATCTGTCCTCCCGTCGAGTCCTTTTTCGGATACCACGACAACGTTCCCGACCGCTCGACGTTGGCAGTAAGTTCTGTTCGCCATTCTGTCAACAGTTTGATGTAAATTTGTTCTCTATTCACAATTTTTTGGTAGGAATAAGGTCCAGATTTGAATTATTTAACAAGATTATTGTTAATTATTTAATTATCATTTTGCAGAATCATAAAATATAGAGAAAACACAATAAGACATCTTCACACTATATTTTTGCCACATTCATTCGTTTATCTAATAAACTCTTGAAACGATTTAGCAAAGAATATTGTTTTCAAAGCTCCGGCCTAAGCCGCTTGACCTTTGCGTGCTCTAAAGTAATGAATTACAGAAGTCTAAGCTATAGAGGCTTTAGTTAATGCGGGTGGAAGCAAAAAGTCAGTCGAGTTCATTTATCACGGAAACTACAGATTTGCTTGCAATAACAGTTCAAATTGACGAAACTTTGCATAATCGCCTTAAATATATTTAACCGTGATAAACTATGTACATCGTCTTTCTCATTTATTTGTTCCTGGTTGATGTACGCCTTTGATTTACATTCTTAGGTACAAATATTTGAAACGTGTTCTTATAAATCTGCGTACGCAGTGCGATATCTATTTTAAGGTTGAAATTCCGATTCTACTACCAGCAGGAGTACTACGTTTAACGTTAAATCGGAAACATCCTCAAATTGACGTAACCACTCTCATCTAAAGTGTGTATTTATACTTTGCGGCGTGTTTATGTATACAATATGAACACGTTTTATAACAACGTTATCGTATCTGTGTATCTCGTAGTGTCTTCTCAAAATCGATTATGCCCAAGAGTGAATTGCCGCCGATCATTTGATGAGGATATAACTGTGCGAGAAGCAACTTACATAACTTTATCGAGCTTTACAGCGGCGGTTAACCGCTGATAGAATACCGTTCCGTGGATCGGTAAGGATCGCGTTAAATCTATTCGTACGATCAACCGCGCATGATAATTGTTGTAATTACAACCGCGGTGAATGATACAAATGCGATGAAAGCACTTAAGAGCAATAAAATATTAAAGCGTGATAAGGTACAGTCCCTGGCCAAATTACTTGACATATACCAATCAAAGTTATAGCTAAATATGGAACTGACTAACAGTTAGCAGCACAGACTTCAAGCCCAGAAGTTTCGAATAGTAAATAATTTGCTTAGTACATTTTTGAGTCCATCAAATTAAACAGGCAGATAATGCTGCAATATTCTAAAGTCGACCAGGAACAGTAGTTACCGTAATTACCTCGAATATCCAATATATGATAGTTATTTCGTATATAAAATAAATAAAAATACCCTTACACCTTTTGGAATTAATTCCAGATAGGTATTTCGGCGACTAAGTTGCCATCCTCAGTGGAAAACTGTAATAACTGTAAATGAAGAGGAATCTAATGGAAGAGCAGTAAGCGTCTTGATGGGGTACTGAAGTCTTGACAAACATGACAATAAAGCATCAGGTTTTCCGTAAAGATTAAAATGTAAACACCATAAGGTATAGACATTTGGCATGTTCATTTTATATTATTATTACTATAGGGCGTCTAACTGATAGAATGGAGCACAATAAGCCGGTAACTATGAACGCAGTGCGGTGGCACATCCTTGAAGAAAGGAAAGTTGAAATCATCACTCAGTAATATCATCTAAGGTTTAAACATAAACGATTTATTCAGATTTCATCGTTGTTACTTTCTAAATCTAGCAATAACAAATAGTACTGAAGCCACAATTTTACTAAATGATTAGGTTCAAGAGGAATGCGACAAGCACTGCATACAAATTAATCTTCCTTTACACTTTCTCACAAGATCAATAATATCATCACACGTTAATACATATATCAAAAAAGGTGTAAAAAGTACGCATTCCAACAAACATTTTTGGGTACATTTTATTAGTAGACGAGCTAGTCCTACTTATATACATGTGTGAAAGTTTATGTATGAAATTACGACGTCTTTAATTAAGCTGTAACTGTAAATATGCAATGATTATATAAACATGCAGACGATGCTAGCTAAGATAGGAACATGATACTTGCGTGGCGAATTAGACATTGATTCAAAGCTGCAATTCCTTTAGTAGTACTATACGTAATTGCATCGAAAATTGATCTCTTTCATAATACGGTTACGTTATGTTATACGAGTATGAAAAGTATAGCGTTAGACGTATGTTGTTATAAGTAGTAATCCTCCACGGATACACTTAAAGTAAACTAGCTTAATGAACTATATATTATACATATTTTTAAAATTAAAATTAGAGAAAGTAATATTTCCTCTTGTTGATAGCCTTTCGCCGTCCACAGCTGGTAGATGTTTGAATTTTTTTTTTGTTAGCTAAATGTGTAAAAGCACCTCGACTCCGTAAGGTGAAATTTCATTAGTGGTAGCTTTTAGGTTTCGTAAGTAGTTTTGTTCATACTTAAAATAAGCTTATGTGTGTGTGACACGAAGTGGCTGATGCATACACGCCGATCGTGTCTTATTCGACCTCACGTACAGCAATATTAATAAATCATGTTGACCTTCAATATTTTTTGCATTATATACTCAACATAGATTACTCGACGTTATTTTCCCGGCAGGAATATTTAAAATAACAGTTGCGCACGTCATTCATTAAAAATTTTCGCGGCCAATGGTTCCGTTTTTCTTCATAACAAAAGATTCTAGGTTCTATACGAAAGAGTAGGCATAATGGAGTTCAGTCAATGTTACGATGCATGCTTAATTTAATGCATTATCTATTTCAGATCGGCAGTTTTTGTGAATGTAAATATGAAAATTTTAATTCGTAGTTAATCCGACCGCACTTTATTGTGCGTGGAATAATGAGTTATTGAGTTAGTAATAAATTATTCTTAAATAAATAAATGAACTTCCTTGGATGAATATATTTTATGCAAGCTAAATAATTCAAACAAAAATGGCGTACTCTTCCGCGGAAGGAGATTTTGTCTCGTAGATATCTTAAATTTGTTACAAACCACATTTTTTGCATTTTGTTAGAGAAAGAGCCCTCTAGAACGGCAAAGTGAACAAATGGTGGTAGTGGCTTTGCTCAAAGGGCATGTCTATTTTTAATGTTGATTAGAAGTCAAGCGCTCGGAAAATTTTTGGAACTTAGAAACGTTACCAACACTTTTTCAGACTTCGTCTTTAGTATTATTTAGCATAGTGAACTTGAATGCTTCAGAATTAATGCCTAGTTTAGTCTAGTTTAGCAGCGAAGTCAAGGTTATAAGAAAAACGTTTTAATATTATGGAATGAACTCCCTTTTAAGCGTTGTTAGTATGACTAGCTGTACATATTCCAACGTGGACTATCGTGCAATAACAAAACATCTAAATAATGGACCTTTACTTTTGTACCCAATGTAAGGCTTTGGTTATGGCAAAGAGCACTATGCTGTTGGTTGAATCATTCTTCTTGTCAGTATGAAATATAAAATATTGATCCGTGGATTCTACACACTTATAGACATCAATTTCTCAGCTCACAGTTGTTTCTAATTTTCGACGAATTGGCGATTGAGAGCATCTCAAACTCACGCTATTCCGTTTATTTGTACTGAAATATTGACTTAAGAAAAATGTGGAAAACAGTTCCCCGAGGCCCGAGTCCGTATCTGATCCGTAGACTAGTCTGAAGTATGTTTTAATGAAGGGATACAAAAGCTTGTTCATAAATTGACAAAATAACAAAGGCAAATCTATTTGCCTTTTTCAAAAGTTTTCGATTCTATGATATATTTGTTACATTGATGGGTTAAGTATAATTTCGTTTGTATTAGCATATACATATATAGCAAGAAATCTTAGTGCTTGGTAATCAAGAAAGCATTCTCTGGTAACTGACCAACATACCTAATTAGTCCCGTGTTAATAGTTATGGAGCAGCTAATGATTTTATCATGAAAAATACACATGGAGACTTAGTGGAATTAGATTCTGTTGTTCTGATGTTCTTCAGAAAGTGCTGAAGAAATTGGTTAAAGAGGAACTTGCGTAGGTGGGGATCACTCACCAATCAGGTAAAATGGCTATGGAATAACCATCCTGAAATAAGTCCTAAAAATAGCAATAATTAGGGAGACCGGGGCTAGTTGCCCCGCGGGGTAAGTTGCCCTCGGCGTTCCAAAATAAAATTTAAATAGATGGCAACACCACCTGTGCGAAAATTAGCGTACTTATTAGCCAAGCATCGTTTACCTTAATCTCTCTTGATAAATGACTTGCTTTGCGATTGTTATTGCGTATTTTCGTTTTTTCCTTATGCGCCGAAATAAAACTGCAGCGCAGTTTTCAATTTGTTATAAACTGCTTTGTTCTTCTCCAAATTCGAACTAAAGCATAGGAGTTCGTTAAGCATCTAACAGGCATTCTTCGTCCGGGTGAGTTTTGGTTCTAACCTTGCTTGTTTTTTCTATAGTTCAGTGAAATATTAAAAATAGAACGTTGGGCTATGTTGGCCAACTCAATATGGGGTAAGGTGGACCGACATTGAAACTGGCTGTTGCGAGCGGAAAAAATATCTCGTACATTCAGTTTCATCGTAACAGTTTCAGACAATCGCATGCGCTTCTAGAACGTTTTTAACCTAGCAAAATGCTGTATTTCTGTCAATTTGATATTGTAGGTTCGAAAAATGAGGATACTCTACTGATCGCCCGGATCCAAATGAGTCGTAAGAACAACAACTTTCTATCACTTCATCTCCAGAACCTACCCTCGCTTCTTTACAAGACATTTCCTCAGAAATATCGGCACAAAATAGAGTTGAAGATTCTAATTTCGATGATGTTCCGTTAAGCTCGAGGCTCAGTAATTACGAGCGGCTGGTTCTACCTGAAGAAATCAGACCGCTGCCGAAAGCAAACGCCACGCAAGCAGAGCAACCCAAAAGAATTACAAGAAAACGCCATACAAGGTTAATTCTCACTGATTCACCCGTCAAAGAAGCCTTGGTTGCAGAGAAAGAGAGGAAAAGGGACAAAGAAAAGGAAAATGAGCCAAAAGAAAAGAGCGCACACGAAGAAAACTAAACGAATGTAAAGTTAACATTGATAATTAAAAAGGATGCATTCAATAAAACGCATATTTTCTGACATACTTTGCAAATAGAGCCAACTTTCCCCATATAGGAGGCCAATCTTCCTATACTGGTAAGATTTGTTGTCAAGGACACATGCCTTTCTTTAAGAGTTCCAAATTTACATGAATGTTAGCTAAATGTATGTACTATTAGATGACATGAAGGGAAATTTGAAATAAATAGCTGTAAATACTCTAACAATCGACACGTCAAAACTGGGCTACCTAGCCCCGGTCTCCCCTACTCTGGCAGCGTATGAGTCAAAGATGGGACAATTATACAAATGGGAAGATGCTGTGTAAATACCGAATACAGAAATAATCATATATGTAATTGTAAAGCTGATATAATAATTCAGTAAAGTAGGTGGAAAATGCAGTGGATAAAAACGAACAACAATAAACTGACAAAAGCAGAATTGGTTGGGGTTCATATTACTCAAGAAATAAACAGAAAATTGTCTAATGTATACATGAATTCCGGAGACAAAATAGGGTACTATAGAGCGCTTTACCGTACCTTCACCGTGAGGATAGGGTATTTGGATCTAGTACCAATTATTCGTATGGTTTATTTTCAGTTCCTTCAAACCATAGCTAATAAAGTGGTGCACGGATAGGTCTAAGGCTGCTGATGGAACAGCGGCAGAAGTATATAGACATCGTATCAAGTACTCCAAGTCTACATGAAACTGACATAGCGTATTCCAAGCGGAAATTCACGTAGTAGTAGACATTATAAGAATTAAGAAAGGCATAGAAAAAAATGAACTAAAGTGTCCACATATCTGTGACTGTTATCTTACCAAATAAAATACTTGCTTCTTATTTGACAAAAGAATAGTACCACCAGACGGTGATCACTATTAGAATTCCTCCTACTCAATTGTCAATTGTAACTTAGAAATCCTCCTACTCAATTGCCAATTGTAACAATTGTAACGTGTCAATTGTAATTGACACGAAATACCATCTAAACACAATGTATTTAAGAGGCCTTTTCTGATATCAATGAGTTATTCTTTTTATGTCATTCGAGCACTCAGATTTTAATAAAATCTGGGTCCCTTGGGATGAACACACCCGAGTTTTCCTTGAAGCTCCACTCTAGTGTTTATATTATGATTTTGGGACATCTGACATTCATATTCGCAATCTGCTAAACATCTATTTGATTGGGTTCCTCAGCTTTCACTCTTCAGACGTTAGAAATAGATTTGAGGTTTCAGTCGATTCCCGTGCCCGATATTGTTGAGACGCATCCTTATCTAAAAGAGAATCTCAATTAATGTGGATGTTCATATTGCTCAACGAATACCTAAGGAAGAGATGTAACCCAAGACAGAATCTCATCACAAGAAGGTTGACACAAGCAAAGGCCAACAGAAGAGTGGTTGAGCTCCCATGCTTGCGCCTTTTTATATTCTGAATAGCTTTTATCTTTCATATTCACGTTACATATTTTTGTTCAGAATTCATATTTAGAGGTAGATATCCAAATATGCATATACCCTAATTCTTTCTCATATTCAAAATACAGTAGTAATTCGCAACCGACGTTTGAAAGTATTTACGCAGAAATTAATCCTAAATATTTTGCGGAATTTACGCTTAAGTACGCAATAATCATTTAATTCGTATTCCTTACGAGACTATAATAGCGCCAGAAACTAAAAGATTTATCACGATACACCGTGAAAGTAAAACGTATACGATTATTGTATAATGTCGACAGAAAGACATGCAATAATAAAAGCAACAGCTATTTCTATATAAATACAATAAATCTACGTTCTTAGTTTACTTTTCCAGGGAGATTTATTTGTTTTTACAAATGCGTTTCACAACTTTCGTACGGCGTAAAAAGTTAACTCAATTAAGCGGTTCGGCGAGAAAAGTCAAACACGCAAACACCTTTCCAATGAAACCGTTTCACTTTCGAAATCATGCGAAAATCTATAAAACATGAACGTTTCAGTATTTTGATAAATAGCAATCTATTATATTAATTAACAGTGTTTACCTTTTCAACGTAACATTAAAAATACAATAATATGAAGAGAAACCGAAGTACAGAAGCAAGCAGAAATTAAACTCGCAATTAACGTGTATACGAGGAATGTTTCCAAAGTTCTAAGAATTTACGGTAATTCTTTTGCTCCATCAATTTTCATAAAAATGCACATCAATACAATCCTTTATTGCATACACTTATCCCAACCTGAAACTAACTTTATGAAGCCGTCTTCAACTAATTTTTCGGAGTCCTCGCAATCCACCGATCTACTATATATAGTATGATTTACTTCATTTATGGTCTTAAATCAAACATCCTGTAGTGGATATGGAAGCAATTCCCAGCGCACTCCGTTTAAAATATCCTTCGTTCTTCGTGCGGTATGAGGTCTTGCATTGTTATGCTGCATTGTCCATATTCCTTAGACAATTCACCTATAAATTATCACAATATAGTGCAACTTCGATAGTTCGTACACATAAAGATTTTGCCGTGTCCGGATAATCGAGTTTGTCCGGATTGGTGGCGTTTTTAATTTATTTTTAATCCTGCATTTAAATGACACAAAATCAACTAGACTTTTTAGTTATTAATTTTTATTGGAAAATAAACAAAAATGCGAACCAAAATAATATAATAAATAATACAAATTTTCCGCTTCAACGTGCTTTATTATTGTAGGTATCGATGAAGTGTTGCCTGATTCTGTATCGTCACTGATGTTTGTAACTTCGCTAATTATGTCTTCCTCGGTCATTTCTACAAGATTTTCGTGTTTTCGTGAGACCCAGTCTCGAATCGCGGCGTTACTTACATCATCGTTAATATTCTTTACCATTTCTTGAATTTCACTGGCATCCTCTGGCCCGAGATAGTAGCTGACCGCTGTTCTTTAATTATGCTGAGTGGTAACTCATCTTCTTCATCCCATTTCGGCAATAACTTATCTCAACTATTTTGTATATTTTTTTCTGTGATGTGCTCCCAAGTACTATGTAAATAGCAAACTGCATTTTTAATGCTAAACTCCTTAAAACTGTCGTGTAATGGCTCCATCTTCAAATAAAACTACATATTTTAATAAATTTTTCTTGTAGAAAACCTTTATGTTTTGAATCAAATTTTGATCCATGGGTTGCAGTATAACCGTACAGTTAGGCGGCGTCAGCAAAATACGAAAATTTGGATCACTTATCTCTTCCGTTAGCAGATGTGATAAAGCGTTATCCAATAATACTAATGCTTTTTGCGGCCCATTGGAGCTTTTAAAAACTTTTTAACTTCAGGAACAAATTTGTTATTAAACCACCTTGAAAATGTAACTTTAGTCATCCATCCCTTCTTAGATCCGTCATATATAATAGGCAATGTTGCGTTTTTAAACACGCGAGGAATTTTTGCTTTTCCAAGAACTAGCAATGGAAGTTTCTGTGTTCCTGTTGCGTTGCAACATGGCAAAAATGTTAGTCTGTCTTTGGATATTTTGCTACCAGGAGCAGACTTTTCATCCTGATGCACTAGTGTTCCTGTGGGCAAAGTTCACCAAAAAATAGCCGACTCGTCGGCATTATAAATTTGATCCTCCGATAAATTCATCTCATTCACAATTTTCATAAACTCGAGTTTAACCTTCCTATACTCACGCATACGGTCTGTGAGACCGACTTATATAGTATAGTATACGTCTTTCATTTTGACGTGAGTATAGGAAGGTTAAAAGACGAAACAGACGAAACAGCAGCGATGTCAGCGTTGTCTGAATTTATCTAGCCGACCACTGCTAGCAACAAAATCAGTTTTTCCTGTAATTTGTTCGTAAAAGTATTTAGCTTTCTCTCTTAAAATTTCCGAAGAAATTGGAACGTGGATGGCCCTTTGTTGTAAAAAACAACGTATACAATGCCGCTTCTACTTCAGGATTCTCACCCTTTTTCATAATTTTTCTTTTCTCTAAAATAAACAACTTAATATAAAATTTATTTCACCCTAGGTTAATGGTTACATACTTGTTCCTTGAAATGACGAACTCACAAATTGTGTGATTTATACTTTTGTTTTTTAATATCTGCCACTGTCTATCGTGGCGTATTAAATTTATTGGCTACGAACCTCACGCTTCTTCCTTTTTCTATTTCTTTTAAAATTTCACATTCTGTCTCTAATGTGAGAGTTACGTGCTTACGTTTTTGTGACATATTTCAACTATTTTTTACCACTTAACCTTCCTATACTCACGGTATATGTAACTATGTACGGCCTCTAACCTATCCTATATAAATACGGTCTCACAGACCGACTTATGCGTAGTATAGGAAGGTTAACGCACTAACTAAACAACGGTATATGTAACTACGTACGTCCTATAAGGATGATCACAAGAAATAGCATTTCGCTTGTAGCCTGCACATCACACGCTTGCTAAACCACATAGTAGGGGATTTTCCGTGTATTCTGTCTAATCAAGATACATTTGAATAAGTCTATAGCAAGGTATCCGAACTATAGAGGCAAATAAACTAAATAATGTGCGGATCGTAACGGTGTCCGAACTACTGGAGTGTTCGAATTATTGAAGCGACGGACTGTCCAAGTTGTACTGTAGTTTCGAAGTTCTAAATAGTTCTTTATCTCAAGAGCAAGTGTTAAGGATTTAAATACATCATTTTAAATAGACTCTTATATTAACAGTTTTTGTATATATCAATATTATTCATTTGTTTAATTTCAATAGTGGTTTTTATTTGCATCAATGTTTTAAATTTAATATTTATTTCTTCGTATATATGTACTAAATTTAGAATAGTTTTTATGTGTAACTTCTTGTAAATGCTTATATTATGTTTTAAATCTTATCTAAAATTTCGTCGCCGCCAAACAATGAACGCTTTCGATAATGCGTACCGAAAATACTTAATATACAGATAAAAGAAAATTCGTCGATCGGCTCCAGTACGAACGTACAAAGAGTTATTTATCAAGCGTCGACTACAAACATGTGGCCCATTACGCAGGCTACGAGTCGAAAAGGACCGACCGGCTACTTGAGTAACGTTCCCTGGAATTGTCGCTTACTCGGGCGAGGCGAGCGTATTAGAAGAAAGCAATACAGCATAAATTCTATCACCCGAACGTCGTCGTCTCGAACTGACCGGCCTCACCACGACGACGTTCTTTATCTTTCTTCGGATAACCGCTCTGTGTACGAAAAGTACAAGAATATTAGGGTCGACTTGTTCGGCACCTAACCGGCCGCCCACCGGTTTGAAAGCAAACAGATCTTTCGATCTTTGAATACATAGATGCATAGAATTTGAAACGTTTAAGACAAACGCATTTTAAAACGTTAAGAACAAGGCAAAGATATATATTTGAACTAATTTGAACAAAACGCATTTTGAAACGTTTAGTCACAAACGTGTGTTAAGTGGGAAACACAAGTACAATTCTTTGTCATTATATCAGAAAATAAAGACACAAATAGAATACACGCCAAGTGCGTGATATTGAATATAATATAAGTGAGTTGCGAACATTGTGTAAGACAAAAATTTGACCTTGAAACAATATACATATATAGGAATACGTATTTTCATAATTATTTTATTGCCTAGTAAATATCAATATGATCTGTCTAAATGTGTTATATGTTATATGTCTATCTAAATGTCTTTTATTGTAAAAATACATGTCAATCTATCTATCTAAATAAACCGGCATGAAAACAGAAAAGCCTGTTTTCTTATTTTATATCCCCACGCAAACGGGTAACTGTTTGGTGCTCTCTCCAAACCAGGAGACCGTAGACCGAGGTTTAACAGCTTAGAGAATTATTTACGTAGACTGCGTAAACATCACTACCGATTATAATGTCATATACAAATTTTCAGCAATTTGTCTTTATAATGTAATATGTAAAGAAGTCGTCAATTTGGAACTTCACAGCCGTAAGTGACTTGATCCGATTATTTATCTCCAATTCAGTAATCGCCATATGCTACAATAACGATATACGATATATATGTATTACCTAAGAATTGGAATAAATTCCTTTCTAATCTGCTGTTTTTTGTTTGCGGATTAATTTCTTGTAGCTTATGCAGGTTATAGCGAATTTATCCCATTTTGGATGTTATTTTTAGCAAAGCAACCATTTCGAATTTAGCGTTTATACTTTTATATCTGATGTAAAGTAATAAATTGCCACATGAAGTGATAGCTTTAATTAAATCAACTGGGTCGTACGGGCAAATATCGGATTAAAATTCGCTTGTACGTGTGTTTGTGATACATGGTAAGATAAACGAATTTGGTTAACAGAACGCCTTTGAAGTTTGCTAATTTTGCCTCACCTACAGAACAAGAGGTTAATTAACTGATAAACACTGAATACATTTTCGAGCAGCTAATCGAATGTAAAAATTTGAAGAGGGAATTGTTAAGGAGAAAGGCGCAGGTAGTAAAAGATTAGTGAATTATGTAGTCTAAGAAGCTGGCTATATACTGCGTGTATCCCATTCTGTCTTTCACTGTTTTCATTGTATCCCTTCTTATTGGTTCAACACAATGCGATGTCAATAATAAAAATATAGTACTTTCTCATGTTTCTCAACAAATCTTGAAAGCTTTTAACACAACTTTTTCACATTTATATATAAATTATTTAGGAAAAACAATTATGTATGTCTAATAATTGTTTGAAGTAAATAAATATATTATTATTATTATTATTATTATTATCATTATTGTTATTATTTAATAACTCAATAATAAGACACATACGGTTACGTTATGATATAAGCATATGGTTACTAACAAAATGAGGGTGCTATTTACGATGCAAGCAATAGCAAACTCTTGAACTTCATTCACATAATATATAATATAATAATAAAATAATGATATTGGCATTTATTTATAACCAACAAGTCGATACATTTTTCTATGAGTATAGGATAGGAAATGTAAATCTACATGATAAACTTTTTATCAGTGGCGGCACTTTAGTCGGTAAAAATCCGCTAATGGATTTAAAGTTGTTCTCTTTAATAGAGGAAATTATCGATCCTTTTGTTAAAAGTTATTAAGTACTTACGTATTGATAGCGATCTTCTTACCTGTAACAAAACAAAAAAGATTAAAAGGTAATATACATAAATACCTAATATGTCATTTAAGTTCAACGTAATCTTCCTGCACAAGGAAGGGTATTTTTCCACCTAAACTTTCACATAAAAGCTATTATGAACTTAGATGTATTTTACGGAAGTAAAATATTTATGTTCGCTTCCCTTTTTCCTTTGATGATTATACTTCGCTATTCACAGCATTAGCCATTTTCATTTTCGATTTGGATGACAAATTAGAATCAAAGAAAACTAAAGCGCGAATACCATAAATGATTACTTATTTTTGCAACGTAAAAAAATAGAAGAAGAATTGCACGAACCGTGCCATCCATATAGGCGTTGAGGCAAAGTGTATATCAAGGCATGGGTTTTGTACGCCTTCGTTTGCCAAAGCACTGCAACTGGATTTGAGCGTTCTTCCGAAACTCTCTGAGTATCAAGTTAGAAAGTTATGAAAAGTATCGTTTTACATACAAAAGCTAAGGAATTATTTATTGTATTTGGGCCCTGAAGTTGTTATATTAGCTTTCTGTAACCCAAATTCGTCATTGCAAGCGAAAGATAAAATTGTCAATTCTTTAAATAGCAAAAGAGAAACATCAAAGTAAAATAGGTATCTGCCGGAAATGATTAAAAACGGAATAAAAGTTTGATGAAAGTTCTGGAATTTGTCGGTAAATTAAGAGTTGCAAACAATTCAGCATAGAGAGGGGCAACCTTACAGACGATTAAAATTAAGTACTTACGACAAATTAGTAATAAAAAAGTATGTATTCCAGATTGTATGTGAGGAATACTTTTCTATAAAACGGGGGAAGAGAGAGGCTGGCGGGAACGAAACTGAAATTTTGAAAATAAGAACACCCCAAAACCGTAACACATACATTTATTTTCTAAAGGTTACATTGCGCAGCAAGCGCACCCTCAACGATAAGTGATTTTGATGCTAACACTACACACTGTGGGAGCGGAGGAAAGACATTGTATCTACAACTTCATCTTGATTAAAAAGTATCTCAACATTTACCAGGTGGAAACCCACAATATTGGAATATGTGGTGATATGTCTTAGATTAAATTACAGGAATCAGGAGATTATCGCCCTGACTGATAGCATAGCGGCCATCCAGGCGCTGAACTCCATCGTCAACTCGAGGTTGGTTTGAAAAGGTTGCGGGAAGCTTTGGGTAGGACCAAAACACCATTTGGTTGGATACCAGATCATACACAAATCAAAAGCAATAAAATAGTTGACGAGCTAGCAAAGCGAGGTCATGAACTCCTACTTTCGTAAGATCAGAAATATTTCCTGGACTAGGGAAGGAATTCCTTCGTGAGGTGCTAGAAGGAAGAAGAACAGGATTGACAAAACTACCTGAGAAACTACCCGGGACTCAGATGAGCAAAATGTATTCTGGAAAAATTGGGTTCACAAGGCTACGAGTGTGACAGAATCCTAGTGCAATTTCTTTCATGTCATTACAAACTAAATTGCCATTTGAGTAAACTAGAATAACTAGAAGCATTACTTGTATGTTTTGTATGGGTACAAGATCCATACATAAAGGGTCTTACCACAGATTATTAAAAGGTTGTAGAAAGATGTACCATGTAAGGGTTAAATGATGACAAGGATGGATCACATATGGACCTTTGGAGGAGTTTATATGAGCATCCAAGCTCGAGGATGAGCTCTTCTCATCGCAGGCGTAATAAAAACATATAGTGTAGACTCTCAAACAATCAAAGTTTTCAACATTTATATATTTGTTATTTCTTTTTATTTATATATTTACTGTATAAGCACCATTTCCAATAATCATTAAGAATTATAATTGTTCTCTCTACAAAAGCGCGCTGTTCTTCAGCACTTGCAAGTGCTTCTTATTTAAGTAAAAAGAGAGTGAAAAAATACTTAAATTAATATATCAAATACATTCGTTGTGGGAGGTGTCTTTAATATTACAGAATTAAACGTAAAACATGACATCATTATTCGTAATGACTTGTCTGGGATACCAAACTAAATATTGGTACATTTTCTAGTGCAACGTAGTAATTTGCTAATTAAGATCGTGTTCGCGTCTGTCGCAGGTAAATTATTTTATTAGAAAAGCGGACGATCACCGAGCAAAGCGACATTTTGATGTCAAACGGTAGATGAATACTTATGCGTATTTACAATGTTATTTGCATTTCAATTCGAAAGCAGATAATTTATAACTGTGGATGGACAGCGAGCAAGGAAACTCATGGCTTGTCGGTGGTTATGTAGGCTTGACGTATATTACGTACCTTCTAAAAGGAACGCTAAACGTTATGCTACCTAGATATGCAAATATGTCTCTCTCAGGTTGATAAACCTGATTAATGATTATAGTTTAGTTTCTGTAATATAATACATCCACATAAAATTATTTTTAAGGTATGTCATTTTGTTTTTAAAAATTTCCAGGCCATATTAGATGTAACCGTACCGAAACAATTTTTACGACACGAAAATTCATCTATTAAGTAGAAAATTGGTACAGTGCAATTCATCATAAAATATGAAATTGGTATGGAAAGATGCTTTAACATACATCCAGAGTAGAGGTTACTCGGAGAAAACGCGCAGCTGCTTTAGTATCATTTTAAATCTTTATGGTGTAGCAGATGGTGGGCTTGTGGTAAACTTATAGAAAAGTATGTGGAGATGTGTGTTACCAAAAGGTAATTGTGCAGCAAAACTTGAAGTAAATGTGCTCAATAAATTTGCTATTTTTGAGCGCAACGCTTTTATAGGTACATTATTTCCTTTGTCACAAAGGCTGCTTGGTGGTTTCTATCCAACCTAATTAGTTCGATACGTATCAGTGTATGTATATTCTTGCGTTGTTAAAATATTATTTTCATGGAACGAATATACGAATGTATGTATATTTCTATCCATAGAATCATAATCGACTTATACTTAGCGCTAGTAGGACTGCCTAGCACCTCCAGTAATCTTAAGGCCAAGTTGGTGTTATTAAATTCGAATCTTATATGATAGAGATCTACCACTAATAGGTCAATAAAACAAGGCTGGTTTGAGCGATAGTTATATTTTCAGAACGTTTACAAACGTTTTCGGAACACCTTCGTCAGTGAAAATATAACTAGATAAATATATAAACAAACTTTTGTTTTTTATTTGGGACTATCAACAAAATAACTAGTGACTAGGATTTCTTGATATAGAGGATGTATAACCAACTTTTATATATATAAAAATTATAAAAACTAAATTAATGTGTAAACATACATGCAAATTAAGTAAAACCTTATATCAAAAAATCTTTGTCGAAACCTTAACAATTCTGTTCAAGGACACATTAATTTAGTTTTTATAATTTTTATATATATAAAAGTTGGTTATACATCCTCTATATCAAGAAATCCTAGTCACTAGTTATTTTGTTGATAGTCCCAAATAAAAAACAAAAGTTTGTTTATATATTTATCTAGTTATATTTTCACTGACGAAGGTGTTCCGAAAACGTTTGTAAACGTTCTGAAAATATAACTATCGCTCAAACCAGCCTTGTTTTATTGACCTATTAGTGGTAGATCTCTATCATATAAGATAAGTATAAAAGGTCACGAAATATATATATATATACATTTATTAAATTCGAAGTCGAACGCTATTTCTGCTAGTTTTGAAGTAATTTCAAGTGCAAACATATACTTCGTTAAGTGGTAGTATGTAATCATGCACGACTAAAAATAGTGATGCGTTGATATTTTCTGTATTTTGCAATGATGTATTCTTTGAAATATTTACGCCAGTAAGATATCGAGAATCCAAAAGTGTGTTTACAAGGAACTGTACGTTGATGTATACAAGAAAAGTGAAAACCGTTTACATAGATCAATCAATAAAATGCTCGAAAATGTTTTCACGACTTCAAGGTGAGATTCCTTATTAATGTCCAATATCCCAGACAATCACTATTACACTCTCCATATTGTATTGGGTTGGGCTTTTACAGCGAAGTGAAACACGTTTCGAAAACTCTTTTGTGTTAATTTACGCGCATTCTACATTAATACGTAATTAATTCTTCAATACAATTGTTCTTCAGTTTCTTTTAAGTTAATGCGAAGCTACACATGTTTTTGTTGTTTCGTAAATTAGAGTCTATAACTATAAGATATCTTTATACACCGCAGCAAATGTTTACAATCTGCCTAGCGGTAGAAATGATAACAAATAATATTTTTCCGAGCTACAACGACGCCTGTATACATTCACACTAAATATCACTCAAACTTGGTAAATACGAGAGCGATTTGATGGAAGAGTAACTTTCCAATAATAAATTACTGTAGAAAACATATTGCACCTTTAAACATAATCCCCTTGTAACTCTATAAACTTAGCCCAACGAGTTTTCAAATTTTTCCAACCATCCATCTTTCGGAAACTCTTCAAAATATGCATTTGGCTCGGATGTCACCTCTTCGTTTGTCTCAAATCTCTTTCCACTGAGTTTTTTTTTTTAAATTTGGGAAGAAGAAGAAATCATTGGGAGCCAGATCTGGCATCAAAACAGATCAACAAATCGTTATAGTATTTACCAGTTGTCGTTTTTCCTTTTTGTAAATAATCAATAAAATTAACACCTTTGAAATCCCAAGAGGCTGTGGTCATGATTTTACTGGCCGAAAGGACGGTTTCTGCATGGGGCACGCGCCTCGGAAGAAGTCAATGGTTTTAACTGTGTTTTTGTTTCTGGATTATGATGATATATTCAAGTTTCATCTACTGTGACATATCGACGGAGAAATTCCCTTGGATTACGTTTGAAGATAGGCAAATATTCTTCTGAATTTTTAATGCAAGCGCGCGTTTAATGAGTATTTAGCAAACGCGGTACCCATCTCGCGGATAGATTTCTCACATTTAAAATGCAAAAGATTGCATACCCGTTCGGTTGAAATATTTATTTCATTTGCTATCTCTCGTACTTTCAATCAACGATTGCTAATTATAAGGGCATGGATTTTATTAACCATTTCCGGAGTAGTTACGGTAAATGACTATCCCATCATTCCATGGGATGAGTATATTCACGATAATATTTACGTAACTTTTCCTTCGTTTCTTTAGTTGTTCTTTCCACGTAAAAAAATAATTAACGCTTGAAATTCTTCTTTTCTCCGTATTTACATAACTAAGAAAACAGTTTTCTTTAAATGAGTCTAAAACATAAGATATCTGTCAGATTTGTGTAAAATTTTGACAGTAGGCATCAGTAATATGGTAGGACCAACAACATAATCAGCGTAGCGAAAGTGTTGCCAACCTTTCAAAAGTCACTCTAACGTCAAACCGTCCTCGTATAAAGTTTTCATATGTACTTATGCTTCAAAATGAGCCATATTTATTGGTAAGCCATTAATTTGAACACCACAGTATCATAAAGATCCTAATAAAGGAGAATAATAATAGTTGCTAATGAAGAACTTACGGCTTTATACGTACAGTGGTGTGCAAAAAAATAGGTGCGAACTACGTGCTAATTTATTAAGCAATGTGATGATGATGATGCTGTTTCCATAATAATATTCAAGCGACATTTTGTGGATGGAAGGGAGTTTATATGAATTTGGAAAGCTGCTATGTAATTTTCTTATCCAATACTGAACTTCCGGGGAATACCACTTTTTCTTCATTGCGACTTAAAATTGTGTGTGCAATAAAATAGGTGTATTAATTTGTTGGGTGTTGGAAAGTGTGTTTGTTATTATAACTTGTGGAATTCTCTTGTTGAGTTACGAAGTAAGGTATAAAAGATTAATTTATCGACGCAATATTAAAAATAACTAAATAATTTGGTAGATCTGGGTCGTGCCAAGCACTGTAGTACGGAACAACGGAGATTAATTAGAAAACGAAGAAATGAAGGCAAAACGTATAAAGTTATAGCAAATACTTTATGATGTTCAGAGAACATGGTCACAAATGCTCTGCAGTGAGAAAATAGGCAAGAAAAACGTGGTAGAAGTAGAAAAACAAGTCTACGAACCGACAAAACAATAAAAAGGTTAGTGAAAGAAGATCCTTTATAACATCCACTCAAATAAAGGAAGAGCTGCAGCTTAGTATTGACACCTCAACAATTAGAAGACGATTGTTGGCCGAAAAATTGCCAGCAAGATGTCCGAGAAAATGTCCACTATTATCGCGGCAGAACGTTCTACGAAGACTGGAGTTCGCCGAAAGGCATATTCCTTAGCCGGTCGAAAAATGGCGCAATACCTTATTTTATGGAGCGATGAGAGTAAAATTAATATTTTCGGCTCAGATAGTGGAAAAAGTTATGTAAGACGACCGAAAAACAAAGAATTTTCGCCGAAATACACAATAAAAACGGTAAAACACGGAGGGGAAAACATCATGGTACGGGGCTGTTTCTCCTGGCACGGAGTAGGTCCAATATTTCGCATTGAGAACATAATGACACAAACAGAATATACTAAAATATTGGCAGAACTAATGTTGCCCTAAGCTGAATGGAACATGCCGCTGCGCTGGACGTTTCAACAGGATAATGATCCGAAACACATGTCCAGAGCAGCAAAAGCGTGGTTCGAAGGTAATAACATTAACGTCCTACAATGGCCAGCTTAGTCTCCTGATATAAACCCCATAGAACATCTATGGGGTGATGTCAAACGCGCTATAAGTAGTATTCGGTTTAAAAATAAAGAAGATTTGTGGAAGGCAACTGAAAATGCTTGTTATGCCATACCACTTGAGAGGTGTCGCCGATTAGTAGACTCTATGCCGCGCAGGTGTGCTGAGGTGCTAACAAATCGTGGACAGGCTACCAAAACATTAACTTACACACTAACTTAATTTATACTTTTTCAATTAGCATGTTTATTAGAACTATTTTATATTTATTTCAGAATTGCACCTATTATTTTGCACAGGCTGTTTTTAATTTTTATTATTTTTTTAAATGTCTAACATGTTACTTTTAAGTTTAGTTTACTTTTTAATGTCTGTAGTAATTATAGCTACGTAAATTATATACTGGTCTTCAAAATTATTTACCTACTAGTTTGTGAACCTTCAATTTCTTTGATTTTTTCGTTACACTTATTTTTTTGCACACCAGTGTACAGATTAAGCATTCAATAGATAATCGATACGGGAGAGGTCCCAAAATTCGAAAGACCCGTTAAGATAGTTTGCTGAAACTGTTAGAAACGTTTAATGGCATTAAATTTTAAATACAGACAGTATCTGTGCATTTGATTTCAGACAGTTTCCTTTGGATAAAAAGTCGGTTGGAAAAGATAATTGTTTAATGTAGAGAAAGTGTGTCTTCAAATTCTAAAAATGATTTGTTTATGGTAGATCTGAGAATGAAGACAATTGTTATAATAGTAGCATCTCCAATTATAAATACAACTGTAAACAAAGTTGTGCTTATGGTTAACATCTTCCAAGATTACGTATTAACAATTTATAAATTATTCACTCAAAATCATTAATATTATAAAAATCCTGCGTCGCTTTAAAGTCATCTTTGATGGGCATAATGATGAGGTCGGTACATTTTTAAGTATGTTTATTCTAGTAGAAATCTGGCGAAAATATCAAATTGAACAAGCGCTCAACATCACTTGCGTAATCTAGCGATAACTCCACACCTTCACGCAACGTTTATTAAAATTAACAGTTCGCTAGGTAATCGAGAACTGTGCCGGTAAATCAGTTCTACAAATCAGCTTAACCGAAAACCTATTGTAAATATAAATAGTTTGCTCTGATAAATTTAAATAGTGATTATAAATTGCTGTAATCGCCAACATAATAGCGATTGTGCCACTTTTAAAGTGACGTTTACGATGCGCGATGAGTTTCTAATAAAAGTTAAATTATATCCGTTTAACCTGATTATTAACTAACCTTGAACTTGAGAAAAGTGTACTAAATTGGAAGTCAAGTCAATTTGTTGGGCATTGCATTTTTCCATAATGCAAGGTTTCCAACACGCCAATTATTTGCAGATATTAAAATATTTTGCTGCATTTACGCTAATTAGTTCTTGCTTGTATCTATGTCAACTCAGCATTTTTAGTTTGCTTAAACATACGGATATAATTTAAACTTTAGTAAACACTAATCAACTTTCAAGCTCGTTGACAATATTTGTTAGAGCGCCACAAAGAAAACGCGACCTATTTATTTATTTGTATATTCTATAAATAGACGAATTTGTGCAGATATGTCATACATGTTTTTCTACTAAGCTGAAATCCATAATTGTCAATCGAAAACACACGAACAATACATTTTGATCAAAATCTGGAATCATATTCAGCGTATTATAAGATAAAATTCCCGATCTGAAGAACGTGGCCCAGCCCGTCTATAAAATTTGTATCAATATTTGCACTTTATCACACAAAATAGAGATTGTGAAATACAAAGCATTTATTTTAACTTGAGTTTATATTATGACCACTTTTGATAAAATAAGATGGATCCCGAAGCAGACATAAAAACCTGATACGAAGAAAAAATGGCAGATGAATTGCTTGTGATTATTATCAAGCTGAAATAATGGATAATTTGAGTTACACATTCAAGTAGTTGATGTTTTTGACCTCCTTGAAGATAGATACATATCCTTCATACTTTCGCTTTTCCGTGATTTACTGCGATAATCCTAATTTGTGCCTGTCCCTTCTTAAAAATAAACGAGAATTTCCTTTGACCATCTTAATTCGCACACATTTTATTAATATTTCTGTTCTTTGATATTCTGTCAAGGATTTGGACATTTCTAAGCATGCTTTTTAGTATACGTTTGATTATCTCCGCTTTTAATTTTCCATCTAATTTAATTTGCTTGCTTAACAGCCATCTTGCTCGTTTTGAACGTTCTAGATTCTATTTCATTGTTTTTCGTACGGTCGTTAGTACTTCCTTTATTAACGTTTTCATCCCTTCCTTTGTATTTAACTTCTTCCACACCATCCACTTCGTTTTCTTTTTTATTATTACAGACCCTTTTAGAATAATTGAACTGCATTTCATTTAATACGTGGGTGGATCAAATTTAAACTAGATTTTATTTTCATAACTTTACTGGTGTAAAATAAACGAGCAAAAGGTACACTTTCTTTGTGTATGATTAGTATCTTTGGAGGCACGTTGTTCTCATCCGATTACAAGTGTCCTCATACCGTCACTATAAAACGAAGAAGTTTCGGGTGCAATATGTGTCCTGGAACAAAAATCGCCTTCTTTGTCTTTTGACTCGATAAGTAATTCTTAACTTAATCAAGAATTTGCAGTTGTAAGTTAAACTAATTATGCTTTGTTCATGGAGAAGATCTAGTATAAGTAAAAGGCTCTCATTTGCAAACATTTCTCGTCCTTCAGAGAAGATTTCAGGCGTTCAAAACACACGAGACTGAAAGCTTTGATCCTTGAATTTTCCTGCTCCCTGAAAATTCGATGGCGTCCAAACCTTCATTCATCAAGAATTTCATTGTAACTCCTTTACAACGCATAGATTAACCTCTTCGCTTATGTTGTTGTAAACTGACGTACGGGCTTGGTAACGCTATTGCTCCAGCAGTTCTCTTATTTTCAACATCACATCGTCCAGTTTTATCGTTTTTGGGCTTCAGAGCGAAGGTCTCGTTTAAATTTGATTCACCTACTTACATAATTTTTGCTTTTAAATTTCTTGCCTTTAATTTTGTGCTCTACTTGAGATTTTTCACCAAAATACACTATTTTCAAAGAAAATTTTTATTACTCTTTATGCTTTTACGCTTTCTTACAACCACAACCTATAATTTCAAGAACAAATTGGTGACAAAGTTGGCGTTTACATTCCTCTTACTAGAGTTACCATTCTTACGAATTTCCAGAGCTTTCGCTTATAACTTGCGACTAAAACCAGAAATTTAGAGAACACGATAATTGTCATCCCACATATTTAATTTCATTTAAAGATTTGTCCCTTAGATATGTACATATTTCAAAAGGGGACGAACCGAATAATTAGCAGCAGGACATTCTAAAATCATATCTACATAATTAAAAGAATACATGTTTTAATTTCTATAAATCAAGATTATAAAATGCGCTGCTAGCAATTAAATTCTAATGAAAATTCTTGTGGCGTTGTGATGTTTATGAAGACTTTCGAGAGTTCTTTGAAAATGTGAAAATATTAAAAATGACGGATTAATTTGTTTATGAAAATATTGCTAAATGCATATTTAGGCATTAAGGAAAAGTTTCAAAGAAGAGAAATAAGAGGGAAACAGTAAAACTAAAAAATGTTTCAAAAATATTTCAGTAGATATTTCTATTACTGTTTTCATAGGCATCCTAAGAAACGAAATCCCCAACGCAAAAACGAGGAGAAAACCTGAAGGGTATAATAAAAAGTTCAACTAAAGTCTCTGTATCTGCTCCCGCAGTTCAATCCCGTGAACGTTGTAATTTTTTTAATAAGAATATCTCCAGAAAATAGAATGATACACCATAATTAGAGGTCGAGCTGGTTTATTTTAATAAATACTTTTGAGGTAAGAAAGCGCATTCTTATTGTTTGACCATTTGTAAAGTACACAAATTTAGGATAAAAGGTGGAAGCTTCCGGAACACATGCTTACTACAACTAACCTGAAAGTGTTTCAAGCATGCATTAGGATAATTAAGTCATCAATCGCGGCGAAGTAGCAGCAATTAACAATTACACATTGGCTTTGATGAAGCATCCCAGATTGCATCGTTCACCGACAACGTTTTTAGGATTTGAAATAAACTAGGGAGGTACAGGATCTCCTCAGTATGCAGCGCCTCTTGCATAGTACCTAATTAGTGCTCAGTTTTCATTATTCCGTAATCAATCTAATGTGTGGTACGTGATTGCTTCATTTTTCATCGAGTATAATAACTGGGTCTTCCAAACACGCATTTTCAAACTCTTTTAGGAAACTCGATCCTTTTCTTACACAAAGAAGAGGGGGAATAAAGAAACTAACTGCGAGAATTATAGAGCAATCTCTTACTAGAATTGTAGAAGGGAAAATGAGAAAGGTATAACATATCATATAATAAGCTTATAGCATGCAAGATATTGATTTGAGATAATAAATAAGAGTGCATAGCATACCATGTAACAGACTGTGGTGGGGTGGTACTGCATGGATAAATCAAAAATATTTTAGGGGAATTAAATGGAGGAATAGCATCAGCTTTATTTTGTTTATAATTATACTAGCTGTTAAGCCTGTCCCTGCCAGGCAGGAAGAAAAAAGAAAATATAAGCTAAAATGTAAACAAATTCCATTTTGCCACGCCCCCTTTTTCGTCTTAATTCTCCGCCCACAGGCCAAAAATCAAAAATCGGGCTACGTTAGGATTTGGCCTAGGCGTTTTACTATATATATGCCAATTTTCAGCTTTCTAGCCCATCAGTGGGTTTGAAAAAGCTCTGGATAGACAAAAAAAGAGGAACACATAAATAAGGAAATTATATATATAGATCCGTAATTACAGAATTATTAAACATAAATAGGAGACCGGGCAAGGTCCACATACACACAAAAAGAAAAACAGTAAACATTAGGCAAAGTCATGGGATGATTCAGACAAACGATGCTAGTGCTAGTGCTAGCGCCGATTGATCAAAGGGCCAAGGAAATAAACCAAAATAAGAATATAATGAAAATGTATGACTATCAACCACAAAATACCAACTTTTGCATTGCGAAATGATGGAATATGGATTTATAAATAACGACTCGAGTTAATAAAATCACTCCTTAAACAATAGGTAAGTTTATTGAAGAAAAGAACTATCTGTACCCTTCATGTACAGGAATAAATGCTGTAACATGGAAGCCACTGTAAGGTAACTATAGACATAGCAAGGAAGCTCGATAGAGACTGAAGAAATGAAGTAAATCAGAAAAGTACCCTGAAAAAGAAATGAGGTAACCAATTTCAAATTAAGAATGATAATCTGAAATGTCAATCTTAATTTATATTAACCTGCACATTTGAGCGTTTTTTATGAAAGGAAATTGAATTCCATTAAATTCATTGTTTTGCGTGTTATCAGATAAAATATCTCTCGTACTCTTTCCATAGGTTATTAATAAACTGTTTTGTAATCTTCAGATAATTGCATGATTCATTTAAAAAATGCACATGTATTCTATGTTCGTAGTAATATATTTCAACCTTGAAGCATTCCATCGAGTTAACTGATCTTTTATATCATTTGATGTATTTTCTGCGAGATGCGATCAGCGAATTCATTATGGGTGCAATTTAGTTTTCAATCCATTAGGCATATATTCAAGACAAATCGTGTGTACATAACGGGATAATCTCCACCCAACAAATACCTAAGCATTTACGTTTTGTAATAAATGGCTGCCAATGTGAGAACGGGATTGATTGCATTCAAACACAATCTATCCGTCCCAGTTAGCAGATATTCCATTTATAACGTGTGATTGATATACACACGGCTAAGTGCTAATGATTCAATACCCCTTAATGTTGCTGCACATCCACGAGGGAATTCATATCTAAAGATACAGGAACGTATTGATACGCATCTATTTCGAGATTTTCGATTGACACTCTTATTATAAATCATAATCTATACACCGTGTGTCCGCAACGATAATGTTGAAAATGATGAAGGCCGCTTTCGTATCAATAAATGGATTAATCTACTTGATATTGCTTTCATAGCATGCATAGTTACAAATCAACATAACATGGATGATTGGAACGACTTATGGTAATTAACAATTAAATGTTATGGTTCGATTACGGAATGATACTTAAAGCGAGTTATTGCGATCATGGAACGAAATGATCGGGGATAATGGAGTCATAACAGTTACGCCATTTAGAAGAAAATATGTTTTAAAATAATAATAGTAATTCAACAGAATTTACGTACGAATGATAAATATTTATAATTCCTCAAATATAGGGATTTGCTAAGCAAAAGTTTGTTTATATGCACGTTTTCGAATCAAAAACTATGACGATTATTCTGTCTTACACACTCTGTCAATAATACTGCATTTTGTTGTATAAAGCGTTTAACATTCTTTAAGTAAAAATTATAGTTTGAAAGTACGGAACTCGACATCAAATAAATTTACACCGGTTATTTATAATCCATGTAGACTTTTGAAAGCATTGATGTAATTATTTAGTCGCCATGCAAGGTTGTTGCGAATGTGGAATAAACCAGATATCAAATTCGATGAAAAACGAAAAATCTGCAAAACTGGTTTTCGAGTGATTCGGGTAAGGTGAACGTTCCATAATGAGGCCGCATAGCAGCAAGACAGTCGCTCGTAAATATCGCATATTGTCTGACGTAACGCAAATGTCTGAGAATTAGTACACGTGAAGGTACCATTAGGCTCCTATCATTTTATGAATTGGTCGTATTAGCGTTCGTGCAGTAGGTAACGATGGATACTTCAACTTCTGAAGTGATGCTCATTGAAGTGAGGCAGGTGGCATAATCGAAACAAAGCCGAATGCTTTACACAGGCAAAGGTTCGCTTTAATTTTCGAATGCCTTTTTAGCAAGTGATGTTTGTTGAATGGTTGTTTATACTGATCATTGGTTCCTTAACTTAAACGTAAACTAAAGAACTACACCTGAACTATCCGCGTTCAATGTAGTTCCTTTCTCCAAAGAAAAAAATCACTAAAGCGCAGTACATATCAAAATCAATATTTGGAAATGCTTTGTAATGCTGCTTGAAAGACATGTATCTCACCAGTTGGATATGTGACGCAGCAGATACACGGATGGATAATTGGCCCCATCTTCCAAACAGCTTATTGTTAGTTAACATTCAGACCAGCAATCAAAAAGCTAGAAATCACGTTTCCTAAAGCACCTAAAGTCATTTAATCCTCTGTATATCTCGTAGAATGAATCAATATCCAAGAAATTGTTGTAGGCCTCATTACACCTGCACTATGTCGTTCGATTTAATTTCTTTTTCGAAAAATTTCAACAAAGAGCAGGACATATCAAACATCATTTTTGGAAATGCTTTGCAATGCTGTTTGGGAGACATGTATCTCACCAGTTGAATATGTGTGACGTAGCAGATACACGGATTGATAATTGGCCCCATCTGCCAAACAGCTTATTGTTAGTTAACATTCGAACCAGCAATCAAGAAGCTAAAAATCACATTCCTTAAAGCACCTAAAATCATTGAATCTTATGTAACCCCGCAGAATGAATCAATACCTAAGAAATTGTTGTAGGCCTCATAATTAGATAACTTTTTATTTGGTATTATATTTGGCCAAAATTGTGTGGTTACCTTAATACAATGAAGCACTTAACCTGTAAGAATTTAAAATGGACAAACTTCCGCTTGTTTTAATTTACTTACAAATCGATTCTAATTGATGAAGACATTTTTAACAGTTTTATGGCAAATTTTCAAATTTGCTTTTAAATGTATAACGATAAGGTATCGTATTTAGTAAGGACTTAATTATTCCAGCTTGCCAGAACAGAATTGGATGTCAGACTGTTAGACAATCATAGCGGTTCTTGTAGTCCGCGATTTTATAATTGCTACAGTTACTCGACCAGGCGTATAATTTAATTGCAAATAAAAGTTGTTCAGCGGTATCCTACAGTCAAGTAGTTTTACTACTTCCTTTTGTTTGATTCATATTTACTTTAAATTGTTAATTTTTTCCGGTATATACATATTTTGATATATTACAAATTTTTCCATAAGGATAGTAGTAAGTTTCTTGGAAAATCCATAATTCGTACAACCTAATATTTAAATGTTTCGTTGCATATTACATGTTCGAAGTATACATTTGAAAATTGCTCCATACCAGAAATATTTATCGAATCACTAAAAATGACAAATGCATAGTTGAGACATTCTATTCTATTCTATTATTATTATTTTAGTTGGTGTTTGAGCTATCCGTAGCTCTTTTCATTCACCATACACCATTATAAAGGGCACCGTTACCCTGTGATGAGAAATTTAAGGGAAATACATATATAGGAGAGACTTTTCTCGGACCGGAGCTCCAGCGACCCTAAAGACAATCCGAAATGGAGCCTCGGAAAAAACATATACCACCACCTAAAGGAACGGATAAGAAAAAAGAAAAGGAATGAGTTACAAAAGGATTTTACAATTTACTAAGAAAACATACAGACATTTATAGATTTTAAAATTGCAAGATGATAGTAAAGAGTGAATAGAATGAGGCGGATAATATCCTAACCCAATCAAACCTTGAATTAAATTATCGATGTGACAACGATTAAGTGGACAATTGAAAAATAGGTGATTAATATCACCCAACTCCCCACAATCACAATTGGGAGATTCACATAAATTAATTCGATGTAAATGAGAAGGGAGAAGACCATGCCCAAATCTCAACCTGCACATCGTTGTGATAAAAGTTCTATTAACAAATGGGATGACAGAAAACCAAGGCTGGCTGGGAATATCCGACTGTTTCTTAAAATACGATCTACCACGGAGTGGAGATGAGGCTAACCAATCTTCTTTCCATCTATAACTGAGTTCCTTGGGAAAATCATGAAATAAATCTTTGTAACCAATTTTAATATTATATACTGGCCTGTCTTCCTGACTTAGCTAACAAATCTGCCCTTTCATTGTGTTCAATTCCACAGTGTCCGGGAATCCAGCACATAATGATATTGATGTTATTGGAATGAGCATCCTGTAACATTTCTTTTACTCGGAAAATAAGGGGTTGTTATTACAAGAGGAACATTTCTTAATTGCCATAAGAGCGCTATTACAGTCAGAAAAAATAACATTATTCAGAAACTTAGTAGATCGAATATAAATAATCGAAATGTAAATACCCGTTAATTCTGCTGTGAAAATAAATGCATAATTGCAAATGGAAGCAGAGAAGATAAAATTGGTAGACGGGGAAAATATACCTAAAGAGATAGAATCTGGATTAGAATACTTAGAGCCATCGGAAAAGAGAGGATTAAAGTTAGGCCAATGGTTAGAAACATATTCTGTGAAAGGGGAATTAATACCCGGAAAGGGGGAAGTATGAGGAAAAATCTATCTTAGGTTTGAAAAATCTTTGGAAAAAATTAAGTCTAAATGGTTCTGGGAGAATTTCAGACCATAAGACATCTTTGTAGATAAGGACTTCCGATAGACATGTGGAAATAAGAGGCATTGGGGAACGATAGTTTCTTTCCTGCAAGTTGCAAAGTAAAGATTTCAAGGAAGAGATGACCAGACTGTTTAAACGACTCATATAGTTGAGACATTGTTGGTATTGATATTCTTTTGCTAAATATAACTTAATCGTTTGTGTCACTTTGGTTTAAAACGATAGAAAGAAAAATATAAAATAGTTAGTATTGATGACCAGAGAGATGTTTATGGCTGTTCTGTATTTCTGTGCGACTCTCTATAACCTTCTGTAACATTCATGTTCATCCATGTTAGTTGTTGTTTTGAACGGTGGGACGCCTTTTCACGTCGTAGCGCGGAACTCGGCTAGAGATCTGCTTTCTATTTCATTTGGTTCACCTTTTTGGGACTAGTTGTTTTAGTGCAGGCATGGGCAACCTTTTTTTTGTAGAAGTTTTATGCTGTGAGTAATCTTGAAAAATATACATTTTTGTAGTATCCTTATGATTCATTATGAATTAAGTTTAGACGGGCCGTGCTAATATGCAACGAAAGAATTCAGTAGCGGGCCGGACAAACCTTACTCGAGGGCCGCATGTGGCCCGCGGGCCGGAGGTTGCCCATACCTGTTTTAGTGTCTCGACGAGAAGTTCGACGTCTTAAGTAGAAATCAACTTCTTAGGAAAAATTCAACTAAGTAGTTTGTTATCAAGCTAATCGATCTTCAGGACACAGTAATTGAATACTTGAACAACCAATATTTACCTAACGCTGTAAACAAAACTTTCTGCCGAAAGCATAACATAGTTTGCGTGAAAATGCACCAAAACAAATTGTGATTTCCATTTCTTTTAGAAATTACCTTTTGCAATTCTAAGTGTAACTATATCTATTGAATGAATTATAGTACACGGCTAAAGTTTTTCTGTCCCCTTTTTCTTTGCTTCTCCTGTGGCCGGTGGTTATCTACCCTTAGTCTACCCTACTCGTTTTCTACATTCGGGGCTTCGACAGTTAAGGCGGTCAAAGTTAGTGATATTGAATATAATCTTTCTTAACTTCCATGATGTAAGGGTTGTTGAAATTTATATGTGAGTAAACTTTTCGACAGAATATTGGTACTATTCCAAAAATTTCTAATTAGGGAAGCCTATAGAAAGGTGTACAAAGCTGAAAAAAAACCTTACAAAAGTAAGAACAACCTGAAGAACGTTTTCATTCCAATTTCAAATTCCATTTTCTAAAATAAAGTTGCTATCCCCATGGAAGAAATTCAAATGAAAATGAAACATTGCTCGTGCACCTTTGTTTAAAGATTGCTCTCAAGGCAGTTCAATTTATTATCGCTTATAACGGACACTCAACAATTTATTGTTAGTTAAAGGTATTCCAGGTATTGAGAACGGTGTGCACAAACATCATCACTTTTTCATATTCACTGTATATATTTTTACATTAAACTTTTCAGCACGTTCAGGAATTTATTCTGATTATTCTTCATTAAGTGTCAGAATTGCAATAACTTGTTTGTCCAGGGGAAAATATGGAAGTACGACGGCGGTATATCTGAAGAATAGGGCGAATATTACCACAATTTATATTCAATTAGAGCTCTTTAGCCAACGGTACTAAGCTTTTGTGAGGCAGTGCAATGGTACGGGCTAAAAAACTTTATGAATAAAGGAGACTTCTTGTTTACGTAGTGGCTTATGTAGAATACTTCATTAAGTTTGGTTCCTTTGGGAGTAATCAATGAAAAATCAAATCAATGAGACGTGCCGTGCCGTGGGCACCCGACAAGAATGAAGTTCTTTACGCATTTGATGCTAATTTGAATAAAAGGTAAAATTCTATACTTGAATAAACAATGTATAAAGAAAAGGTATTTTGAAACCGATAGTAAATAAGTTGAAGTTGAATTTGAAATAAATTCGAGTCTGAATAATAAGAGTACCATCTGATGAGGAGAGACGCAAACGTGTGTGTGTACGAGTGAGAAAGAACTAATGAAAGAAGAAAGATGGAAGAAAAGCGTCTATCTGACGATTTCAAGCGTCTTCCCTTTTTCCCAGTCAACTCTCGCCACAGAACCTCCCTAAACGAACTTCGCTTTAAAAATTCCATTCGAGTCCCAGAATATACATAATAAAATATATAATATACGCCATTACCTCACCACCTCATCTACCCACTGTTTCTGCTGTTCCTTTGTATTCGGTCTACAGTGAGGAATCTAAGCTCTATCTTTTGTTAGATATTCTCCTAACAATTAAAGTCTAAATGGCTCTAACAAGACTGCGATATTTTCTGTCGAGTACGTTTCCAGTCTCTTATTTCCAAATGTTGCGTTAAAACGTATTAAACGCGTAGTTGAAATAATTGCAGTTAATGCAGAAACTCAGTCCCATGTCTGCAAAGATCATAACCTGGATTTTGCGAGATAATACTTAAGATATGCACTATCGGAATCGCTTTCAATACTGCCACGTTTAAACTTCGTAATCCACCTCGACACAATTGAAAATCGTGGTGCAGAATTCTTCAACCTTCCAGTAAACTTCTCAATGCAAGAAACCTGTAGCGTACGCCACTGGGCATTCTAGACGTGTTATACAAGTTAATAATAAAGAAATATAGGTAATAAAATAAACTCGTTAATTGTATATATAAATATAACATAAGGATAAAACAAAACCTACTCACTTCTCTTTTCGCCATTTTAAACGTACACGATGGGCATCCTTTCTCAGCAGTTGCATCACACAGAACAAATTTTCAGAATGGAATGATAGAATGTTTATTGAAGGATGACAGTTTTATAGTTCACTTCGAAACGTGATCAACTCATTCTTGTAATTCGGCGTATTGGGGATGTTTTAAAAGTTGTTGTAAATACTATACATAAGTTATGTATCTGGCAAATTATCGCTTAAATGAAAGTGTAATCAGGATGTAAATATTTAAAATTTACAAGGTACACATTACGTTATGGGCAATTACGATCTTGTGCAGATCTGTTTATTATTTTCTTTCTTTTTCGTGGTATAGCGGAATGGTATGATGGAATAGTGGTGGTAAATTGCCGTCCTCATCTTATAAAGTATAAGAGTTTCATAATCGCACAAAATTCGTAGGCGAAATGATGTTTGTTTGCACAAACTACATAAGATTCCAGTAGCTCATAGCGTAACTGTGTGATTTATTTTATTGAGCTCTATATTCTGTCGAAAGAGAAGTATCAACTTTTTGTTGATGTTTATTTTAAGTAAGACGAGGTTGTAATATCTTATTAATTAATTGTTGTACCAAGCTTCATTATATAACATAGCATGACCAAAACAAGAGAATCGGGAGAGTGTGTCGACTATGTGGGTTTGTTGCCTATTGCGCATACACACTTGACGATTAATGCAGATTATACAATTATAAAGTTATACACAGTGATCCAGAATGATTGACGTGTGCCGCTCTATACTAATATGACATTTGCTACTCCATATGTATGCGTTTAAAGATATATTCCCTAGACCTGCCGACAATCCATTTCTTTTGTCATTCAATGTATTACATTATTGGATTTTAAAACAGAATTTATATCAAATTCTTAAAAACTGCGAATTAAAACGATGAATGATAGAAAAAGTATCGAAATTATTACTTTATTTGCCCAAATATAGAATTAAGCTGAACTTAAAGTAATCGGTGGCCAAAACCATCGTAACTTAAAAGTTGATAATTAATACTGATTAATATTTTGAGTTAATTCGCCGTTTTAGTCTTGACGAAGAATGTTTGTGATAAAACAAGTGAAAGACGATGGGAATAATCTCTAAGACCTGCACAAAGACGATAATAAAATAACCACTAAAATGACAGTTGAGAATCTTATTTGCACGCCTATGATGAGGGCGCTGATCATTGAAACGAATCATAATTGAACTATCAATTTTTCCTTGGAAAGTAGTTTTGAAAATATAACGACAATACAGTCACGTGACCGTCAATCATTCTGGATCACTGTGTATTTACACTGTGTAATGCATATATAATGCTTTTGAAACATTCTGTATGTAGTTGAACGTTTTCTTATTGCTTATTCATATATTAGCGTTCATTATGTATTTATTTAGTCATATGTTGTTTTTCTGGTAACTGGTGCTATTGTACGAGAGATGTTTCTAAAGTTTTAGAAATTTGGTTATAATTTGACTGATGAGGCAATATCGGGTGCTAGACTGGAAAGTGCTTATAAGTTTGTATAGAATTTGTATTATATTTACTAATGCAAATATCAATTTAACACAGCTTAAATGTCATTATTCGTTATCAATCAAATTCTTTACATTTGGATTGTAAATCTGAAATACGTGGGATGCTTCGAAACTTCAAGGAATTTAGCTATAATATTTTTACTTCGTGAATTTTCATCAAAATTATAATGTATGTATTTTTTTAAACCGACTTCAAAGAATTTTTTGGAATATCTGCAATCCACCTACCTTTTTACATATAGTAAGCTTTACATCATTTCAGGTCTCAAATAGAACACCTCGTAGTGATTCTTTCAAATTTGGGAACAGATGAAAATCACTAGGAACTATCTGGCGAATTGGGTGGATGTGGTAGCAATTTCCAACGCAATAAGTTTTAAACATTCTGCTTTCCTAGGGCGGTATGGGGTAATTGTATTGCCATGTTACAATAACGGACAGTTATGCAACCTTGCGGGCCACTTGCAAAGCACCTGCCGCAATAGGTCAGATAAAAATCAGAATAGTACGCTGCGTTAATTGTAGTATATTTCGGTATAAAATCAATAAGAATAGTGTCATCGCAATCCCAGAATACAAGATACAGCCTCCTTTCCGTTGACTTCTGGTCTGATTGAAGTAAGGTATCCATCTTTCATCGGTAGTTATTATCCGTTGCCAAAATTAGTTGCCCTAACCTGCTAAATTCTCTGGAAGTCGGTCGCTTGTGTTAAATCTTTTGAGTTTATGTTCCGGTCTCAACACTTTTGGTGCCCACAAGAATGAAACTTTACTCAAGTCCAAGCGTTCGTGTGAAATGTTGTGAACCTATCATATACCTATTCCTACATTAACATTGATTTAATTAATAGTTGTTTCTCTATAATCTTGCAGTAGATTCTCCATGGCAGAAACGCTTCTTTTATTTACAAAAGTGCTTGGTTATCGCCACCTGCCCTGTGTTCTAGTGACGTTGTGCCGGCTTTAAAACTATAGATATATCGATAGACTGTACTTTTAGATACTGCAGAATCTCCAAATACATCTTGCAGATGTTGAATGATTTCTGAAGGTTTTACATCCTCTTTAGATAACATGAAAATACTTGTTCTTTATAATTTAGTCGCGTCTTACGTGATTGGAAAATCAGCTGTACAGAAAGACATCTTCATCAGTCAAGTAGTTGATGTATACTAAACAATATTGCCTGAGATGGTTGCGTAAACATCTCATGACTGATCTCTGACTAATAGCGTGATCTATAAAATTTAAGCAACTTGCAAACTTGAACCAAATATCTAAAACATTCGAAACATCCTTCATACTGTACGGAGCTCTCTATGACTTACGAGTATATTCCGCTTTAATACACATTTTCCGATATGTGCGTTGTCGTTTGAAATTACCGACGTTTATGTTATATAATGTATGTATAAAATATTAATTGCTTTCATAAATTGAACCGTAAAGAAAATGTAATTAGCGATTGCTATACCACCATAATTCTCTTGCGGTATAAAAGCTCAAGTTAATTAGAAATAGTTTTAGATTGTTATCACCGGTGGATTCCATACCATTTAACTTTCTGTGAATTTCCTCAATAAAATCTATTTCAGATCCTGAAACGTATGGTATGCGCTGAGCATGAAAATGACAATAAGAGGATGAAAAAGTTAGTGTCGTGGAAAATATTTTTTGGTTTATACGTACTTATACATACATCAATAGAGTCATTTTTCTTTGATTAATGTTAAATGACAATCGTAAAAGTAAATACGAGTAAATAAACGAAATGTTGTGGAATATATAAAAGATATTCATTGCAATCAATATACATAGAGGGATTGAGAATTACAGCTTAACCAAAATTCTATTATAGGCTTCAAAGAATTTGAACAACCAGCATTGCTAGTCCGTATTATTTTAGAGCGCAACTGAAATATCTGTTTTTTTTTCAGGAGGTGATACGCGCGACCTCTTTACGTCAATTTCCGATGTCGTGAGTATATTATACTATGCATATTGTTTTATTCATGGCTGATGGTGTCAATGTCGTTGTCTATTTCATGTTTCTCGTTTGTGACTTAGATCTTTCAGGAGGTTCTGCTGTTGCAATATTAAAATCGAAATCTGTAAATCGATTTGGCATGTGTATCACATTAAAATTTCTGATGAAAGGAATATTTTTTTATAGCCATTGTGAATTATATTAAAATTTGGAAATGTCGAAAATGTCGATATCGATAGAAATCTAAAATAAAAATCAATTTCATAATTGCAAAAGACACTGATGATCCCACTCTCTCTCCTCACTTACAAGGCAATATCATCAACCGGGCCTCCCCAAAAAAATTGAAATTTTGTGGATTGGTAGAGGGATCCAATGCAAGAGTATTGCACTTATTCTTGTCGACGTAATCTCCCATTTGTGGAGTGGAGAGCGTTCTAATGAAAACATTATTCCTTCAAATTTGTGCAAATATCTCGAAAACTATTGGAGATGTTAGAAGGAAGTTAAGACAGGGTTTTAATCGTTTGAAGAGTACTAAACGACAGCATAAACGTCATTTCAAAATTTATTCATTTCAACAAAAAGAAAAACCACCTCCACCCCAACTCTTTTGAATTTCTATTAATTCCTAAGTAGCGCAAATGAGGGTAGTAGTTAGTACTCCTCAAAGAATTAAAAACCTGTTTTAACTTTTCTTTTTATGATTAGCGGTTGTTTAGTTTTTGTCAAAGGTTTTTCCTTATAAACGAGGCGCCCTGAGATTTTGTAGACAATAGATGGCACTATAATCTAAAAACAACTGTAATTTTTAGGACACAAATCTCAAGAAACAAATATTATTTTTAATGAAATTGGTAACATACCGAAAGCGATAGTATCAAGCTAGCAGTTCGCTATATTTTCGATCTGGAATACATATGTCATATGTATATTCCAAGAAAATATGTTTCTAACATTGCTCATTTTAAAAGTACATACAGTATGTCCCCGGATTGACTTTACTATAGAAATAATTTATCTAAAATTTTAGAATCTCGTTGTAATGTTTTGGGATGTCGTCCCTCTTGATCTGAAAAGAATTTGAAGCACATTCTTACTTTTTAAAGTCAAGGCAGTCAGGACAACTGAGAAAGAAACATTTCCTGTTGACGTAAAGTGCCATTCCAATCAATAATAGCGCAAAATATTATTGAAAGAAGTTGTTTGAAATATGAAATTATGACTTTATGCAAAATTTCACAAATCTTGGATCACTTTGACTAAATCAGTATTTCCTTCGTATTCTTGCGTTGTAACTACAGGAAAACAAGTTATTCTGTATAAGTTGTCAACAAAAAAATTAATGTAACTTGTTTTGTTTTCTTTTTTGATTAAACTTTTTTTAAAATTCATACAGAATACTTGTTTTTGTGTAGTTACAATGTAAGAAAACAAAAGCAGTACTGATTGAAACAAAGTGATCCGACATTTGTACGACATACTCCTACAGAAAATGTTTTTCTCTCAATTGTCGTGATGACTTCAATTTCAAAAAAGTAAAAATGAGAAAAATTAGAACAAAATTCAATTTTCTTTAATCAATTACACTTAGTGAAGTCAATCCGGGGACACACTGCATATGTATTTAGTTTAACGATTACAACTTTCTTTGTTGAAATTTACAATGGCAGGAACATGTCCTCTCAGAATATTTCATGTCAAAGGGAAATCATAAGGAAATAAAAAAGTGACTATAAATACCTAATTAAAAGAAAAGAAACAAAATAAAATAAAAATAACACCAAAGCTATTGAGTTCTTTGGCACAAATGCTCATTCAAAACTTCCTCCCCAGCACTCGCGCACAGCTTGTTCATTAGAACTTACATGCGGATTGTATTACTATTTTGGTGTATCTTCATATTCGACGGTTGCCTTGGGCGTCTTTGGATACGGTGGATGAGATGTTTCCAAAGTTTTTAGTTACCGAATGTTTAGGGACTTGGCGGACAACTAATTTAAAACCACCCACAGCTAAGTTGTGGGAAATACTGATTTATATTTTCATTTGGAATTAGGGTATGCATATTTTTTTTTCTACGCACGTTTAGGATTAGATAACGTAGTTTTAGCAAAACGATATTCTTTAATATTATGCTCAATAATTTCGAATGGACAAATCTTCATATTACAAATTCAACCTTCATAAAACAGAACAATATCACTCTTGAAGTAGATATTTCGTTGTCATATTAGTTACGGAAAAATTTGAATTTATAAAAAGTGTTATCACCTTTTGGAATTTAGTGCTAATTTATTCAAAATACAATGTAAAAATAGAAAGCATAAATAAGCATGCGATTGAAATTATTCCACTTCTAATGAAAATATTTGAAATTTTCACGTGACAACTTTGCATGTTTAACACCTACATCTGAAGGAAAGAAAACTTTATTTTTATATGAAGTATTTTGTAGGTATAACAGGTAAGAAGTTAGCAATCGTTAGAGCTTTATCAAAAATTGTGTCCCAAAGTAAATTTTCTGGTCTATTCAAGAATGCAAGGAACAGGACATTATTACGTGGCATTGTACATGTCTTAAAAAATAATTTTAAATACATGTTTCACTCCTGTCTTTTCCTAATTTTATTTTACTGTTGACTTTGTCATGAATCTTTCGGATATCCGCTTATTTGAATTAAATTTGAGAATCAACACCAATTTTAACCAATATTATTTATGAAGCTAGTATAATGTGGAAGACTAAGGATATGATGAAACATGAATTATTATAGTTAATGCCACTTTTAAGTTAAGTTAAGACGCGCTATATTTTAAGTTTTAAATAGAAGTTACCAAAGCAGTTGTGGGATTAAGATGCAGAGTTAATTTTAATTAGCACTAAGAGTGGTGTATAGTAAGTACCAGTAATGCATCTAATAAACTTAATCAAATTAAAAATTTTTAGTACTGCCTGTGCTAATAAATGGTTAAAGTTAAAGTTTATTAAAATTCCCTTATGTAACCTGCTTTAAAGGAAAGCTTCCCACGTTATTGATTAGGTAATAAAAACGAGCTGAAATACTTCACATCAATGAATCTAATTCCCCATACTGTTTGACTTCTCATTACGCTTAAAGGTCAAAATTTACTACACATATTCCGTTATTCATATCGTTTATGGTCTCATGTTGTATAAGCAAAAATACGGCGCTCCCATTTTAAAAGTGAGCACATATAATATATTTTTATGCGTGTCGTGTCCAGAATATGCCAATTAAACTTCATATTACCGTACAGAGATTGAGATCATACATTGGTCGGAATGGTCAGAATATGGTAAAACAGAAACGATATTTAGGAATATCATGTATATGTATCTAGTCAAAGTTTTATACTCGTACTCAAGTTTTCGCTTTGTTACATTAGTTTTATTGGTGAAATGAAATGTAAAGCGAATGTCTGTGTGCCTGGCTTGAATAGTTTCCATATATTTTTAATTATGAGATAAATTAATTTATACAAATAGAATACCAACAATACATGAACCATAGCAGCAAGCCGCTGGCTATATTATTATTTTCATTGCATGAGTTGCGCATATTTACACTTGATATATCCGACATATTAAATGGAAGAAACAAAGATAGTACTAAAAATGTTATGATTCTAAACACTACTGTGCCATTCTTGTGACACGTTTTACAGTACATAATATTGAGAAACCCATATATCTCAAGGATCTGTCTGTCAATAATAGCTTCAAGCTTCATTTAGATTTTTCTATAAATATGGGCTTTAAGATGTTTTCTTTCCTAGGCTAATTAGGGTGCTGAGGTTGCGGTTTTTATACGACAAATTCTTTTGTGTTCCTTTACTCCCCATATACTTAACTGCGATGTTGTGACTGTTGCATTCTAGCAGAAGTCACATTTTAATTGAGTAATTCGTAAGATAGCATTGCTTCAGTTTTACTATACAAACATAGTTTTTTGATAAGCTTTACTCATAATAGTAGTTTTAGTAGTGTACTTTGGTATTTGATCTGTGCATATAAATGGTGTTTTGTCGTCACTAATTTAATATTCGTACTACGAGTAACATGTGGTGAGGTTGTTGTACCATTAATAAGCTGGTTGTTGCTACAGCAGTTGACTTTCGCAAAACATTATTTGTGAAAGTTGATCTTGATAATGATGCCACAACGAATTATTGCGTTGCTACGATAGATAGGGTATGATTGTTTTATCTAGATGTTAGAAGTATTGGGAAGGGTTGATAGTATCTAGTTTTTACATACTGTAGAAAAACTAAGCCTGCAGGTGGTATAAGTGTTTACGTTGAAGATATGTAATATTGAAGTATTATACGTCATAATAACGTATCAGCTATTCACCAGTTGTTGACTATTCTTGTATTAAAATCAGTTACAATAAATAATTATGTTTCTCATTTGGGCGATCTTACGGTGATAATGATGGTTTTTAATATGTATGTACTTAATAACAATGGAGAAAAGTGCATGGAACCGGTTATTTTCAATGTCTTCGACTACATTAGGACTGCCTTTCATCAATTCGTGTTAACACTAACTTTTACATTGGCAATGTTTTTACTAATGTAATGTCTACGAACGTCAATTGTGTATTTGACGTATCCGTTAACTTAAACAATAATACTGTAAAGCTGTGTATTGTTGAGGAGCTCTTTTTCTTTTATAAAATGCAACACGTCCGTTATGTAAATTTTTGAGGAAACTGCAATTATCTGCATCTTTTGCGAATAGTGGCTAAGGAGATCTAGTTTTCTATACAAAATATTACTGACTTCTAGCTTCAAGAAATGCAAATCAAGTACAATATATTTTTGTAATTTCTTGCGGTTTGTTGAGGAAACAAACGAGGGTAGAGGATACTATACATACACTTAGAAAATGGTATGAAAATCTAATGAAACTTACTAAAATTGCATTATAACAATGTAAGGATAGGTGCAGGATTCCAAACAATAGCCGTTTACAAAATTTATCATCAGGTTAGGTCATATATTGGTGATGGTGATGGATCATTCAACTTTTTTACCAAAACTGTTTCTCCGTTTTTGTTTTATTGGCTATTCCTCTCCGACCGTCTCAATTAGTAACATGTTTTCTACAGTCTATCAACCCCATAGTGCACAAATCGTTGGCCACTTGATCCTCATATCTTATCCTCGATCTCTATGCTTATGGTTTTGTTGCGCTTGTTCTTTTTATTGTGGGTTTCCTTATTCGTTCTGTACGTCCCAATTTCTGAATTCTTAGGTATTCTATCGAGTTTACGATGTTTATCTCCAGTAATTCCCCAACGTCAAAATTTGTCATTCTTCTATATTTCATCTCCCATTTATTAATTATTTTTCGGATGATTTTGCACTCAACGATGCACAGTTTCTCGCCATCGTTTTTCTGTTAGCCACATCACTTCCCCAGTGTAAATCTTTTTTTAGTTGTTTCGTTTAGTGTTATAGCTAAGCTTGGTCCTTTGCTGTTGTGTGTGCTTCTATTTCTTCTCTGCTGTTATGTTTTCTATTAATGTAGGTTCCGAGATACTTAAAGCTTTTGAGTTTTTCGAAATTGGATGGTCCAATTGTTATCTGTCTTACGTTCCCTGTGTTCCTTCTGCTACATGTCATATATTTGGTTTTAAATTCATTTCCAACTCAAGTAGTGTTATTGTTACACTTTTCTTGTCCCTATTTATCAGTGCTATATCATCCGTGTATGCTGTGCTCTGAGAGCTATTGATTATTATTTTCCCTGTATTTTGTCATTCTTTAATGGCTTCATTGAGGGCTATGTTAAATAGGGTAATAGTCTCCTTGTCTCACTCCGATGTTTATCGTAATAAGGTTGCTACCGACGTCGTGTGCAATAACATTTGTATCTTTTCCATCCATTTTCATTTTTACTAATCTATTTGTCCTGTTTGGGATATTCATTTACAGTATTTCTTTAGTTAACGAATTTCTATTAATTTTGTCAAAGGCTTGCTTAAATTCAATGAAGATTATGTGCAGTTCTGTGCTGTGCTCACAGCATTTTCGATTATTTTAGTTGGTATGTGGATAATGTCTATTATGAAACTACCTTTTCTGAAATCCTGCTTATAATCACCCAATTCTTTTGCCCTTAACAGCTCTAGACGCTTACTGATGATAGATGTTAGTAATTTATAGGTAGTATTTAACAAAGTAGTTTTCACAAATTGTGTAGGTCTCCTTTTTCCATTAAAAGTAAGTAATTAAAGAGCTTAAAGCCGGCTAAAACTTTGTCTCAATATTGTGTGCACGGAATAATGGAATAGGACATCGGTAATATTTTGTTGATTTGCGGTACTCCGAGGTAATGATTAATGGGAATAGATAGATAAAAGTTCACTCATGCATGTCCAAAATCTTTTAGCTATAGATTACAGAATTCTGTGGTGGTAGAATACAAGTAAGTACTATCTCCTCAGTACTGGTTTCCCTTGGTAGGTCTACTAAGCAAGCGATATTTGGATTCATTTGACGGCATATTAAACATTCTAAGTGAAGGCTAGGAAACAGTAAAAATATGTTATGACATTCCGTGTCTATTACAGACAGCAAAAAGTCACAATTATTCACAATGTGTTATCAGGCCAAACACAATTCAGATCTGTACTTCAAGGCTAAATATTACAATATTTTTAATGTATATGCTTCTTATATACATACGTACACAACTCTTCTCTTCTTAGTACTATGAATTAAGATCGAATGTAAGTAACACATTAACTACATGTTGTGAGTAATACATCGTTTCCCCATCTACAATTTCGACCGACAAAGGGGGCCTGCTGCTGCAACAAACTACAGATATTGCTTAATTTAAAGGTATTTTGTTTCTGCTAATCTTGGAATTACTTTATTTAAGCAATTGCTGTACTCACATGAAGAATTATTTGTATTTTACAGAACATAGTAATAATCCAATCCAGTACCGTTCGGAATTCCGTTAAGAATGAAGCTGTATACCTTCTCTTATACCTACTAATCACAAAAAAGGAAGAATAAATTTAATGAATGTTTACGAGCAGATGACTCACATTTGGAGTTGCCTGCAAACGTAAATCAACTAAAAGGATCTGCCTGGTGATCACAAAAGAAAACAAAAGCGATACCAGGTAAAATTCCATGCGTAAGAACTTCTTTATAGTAAGAGGGCATAGTTATTTTTAAATCGAATACCCGGATAGTGGGTTTCTCTTCTCTGCCTCGCTTACATTCTGTTATTTAAAGCTGTTTAAAGAATACAAAGAGAAGATAGATGTGCTTAAGTAGTTATAATATGCCCTTTGCCTATTGAAACCATTATTCGCAGATTCACCGTGGTAATTTTAATTATATGTTCTCTGAGATAGTACCGCGATTGCACGGAATACTTACACATTGACAACGAATACACAGTGGATTAATTTCCATATTCCCGACCGCGAGGCCGTTATTAAAAGTAACTGTAAATAACACTCTAGGTAATTTCGCGAACAGCTGTTCTAAAAGGAACGGCTTTATATGACGTTTTAATTCGCAATTGTAGTGAAATATAAGTTTCAACTTATGATACCATCAACAACGTTCTGAACTAAAAGGTTTCTAGATATAACCGAAATTGTCAAATTAAATTAGTAATACATAATTTGTTCTGTTCCCTTTCATATCAATTTCGATTAGTCATAGGATATACATATTTGATATTATCTGTGCGCACGTATGAGCAGAAACTCTGGCATAGCAGTTTTAGATATCTCCGATAACGTGAACGTACTCGAGTGGAGTGGTATATAACTACGATAAATACATAACAATACAAAAATGTACTTGGGATAATGTTAATCTCTATCCACATATAGTGAAAGTTGTATTTTCAATTACGTAAAAGCGACCTCAACGTATGTAGATAGTTAAGAAAGTAAAGATTATAAAGGACATCGGCTGTCTAAATGTGTTTATTGCATATTTCAATAATCTGAAATTCATTTATGTAATCTAGGTTTTGTACACGTACAACCTTATAGAAATAAAAAAATAGATCAATTTCTTTGTATATAATCATTTCTCAATTACTGGATTGACCACCTATGTAGATTTGTATCTCAACATTAAATCAACGGTTACGTTATATGTATATATGTATGTAAATTTGTATCGTCATCGTTGCAAATTAGGCCTGATATACTCTGATATCTCAATAGTTATCACTGCAACTTCTTGCAGATTTCTTTTTAACGAACGTGTTCGAAAATGAAAAATGTCACAAAATACTTCATAGTGTTAGAATTAATAAATTACTGATTGCAAGACAAACTATATAAGAGTTTAAATTACTTTGGAAAACAAACTTGGGAGTAGTCAAAGTTATTTCCTCTGGTATAAATGTGCCCTTTACGAGGTAACCATGTCAAAGATTCTCTTACGGCGGTATCGACTTCCGTTTTCAAACGAAAAGACGAATTCAATTGCTCTTTCGTGTTCAGCAATAGCCAGAAGCCCCACATTGGTGTTCGTTGTTTTCCTTTTGGGAAACTCATAATCAATGTAGTCGTGTGACGTATTGTCTTCACGTTGTTGAGTAACCTTTAAGGATTTATAGTGCAACTTTTTTATATCCTCGTTTTAGTAGCTTTCGTAATTTTAAATCTTTGTGGTAGTTGCAATTAATAAGTACGTTTGTAATCTGTTAATTAATTCTTTCTCACTCACATTACCCACATCTAAGAGAATGACATATTTTAAATAATATTCACATACTTATAGTTTACTAAATTCGAATGTATCATCCAACCATGATTTTACGAAACATAATTTTTCCACAGGGCGTTTCTTGCTTCTCTCCAATACATATATCTAATTACACTCGTCATACAAATTTATTATATTTTGCCAGGCATACTAGAGCCTTATACGAAAAATCAGCAATTCATTCCTGCATTAAGATATTCAATAATTTGTCAAATCAACTTAAAAAAATAGAAAATATGAAGAAATTTAAAGTTGAATTAAAAAAATTCCTACTGGCCATATGTTAGTATTCTTCCGATGAGTATCTAGACGAAATATATTTAAATTGACATTATTCTTTCTTACTATCTTGTTAATTTGTATTGTGATTTATTGTCCTATTTGAAGTGAATACTTCTTAACCTTCCTATACTCACGTCAAAATGAAAGACGTATAGTATACTATATAAGTCGGTCTCACAGACCGTATGCGTGAGTATAGGAAGGTTAAGGGATACCGGACCAGCTCCAGCGTAAGCATAAGAACATAAGCGTTAGATTTCGAGAGACAGTATAATGTGCGAGCGCGAGGCAATGAGCCAGAGAAAGGATACATGCGTGGTTGCTTCGTCTGAAACAGAAGGGGAGACAGAGAGAGTATGATGTGCGAGCGGAAGGCGACGAGCCAGACGATTAAGGTTAAACCACAATAGGTGCTGCGCTCGGAAATACATAAACATAAAAAAGAATAAAATAAAACATTATACATGAAACCTCCGGAAAAGATATATGCAACCTAATCATAATGACTTCCGAATCATCCTAATTTAACGTATAAGAACGAATAAAATAAAACATTATACATAAAACATCCGAAAAAATTTTCTACAACGTAATCCTACTGACTTCCAAATCGTCAAAAAACTTCAGACTTTAAACGTGCGTAAACCAAACACACCAATTTTTTGTTAATGACCTAACCCGTGTTAAATTTTAGCCGATGGGCCCAAATAAATTATTATTATTATTATTAATTCGTGCTCCTCTTTGGTGTACTTACTATGTAAAGTTCTGAAATTAACATTAGAGGGTAATGGATATCAGGTACCCTGTTTGTATAGTTTGGAAATAGGATAAATTGCTATGCTTCCAGCATTAAAGAAAGTCACTGTCCCTTTATTTGGAACACTGCTTTCTGAACATTGTCCAGAGGTCGAATTATTCGGAAACACAGCATTTGAAAAAGGTTCTGCACCTACACTGCTGAACTGGAACATAGACTGGAGTGACGAATCCAACTAATATTTCTTTCAAACCGCAAACCATCAAGTGGTATGCAGATAGGTCAGATGCCAATGATGGAATTTAGGAGATTAGGCACTTTGATTGAATGCAAAGGTACTTTATCACTTTTTAGGTAGAAGACTACAATATTGGTGCATGTGCTAATATTAGCCGCAGAATGAGCTAATTCGAAGATTATTGATCTTGATTTACAATGAAACAATTACTCAAATATTGATTTACCATCGACCAATTCAAAGCTAATTATCGAAACCTCAACCTTTCTGGACGTTGGTACTGTCTTTAGGAAGTGGTTAGGAAAGGGGACGAAATCAAGAAGATACTGAATTAACCTTTTTCGTGTAAGATGGACCAAATATTTCATTGGGAGCTATAACCGTAGGAGATTCCAAATCTATATCAACCGTAGCAAAAAGCAAGCTGAGAATCGGAGTGCACTTTTCGGACATTCCAGATTAAATGGAAATAGATTAGGAATAAGTAGTAGTAGCACATATAAACTTTTTGGCGAAGTAGTAGATACTTAATATGACGTTCTGAAGGATCATCTCAAAATCGTTGAGAAAAACACAGTAATTATGTACGTTTGGCTTCCTTCAATGGAACTTCCAATTGCAACCAAATTGAAAGAATTGGTATAGCATGCGCCAATTTCTATGTAATTATAATAGGTATACACAATTTGTATTAATAAGTACACAGAGGAAAAAGATATGACGCACTCCATTTAATCATTACCACATTAATGACTGCAAAATTTGTGATGCAGTACATATCGCAATTGGTGATGTTAGTTTAGTTAATATCTAAAATACGCATTTCATCAATATGTGGTTGACATTTTCAATCTAATACGCACAACTTCATTTCTATCGGCTACGATTGTGGTAATCGTTAATTACGAATAAACTGTGTAGCAGTGGATGTTACTACTTTAACCAGTTTGTTTTTCTCTGCGATAAATAATTGTCACTTCTTGTTCACTAAATATTAAAAATTATACCTGTTATGATTCGTACATGTAAATAAAAATATATCTACATGCACAGCAGGTTGTATTCCTTCATATTTCTTCTTATATATTTGCTTTAAGTAATGTGAATACCACAAGTTTCTACACTTGATACCTATTTATTCCATTGGCATACTAAAGGGACAAAGACAAAGGTATGTGAATTGTTCCCGCTCATGTCTTCTTATTTCTTTCTTATATGTCAAAGTCAAGTAACCACAATGAAACCTTAACTTGAACGGCTATACGTGGAAAGCCTTTTGCACGAATTGCACCGTGATACACAATTTTATAGAAAGGTATATGTATAGAATATATTTCTTTGCTGGACGATGCAAAACAAAGGATGTTCCCGAGAAATACGTTGAGAACAGAAGTATGCTCATAAAAACATTAATTGTGCCATGCCTCCTACTTTGGAGATATTTTTCCTTGAACTTGGATTTTGTAAATCTTAATTAAGTCCAATTGTTCATAATTATTTCCAGCTTTTTCTATCGATCTTCCGTTAAGAAACTGGTTCGAACAATTCAATTGTGGAATCTGACTTTTTCAATTCTTAAATAATCGGTTACAATGAATAGGTATTAATTTACAAATACCAAATAAATTTTGGAGTTCTAACACGAGGTCATGTACTTTAGTAGAAGAAAGCCTACACTAACAATAAGAAATGTAAGTTGTACCGGATACAATAACTTCTCGCATGTGATACAAAAAGTTTTGTACCATGCACAAGAATTGCTCCATCGCGTAGACGAAGTATTGTATCCGATACAACTCATTTCTCTGGATGTATTTGATAAAAAATCAACTGCTGTTTTTGAATAAAATGATTATTGAGTTGTGATCATACGGTAATCTTATACGGAATAAAATTAGTGTTACGATATAAAATCAACTTGAAGATAATAAATCCGTACACATATATCTACATGTTTACTATTCTAACGTTTAGTTTTAATGCAAAAAGCAAAACATTATTTAGGGATCCTCATCTATAGCTTCTAGCAGTACGTTAAAGGTCATAACTCTGTGAATCGAAAGGTCTTACACTCCTTCGTATGCGATAAATTATATATCTGCGAATATTTTGACCTTTCACTTATACATACGTTGTATGTAATGATTAGTCAATGGATTAAGATAAAGGAGTCCATTGGATTTACATAAAACATTCTGTAACTTTGAAATATTAGTTGTAACGATGTTTTACCAATACTATATATAATTATTACGATAATTTCCGGTATTAACCTAACATTAGTGTTGTGAATGTGATAAATGTTAATAACCACATAATTCTGTAATCCATCGTAGGTGTACCACAGGTATATGTATACATGTAATATAGTTGACCTACAAACATACATAAATTGGTTACTATCTAATAGACTTAAGAAAGGCAAGAATGATTTAATACACACTATAAATGAACACAAATTTGTGATACAATTTGTTGACTAGGAAACTACAACATGAAAGGATATGAACGATGTGGCCCCAGCAATTCACACATTCGTGAGGGAAAAGATATTTCCATTTTCACATATTAATCTTTTCATTAAGCACGGCGTTTTAACAAATATTTGCACCTCGAAAATCGGGGAAGATAAATGCTTTAAAAACAATCGAAAAGTAGGTCAATTTTTAAATCCAAATTAGGGCAGCCTTCAGGGAAAAATCGTTCTCGCAATTCTAACTCTGTGGATGGGTCCCAACAGCCTCGAGGATTAACTACTCATCCTCGAGGCTGTTGTCCTTTATGTGAATGGACTTTTCTAGTTTGATATAAGTTTTATGCGTTCTATTTTCATTTGTTTTATCAATTTTGGTACCTTCCAATATGAAAAATCAATTTCTTGGTAGCAAATTAATCATTGCCTACACAGGATGAAAACCGCAGATATTATGGCAAGAGAAGGGAGGGACTTTCGAAAATTTTAGAAATCGAAAACTCAGAGTGCTCACTCTAAATCAGTGAGTATCTAAAAGTATTGTCAACGTTTTGCTTATGAATTTTTAAATTATCTCTGTGAAATCGAATGCTACACGGTTACTTGAGATTTCGGAACTAGATTTTTTGTCCATGTATTCAATAATTATCAATGCCAAATTATTTTTGTTTACTGTTTTAGTTTCCTAGAATAGAACTGGAAATCCCGGGAAGAATTATTGAACAGGTCAATAATTTCGATACGATAAGCTACTGAGGCTTAAAAGGGGAACTATAACAATAAGGTCTGAAAGTATTGCAAATAGCGGATGGCTTAAAGGATATAATTTGGAAAACAAATATCTCACATTGGAAAGCAAAACAAGGACATACAAGGCCACAGTTAGACCTGCTCACGAAACAACGATCTGCGACAGCTGAGTAACATCCAGGAAATATCTAACTTGACTACAACTAGAAGGAAAATCTGGAAAAATACTTATATCGAATATACGATAAGAGAATTGTAGAAAGAGTAAAAATTAATAAAGCATGCGGAAGGAGAGATATGGACAGACCGCTGAGGAGATAGAGAAACTGTGTGATGTACACTTTGGAAGATGCCTAATTGAGACAGAACAGGCGATCAGCTTAGTTATGACATATAAGAAAAAAGAAGAAGAATAGCGCTTTCCTCAGAATTTTATGTAACTAATGGTTGATGGTCTAACAGGGTTCTTGTATATCGCGAACTAAAATTTTGCATTAAAACAGTGGATAAGGAAATATGATCAAATGGGGGTTAGAATGGAGGGAAGAACAGTATTTGCATTGCTATTTGCGAAAAATCAGGTTACCTTGGCGCAAGGTGGAAATGCTACAAGCCACATGCTTAGAGAGCTCACACAAGAATTTGCAGAATAAGGTTCAGAAGTTAACATTGACAAAACTCAGTATATACCTATACCTTGTTTCAAAAATGGAGAGACGAATTTCTGAACACACCACTTTTATTTTAAATTCTGATTGGTCGAAAACAGCACCAAATGACACTGCACCAATGCTGCTATAACTTATTGTATACGTAATTCTATTAAATATATTGACATTTGTTTATTACCGCTAGTTATTGTAGTGTTTATTATATTTTTCGGTTTTCTCTGCCTCTTTCGAAGTATAAACATATACCACTTCCTTTTAGGACTGTACAGATTTTATAGAGTGTAATTTGGACTTGCGGTTCGTTCAGAAATTTCTTCCTCTAGCTTAGAAACCAGATATAGTAATAGACAGTCAAGGATGAAATATGGTGACTACAACAGGAACAATTATGAACACCAGAGAATATGCGCATATATGTACATATATATACCTTTGCTAGTGCAAGAGGCAATGACATGATAAATAAATAGGCGGAAGAAAATTATTAACAACTTGCAACTCAGCACTAATCTTTTTTGTTTGTGACTTGCGATGTATTACATTGTACTGAAGTGCGATGCACGGTATTATTTTACATACCCTAAACACGATACAATTACACGTTATTCTTGGTTTGTAAGTTTCAAAATCAACTTCAGAAGCAGTCTGACGGAAAAAGGTATGATTCGAATTACGTTGACTGGAATAACATAAACATAAAAGAAGAATGTGAACCGAAATGTGTATAAGTATGTGAGTAGTTCTCCTTACTAAAAGAGGTAAAGTATACACTCAATATCTCTCGACCGCCGGCCAAACATATGATTCCTGAAGACCGTATTTTAAGCTATGAGTAATGTCGAGAGTGATGTCAGGTAGAGAGGTTACAAACAGGAATAAGTAAAATAAATTTGTAAAAAGATTTCTCCTATTATAATTACGTGAGATTTGGGGAAAGTTGGTAAAAAAATATGCAACAAAACATAAGAGTCAAGGTGTAAAGGTGTTTTATCAAAACTCTAGTTCTTATGTGAAGGCGCATCGTACTTTTCGCAACGATTTCCAAACTCTTCGAAATTGACCGGTACCATCTGCCTATGGGATTCAAAAGTGCGTTAAGAACTTTGAAAACACTTCGTCAACGACGATAAAGAAGCTTGGCAAACCAAAAACAGTGCATACTCCAAAAAATATAAAGCGTGCAAGTTGTGATCGAAAGAAGTCCGCATCTCGTATCTCACCGATGTGTGACAGGTCGAATTTTCAACAGAACTGTTGAACCAAAATAGGTTCAAAAGCTTAGAATATTGTGGAATCGCCTAAAATCGACTGCAAAATTAAACTTCTGCCGAAACAGTTTTTACGTTGGAAATTGACTGAAAACGCATTTCTAACGCGAAAAGCACCAAAACTGTGTCAAGAAGTTAAGAAAATTGTGGAATGGCCTAACATCGATTACATAATTAGACTTAACTGAAATGGCTTTAACGTTGGAAATAGCCTCAAAACGCATTTCTGATGCGAAATACATTAAAACTCTTTCCAAAAGTTAAGAGAATTGTGGAGTTTCCTAAAATCGACTGTATAATTAAACTTCTACCGAAATGGCTTTTATGTTGGAGATAGTCTGGAAACTCATTTCTGATGCGAAATGTACCAAAACTGATTCAAAATATTGAAATATTGTGGAATCGCCTAAAATCGACCGGAAAATTAAATTCCTATCGAAAGGGCTTTGACATTGAAAACGGATTTTAGACAACGATCTACATCATCATCCTTACAAAACCAAATTATTCAGGCTTTTAAATCAGTAGATTATATGAGACGAACACGGTGCGAAGAAATGTTGAATTTAATTAATCAATACCAAAACATTGTAAACAATTTGTGGATGAATGACGAAACTCCTTTTCTATTTGTTCGGTTACATCAACAAGCAGAAGTGAAGTTGAAGTTGGAGGACATGAATCCTAGTCAACCCCTCCAGTCTATGAAAGTTACAGTGTGGTGCGCTATGTCTTCATAAGGGATCATAGGGACCTGCCTTTTCAAAGTTGCAACTTGCACAGTACGAAGTAAACGATGACGCATTTTTTCAAAAAGACTGATTGGTTAGTGGTCTACTATCAGGTCTTTTGACATGGGGATATTGCATGGCCTTCCCGTTCACCTTACTTCATAACACACGACTTTTTCTTGTGAGGTTACTTGAAGAATAAAGTGTATCAGGATAACCGACCAACAACAATTGAAGCCAGAAAAGAATGAATTCGATTGGAGGTGGTTCAAGTCCCATTGACAATGCTGCCAAATCTGCTCAACTGAAAGAATGTCTACGTCGAAATGGACGCTGAATGGGCGCCAGCATACCGGAGTCATTTAAGATAAAAGTTAGTTACATTTACTTAATTTGTATGAATGCTTTCTTTATGTAGTTTAAGATGGTTGAAAAATTGATTGCATTTTTTACAGCCTTTTCCAAAATTGGTTTTTACCGTGCCCCATCCTATATTATAAGACAAGTTATACTTTTCATTGTGGTTGTTAACATTGCTCATACAAAATCGTGTATTGTGCATGTCATTTTGTTTTATCTGCATATTTGATTCAATGTTGTTATCTATACTCTTCTTATCTCGCTTAATTAATATTACTTTTATGTGGCATCATGGTCTAAGTTAATATGTCTAATTCAAGCGCATTTTTACCTAAATTAATTTGAAAAATATCTACTCGCACGTTGTTTTAGTACAGTTTGAACGATCTAGGGCCTTCAATTCTTCAAACCTAAAAACATTGATTTTAATATTTTTCGAATGATAGATATAGAGGAACTACGACACAGATGCTATACAAATAGAAAAAGGGAAGACGCGTTCTTGCTACGAAATAATTCTTTTTCGAGCTCAAACTTAAACATTAGAGAAAATGCGAGTATTAAACGAGTTCAAGTTCAGTTTATCGCCAATTTCATATTAATTGGTTAAAAGAGTATATTCCGGGTATTTTGGCATATAAAATATTAACTCAAGGTTGAAGTTGCTCCTAAAAATACGAAAGGAAACAGCCTCTGAGATATTCTAACGACAAACGTAAATTAACTCAGTAGGTAGTTCGAATCGAGATAACTTTCACACACGAAGCTTCTTTTTCAGTGCATTGGTTAGCTTGAGAAAGTTGGTACACATCTAAAGGAATCACTTAGTAGAAGAAAATAAAAGAACTATTCTTAAGAACGATTTGTATGGAGTTGTTTCTTCATATCATAAGTTTTCCAAAACTGGAGTTTCACGTGGTGCTCACCAAGTTAGGTCCTATTGTAAGGGGATTAAGCGTTGCAAGCATAAAAACTAGTTATTAGTGAACGTAAACAACCTCTTAGTAGATTCTAAAAAGAGCATTTAATGCCGACGATTTAGTGCTGACCACATTTAGTTATTATCAACCGTACATGTTTTGACAGAAGGCATTTGGGTCTAAAAGCAATTTATATGAATATCGAAACATTGCTGACCACTAATACAGAAAGGTTTAGATCCTGAACTTGACTATTTATAATTCATCTGTAAAACAACGATCATCTACCAATTGGGCGTACATTGCGTGTGCAAGTATACAAATATACGTGTTCAAAATTAAATTTGTTAATCGTTAAAGGTTTCGTTAACAATTTAGAATGTCGTGATCATTTTCTAATACCTAGACGGAACGAACACGACAATTGCACAATTTCTCCACACGGATGTTACGTAGCAGTTAAGTATTCGTCTACGGAAATTACCGGTTGTCTGGAGAAGGCTTGCATATGCGTTTTTCCCTTGTACATTATTACTATTCATCTTCCGGCACTATCGATTGGCGATAATACATACTAAACTGTTTTCGTTTTATTTCGAGTCTTTTGACCCGCTTTCTCTCGGATAGACACACCTTTAGCTCATTTGCAAACTTAAGATAACGTACAAGGATTTTTCCGCCTTCTACTAAACGCGATGAATATTAAAATTGCTTATATCTAAGGTCAGTTACCTGAAATACATTCACGAGTATCTGTTACAGTAGCGAAACTAACCGACTTGTTTCGATTTTTGATTTTCTGACAATGTGAATTGTAGATTTTGCAGTTCAGTATTGCAGTGAAATGCGAAAATTGATGAGAAACTCAATTTATTATATTTCTAAATTTAAATTTTCAGTTAATACTACTACTCAACTACCATCTTCTTAAATTTCAATTTAGGAATCAGATTTCCGTAAATTATTTTTGCAAATTATTTGTATACCTATGCATTAATATCTGAGCCAAAATATTTAAACCTACTATTTGAAATGGTGGGTTCACAATTCAGTCAATTCAACCTAACCCATAGTTTTTCAGAATGTAGTAAATTGTATGGAATATTTTATAGTTGAGTAGCTTCTTGACTATCAGGAATGAAAGGCTTTCAATAAATGAAGAAACTCAGGAGTTTATGATTTGTCTATAAGCTTGTAGCCAGATCAACTGTAGATCAAATATTTACATTGAGGATGATACAGAACAACAGTTACGAACAAAATTTGGGACTACATATCCTGTTCATAGATTTCAAGAGAGCGCATGACACAGTTAGTAGAGATAAACTTTACGAAGCCGTGATGAGACTTGGAATCCCCAGAAAACTCAGGACATTAGTAAGAATCTTATATGATAGAGATCTACCACTAATAGGTCAATAAAACAAGGCTGGTTTGAGCGATAGTTATATTTTCAGAACGTTTACAAACGTTTTCGGAACACCTTCGTCAGTGAAAATATAACTAGATAAATATATAAACAAACTTTTGTTTTTTATTTGGGACTATCAACAAAATAACTAGTGACTAGGATTTCTTGATATAGAGGATGCATAACCAACTTTTATATATATATAAATTATAAAAACTAAATTAATATGTAAACATACATGCAAATTAAGTAAAACCTTATATCAAAAAATCTTTGTCGAAACCTTAACAATTCTGTTCAAGGACTAGGGAAAACCAAATTCAAAACCTAGCCAAAGGTTTCCTTCTTAAGAAATGCAAATGTCATTTTAACAAATTGCTATATACATTACTTAAATTTTGAATATCGGTCCTGAAATTAATAGTTTTAGTGTCTTTCTGTATATTTATCATTTCATATATTAGTCTTTTTTATAATTATTCTCTGTTTTTAATATAATTGTGTTTTCAAAATCAAAGTAATGCCCAAGATCTTTGTAATGTTTTGTTACAGCGGTCATTGCACCAAAATCATTATTTAAAGAATACTTATGGCTATACAACCTTTTCTTTAAATATTGTTTCGTCTGACCGATGTAACAACCATCACAGTCTTTACAGTTTATTTTATAAACTACATTACTCTGATTTTGTTTAATTATTTTGGATTTAGTATTAGTAAAAAGAGATCTATTACTATAATTTGGAATGAAAGTAATGTTTATGTTGTTTTTATTAAATTCTTTTTTTATTTTTCGCTTAAACCTTTTTTATAAGGAATAGCGCTATAACATTTATTGTTATTAATTTTAATTCCTCTATTATATAATTTGTTAATTCTATTTTTTATTATTTTTCATAAAAACTATTTGGATAATTATTTTTATCTAAGATTTCTTTAACTTTGTTTAAATTCTTTTCCCTAAATTCAGGATTAGCTAATCTAACCGCTTGATCAACTAAACCGGTAACTACATTAATTTTATGTAATTTTGATGTTTCTGAAAAATAATTTAAATGTCTTCCTGTATTGGTAGACTTTATATGCCAATTTGTTTTCACAATGCCGTTATTATGCATGACTGTCACGTTCAGGAAATTCAATGAGTTATTAGATTCTCTCTCATATGTAAATTTTAATCTATTATGATAACTATTATTATAAAGAAAAGGTTGTATAGCCATAAGTATTCTTTAAATAATGATTTTGGTGCAATGACCGCTGTAACAAAACATTACAAAGATCTTGGGCATTACTTTGATTTTGAAAACACAATTATATTAAAAACAGAGAATAATTATAAAAAAGACTAATATATGAAATGATAAATATACAGAAAGACACTAAAACTATTAATTTCAGGACCGATATTCAAAATTTAAGTAATGTATATAGCAATTTGTTAAAATGACATTTGCATTTCTTAAGAAGGAAACCTTTGGCTAGGTTTTTGAATTTGGTTTTCCCTAGTCCTTGAACAGAATTGTTAAGGTTTCGACAAAGATTTTTTGATATAAGGTTTTACTTAATTTGCATGTATGTTTACATATTAATTTAGTTTTTATAATTTATATATATATAAAAGTTGGTTATGCATCCTCTATATCAAGAAATCCTAGTCACTAGTTATTTTGTTGATAGTCCCAAATAAAAAACAAAAGTTTGTTTATATATTTATCTAGTTATATTTTCACTGACGAAGGTGTTCCGAAAACGTTTGTAAACGTTCTGAAAATATAACTATCGCTCAAACCAGCCTTGTTTTATTGACCTTTTAGTGGTAGATCTCTATCATATAAGATAAGTATAAAAAGGTCACGAAATATATATATATATACATTTAATTTATTGTTTCTAGCCACAAAAATAGAAACTGTCATGGAACCAAATGCGGAGAGCCCTGTTCTACAACATAATGAAAGAAGATTTAAGATCTTACTAGAAAAGATGGCTCGTCAAAAGAATAGACGCATTTTCCTTTTGAAATGCAAGTGTCATAAGATCTTTCCAAATTTTATTAGTAAGACCATGAATATCGGTTTTGAAAATGATTCAATAAAACGTAAGTTCAACAAAATTAAATCCGAATTCTGTAAAAAGACGTTAGCTTTATCAATAAATGAATGTTATATTAAAATTAAAATGTTAGAGAATGACATTTCTAATGTTAGAAATGTCATTCAAATGTCGTTACAGGATTCGGATGAATTTTTTTAATGTAGCTAATATAAACTATGAAAGAACTTTTAATAAAATAAAACAAAACAATATTAATAAATTTAACCACTTAATAAAAAATGCGGGGTTGATTATCCAATTTTACAAGAAGATTGGATAATCAACCTAACTGATAAAGAGATTTGTCAAAATGTTAAATTAATTTTAAGTCTAGGTCCTAAGTTTTCTATAGATTTTAATGTCATACCGATAGATGATTTTATTTGTAATATAGAAAATATCGTTCAAAATTATGAGGAAAACTTAGAACCTAACTTACGACATAGGTTGGTTAACATTTTGACAAATTACAAAAATAAAGAAAACAATAAAAATAATAATAGTAACAATAATATCTTACAAAAAGCTTTTAATGAAACAAAAAAATTTTTGAAATCTAATAAAGATATTATAATAACTAAATCAGATAAAGGAGAAAAACGATAATTATGAATAAGATTGATTACGAAGCCAAAATGAATTCCTTATTGGAAGATAATCAAACTTATTCGGTATTATTATCAGACCCAACAAATAAATTACAAAATCAAATAAATAAACTAATAAATAGTTGGTTTTTAAAAAATATATTTCTAAAGATTTAAATAACCATTTAAAAATTCTAAATTCTATATCTCCAAGAATATACGGTATTCCTAAAATACATAAAGATAATATTCCTTTACGTCCAATCGTAAATTGCATTAATTCCCCACTTACAATCTTTCCAAATTTTTATCTAAAATTTTAAGCAATATTGTAGGTAAAACTACATATAATGTGAAAAATTCATGGGAATTTGTAGATTCGGTTAGAAATCAAACAATTCCTAATAATTACGAATTAATCAGTTTAGATGTTGTTTCTTTATTTACTAATATTCCTGTGGATTTAGCACTAAAAATTTTAGATAAAAAATGGAATTCCATAAAAGATTTTACAGATCTTCCAAAGGAGGAATTCATTGCAGCTTCGAAACTTTGTTTAAATTCTACTTATTTTACATATCAAAATAAAATTTATAAACAAATTTTCGGTACTGCAATGGGTTCTCCATTATCAGCAGTTATCGCAAACCTGGTAATGGAGGACCTAGAGCAAACTTGTTTGGCAAAACTAAATTCTAGTGTAAGTTTTTACAGACGTTATGTGGATGACTGTTTCTGTTCCGTAAGAAAGGATAATATTGATGAGATATTAGATTCATTTAATAGTTATCATAATAGATTAAAATTTACATATGAGAGAGAATCTAATAACTCATTGAATTTCCTGAACGTGACAGTCATGCATAATAACGGCATTGTGAAAACAAATTGGCATATAAAGTCTACCAATACAGGAAGACATTTAAATTATTTTTCAGAAACATCAAAATTACATAAAATTAATGTAGTTACCGGTTTAGTTGATCAAGCGGTTAGATTAGCTAATCCTGAATTTAGGGAAAAGAATTTAAACAAAGTTAAAGAAATCTTAGATAAAAATAATTATCCAAATAGTTTTTATGAAAAAATAATAAAAATAGAATTAACAAATTATATAATAGAGGAATTAAAATTAATAACAATAAATGTTATAGCGCTATTCCTTATAAAAAAGGTTTAAGCGAAAAAATAAAAAAGAATTTAATAAAAACAACATAAACATTACTTTCATTCCAAATTATAGTAATAGATCTCTTTTACTAATACTAAATCCAAAATAATTAAACAAAATCAGAGTAATGTAGTTTATAAAATAAACTGTAAAGACTGTGATGGTTGTTACATCGGTCAGACGAAACAATATTTAAAGAAAAGGTTGTATAGCCATAAGTATTCTTTAAATAATGATTTTGGTGCAATGACCGCTGTAACAAAACATTACAAAGATCTTGGGCATTACTTTGATTTTGAAAACACAATTATATTAAAAACAGAGAATAATTATAAAAAAGACTAATATATGAAATGATAAATATACAGAAAGACACTAAAACTATTAATTTCAGGACCGATATTCAAAATTTAAGTAATGTATATAGCAATTTATTAAAATGACATTTGCATTTCTTAAGAAGGAAACCTTTGGCTAGGTTTTTGAATTTGGTTTTCCCTAGTCCTTGAACAGAATTGTTAAGGTTTCGACAAAGATTTTTTGATATAAGGTTTTACTTAATTTGCATGTATGTTTACATATTAATTTAGTTTTTATAATTTATATATATATAAAAGTTGGTTATGCATCCTCTATATCAAGAAATCCTAGTCACTAGTTATTTTGTTGATAGTCCCAAATAAAAAACAAAAGTTTGTTTATATTTTTATCTAGTTATATTTTCACTGACGAAGGTGTTCCGAAAACGTTTGTAAACGTTCTGAAAATATAACTATCGCTCAAACCAGCCTTGTTTTATTGACCTATTAGTGGTAGATCTCTATCATATAAGATAAGTATAAAAAGGTCACGAAATATATATATATATACATTTAATTAGTAAGAATGACGTTGACGCAGACAGAGAGCAAAGTTATGGCAGAAGGACAGCTTTCGACCAGCTTTGAGGGTACGGAAGGTCTGAGACAAGGAGACTCGTTATCGACGATATTGTTCAACTTTGTGCTGGAAGCAATATTTAGAGGTAGTGGCATCCAAACCAAGGAAAATATATACCATCAAGAAGCAAGGAAATTTGGTCTCGCAATAAATGAACAAAAAACGAAGTATATGGTTATGAGGCAGGAACAAACTATAGACAAGAGATATTCAAAGTTCCAAACAGATAAAACAAAGTATTCGTTTGAAAATGTCAACAAGTTCAAATACTTGGGTGTTGTCATATCGAATAAGTGTAAAGAGGATGACGAAATTCAAGGAAGAATTCTAAAAGGATGTAAGGCAATGGGAATGCTAAAGAAAATGATTAAATCAAAAGAGATATCAAGAACTGCAAAGATAAAGACCTATAGGACAATTGTTAGACCCACAGTAACCTATGGCTGTGAGGTATGGATTCTGACAAAGAAGATGGAAGATAAGTTGGGGATATGGGAAAGAAAAATGCTCATAAAAATCTTTGGAGGGACGAAGATGGAGAATGGAATCTGGAGGCGAAGAACAAACCAGGAATTAAAGGAACTATATGGACATAGTAGCATACTAAAACACGTCAAAGTTCAGAGAATAAGATGGTTGGAACCCGCTAGCAGGATGGGACAGGAAAGGCAGTGGAGGAAAGTACTTACAGAGGGACATGGAGGAAGAGGGAGAAGAGGAGGACCAAGGAGAAAATGGATGGAAGCGGTTTTGAGCGATTTGAGAGAAAGGGGAGTTGTAGACTGCAAGCGGATGGTACGGAATAGAGTGGAATGGAGAAAGATAGTAAGGGAAATGGCAGAAGAATAGAGCACAAGTCATGGGCCGACATGGTCTGTAGGACTGATATATATATATATATATAAACTTGTATGTACGTATGCAAGTGTGTCCAATACATACGACGAGTATATAGTTATGCTTTATGTCCTTTGATACATATCTTCTATGTACAATGGCGCCACTTCAATAATAATGGAACATCATACATTGTATTAAAAACGATATTCAAATGAATATTTATAAGCAAATACTTCGATAATTATCTTTAGTGTCACAACTATACTTGTTTGATAATGTTCTTATCAGAATATCATTGAAGTGGTCATTTTTGTGCACTTGATAATTTCAGGTAGATATAATAAGTGAAACAATGTGGTGTGGGTATGTAACAACTACTTTATTATCGGACCGACCCAGCAACTTGAAACCAGAAAATTGACTTGTCACTGCTCGATGACAGGTATATTCCTATTACAAAATTATTATTTCACTCACTAATTGCAAACTTATAGTACTAAACTGTATGTAGGTACAATAAGAAAACTCGGAACTAGAAAGCTCACAATTTCCATTCGCCTATTCATCTATTGAGGAGATTTAACACTAACAAGGGGAACACCAGACGACTCCGCTTTCGATTTTGACGGGTCGTAGATATGTTATAGGAGGACGTCCCCTGAGTATCTGGTTAACGGCTTAAATAGCACTTCGCCCTGGTTCGTCTGCTTTTTGAAAAAATATACTTGTGACTTCCATGCGTTCTTTATATATTAGTAGCGTTAGTTGTAAGTTAAGCATAGCACCACGCTGGAAGCCCTTTGTTCAATTCCTACCCTTGCACTTTTTTTCCAATTTTATTTCACACGATGTTTACAAATATATTCCGTTTCATGCAAAATTGTTTGAAAAAAAGCCCCAGCGGCTGGTGCAGCTCCCAAAGGGACGCTTAAGAGCGCGGAATTCTATAACGCAATCAATAAATGCCGAAGTTCTTTAATCATGTTGGGCACAGTATTGAAGTTTGATTGGTTTTGGTCAACCTTCACGCAGTTTATCACTGACGAGGACGACAAAATTCTGCAAGTCAATTGTGAACAGTCTTTTCTGATGCTGCTTCCTTACCAAAAATTTAACGAAGCGATTCTATGCATTGTTGTTGAGTTAGGGTTCTACTAAAGACGTAAGAAATCATGCAACGAAAACCTTCACGTGTAATTTCCATTCTTTCCAAAATTCCTTTTTTGAACGTTCGCTGCAGACAAACTGCTTGGTCAATTTCTAAGCTGCCATTGTTTTGGCTGTAGTGGTCGTTCTTAAAAACATAAAAGGCGCCCATCGTATATAGTTTCTTAGTTATTAGTAGCACAACATATAAAAACATCTTCTTTTGAAAAAGATACTCACTTCTTTCTTCTTATTTATTCAATGATGCTACCTTTGAAGCATGATTATGATTTATGAAAAGGAATTTTTGTTTAGTAAATTGTGTGGACGTTCTTATGTCAGAACAAACATGTACGATAATTGTGTTACTACATTGCTTGCCAAAACTCGAGGTGAAATGTAAACCTATTCAGTTGCCAACTTACACGGCTAAACAGTCGAAAGCGGGGGTACCTTAAAATAGCAAATGGCAAATACTTGAAAAGAAATTGTGTTCTTAACCAATTGGAAGTATGTTACAAATCTTTAATATGATCTTGAAAATTTGTACATATGAAAATAGCGAGTAGTAAGTAACCTAATTGATTACTTGCAGTAAGAAAATTCGAATTAAAATTCATTGACTGGTTTTATATAAGAGAGAAGCCTTTTATGTATTATTTTAACACGAACCCCCACCTCCCACTCCCTTCCTCTCTCAAAGCACAATTGGGAAGCATTAAGTGAGGATGTCGATCAAATGTGATTCCAATGTTATCATTGCCTTATTACTATTTACAATAATCCCCAGAGCAAAACTTGTCCTATTCTTAAAGCTAAAGTTATGCAATGTTTCAATTCGATCACGTGATATGTGCGATTCAGGTTCTTATTTCAATTCACGATCACAGTATTTGCAAAAATTATGACGCAAACAAATATCGAAGAGAAAGGAATCATAGCGAACAATGAGGTCGTTATTAATGTCGCGAGGAACGTACAAATTCGGTCTAGGGACCCAGCAAGCCGTCAAGGTATGTGCTTTTAGTGACCAATACAAAGAAATTGTTAAACGAGTAGGAACTAAGTGAGTAAGTATGGTAAGTATGGTGCCGGACACCACGCCGTTGGGCTAGAAGAAAATTCTAGTTGTAACGTAAGCCATTCTTTTTGTGATCTGTACAGGACTCAAGCACTCTGGTGACCTCGTTGTGGTGCCGAAAGTATTAAGGTTTCCCATCGGGAAGGTATATATCATCAAACCGTTTAAGTAAGCTGCTCCGAAAGTCACAGTAAACCATTGAGACTTAAGTGCAATGGACTCAAAATTACACCCTTATGAATACATTGCTATTGCATATTTTATTTTAAGTGGGCCAAATTCATTTACTGTTTTAGGTACCATCTCATATAGACTTCGATGTTTCCTTCAATTCTCACAGCCTTGTAGACTTTTATACCTGCTGTCTGCAAATCATCGGTTTCATCCATTCCTTTCACATACGTTCCTTCACTAGAAAAACCGCTTAACGTTTATTTGTTTATTGTACATTCCTCGTACCTGTATAATAGGACTATGCCTTTCTATTCACATATTTAACGTGATTCATATGTGAATTGTGTCTTCTTTTCTAAAGACTAAAGGGCAAACGAATGTTGAATTAATGAGAAAATATGTATCACAGGGAATTTAAAATTCTCTCGGCACTAGTTCGCAATGAACTAACTTTTTTCCATGGTGTAAAAGTACTATGTAGTAATATGAAGATGCCCGGAGTGTTGACACAAATCCAGTCGAACATATTGAAAGCCATACAAAACGCAAATTTGAGAAATGCATCAATTGCAACGAATTTGAATATGAATTTTGCATTTTGGAATTTTCGAAGCAAGTAAATATACTACTCAAATTTCTGGAAAACTGGGTAGGAAAAATATAATTACACTCTAAACAATGACGTTTGCAATTTTCAAAAGTTTTCGTGGTGTATGTTGTATATTCCAAATGCTCAATACGCTTGAGGATTCGAACTAATTCTGAGTGTCTATTGCATATCAAATAAAACATTATTATCTTTTCTTCCACATTTTACTTCCTAAGAAAGGAAAGAAAAGTCCAGCCAGCCATTTCCTTCCTTTCTACCATTCCCATGTACCATATTTTCCAAATTTAAACCTATACAATTACTGTATACGTGCACCTATATTTAGAAACGTGCAACTTGTAAGAGATAACTTCAACTCCCAGCTGATATAAAGCGCTGTACACTATTCATGCCTTATCTAAACGATATATTGGAACATGTCGAAATGCAATCGATTATTAATTTACGATTCTGTCAATTAACTATCATTCAAATGTACTTCTGGTAGAAAATTATCTTATTATAAAAATGAAAATGTATTTCCATTATTGATGGAGTTATATATAGGAGAAAATGTGAAGGTAATATAAAACAATAATTAATCAATCAAACTTATAAGGCTTATCTCGATTTAGCTTATCATCAAGTTAACCTTTCTCAGATTCTAGATTCGGCGCAAATTATTCAAACGCTTCCGGGCACAAGCATGCAAACGAGTTTTCGAATTTGTAAATCGCACTTTTTCCTTCAGGTTGAGGATGCTTACGTAGTTATACATCCACCATATGTTGCGCGTGAGCTATTGATGCCGTTAAATATTTTGCAGTCTGTGTGTATGTATGTATGTATGTATTGTATGTATCGATTTAGAAACAGGTTGCTGACCATCATTTTTGCTGGAAATGCAATTAATTACAATGACACAGTAAAACCACATCGATCGCTTGTTGGTATTGCATTTTATTAACGTGGTACCAAATTTGGTATTTATGGTAAGATTTTTGCCTAGAATACCTTTTACTTGGAATTCTTCTTGTTATATTAGAAATTTCCAAAACACTTGGTATGGGGCATTGGATCTTTGAAATTATTGTGGCGTATATCAAAGTTCTGTATGCCAAATTAGAAATTAATGCAATCAATTTGCTAGTGCTAATTATAACCAGTGATAGATACTTTACACGTCCTCGTGCCGTATAATTACTTGAATTGAACCTTTTGAAGACAATCCACTTATTTATGAACGTTGGTAAATCTTTCACAATGTTAATAATAAAGGAAATTGCAGTTTATACACTAATATGCTCGCTGTACACATACAATAAACACGCGTATATGAACGTATTACATAATTAGCAATTAGAAGAACAAAATTTCATCATTGCTTGCCCCGGTCATATTAACTAGAAGGTACATTCGAATGTGTGGGAAATTACGAAAAAAACTCTTTTGACTTGTTTCTGTTCTGCGCTTCTTGTCCAATGTGTAGCAAAATTAATAAGTGGTGCAAAATTTTGGTTAGTTATTTGCACACTATAATAACTTCTGTAAGGAACAGAGTATTTTATTTAATACATAAATATTCTTATAATAGGGTGTGTGATGTACACATAATATATTGAATTACCCAGAAATAGTGAAGCACTTGAACTGATTTTGCTACCATGCGTTAGCTTTAAGTACTGAAATGGTCAAAATTTCAAACTTGTGCAAAAAAGAAAATAAGGGAAAAAAGGCTGCTATAATGTATATGATTTTGAATGCGTCTGAAAACATCTGGACAACTAGGACATAAAATCAACGTTCTTCTTAACGTAGTTCGTTTCGGCCAAAAGATGTGGAGATTAATTGAAATTGATTAGCCTCCTCTCAATGATAGTCCCAGTGTATTTGGTGACGCTATAGATATTGTTTATACGATAAGTTCAATAGAGAATTCCATTCTTTTCCACGCAAAATCTTGGTAAAATACCGACTTTGTAGGATTTTATCTATGAAAAAATGGAAAATATTTCTAATATAACGAGCTGTTACCATTGTGTCTTTGATAAATTTTAGGATTACCTGACTGATAGCAATACTCCCAAAAGTATTAATTCTGCAGCGAGATGCGCACGTCGTCTTGCAGCGATTGAATATGTTTGATAATGTAATAACAGCAATTAGTACCACATAAGCTTATTACAGTGTCTGATTTTCCCTCAACCACAAGAAATTGCTATTATTCTCAAGAAAAAAGGGGACAAACCATAGGTACATTTGTATGAATAAAGTCATTACTTTACTGACAAAATAGTTGAATATCAATTTGTTTTACAGATTTAGCTTATCAACATTCGTCCTTGAAAGTTTCCATTATAATTCATTCTATATACAGATTGTATTATATATAAGAACATCAATTCGAAAATTTCACTGGATTATCCTTGTGAATTTGAAATAAAGATGAGCCCTTCTATTCAGAGTTTCAATATACCTACAACAAGATTTGTGAAAAATTTCTGTTTACTGTAAAACAAGTCTTTGGATCTAAATCAAGGTAAACACGATTTATCATATGGCCATTACTCTTAAGAAGTAGCTGCTGTGAAGGTATTATCTCGGTACGAATATTACAGTTAATTAGTACATGCTCTAATACTATCATTCTTCCAACAATTCACTCTATAACGAAACACACGGGATTCGAATGCGCAAAACTTGGTATTCAATATTCGTTCTTGAATTGCGGTTGCACGGCTATTTGAATCGTTTTGTTATTACATAAACACAAAGCAAATGATTTTCTCTGATTTAGTAGAACTGGAAGAATAAGATGGAATATGCGGACGGAGAGGTGTCCAGACAGAGCCGGCTTCTTTTATAGTTAAAATCTCTCTCCGTTTTTCCCTAAATTCTCTGAAGATTGCATTTCAAAGACATTTTGCTACTCACCCGAAGAGTTCTTCATGTAAAGTCATTTCTCTGTTCTAGTATTTATGTATATCTACTAGTATTACGTATCGTTTTAGTGCTAACATTTTACTTTGTAGCTAGTGTGTATGTAGTATCTGTCATCTTCTCGACTTTGTTGCATTTTGTATATTAGATATTGACAAAGGTAATATCATTATACGTGAAACAAAGCAATGCACCATACTTTTATTACTATTTTCTGTAGTTTCCTAATTAAATAAAAGCAGGTAATAATCTGTGGAGAATAATATTAATTTAATGTATTCGCCTGTATGGTTTAACAAGAAAAATTACATCACGACATTACTGCTATATTGCTTAAAACGCCCATAAAGTCGGAGTGTTTATACTGCATAGTACCTGACAAAAACAAAGCATAAGACAATAACACGAGGAAAGTCAATATCCCTGTTAGGTTTGAAAACGTTGAGCAATGAAAAGTTTGTAAAAATTTTACGAGTTAAATGCGTATCTGCCTCTAGGGGTTTAGAAAACATGAAATAAAATCTGTATGTACAAATAGTGAGTCTATTATCCAATTCATGTACTTTCGTGTGTGCAAGAGTAGGATTGCGGGAATCTTCGAAAGGATTCCAGATTCCAAAACTAGAATCTTGATCTTTCATTTTGTCATTAAAATCCCTCGAAAGCTAAAAAAGTTGTTAAAAACGTTTTAACGCCATATTTTTCTTGTAATAAGGATCTTAATGAAGTTTTCTAATTTTTTGATTTTTCTTAAATGCACTTATTGTTCTAAACTAGGTCTTCTTTTCCTTAATTTTCTCAAGTGAATTTGGTATTTTACGTTAAGTGTCTTTTTTGCACTAAGGGTCATCAACAGGTTGATTTTGACAGACTTTAAATATACCCTCACTGAGAATTAAGGATATCATGAAATTCTCAAAATGCAAGCAGTCAAAATCCTGCTTTGACCACACTCTCTTTGAGTTAAGGAGATTCTGAAAAATATTAAATTTCATCTATTGTTCAAATATTACATGCTTCAATTACTAAGTTTAATTTCTGTGTTCGTAGGTGTATTCTGTTAACTTCAATTTCAGCAAAACGATTAATGTCAGATACAAACTATTATTATTCTTCTATGAAGAATTTGAGACATGCAAAATGTGAGAACCTTTAACGAATTGAATTGGGATTTATCTTCATGAAAATTTCGACTTAAACCAGCATTTTAATTTGCAATTTGCCCCACGGCAGCACATTTCTTCATTTTACTTGTAAATGAATAAAGTCACTGCATATACAGAATCGTTTGCTGCAGTTAACGAAGGTGTGCCTGTGAAGAAAATCATGTATACATAGGAATGACTCACCTTTGTTGTGGAATTGATCTGTAAAAATGTTGCTATCCCTGCTCTGACACGGTTCTTTACACCACGCACCGTACCTTTTGCGCTACGTATCGTTTTAGTGTTCTCACAACCTAATACGTTTCTCAAACCGGCGAATGTTTCGTCATCAGTTTTTAACCGGCACTGTATGATCAGTTTCGTCAATTAAGTGTTCATTTAGATGGAAATTATAAAATTGATCTGGATTGTGTAGCATATCCGCAATGATTTTATTTTGTTTCTCTTGTTCTTCTTTCTGCTTCCTACACTGATATGAATTTTGATCGATCACAACTTTCGATGCTAGAAGTTTACTTAGTTTCGATACTTCTTCATCTCCGTTCTCTTCATATTGCTTTATAGTTTCTGGGGATTGAGTTAGTTTAGTCGAACGATCCCTAATATCTCGCAGAAGTCGTTGCGGCAAGAAGGCACTAGCTTTATTCTTGGATTTAGTATCTTTCATATCAGATTGTAAATCTCCACTGTTAAGGGAGTCGCAGCTGATGTTGCTTTCGTTATCACTATCACCTTCTTGATTAATGGAATTTTGACCACCAATTAGAGTAACCGTAACACCTGAAGATTTCTTTTTCGGCAATGGTGGCGGTGTTCCATCTAAATCACTGCAGGTTCCCGAATCCAAAGTGTCACTAGGTGATACCTGCCCACTGGACATTACATTAGAGTTGTATGGACCGTAATAAAAGTATGGAGTAGCAGTACAATCTGACATTGTTCCAATATTCATATCCTCGGAGTTAACACTGATACGAATGCAAGGGCTGTTACTTTCCGACACTTCCACCGTTGGATTAATGCGAATTTTCACTACATGATTCCCAACCGAATTTGTAGCTACCTCCGTAGATGCGGTCGACGAATGACCTTCTCGAACTTCCAGGAAGTTGTTGCTTCTATCGTCTGCAGAAACGGATCCGTTTACCGTTGCTTCTTCTTCTGGTGGGGATCGACGTGTCTTCGGCGGTAACGGCGGAGGAGCAAATGAGACCTGCTCCATCGTTAACTATTTATCTATAGTTCATCAGATAATAATACTCGTTATCGTTTGCTATAATCTGTCGCAAAATTAGATATGTTATCACTATATACAGTTAGTTTTATTACGCGCACGTATATATAGCGCAGTCTAAACTCAAAATACACGATTAGATTTTGTACTGGTTTAATAGACGTACTAGAAGTTATTCAAGTTGTTTCTGTTTTGCCTCGAGCAAGAAGCAAGATCGTTATTAATTTGCTGACACAATTCGTAGTAAAATAACTGTACGAGCGGTCGACGTTCCTCGCAGCAGACCGTCTGTATACCGACTAAAGTTGTGCCACTTGTACTGGCATTGCAGTCTCCAAGAAACCAACCTCTCAGCTTTCTCAATGACACCGAGATAATCTCATACACACACTCTCTCCACGCGTTTTATAATAATAATAATAACCGTGATGCTGGCAGACGATGAAGATGTTGAAAAATAATGGTGTAATGGGAGTTCTTCTTTAGTTGCGTATTCAATGTTATGCATGTGTACGCAAGGCAATTTGAATACTAAGCATGCGATCGTGAGTTTTTCACTTGTGCACTTCATTATAATGACTTCCACATTGAGTGTGTTTCTAGGATAGAGAAAATATTCTTGGTTTACTATCACCTTATTTACATGATGAGTGAATATTTAATTCCGCATATGTTAAATGTGTTAAGTTTGCAACTGTTGCTAGTATACATATGTACATACGTATATCGCTTGGGCGACCAACGAATTTGTAAACCTTTATTTAGTAGATTAATGCTAACTAGAATTACTCCCTAAATTAACATATACAGTTAATAATAAATCAAACAAAAATTGATACGTCCGTAAAGTATGCTATAGCTAGGAAGAACTGATATTTGAACAAAAGGAGTATAGAGAGGAAACTAAGAAACTAGGAGAGAAATCAAAGGTTGAACAAGTAAAATAATCAATCAAAGAAGCTATGCTGTTAATGGTGAATAGAGTGAAATGGTTAAACAAACGAAAAAAGGGGATAATCCAAGAAGAATTAAGGAATATCATGGAAGACATGAAAGAGTATTAGAGATAGAAGTAGTAGTTACGGCGATTTTTGCAGAAAACGAACAAGATCTACAGAAGAACGTGGAGATGTGGAAGCATGCACTAATAGACGGGAAACTAAAATAGAATGTCAAGACGACTAGGGTCGTGGTTATAGATGAGCTTGGCATTAATATTAAACCCGATTAAAAAATCTAATACAAGTAGAAATCTTCAAATATTTAGAAGCAGTGCTCACCAGCAGGGATGACCAACAAGTAAAAATAAAAGCTAGAATCGAAAGGGCAGCACGAATTTACTACAGCGTTAAAAATACGCCTATTGGCATAAGACGGAAAGATTAAGAAGGATGGAAATGGAGATATCTACGATGAATATAAGAAAGCCTTTATGACGAATATAGGAGTGAAACAAGGTGGAGCTCTAAGACCACTCTTATTCATTATTATTATACGTAATAGACTGCATTTTAAAGAGCATAAAACAGAAAATCAGATCCTATGAGCACAAGAATTGGACATAAGAACGTATGACCAATAAAAGTGAGTAGCTTACTCTACGCAGATGATATACATATGTAGGTAGGGTCCGTGGCAAACACATTTAGGATAATAAGAAGTTAGTAATTGTCTGGATACGAGAAGCTAAGTATGGAAGCAAATGTGGAAAAAGCAATGCAAGAATACGGAAAGGAAGCTTAACATCAGAAAGAAATTCAATGCAATGGTAAAAACAATGGGAAATAATATCAAGGTATGAATATTTCGCAAAATATAATTATAAATGATGATCAGAGAAAATAATTCAACAAAAATTCATCAAAGAAGGGAGAAGGCACTTAAATTTAATATACAATAAATAATAAAAAAGGGAAAATCGATAAAAAGTAATAAGGAAAGTACGTAAGTAATCACAGTGCCGAAAATAATATATCTTGTGAAAATTGGATAACACAGTAAAGGCATATAAGTAATCTAAACCGAATTGAAGTAAAACACCTCAGGAAAGTAGTAAGGAACATGGAATGTGATGAAATGAGAAATGAAACGATTAAGGAAATCGCAAAACGGAAATCAATTACCAGAAAAATAGGGAGGAGACAACTTAATTAATGTGAACATATAAAGGGAATGTATCCAGACAGAATTAAAACAAAGGCATTAGAAATTATTAAAGCGAGCAGGAAGGAAAGAAGAAGGTCAAGGAAAACAGGAATAAATGTAATAGGGAAAGGGGGATGGAAGACAGGAAAACATAAGAAGAAAAAAATAGAGACAGCAAATGATTGAAGATTGTGATATGTGATCTTAATCCGGCACCTAAACAAAAAGAAAGATGCAGTAGAAAGAGAATTCTGTCATGTAATTTTAATATCTATGAAATTTATTTATTTACTACCCGGCAAACTTCGTTTTGCCCAACATTTTTCAACTTCTCTTTTTCCTAAACCTTCGCGTAGTAACTATGAATAAACCCGTAGAAGGAAGTACCCAATTTGATCCAGTCGTCTTCAAGTTTTAAGCATCCGAACAAACCACGATCCATTTTTATATATACAGATTTACAATTGCACAATCTAAATTAGATCCTTCAAATGAAATCCCACAACTGCCTGACAATGGCCTATTCCATATTCAAAAATTCCCGTTGAACATTCTCGAAGGAGTTGAGTATAATGTCAGCTCGAACAGCTCGAATGCTATTCTTAAGCTCAGTAAGTGTGTCAGCTGGGTGTGATACGCTACAGGCTTTAAATGTCCCAGGAAGAGCTCTTTGGTGTCAGGTCTCGTGATCTAGCTGGCCTTTCGATATGAACTCATCTACCTATCCATTTTTCGGGAAAATGAAGTTTAGGGAGTTTCTAATATTTCTAACCAAGCGTGGCAAAGCTTCATGTTGTTGAAAGTAGAGGTGCAACTAAATATCACTAAAACCGTCTGTTCTTAATGATTGTTATTGTTATTATTAGTAGTAGCTGTCGTGTTCGTATTGATATTATTAATATTTTCCATTTTTTTAGATCTCTATTTTATTGTTAAAACTTCTTTGTTAGTAACAAAGTAACATTCACACTATTCAGATCAACACATTCTGAGGCGCTATATCTTTGGTGTCCATATATTATTTTCAAGCAATAAATATAATTATGTACCTCCTTTACATGAAAAATTAAAAAATGGTGAAACAACACCACTTACAGGATGCTAACCCTTCAGGAAAGGACTGAAGGGAATCAAGGATTCTGTAGAGCAAATCAGTTCTATGAAATGTGCACATGATTGATGCCATAAGAGTGTAGATAAGTTAGTTGCTTTGTGTAGTTAGGAATTGGTTTCCTTTTAGTTCAGACTCAAGTTCCTTCGTTTAAAAAATATTTACCTGAGTACATTTATTCCGTCTTATCGGGCTAATTATCTTTACTTTCATACAGATTGGTTTGTATATTTATTATATTATTATATTTATTATGTTATTTTGTCTTATCGAGAATAAATATTAGCATATACACTACCTCGCTGATAATAAAATTCTTATCCACTATAAATCATATTTCACGTCAACAACGCAATTCATCATTGAAATTAAGTTGTAGATCATTGACTATATATTTATTGTCGGCCTACGGAGATTAAATTCGAATCAATTCCCGATTTTGTTGGTGGCACGAAATTTATGACTTGTTTCCAACGACTTATTATCGTATTTGAAACTATTACTTATTTCCACAAGGAATATACTGGATGGGAATCAATTGATGTCATCCAGTATATGTTTTTAAATTAGTTTTAATATGTCATTGTTTTGTTATTTTGACGTTAAGAAACTTATTATTGATGATGGAACCTGTTTATGATGTAAAACCTCCAGTTGTGAGTATATTTTATGTGTTTGTTTTGTTTTTCCTTGCCGATTTGTACATTTTAGTAATTTCATGATTAAGTTTGAGAATAAAAGAGCGGTCTCTAAATCAGCAATAGGACTAGTACCTAAATGTGCAGCAGAAATGAGAATGAAGAAAGTCTAAGAATGTTCAAACGAAATATGATACAAAAGGTGTATGACCGTATCAAAGTAGCAGATGATGAATACCGAAGATTAATGAATTTTGAAATAACAAATATATTGGAAAATAAAGATATAGTAAATACAATAAAATCCAAAAGATTAGGAAGGTATGGAAGATAATAGAAAGAGCGAAAACCCATAATAGGATGTAGAGAAAAAGAACATTTAGTTTTGACCTACCACAATAACACGGTGAAAATCGCCCCAGCACTGACTATCAATAAGATTCCACCTGGAATATAAAGTTAAATATACATATTCATATAAAGGGTTTTTCAATAAAGATGATAGAACTTTGAACGTCTGCCACACTTACATCGATTCTGTCTTCTAAGTTGAAAATTTTCTTCAATAATATTTGCCACTTACTAAAATGGAAGTTAACCCTCTGAAACGAGGCCTGCAATTAGTAAAAAACTATTATAAATATAATGAGTCTGTATGTGAAATTTATAGGGCTTTTCGGCCTTCTTATAGTTGACATAATCGTCCTTCTGAGCTGTTTATTCGTTGTGTTACTGCAAGGTTTGCCGAAAATATTGCTGCTGCTTAAACGATTGCCCGTGATGATCAAAATTTGTCAAACCCCACGGTCCTTAACAATTGAATCTACGAAAGGACCTTGGTTTATATCCTTACAAGATTCAGTTGGTGCAAGAAATAAAACCAAATAACTATTTATTGCGCCATAGATTCGCTAATTTTGCTTAAAAGTATCTTGCCACTGATGGTCATCTTCCTCGCAAACTGTTATTCAGCGATAAAGGTTATTTCTGGCTCAATCGGTATGGTAATAAGCAAAATTAGCATATATGAAGTAATGAAACTCCACCAGGCCCTATTGCAGTCTGACAAAGTATTTGTATGGTGTGCTTTACATGCTGGAGACATCATCACTCTTTATTTCTTCCAAAACAAGCCGTGGGAAGATGTTACGGTGAATGGTGCCCATTGCAAATAAAAGATAAGTCGCTTTTTGTTTTAAAATTTGCATAATATTGATATGATTGGGATGGTTTCAACAGGACGATACTAGTGCCATATTGCCATCGATTTATTAAAAGGGAATATTCAAGGATTCATTAATTTCCCACAATTTGTCCCATTTCAGGAAACTCCAATGCGGCACACATTCGTGCGTAGGGCTGGGCGATATATATATATAAGTAATATCGAATATATCGATACATATCGATATTTATCGATAAATCGATATATTCGATAGTCTTTTTAGTATCGGTTCATTATCAACTCTATCGATATATTCGATATTATTTATCGATATATCGATATATTCGATATTACTATATATATACGATATAAATTTATTGATAATTATCGATATATCGACATAAGTATTAATAATGGTACATGGATATACGAATATCAATATTATTAACTATTATTGGTAGATGGAGATAATAGACGTTGTTCGGCTCTCCGCATAGTCATGATTTAGGGCTGGGAGAATATTCGGTAGATTCTGAAAATATTCGTTAATATTGTCAGGAGTTTGTGGTAAGCTGGCATTAAAGGAGATACGAATAACACTTATTGGATTAACGTAATAAGAATCGTTGTAACAAATTTATCGTTTATCTAATCATTAAGTCAGGTGTTCGCCTACTATTTTCCTTTGACGTTGCATAAAGATACGGAGTTCATTTGCAGTTGTTAGAATCAATAGCGTATTCATCAATTTGCAAATTTGAAGTAGACCGCTTATTCATAATGATTTATGCTTACTCTATCAATGATCCGATCGTTAGTCGTATTGGAAACTCGCTGCAATTGTATAACAGGGCCGGACTCAAAACTGTAATTATCAATATCTTGCGAACGAAACATTTGGCGCCCTACGTTCATTAAGGAAATATTATATAACTATCAACTTTTGAACAACATTTTTTACCATTTTGACAGTTACACCCTGTATTATATATTATATATCAATATCAATATATATCGAATATATCGATATGAATATCGATTATATTGATATATATCGATGATATCGATTTGTATCGATTATATTATCAAATATTCACTATATTGATAAATATCAGTGATATCGATATAATATCGGTTATATCGATATATCGATTTCAATATCATGACATATCGATGAACCAATATTCGATATTTATCGATATACCGAATATTTTCCCAGCCCTATTCGTGCGCTTTTGCACAACTGAACCAGCAACTGGTTAATTTAAAACCAATATCACTCACTGTATTTCCGAAATAGCGATTGGAAAAGTAACCAACAACTGGGTGCAGATAATGCATTACGTAACCCATAGTCTGGCAACCAATTAAATGATACAGTATTCTGCATTAGTGGTAAACCTCCCTCTTTTCAATAAAAACAAGAAAAAGACTATTTGCTACAAACTGGTAGTTTCACTTAAGTGAAAATTCTTTGATCCTTATAGAAAAATCTCTCTCGGATACGAGAATAATAGCTCTAGTTTAGTTGTTGTATGTTCGGGAAAAAATAACTTGGTTTATTGTTCTCCTTCTTAGATTTGGATAAATTCCTTATTATTGGATGACAGGTAGTTTGGCACTTTTTCCCAGAAGTATTTTTCTTGTCATTTTTGGAAAAAATAACTTGCTTTAATTAAATTTAAACATGCTTTGCATAAATTATATTAATTTAATAAATAATCACAGAAATTATGTAAAATGTTCTTAAAATAAAAAGATATTCAACACTATAATATATGTACATATTGTACATACTTCCTTGCATTTAAAATAATACGCCCATTATGCATAGATATATGATAGAAGCATTCGCAGGTGTTCACTTCAAAATTCCGATTTTCATGCATAATTCAAAACTGTGCCGAAGCAACCAAATTTTGATTCATTTCGTATATCCATCGTTAAAACAATTTAAAGGGTATCCGTAAGGTTATCCGGTAAACATTTTTACCGCGCAGTAAACTGCAATGTTGGAATGTTTTCATCTACATTAAACATGTAAGTCCAAGGTGAATATGATACTAAAAGCAAGTATTAATATGAATATACATATCTACTACGATCATTGTGTTACACGTGACTGCCTCAATCGTTTCTGCACATAACAAGATCACGTGTTCACTAGGATAGAAATACCTGGGAGGATCAGGTGTTTACTGTACATAACTGTAAAACTGGAGAAATCTAGTATCTGTAATGAGCTTTTTATGCTTGCATCGCGCTATATTTTTATGGTAAGCGACTGCTATTGATCTATTATTTAGTATATGTAAATGTATTCAGAAGTATTTCAGTTTAATTTGTTGTTTTCATGCAGCTACGGTTGTAGTTGTATCTAAACGTAGGATGACATATGTGACATATTACAATAGCCAATTACTACGCAGTTTTCTTTTCACTAAAAATTGTGATAATTATAAAATCTCTTTCTTTCTTCCAAAATTTAAATTCCTGTGTAGTTTTCGAAATAATTAAAATTTGACCATTGTATTTTTGAAGTGGGATGTACAAGAAATAAGCATGTGGGCACATGGGAAACGAAGCATGTTTATAGCAATCACTTACTTTGCTGTAATAGAAAATGTTCCTTCCACTAGCTATAGAGCTTAACACTAGGTACTTAGTCCCTTACTTTCGTCTGATTTCTTTTCTAACTTAACCTCAACAGAAAATATTTACGTCATTACTATGCTGTAGTTTCTTCGAAGCCCTTAAACATCTGTAATTTGACTCTAAAAATTCGGCACTTACTTATACAAGCGTTTCAACTTCAAATTGTTTGTATTACTGCCTCGTAAAATATTTCTTCTAAAACAACAAGTGTAAACACTGTTGAGAAGTAAATTTCAACTCTCTAACTTCGAACTCACTCCAATTTAGATCACCTTTCCAGTAGCTCTTACTTAGTGATACCTTCAATCAATTGAAATCTGAACGAATTATGTACATTCCTTCCTCTAGTCATATTTTGCTGTTTGAGCTGCGAACTTCTTTCTGAAAGTGAATAAGACATTTAGTGTAGTTACCCCAGCTGACAATTTAACATCCCTATCTCTGAAAAGTATTGTAAAATATATATTATATTTTATAGGCTATATGCAGACCATTTAAGTCCATAGCCTCGCGATTTCTCTCTAATTCTTTCTATTTTTTGGTCCTTTCTTTCCAGTTCTGGATTTTTTCTCTTTTAAGGTCTTCCTCCACAGCTTCCATCCAGCGTTTTCTAGATCTTCCGGGCTGCATGTTTTACGTCTCTTTCTTGTTCCATTCTTCTCAAATGCCCAAGTCATCACATCTTCTTGCACTGATGGTGTTGCCAACTACTGCATCGTTAAGTAGTTTATACGGTTCTGCATTTGTTCTTGATTCCCATCTTAGCTCTGTCTGTTTACCTACGAAAAAATCCGTACCTTAATTGAAATACACACCTCTATATAATTAATTAGTATTAGAAAGGGTAGACTAGTAGAAAGAAATTGTGACCTAGAAACGACTTTTGTTTCTTAAGTTTAGTGCCATATATAAGTTATATTTATTTTATTATGAACATTCATTAAGAATAACGCGTTTAACTTCATAGACATGGTAACTGGGTGCTTTTTTAAGTAAAGGGGAAGTGCTTGTTAGTACAGATACTAAATATGTGATAATCATGTATACATAAGTACGTGCGTAGCTTACGGATGCTGCGCCTGAGAAGCTGTTCAGCCGTTAGTCTTCGATAGTTAAGCACCTACTCAAACATTGAATCTTTGTTAGCCAACTTTTAATATTACAATGCAATTGATAGTATGCAAAAATTGAAGACCTTCCATATATATATACATAAGTGGTAAGTTGATATTGTTACTTCTGTGATCTGGTAGGGTTCGGTTTTGTTGGCTGCTCCAGCTGTTACCATAGTTATTAACACCGCTTTAGATCTGAACAGACATGAATACACAACTCAGACGACATTAAAAAGGCATTCCTTTCTCTTCCCTCTACTTGTAATAGAAAACTGTTCCCCGACAAGTGAGAACGAAATAAGATATAATTTGCGCTTAAATGAGTCTCTTATCCTACCTCTTGGCGCTTGAAATAAATAATCAATAGTATGTGACACTGTGAGAGGTGATGCATTGTCATGGTGTAGGATAATTGGTTTGCATTAGTTTCTCTGATTCCATTGATCATTTCAGACAAACAAATGATTGTGTACCAATCTGCAATAATAATAATTATTAAAAGCGACAATAGTGAAATGACAATTTCTTTCGAATTCAATTCATCTTGGAATATCTAAGCACTCGACACTTGCTTCGTTTCAAGTCAATACAAATAAAACCAACTTTTGTCATCTCTAACGATGTCATAAATCAAATTTGAAGCACCACGATTGAATCATTTGATATTTTCGTGGTCAGTTTAATACTTTCCACATTCTCAGTATCAGTGAAATTGTGTGGAAATTGTCGTACATCTTTTTTACAGTAAAATATTTGTGAGAAGCCGTTGGTACCTGTATCAAGTTAGTATCAAGGATCGATTCTTTGAAGTTCAATACCTAGATTCAGTTATCTTCGAATAACAGTAATTAAAGGACCATCTTCATGAAATCTATCACAGAAATTACTACTGCAACACTTGAAATTTGAAACAAGCAGTACCAAAAGCGGAAAATGAATGTTACTTTAAATCACTTCTAGTTAGTTGTAAGAAGCATTGAATATATTTGCGGTTCAGCTCCATTATATTTGGGAAGTAAATAGTTGACTTCTTTGCATGCAAATACTAGTAAATAATTACTCCTCAAATTGTCCAATTGTCGCAGCTGCCCTACAAAATGGTTGTTTCACGGTGGTGTAATTGACGAAATTCCGACGATGTTAAGATTACTAGGCTCCTGAAGTTTGTGCAGTAGCCTACGTGATTTACAATTCTCTTCCTAATTATCTCTTATTATTAATAATAAATTTATATTTATATTTAATTATTACAGATACGTACAAATGTTTTATCTTCCGTTACCTAACATTTTTTTAAAAACGGAAAGTAATTTTCTGGATAGTTTCATGAAATCAGAGATCGATACCTTCGGATTATGTTTTCATCGCTTTTTCATTTTTATTATCCCTTAGACAGATTTGGCAAACATACGAGGGTAACAGTTTCTGTGCACTTTATTCGAGATCTGTAAAACTGTGCACGCAGTGCTACATGCTCAACTCTTTTTGGCTTAAAATCATGTCCCTCAACTTATGGTACTATATGGTGTAACAAATGTTCTGAATCTTTGTAGTGTACTGGTCGTGATTGTTTTTCCTTTATTTAAAATGCTTATGGCTTGTCGTCCATTGGGTTGTGATCAAATATTTCCATCTTGTTCTTTGGTATCTTCGTATTGTGATTCTCCTGTTATAAGACTTTTTTCGGTGCCATCAGTTGGTTAAGAAACTTTTCGCGGAAGTTAAATATAATAAATATATTTTTCCAGTTCTCCCAAAGTAAGCACGTTTTGATTTTGTGTTCCCTACCAAAACTTCTATTAGAGCTTGGTTCTCCTCTATGTTTCATTTCTTTGTATCCATAGTAGTTTTTCCTCGAAGTGGTTTTAGATTCAGAAAGTGAATAACATTACTAGAATCAGTATATTTAATAAATCCAGAAAATCATATTGATCGCTCTCCACAATCCATCAATTAATACTCCAAAATCACATTTTGTGGTTAATTACTCCAAATTAAAATTACATTTCTAGCTTCTTGTTGTAATCATCTTATGTATTCATACATACGTATAAGAATGTAATTGAAGACAAATACTTTATACCAACATGTTGCCGTTTAAATATATTTACGCCTTACATAAATAAAATTGGCTTATGCGACCTAGCTAGGCAATTGTTACAATTCCTTTCCGTGCTTGTCCAATAGGAATAATTTGTGTAATTAAATAGCAGGTTCACCTTGTCGAGAAAGTCTTGTACCTTTTACTTCCAATAATACGTCGTACATATGTAAATAATGTAAAACGTTCCTAAGTACCCAGTCGTTGCCAACAAACTATTCTGTTTCCTTCATTATACAATTTGTTAATTAGTTTACAATATATATATATGTATATATAGATATATGCATTGCGGAGAACTACTTGTGGATAAATGTACGTTATATAAAGTATTTAATAATCCATTTAAATGTAGTTGTCAATAAACAACAACGACAACGCAATACCTATATAAGTTGTTGTATTGTCCGATACACAGTTTTTAGTTAGAGAAATATATTGTATTATAACAGCAAGTAGAAACTTTAATTATGCTTGGAATTTAGAGGGTGTACAAGGGATGTTTTCGAAGTTCTAGGAATTTGGCTATAATTATCGTATTGCGTCGATTTTCAACAAAATTGCAATGTCTACCTGAATAAATTTATCCCAAGGTGAAACCTTAAATCGTTTCCAAAGAACTTTTGGAGCATCCGCAATTCACCTAGTATTTGTAGTAGTTTTTTCAAATTCAGGAACAGATGAAAATCACTAGGAGCCAGATCTGGGGAATGACATCGTTCATCCTTCATGCGAAATGGGGCCTTGTCCTGTTGCAATAACGGACGCCTATCCAATTTTTCAGGCCATTTCTTGCAAAGTGTCTGCCATAATGAGCTCGATAAAAGATTAGAATAATACCTACATGGTTGTGAAATTGCTTTGTTAATCGCAGAAGTGCTATACCGTAGTGAAGAGTCCTAATAAGGACGAAGCTAGTCTGCGGTTGCAGTGCGCTTTTAACAAAGTACAATTCCCTACGTGATAATTATTGGCATATGCAATATAAGCGGCAGTGCAGTCGTTGAACAACTTTCCGTGAAAGTTGCCTAAGAAATGAACCTCAGTGTAAGTCATTCATTGGAGAGTTATGTACATTTTTCTATTTTTCTACTTTTCTACTTTTCTATTCTTTGCATTAGAATAGTAGTCTGAGTTAGTTGTAGTATGTTTCGGTAGATAATTCCATAAAAATGATTCCCTCCAAATCCCAGAATATAGAAAGCATTACTTGTCCAACCGACGTAACCGCACGTGCTTTTGGCTGAGGTCCTTCTTCTGCTTTGCTTCGTTTTTTCAAATAATTTTTGGTCTTAAGGTTGAAGTTAGTTATCCATGTTATATCAGCAGGTACCAAAATTAGTTACCGTGACGTGCTAAAATCTCTTGAAGTTAGCGGTCTGTGTTCGACGTGTTGAGTTTCTGTTCTGGATTCAACAGCATTGGTACGCAGTGGGCCGAAATGTTGTTCATGGCCAAACTTTCGTCTAAAATATAATGTTCATATTCCTACACTAACTAAACTAAATACTTACTCGCCTATCATCTTTCAGTAGGTTTTTAAAGACACCAACACTCCTTTCACTTATACAGGTGCTTGGTCGTCCTCTGCTCGGGTCATCTAGTGATATTCTGCCAGCTTCCAAATTATCGACTCATCGATAGGTTATGCATTTAGATTCTGCAGATTCTTAAAATAAACCTTGCAAATTTGGAAAGATTTGTTAAGGTTTCACACCTTCTTTAAATTAAATGAAAATGATAGCTCTTCGTAATTTAGTTGGGTCTTCCATGATTCCAAAATCAGCGATATGAAAATACATCCTTATCAGTGAAGTAGCTGAAGTATACTAAACAATATTGCATGGGATGGCTGCGTAAGTTTATCAAGACTTGTCTCTGTCCACTAACGCGACCTACAAGATATACGTAAATGACCTCGAGCTAAATCTCTAGAACATTCGGAACATCCCTCGTAGTTGCAAGAATTAAAATGCGGGCGATGCATTGAAACGAACAAAGGATTTATTTATGAAATAACAATTTATTACCTGCAACAAATATGACTTTACACCATATGTCAATTGTAAGCATCTTGGACTATAAAGCATATTTAACAGAACAATCACCTATGAGAATATGAGAAGGAAGCCTAGATTTTATGCTAACACGATCCAGATTTGCGAGGTTATGAGAGTTAGCTTTTATGGGTGAAATTTTTCCTACGTTCTCCGTGGTTACGTAGATTTGATACTGCAATTAAAGATATTTGTAAGCGAGGCCATTCTTATGTTATTAATTAAATTATAATTAAAGTACGTACTTAAACGTGACATAGTCAATTAATTAAACAAATCTGTTTGAATGTACTTAGTGTATAACATTTATTTACCTATGTTATAAATGGGAAAAGTCTACGTAAATATGGAAATGTTGACAGCATAATTAGTTCTTGAAAGGCTTTAGGAAAACTAAAATATGAGGCAGGTTCGAATTTCTAATTCGTATTTACGTAATATAGGCAGCATAATCATTTCGTGCAATCTGTAATGGAATGGTAACGTTAGATTGTCCTACAATTAGCACTAGTTGCTTAGTGATCATTAATTACATTTAAGCTACTTTCACTGTGTGTGTATTTATTACGCTACAGAAAAAAGGAAAAACGTGCATATTAAACTACATAGCTTATCTATTATCACTTTATAGAAAGTGAAACGTAACATAAATTGATCAGTTTGTACTGTTTTTCCAAATAGTCTCCTTTAAGGTCTATACACTTTCCTATTAGAAGGAACTAATTATATTATTGGGACACTTATTCCTTTTTTACCATACATAAAGGTGTTTCCTGAACGTTCCTCTAATCACACGGTTTTGTGTTTGATGATTAGAAATAGAAGGAAGCTATTAGGTTATAAACCAGGATACTATGTGGAGCGGAACTGAGAGAATTAGCAAATTCAAATAATCGATGTGTTGGCCGATGTGATCAAGAATGAAATGGGAAATTTTGTCGATCTTTTCTTAATTCACGGATGATTTTCGGCAAATAAAATGTTGTGTATTCATTGGCATTAACAATTCATTTGATATTCCAAGGGCACAATTGCCATCTCCTGTGGTAGAAAGGTTTGTCAAGGGCGAGTGACTTTTGTTGCCTATGAGCTATCATCCAATACCCAAAGAGCCAATTTAATTTAATTTTGATTCACCTTACTTGCATCATATGTTCGATATCGTTCATGTTGTTGAAAGCACCACAATCAAATTTCTTCGATCAGGTTAACTTATGTGGAATCCAGTTAGCACAAAGGTTCGTCACGACTATATACTTATACTATATTGATTGTTTCCAGTCTTACTTTCTTGCCTCTGTTCGTATTTTACGAATTATGGAGCGCATAACATTCTTATTTTCTGAAACAAAAGAAGTACGCGGGTCATCTTAATAAGACTCATCACTGATCCTTTCGCGATTGCACTCGAAATCTGCAAGTCGAATAGAAATTATGGCAATAAAGGGTGTTTTGTCTTCAAAAGTTGAAGTTGTAGTTAAGCTAACCACATTTGAGGGATCTAAGAAAATCTTTACGAGAAACTTCAAGCATTTACATAACATTTCTTTCATTAGCACACTGTACAAACAACATTGCTTGAGGCTGTTCAATATGTTACTGCCTCTTAATATAAAAATGCCCAATTTTATGACTACTTTATTTCGAAGATGAGATCAGGCTGACACACCCCGAAAGAAGTTACGGAAATTGAGGAAAATATCAAACCCAAGCAAGCGCCGGAATTTGACCTAATTGCCGGAGAAATACTAAAACCACGCCCCTCTCCCCTCCCCCAGAAGGTTGTTGAAAAATTAACCTACATTATCAACGCCTCGTTTAGATTGAGGTATGCTCCTAGGATATGGAAAATGGCAGAGGTCATAATCCTGTAATTTCAAAGTTATATGATAAATTATTGTTGAAAAGAATGGAACCTATTATTGAAGCTAAAAATCTGATTTCAGCTCACCAATTTGGATTTCAAGAGAAGCACTCTACTATAGACCAGGTCCATATAATTAGAAATTACAAGTCTGTTTGTGTCAATTGTATAAACAAAAGGATTGTTTCCTTTATATATATACCTGTTAATACAAATAATACTCAAATACGCATATGTTGACACAGCCTTTTCTACAACCTATGCTCAAGAGCAAACTAAACAAGCAAGCAGGACAAAACCAAGTATGGTGGGTTCCGGAAACGTCAATGTCAACTACATTTCAGCTGGAAAGGATCATAGTTCCAGCGTTGGGAGTTTGGTTTATCGATACATAAAATTGATTTGCATCGATAGAAAATTGTATTTTCAGGTTGGAGAAGTTGCAAGGAAATCGAGTGCTTTGAACTACTTTCATGAACTCAAACCACTAATTGATCTATTATTGTCGATTGGATAGATTGAATAGAAATCTCCAGTATTAGTGAATCGTAAAGATATCGCGCTCCATGAGTATAACACTGGGTCACACACACTATTTAAAGGTAGTAAAAAATTATTAAAATTGGTAAACCCTTTAGATGGTGAAATTTTCAATGAGAGCTGTATGATTTCATCTTGTTCACTTTTGTTGATAAGAACCAGGTTTCCGGAAGTGGAATTTTGGTCAAAAGGAAGATAGGAATAGGCTATCGATTGCGAGGGAGATTTGGTTCCCTGTTTATAAAAAAATCGATAACTACTTAAGAGTAACCCTATAGGTTTATACGGATTTTAGTTCTGATGGATGATGGGTGTAAAACAATTCTAACACATTAAGGTGTCTATTTGCTTTATTATTTAATTTATTTAATTAGCAGTCAGAATTACATTCTATAGACTAATTTGATGTTTTAAGACTCAGAAACACTCTTTACTGACGTGATGGGATGTTCTCCATTGAGAAGGTCCTCCTAGTCCGTTCTTAGGTCATCTGACCATAGTCTCTTTAATCTTCTTTCGGGAGGTGGACCCAACACAGAGTGGAGTAGCTTATTAGTGTAAATTGTCAGTTTGTTCTGGTGGTGTATGCTGTTCTCTTTGATGACATCCTTTATGTACTGGATGTTGAAGTCAGTATGTAATGTCTGGTTAGAAACATAACAAGATGCGTCCGTGAGCATGCGAAGTATTGTGGATTGAATCCTCTGGATTATATCGATATTTGACTTGCTTGCACATCCCCAGATCTATATTCCACATACACAAATTGGCTTTATGATGGATTTGTACAGTAAAACTTTATTTAGTTACTTACTTAGTCCTGGGTCTTTCTACCTTTCGGTGTAAGGCTGGAGGGGTTGAGTCTTGCATATCTGTCTACATTGTTTCCTGTCCTGTGTCAGTTTCTTCTTTCTCCGCACACTCTCGTTTCGAACACTCGTCTAGTCATCCTACACACGTTTATTGAATCTATTATTAGGTTTCTTTTACTTATTTCATTCCTTATTCTCTTCGTTCCTATCTTATTTTCAATCTTTCTCAGGAACCTCAGTTCCATGGCGTTTATTTTCGATCTTTGCCTCTGTGATAGTGTCCATGTTTCGCTGCTATATATACTTGTTGGGCGTATAACTTTTTTGCAAAAAGAAGAGTATTTTCTAGTGATAATTTGGATTTTCTGCCTATTGGCCAATACATGTCTTTAACTTTTAGGTCTATTTGTTTCCACTTTTTAATTATATGCATCTTCCAGGTCATTTTGCTGTCCATAAGGCGTCCATTTGAAAACTAGTTTGATGTTGCGATAAGAAATGGAACATTTTTAGGTTTTTTGTTCCCATTCATTAATCATCGTTCTACATTTCTGGAGTCAACTAACAGTAAGCGTCTACTTGAAAGGAGAATGAAATGAACATAATAAAATAATATTGGATAAACAAGCTCGTATATAATTGAACTAAAGCTTTAAACTGGCGTAAGGTTCTGAGTTAACTTGGCGCTAATAACAGAATATGTTTATTCTGAAGAAGAGGAAGAAAGGCTAGTAAATTCACAGTATAGGGGGCGCAACATAGTTTTATAAAATATTATAAATGTTATGGTCAAACAGATTATGGAGGAATAGCAGAATCTTTTGCTATTGGATTAACTTATAGGAACTAATTCAATCGAAGACATTAATTCCAAAGCTTGCGAATTTAAGCAGGGATGATCTGCGCAGGATTACCATTAGCATCTTCGAAGATACCTGACTAGGAACAAGCCCGGACACAGCTTCAAAGAACTTTCTTTTGAGTCTTTGATCGATTTCGTATATATATAAATTGGTTTCAGGAAACATTGATCATTAGAAGAACAGTCCGTTGCGTTGTGAGTATAGTGAAAAAGCAGTTATACGTATTAAATAAACTTTTTGTTAATGCAATAATCTTACATGGAAACATTTTTTATTTTACTAAAATTAAGTGCAATAAATCAATTTTATATATTTAGATCGATTAAAATTCTGTTCAGTAAGCGAGTAAGATGAGATTCTCTCTTTAAATATATACATTATGCGCTGCAATAACGCTGTAATAGTTCAAAGTAGATCATGCGTTTCCAGAAATTCTTAAAATTCCAACTGCAAGTTCAAGTTAACGGAACTATGCAGCAGGTGAGATATGAGACGCATTTGAAAAATTTTAAACGCAGTACATGCTCCAAACGGATCGTAATTAGGCGACTGCTTGATCTTATATCGTGGTGTGGGCCCCTGCCACCTTGACAACAAGGTGAACTACTTCAGCCTTTGCCTGTTGTCTCCTATCGCACGTGAACGTATATACAAACGTATATTTCTTTTTGGAATATATGAACGTTATAAGCTAAGTTTCTAATTTGCACATAAATTGAAAGCAAGTTTTTTATCATTCTTTTTTTTTATTTCTGGGCTAGCTATTGCGGTCAGTTAAAATATTATTCAATTTACTCTGGCTGGACTATACACAATTGTTTGTGTGCACCAGGAAGAGGAAATGAAGCGACACTGTAGTTGAATTTTAATTTACTTTATTGCGGTTATGATCCTTTATTAGTTTTTATACGAAGTTTTTATTTGTGTAGTAAACACCAAATGCTGGTGTTTACGAATATTACAACTTTTATGTGGGAACAGTTGTGTGAGAAATAAACCTTGCTGTATACGTTCCCTGTAGACTTTATTGTTGAGCAAATCTTTTATCTTTCACAACAATTAAAAATTTAAAGACGTTCGTTGCACTCTGAAGTAGCACGCATGTTTGCGTTAGCGAATTCTTTACATTCAGCAAAATTCTGTTACTTATGTGCTTATTTAAATTACTTTTGTATAGATACATAAACGGGTTTTGTAAGTTAATAATGAAAACGTTTAAAATTGTTACTTGCTAAGATATTTACTTTATTTGTGTTGATTACGTCCTCAACCACAAATGTGTAATAACGGTACATGAACCACCTATTATTATTTTTCGGTGCTAACATTTCAACATATTCTTGTATGTACGAGGTTGTATATATACAGTTTTAAATGTATGGATATTTCGTGACCTATTAAGATACTTATCTTTGAGGTTATTTCTACTATTTTTAGGTCCAAATAGTTTTGACCTAAAAGTGATGGCGACAACCTGAAAGATAATTATATACACTATTATTATATTTAATATGAAAAATGAGCTGATTTCGGACGTTTGTTGATTTCCTTTTCACTGGGTTTACCTGGTGAAAATCTTCGTCGGGACATTGGATAATTACTAGCATTGCTCCAAAAGAAACCAACTAAATTTTAGGGGATTCCTACAATGTTTCCAATACCTTTCAGCATTGAAAAATTCCATATGATAACCTTCGATAAAATCAATAATGCAAATCTTCAACTCTATAGCTTTTTATTGAATACATATAATTTTTCTACATTAAGAGATTTATAATTAACTTTCCAATGCAATAATATTTTAAATATTCATTATATAGGTAGTGATTATTAATAGCCAGGTATATCTAACTTCATTGAGAATTGCAGAAATATACTTCCATTAAGAAGGTATATATGTAAATTGCAGAAGTAAATCCAAATTACGATTAAATGTATTGCTGAACTGTCTTTTCTTCTCTATGGTGAATGCTGCCATTTCTGTCTATTTATTTCTGAAACAATACACAGATATACGAAAACTTGAATGTTAATCATCACTTCAGCTAACTAAAAATACTATTAATTTCCATTCATCTATTTTATTCACACATGCATATCATATTTATACCTGTAATATTTATTAATGCAATTTCCATGCATATTTTACTTAGTATTAACTTTGACGGTTATTGTAACTGCTATAAATATATACCTTATGAATATTATCATAGGAAATGTAGAAAAATCTTAGGCGGAAGGTACTGTATTCTCGAATGAACTTAGTCGTATGCAAAAATCCAACCTTTGCAAGATACGGAAATATTATCACCCCAAGGATAATTTTAATTGTTAAGTATCGACAATGCCTTAATTATAGACATATTAACTTTCAGAACAAAATAAATATTTATATTATAGTTATACAATAGTTAACAGAGATTTATTTTACACTAGTTAGTTATTGTTTTTTGAATTATATTCTGCTGTATTTTATCTTAATCATTTAATTAAAAAGGGGCACAAATTAAAGCACATGTGGTGGCGTACGATAAATCCAAAACCCCAAATGGGTCCCCGAAATGTGGGGCATGTTAAATTGGATTGGTTATTGACTAATGTATAGTCTGGACAAACAGCGATAACAGCAGAGAATCACGAAATAAGTTGCGAGAGCATCGCCGAATGCCCACTCTACTCAATCCGCTATATGCGAGTAGTTCTGTGTATATGTAGGCTGTCGTAGCTTATTTCGTAATTACCGATGTTTTGCCCAGACTACTTATGTAGGCAATGGTTACGGGTGGGTTTTAGAGACCCCCGTAAAAAATTACTTTCAATAAGTATTTAGAGAGTGTTCAAAAACAGGATACATTTTAATCAAGAATTATTTGCCATTCTTATAGATTAGGGAGGATGAATTGGAAGTACTGTTCAATCACTTATTGATTCGTGAAAGTAACTAGTTAATCCGGAACATTAGTTACCCGCTGGAGGCTCGAGGTAAGGTAGGTTTCTTCGATAACTGTTATGACTATTTTTATGGTTATGGTTTGAACTTCGTTAGTAGTGATCTAGTCGCTCTTCTTCCAATACCTTCTTCCGTTCGTTTACAACACGTTGCTCTTTCGATTCGGTTCTATCAACTAGCATTGGCATCTACACACATTAGTTCAAGTACCTCTACAAATTAGAGATGTCTTACTCCTGCATTTTTTTATCAACCCTTTCTCTGATTTTCCTTCCAAATTTACTCATTAGTTTAATGAACACAGGTGGACTTATTATACCCCCTTGTGCCTTTACAGGTGATAAATCATGTCGATCTAATTTTGACAAAATTTCTCAAGTTTGGATACCTCGACAATATTGCTTCTATTAAATCTGAGAAAGCTTCTTTTGTCAAGCACAAGACAAACCGTTTCTCTAGTCTTGTACAGCTTTTGGACATCTACTAAGCATAGCTCAAGTTCTTTGTTATGTTCTATGGTTTTCTCCATATTGTTTATCGAAAAAGTTTCCTCCTAGTTTCTTCTCGAGTATTTTACTAGCCCAGCTCGAAATTGATATGCCTTTGGAGTTGTCACCTATAGGTGCGTCTTTTTAAGGATTGTCACCAATAACTCAACCGCCCATTCTTGAAATATTTGCTTTCACTTCCAAACAGCATTTATTATCTTGTAAAAGTGTCTTCTTGCTGGTTACTCTAACACTTCCATGGTTTCAGTACTTAAAACGCTTTTGCTTGGAGATTTTCCGTTACTCATTTCTATTGCCACTTTGACCTCTTGGCATGCCATATCTGGCGAATCTACTCAGCTGAGATTTGATCTATCTTCGATCACCGAGAGGAGTACAGTATCGTGTTAAAGTAATTGAGTCGTATTTCCATAATGTTTTCATCTGTTTCCTTTAGGTTACGTTACCTATTACCTACTTTGTTCTGCGTTACATTTTATTTCCGACGATTGAGTGTCAATTGGGTCACAATATTATGAAACAAGGAAGTTATTGCGCGCCCTCAGACAACACGATCTTTAGAATCGTTACCGATAATTGAAAAAAATGTTGGATATAGAAACTATTTCCATTATTCGACAATCCAATCTATCAACATTATGTAACAAGGTTATCATTACTTTCCTGAGAGATGAGATGACTATATTTATAACTTAATTCAACTTTATAAACGAAGAGACTAAGTTACAGTTTGGTCTAAGTTTCTGTCGAGAACTATAAAACGTTTAAATGTTATTCTAAAAGTTTATATGTGGTTATAGGTATTTTTGTTACTGTAATAGGGGGCAAAGTAGGTTGGTACTATATCGATTTGTGACAGAAATCAAATCAAGATTAAATACCGTTCCTCAGGATTCATTACCTTAAATTTCCACCATGACTTTTTGGGTTTCGGAATTCAAGCGTGGCTGCAACCATACAAGTGATGAACCACATTCAGGACTTCCGAAAACTGATACCACGCCAGAAACTGTGGAATAAAAGTTTTTGGGAATCAAAATGAATTTTGCTAATTGGTTAACTTTGTTACTGGCCAATATTACACAACGCTTTTGGACACATAGAAACCAGCACTTCAGGAAAAGCGCTCGGGAATAGTTAAGAACAAAGTGGTGTTGTACCACGACAATTCCCGTTAATTCAAGTGCAATTGTTCAGCAAAAATTTACAGAATTTAAGTTCAAAATCCTTCCGCATCTGCCATATTCGCCTGATTTGGCTCCGTTGCACTTCTACCTGTTCCCGAAACTTAAAACATTTCTGGGTGGAAGGAGATTTTGGTCGAATGAAGAAGTGATAGAGGTCGTAAACCATTATTGTGAGAACCTCGAAGAAAGTCACTTACGGGAAGTAATCGTGAAGCTAGAGAAACGTTGAACCGAGTGTTTTGAACGTCGAGCGTAAAATACAACTTGAATCCGTATTATTTTGTTTTCATTGTTATTCCGGAAACTTTTCAATAAACCCTCGTATTTCGACAAGGTATAATGTTTACAGGCCTTCTACATTTCTAGTAAAATTAATCTAGAAAATATACTGGGCACACTTATTATCAGACGACTCTTTGGTTTACCATTCTTTGGAAGCTAAAGATGCAATCATTTTATGGTTCAATGAGTTCTATGTTTCACAAAAATTTTCACTAAAATCGCCGAATTCATTTCCAGTGTTTGATTTCTTTTGCAAATCGGTGTGGCACAGAGTTATATGTTTATCTACATTCTGTACGTAGCTAACTTTTTGTTATAGTTCCAGTTTTATACGCGAAAATGTTGGGTTTAAAATAATATACATGTAAAAATGATAGTAGTAGCAGAAACATAGTGGGAGGTATAACGCCATACGCGATACTTCCGCCTGGGATGTGTTGTTTACATATGAATGTGTTATTTCGTAGGTACACATACATATGTTTCACTTAATTTTCATACGTAGATAAATGCAAAATACTTAAAGGAGTAGGATGATTCAAATATTCCTCGGCATTGTTTAGCTGGAATTAATGACTGTGAAGGCAGAGTGGTTCGACCAGATAAACGATACACAAATTATAAATTTAAATGACACGCTTCCAGCATTTCGAAATGCGTTTCGGTTCTTGATAAAGAAACGAGTCTAGACGGTGGTCAGATATGACACAAATTACTGTAACAGTGTAAAGAAATGTGAATCTCAAAAATTTTATAACTATTCCCTTTTGGTATTTTTTAAAAAAATTAATAGATAAGTTCGGTTAAGATCAACCAAGTTGGATGTAGAAAATATAATGGTCTATTAAATTGTGATAAAAGTTGAAATGTCCAGGAAGTAGTGAATATTATGTGATACACGCAACATCTAGACTGTACTTACATGACCAGCTACGAAAACAATTTCAATTATAATGGAAAATAATTTAGTAATAACACTAAAAACAAATCTTACAATATTTAATGGCAGTCGTGCAGAACTACAACTTGATTATTGGTCATTTGTTAATATAGAGAGGAAGTTCAGTTATGTCATTAGTTGAGTGGTATGCTATCATAAGGAGTTAATAAATAGAAAAGTCTTACAATTAATTACTTTAGCACATACACACAATGTTATACAATTTTTAATGTATAATGTTTACTTGACTTTCTTAACTTTGGATAGCATTAAACTTAATATCGTTGAGAGCTTCTAAAAATATGCTTCCAATCTGATTAGCACAATATAATTATTTTCTATATAGTGTGCATAATTTATGTTACTGAAATGTAGCAAATGCAGTACTTGCCAATATTTGTGTGTACCCAATACGATGCATAATTGAACCCAGCTTGCGACATAAAATCAATATTAATGCCCTCAGAAACTATCATCTATGATAAACAAGAAAAGAGATCTGTTATTATTATTACTAGTCAAACTTAATGAAAGAAAAGCTGCTATTTCAATTTAATACCACAAAGGGAATATATACGTTATTATTTATAATTAGTAAATGTAAGTAATAGGCACATTGAAATTGCACCGTTCTTAGATTATCTTGATATTCAACTAAAATTATAAAAATTCCGCTTCAGAAAAGAAGTTCTTATATCAATGTATTATAGTAAAATGTATACGTGTTTAGAACGCAAACATTAGATACAATTAACCTATAAGCATTCTCTGGTACAATCGTATTCCTGACTTGAATCACTAAATATTTAAATCTCATACAAGAGTTTATCATAACCTTGTTTTGCACTTTACAAAATCATGACATTTTATGTGTCTGGTTGTATACTACGATTACATTTAAAATTGTAATGTATCAAATACATTTAGGCATTGTTGGCTATACATTTACTGTATCGTGTAAAAATCATAATAGGAACAGTACTGCTATTATACTTGTACTGTGGGAAATTTCACGTTTTAAAGCGTTCTACTTACATATTTTACATAATTTCACCGTTATAAGAATCTCTCCTACATGCACAAATACATATGTATATGTATATTAGCGCGTACACAATTTGAACTTGCTGATTAAATCATCAAAAAAGGGCGAAAATGCGGGAATGATAAAAAGTTCTTAAAATCAAGGTATTTAACAGAAAGGATGGATATGACACCACCAAGAACTTTCCTGAACGAAACACTATAAATGTATTGCGCTCTTTCACATTTCTTGTTAACCATACAAATTCTAACGCGATCTACCAAAGTGTATTCCAAATCAACGTGGGTATTGGAGATGATGATAAGGGCAAGTGGGATATCGCCAAATAATGCTTATTTTATAGTGGATACCAGGTGCATATGATGGTGATTTGACGCTACTAATAAAGTTCAATGAAGAATTAAGAAAAATATTTAAAGAAATAGAAAGAAAATCAAGGAAATATGGGCTTCATATATATGACGCAAAAACTAAGTATATGGAAACAAGAACAAGTCATTGCATGAAAATAAATATAAGAAAAACAGATTTCAAGAGGTATAGCTTTGATAAAGGTAATTAAAGTTATAAATAAAGAAATAGAAAAGAGTAGTAAAAGGGCATATATGCTAATTAAAATGAAATCAACAAATATCTCCAAGAACTGAAAGTGGAGGATCTATAAGAAAGTATATTGACTGTAAATGCGAATACAAATAGATATTCACAGATAGGGTGAATATTAATCCGAATGCGTTCTCAATCAAGTGTACTTTTGGGTAAACCCTAGTTATAATCTTTACTTCCCTATTAATTCATGGGGAGTTTTAATTTGAATTAGAGTTGGTGATAAGAGTACGTTGTGCTATTCAGAACAGGATAAGCTTCAAATTTTTCGGGAAGATAAAAATTAGTATCCTCAATATCAGTTAAAAAAATTTATGTTTATTATAGAGAAGTTGCTTAAAGTTAACTTGCTAGATGTTAATAACATGGTATAGAATAATAAAGGTGACAGAGACAAGGAAGTAGAATTATTATTGTAATAAATGCTACTTTCACATATTGAGTAAGGGCATACATTAAGCAAATTATACGGAATTAATTTTAATTGTATGAACATGCGTATGTATGCGCAACATACATAGTTATATGTCTAGCGAATATTAAGTAAAAGTTAGGCTACCCTAATGTTAACCCTTTTGAGACTAGCCAGCCCAGCACACATTAATGGCGGAGAGAGTACACGTTCATCTACATATTTAAATTAAAAATTTTATAAGTACTTTTGTTTCCTTAGTTTTTCCCGCAATAAACGTTGGTAAACGCTGATCAATGTACATATGTTCACAATACAATATACATGAATTATACATGTATAACTTGTAAAAGAGAGCGAAGAATGAAGCGCCTATATCGACGTATCTATATGTATATTACGTACAGCTTATCACAACTAATGCGTCAAACTTATTTATGAAATTATGTGAGGTAATTTAATGGGTGTAAAAGAAGAAAAAAGAAACAAAAAGAAAGGGCAAACAAGTTTTGTTTTGGGACCGTTGACTTATTCTTTGCAAGATATCCCGATACGCACTAAGATTTAGAAGCCTTCTCCGTCGTAGTAAACATACGTGTCCTATCCAAACATCTACTTGAGCTTTCTTAGCACATTGACCTAATTCTATTAGCGTTTACATTTCATTGTCTAAAGAGTAAACATACGCTTTTATTTTACTTAATTCGCATGTGAAAATAATTTCCTACCATAACCTCAAAAATTTCTTTCGGCTTCTCTGTCGTACTAGCAAAACATTTCCTCTTACAAATTTTGTTTTTATTTGTTATGAACTATCTTCTATTTTAATTGGATGTATAAGTTGTAAAATAGACCACACGTCCCGTCGTCCGCCAAATACATTTATAAGATTATATGAGGTAAGAATAACCCAAGATGAATTAATCAAATCAAAATTACATCGCCTACTTTACTCTTCCAGAATACACCTTCGGTAAGACCGTGCGTAACATGGTACGTTCATACGAACGTTGGAAGAATTTGAGAATATTTCATTGAAACCTAATATCTACTTGAACCTGCTGAACATATGGCTCGATATTTACTAACGCTTACATTTCTTTCTCTAAATCCGAAACTTTGTAATTATTTCACGCGACATATAACAAACTTAAAAGACTTGGCGTTAAATGAACTCTGCGTTCAATGCGTCCTACCGTAACATCTCAGCTGATGTTGCTAAAATGTGACTATATGTTAAAAGAATAATTACGACTTTCCTGTGATAATACAAAAATATTGTCTGTTACAACTTTTGTTTTATTTTACATGAACTTTCTTCCATTTAATTTTGATGGATAAGTTGTGACAAGGGGGCATATTCAACGAACAAGCGGTGGTATCTCTTTCAGTGTTATAAATTCTATACAATCATAAATATATACATACATACAGAAGTTATAATTTTATAATAGATCATTTTATGGAGGTATGCCTTCCTAAATTGATCCAATTTCAGCAACTTGCACGATCGTCACCACCAGCCCTTCCTAATCCGTTAGAACCTTCAGTTGTAGATTGTTATATTGATCGGGTTTTGAATCAAAAGCAAAACAAGAAAATCATAGAAAACTTGCAAGACGAGTATTTCTTCTAAAAGCCAATGTTTAATTAAACAACAACAATAAGAAAATCTCTGTGAAATCATATGTACTATTGCGGCAACAAAAATCCGGATAAGTCTTATAGGCTATTCTGACTATTTTTAGTAGTATAAACCAATCGTTTGCCGTGTTCATGTCAATTTGAATGTAGCCATTTCTTTTTAATGTCGTGAATAGTACCTTTGGAGACTCCAAATCTATTACCTGTTCTCCTTCCCGATCATTATTCCCCAAGTAATGTAATTATTTGCATTTTTAGCAGCACTTAAATGCAGTATAATGACATAAACAGCGTTAGCTGAAGTTCGCCTTAAGGTTGTGACTTTTACTTTATTTATTTCTGTTATTTTATTTTATTTTATTCATTTTTTGTACTGTTTTTGAAGGGTTATAATAAAGTCATTATTATTATTATTACTATTATTATTATTATTATTATATGTATATCAATAATGATTTAAAGCTGAACTAACATTTGACAAGGCAAAAGCCAGATTTAAACTATATTATTTTAAAAGTCTGATTTCTTGTTGCCACAATAGTATCTTCAATTATCACAGTAATGCTATATTTCCTTGCACATGTCTGGTCCCCATCTGATTTTGTGTATTTGAAAATAAAGGATACGCTTTAAATCATTTGTGCTTTTTTGCGCTGGGAATTGTTCAACCACTATAAGGTGTTCGATTTAAGACTTTTCATGATAAAACTTGCTATAAGTAGGTGGATTGTAATAACTTCAAAAACTTCTTTGAGGACGGAAAAAAGTAGTTTCACGTTGGGATATGTATTTTTGATTAAATTGGGGTTATATTAAGAAACTATATTGTAGTTGTGATAAAATTGACAAAATAAGAGTATTATTCCTCGAAGTGTGGAAACATCCCTCGTATTTTAGATTTACAATGCAAATCTGATTGATAAGTAATAATGATATTTAAGTTATGTTAAATTGATATTTGTATTAGTAAATCTAATGCAAATCCTATCCAAGTTTATAGGCACTTTTCAGTCTGACACCCGATATTGCCTCATCACATATGATCGTCGATATGGGAATACCGTAAGCATTGCAGTTCTAAAAATAATTGGCATGTAGAAGAATAACGAGCAAATATAGTTTATCAATATACATATAGATCTAACATGTGCAGATACATATGTATATACATACTGCTAGTGTTACCTGTGCAAATATGCACAGATGTACAACGGGGACTGGGCAGATAAATTCCTTATGAAATTTAAGAGAGCAGCGGGAATGATGGATATCTGCCTATACGTTACATATATGTATATGTACATACATTTTACTACTAGCGGGCACCGTTAAGAGATATACAGTGGACATTAATTCAACTAATTGTAAGTTGTTAAATATGTGCCTTCCAACAAACTTATTGGCATCAATTGTCAATATATTGTTGGTTGATATGACGAAAATTGGAAAAACTAATATTTATTGAGCCTGTTGGTATTTCAATGTACGTTACTAGAACATATGGTATAGTATGTCCCCGAATTAACTTCACTATAGGTATAATTGATCAAACATTTTGTAATCTCGTTTTAATGTTCTGAGATATAACCCTGCCTGATCTGAAAAGAATTTGAAGTTCATTTTTACTTTTTAAAAATTAAAGCCGTGATGACAATTGAGGAAAGGCCATTTTCTATGGAAGTGAAGTACCATTTCGGCCAGTAATGCGGCAAATGTTATTGAGAAAAGTTGTTCAGAATATTAGATTATGATCTTATGCCAATACAAATATCGAGTCGCTTTGACAAAATCAGTATTTGTATTGTATTCTTGCATTATAACCACAGAAAAACAAGTATAGCAAACGCTCGATAGCGTGAGGTAATTCAGACCAAGGGTGTTTCACATTATCGAAACGTTTACATCAGCATTTCATCAACATTCGTTGATCATCGCCTTCATAAATCTGTTTACGTTATCGAGTTATCGAACTTACAATGCTTTTACGTTATCGAGCATTCCGTATAATCCTATACTACGAATTTTATGTTCACATTAGCGCAGTATTTCCAATATCGGGTATTTACGTTATCGAGCGTTTGGTGAATTCTGTATAAGCTGTCAAAAAATCAACAATTTAATAACTGGAAAATAAATAAAATAAAACAGAAATTGAACTGGCATTATCTACGATTAAAATCAAATCTTAAAAAATGGTTTCAAATCGATTGTACCAATTGTGGAAAAATTCGAATTGAGTAATTGTTATGTTTTTCGTTTTGGATAAAGTACTCTATTAGAAACTCATATTAATTTTTTTAACAACTTATACAGAATACCTGTTTTTCTGTAATTAGAATGTAAGAATACAAAACAAATTCTAATTTAGTCAAAGTGCTCCGATATTTGTGAAACTTTGTATAATGTCATAGTTTAATATTCCGAACAACTTTTTTCAATATCATTTTGGCGCATTATTGATCGAAATGATATATTACTTAAATGCTTTTCAGACCAAGCTGGGCGGCATCCTTAAACATTCAAACGAGATTCCAAAATTGAAAACTTATTTTTGACAGTTATAATGCAAATAGCATGAAAGGCTTAGAATGATACGGAAACCTATAGCTTGAATTACACTTCCATGAAATAAAATGATTCTTACCTTTACTACAACGATTTAGGTAATTAGATTTACCTAATATCTTGATCCCATATTTTTAACCTGTTCCAAATATTAAAACCTTTACCTCATACTAGATGTTCCACAATCATCGCTGAGAATGAAATTGATTTGAACTTTGGAAGCTTCGTTTTATTATGCGTTTGTTTTACTCCATCTGTAACTTTGATTTTGATACGTGTCCACTCTCACTAGCCTTCTATCTGTTAGTTTGTTCTGCGTTGTTCCTTTCTTAACCAACTCATTCTTCAATAGAATATCTACCGCTCTTTCTTACTTTAATTACCTCGAGATACTTTCAACTACTCTAATAGCACGTTAAACTATTACTAAGGAAACTGGTCATTTCATCGTTTTCTAGTTTGTTATACACAAGAATTGCCAAAGACTCAAAAATATTAAATATTCGTTGAAGAGGTTCTAGCAGTAAATCCATCAATCGTCTTACACATGTTCCCATATGTTTATTGTTTCCATAAAATGTAAAGTAGCCTTTTAAAACACGCACAAATTGTGTTATTTACAATCATTATAATTTCTATTGAAATGGATGTTAGTTGTTCTCCTCGAGTTAATCATAGTTTTGTAGTTGCTCCATATGTTTCAGTTAATTGAAAAAGTCAATGAACGACGGCGCTCTTTTTAAATTAATATTTACACTCAACTGTTTTGCCTTAAAGTAATTTCAAATGTACTGGTAGAAATCGTATTTTAGAAAACAAATTTCCAGAAAATTCTTTAATTGAATACACTATTACTATTATACAAAAGGCTGGTAATAGATGTAAAATACAAATACTGGCTTTGTATATACGCATATCTTAGATTAAACCGAAGCAAGTGTTGTGCAGCGCCGTACATTCGTCAGTTGAATGCTGGAGAAACTTGAAGTTGTACAGATTTCCACCCCAGTGGCTGTCGCATTTAGGTAACTCTGAATACAAAAGAGATTATCCAACGACCCATGCATCCACAAAAAGTGCTTCTTGAGTTGGCGGAGTCATTAGACCATACTTCTTCAAAAATAAGCTAACCAAGCGACTAAAGTGAATGGTGAACGTTTTGACAAGCTTCCTATGGCCCCAATTACGTGCCTTGGATGTGAACGAATTGTCGTTTGAAGAGGATGGTGTCACACCACACAGCAAATGAAACAATGGCTCTATTGCGAGCGAAGTGCAGAGAAATACAAATTGGCCGGGAGGATCTTGCGTTTTAACACCGTTAGACTTTCCTTTGAGGCTATTTAAAAGAAAAGTGTATGTTAATTAGTCAGCAACAATTCCAGAACTAAAGAACGAGATAATCTGGCATATTGTGAGATAGAGCTCCAATTATGTCAAAATGTCATCAAAAAATTTTGGTGTTATGAGAGAGAAGGCGAGAGCGCATTTGGACGAAATTGCATTCCATGTTTAATCCTAACGTTTGTACTTTATACTGAAATAATATCAAATATTTTTAAAATATTTACCAGTTTTATGATTAAATAATATGGAAACCTGCTATTGTAACACCCCTTACATAGAGTGAAATAAACGCGTATGTTTACTGTTTAGACAAAGAAATGTAAATACTAGTAAAATTAAGTATGCTAAGGAAGGAAGGTCAAGTAGATGTTTGGATACGACGTGATTATTTACTTCTATGATTAGCGCGTCTAACGTCGAGTTCTTTTTCGATTTTCTTTACACTTAACTTACTTTTACCTGATAAATAAATGCGACGCATTAGAAACAGAATTTAATTTGTTGATTTCTTTGGCCATTTGTTACATTTCGCGTGCTAAAAGAAAACAGTGATTATATTAATTTATTAATTTTTTTTTTTCGACCAAACTTTTTCGCCAAAACTTGTTTTCTTTTTGTAACTTAAAAACGACAACATCTGCGTTCACAAAATTTCTAAACATAATAATAAAACAACTCATGTAACCTTTTTTAAAGCATTTTTATGAAGCGTAGCTGCGCATAGAGTTCCTGCGCGAATTATAAATCATTCGTACTATTGTCCGTATTTCATTTCAGAGCATGCTTTGTTCCCCAGACGACCCTTTTGCAGTTTTTACAGTTTCCGCCGAAATCTACTAGAGATTCGTAAGTCTGATATATTTCAGGCAATATCGACTGCATCGCGAGGAATGTTCGTCCGTTGTCTCTTTTACAGGCTTCATTGTTCAAAGTTGACGACGCCACGGAAGAAGAGGTTGCTGCCGATCATCTCCGCATGTTAGGTTCTTTTTTCTATTTTTTTCCTCTCTTCTGCATGTCCTAAATTGGAAGTTGTCCATTCGCCCGCCTCTGATTGGTTGCTGTTAATTTTAAATGCATCGAGAGGAATATTCGTCCGTTTTCTCTTTTACAGCCTTGATTGTTCAAAGTTGACGACGCCACGGAAGAAGAGGTTGCTGCCGATCATCCCCGTATGTTAGGTTCTTTTTTCTATTTTTTCTCTCTTTTCTGCATGTCCTAAATTGGAAGTTGTCCATTCGCCCGCCTCTGATTGGTTGCTGTTAATTTTAAATGCATCGAGAGGAATATTCGTCCGTTTTCTCTTTTACAGCCTTCATTGTTCAAAGTTGACGACGCCACGGAAGAAGAGGTTGCTGCCGATCATCCCCGTATGTTAGGTTCTTTTTCTATTTTTCTCTCTCTTCTGCATGTCCTAAATTGGAAGTTGTCCATTCGTCCGCCTCTGATTGGCTGCTGTTAATTTTAACTGCATCGAGAGGAATATTCGTCCGTTTTCTCTTTTACAGCCTTGATTGTTCAAAGTTAACGACGCCACGGAAGAAGAGGTTGCTGCCGATCACCCCCGCATGTTAGGTTCTTTCTTCTATTCTTTTTTCTCTCTTCTGCATGTCCTAAATTGGAAGTTGTCCATTCATCCGCTTCTGATTGGCTGCTGTTGATTTCGATAATTCTTTAAAACCCTTTTTAGTTAGAGAAGAAACAAGAGTACCTCCCGAGCCTCTAACACGCCAAGACCATTTTTGAACATTCGAGCTCTTACGCTTAACTCTTGCAACTTCGGCATTTCGCCACTTCGCCAACTACGCGATATTCGACCCGTTCTCGCAGCCAATTCATTCGATCGACGCTCTCGATTAATTCAGTGGTAGAACGCGAATTCGTACAACACGTGTGTGATACAGTGCATACTCCTACTGCAGTCCCTCAGCGTGCCCGTTCTCAGCCCGATTGCTCGAGATCTAGGCTCCAGGACTTGCGGTTGCTCGTATCATTCATTCTTTCTTTCAGCGGATTGCCGTTCGCCACTTCTTTTGTATTAATGGCGTTATTTCAACTCTACGAAGCCCAAAGGTGCCTTGGTGGAGACCATTTATAACGTTACTATTGATTTGACCGTTTATAATCGCATATCGAAACCTCTCTGTTTAATTTCTTTTTCTATTACTCTCGTACTCGTAAATAACGTAGTTATATTGATAACCTTTAAGGCGAAGCTGCTGTGTGTTTTTGCTAAACTTTTGTTTTGCTGTTTCTAGTAAAGTGTTTCCGTTTAATTTTGTTCTTCTTTTTCCCAATTAATTATCAAGGAGGAACTAGCCGACGCAGTTCACAAACCATCACAACTTAATCCCCTTGGTGTTAATATATTGATAATGTAAGTGTCTGTAAACTGTACCGGAGAAACTGTCAACATTATTAACTACTACTACTATCAACTGTTAACTTCTACTACTACCACCACTATTACTACTGCTATTTTTCTGCGGGTAGTATTGTGTAAATCATAATTTATTTGCAAGTATTAAAATTGAGAAAGTATGCAACAATTATTAAAAGTTTAAAAGGGTAAAGTACATATAACGTACAATAAATTACTAATACTGACACTAAAAATTTTCTTTATAAGAAATATATCTGTACGTGATAGTACGAGTATAAGTGCTAATAATAGGTAATGACAATTCATAGTCGGTTACACCTATCTTTCATATTTGTATAAACATGTGTGTAGTAACCAAGCTAATTACCATTTTCTTCGATCACGTTACTCAAGCTTACTGGTATATCCATTTATTACTATTAAAAGTTGCTTAAGATGTTAAATATTAACTTTAACAGCTCGAAGAGAAAGTTCGAAAATAAAGGTAACACTGTCACTACGGGCATTGGCAACGTAAATGAAGGAAATTATAAAATATCTTGTGGTATAATTGACTTTCTATTGGTAAGTATGCAGAGTAGACAGGTTAGAGATGATAAATGTAAGAAAGATTACGACGAGATGTCCAAATTATGTTAACAGATTATATTCAGAATGTTATACGTCTTTCTAATATTATAGAAAATTCTAAAGTGCAAAATTTTATGTTCTTTTTTTACTTCATTTTCAAAACCTAAGAAAAGGATTTGATAATTGATTATACTATTGGTTATTTAACAATCAGCATCTTGTACGATTGACCAAATAGATTAAGCCAGCCTAACCGGTACAAATAAGTTAATCATTCCATTAACTCTATTATTAAACAATTTCATAATTACCCAAACCAAATATACTATTGTATGGTTTCATTGGAAATCATTTTTAGCAGCTTTCCAATGATCCGTCACGCATGGTGGCTTGGTAGATTTAAGAATTGACATGCACGAGCGAGTTGAACTATAATTATTAATGCTAAATTATCACATTAATTCGAAATTCATATCGCATTTATTCATATAATGTGTGCCAAATATAATCGGTATATACCTTTTGGTCCAACACGTTAACGGTGGATAACAGTAACGTTGCTGAGCAAATATCGTATAATAAATATATTAAATATAGGAGCGTGTGTCTGTCTGAAATGCCGCTAAATTTACAGATGCTAATGCTACGCATTTCGTAACATAATACTATTAATATATTAAGCGTTTAAACATAATTCAAGTATTTTGCATTTATGTACGTTGTGTCCGAGCCTGTGCTACATAAATATGTATGTATATACATTGTACATATTATAACTGGGTTTTGCTTGACATCAGGACATTAACCGACTTACCTTTGAAAGTAAAAGTTCGATGTATTGGCGAGCAACTTCTTAATACATAATTCTTGTTTTACACAAAAATTGTGTTACTTAAACCCTTCTGCGTTGTGACAGATATACTTATGCCTGCAGGTATTTATTTTTTATGGCTTGCGACAGGTGGTTTCCCAAATTCGGTTTCTTACAATTTTGGACTGGATTCCTTAAAAAATGAGTGAATATCTATATCTCAATTTTTACTAAAGGCGTAATTCTTGACCAAAGGAAGTGACAATATATTTGCATATGTTAGTAATACCAGACATTCACGATCAGAATCATCGTCCTTGAGCAAATAATATACATACATATATGTTCCTCTTTACATTCTAGAATTCTAGATGGAAGTGTATGTTAACGTTTTGCTATTTTGAGCTTCTCTGATCCTATTATCCTTCCTTCTAAGTTTTTCTACATCTCATTATTGATTTTAGCTATTTCTATTATATTTATTCTGCATTATGTTTCATCCCTGTAGTATTAATACTTTTACATGATTTACAAATTGGTTTAGCCATCCGATTTCCGGTCTTCCTCTTTGTCTTTTCTCACTAACAATAAGTCGTAATTGCATAATACTTTACATATTCTGTTTGTTCTCCATTTTTCTCGTGTGACAATATCATCGCATACTTTTTGATTTACTTGAGTTTACTATATTATTTTAATTTTTCAATATGGTTTTTGTTGGAAAATATATTAATCTTAGATATGCATCTCCCACTTATATAGGACCATATATTTTTCCTATTATATTTCATACGTATATTTTTAGGCTTTCTTCATCCTTATCCGTAAGAAATATTGCGTTTACTGCGAATGTAACTACTGATAACACAAAAACATATTTGTTTTAAACATACATGTATCGAGAAAAGAAGGAGAATGCATAAGGCAAGGTAAGGAAGAAATATACATAGAGGTAGTAGGAGACCATTCCAAACAAGAAGAATTAAATAGTACCGGACTAAAACTATCCGAATTTTCTATGGAAAAACAGCATAACAATGAGCGGAAATATGTTTATAAAGGAGCATGGATAATACCCGGAAGAAACTAAGCAAACCAAATTGATCAGGTTTCGATTCCAGAAAAACACGCCAAATTCATAACAAAGCTTAAATCTCATCGTAAACCTGTCTAGGTCATTGCCTGGTACGAGTAAAACTAAAATATTAGAAAAGCAAAAGAAGAAGACAAAAGAGGATCCATAAACTATAAGGTGTAATATGAAAGACCATATAAAGACCATATAATAAGAAAATATATTCCAGACAGAAGAAAATGTTGATAGGAAAGAGCTGACTGGTGTAAAAGGTATAGAGAAACGATGGGAACCCATACAACAAGCAATAACAGAAGCGGCGAAAGAAGATATAAGTGAAGAGAAAACAGAAAAAGAGGAAAGATGGATAGACAAGTAATGTGAAAAATAAAACTAAAATACAAGAAGGTACTGAAACTTCTGGGAAATCAAATTAATATAGCCATAGAACAAACATATCAAAGAAAGGAAATAAGAAACTTAGAAAAAGGAAAAGACGGCGAGGACAAAGAACTGTGACTCAACATCGTATATAAAGGAAGAAGGAAACTAAGTAGTGTTGAAAAGAAATTAAAAGGATGCAATGCAATGCAATATTTGCAATAAATACTGAATGAGGAAACAAATAGAAGGCTGAAAGAAGCATAAGATGAAATACCTGAATATGGAGTTCCAAACAATGAAAACAACAATAACAACGAGAGAAGAGGTGGAAGAGAATAAGTTTTATGGAAAATAGCAAATATCCAGGAAAAATGAAATTACTAGGGGGAATAAAAATATGGAAGTAAAAAATTAGAAGACGAGATCTACAAATTAATAGACTAAATATGGGAACAGAACAAATGCCGGATAACTGAAGGATAGGCGACACTTTGAACCTGCGAGGTATTCCTTTATTTAACCAAGCATGATGATATCACCCTATTAGCAAGAAGTAGAAAAGATTTAGAAGAGATAACAGTATGACTAATGAAAGCAACAAGTCGGTTTGAAAACGAATATTGAAAAAGTCCAATATACGAAACTAATGAACAGGTGTGGAAAGAAAAACAGAAAGACAAAAATAACTTCCTCAACTTTAATACTATTTTGAGTTCCTTTCACATAACTTATTCTACTATTATTGTCTCTGCCCATTATTTCTGCCAAATTGGAAACCGCTTGATGTAACTGATGAGAACCGGTAAAAGGGATCTTCAAATCATCTACGGTCATTCCCGGAAAATCTAATATGTTACAATTTGTCTTCTTCCACCCTTTGCATTAATGTTTTTTCAACACAAGTTTTAATTGGATTTGAGCAAGAATTTTATCAACAATTCGTAAAAACTTATTTTCGAGCTTCAAACGGTACTGTAGTTAAAGTTGATGATGATTACCACAAAAATAGTATTTGACTCGGGATAATTGAATGGTTAACAATGTTTTGCGATTCTTCTTTGGGATTCTTTTCCACAACAAGAAAAGTGGGATCATTAACATCGTCAAATGAAGTAGTAGCGTTGGGACAATCAATAATTCCGCAACTTCTCCTAAATCCTTCAGTATATAGATTTTTGAGGCATTTGTTGTAGAAAACGTCACTGACATCAATTTTTCGTTCAAGCAACTTCGATAGAACGCTTGCTTCTGAATCAGTTTTTACCACCAACTTCGATCCTGGAGATTTCTTAAGCGAAATATCGCAATAAAAACATCGTAAATGTTTTATACTTGACCCTGACATTTTTAATAAAATAAAATGTAGTTGCGTTTGCGATTGACATAGTCAAAATTTCCTACAGGATTATTGGCATATGCAAATTGTGCTTACTTTGTAAGCTTTGGCACGGTTATTTGTTAACTGCCCATTAACGAACCTAATTTTATTATTAGGTCGTTTATAGAGAGTCCTCTACATTTTATTTTATTAAAATTTTGGCTTTCGAAATTAGTTTCCTATTTCTTGACATTTTTCTGTGAAGATAAGGAAGTATAAAGCCAAGGAAAGTATAATAATTTAATAAAACTTTACGGGCATAAAATCTGATAAATGATTAAGTCTCGTTAGTTAAAATTGTTCAAAATCGATTTTAATTCACCAAACAACGAAATACTTGTGACCTATTGAACGATGAAAATCATTTACGACCTGATCGGTCAATCAGCGATACCATGGTAAATGACGATCTTCGAAGATATTAATCTATTACAGTATCGTGGACTTTTTTAAAACATCTGGAAGAGTTATGAAATACGTATCTCTAGAAGATGCATCAGTAGTAGAAAAATTCAAAGTTGAACGAAATTATTAACATTGAAATTGTGGATTGTAAAAAATTGCAATTTTTTTCGCGAACTCTGCAATAGAAAATTTTCGAAAAATTCACACGAATGTATTATTATATATAGCAGTCTTATGAATTTTTTCAGAATTTTCGCATTGTTAGTTTAGTTAAAATTGACGAAAAACAAATGTGACATAATCCCCCATTACTCATCCAATATGGCGGCTATCGGGTTTAAAATTTGGTAAGAACGTACATAGATCAAATGTTTCCGAAGAGTGGTTGAAATTTCATTTCATTTGGGAGCAGTTTCAACTTTGAACCCCGGCTATGCCCTTTAACACCAATAAAATGCAAAATATCTTCGCTTCCAATGCTATTGTTTCGTGGGATTCTCATCGATCCAAGTTTGAAGTGGTACCACCACTTCTGGCTGATAGACTGTTCTCTGCTCTATTTGTCATAAGACGATTCAAACACATAGGCATACATGAGATGGCTAAAATTGCTTACTTTACCAACTTTCATTCGCTTCTGTGGTACGGAACGTTCTTCTGGGGAACGTCGAAGAATATACACAGAACCTTAATTTTCTACAAATGAAAAATTTCGATTCAACCGGAAATATTGAGAAAACTGCTGTGGTTATTTTAAAGTGGTAAGAATGTTTACTTTGTCATCCGTATTTATCACGTCTGTCGTCTTGTATGTTCATCCGAATAAAGACTCATTTACTTTGAATGGGTTCAACTATAAATACCCAACTTGAACAAGTAATGATGTAAGTACTGTATCACAGAGTGACGTGTCTACTGGGGCTGTAAGCTATATAACGAACTGCCTGACAATTTCAAGAACGTAAAGTACTTATGAATTCAAAAATTCAAAGTAAACATTAAGAAAATGTTCATGGGAAAAAATGCTGCAATGTCGAGGACTACATAGTCAATTAGTGTGTATGTCTCAAGTCTTGCGACTTGTGATATGTTTAGCTCATTTTATAGTAAAAATGCAGTAAATAACGCAGTAAAAATGTAAGTCTATCGAAATTAATGTTATGAGATATAAAGACGTATAAAACAACGTAATAGGTATGCAATGAATGTTTCGAAGACTACTCACGCCTTTTAAAGTGAAAGTGATTTGAGGTTTTGGTTTCTTTGGAATTCGTTAATTGGTTTCTTCCCACACAAATTATTAATCGGGAACTGCTTATTATTGAAACAACCACAATTAAACACACGCGCAAGCAAAAATCTGTTCTGCTTTCCGGTAACCTGTACAACGCGATTATAAAGCAAAGTTAAATTTAATTCAATGATAATAGACAGCAAACGTTAATCCTAGCAATTCACAATCTGCCGATCTAAATTTAATTAAAGCAACAGTACGTTTCTCGAAAACAACCTGATTTCATGTACTGCTTTCGACGGTTAAAAAGCACGAGGTGCTCGCGTAATTGAATTCTATGAATGAGACTTTTCACTTCCAATTACGAAAACTGGTCATTCCGATTCGGTTCTCTGACGCACTTACTATGTACCTCGTCATTATCATACTAACCTAATTGTTTTTGGTTTCGATGCGTTTAACGCACGAACCATTTCGCTTTGCACGAGCAATCGCTGGAACAATTAATCTTCATCAGTGTGCCCCTTTAGTCGTGAGAGAAACCATACATTCATTGGTTCAGATTTGCCCTTCATCGCTATTGGACCACGATAGTCGAAGTGGAAACTGTCGTCGAAGTTTTCTTTTTACAAAGGTACCTGGAAATAGTAAAGAAATATTAGCTTTTGTGTTGGCATGCAAAAAATCAGTATCATATATGAGTACATAAGTTTTAGAACACGTTCCGATCGGATTGGCCTTCGAGCTTTATTACAAATAGTGATGTGATGGGTCAAAACTGATATATTACAAATATTATTTCGTTTTAATCCTAACCACTTTTTAGAATACAATCTAAAAATATAGCCCGTATTAGGGTGCAATCAATGTTTTACGCCTTGTTAACCTGCTGTATTTATTAGAGATAAGTATTGTTGGTCATTTAATGAATCATGAATCTAGAAGATAAGCAATAAAACGTTTGGTTCGTAGTCCGAAACTGAACCGTGGCGTTTTACTAATGACGGTCTTTCCCGTAGGTCAATCAATCATTCCCCTTAGGGAAAACCGTCTGGGTTCACTATAATTGCTGAAACGCCGAATTGGTAAAATGGTTTAATAGCCAAACAAAACTTTCTTCAATTCGTCAACAGTTCAATTTGCATGATTTGTAGCGCATCTTAATCGTGCTACTTTGTGTGCTGCAGTAGGCAGCGGTGCAATTACAGGCTTCCTACTACTCAGTTCTGCTTCCTTTAGCCTTCTTCTGACAGTTAAAGTCAGACAGTTAAAAGGGAAATTCTGATATTTCTGACTGTATGGAGTTCATTACTAAGGTCCAAACTAATGAGAAATCGGTTTCTCAACGCCTGTTGTCGGAGAAAATGCTCATCCCTTCTGCTGGTGACATTCATTCTCCCTTGTCCACATTTTCTAGAGCTTTATGCAGTTTCCCTAAATCTTGTTGCCATTGGACTAACTGTGAGATGATTAACATACATATTTAGTCCTTCTTCTAACAAAGTTGATGCCCTTACACACTCATCATTGGTTAAATGGCGTGGTCGATTGATGTTCTTTATTCTTAGATCGTATATTTTTAATATTGAAATGGATCGCTTTATAAAATCAATGCTTATCATGAAGTTAGTCACCTATGATTTGCTATATTCCTCCAATAAGGTAACGAATAACAACAATGATAAAAACTGAGTAGTGCGTTAATTTTGAACAGGAATTTATATAATCCTATCCTCTTCCTAGCCCAGAATGTAGAGGTTTCGCAGACGAATCGTCTCCATTTATTTCTGTCTTCTATCATTTGTCTAGCTGAGTTCCAACTGCTTCCTGGATCTTTTATGATCGTTTCGAGATGGCAAACCTCACGTTCGTTCCTTCCCAACTTTGAAAAGTATCAAGGGGATTTTGGCAAGTCTCGATGTTTTTCAATAACCTTGCAGTAAACGTGGGCTTCATGTGCATTCTTGCGTATTAATCGTTACTCTCATCAAGTACTCGAATAGCAAATCAATACTACAGATTGGCTGTAGTTGAGGCTTTGACAATCGTATTTTATTTTTGAATTATGTATGGGACATCATGAATCCCTTCCACTACAAGATTTCTGCCAACAGATACTTCACATGCACGGCATCGGCACACTAACAACAATTGCAGTAAGACGTCGCATGTTTGGTTTTGTACTTCAAAAGAGTAGGTGTTCAGCAATTATCTTTAACTACGCAGCTTCCACGTCACCGGCTATTTAGGGAATTAAACGGAAATTTTGGAATCTTGAGTGGAGAATGGGTGCATGTATGACACATTGATATAAACGATCATTCTGATTACACACATTCATCTGTTCTAGTATGGCGTGTCATACCATATACTCGACACCGCTACTATTCAGTTGAGGCACAATTACCACCGCGCAATACATATGTGCAGAAAGATCTAAAATTGGCAGTGTCACTTCTTGTACATAATGAGGTGGAAACACATACCAACATAACATACGTTTACATGTTGCTCGTGTGGTTCTAGCTTTAACAGCTCAGAATTATATTGTGATATTGGCTTGGTGTCTAAGTCGTCTGACTTATCACCAATTTGGACATGCGTGGGTAAAAGACCCTCCCCTAGAGATACTTGTATTGATAATCTTTGGAATTCCGTAGGTGGCTGTATACTACATATGCATAGTACTACAACATGGAAGGGAATTCAGGACGTTCAAAAGATCGAAGCTATCGCTAGGCTGTTCAGTAACTGCTTGTAAATGCTTAGGTTTAAATCAATTATATTACCAAATTTACTTTTCGAGAAGGCTGAATTTATTAGTATTAATTCTACATTCAATTTTTCAAATAAGCAAAAGTCAAACCTGAAGACTTGTTGGGTTCAGTCATTGAAGAATATTTCGTAGAAACTATTTGTATGTATATTTACAAATCATGAGTAATTGAAGGAAACGTCCGCCTGAAATGTTTGTACGACAATAAAGAGAAGAATTCGGTCATCTACATATGAAAAGCACATGCTGCTAACGAGGGTATTTCTAATGTGCCACACATAATTGAAAAATAAAATACGATTCTCACAGCTTTTCAAACTCAAGTACAGCTAATTTGCAGTATTGGTTTGGTATTCGAATAGTTGGTGAGAGTGACAATTAATGCACAAGGATGAACATGAAAAAAGTGCAATATTTCGTTGGTTGTGAATGATTTATACCAGAAAGTTATGGCAAGCAGAGTCAAAGGCTAAAGCTAGATTTACTTTGAAAGTCATTGTTTTTTTGTCTGTGCTATCCATTACTATCGGATTACTTGTAAACAGTATGTTTTTATATACCTACATATATACATAGGTGCTTAAACGTAACATGAAGTTGGAGGAGGATAAATCTCGACAGCGAGAATAAAGCAAAAACGACATTACTTTTACGCATGTACAACAACGCAAATGCTGTTCCACACCGAAGTGCACATAAAACTGCTTCAAGAAATAAATGAGCAATATTATAAAACGTGCAAGCCAAATGAATTTGGCTCTAAAAGCAAATGCAAATGGAGAATTGCTGATGAAATTGGATAAGAGGAGCTAAAGAAATTTACTGTAAAAGAATTAGCGGAGAAGTCTAATTCGTTAGCTTCCTTTTCAAGCACCAGACTCGAATGGGAAAAGATTTGGTAAAGTATCAGCAGCTGTGCATGACCTCTATACATCCTACAAAGCTATATGTTTTGCTAAATTTTATGTAAAGTATAGTAGATTTCTTGATTTCTTTTTCAATTGTAAGTACACCTTTTATGTATTGTTAGTCATAAAAGCACCTTAATTTTTCGGATTTACTAACTTTCCAATTTACAAACATAGATTACGAACGGATTAAGTTCGCAAATCGAGGACTTGTTGTATCTAATTAAAGAAATAGGTATAATGACACATTTAGAGCGTTATACGGATTCAAATAATCCAATTTATGCGGTTTTACCTACATACCATCCGTCACCGAATGAAATAAGACAGTAGTGTCAAAAATCAGTCACGTATAATATAAGTTTTACTAACAATACCGTCGAGATTTATCGCTACCGTTTAATTGTTGTGCACAATTCCGTGTCACGATGGATGTAATCTTGAGCTGTTTTTTCGAGAATTTCGAAGAAACAGAGCGCAACAGTTTACACGCTAGATACAAGAGACAAGCTATGGTCGAATACTTCAACACTCTAATAGAAGGGTGTCGATTAGGTAACTAGGTAGAATCGATTTTTGTTGTCTAATGTAGGTAGAAGTCAGATTATTTACTGACCACAAAAGTTTTATCGCAACTTCTGTTTTTCATGAGGTTATATAGTTTGAATCTGCCAAAATGACATATGTATCTATTTACTTATTTTGAACTGAGGTGATGCTTAAGTACTTGCCTTATTTAAAACTTTCCTTTAATAATATTGTAGAGCTTGTAGTATTGATGCCCGTTAATACTGAACTTTAGTTAGCTTGGTCTAAAGAAATGTATGCAGTTCAAGGCAGCTATACATTTTTATTGTAAGTTATTACTATGGGCTATGATGAACCATAAGTGACACTAAAATTAATATTACCCAATTAGCAAGATCAGCAGCAAAACACGTGTTTCATAGTAATCTAATCTAATATATTTAAATGAGCAATTTTTGTATATATATATATAGAGAGAGAGAGAGAGAGAGAATTGGTTTCTCGAAAACGGCTCTAACGATTTTGATGAAATCTAGTACCTGGCGGTTTTCGGGAACGAGAAATCGATCTAGCATAGTCCCGGTTGGTTATCGAAAATGACAATTTTTATGCAATTTAGTATCTGGAGATTTTCGAGAACACAAAATTAATCTAGCATGGTATCGGTCCTAAGAAAATTTTTTGTCCCGCTTTTACCTATTTTTGCGGTACATAAAATGTGTTATCGAAAATTACTCTCAAAATTTTGTTACAATTTAGTATCTGCGAGTTTTTGGGGACGAAAAACCAATTTAGTATAGTCCCGGTCTCGATTCAATCCATTTAATCCAAGCTTTCAACAATTTTGGCCTAAACGTGGGTTAGCAACTTTTTAACATCATGCAGCCAAGCGAAATTATAAGTAATTAAAACTTTACTACTAAACCATAGATGGCGCTAAAAGTAGTATGTTAATAAAAGAAAAATATCTACGAAAACTAACAACAACATGTAAATTCACATATTTTTAACCTTATAAACTTCTAATATATATGTGCTACTACATATACTTGAAATATACAATATAAATTAAACATCAATAAATATCGTTATTATTTGGTTCAAAATTATTCAAAAAATTTGGGAACTCCGAGCAAGGCTCGGTCCACCAGGTACTTAATAATTATGTGGTGTATGGACTATAACAGTTTTTGGCGCATTTAAAACAAGAAACATTCTGAAGAAAGATGTCGATTTTGTTCTACTTTACAAAGCTATGCTGAAATGCCTGAGTAAAGTATAGACGAAGAAAATTGATAAAAATTGGTGAAAGTAGAACATGTATAGATTACTGTAAAAACCCGTATATTGCTTAGTCTTATCAGAAAATCTTTGAATTTACCCTCATGAGTTGGTAAATGTAAAGATTTTTAAAAATGGACGATTTTTTCGGGCTTCTACCATTAGAATTTAGTACATGCTAGGTTCTACCAGTGACGACTGGGAAATGTTAGTTTTGGGAATAAAACAATGAGTATTTCTAAATCACTAACTATCAGTCAAAACCTTACATATTTTTATGTATCATATGAGAGTAATTATTAATCATTTATATTACTAATCAGTCAAGTCCGTACCTATTTTAAAGTACTTCCATTTGGTTTCTTTTTCTATTGATTTTTCGTAACTAGTCATTTTAAAACACCTTTAAAATACTTCTTGAATAGTAAAAAAAAATAGAAATAAAATTATCTTCCCACAAACATAACGCTTACGTTGGCCAATCTAGCTGAATCAATATTTTCTCATTATTTGATATTCAACAAACAAATTGAAAAGCGACAATTAATGAATTGTGATTTGTTAATAGGTAGTAAATAAAAACATTTTACTTGTTACAACACGGAGCACTATTGTCGCATTTAGAATTTCAAACTAATCCTGATGACTTGCAAGCGCATTTCTACGACAAGCATTGTTTGACACAATTACATTTTTTTAATCCTTATCATCCAGTCAACGACAATTTTCCGACAACTTCTCAAAGACTCACTTCTTTATCTTCAACAACTTCCTATATCTTTATAGAATCTTCAGAGCGTGAGGTAAATTGATTCTGTGTGTAATGTTGCCTTAGGACTCCAATTCTGGTACCCAGTTGGTAAAACTCATTGTGCTTTACATCTACCACAACTGCAATATTGCTCTTCGGGTCAGTTTTAGCTCTGTCAATGTCAGCTACTTTCAGTCTTACATTTTGGCCAACTATCACATTTGGATATTTATCAGCCAACATGGATTTAATTTTTTCAGGTTGGTTTTCCGAATTCAATTTTGCTTCTTTTCTTATTGTCTGGACAGGTCCTATCTTTTTCGGTATAGGATCTTCTTGAGCTTGAGTTGCGTTTTCGGTCTCTGAATCGTTACATTGGTATCATTGGTTATTTAGTTCTCTGTCATGTTCTCGGTTACAATCATTTCATTTATTGAAACTGTTTATGTCCTCTTCTGACCCATTTTCAACAACTTTGTCTTCCTTGTCCTGTTCAATTACATTTTTCGACGTTAATAATTTGTTCCGTATTTTTTGTGAATGTCACAAATTCTCTAAATCTTCTTCAGATCAGAATAATCCAATCATATCTTTAGGAACTGCTGACTTCGGAATGCCCATTTTCATTGGACTACCAAACATTCCTTCGTAGGGGGAGCATTTAATTCCCTCGTTATATGCTGTATTTTTTATGACATGGATGAATTTCAAGCCCTTTGACCACATTGATGACTGATTGGTTTCCATTCACATGCTGAGAATATTCTTGATGTCTTGATTGGTACGCTCCACTGATCCTTGACTCTGACTATGTCTTAGCTTTCCATGTACGATTTTAACATCCAGCCACATAGAGCATAAATTTTTAATTACTTGCTTACAAAATTCCCGACCATTATCGGAATGAAGCATGTTCGGCGCTCCAAAAGTGGTGAAAATATCCAAGAGATGGCACGCAACTTCTGCTGCGTGTTTAGTTCGAAAGTGCACGAAGAATCACAAATTTAGTAAAATGGTCTTGATGAACTAACAAGAATTTATGATTTCCGTCAAGGTTGGTTTGTAGGTCTATGAGATCTACTTGGCAACGTGAGTTCATTTCACTACTAAGTATAGGCTTGATGGCAATGCCCTTTTTCAAAGTCTTCTGTTTCTTTTAACAAGGTTAGGTCAGATATTTGGAGTTAATGAAAATATAAAGATTGGGTTCCCTTCATAGCAACTTTAAGGATAAGGAATAGTTTTTCTAATGTCTTTCTCTAATTGAATTACGTAACCAATTTTGTGACAAAATAAATATGTACTCGTATTACATACTTACGTGCATGCATAATTTTATCCTATTACAACGAATCTAACATATCCTATGTCCTAATCCTTATCTTGCCTAATTTTTAATTATCTTCTAGCGTTAATACTAAAGTAGTACCCCTTTTTATTAATCAAGAATGATGTATTTGTACTATTGCACCGGGTAAACTAGACGCTATTTAAGTAATCATCGCGCTAGACTTTCCATTAGAGTGTCTGCCTAAATACTTGGCAATAAACATAGTTCAAATTTGAGTACATTTATATTAACTTGTAAATTAATTTCCCCACAAATTCCTTAAATCATAATGTACATGCTAATGAATTCGAAGAGGACCTCTCCTTTGGCAATATTAATTGAGTCATACCCTCCACTAACTGAACTGCACACCTTTATTTGCATTGAAGGTATTCTTCTTAAAACATCTATAGTCATAAGTTACATCAGCGTGCATGCTTGCGTTAGATGACTAAATATATGTTTTACAGGTAGGGAATGTGAAGCAGAAGTAATTGTTCGACAGGCAGTAATTGGCATATTACGCTACCACGAAGACTCGCGCTCTAAGAACGGCGGCGTTTGTTTAATGGGAAAATACCACGACGTGCTTTACGTTGCGATTAAACTTTGCTACGATTGGCAATTGAAAGACAGCCAAACAGTAGCATCCCTTCTGGATGAAATTTATTCTTGCGAAAGTACTTTTAGAAAGAATTTTAATCGGAGCTCTATTTGGTACGAGGGCACCGCACTACATTGCGGGATGGAAAAGCGACTTTGACAACCAGGAAGAAAACGTTCGTGCTATGGTTTATTTTCTAGATCATGCCGCCAATGCAAATTTAGAATACAAGTATGGGTTGAAGGGTAAACCGCTAAGATACATAGACATCCCGATAGAAAGTTGTGGTAAACTGACTGCTTTAAAGATCGCGATTCAATTAGGTTTACCTGACAAGCTGCATATATTATTACGGTTTGGAGCGTTGGTTGTAACCGATAATGAAGATGAACCGATTATTGTGTGGCTTTTAGATAAGTTAATGGAATATACAGGATGTTATCCTTACAACTTCGTAAGCTGTTTGCAATTAGTTTCTAGAGTGTTACCAGATGTATGCGTTAGATATAATGAAAACATCGATTATAAGTTACAAAGGGAACTGATGTTGGAGAGATACAGTGATTTAATCGAGCATGGAATTATGCCTTTGAATAGATGTGGAGTGGCACCAACGGAGTTGAAGCATCTTTGTAGGTGCGTAATCAGGAAGATTTTGTGGTGGAACTTTCAATTACCGAATGGCATAAGGAAATTGCCAATACCAGAAAGTCTTCACAAATATTTAGACCTTTTAGAAGATTAGCTATATAAATTTGTTTTTGGAGGTTAATTTGTTATTCCAATTGCAAGATTTTGTAAAGATTAAAATAGTTGCAAATATTTATACCCTAAATGTGATTATTAAAGTGATTATTAGTAGTTCTGGTTCTATTATTTTTATTTTTATTCAAAATCGGTATAAGACCGAACATTTTAACTGCCTTTAACACATGACTATAGTTTATTAACAAAATTAAAGGTATACTGATATATATATATATATTTGAATAAAATTGTCATTTTCTATTTGATAACGTTGTTAGCAATAAACGATGTGTAAACTTCAGTAGGAACTCAAGTAACAAATTGTATCTATTTGAAAATTGAATCCAAGTTGCTTTTCCCAAAGTAAACAATGACTAATTTGAAGAAGTTGGCGCTTCACAATCACTGTACGTTTATTTAAAGGGCTTTGTTCAGAGTGCGATACTATTCTAACTTGCTAGAAAATAAGTCCCAACTTCCTATAAGGAAATAGGCAACTAAATAGATAAGCTGTAGCACATATGGATATCCGGATAATTTCTTTTCGTTTGAATTGATTTCTGGCACAGGATTATTTGAGTATGCAAAGTAAAAAATGCAACAAGATTATATATGTATATATATTTACCTGTAAGCATCTTCTGATACATTAGTCTTTCCAGGTTCACCAGTAGTTTCAGTTCGACTAGTTAAATTCACGGTATTACCAAATAGACAATATCTTGGCATTCTGTGACCAATTACGCCAGTTACGACTTCCCCTGAATGGATTCCAATGGTTATTCTCTATGTAAGAGGTTATCAGTTAGCTAACAAAAAATTTTCAATTTAGTTCTAAGAAAATTACCACGGGCTCTCCATCCATTTCTACTCCCTTACTGCGCTCCATCATATCGATCGCTAATCTAGCTATGTCTCTGGCATGAGTGGTACATGGTTCTGGCAGACCACTTACTGCCATGTACTTGTCGCCAACAGTTTCCACCTGTAACAATTAGCCAATGAAATGTTATCGAAGCTATTAAATATAAATATATCTACTTGGGAGTAAATAGGAATGAGGATTGTATTACAGCACTAAATATCAGGATACAAATAATTCTGCATATATGTAGGTCACACTAACAGCAAATGCAATTTGTATTTCTTATATTATTGTTCCGTCAATTTTGTATGATTGAGTACACATATACACATTAATCATAATTACATATTTTCTCAACTAACATCTTAACCTGAAACTATTTACATACATACATACGTATCCATATGTTTAAGTTAAGGTAAGATTCAGATCATATATACATGTGTATATCGCTGCCAACTATAAGCCTTAAAATTCTAAAAGAAAAGTTATTTGTCATATACCTATATGTATGTATATAATATACAGTGTGCGCCTCAACTTTCTGTAGATATTTCATGCACCATTTAAGGTAATAAAGCGAACACAAGACAATTTTTTAATATACAAAAATACATACTCAGTCTTATGTTTTTAGCACCTGTATAATCGAAATTGCTGCCACTAACCTCAATAAATAAACCTGCTACTAAGTCACGTACAAATTGTATCCATCTTCTACGTCATCGATTTCGTAATTGTTTTAGGTGGTCCCACAAGAAACAATCTAAGTCGAGTGACTAGGAAGGCCAAACAATTGGTCATTAACAAATGTTTGTGCTTCCGACAAATTCCTATTAGGAAATAACTCCGCATATCGTTTTTTAGCGCGCGCAGGGTTTTGTCCAGATTTGCTGTAAGCAATGTAGGATAGCTACTAATTCCGCATTAGTATAATGACGAGCCATATCGATTACTTAATATACATGTAGATGGGATAAAACTATACACAAAGTCACTGAAAACACTAAAAAGTAGAAAACAATCACCTAAAACAACTCGCGAAATAACCCACTCTACAGTTAAAGTGTTTAAGTGGAAATTAATTTCTTATCGATGTTCCCAGCTGTTTATTCCTACAATCATAACATTACAAATTTCGAAAGGGCATGGTTTCTTGATATCAGACCGGTTCATTGTTTCGGATTCAACAGCCGTATCTGAACGATGAGTTCTGATAACGAGATAATAGTCTTTTGCTCATAGTGTGTCAATGGCTATCCCGAAAACTGGATAACAGACATTTTTTTCTTGCTATTTCTAGTTAACTTTCATTAAAGGAACTGGAAATTCCTAAGGGTAAATTAAGGGGCACACCGTATACGTATTAAAGATTCGTAGTAGGATAGTTGTGTTACAGTTCCTAGTCAAATTACTTGGAATACCTCAGTAGTAACCTTTTATCTACAGCCCATTATAGTGACATTTAAAGTTTTGAGTACAACCAATTGTTAAATAATCGTTTTATTATATCAACATCATTTTTCTATTTCCGTTTCTTTCGTGTAACTGTTTAATAATAGCAAAAATTTTAAATATTTCAGTTTTTAACAGAAAGTGCCGAGAAAATAACCCAAGAACAAAAAGCTGCTATATAAACTCGAAGCCAAACATTTACAACGAAAAATTGCAAAATTGCAGAAAGTAACTCTTAGTTCTGTATACCGTTTGGTGAAAAAAGAAAGTAATGAGTTAGCACATCTACACAAAGCCGAGGAGAACGTTGTCATAAAAGGAAAGCCATACAAAAATCTGACCGTGAAATTCTTCCCCAGACTGTAAGTAATAGATATGGTGCAGTAAAAGCATAGATTTCTCGACCAGAGCTGTTAAGCGTCGACTGCACGATAATCGTACGAACCGTACCAGGAAAAGTACGGTTCGCAGAATTAACGACATTATCAAGAAACGTAGGTTGTGGACCAAATATTAGCCAATTTATTTAATACTAAGTATCTATTAGTAAATACAGCGTGATAGAAATATTCGCAAAAAAACGAACTAATAGATTGAATAACATTGAAAACTGAATTGTAAAAAAATATACTACGTCTGCGGCTTATTTAGATTATAAAGTAAACGTTTGCATAGCTGACGTAATGTTTTGCTTAAATATTACGTACGATTCAGAGGAAATTTATTAATAAATTTCTGATATAAGCATACAATGTACTCTAATATTAATTTAATCGTAAGTCTCTATTTTGAATACTAGAAACAATTAGATAGAGAATATAAGAAAAGTTTCTTCTCCGTCTTCTTGATTTTCCCATTTTAGACTTGAACCTGGCTTTTCTCATTAAATTTTCTGGCTTGGGTGCCTAAAGTAGACGACCGAATGAATGAATGGTGAATGGTGGTGGTACGTATATGTTTAAACTCATTTACTTAATTGTAAACAGTTTGGAACACTGGTGTAAATGTACCATGAATTCCATTTTTAGAAAATAACACTAGCGGTTTGCTTAAATTGATTGTTATAAAAGAAACCACGCGATCATTGCCTCAAAATTTGTCAGTAGTCTATTAACACATGCCGCTTTTTAGTCAGTAACCAACTTTTTCATTTTCCTCTAAAAACTGGCAGTTATAAAAGTATGAACTTCTGGTAGAAGGTAAAAAATATTAAAAAAAGCAAAATCAAAGTCAACCCAACTAATAACATAGACCTGAACAATAAATTCAGCACACTCTGAAGCTACTGAAGGCAAGACAGTCAGGAAATAAGAACTCAAAGCCCCTACCAATCTTTATCTATGGTAGCACAAATTATAGCCAAATGACGTAATAAAAGTTCATTAATACACCACTAGATAACATAAGGGAACAACAGAAACGTTTAATATTAAATCAAATATTTCCGAAACTAGATGTCAACATATGGTCACTTCAAACCATGCTGCAATCTGCGATTCGCTTGACTGGAAAATGTGCTGGCGCCAAAAACAGAGGACAAGCCAGCCCAATGTGTATTATTGTGCACATCTAGTAACCTATAAAGGTAGCGAATTTTACCATTGCTCTCCTTAAGCCTAATAAAAATAATATAAGATTAAATATACAGCAACAAACAAATGATAGAACTGTCCATTGAAATAACACAAGAAGACAATATCAATTGTACCAACAAAATTACATATACTTCGTATGATAATCGACACGCGATGTACGTTACCAACCAAATATTACACAGTGTCTTAACAATAACCAATGTATCCTACGTCAAAGAGAGAAGCATCAAAGAGAGAACATCATACGACCTCAGCAAATTGGAAGACTCAAAAGACATTGGCTGGTAGATTTACAAGAAGGAGGATTTTTCACTGAAGAATTACATAATTCATCACGCCACTAGAAGGTATCCCATTTCTTTCTCAAGCCAACATATTAGCTTTCAAAATGTGTTAGTTTTGATTGCTACATAAATATTTTTGAATAAAGGGAAATTTAAAATGTACTTGGTTAATGCAATTTACATCGACCTCCAGTCTTATGGACTTCGAATAATTTCTTGATCGAAAAAAACTAGCTTAGATATGCTCCTATGGAATGGGAACTAAGGAATTGCAGTCTTGAGAAGAACAGGAAGATGTGGATTATCAAACAAGCTCCGATTTGTGTCGAAAGTAGATACATTAATTTTCAATAATTTATAACGTCATTAAAACTATCTATTGCGTTATTTAGTAAGATACCATTAAATTATATAAATATACATATACAAATATATATTTTTATCTAAACAATGCACCTGTTGTTTTTATCTCAAATATCAGCGTATACGTTTTATTTCATCATGAGTCTGAGTAGACATTTGTGTTAAATGTTAATCGATAAATCAATATATGTAAAAAAATTGACTTCGCCATTTCAAGCAAGAGTTGTTTAGATGAAATCAATACTTAAACTTTTCTTGTGCATGATTTCATAAAATTATTTTTTATTGAAATGATTATTTAACAAAATGACTCGTTCGGTTGGCAATTATTATTTCGTAGAACTGTGTATTTTTAATGTCGTGGATTCTCGGTTAAAGTGCAACTTAGAAGGAAATATTCCAAACCAAGAAATTCAAACAAATTTTAAACTCTCTAAATAAGTAATCCTAACCCAACGATGTTCGATGCCCTTTTATTTAGGTACCCAATCTCGCTTTAAGAGGATGAAACTCCCCTTCAAAGTTTGCTTGATTATCGGTCTTTTGAAGCTAACTTAGCACTGGTTAGAACAAATACATCAAAATTACATATATATACGAATATAAAGCTACCGCATAATCTATTTTCATCGCGATGCGCTGTATGCGGTGGAAGTTCTAGAGGGTTTATCAAAATTAATGCGTCAAATTTATTTACAAGATTATATGAGGTGAAAGCAAGTGACTGAGTGTAAAAGAATAAAAACAAGAAAGAAAAAAAGGGGACCTAATCGATTTATTTCGGTATGGCACTGCATTGACTAAATTATCACCAGACATTTTTCGATAATTATTGTATAAGTAATACATATCCTAAGTAAATATACACTTGACCTTACTTGATCTAAATTTATTATCGTTAAGATTTCTTTGTCTAAACAGTAAATATACACATATTTTCTTTTACTCGAGGTGCATAACAAAATACTTTCCCTCCAAAACTTTTATTTTATTTCAGCTTCCCTGCGATAATAATGGGCAAAATTATCTTTCTTTAAACTCTTTTCTATATTTGATATTAACTTTCTTCTATTTTAATTCAATAAAAACTAACTAATTTTTTACAACTTATGCATTAAATTTATGTAGAAGATTGTATGCATGTGGTAAAAGGAATAAGTGAGTTTAGATGTCCCCATTAGTAAAAATCCATCATGCTTTAAGTTAGACGAATCGTTGGAAAATCCGCAGAAAACGGAAAATTACAAATGCCTAGCTACTACGATGAAAATCAGTATTGATAAGTAAACGTATGTACTGGAAGAAAAGTTCTTAAACGAATTTAAATAAACATTTTCTTCTTTTAATAGGCGCGGTGTAACAAGACCTAATTTAAAAATTATAATTCATTTGACCTTGCTGTACGTATTCACTGCATTTTAGGATTGTTTAGATTCCTCTGTCTAAACATTCGTGACGGATTTATCGTTGTTCAATGAACTCGACCTTAAAACGACAGCGCCCCTATCGTAATTAGAATTAACTGTAATTACTGTACATAAGTTCTAATAACATTTAACATTGAGCATATTGCAGAAATAAATACTGAAACACGTATTATATTATCGGCAAGCAAAACCTAATTTTACTATTATTAGTGCTATCCAAACACATCGATTTAAAAAGTACACTAAAGTTTGTTTCATGCATTCACAATTACTGAAGGCAATGCATAGAAGATTAGTTTTTTGATAATAGCCCTTTTATACAAAACAAAATATGTTTCTTACACTGCTCATAATGTGAACAAATCGACGTTTGTGTGAGTTTATACCAGAAATGGCGGAGGAAAGCAGCATTGTATTTTTTAAAAACTCGAAAATAAAGCAAACTTTGAGGCGATCGAAATTGGTCGGCCAAAGAAAACGGCCTCGAACATACTTGGATGAGGACTACTGGTCAACAGTATTCTTAATTGAAAAAGAAAACTATTTCCGGGTCCGTTATGTTCTCTTGCTAGTATGTTTGTTATTTAAAAACATGAACTTATATTTCTGTACGTTTTAGAGAAAACCAAATTTGATTAGTCTCAAACTGTATTTTCCTTCGCCCCTAAGCCTACCTTTTTTGGCATAATTGTTCGTTCACATATCTTTCGGGTTGTACTTCCCGTTTTTTAGGTCAAATGAAATATACAATTTAAATTTAGCAGATTATATTGCAGACCTGTATTTTAAGCAGTTTTCTACGAAGTTTCTACTAGAACGGTTTATAATACCGTTATGAATTGCTAAATGGAAATTTCGTTTTCCATTTGACCTTAAAAGTAGTAGAGACAAACCAAAGGATAAATATATACATGGACTACGAAGGATATATAGATTTAATTAACATATTAAGAAAGAATCTCTGAACTACGTATTTTCCAAAACTGATAGGGTGTAGAGATTTCGTATACAAATCGTCTCCATTTTCTTCTGTCTTCTGCAATTTCTCTAGTTGAGTTCCAACTGCTTCCTCCCTCGTTTATGATAGTTTCTACATTGTTGTTCCAGGTTTTCCTTGGTCTACCTCTTCTACTTTTCCCCATCTGTTTTACCTCCCTATTTGTTTAACTCTTCTATTTTCCTGCCTTATTTGTAAATGGTCGAACTAGCAGTTTTCTAATTGGTTCAATGTTTAATTGTTTTCTACAAACTTCGTTTCTCTTTTATCCATTCTTTTCACTCTCACTATACTCCTGAGAAATTTAATGTCAGTGGCCTCTAGTCGTTCTTATTGTTTTTCCGTTAGGACTTAGTTTTCTCCCCATATAGTAATTCTGGCACATGCAGTGTCTTGCATATTGATGTTTTGGTCTTAGTTGTTATTGTGCTGTGATTCGGGAACTTTTTCTGTAGTGCATATTATATACGGTTTGCTGGTTTTATTCTCACAGTTAGTTTATTTTCTAGATCCCCCTTTCTGTTGATAGTGCTTCCTAGGTACTTATAGTTTTCTGGTTGTTCGACGTTGCCTTCGCCAACCTTCACTGCCTATTGTCATAACCTCTGTTTCCTCGATGTTTATTGTCAGCTTACTTTTCAAAAGTACATTATTTCATATTCTTAGGTTCATTGGCAATTTTTCCTCAGAGTTTGCAAACAGTACAATATCATCTGCAACAGCACAATTCTCCAAGAAAATGGGCTGAAGCCTCCAGTATCCTACCACAAAACTTTCTATTAGCACGCTTTTATAGCTTCATCTATTGTGCTTAGACATATGAGTGGGTTAAGTATGCCTGTGATTTTAAATTTTTCGGACAGTCTATTCCCTGTTGTGTTCTCTCCATGTTTCTTTCTAAATACTTTGTATGACTTCAATCAGCTCATATTTTCTATTCTATGTCCTTAGGCTTTCCCATATTACTTTCCTACTGACATTATCAAATTCCTTATGTATGTCAACAGAGACACATATAAACCCTGGTTCTTAGCCAGTACTTTATGTATTCGTGAATTTGCAGAAAATGCTCTTTCAGCGGCGTTGAATTCGTTGCCTTTTGGGGAAACTGTACAACATTTTTAAAAAATAAATAAATTACCTGATTTCTCAGTCTCCTTGTACGTGTTTTATATAAATCAACGTATTTAAATGCAACTATTTACACTTTTCAAAATTTTCAAATGCTAGTAACTTGATAGAGCCACAATTGTAGAAAAATAGCAAGTTGTTCTAGCTAATGAAGCAAAAATTAAATTTTGGAATTGTCTGACACAAATATCACATCGGTAAACACCTCACCACACAATTATTTATACTAATAATAATTTTTTTAACTGTCTACTCACTTTTCTGGAAAGAAGTAGAAATTTGTCACTTTGGTTTATACGGTTGTTGAAGATGGTTGTCTCAAGCTAGCGATACACGTGTCACCGATTTTATTATAAAGAATTGTGTGGTGAGGAGTTTACCGATGTGATATTTGTGTCAGTAAATTACACCACAGTCCTTGCAATCACCTTTATTTTGCAATTGGCATTAAAATGAAATATTTATCCTTTTAAATACAAAAATGCTGTAACGTATTGCTTAATTGTTTGATATAGTTAGGTGATACCCGCTGTACTAACATAGTTTAACATAAAATCTTTTAAAACTATTCCGTCATTGAACTAAAAAAGTGCTAAATTATAAGGTATTATTTAACTCAACGACACCACTGTACACTTTTATGGATTTAAGTAAACAGGTGTACCGCACAATGCAGATAGATAGCATGTTTACATTACATCGTGCTGTATTTATCTTCGCTCATAAAGTAATTGTTAGCTCGAGGGTGTATATTAAAGTATCGAATAATTACGTAAGCACGACTCTTTGTTATATGTTGAACTAAAAAATTCCATACACCTGTAGTAGTTGTCGCAACCGTACAATTGCTCTTTGTGGGTCATGTTTTCTTAATTAGATGTCGTATCTGAAGAATGTTGAAATATAAGGCTAGTTATTTGAAAAGTACCTTCATTAGAACCGATACCTTGAAATGTGGATTTTTCAAAAAGCTATTGTGAGCGTAGAAGGAAAAGTAAATGCTTTGTAAGATATTAAGTATTTATGTTGTACGTTCTGTGAATTCCTAAACGACGTTTAATTTGTTTTGCAGACGTATGTAGATAAAACTGCTTTTGTTTTAGATAGCACCATTTAAAGCTAAATATGTACATACATATGTATGTATATCGGTACTCCCACTAGGCAAAAAGCCACGCTATTATATACTGAGCTACTTGTTCTCTGATGTATTGAAATAAAAACATACTATTTGTTTATGATCCCACATCCTAATTGTCGTTCTTCCACTCCTCCCAAAGCCGGCACAACATTTCAAATCTTCTCCTAGTTGTTTGTTTCTAATTCGGTCTCTTCTTGTTACGTCTTTAACACCAGTTAGATACATCATTTTCACCGCCTGGATTTTGCTTTTCATGGTGTTTGAGAGGGCCCACGTTTCACTGAGCAAGATAGGTTGGAAGATGATTTTATATATAAGCATTTTCGTCTTCATGGATACTTCTCTTTCTTTAACAATTGCCTTACACATGCTGTAATATGCTTTTGAAGCTTTCTCTATACGCTGTTTAATGTCTTTTTCTTCATTTCCTTTACTATCAATTATTACTCCCAGGTACTTCAATTTTTTAATTTGCTCTATTTCCTTTTCACCTATTCTTATATGGATTTCCTTGTCTTCATTATTTGTTATTACCATTACTTTAGTTTTACAAGTATTTATCGTGAAGTCCTCATTATGCAGTGTATCTTTCCATATATTTACGTTTCTCTCTAGATTCTTCTCATTCCTAGCGAATATCTACATCATCTGCAAAAGCGTATTCTGATATACCCACTGTCTGTAAATTTTTGTAGCCTACTTCCACTTTCTTTATTTTTGTAGCATTTTGTTTATTTATCCCGTCCATCAAAACTACACTGTTTATACTACGTGCGTATAAACTTTTAACTCCTTGCATTAGCTTTCTATTTACTCCTCCTTCTTGTAAAATCTTCCATATAATATTTCCCGGTGCCAAACGCTGTTTCGAGATCCAAAAACGCTATATACATTTCTCTCAGTTGGATCAATATTTTGTCTATAATTTGTTTCATAGTAAATATGTCATCTTATATACTATGGCCTCTCCTAAATCCTATTTTAGGGAAATTGCTAAGCTGTGGTTCTATAACTGTTCTGAGTCTCTTTTTCAGTATTCTTGCGTCTACTTTTGTTGCAGTGTTCAATAGTATAATCTCTCTGTAGTTGTGGCTATCTCTTCTATTTCCCTTTTTATAGATAGGTAGTATTACACCTACCTTCCAATCGTGTGGTAGTTTTTCTTCTTTCCAGACCTTATTACAGATATTGTACAAAAAATATGTGCCCTCCTTTCCCATATATTTAATCATATCAGGTGTGATTCTATCATGTCCGGGTGCTTTGCCAATTTTACATTCTTTAATGGCCTCTTCTATTTCTTCAACCGTAAGCTCTTCATTTTCTGTGTTTCTTTCTTACGTTCCACTTCTATTTCAATCGGATTTAGTAATTCATAAAACTATTTTTCCCATCCTCTTGCTTTAAATTGCTATAATTTGTATATCTTTACCTTTTCTAATTGTTTTAAGCGTTTTATAAAACAATTTGCTATTTTCTTTATTTATTCTTTCTAATCTTTTCCCAAAATTATCCTAAGATTGCTGTTTAGCCTCCATTATAATTGCTTTAACCTTCGTTCTTCGTTGTTTATAATCTTCGTACTCCTGTTCTGTTCTATTATTTAAATATTCTTGGCATATCTGTTTCTTTAGTTTAACTTGCATTTTGATGTTTTCATTCCAGCAAGGCGTTTGTTTTCTATTGTTTTTGGTTTTGATTATTCCACATACTTGCTTGGCTGCCGCTATTATGATTTCCTTGAATACCTGCCATATATCTTCTGAATGTTTGGTTGATCTAAATTATTTCCTATTTCTTCTATTACCCTATTGACAGTTTCTTGGTATTTATTTGTTATTTCCTCCGCTCTCAATACATTACATAGACTAGATAGTGATAGGCCAGTTAGGAAAGTATGGGAGGCAAGAACTTTGTATCGGAAACGCAGAGGTAGACCAAAGGAGACGTGGAACAAACTAATTATAAAAATACTGCAAAAGAAGACGTTGAGATGGAGTGATGCAAAAATGGCACAGATTTGTGCTATCCCCATACCTCACGGTCTAAGGGAAAATGATATATGTATATATATATATATATATATATATACAATATATATTTATTTATTCTCTAATAGGAAATTGATCACCATTGTAATAAATATAAATTATGATATCCCATTTTTACACTAAAAATGCATCAGAAATCAAAGACATTGTTAGAATTTAAATTAACCTTAGGTACAATAAAAAGTGATGAAACCTTAACTTGGATATTTTTACCTTGTATATATTTGGGTTTCTTTTCGGGTCTGTCAACTCGTCGAATTCGGTATAAAGCTCGTTCAACAGGTTAACGATGACCATGACTCCCTTGGAGTCGGAGTGTGTAGCACAATATTTGGCAAATCCAACGATACCTGAGAATAATAGCGTAACGCAATCATATCGCCTGGCCGGCACTGGCCGTTTGTGTCGTAATTCGTTCGCCACGCTAATCGGTAGAACGGAATAGAGCAACCTGTAAAAGTATAGTAGTAGTAGTATGTAGTACGTAAGTACGGACTACGATAAAAAGGGCCGGCAAAAATATCAGACTATTGCGAAAGGCGGTCCCCTTACAGATAAATGTGTACAAACGTACGTTACGTTAGAAAGTGTTTTCGAATGTGGCATTTAAGAATTTGCGTTAGCTTAATACACCTGTTAAGGTTCTATTTCCTTCATTACTTGGCAAACGTAAACAGCAGCCGTGTAAGCGTGTCTTGAATAAATAGAATGTGCTATGAAAATGTTAAGAAATTTCGCATTACTTTCGCTTTGTGATAATGCAAATAAAGACCACGCAAATAGATATTATGTGGCTAGTAACTTTTAAACTTTACCAGTGTTTTTCCTAGATTTGAAAATAAGTGTACTTGTCTATTAAATTAGCTTGCACTCAATCAAAATTAGAGAATATAAAAACTAAAAGAACATTTTAAAATAAAAATTGTGTGGTTGGAATTCATTTTGATGTATGTATATTACTTCAGCTGCGAATTCTGCCTACTAAACTCGACAGAGAGGTTTTTATCAATACGACCAAAAGTCTTAATGTTACAAACGTACTTGTATTTGAATTGAAGCTATTTTATTTCCATATGTAATTATATTGACAATGGATTAGGACCTAATTCACCATGGAGTGGACGACATAGATGATACAAATGCTGAACTATTCGCTGAATACCTCGCTTAAGTTTTTGTCTAACAACGATACACTAAGTAGAAAACTCGAACAAAGATTAGTCAAACATATGTATATTATATGTATATATAACGGATTCCCGTTTACCCTCTACGGTGTGGGAGTGTTAGGCTCTTCTTAGCCTCGTCCTATTCATCTTTCACAATTATCTTCCAACTTGTCGTATTTGTGCTATGTTTTTCTTCTTGCTAACAGGTAGGTATATTGGCACAGGTGTCCTCAGCAACTTAATTGTCTTCCTTTAACACAACATACAAATGACATGGCTAGTTCTTCTCCTCATTTCAAAGGCGTGTAATTTATTTTTTATTTCATTTGGAATATACCAACGATTTCCTTCTATACGTGAGTACCGGTCTATAGACTGTTTTGTCAGTCATTTGTATTTCTTTCAATACTTACCCTTTAACCTCTTTTTTATTTTTAACGATTGCTATTACCTTAGCCTTATTTTTTCTTAATCTTGTACCATATTTCGCCTTTTCCACATCCATAAAGGCGAGGTCCACTGGTTTATCTGCTGTCCACTTTCTGTAGATGATATCTTTCATAGTGAATATCTGATCTTTAGTACTTGTCCCTCTTCTAAATTCATTAGAATCTGTTCAAATGTGTTTGTTACTACGATTAATAATAATAGCCCTCTTTAACAACTTTGTTCGTTAAAACTTTGGAGATATCTGAGCAAATTCGAACATCGCAAAACAAATTAATGAAGTCAATCAGAAATTTTGAGTGCAAGCACTTTATCACGCCATAAGACCATACCTGCTTTCAAGTTACTATAGTAGTCTGCAGAACTTATTTTCATTGCGAATGAATATATTGCCACTGCTTCCTGGAGACTATTCCTTCCTTAATCCAGGCTTCTCAATATTTATGTGCGAGGACTTGGACGCACAATTGGGGCCTATATTCGACCACTATGCTTAATAACGTTTAGGTACATTTTCTCCTAAAGCCCCGAGTTTTTCTCTTGACTTTGGTTAGACCACGGATAGAAGGAAAAGCTCCGAGTTACCTGACCTTGTAAAGGCCGAAGGTCACTATCCACATAGATGATTTCATTGCAAGAAGGATTACCAATTCCTATCGCGTTCCACTTTTAAGCAAATGAAAATTCATGTTGTCATTCCATCGAATGTCAGCACCAATTTGCATCACACTGTTAGATGACTGCAATTATTACCTTCATTTTGCCAGGATATCTTTTAATTTTTATAACAGATTTTCATTTCCGCTGTGGATTTCCCTGACGCGCGTATACTCCTTCAGGATTGATTGTTTGATTATTGGGGCTATTTAGTCGGCAATCTGGGTTAGTTCAGGAATTCAAGAAGCATGTTTGAGCTAACATGAATTACGTGTGTGAAGTTGAAGGTTGTCTCCAAGATGATGTAGGAATACTTTAACACTTCATGAGGTGCCTTCAGAGTAGAAAACATATTCTTGGCTCGTCTGAATATCCGCCATGTACTACTAAATTTGTCATTTGAAATCTATTATTTTCTGTACCAGATAAACAAATTTGTAAACCGATTTGGCTGCTCAGCCCGAAGGTCGACTGTTACATTTAACGTCTTAAACAACACAATTCGCCAGAATTTTAGAGGCGATGATCTCAAATATCACAAGAAGAATGCTGTGACAAAATATTTAGAAAAGCAGCTGACAGAGAATCCTACCAAATGTAGTTACTTAAGAAGAAAGATTTCGCAATATGATACCTCATTGAAGCTTGATTACAAAAAATATTTCACATTTTACTGGAACTCAGAAAAATATCATCTTGGAGGTAAATTTAAGGATAGAGTTCTAGTGCAGGTTCCTGATTGCTCTGATATAAATACGTTTCTGCAATGAATTTTTATAGTTTAGTTCTGGTACTTGATAATGTTTGACTTTTCCTTCTTGCTTTTATACCTAGACCTTTCATTCAAAAAGTAGAAAAAACTGTAATATGGAAGGTGTTAATTCCTGGGCATAGGTTTGTATTAACTTTTGTTTGTTTGTATTAAACGAATTCTAATTCAAATAGTTGCATAATACTAAAATTACTAACCCTAATCATATGTTTTAGAGATAATACTAATGATTTTTTGGTTAGGAAGCAATACGAACAGCAAATGTTCAAACTTCATTACAATCGTACGGTCAAATCAATTTGAAAGTCGTTCATTAAGCAGTCGCCTTGAAACAAACGTGACAGTAGTAGTGTAGTTGCACAATTCACAGTCTGATAATTAGTACGTAAATATTCGGTGATACAGTCAGTAAAGATTCTGCTTTTGGCAACCTTTGTACCATGTTGTACGTTTAGCAGAAATGATGGAAGAATTTTCTGCACGATGTATAGCATATTAGAGAATAATTTTAAGTGGTCTGTATAAAATTTTCTTCTTTTGTTATCTAAATGGGAAGTTTCTTGATCTCGAATAAGAGGTTGAAACCAAAAGATACTATTACTTTGGTTATTGATTCAGGTTTTATTTTTTCAAAGCGTAAAGGTGCGCAGATTCTCCAAAAGTATTGGTACTATATCTACATATCGTAAAATCAATTAAGGACATTTTCAATTTGTTAGCCGTACTAATTGTTATTAAGCCGTATCAAAATTCTCTGTACGCACTATTTGCAATTTCGCAAGTGATGGATTCCAGACCAACTAAGGCAAAATTTTGCCTAATTTTTCCTAATATATCTACTACTTATACAACATATGTTTCGTATTATTCCGTACTAACCTGTCTGTTTTCTTCTTTTCGCTGTCCAATTCCCTATAAGTTTGCTGCAATTTATCCGTCAATATTTCCAAATTACGAGTTAACTTATAATCAGCTTCGAACTGTTCAGACATAAGAACCAAATCCCTAGTTGCGTCGTGTATCGGAATATCACTAATAAACAAACCCCTCCTAAAAATATAAGATAAAATAGGGATGGCATTTCCACACGAAAACATTTCAGTGGAAACGTTGATACCTGGTGAGATCATCCAAATTCATAACGCTTGGATAACAAAGGAATATTACGAGATCAGTTTCTGGAACGTAAAGCATCTGACCTTTCAATCTCAAACTTCTATATTCAGCCGGGGTGTCAACGCACATAACATCTGGACGTGTCTTCAATACATATATCGTGTTTATATGGGAGAGAATATTTTCGAACGTAAACTCCAAATGTGGCCGTACCTGTTCAAAACAATGTTGTTTTTAAATTCTTGCCGTCGTGCAATAAAAGGTAAAAGGGGAGTAGTTTATATATCGTGACTTTATTTCACAAACAGCACGCATATGCAAATTAATGGTTTATTGCTCGCATGGTACTTAAATGCAACGTAACAGTCTACTCGGACTATGAAGGAGAATTGCTGTTGTAAAGTACATGTTCTTTCTTTGGTAAGTACTACGAAAGTTACCTCGAATTAAGAGAGCTATTTAAAGAAACGCTTCTTCGAAATGCGATGTCTTCCTTCATACTAAAAGAAGGTTGCTCGCTATAATCATTTGTGTGTTTCAGTCGGCCTATTGATTATACTCCAAAGTATCCCGTACGTACCGAAGTATTAACGCAAAAATGTATAAATAGGACACTTAAAATCGCACATCGAACCCATTACGTATAAAACAATAGCTTAAGCCAATTTTATTGATATGAAGATTATAAATCGCCCCCTTACATAATCTTTGATTTTTCCTTTAGTTTATTTTATTAATGAACTGGAATGAAGTTGAACTTTTTTCAGTTGCAACCGAAATTTCAAATTTGTGTTTTTGCAATACCAAGACTGGAATGACACTACAGTTAAGCGAAATTTATTGTAATTTATTTTAATTCTAGAAGTTTGTCCTTCAAAATGTCTACGGTTTTCACATCTCTAAAACTGCATAATATCTATTTATTGCTTTTAGCAACGTATTTACTTCTCTATTTATACATGTGTACTATATTGAAACTAAACACTTTCATGCTTAAATTTCGAAACCCAGTTGCTGCATCGATAAGTACAAGCATGCGATCTTAAAATATGTATATTAATCAGCATTCCATTAAATCGGCCACATTTATAAAATACCACAAAACTTTGCGCAAACTGCATTAAACTTCGAATGCTCTTATTTGAAAGGAACAAGAATGCCACAGACAAAAGTTACTTTACCGGATCCAAGACATCGGTGACCTTGCAATTTGGTGACGTGACCTTTGGGATAACTCTTGCCACAGAGTAACCAGTTTGGACTATTTTTAAACTTCTATCGAACATTATATGAAATGGGAAGATTCGGCAAAACGTTGCTGCGCTCACTTTCGGTTCTAAAAATAACATCACTTATAGTTCGTAAAATCTACAGCAAAATGGTAGGTGTAATTAATGTAATGATAAATAACATGAATCACAAAGTTGCCTAATTTTACTCCAATATGTTTTGATTTTAACGAGGTATCCTAACATTTGCGTAAAACTACTACTTGAAAACAAGAAAGCGCGTAATTACTTCACTTCGTGTTACTTCTCATAGTGCACATGTACTTTTGAAGTTTCTTACATTGTTGTGGAAATCACACAATTTTGCTGTACCACCATCCTACAAATACACGACATCAATTGTTTTTCTTTCTGACTATTGAATACGATGTCTGTGAAATTACTTTAATTTGCTACTTTGCAATGCAGCTTTTGCAAAATACAATAGTTCATGGCATACAGGTTTCATGTCAGAGTCCCTACTAGACTATCTTATATCAGCTGCCATGTAACTATTTCATTTATTAACGTAATATAAGGGGATGAGACAAAATTACCAGTTGTAATCGATATCTCTAAAAATTTATCGTTTCTTTCAGAAATGTTTCTTTAGGAAATATATTCTGATTTCTTTAGGAAATATATGTTGATTTCTTTATGATGTGGAGAGTCACTTTAGGTTGTCCCTGTTAACGTGTTGTTTGCCCTGAATGCTATTTGAAATTGAGGAAATTCAATTTATGCTAATAGTTACTTCCTCAAAGCTAGCACTCTCTTTATCTGCAAAACTTTTGAATTAGAAATTAGCTTTATAAAATACCACTAATTTGTGGAAGGATGAGTTGCTATTTGTCAGAAACAAGCATTATAATCTATTGACCTTTCAACGTGCCTTATCAGTTCAACATAATGTCAGTTGTTAAATGTGTTGCACTGGACAATTCTTGTTCTTTGAGATCCTCATTCCTTAACACGTTCGACCCGGTCTGTACAATATATCCCAAAACACAACTGTTAGTAATATTTGCTGAAGAGTATGAATGAAAATATTACTTTTCCGTTCTTTATGATCTTTACCACAAAATATTGATGCCAGCTTGTCAGCTTCAGTTTATTATGATCGTTGAACAAGTGAACACGTGTTTTGAAATTTCGCGGAAAACTATCAGAATAACTACAAACAAAGCGGTAAATATTATATTTGTTTTTTATTATTGTGAATTTAATATGTGTTTTTGCTATACATTTACAATTTAAGTTTAGAAATGTAGTAAACCAAATGTTGCAGCTTTACAACATCAATAGATAATCCACAAAGTGGTGGAAAAAATATTTTACAAACTTCTCCAGACTGCCCGTATCAACACAAGAATTGTATATAAAGAGACACACCAGTTGCCCTATCATCCGTAACATGATTTTGTAACTGCTTTGGCGGAGGGCATGATAAAGTCTGGACCGCAGAACAATAAAGTGCCCAAAAAGAAAAAATCTGGACGTCATTTGAAAAATCGGGACGTTGGTTATGGTGTGGCGGGCTCACACATTCCTATTGAAGGAAAAAACGCGACACCGATGCGTAAAATGCACAAAAGATAAAAAAGGTGAAAAGAACAACACGCGCACTGTCTTTATATGTAAGACATATGAAATCCCACTTTGTTTCAAGTGTTTCACACCATATCACATGTAAATGCCTTGATAATTCAATAAAATGGATAAATTTTTATTATTGAGTGTTTTATTTGAATACTCATGGGACACTATGTCCCAAATTTCAAATCAAAACCACCGGTTGAAACTATATACCCCACATTCCCTAGCGCCTCTGGTGTCGAAATTTTGAATTCTGGCTCGGTAGAAAATTTTTCGATTTCCTGAAGAGCTAGGCAATTTTGCTTCTCAAACAACCTTTAAATACATACATCTAGTCCCCAGGTATCTCTAGTCTCCTGCACACGACTTCAAGTCTATATCTAAAAGTTATTTTACATCTTATCCCGTCGTAACAAGGATAAATTGCCCAGCAAACACTTTTACTTTTTGTTTAAAATGTAATTTGTCCGAATTCGCTGGGTTTTACTCGACTTAGTGGAGTGGAAGAAATGTGATGAAATGCTGAAAGTTAGTTGCGTGAGATGATGAGCTAGATTTTTTGTTCTTGCTTCTCAAATAACTTTTAGATACATACATCTGGTCCTCAGGAATCTTTAGTCCTCTGTACAAGAACTTCAAGTTAAAAGTTGTTTTCCTAATAGTCACCCTCGTAAGAAAGATAAATTGCCCAACAAACAATTTTCCTTTTCTGATTCGTCAGAGTTTGCTCAGTTTTTCCCGATTTAGTGGGGTTGAAGGGATGTGATAAAATTCTAAAGATTAGTTGAATGGATTGGTGTTTTGTACGATTTTCTGAAGAGATAGGCACGTTTTACTTCTCACCATCGGACAACCTTTAGATACAGACCTGAATTTCTTATACAGGGACTAAATGTATTCTTTGTTAAATATACTGAGGTTTGTTGGTTTTCGGGTTTGATACCGCGTATTCTGTCAGAATGTATATGCATTTATTATACCAGCATACTGTTCCGGCGCATATACAACCAGAAGTAAAGGCGGATGACAATCAATGGACATGAAAATATAAACAGATAGTATTAAAAGTTGTTAACAATGTAAATGCAAAATCCCTAGTTCATTAGTATCACTCGTAAAATCAACACATAGAACTTGAATGAGAAAAATTGTTGTTGTTGAAACGAACATGATCAACACAATATCAACGCCAAGGATTCATTTGTAAAGCTATGCATTTCATAAAGTTCTAGCAATATTGGATAAAAGTGACGCCAATAATTTAGTTGCAAATACACGAACTCTTAGGAAATCAAATGGAAAGTCTTTAATCTATAACTAAAAAATTTTTAGGTAGCTGGTACCAGCCGAGTTTGGGATTTAACTCTCCCGGTTTCCAAAAGCGAAGCAGCCATTACCCAAAAATTATATTTCCGCGATTATCTCCTAATTCCGTGATTTTTATTCGTGGTCTCCCGAGTTCAGTTAAGCTTAGTTTCTTTTTTCACTAGAAATAATTAGAAAATGGAGTGGTTGGTTTGTTACTTACTGAAAATATATGAAAAATTTATGAAAAGAAAATCAATTTTGTTCTTGGAGCAATGGTGACCCAATTTTGGTAATTCCGGAAGAAAATTGTTGTAGGGCCAGAAGAGTTAACAGTGGTGATCACGTTTGCATAAAAGCAGTTGCCATCTTCTAAGGGTGCAGCACTATTAAAAGTTATTCGATTATTCAGTTTTATATCGACTTCCTTTTATTATTGTTATTACCAATATTAATCTCATTGTAATTGTGTCGTGAGTAGCACTACACATTTCTAGGATCTTATAGTTAGCACCGGTGCTATGGACCGTTGAAGCTAATCAGTTCCCGAAGCTTCATTGTAAACACCAGAAAGAGATCATACGTTCTTTCCATCGAAATAAATCGCAATATTGAACGAGAAGGTAACGTTGGCTATAAAAATAGTTTACTACATATAAACAAGTATTTCATCGTAGAAACAATTTAGATCTTTATTTAGTTACTTAATGATCATTAATAAGCTTGAAGAAATGTTTATGAAATTAAACATATATCGCTTTGCGTAAATCAGAAAAAATATTACAGTAATAGGTGCTTTTGGCTCCTTGAAGTTCGTATCGAATAAATAATCTTTGTTTCTTACTTGATAAAAATATGACGCACGGCCTAGAAGTTAACTTTTAGAATAATTTCGTTTCAATGCTATCATCTTTAGCATTTAGTGGAATAATCACTTCTGGCTTGAGACTACAACGTTTTAGATCTATTTGTTTCCTTGTGTGCATATCTGTGTAACAATTATGCACATTTACCTGGCAAACTATTTCACGCGGTGTCAACTTCGCGGTCGTTAAACTTACTTACCTAGAGATAAAGTTTCTATTTCAGCAATTTCCGGAAGTTGCTGTTTATTCGGTGCAGACTTTTCAGTAATTAGAAACTGGACGTGATCAGAATCAGCTTTTGTTTTGAGTATTTGTACGTCCACTTCTGTTTCGTGTAATTTGCTCGCAACAGCCTACAAAAAAGAAACGTACCTCTACTAAAGAAGAAGAGATATTTATTGAGAATACAAACCTTTACGATCCCAATAACAATATATTCCAATCCTGGGCGGTCTGAATAGTAATGCAAAACCAACGCCCCGTCCTCTGGTCTCTCTGTGCATCGAAAAGATGGAGCTTTCATGCCCGGGTAAAGTGTACCCAAGTGATCGTGAAGAGCATCCAAGTTCTGATTAAAGTTTATTGGAAATATAGTTGAGAAAATATTACCCGTGGTGGAAGGCAAACACCCCATAAGATATGTATAAAGTATAAAGAGGTTCAGTGAGTTAAAATTGAATGAGGTAATATAAACCTGTAAAATTTATATCCACGTGTTAGTTGAAATTACTGTACTGAAATATATGTATAGACTGCAGTATTATCGAAAAGGGATAAAGTTAAGTTTACCTTCTATTATGAATTTAATACCAACGATTCCTAATGTATCTTATTGAATGATGAATGTGAAGGTTGTTACCTTCAGTTTCAGTGTAGACTATGTAATATATGTTTCTTATATCCAAGTCAATTTAGCCACTTCAAGTGGAGAAAAATGGACATGAACCTATTATACTAAAACGCAGAATAGTTTTAGATTCCTCATAGATGTTATACTGAACACAAATTTAAATTCGGACAAGTTATCCCCTATTCATAATAATTTGCATATCTTCATTTCGACATGTAAGTTGTAATCGTTGTCATCATCAATACAAAAGTGGTAAGGACATGCACGTCGATTAGTACTTACTCCGCAGAACGTATTTCAAAATCTCACGGATTCAACTTCGTGACTTCTCTATTATCCTTTTACGGATGTGCAGTTCTATCTTAAAATTTACTTCCTTTAATATATATATATATAATATATTATTATTATATTATATAATATATATTGAATACAAGGGATAAGCAGGATTTATTGAGAACAAGAAAATCCAGTACACTGTGAAAAACAATCACATAGTGTTTATTTAAAAGCTACTTTTTATCTGTCAGTTGTTAAAGTTACGTTCGTTATAATTCAGCTACTTATTTTTTAAAAGTAAAATAAAATGGAATTAACCGGAAAGCACCTTCCAACAATAATTTACTATGATTTTAAAAGAGGTTTAGGCGCTCACGAGTGTAAAGAGAGCTTGGATTTAGTTTTTGGTGAACAAGCTCCTTCCTCGGCTATAATTTACAGACGGTATAAGGAATTCAAACGCAAAAGAAATTCTGTTCAGCATCAAAAAGGGACAGGACGTCTTCCTACGGCTGTTAACGACAAAAATATTGCTGCTGTTAAAAGAAATAATTGAAGAGGACAATAAAGCCAGTTATGCGGTAATAGAGCATCAACTTAAGATTGGATCCTTAGCTGTTAAAACAATCATACACGATCACCTGCATTTAAAAAAGTGGTAAGTCGTTTTGTGCCGCATCACCTTTCTGACTTCCAAAAATCAGAGCGTGTGAGAATTTGCCATGAAACTTTAAACTGGCAGGCACCAAATTTTTCCCAAAATGATGGGGAAACTCCTACAATGACTAAGAAGCAGCTACCTAGTATTCTTCAGAAGTACGGACTTAGTAATGCAATTGAGCTAGATGGACATTTACTGCTAAGGGGGCACTGAAAAATATTTGCCTGAAGTGTTCAGTTCCAGACAAGGGAATTATGCTCCACCATGACAATGCATCGTCCCATGCGATAGTTTCAACTCTCCAGTTTTGGCTGAAAAAGATATGAAAGTAATAGAATATTCGCCCTACTCACCTTAGCAAAGTGTGACTTTTGGCAATTTTTTGAGCTTAAACAAAATTTTGGGTAGAAGGTTTTCTTCTGAAAAAGAGAATGATACCGCAGTTCACACTTATTTTGGAGGTACTCCGAAAAAGAGTCGTTGGGAGCTTTTAAACACTAAGCATATTTAAAATAAAATCCTAGAAAATATTAAACGTGTCTTTTTTCTCAATAATTGCGACTTATCCCTCGTATATACCTTACATGTGTTGGAAAGTTTGCGAATTGCCGGGATATCGACCAGTCCCGTCCGAGAGGGAAGGCCCAAAGTGAAATTGAAATAAATAACGATACGATTTTAAGGTGTTTTTGTGTTCTATATTACAAAAAGAAAGCGAAACCTTTATAAACTCCTGTCGCAAAAATTAAGGAATGCATGCACGTAGATATGAAGTGTTTGTTAGATAAAATTTGCATTACAATATAAGCTGCTACATCCGTCATATCAAATCCGCTATTATCAATTTCTTTTTATAACTTATATACACATATTTATATATTGTACATATATTTGTAATTGAGATAAAATAAATATTTGTATTATACTAGTACCGTCCTCACAAGTTTAAGGATGACAACAAGTATATGTGAAGACGAATTCATTTTCAGCTTTATATTTCTTAGTAGAAGAAATTTACAATTTGTATTATATCTTGTAATGTTGTAAAGTTGTACCCGCCATGATAAAGAAGCTTCCAATAGCTACTGTACGCGGTAACTGTTACGCAAACGTAACCCATAAACAGACAACAAGAACAACTATATTCCTTTAAGGCTTAACTATATGAAGCCATTTGCCACAGCATAGTTTTAGCAGGAAGATGGAGATTTTGATAGTACTTCCCATTAACCGAGGTAGTTATGGTGATCAGCGTTTTGCTTGCTCAGAAATAGATGTCGATAGGAATTCATCAGAGCTACGTGAGTTATACGAGTAGGGTTTCTTTTTTAATTGTCACTCTTTCTAGGATTATGGAGCTTTTTAATAGTCTTCGTGCACTGCGCATAGCGGCTTTAGTAATTATATTATGGGCTATTTGATTAGATATTGAAGCTGAATTTGTAATTTCACACAGTTTTGTCTTACGTTCTCGCGTAATTGTGACAATTTTTTTGGCATTTTCAATAAATGTGTTCCCAATGTGTGATCAATCTATAGTTCTTTTGCAATAGCTCTGAAAATGCAACGAATGAGTTGAATTTAATGCACAACAAATGTTACAACACAGTGTTAATCTTATATGATAGATTTCTACCACTAATAGGTCAATAAAACAAGGCTGGTTTGAACGATAGTTATATTTTCAGAACGTTTACAAACGTTTTCGGAACACCTTCGTCAGTGAAAATATAACTAGATAAATATATAAACAAACTTTTGTTTTTATTTGGGACTATCAACAAAATAACTAATGACTAGGATTTCTTGATATAGAGGATGTGTAACCAACTTTTATATATATATAAATTATAAAAACTAAATTAATGTGTAAACATACATGCAAATTAAGTAAAACCTTATATCAAAAAATCTTTGTCGAAACCTTAACAATTCTGTTCAAGGACTAGGGAAAACCAAATTTAAAAACCTAGCCAAAGGTTTCCTTCTTAAGAAATGCAAATGTTATTTTAACAAATTGCTATATACATTACTTAAATTTTGAATATCGGTCCTGAAATTAAATTGATATAAGGTTTTACTTAATTTGCATGTATGTTTACACATTAATTTAGTTTTTATAATTTATATATATATAAAAGTTGGTTACACATCCTCTATATCAAGAAATGCTAGTCATTAGTTATTTTGTTGATAGTCCCAAATAAAAAACAAAAGTTTGTTTATATATTTATCTAGTTATATTTTCACTGACGAAGGTGTTCCGAAAACGTTTGTAAACGTTCTGAAAATATAACTATCGTTCAAACCAGCCTTGTTTTATTGACCTATTAGTGGTAGAGATCTATCATATAAGATAAGTATAAAAAGGTCACGAAATATATATATATATACACAGTCTTAATTGTAGAACAAATTGAATTAATTCATTTATTTTGAAACACAGTAAGTATTAATCGTAGATGAAATAAAAACTGTCTTTCATCTATTTATCTAAGTCACCGTCTTCCTCTTAGCTGCTCTTAGCTATTGGTCGCGTTCATTTGGCCGTAATGTATATATCCGCATCAGTGGGCAAAAGGTTTGGAGAAGATACAAAATGACCACACCGTTTATTAAAGTATTTAAATTCAGGAAGGTAGCGTAGTACACTGTTTTGTAAAGAATTACACTGCCTTTTTTCTATACACCTTTTCTCTTCCGATCTTTTAATGTATTTATATACGTTTGGAGAGCATTTGTTTTAATTTTTGTTTATTTTTTCTTATTCTTAGTTCGCAGTGTTAATTTGGATTATGCAAGTGATTCGTTCTAAACCTTTGAAATTTTTATTTTACAATAGTGTACATACATATATATAGTTCTCACAACTGAAATAGTTATAATCTAAAAGTAAACTAAAACATATACCCCGTATAGTCCGTATACTCAACGTGAATAAACATAGTATATCTTTATGAGTTTCCTGAATGTTACATTCATTTGGCCAATGTGACCTCACGTGCGTGAATATAAGTATCGTAACTCATTAAGATGTAACTGTATAATTTTCTATAGTAGGCACATTATGAATTACGGTAAGTTATTTAACTTTTATCACTTTCCATATACGTGACCAAGTCTTTTGTCATAACTTAAAACGGTCGATTACTCATTACAATTTAACGTGAAATAGTTTGTGTTTAGAGGACCAAGACTCTGGGTTTTAATAAATATTTAGTAATGATTTTTAATAACGGATTCATAGTTATAATTAAGATAACTCAGGTTGTTCGGCTGACGGCCAAGATACATCGATTAGTATGCCCACAACTGACGCTTATTATTATAATGCCATTAGTACCTGTAAAAGTCTCGCGGCGTTGCACCTAACACTTGCAATATTTTATCATATCCAGAATCCTGACAGAATTCGAAGAAAGTTTTGCCGAACAATTCCAGTATTGCAGTAGCAGGAATTTCTGGAATAAGTTATTCTAGAGGTTTCCAAAGAAGTAAGAAGGAAATACATTACGTACCGAGGATATCAACTGCGGAGGAAATAAGGTTGTAAGTCAATTCGTCTTCATAAATTTGTCGCACCAAGAACTGTCCTTCCATTTGTACTTCGGCATCTTTCCTGAAATTGAAATTCTGGTTGAGGGGTAACACAATATAATATACATAGGTTATATTTTATGGTTTCACAAAAATAAGAAATAGCATAAGTCGATTAGTTTAAATGGGTTTATTCGTTGTCAAAATACAGACTATTAAAACTTATACACCTTTCGATACGATGGAATGAATATTCCAATACACTTATTTCAATATGAAATAGGTGTGTCAGGCAGTCGATTATCGTTTTGTTCGGGCCCATTTGAGATAATTAAACTTTACGGTCTAAGATGGTTCTAATTGAAATATTGTGCGTTGATTGGGTAGCTACAAGATAGCTGTGCAATGGCTTACTAACAGTAAGTAAGCACAAATTGCATTGCCAATAGTCACGGAGGAAATTAGCTTTGTCAATATACATATATACATCATTTGCGTTTACTTAGTTGTCCAACTAACGCACCTTATTAATTAGGTCGTTTTGTAGAAACTCATCTAGATTCCATTGATATAATAAAATTTGGTTCTCACAAATACTTTACTATACTAATATTTAGTAATAAAACTAAAGAAGCGCAATTTTGTAAAACTACGTCATTAAGCTCGAGCAATATGTAGTTTAATTCAAGATAAATGACAAAGCATTTGAAGATTTAATCTAGGGATTACAAAAGAATAATAGAGAGAAAAGGTAAACGCGATCACGTATGGCTTTCCGAGGGTTTGTTTGGGCTAAAATTTCAGCAATGGCTCATTTCAGCTTTACAGATGACCTGGATGATCGTGGTTTATCTTCGATCCTTTGCAGATCATCCTATTCATAGTTACAGAATCTTAGAAATAGCTACTGCCTCGGAAACGCTTGTACTTCAATAGACGTACTTCACATCATATTGCAGGAAAATAAGACCAGGAATAAAGTGGATTGATAAAATTAGAGAAGAGTCAGTGAAAACCAAAGCAGAAAACGGTAGAGACAGAAATACAAAACCCTACTCTACCAGCCTTACACCTAGAGGTAGAAGGGATCTAGTAATAAGTAAGTTAGTAGTATGAAGTATTTATAAGGTTCCTTAAATGATATTATTGAACAAATCCAAGCCTCGAGCAAAATAATATTCAGAATTAAAACCAACGAATTCTATGTGATTTACGTCTGGCGGAGAAAAGTGGAGATAAGTATATAAAAAAAAATGATCCTGGCCAAACTAAGCATTCGGTTTAATAAAGCTTTGCATACTACTCTGAAAAATTGTATGCTAGTAGTTGCGTATTAAAGAAGATGTTGATGAGTCTTGTGCCATATTAATACTTCTGGGGCACTTTACACACACACTCCACTTGCTATTTCAATTTGCAACATTCGAAAAAATTTGATCTTTGCGTGTAGGAAACCACCTTCACAAAATATACTGAACTTTTGGGCCGCTAAAACACGCCCAATTTTGGTGAAATTCTGATTTAATGTGAACCACAAGCTCCTTATGTTTTTGAAGTTAGGTCCAGTATATCAGTGTTAATAAGAAAAAAAGTGTGCACCAGTTTGAGGAAGGTGCATTTGAATATTTCAATACTTCTAATTTGGAAAAAGGTCGATTTCTGAAAATTTTAATCTTCCTTCCCTCTCTAATGTTTCTAGGTTGTCTTAAGGGCATTCAGTACCTTTGCGAAGTCTTGCAATAAACAACTCATCCATTTATTATTTAATTCTAAAAGAATATAGTTAAAAATATAGCATTTTTCTATAGATCTCGGAATATGAGGGCAGATTGAATAGTTTCGGAAATGACAATGAAAACAAAATAATAGCCATTCGAGTTACATTTTATTTTTCAATATAATCCCCGCGAAGCTCAACACACTTGGTCCAATGTTTCTCTAACTTCTCGATTCTCTCCTGGAACTAACTTTCTTCGAGGTTCTCAAAATCATCGTTTACAACTTCTATTAGCTCTTCATTCGATCAAAATCTCTTTCTACCCAGAAATGTTTTGAGTTGGGAACAGGTGAAACTCTGATGAACCCAAATCGGGCAAATACGGCCGATGCGGTAGGATCAGGAACTTCAATTTTGTCGATATTTGCTGAATGATGGCACTTGAATGAGCGAACGCATTGTCGTGGTCAAACAACGCTTTTCTCTTAATCATAACTGGGCGGCTTTTCCTGAATTACTGCTTTCAATTTGTCCAAAAGTGTTGTGTAGTATTGGGCAGCAAGAGTATTGCATTTTTTAAAATAACCAATTAGCGACATCACCTTTTGCAGCCGCTTTCCAGCTGAATGGTTTTTGTCTTCTTTGGAATCGATTAACCGCATTCAATCCACTGTCTTAATTGCACTTTTGTTTCTGGTGTGTAGTGTTGAATCGGATCTCATCCATGGTCACGAATCGTCTCTTAGAATCCGTCGGATTCCTTGTAAGCACTCCCAAACAATCGGCTGAGGTTCGAGCTCGAATGTGTTTTTACTCCGAATTGAGCAAATGCGGCACCCATCTTGCAGGAAGCTCTTTTAAACCCAATTCGTTACGTTAAATATGAACTACTCCTTCATAAGAGATGACCACGGCTTTCTCAAGTTCGCGCACTGTTATTCGGTGATCTGCCAAAACCATGTCATGGATTTTTTCCACAATTTCTGGCGTGGTAGCCGTTTCTCGACGTCTTGGACCTGGTTCCTCACTTGTATGCGGACGGCCATGCTTGAATTCCGAAACCCAAAAACTGACGATAGAAAATGAACATGATGAATCTTCAAGAACAGCATCTAACCTTAATTTGATTTCCGTTGCGGTTTTCCCTTCCAAATAGGAAAGTTTGATGACCGCTAGAACTTCGTTTTTATCCATAATTAAAAACACAAAATGCTACTTGACCTAAATGCTTGTCAAAATCAGACTATTTGACAGATCGACGGTCAATTGATATGAAGAATTACTAATACAACGACATAATGTATTTGTGAAAAAGCACTCTCCTAGCAGCGATTCCGGAAATTTGTCAGTCTCCCTCGTATTTCCGATGCGAACTTTATAAGAAAACATACTAAAACTGTGTAAATGTTACAGTTGCTTTGAAAGATATAGTAGTTTCCTGATGCTACCAACTAAAGGCATCACATCTGTCCGTCATATTAAATCATCAAAGAATCATGGTAGTCAAGAAATATACTTTTAAGAAAGTTATGCCAAGGACCAAATTGGGGAGTACCCAAGATCTTTTTAAAGTTGTTTATGAATCACGGCATTTCATTCTGAAGATGCGTTGTCGGGATTTATTCGATTCCATGTCTGGACTAACGATAAGCAGCAAAGTCTATATCACAAAATATTTAATTTTTCGGGTCCATGTGTTTAAAGTATCAATTTTATATCGTTGAGTTTATGTTTTTTCTGTTATAGTTTTACCATTGCTATTATTGTGAAACCACGATAAATATATGTTTAACCAGTATACCAACCTATTAAATGCTTTCGTAGCTCTGGCTTATGGGAAACCATCAAAGTTCAACTCTGTTGCATATGTTCGCATTTACTATTTCAAACATATTTTTGCCACGTGTGACTAAACATAAGTAATTGTTTCTTTCTTTGGTGTATACCATGCAAGTATAAAATATTTACAATGGAACATAGCGTAATACAGTAAGCAGGGAAGCACTATTAACTTCCTTCTAGATTTCAATATAAGGTCAGTCTTTGTCATTATGCTCATTTAATGAGCGTTACACTGTCCTATTTATTCACATATGAGCTCATAATTTTTAAATGTGAATCTAATATCACCAATACGAAGAATTGGTGTTATTGAAGTTAGTAGCTTTATTGTTAGTCGTATTTGCACAAATAGAATAGATAGAAAAAATCCGAAACGCTGTGTATTTTAGTGTGTTTGCATATGTTAATTTTTCACGTTATATTTAAGAAATCCTTTCGGTTAATTGGTATTTCAAGCAACGAAGAAATAATTTAAATAGTTATTAAAATATATTTGGTCAGTACTAGTTTATTAATGTTCAAGTGCCAATGGTATGTGAACTGATAGTATCAGTAAAATCGTCTAAAAAAGTGAAAATATCTGACCACATACGCGCGCCAAACATCTATACGTTTTAAAATCTGAATCTGGGTATTTAACTTGCGGTATTTTCTTAAATAAATTATAACAGATACTAAGTGGCTCAGATTAAATAAATAAACTAGAACGAACCGTTAAACTTACTTTATCTTTTCCCAAATTTCCTCTCCGAATGTTTTTATAACCAGTAGCTCTAGAGCGTAATTTACAAATCCATACTGAAAGCGACATGAAAATAAATAATTATATTTCCGAAAATAGATAAATGTATTCATACCATAATTCTGTGAGCAGATGCTGCAGACCAAGTATGCAGACCAGCGAAGCGTGTTGCGTACTGAGGTTAGTAAGGCGCAAAAACGACTGAAGCTTTCCAAGTAACCTTTTGAAAATCAATGTGCAATACGCACGCTTGCGCTGGTGAAGTGCGCCATATTAATTTCAGAGGGCAGCGTGTTCGTCTTTCAGCATATATTTGAAAAAGTTAATGTTGTGTTGAAGCATTCATATAAAGTTGTGCATATAAATTGCTTTAGAAATATAATCAAACTTATCTTTACGCCATTAATGATGATTTAAATAATTTCTTTTGCGATTTATGCCAATTGAAAATTATACAATGAAAACTTTGTCAATGCCAAGATAATAAAACACCTTAACTTAACAGGGATCTAAATTAATTTGTACCCATATGGTACCCACTTATTAGCTCCTACTAATGACCCTTCTCTATCATAAGTAAAATTGAAGGTATCCTTGCATAAAATACACTGAATTTGTGATCATCATCTTCGCTTTATATTTGAAAGTCTTAAACGTGGTGAATATACAGATATGATGATATCTGCTAGTTTTGTCCTACTCTACACCTTAATTTCATCGGATATAAGAATAACAGCAGAAGTACCGGCACTAGTAAAAACGTAGTTGTCAGCTCTGTTTGAAATTTGAATAAATATTAAAATAAAATATACAAAGTGCCTTTTGGCACAAGATCTGTTTCTGAGAAGAATGAGGAATACGTCACTATTATCCACTTCTAGAAAAGTGAGGGGTTTGGAAAGACACCGCACACCTCCAAGGAACTGTCCCTGACCTAAGAGCAGAAGTTGTAGCATTAAAGGAGTACGATCTGGATATGATAAAGTTATTAACAAGAAATGATTTTGATCATAACAAAAATACCGTGAAAATTTAAGACAGATCACTTAATGGAAACTTTTTCTACGTTAAAAAAGTCGATGTCACACGAACAAAAAGCGTGTGAAGAAGATGAGTCTGTCTTAGATACATTGAGAACAGAAAGTAGAAAAAAGGTGATAATTAGAAATGAAGGGGATAAAGGATGTTTTTAAGAAATCTCATGAAAGTAGTTTCAAACGCGCTATACAGTTACATTTTGGTGATAATCAACTAAGAGCATTTTGAAATGACAATGGATTTTGCTAAACAATCTGCCGGGGCTTATATTACACGGTCTTTTTACCATTGCTAGGGCAAAAGCAATTAGGCGACATAACTAATTGTGGTTTTTTGCATGGTGCATGGTCCACCTTTATGATACTTGTCCAAATTATTTCACGTTTGAGCTGTTCAATTGACAAACTCTCTCGCACAAAAGAGCAGATGTAATTACCATGAATTACTTCAAAGAACCAGAATTAAAATTGCTTTGTTTCATCGAGACATGGTGTTCAAGTGACGCATCGAAGAGCACTTATTTTGACAATTTTAAATTGGTTTCGCTTTTACAACCGAACTACGATGAGGGGCGGTGGAGTAGCTGTTTGGACCAAATAAGATATATTCACAAAAACAACAGTGGATGAATTTTGTATTAAAGGTAATGTGGAATTTTTGTACTACTTGTATTATACGGATAAAATACCTACTGCTTTGACGATTCTGCGCCCAGGCCACTAGATAATTCAGAAATTTGTTCGTAAAAAATTTCAGTTTATGAAATTTGCTAGATCTATTTCTCAACGTGGAAACACGTATAATTTTTTTAAGTCATCTAAACGTAGATCTTATTAGAGATTTTTTTAACAACTTACAATTTATGTAGTATAATAAATCAACTTAATCGTGTAGAATATACTTTTATATTAACTCCAATAACAATAGAATTCAATCAAGTACAGTAGCCATTTAAATCTCTGCTCATAAGATGATATTAGTACACACCTTTCTTTTTTAGAGGACAAGATTAAGCCGACAAATCAATAATATTTGTTTAAATAAATTATATAAAGATTTATTGCCCGAAGAATGAGACCAGTTTATGGTGATCACGTCATTTTATGATATATTCATATATTACTTTATATTTACCCGTATTAAAAGTCAAAACACGGCCAACAAAAGAATTGGGTTAATAATTCTGTTATTTATCTTCGCAAAACTTAAACACATTATTTAATTTGCGATATAAGTATCCGTTTCTACGAAATGTTTACAAGATTGTTATGAACTATTATAAATTGATACATGAAGTAAAAGCCACTCACTATCAAACAAAAATCAACAATTCTAATCCATCAAAACGCGCGTGGTTCACAGCTAGAGGATTGTCGAATTCTTCAAGGCGAATTGAAAACTGTAAATAAATGATAAGGTTATCGCTAACTTCTCACAAACAGAAAATTACTTTGGAGAAGATTTTAAAAACCACTGAATGCACCTGAAGTACGAAAAGATGGTTGAAGATATTTCGGAATCCAACTTATATACCAGTCCTGCACCAACTGAGCTACTGCAGACTTATTTATTATAACTATTTTCTAAATTCCTTTCACACTGGGTATTTATTTTTAGATTTTGAACAAGTTCCATATCAAATCGAGGAAGATAACTTTTATGCTTGAACTTTCTTAGCTATCACAATATAAAAACAACTTTTTTAAAGTTAAGCATTTCTAAGGGCATAGTAAATAACGTGGAACTGTAAATAAAAAGCAAAAATGATTAACGGATAAATCCGCAGGAGTTGCAGTTGTATACACCAGTTTGAACTAGTTGGCTTTCATCAGTAAGTACGGGGTAGCTTGGATAAAGATTGACGTATGCAAGAGGTGGGACAACAAATGGAGATATTTTCCGGGTATGGATAACACGTCAGTAGACCTATGATAGTCGGTCTCCAAACGGTCTTCATTTGTTGTTCCATTTCGTTGCGCGTCCACTTTTATCGCCTTTTACGCCGTACTGATGAGAATCAATGAATTCCAAAAGCATGTATACGGCTGTAATTCTTTGGACGGATTTACCCGTTCATCCAATTACCTTAAATTTTTGGATTCTATCACATGTGTATGTAGAATAGTGCAAACGGTTGATATACAAATTTGGATTGTACGTACGTAAAACTAAGGATGGCACGTTTCTATATCCGTAGGTGGATCTAGGCTTTTAAACACAATTTCCGAAAGAAAAATACAGAAAACAAGATCGATTAGCGACTATTAATATTACGTATGGTTTCTCTATTTCCTTGTAATGAGTTTGTAAGGAAGTAAAAGTTGTTGAAATATGTGAAACTATTATATCACTTAATCATCGATACAATAACGACGTTTTGCGATTAAAAACGGTTTAACAATTCAAATCGATAGATTTCAAATCGTCTACAACAATGAGATAGCACCTCCCTTCTTCGCTCTGGTGCAAATAGAAAATGAAAATCTCTCAAAAGGAAAGATAGTTATTTGGCGAAGGTATTCGCTGCTTGCATTTCTACTCAATCAAACATCAGTCAGAGTAATTATATCACAATTGATAGGAACTATAAGGTTGTAACCACAAACATTCAGCAAGAAGGCAAAGAAGAAAGGTTGTCGTAATTGCATGGCAACTCTTACCTGGTCTATCTTCGAGCTGCTTCTGGTCCATATTTCCGGTTTTTTAGAATTAAAGTGACCTGGAAGCTGAAGTACATCTAGAGCGGCCCATGAGTTGGTTTTTCATTTTTCTCACTTCATTTCTTTCTGAACAGTATCTTCAGTCATTGAAACATGTTCTCACCGAGTTTCGTTCGAGCCGAAGCCATATTGATCATACAATTGTTGCAGAAAAATTTAGTAGTACTAAGCTTGGCACGAATAGAATGCAGGGGGAAGGGAGATTGTTGTATAAGTATCCTGAAGAGATACGACTCTAACAAGAAGATAGGAGGAACGAAGTTATAGAGATTAAGATAAAGGTAAATTAATTAAAAATAACGAACTGTATTGATGTGCCATTTCTGACGTTTTTCTATAAGTTGATCACTTGTCTTTAGAGCCAAGTACTATACCGCCTCTTGAGATCTAGAGCAAGTACTATTCTAATTAAAGTACTATGCCTTTACTTTCATATGTTAAACTACTATGTTTCTGCCTCCATAAGGATAAGAAAATAAGTATTCTAATGGTCCCGATCATCTTTCGGCTGAAGAGATTATCTAAGTAGGGAACAGAAATGTTACACGATTCGTCAAATCTAACACATTCCTTCTTGTTAAAAACACATAAAAAGCGTCATCGTTTGAATGCCTATATATAAAACTTGTGGAACTTCCACCTGACCAGTCTATTTTCACTTGTCAAAGGTGACTGGGGCGGCCATCACTATCTGCCTTATCTATTTCAACAAAGAATTTATTACTACAGATAAGGAATTCAAAACGTAATATATGCGGTTTTAATATTATCAATGGAATGAAGTGATCCTCGGAATATACTATTATTAGCTGTTGCACAATATACTAAGAAGGAGTTTGACGATTTGTCTGATAGTCACTTTACTGCATAAAGCTTCTACCTAACAAGTAGACTAAGGGCAACTTATGGCTTTAGGTAAAGTAAACCACAAACAAAGTTCGCTAATTCACCAGGTGTGAAGCTTGATCGGGTTAATCCGTATCGATTCATTTTAATAATTAAAGACTAAGCAGTCGAGTGCAACAATGTTTGAACTAAATGTATCCAGACGTAACGTTGTCTGTTCAAATAGAAAATAGAAATTTATATTTACCAGTTTCTACCTTCATTACTTCAAGCAAACAAGAAACTAACTGCAAGCGATAATGTACAAAGCGACTATGTAACATGAACAAATAGTTCGAACAGTTTCTGTATGTTGACAAAGCATACAGATTAAACGTTGTAGGAAGGTTCGTCATTTGTTATAGTCGAGAATCAGAGGATTCAAAGAGTTGTTGTTATGTACATATACCTATACAATGCATATGTATATGAGCATATTACATTTACATAGGCAGTTTCCCAAATTTCGGGAATCGGTTGCTTTTAGTGCTGAACATCGCAAATTTCGACATCGGAAAATTTTACATGAGTCAAGTCCCTTGGGTAGAGTGGAATTCACACAAGGAATCATTTAGTAGCGTTTAAATATTGAAGCAAAGTCAACATTGAACGAAGAAATGTAATTAAATTGCGAACATTTTTGTGTGATGGTTTCTTACGACTTTAGGAGCAATCTAACTCAATAATTGTATGTGAACCACAATTTATCGCTAATGCTTGAAATTCAAATCTAACTGTAGTAATTCTAATGACCTTTATGGAAAGGTCGTCTATTAAGTACCGTTATTACAAAAAACGCCAATGCTATGCACGAAATGGGTGAGGCGGGTGTCAACAATTTTGCGTGAAGATTTAGTTGTTAAAAAGTTATGTCAAATATCAGACAGATAGATTTTCACTGGAGCGAAGACGGTGGTTCTTGTTAAACGTAGTAAGAAAATACTCAAAAATTCAATAGTTGTGCTTTAAATCTGGTACACAGAAGATATAACTTACAGTATTTCCATTGGCCTGATATTAAATTGTCTGAGTATTAGAAAATTAATCGAATCCGATCAAAGTTATCTGCACACAAAGTGTTTTGAAGCAAATGAAATGGTTGACCAATTGTTGCCCATTGTACTCATCGTGGAGAGCGACAAGAATTACATTAGGTCTGCATCTTTGAGGAATTGGGGAGTTTTAAAATTTAGAAATGAAAGGTCGTATAGTTTCCTGTATCGCAAATAAATATCAAATCTATGTGGTATTTGTAAAGTTGGCGCGTTCTTTTATAAAGAGTAACAGGAACCGTTGTTGAACGGGTGCAAATGGTGGCCAATCTTGTGTAATATCCTTTTATTTTTATTCAGCATCTGGCATTTATTTTGCATCTGGTAAGTACAGTGGATTCGAAACGATTCACATCGAAGCACATTTTAAAACTTCTAGTAGGTTTTCCTTTACTTTCCTTATAGTTCCTCGCTAAGCCTATGAAATTTCTAGAATTATCTACATACATTTTTTATACTGGAAAAAGATACTCAGTCGACCTTGATTCCACCAGCATTCGGAATGGCGTCGATATTATTATTACGCCACCCCATGCAGTTCGACCAACGAGTGAGAAAGATTTAGAAGAAAATTATATCCAGGAAGTAAAGTTTTCTCGTCCAGAGATGTAGCTTGTCAAATAAATAGATCACATAAATGATAGTGATAGTCAAGCCCGCGATGGCCTCCGAGGCCTAATCCAGGAATGGATGCAAACGGGCTGTTAAAGTCATTGCAAAGACTATGGCGTAATTTTACTAGCACTGGATTATTTCTATAAACTTCTCATCACAAAATTATTGATTAGTTTTGGGACACATATTATGCTGTCAAGGAGCCTAACTTTTTTAGCTATATGTTATAAATAAAATTTAGAGTCATTAAATACCAAAATGTATGAAAAGGGCGCGTTACTATTTTAACGGATGGTGGTATTCCCCATCGACCCTCTGTAGCAAAACTATCCATAACACACGGGAATATACTTAATTAAATTCATTCCTTTTAGTGAACCAGTTCAGGCTATGTCATTACACAGGAAAGTTATGAAACGCAATTCTGTAGCATCCATATAAAATATAATTGCTCTAGGATTTATATTTGTGCCAAACGTTATTTGTCTCACAAACAGAGATTCTAAATTGCATTATTCTATGCAATATCTCATAAAAATGGGTGATTTAGTTCCCGCCCGTTAATTGAAATTAGGCCAATCGACTTCAGAGATTGTTAATAGTGTTTACATCTATGTGTATTATCTAGGGCAGAACCGCTGTTTTTAATAGACTGTAATTCTCTATACTCCGTATACGAAGAGACCAAAGTAATCGAAATTTTATTCTGTTTGTATATTCGGTAAATGTGCCGCGCTCGCATTAATAAAGAGAGCTCTCTATAAAATTCGTGATGGCATAAATATTTGTTTAATCTGCTATTACTACAGCGGCAATTGTGTCGAAATTATTGACAACAATTTGTCTGAAGATAATATGAAAAACTAGTAAAATATATCAACATTGTTATTTTCCAGATACCACGTCACAGGTGTACAACTTCCATCCAGACCGTTTGTTAGAATTGGGCGTTCATAAATTTTAGTGGACGTGTTTGCATGTTTACAACATAAGCGGTTTCCTTCGCATAAAAGCGTGCTTAGACTATATTTGCTTTAGAGAGGCATTTTCACTTTTTCGTTTATACATATCTGTGTATGTTTGTCAGTCCTAGAACTTCAGGAATTCAGCTTCCACTGTCGTGTAACTTTTAGTTATAATACGCGGATATGTAGGTTTTATAGCTTCAGTAAAGTAAAACGTAAATAATATATAGGAAACGATATGGAGTAATTCTAAAATGTAGGTTCTACATAGCCTGGATGTGTGGTTTATTTAAGCTCTGGTAAAGATACTAATATTTGGATGCCAGTGATATATAAGCTCTACATATGAGAGATGTTGTTTTTCCGTTGAGTCCCTGTAGCTTGGCATTAGGTTTTTCAAAAGGTCACTGTTAAATAATAATAATAATAGTAATAAATAAATATAATCATGTATTTATTGCCCAACAATGATCCAATTACAGGACAATGGTATGAAACATAAATCAGTTATAATATATACATATCAAAGCAATAATCATGATAAAAATATCCAGTACTTAATCCTAGTTACTCTAAAAAGTAACAGTTAAACAATACATTTGTTCAATAGGTATGGTAGCGATGAAAAATTAATATCCATTGAGTTGTCTGCTATAACGTTATAATAGCAACACATTCTATGGAGGGGAGATCTCAACAACATGTTACTTCAGGCGGCTCTGCAGTAACACGCTTTGTGAACACGAGTGGGATGATGTGGTATAAAAATCATTTATCACTTATTATTATATTATATTAACATTTTGGCTCTGGAAAATACCTTTCTTCGTCGCTGAACGCGATGTACCCGGGTATGCCAATATTTCTCCTGCTCGGGAGATGGGGTCATTATTTTGGCCATATCCATCTCACCGAGATATCGGCGTATCACCTGGAATTTTTCACTGTGTCACTCGCAGAACGTATTGACGAGTCCTAATGAGGACGAAACTAATTAGTCTGCAGTTGCGTTTTGCGATTGACATGGTGAAAAATTCCTACAGGATTTATGCAAATTCTGCTTACTTTGTAAGCTTTTGCACGGTTGCTTGTTAACTGCCCATTAACGAACCTAATTTTATTATTAGGTCGTGTATAGAGAGTTTTATTTTACCTACCTAAGATAAGAAATTATAGAATTAAACAAAGAGCATTATCGAGTTTTGAGTTCAAAGGCAACTTCAGCAGTAAACAATGTCTAGTCTTTGGTAACAAGTCGTGTTCCGTGGTGAAATAAATTTCAACGTGGACGACTTTCCTTAAATGGCATGTTTCGAGCTTTTAAGCCGAAAACGGTTAGTACCGAAGAAATATTGGTTATTGAAGAGTAAAAACTCTGAGCTGCAGTAACATATAAATAGTATTAAAGCAGCAGTAAAGATTCGTGTGAAAGTAATTTATAGAATATACCATTTTACACAAACATTTAAGGAAGCCCATGCTGCTTTTCCATTTGATTCCTACAACTTGACTCTAGTTCCACAAAAGTGTTAAGCTTTAACCTTATACTTGGCACTAATCCTGTTTTACTTCGTGTCACTACTTTAGTTTTCTTTATTTCTTTTTAGTACTTTTGGTTAAACCTGTATTTCTTCTCGTTCGCGAAACTTTGCGATTTAGAAATAGATTTCCCCGTTTCCCTGTTATTCCGTGCTGTCAATCGCCTGCTTAGTAGTTGAAAGTCCCATCTCTCGGGTGGGCAATAGGGGTAGATGCGAAGAAACACACGTGAGAGCAAATGCATGGAAGGGCCGTAGGCTTGTATGTCCTATTATGGGTTTGTACAGTGCATCCCTAGTAATTTCGGTAAGTATGAAATTTATGTGAAAGTAGTTTTGTGCCGTTTGATTGCTCAGGGACTCCGAAAACAGAAGGACTTGCTTCCAAAGAAGTCTAACTGGCGATGCTTGCTACGCTGCCTATCAAGCATTTCTACTGGACTGGACGGGTTTTGAAGAGCCGTAAAGTTAAGAGAAAATATATCGTCCCGTTTTATTCTATGACTCTTCAAAAACACCTCCGGTTCTTTGTTCACAAGCACTACGACGCGATAGTGCTCGTGTCTGTGCCTTTATTGCACATTTTCCCTTAACGGCTGCGATGAAAACATTTATCCCTTCTTAATTTAATATTATTTTCCATCATTCTACTTATCCTGAAAATTTGATGCAACGATTATATGTAAAGTTACATTTAACTTTGTTATTCACTTTTAGCCATGTGGCGCGTTTTGGGATTTTAATATTAATCTTATTTTGGTGTTTATCCATAAATTTTGGTTTCATTCTTTAGGAATCACTCTGATCTACATATATCTATAACCTGTTTCAAATTACTGTCATGCCGAAATCTGATTTATTGTGCTCCAGGTTGCGACACTGTTCACGTTACTTAATTATTTCATAAACCCCTTATTTACCTCTTGTATACATATATCAATTATTGCAATAAATAAATAGTATAATATATATAATAAAGTTCGTTAATCATTATTTGGCAGTTCTTTATGCGATTAGTAAGTCCCTTTCACTCTCATGTATTGAGAAGAATACTCGTGCGTGCGGCACAAGCAAACCAATTTCAGGTAATTGTAAGAATCGCCATTTGTTCGGATTTTGATTGTTATTTTCTCCGGTGTAGAAACGTCTAATTATGATTGCATTTACCATCTCAGCCCCTATTCTGAAAGTCATCTTTTGACCACACCCTACATTGTGCTTGCCGGAGTAGTTTCTGCTTTGTCAATCTCATAGAACCACTGACAGTTACTTGCTCCTTGAATATATATACGAGGTGTAGCCCTTATACTATTAAAAATAACCACTTATGTCAGAGACGTTCTTGACATATGTCATTAGTATTGTCGTAAAATTTGACATTTGTTACTCTAAAAACAGTAGCTAGTTAGAAATTGGTCGAGTAATTTTGTGACAGAATGGAGATTTTATGTAAAGGTTTTTGTTACATGATTTTTTACGATGTTAAGCCTAACTCGACAACAATGCATAGAACTTTTGGTAATGGAGTACCATCAGAAAAGACCATTTACAGTCGGTTGCGTAATTTTGTCTTCATGGTAGTCGTGTATCCGTGATTGATGAACTGCGCTAAGCTCGACCAAAATCGGTTGTTATCTAGAAAACATCGATGATGTGCGCAATATAATTGAAAAAGATCGGTATGTGACTTACAGTGAGACAGGGGCGTCCTTAGACATATCGTATGTATTGTAATACATTCGATTTTGCATGAGCATTTAGTTTTGAAAAATTTTTATTTCCGATAGATTCCGCATTAATTGACCGTCGCTCAAAAAAGGTTCGTGTTAATTGGTGTAAGGGAATGCTTAAAACATTCGACCGATCACTACCAAATCTTCAAAATCCGTATATAACATCGTGACAGCTGACAAAGCTTGGATATACTTGTATGAACCGGAAAGTAAGTAACAATCCATTATTTTTTTTTTTTTATTCCAAGATGAACTGATTCCTACAGAAGTTGTTCATTCTGGAGGCATTTCCATGAAAATGATCGGTTCTAGTGGACATGTCCCAACCATTATTTTAGAGGATCCAAGAACAGTTAATGTTGAATGGTATACAATACTTTGTTTACCAGAATTACTTGGAGAAGCAAAGGATAGGATTCATATGTATCTTATTGCCCATATTCACCTGGTCTATGGCCAAGATTTCTTTCCGTTCTCGAATGTTAAACAAAGATGCGCCGGCAACTGAAGAAAACCATGTTTTTGACATATCAGCCATAGAATAGAAGAAATATTTCGAGAATTGGTTTAGTCGCATGCAAAAGTGTATAAATCTTAACGCCGAATATTTTGAAAAGCCATAAAACAGTTTGATAAAAAGAATTCTTTCGTAGTTTTTGTAACCCGGCGGCAGGCGACAGTCGGCAGTTTAGAGCTTTGAGAATGAGTGGACTGCAAAAAATGCGATTCGTAGAAAAAATCAGAAAAAAAAAAAGATGATCGTCGCATTTTATTAATATTATATACTAAGAATTGGACATGTTCTCACTGTAGCGCTGTTTATTCTGAATAGTTCACTAGAGTTGGTTTGCCTGAAGTTCCCCAGATTGTTTGCGAGAAGCAACCAAGACGTAGGATCATTTTGCATATTGATAACAAAGGGGTTCCAACTGTTGCTCGAAGAATTGAGTAGTTGAATGCGCAAAATAGTGATAAAATACTGGATCATTCGCCATTTAACCCAGCCCTGGCACATAATGATATCTGTATACTTCCAGGTGTAAACTGGAAGTTTGAAATATTCTCTCTCTCTCATTTTATTTTCATATAAGCAATATTTTTCCAAATAATTTATTTTCTGTTTTATGTGCCGTTAAAAGAAAAGAATCAACTTTTGAAATATCCATTGTATTGGATGTTACTTTACTTGACTCAGCGGACAGAGAAAAGTCCTTCTTAGTTACTTATTAACTTATTAGCATCAATTTCGTAAATTTCCATTCAAATGTGCTAGGATTTTCAGATATAGTTTATTTATGTAGTAAAAATAAATGCACAATTATATCATTTATCAATTCTAACCATACAATTGGGACCTCAGTACTTGGAAAACTATTTTCCCAATTGTTATTTTTGCATAGGATATTATCTTAACACTTCTGTCGTGGCCGGACAACTTCGTATACGATACCTCGTTGTGGAAATTTTAGTCGCGCTGAAAATAAATTCCGACTATCGCAAACTGAACTCGAAGCTTAACTATGCGAATGGTAGACATTTTACCAAAATCGACCACCAAGCTGGTGGACATTATATCTATGACAAATCGCTGCAGCCTGTACATCCACTCGGGAACTCTTTATCGTGAATTTTCCAGCGAGAAGCTTTTTTACGGACAACAATTTATATCCGCGGCATTCTGAACGAGCGAGATCAAATTAGAGCCGGATATATGAGCTTTCACGAATTGCGTTTCGTATAAATGCCCCACCGGAACGCGAGTTATCTTTGAAACGGCCGCGATTAGCGCCCATGTACAGGCAAACTATTTACTGTACAAATATTGATCTTGACCACTTACGAAGCACCCTTCATTCTAAGGTCTTTCATTCTGCTATATCTGTACGACTTTAGATATACATTTAGGTCGAGATGATGACGTTATATATATATATATATATATATGTATATATGTGTGTGTGTGTAGCAGTAAAAAGAAAATGTGAAAAATGAAACAATGGCGTTCTAATCCTTATTTTATAGTGTAAAATTTCGGTAAGATGCGATTGAGGATACTAGCTTCGTTGATAACAACAAATATATAGCGTAGAGCTACGGATACAATTTGTCATTTGCATATACAGACTTAAATTTTCATTTAATGAGAACAAGAAAATGTAAAATAAAAATGTCAATTGTACTAAAAATCAACTGTATAATTACTGCTTAATTAATTTTGATTGCCTGTTAGTTTTCCAACATTTTTGGCATCGTAGATCCTCCTCACTGATCTAACTTGTCGTACTCGTGGTAGATATTCCATCCAGTTTTCTTATCCCTGTTGCATAGTCACTTCTATTGATATATCTAACGGTTACAATATTTAGAGGTAAGAAGTGAAGTTCTGAGACTTGATGAAAGTATATAATTTGTTGAGAAGGAGGAGAGTATTTATTTAAAAAGGATATGTAGATACGTAGGTTAGAAGATTTCCATAAATGACATTCTATTACCAGATCGTGTACCATAATTTTGTTAAATGGGGGGTTGCAATAGATAGGGGATTGTATAAAATCCTGCAAATTGCGGTAAACCGCCACGAAACATCGCACCCTTGTCATAATTCAGTAGTAGGATTCAATTAACAGATTGGATGAAACCAGAGGTTGGACTATATTAAATTCAGATTTATCATAGTTGATGGATTATATATCTCGATTAATGGTTATGTGCACAACGAAACAATATATGTTTCTCTCTTACAATTTATAAGGAATGGGTTTGAGGAATAGTTCTTTGAGCTAACCTGTAGCATACTTATTCCATTCCTTCCAAGTACATATTTCGACTTGGACAAGTTACATTTTACAATGATTACAAGTACTGTTGTGTAATAGCTTATGTCACTATAAAATTACAATATAAAGAAAAAGCGTCAACTTTCAGTAATCTTAATCAAAGCGTAAATTATCGTCTTAAACATGAAAAGTTATTACAACACCTGAGGAAGGTTCCATGTTGTCATTGCTTGGACGAGAACCACGCATTGGTGTTCTAAAGGGTGGGTTAATGATAAAGAGTTGATAAGTTGCGAAATGAAGAACTAACATTACTTATAGGTTTTAGTAAACATAAGATGGTATTTATTCGGTAACCGAGAAAAAACAGCTTTCATATCGATTCGTAGCTAATGATCATAGAAAAGTCTGCCTACGAATAGGAGAATATTTAAGTATTAAGAGTGTAAGAAAATTCTATTTGGATTTCTCCATCTTTCGAAAATTTTGTTCTTGCATACTTAACAGATAGAATATACGATTCACATCATGTATCATGCAATTTTTTAGTTTGTTCTTCTCAAAACTGTAGCTGTATGTATATTCAGTATATCCTACATTCTTTTGAATCATATGAGAATGAACACCTACGTTAAGAAATTACTAATTAGAGCAAAATTCTGGACAAAGTCTTACTTGAATATAAAGGATTATAAAGTAAATCATGCCATATATAATTTAGAAGTAACATACTTACTTGGACGACTGCTGATTGTTATTCTTCATGAAACGTCAAGCGCACATGTGCTGTATTTGCTTCGTTCTCTACAGATCCACTGATAGCTGTGCGACTTGTTATTCCTTTTACTGAAGATCCTTGCTGTCAGGATAACTAGCTACATATGTAGATTCTTTTAGATTAAGCGTATCAAAAATTAGTTTAAGAATTTCTTTAAGAGAAAAAGAAACTGGCATAAAGGAACGTAACCTAAAAAGTCCAGATCTCCTTTGCTTCATATTGTAAGTAAATATAAGTAATATTTTTTAGCTCAATAGAGTCTCACGAGTAGATAACATAATACATTCAACTTTATGACATCCTCCTAAGAATATTTCATGTATTAAAGAATTATGGCGGATATAATAATTCTGAAATTAAAGGTAGGACAAAGAACGTGAAGGTACCTACTCGAGATATTGGAAAGTATAGCAGGGACCTAATTGAACATAAATTGGGCAAAGAAGGCGATAAATCGTTGTTAGTGAACTATCGTCCGATGTCTATTTGGCCAAACTTTGCCAAAGTTACTGCATGCAACATCAACAGGCATCAACAGTAACCAATTTCTCAATATATTTTCGGGGTACCGGACAGATACGGACATGTTGATATTGTCTACACCGACGTTCAGAGCCTTGATACCATAAATTGCAAATCTCTGTTATCTAAGCTTCTTGCTTTTAGATTTGATCCATTTGGACAACTATCCAGTCGAATTTACTACGTTGTGTAAACAAATTGCCGTTTATATAAATTCTGTGCAGTGGTTCGCAAGGCTGTAGTCTGGGTTTTCTGCTTTTCATTCTTTTCATTAACGAGCTTCTATAGAGCATGTGCTGTTCTGCCATTCGCAGATGGTCTGAAGATATATTTACTCTAAACTTTCTAACTCGGATAGATCATATTGTGTGCAGTACAATTTGAATACTTATTATTAAGAAATGATTTCGCATGTATCGTTTAAAATTAGGCGTTATATTGTTACATACATGAGCTTGAAATCTCCACTTCTAGTAGATTATAAATTTAACAAAACATTTCAATTGCCAACTGTCATTTAGACATCAAATGGAATACGTTTGTGCTATTGTAGGCGAACCGTTTAGGATTGTAATGCGCTTTGTCAAACCATTTATGATCTAGATTTCAGCATATTTACTTTTGTTGCAAGTAACTGTAACTTATCTTATATAATAGATCTCTACCACTAATATGTCAATAAAACAAGGCTGGTTTGAACGATAGTTATATTTTCAGAACGTTTACAAACGTTTTCGGAACACCTTCGTCAGTGAAAATATAATAATATAATAATAATAATAATATAGATAAATATATAAACAAACTTTTGTTTTTATTTGGGACTGTCAACAAAATAACTAATGACTAGGATTTCTTGATATAGAGGATGTGTAACCAACTTTTATATATATATATAAATTATAAAAACTAAATTAATGTGTAAACATAGATGCAAATTAAGTAAAACCTTATATAAAAAATCTTTGTCGAAACCTTAACAATTCTGTTCAAGGACTAGGGAAAACCAAATTTAAAAACCTAGCCAAAGGTTTCCTTCTTAAGAAATGCAAATGTTATTTTAACAAATTGCTATATACATTACTTAAATTTTGAATATCGATCCTGAAATTAATAGTTTTAGTGTCTTTCTGTATATTTATCATTTCATATATTAGTCTTTTTTTATAATTATTCTCTGTTTTTAATATAATTGTGTTTTCAAAATCAAAGTAATGCCCAAGATCTTTGTAATGCTTTGTTACAGCGGTCATTGCACCAAAATCATTATTTAAAGAATACTTATGGCTATACAACCTTCTCTTTAAATATTGTTTCGTCTGACCGATGTAACAACCATCACAGTCTTTACAGTTTATTTTATAAACTACATTACTCCGATTTTGTTAGAATTGTTATTTTGACAACATTGTTGAATTATTATTTAATTTGCATGTATGTTTACACATTAATTTAGTTTTTATAATTTATATATATATATATAAAAGTTGGTTACACATCCTCTATATCAAGAAATCCTAGTCATTAGTTATTTTGTTGACAGTCCCAAATAAAAAACAAAAGTTTGTTTATATATTTATCTAGTTATATTTTCTCTGACGAAGGTGTTCCGAAAACGTTTGTAAACGTTCTGAAAATATAACTATCGTTCAAACCGGCCTTGTTTTATTGACCTATTAGTGGTAGAGATCTATCATATAAGATAAGTATAAAAAGGTCACGAAATATATATATATATATACATTTAGTAACTGTAACTGTAATAGTAGGAAAATACTTTCACTTACAAATTTTGTTTTATTTTGCTTGAACTTTCTTCTGTCTTAATTTGATGCATAAGTTATGAAGAAACGCTTTATATACAGACGCTTTTTTAGTACATACTTCTCCGAGCTAGAACCTGGCTTTGATAGCACAATACAGAATGGTGTCTCTTTCTGAAAGAAGTGATCTTTATGGTGTTTGGTGTATGGAATTTGTTGCACAATATGAGCGACTGCTCAGCATTTCTCTCTTGGCTGGATTTATATATTTCACTAAGTTCTATTAGGCACTAACTCTTCCTCTTACCTATCAGTTTCAAGAACAAACACTTTCTGATCCTAATTTTCAATGTTGCTTTGTATATATTTAATCTAAAACATTTGATTAGCCTGTTAATTTTTTGTTACATATTTATTTTCATTTCCATCTCATTGCTTTCCATTCTTACTAAGTTTAGTGCAAGATTATTTTTATTGCCGTAAATTTATTGTTTATCCCCGTTTGGAAATGGATGGATAAAATCTCTGAAAGAGGAGGACTGAGAAGTTGATGGGTAAGAACAAGACAGAATTAGAAAATGCATTCGCTTCATTTATTTTAGAATTCTTGGTTCAGGAATAGTTTCGGCTTTCTTGCTTAAAATAAAATTTCAACATAACAGCAGTCGACAAAATGATATCACAATGGGTGTACTTACTACAAGATATTTCGAATGAATTTGACCAATATTTCAAAGCAAGATAAATACGTATTTTCAAGCAAACCAGGAATTGATGGAATAAAATATTTGTAAAATTATTTACACTTCAAGAAGTTGCTTACTGTACTAAGTATTATTCAAAAATTATACATTACAGAACGACAAGATACGTAATGGTTTACACCATTGATTGTGGTTAATCACGTCGCAGCGCTTATAAAGTACTAGGCATGCTACATTGTATGGTTGCCTGTGTGCGTTCCATTCCAACGTACCTACATACATATGTACGAAATTGTCATGTGCGGTTATTTAATGCCTGGTAATTCATTTCCAATACATCAATCAATTAATGAATTAAGCAACGTCAGTGTAAAACGCTCATGCAATAATTATGATTCGCTGTAATAATCCTCGTGGTAATCTATAACTAGTGATTTATACCTTTTCGCGTGTTATTGCTGTCGCTATTTATTCTATTTTAATTATGTACAAAGCCTAATATTTTGAGGCCATCCCCTTGAGTAGTTAACATTTTACCAAATATTTAATCAAACAATAAGTTAAATAAAATTGATAATGCCATATCTTACAACAAAAGAAAATCACAGATATGGCAAAAATATACCATACACTAAAAAGAGCAAAATTGAGTAGGTAAAATTAAGTGTCAGCTAGATTGGAAGATTATTAGGCAAAGAGCCGAGCGCAAGGCGAGAATTAAAACAAAGGTCGATATTAATAAATAGAGCAATGCAATAATTTGGGAAAGCTAGTCCGGCTAGTTAGCGACTGCGTAGGACTAACAATAAGTAACTAAAAGAAAAGAAGAGGTCATCAATCAAATACATACGTACTCGTATAAAGAGAAGGGAGTAAGTAATTCCAAGAATGTATTGACAGAATAGATATTTTACTATTAGTTGAATTCAAGTTTAAACAGGTGTCTTTTATAAGATGTTGTTTATCTTATATGATAGATCTCTTACCACTAATAGGTCAATAAAACAAGGCTGGTTTGAACGAGAGTTATATTTTCAGAACGTTTACAAACGTTTTCGAACACCTTCGTCAGTGAAAATATAACTAGATAAATATATAAACAAACATTTGTTTTTTATTTGGGACTATCAACAAAATAACTACGACTAGGATTTCTGATATAGAGGATGTGTAACCAACTTTTATATATATATAAATTATAAAAACTAAATTAATGTGTAAACATATTACGCAAATTAAGTAAAACCTTATATCAAAAAATCTTTGTCGAAACCTTAACAATTCTGTTCAAGGACTAGGAAAAAAAAGACTAATATATGAAATGATAAATATACAGACAGATACTAAAACTATTAATTTCAGGACCGATATTCAGAATTTAAGTAATGTATATAGCAATTTGTTAAAATGACATTTGCATTTCTTAAGAAGGAAACCTTTGGCTAGGTTTTTGAATTTGGTTTTCCCCTAGTCCTTGAACAGAATTGTTAAGGTTACGACAAAGATTTTTTGATATAAGGTTTTACTTAATTTGCATGTATGTTTACACATTAATTTAGTTTTTATAATTTATATATATATAAAAGTTGGTTACACATCCTCTATATCAAGAAATCCTAGTCATTAGTTATTTTGTTGATAGTCCCAAATAAAAAACAAAAGTTTGTTTATATATTTATCTAGTTATATTTTCACTGAGGAAGGTGTTCCGAAAACGTTTGTAAACGTTCTGAAAATATAACTATCGTTCAAACCAGCCTTGTTTTATTGACCTATTAGTGGTAGATCTCTATCATATAAGATAAGTATAAAAGGTCACGAAATATATATATATATATATATATACATTTAATAAGATGTTGTTGAAAATTGTTGTGTGCGTTAGTCAAAGAACCGCATTTCATTGATAGCTCAAGATTTACTACAAAATAAACGCATCTTTCCCGTTAATATATTTATAGTAGCCTCATAGAACGACGAAAGGATGAAAGGGAAGTTAAGTGATAACATGCGATTACACGATTAAGACCGTGTAATTCTAATAGAAATGAGACTCTATAGATCACACCGAAGAAGCGAAGCGTCCTATTCTCTTGCTCGTGCTTAGTAATCACGAGGAGAACTATTCTATACTTTAATAAAATGAGCGTTTTAAAATTTATTACAACTATTGTTGCAAATTACATTAACACGCAATGCGTCTGAAGAAGCACATGTCTCTTGTAATAAAGGGTGAATCTATACCTTTTGTGTTATTTATACTACAGCACAGCTTTGCTATAAAAATATATCTCGAAATGAGCATCCTACCTAACCCTTTTAATCAGCTTAAAACAATACATTTTATTATTTCCATAAACCTTGTTGTTGTAGTCATTTATTTGAAATCAACTTTTATTAATTTTGTTGTCGAGAGACTTACAACTAGACCGGAACGCGGTAACAACTCAAGGAAATAAATGGAATCCAGGTTTAGTTGAAGGGTAAACAAACATCGGCCAGCTACCATTTACAGCGGTTTTCTGTGCTATAGTGGCGGTATAATAAGATTAATGCGTTTACGTACAAACATGTATTAGTGGTGTAGACAGCAGTACACTTAATGTTTCCCAATATTTCCTAGTAAATTGCAAAATTTCTCTAATGAAATTGGAACAAAACGTGCTACGGACTATACAAACTCCAAAATAAATAAATAAATCGTTCGCCATTGAATTAGGACCTCAAGGAAAATGATTAGTTTTGGTACATAACTCCAATAGAGAAAAACATATTCTCACAAATTATTTTATTAAAAAACATTTATATTCACTATTAATATTTCGTATGTCCCCCTTTTACTTTAATGAGATTAGCATTTTTTCGCCATACTCTCAATTGGAGTAATAATAGAGTTTTGAATTTGATCAAAATTTCACCAAACGTCTTCAAGGTTCTCCATTAAATCCCGTTTCCTGGTACACTTCCATGATACTATGATATTTTTGAATCTATTTCAAACATTTTCAACAGGGTTCTATCCGGAGAATTTCAAGGCCAATCTAATAACTGTAAATTTACTTCAGTCAGTTGATTTTCTACAGATTTCGCTCTGGGGCGACACATTACCATATCATCACGGAAGGGGGTATTTCACCGTTTTCGCGGTGCATTCTATTTCGAAATGTTCAGATGGTAATCTTCTCACATACTGAGCACCTTCTGTTGACGCCTCTACTTTTAATTCGCCATTGAAAATGAACTACGAAAACTATGAAATATTAAAACGTTCCAACAATTTTAGTAATTACGTAAAAGTAGGTTAAATAAATTAATATGGATGTTTACCCTTTCCCAATCGTTTACTGTGTAATCTTTGTACAGTATGGCAAATTTTTGCCGTACTTTTTTCATTCTATCAGTCAATTTGGGGTTTTTACCCGATGCGTAAACCTTAGTCCCATCTTGTACAAATTTTTCCGAACAATTCGTGTTCATAGCTCTTAGCCCTTCTCTTTCAGGATTCGCTGAATCAACGTAAGTGACATTTATCTCTTTTCTGTTGTTGTTTTGATAATCAGACGATCATCACGGACTGTAATTTTTCTATTTTTGCTACAATTTTGTCGATATGTGCTAGTGCAGGGAATATTTTCATTGCCTAGTTTTGCAATCCTCGCTACAGTTTGATGATAAACAGCTTCTTTCCGTATTATTCCACGTTCTAAATGCATTCATGTTTTCAACAGAACATTCACTCTTTTCTTTCCTCGGTTGGTACGTCACTTGTATTGCGCACATCGGAATTAACTTTTTAAGTTTTAATTGTAAAACAAAAGCAAAACACTAAAATATATTTAATGCAATGCACAAAAATATTAATTTTTATATTTCTGTAGCTAATTATTACTCAAACGGAATCAAAGGTAAACTAAATTAAAATATTTCTACAAAGGAATGAGTTTAGGAATCCCCGAGGACCAGGTTGAAGGTTGAAGTACTAGATAAAGTATGGTACACAATGACTGTAAATACTTAGAAATAAATCAAATATATATGCCAATACAATTCCTAAATTACTCTCAGAAACTTTAAATTCTCGCAGTGGTCCTAATTCTATGGCCAACGACTGTCGAATTCTATATTTATATCTAAAAGATGGTTAGTTAGGTAAGTTTAATTAATATATATTACTTTACTTGCTTCCTTCTTGCAGCTCCTTAAGATTGACTTTCCAGAAATTCTGCAATACTTACTTGTAGGCTGAAAACATACGAATATATAATATCCTTAATCCAAACGCTGTTCATCTTTAAGTTTAAGAACGAAATTTGGTGAACTAATTGACACTGGCGCATTTTTAAAACTTATCAATCATACACCATGCATGACTTTTTGGAATAGGCGGAACTAATAACGTGGAGAATATTAAATCCGTTTGTTTCACTTCTCAATTTGGAACACATACAAAATAAAAAGTCGGCAAGCGATCCGAATAGTTTTCTTTTTCTTTCAGTTGAAGTATCAACACAAAGCAACACAAGCAAAAACATAACAACCTTACAACAACAAGTGATCTGCGCTATCGCTTTGATTCAAGATTTCACTACATGCTCCGTAAATAAATTGATAGAATATCTCGAGTAGTTGTCATTAATGTAACCTTTCTTCAGTTAGAGGTGAATGATTCAAAACCACAGAACAATGTTGACTGGCGACTGTGAACATTCTTGAACACAGATTATAAGACAAATTTGTAAAGAGATAAAAATTATTAGGATATGTTCACCCGAAGTAGCAAGAAGTCACTAGTAGTACGGAAATTACTAGAAATATGTATAGAGAACCTTGATAGAATTTGATATGGCGTTCTTTCCTAATTTTCATCGTGCAATACATTGCGTTCCGTTTAAGATATTGAACTTTCTACATTCGTAAATGTATAAATTGGGATTTAAATTTTGAACACCCAGCATATGAGTATTCGCACCTTCACTAAACGCTATTTTGGCTGAAATAATTAGTTAGCTGCCAAACCAGAAAAAAGGGAATAAACTGAAACAACTGAATAATGTTTGAATGTAGGTATAGGAAAGTATAATTAGAGTCGAGATTATACAAAAGTAATAAAAACATATACAACTACAGCATCCCATTTAACATAACAAAGTTAACATCAATTTATTGTTAGGTATACATCAGTTTTACTAACTAATTAATAAAGAAGACTACCATTACCCTACCTTAACCAACAGCAAATGTGTATACGTTTGTAATATAAGTATAAACTCCCGATGCAGGAATGAATTGGGTATTCCGCAGGGACCGCTGTTGGGATCCGTTGTCTGTTTATTATAATGAATGACCTAGATAGTCTTACAGAAAGAGACAAAAGTTTTTATAACTTGTGCGCCGACGATACATCGGTTATTGTGTCGGACAAAGAGCAGATTTGTTGGAAAAAGAAATGTAATAGTTTATCTATCCGGATGGTTTAATGATAATTATTTACTTTTACATTTAGACAAAATTCATACTTGGTTGTGCACAGCTAACATTTCGCGACTGATGACAAAAATAGGGTCACATTATAAAAGATCTATGATCTATTATCTATATATTTATCGATCTAAATATAACTGAGACACACGTTGCTGAAGGACCGATTTCAATCTACAAAGTTATTTATAGGGATAGATACTACCAAGCTCACCCGAAGCTTGAATAAATGATAAAACAATTTACTACTAATATGAACAATTAAAATTAAATTATAAATAAACACCTTAGTGAGCTTCTTCAGTGGAAAAACTCTTGCAAGTCATCTAATGACAGCTAAATTGCTCTGCTTACATAGATTGCAATAATAATTGGAATGAAACTAAATGTATGTCAGTTTCCAGGTATGTCAAAACACTTCTAGTGACACCTATATTTATGAATTTTTAAAAAATACACAGATTGCTTTTGTTCTAATTATCGCTATAAAAAGAAATTGGTGTATATAAAATTTACGATTTAATACATGCCTTTGCTCGCGGATCCTCGTACATTAGTCTTCAATAATTTCCTATGCTAAGCTTGTATCAAACATCATACGCCGAAGGTGAAATATATGTAGACATTGAATTATCAAAGCCCCGAGGCCCTGTTACATGAATGTGTACTAATCCCGTTAAGTTACATAGAAGTGCAATAAACTCTGTAATTCAATGAAGAAGATAGATACTACCAAGCTCACCTAAAGCTTGTATAAATTATTAATACTCCTTAATGCTTTGAAAATGTTTCTGCCCGTATACACTCGTACGATTACGCTTTAACTGATTCTAAGTAGCTGATCGTCTTATTTTCAAGCTTGAACATAAAATGAAAAGTTTCCTGGGTTGGTACATTAATCTTTCTGAAGGGAAGCGATTACGAATTTAGTTAGCAGGTTCCTTTCGTTTAACCATTTAAACTCAATCTTACAACGTTATGTCTAGCAATAGAGTAGAGTGATTGTTTGTATTTAACCCCTACCTGCATGCGTTAATTTTCGGAACGAACCTTATATTCTCGAATATTAATTTCGAATTGAAGTTGAAGAAATAAATGATCTTTTTGTTTTATATCCATTAATATAACAAAGACTTTATTACAAAAAATAGTAAAACGGAAAATCACAAGCAAAAATTGTAACGCAATCTGAGGAAATAAAGAAATTTATTTTCGTACAATATAATATATATAAAACTAGATTATTAAGCATTAGTGAAGAAGAAACTAAATATACATAGATCAATAGAAGTTCCAAATAACTTCAAATGCATGAATGTGACTGTTAATGGTGCACGGCCAAAACGTGGAAATAAATGAAACGATTAAGGTAGGGAACAAATTGTTCTGGAAATTCCAAATACTACTAAGACATAAAACGCAGATACACAAAAATGAAAGTTTACATTAATAAAACTGGTAGTAACCTACGCAGGTAGAACAACGTGCCTCACAGAGGAAGATGAAGAGAAATTGCGAATTCTGAAACGCAAAGTTCTGAGAAGATTAATGGAACCTAAGAAGATACAAAAAGAAGTGATCACTAATGAACCACGAGCTATAGCATCTGGTAGACAGAGAATATATAGTAAATTACCTAAAAGACTAATATGGTTTGGGACATTAAAAGAAGATAATCAGATGCCCAAATAAAGCAATTACTAAATGGAATCAAATAATAAACAAACCAAGAGGGCGGCCCAAAACAAGATGGGAAGACCAAGTCAATGTAGATGTGAGGAAAATGAATATCACAGATTGAAGAAGGAAAATGAAAGACAGAAAAGAATAGAGGAAAGCAACCGAACTGGCGAAGGAACATAACAATCTCAGGAAACGGTGTCAACAGTGTTTTTGTGTGTTTCATGCGGGCCTTTGGTGTGTGATGTTCATTGTACACTGATTTAGAGTTGTATAGTCCTCGTTGCATGATGTTCATTCTGGGCGTTAGCCGGATATTGCTGGTGATACCTAATTCCTCCAGTTTTCGGCTGAACATGGTAAGCTAGTTGCCGAAATACGTATTTGGAATTATTTCCGGAAGGTGTGGTAAGAGTAATTTTTTATATATATATAACAATATCTAAACAAGGAAGTAAGAAGACTAGGAAACGAACTGTAGAGCGAGAACAATGGAACAATGGAAGATGTACGCCTGTATATATATGCATCCTGTAGGTTAACTTGCTCTTACGAATTTAAGTGTAGATGCTTCAAGGTATAGTAAACTAATTAGTAAACCGTTGCGCTGATAAAAGTCAACTAGTAATGGCAAAAAGATGTCTTTGTTATCCAGTTTTCGAGATGGTACTATTCGTGTTAAAATGCAATGCCCTTCAAACACTATGAGCAAAGGATTAGCATTTCGTTATCAGAACTCATTATTCAAGTGCGGCTGTTGAATTCGAAACAATGAACCGATCTGATATCAAAGAACACGTCTTTGCGAAACTTGGAATGTTATGATTTTAGCAACAAACGCTGGAATAATCGAAAAGAAATTCATTTACACGTCAACGTCGTAGAGTAGATTCATTCGCAAGTTGTCCTAGGTGATTATTTTCACTTTTTAATATTTTTATGTTCTTCAGTTTTATCCCATCTACGTGTGTATTAAGTAATTAATACGGCTCGCTATTATACTGATGCGGAATAAGTAGATTAAACCCCTAGATTTCTTTCGTGGGGCCAACTAATGTAGTTTATAATACCGACATAGAGGAATTAAGAAATCGCATTAATGCGGCAATAAATATAATTCTGCAACAAAATGGCCTACACTTTGTGCTTGATTCATTACTACGGCGAGCTTGTTTATGGATCGAGGTTGGTGGCAACAATTTATAACATTTGTTATATAGGTGCTGAAAACATCAGGCTGGATGTGTAACTTTTTATATTGAAAGAAAATGTTTTCCATTCGATTCGTTAAACTGTCTACAGAAAGTTGGGGTTGTATATATATATATATATATATATATATATATATTAAGGGTACAATCTCATTTTTATTAATTCGTATCATGAAACTGATAACGAGAATGTCAAGTTTACTTCCATAATTAAATTACGTTCTTCAATTGAGCAGCCTGCTGTAAACGCATCAATTTCTTTCAAGCTACTTATGTAAACTGAAAGTGCCATGGATAACTGATAGTGTATGTATATGGATATGTAAAGCCAATTTCAAAAAAGAAAACGAAAAAGATTTTTTAAGATTTATAATAAATGGCGCACTCAGTGTACCTGGGAGTTAAGCCCCAGTTAAGTGTTAATAGAGCTGGCTAAGATGGAATGTTAGTTAACTACGTACTAGCAGCATTCATAAAATGTCTAATATATTTTTTAGATTGCCTATAATTTATTCATATAAAGGTACCTCATATTTCGTTAAAACTCAACCCAAGGATCTGCAAGCACTATATCTGTCACTTTATGGTCCTCCTCGTACATAATTTTATATCATACCTAGTAAATTTGTTTCTGTCTTGTAGTTGAAGGATGGAGAAACCGTCTTCAAACTTGAATCTATTTTAAGTTTAGAAAATCTGATTTATGATTTCACGAAGGGAATGGATAAGTTTGTGGCGGACATGTTTGTTAACACCCTGCCTGTCTTAATATAATTTATTTTCCAGACCTGTTGGCGAAAAGGACCACGAAAAGGACATCCAGAACGTGCGGAAAATATTTAATAGCGACATACATATACAGACTCATATAATATACAGAATTCGACACATGATTTGGGAACATCCGAACTCCGTTGTCGGATTTCAGGCTGGCATTACGTGTACGAAATATTGACCTACATTAGACAAGGTATTATAAAATGGAACGAAGGCGTTTCATATTCTCAAGCAAAGTTCACCACAATTGATAAAAGCTTCGATAGAAGTAGTTTCCCACTCAAACTTTGCTGTTATTTCTGAAGCCTTTGCAAAAGTATAACTTCATTCAAAGTTTCGTTTTGTGCTATTTCAAATAACATTTAATTTGCTGTATAAACCATGACTTCGGATGGTAGATATTTTGCGGCAGTTGAAGTAGTTCTATTTATATCTACAATTCTAATTCATTCGAGTTCATTTGACAGTGCCCCAAAAACATTTCCCTTTAGGTTTTGATGTTATGTATCTGTACAAATATTTTGATAATATTTCAGTAATGCAGATTAACGTTAAGCTAGTGGCCTATTTTGTGACGATTTTTGATATGAATAATAAAATCCTCAATATAAAATTGACACTAATTAATCTCATCCGATTCGTGCTCCTGTACAATATTTATAGTTAGAATAAATTGTTTGATGAGGCGCTTATCGACCTGAGTAGTGCAGAATATTACGGTGAAGCAATTTAAGTAGAAATAGAATTTTTGTCTAATATCTAAGATCATAAATATATACATACTTAATAATTTCTGAAATGTTTAGTAGATGGTAGAGAGGTAATAAATATTAACTAAATGTACAGTGATATCAACAATTCCTGGCCACCACGTGATTATCTACTAAATTAGGCAACCGAAACAACATCAGTTGGTAGTACACTATTGCTTTATATAAAATATTGCAGAAAGTGGCGTATCTTATAAAGTTTTAATTATGGTGCGCATCTTTAAAATAAGAATATTTCCTTTACTTTTTTTTCATTTACTGTTGAATTTATTGCTAGATAGATCGTAAGTTTTATATTCGATGACTTTTAATTTGAGATAGATTTAAGTTTAATTTTTGCGACAATTCATTTATTCAGTTACCCTAACAGCTGTTGTTACATTAAGATTAAAGTAAATAAACTCTGTCAAATTACAATAAATGTTCAAAATGTCACGCGTTCTGTTCTATATATAATTGTATCCTCCTTTTTAAATTATCAAATACTTTTCTCAAATCTTCTATAGTAATATCTTCAATTGGATGCCGTATAGCTGCTTGTAGCTAATCAATGTTTTGTAAGCGTTGTCTATATACTTTGTTCTTTAAATAACTAACCTAGAGGTATTAAATCTGCCGATCTTGCAGGCTATCTTCCATAACTAATAACACGATCATCATAAAATTGTCGTAGGTATTCCAATGTATCAAATACAGTATAAGCTGTTGCTCCATCTTGCTGAAAATATGGTTCCGTCAATTCATCATCGTGCAAATGTTCGATAAATGGGTGTAAAGTATTATTCCAGATATCTTTCAGCAGTTGTTGCATCATCAAAAAAGTATGGGCCTCGTAATACGTCGTTTTGATAACACTTCTATAATTTTGGCTATTCACATAGGTCGATAAATGGAACCATGCCTCGTTTGACATAAATGTTTTGTCCAATACCTCGTTATTGTTTAAATTTTCACTAAACCACTGACAAAATTGAATACATTCTTGATGGTCTCGTGGATATAATCATTGTACCACTGATACTTTGTGTGCTTGCATATGCAAAATCCTCTTGACAGCTTCCATAAGCGATAGCTACAAAATAGGGAAACTTAATTCTTTTATAGTAAGTAATGAAATACGTTATCACATCTGTCTGAGCAGATAACTTGGGTAGAGATTTCGTAGGACTTTGCTCCATTCGATGTTGAATGTCATCAACAACATCTATACCTAATAGAGTTGGCCTACCGGTAGATTTCCCTTTGACAATGCAATGTCTATTTTCAAGTCTATTCTTATGGCGAGAAAATGTTTCATATGAAATATTTTCATTTGGAAATCTTTCCACTTATTGCTGAATACAAGACTGCAGTGAATATATCCAAATCGCATCTTCAATTCTAGTACCGCTTCGAAAGTGCGCCATTAGAATGAATGCGTCTTGCTCACTTGTAAATATTTTAAAGTTTAATTCAAAATAATTATTTTTAAAATTTTATTATGTTATATGATGTTCTACTTGGCTTACCGTACGCAGAAATGCGATGAAACGGTTGTGAACTGAAAAGTACAATTCTGTTACTTTAAATGTATGATAAAACTAATGGAGCAAAAATATGAAGAGTGACAGCAAAAATTGTGAATAACGATTGTACACCTATGTCAAATGCTAGTGGTATGCAAATACCATCATTCTATGAACACAAAAATCCACAGATATAAAGAAATTACTGATCACGTGGTGGACAATCATTGTCGATAAGTCTGTATTTTGTGTCGCAGAAAATATGTATGTATATATCTTACAGGCAGTAGATAAAACTAATTTGTTAGCCGAGTTTAGAATGGAGAATCATATGAACTCAAAATAAAACCCAATGTAGAAATTGTTGATTTATGTTGTGGGTTTAACGCTTATTAATTGGATTGTGATATACGCGGCATCAAATTACAATATCGTGTTCGCATGTTCATCGACTTTTTTATTAGTTCGTGTATAATTGTATCGCTACTATCCGAGTTTTTCGGAGTTTCAATTAAGTATCACCATACCTCCTTTTACTATTTCAAATTGCGTTTTCAACATACCTGTATGTCATCAGTAAAGCAAGAAAAATCAAAATCAAAAGTGTTTATCAGCTATCGCCATATTTACATAAATCTTACATACAATAAAATATATACATAAGGAATAACACAATATGAGGATAAATAATTTAACAAGTTGAATAAGTATTTACAAAATAATAATTACAAAAACAATTGTAAAATAAAATAAAATACAAAACAAAAAGACAACATATGTATGTACAAAATGAAGATAAATCCTGTGAACTGAAAATACAAAGAAAAGATTAGAATGACGAAAATAGAAATGCAAAGGAGGGATTCTCTATTCGACTAGCAATTATTGGGCCAGACTTCTACATCGTTTTTCCTAGTTGGGGAATTAGATGACCCAACGTTTACAGTATTTGCCATGGGCGTCTTCGGATTGCAATAGATGAATATTTCACAAGAATTTCGTTATTTGTCATGGTGGAAAAGTAGTGAAAACCACCCTGTCCTTGGCATCAGCAAAGCGAGGCAAAGCTATCGTAAGGAGCTGATGAGAAAACCGTCTGTATCACTACTGAATAGCCCGTCACCAAACTTACATGCGAAGTAGCAATGCTTTTAAGCGCGCTGATGTTTTTACAAATTGAATTATTTGGACAAATAAATATAAACTTATCGATATTATCGGTGGTACAGGACGTTTGCGTTGAAGTCAAAAATATCTGAATTATTATCTCTATTTTGGTTCTGGAATTAGTGTCTCTGTAATCTTTCCAACTGTGATTGTAATCTCAACATTTGCGGCGCGGTACTTCAGCAATTTTTAAATGCGTATTTTCTAATAGCCTGGAGATAATTTCGATACGATCTAATACAAAATTCGGTGACCAAATTGAGGCTGCCGCAAGAAAGTAAATTTTAGGTGTTTACATGTCCTACTAGATTACTAATTATATGTTAACATATTGTAACATCTCTGAATTTTAGAGTTTAAATAGGGTCATAGAACAGGAGTTAGTGTGTCACTCTGATACATGTTTCTTGTCCGTAATATAATTAATTAATATTGTTTCTGCGGGAAGTTGGATATTATACAGATGTGGGTATTAATTACAAACCACGGTACACGCTAGTAATGTTTACCTATTAATTTAAAGGGATCATCAGACTGAAATGAAAATAGGATAAACTACATATGAAAGAATCGTCGCAGCAATAATTTTCAGAATCCACACCTGATGTACTTCCGAAGTTATATTTAGTTAGCCCATGTACCACTAATAGCGGTACACGTAAGTTACTTATAAAATGTAAGATTTTACAAGTATTTCTTATCTGATGTGATAGCAAAATAAGTTTAGAAATAACAAATTGGGCTCAAAAGGTATTACTACCACACGATAAACTGGGAAGCAAAACAAATACAGAAACAGAAGTGGGGGTGTGCAAGGTAGTTAGACTACCAACAATATTATGTCTTTATACAGCTTGAGTACCGATAAACAAGATAGAAGAATAGAAAACAAGTAACCAACACCAAAACTGGATTAAATACGGAGTATAAATTCCAGTAGAAGGAAGACAGTGATTATTAGTGTGGGCAAACAACGATAACTACGAAATAAGTTACGACAGCCTACATATACACAGAACTGCTCGCATACAGCATCGATTTAGTAGTGACTAGAGTGGGGAGTCGGCGATGCTGTCGTAATTTGTTTCGTAATTGTACGCTGTTACCGCTGTTTGCCCAAACTAGTAATCATAATGAAGAACGAAAATATACTTTCCAACGGATGCAGAGAAGAGCACGAATAGATCGCATAGAAGAAGTGGAGACAAACAAGGAAAACCAAAAAGCGTAGGTCGGTATAAATACTTAAAGGAAAAAGTGATTAGAAATGCAAGCAAAGTGATGGATAATGAAGTATGTTATAATGTATTATTACCCCATTTAATACGAACAGAACAGAAATTAGGAACAATGCCAATGTTTCCATGAATGAGGTTTGTATACGTTCCGGTTTCATAATGGCTTAAAACCTTACTTTACTATTGTTTCACACCAATTATATCTTTGTACTATTGTAGAATATGTAATTTATGCATCTTTAACTGTTTAGGTATGTTATATTCATAAAACAGCTTTTTATGGTGGCATCAAAGCGATAATTTGAATGGAGCAAAGCGAATTAAAGCGAATTAGTAATAAAGAAATGGTTTTAAAATATATTTAAGAACGGACAAATTTTCTTCAAAATTATAAACAATACATAGAACAAAGGAATTTAATCCACCACGCATTTTAAGTTACTGAATTCAATAAAAGTAGCTCTTACTTAACAATGTGTGTGTGGTTCACCGCGGTTTTGTGCGATGTGCAGTTATTTGTTGTTATTGTATAATATTCTGAGCGTAAGTTGTTAAGTTTCTTTTTCTTTCTTCGCGCGTACCTCGATTTCTGTTGTTACACTTGTTGCTATTAATTAATCTTTGTTCGTGGCACATTCTATGCGGTCGACATCCCTACGTTATCGATTACTTATCGATTTCCATTCTTAGGGATAGAGGGAGCCTTCATACCTGTTTTGGAGCGAAATTACTATACGTTTTCCGGTTGACGTTTTGGGGTTGTCGGTGTAAGACCTTGGTGCAGTTCAGACGTTTGCTCCGCGAAGTATTTTCCTCGACAGATTATACTTTGTAATCTCGACACATTTATGGATATTGTGGAATAAATAGTGCTCGCTTCCGGTGCCACATTTTGGGATTGGATCGCCGAATCGGTGAATAGTGTTGATTGAGGATCGGAGGAGCTGATTAATTCAGTAGCAGTTGAAGAACGTGTTACATTCGTTTTCAAGAGTAACACACGTCTTTAATATCCTGTCTTTCACGCATATAAAGAAAATAAAGGACCACGCCACGTGATAATGTGAAAATATTGTTTCATAAAAGAAAGTAACCAAAAGAAATCACCAGGAGAAGCACCTTATAAAACTTTTGGCGAGTTCTCGCCGAAGGACGAAGGTACCAATTCTAAGTAACCGATGTAACTGAAATAAACGTTGTTTAACATCATTTGAACTGATTTGGAAGATCGTTTCGGCTAGACATTATTCGATGTTGATAAAATTTTGTTCATACAACTCTTAGGATTTTAAACGGAAGTATACAAAGTTATTGGGCCGTATCTTTATTCACTTAACTAAAAATGATCTTTGCCCTGACCTTGTGCGCAAAAAGAACGAACAACAATTCGGAGGCAATTGAAATGTCGCGTACTAATGCTATAATGGATACACTATGCGCAAGTTCTTGAAAATTATTACCACTTCTTAGGTATTAGGCGGGTATACGTAAAGCTTGTAATTAAAACTATAAAATTGTAGTCTGCTGGGCTTATGATTGGTCTTGATCTAAAATACTAATGCAGTAACTTTACCAGTAATCATGATCCATATTGTACGTTTCGGGTTTCTGAGAAGAATCGAATTTTCGTTTTTAAACATTTGGTGTCCAAAGTTGTGAGAGTGCAACTATCTCCACTCTGTAATTTTTAATGTCTACCTCTTCTTGCACTGAAGGAACATGCTCCTATCTACAGAAATCATATCGTTTCATCTTGAGCCCAGCATCAGAGTGATCCAAATCATTGGTTTCTAACGTATGCATTACTCTTGCACGAGAATGCAGTATGTTGTATAGGTACAATGTTAGGACAAATGCACTCGCACATAGAGGAGCAAATATATCGAGAAAGCTCTGAAACATTTTATTTCATTTACTAGATATACTTCAACGACCATAGATACTGATACCCTCACCAAATACAAAACGGGTATGGAGGCAAAGTATAATAATAATAATAATAATAATAATAATAATAATAATAATAATAATAATAATTTTATTGTCCTAAGTTGAAACAATATAAACATTGTCAATCTAGCGTAAAATAATCTGACAATAAGATCAGAAAAATGTCTGGTCAATATTCATAAATGGTATATAAAAAAAACAAAGAATAAATACTTAAAAAGATAAAATAGTAAAATATTTAGTAGTACTACTACTACTTTTCTATTTTCAGTCCAATTTGTTATTTCTAAACTTATTTTGTCACCACTGGTTAGCATATTTCCCAAATATTGAAAGTATTAGGGGAGGGAGGGGGTGGTACAAATGTTTTCCATTTTTCGTACTTTTTATATTTACTGTACATAATGCTTGTGTATTACACTAATTTTTTTTCTATATTTTAGATTCGTCAAATAACCGTCTTATAATAATACTATATAATTTTGAAATTTATTTTATTATGAAATCTTCGTCTGTTGTAGGCTAAAAATGGCGATCCAATTTACTTTGGAAGTAGAAAGGAAGATAGTAGCTTTGATGGGAACCTTTACGCCATCGTCGGTAGTAGGAAAGAAATTTCAGAAATGATGTAACAAGGATCCTCTAGTTGTTTAACTGTCCGCCAAATTTGTACTCATAACGGTTTGTGACAAATGACTGAAGAGAAAACATGATGTGCGTTGAAGAATCAATAATCAGGAGACCAAAAAAAAAAAAAAAACAACGAGATTATCATTGGAAACCGGGCTTATGCAGGCAAATGTTATCACAATTCCCTACTTAAATCGGACACATTCAAATGATATGGGCACTTACTGATGCTGATAAAATTGCTGTAGCTATAACTTGTATGGTGGACAATTTTCACACATGCATTGAGAATCAAGGAGCATATGTTGAAGGAGTGTACTAAATTCGTCTGGACTTCTTACATAGTGTATTAACCTCTTATTAAAAATAAATGTCAATCCCAAACAAATATATTATATCGAATCCTTTCCCACAAAACTCCCATCAAAAAGTTCAGAAATTGACAAACTCAACTGAATAAGGAACCTCGTTCCAGAAGACCATCAATTGTGAATAAAGCGGCCTTATTTCATTGTGCTGCAGCATTTCCGACTACCAATTCACAGCAATTTTTATGAAAGCTTGGCTTGTTATGGTGGTCTGTAAGTTACCTTAAGAAGTTATAACAAGTAAACAGGTAACGTGCAGAATTTCCCCACTATTTGATTAAGCAGCAGGCACAACAGCGTTCTAAAATTTTTTTATTGCTATTTAACTAGGTACTAGGTAGTATTTTTCTAATTCATTTTCCTCAGATTTTGTTTGACTGACTGTCTCCTTACGAGCACCAAATTGTTCGCTATGCGCTGAGTAAATGTCCATGTATTAAGCATCGACCTGTGAATAGCCAGCAGGTATACGATATACACACAAACGTCATTAGCTATTATAGCAGTACGCACCTATGCGCTACGCTTTGTCCGACAATCTGTTCGGGAAATACATTTATACGAGTGCGTGATGGTATTGGCGGTTCACATGTTTCAAGCTCATCGTATATTAATTAAACCGTCATTGTGTAACACAATAACAATAACAGGCGCTCCGGTAGAGTAGCACACATCGCTGGGATAGGATGAATGGGAGCTGGCGTTAAATTTGGTCCTGCGGTGGTAGATATTGATGGAAGTAGTTTCGAAATTGAATAGAAGGGCCGTCATGTTTTTGATAAATCTCTACGTTAACGATCGTGCGAGGTTGTAGCTGTATCTCGTGCTTATTACTTTTTGCAAAAACAGAAGATCTAGATCTTTTCACTTCTTTGTAAACCGTTATCAAGAAAAGGACGGCTTTGATATTTTTTAACAAATTTAGAAAAAGTTGTTCAAACGAAAAAGTAGAAAATAAAATTCTACCTATCCCTTACATCAATTATCGCATTGAGATGTATTTATTTCGCAACTTTTACAGAAAGTTATGCAGGACTGTGAGAGATACGTAGAATTTTATTCTCCACTTTTTCGTTTGTATTTGTAACTCTCTCCAAGCTCTTGAAACTATTTTTCAAATAAGTTGTTACTTCAACTGAACCAGATTTTGGTGTAATTCAGTCATTTTTCTTATTATTATTCCTATAACTCTACAGACAAATAAAATATATACCTTCCTCAAACAATTTCGTTATGTCCCGAGCTGTTGTATCTTTTTCCTGAAGCAATTGCTTAATAACTATTTCGTATCCTTATCAGTTGTATTTTCTGATTTAGTTCTAAGCCTTACTCGGCGTTGTTTATCCAGTATTTTCCTGCAATAAAGTTTCCTTGATGTTCTATTTTCCTAACTCACAACTTAATGTCTCGTCTTCCGAAGTCGTTATATTTGCATGTATTCCGCCAGAATTGATTCAGCATCTACCTATCATATTTCATAACTATATCGTTCCCTAGGCGTTAAACTTATTGTAGGTTTGTAATTGGGTCGATTGTATTTTACGATACGCCCCTATACATTTACAACTATGTATTCCGAAGTGTTTGTCGCAGTAGTGCAAAACCTATGGTTACCGTCTGTGACCAGTTATCTATGAGCTGGAAGGCTGCATCTGCATATATGTACATATATTAAAGCTTGGTACGATGCTGTGCAACTACCGTGTGGTGTCTATCTCGGTACAGATTAAAACCTGCCATCCTGGTTTGTTGGATAAATTGAAGAAGTTGTGTTTTATATCATAACTTCAGCATCTTATTCTCGACAGCCTCTTGTAAAGTCTTTAGTTGTCGCAAGCTCAGTAGGATATCCGATAAACTGTAATTATTTCGACCATTCTTTTTCCAGGTTAAGAGTCATTAGTGGCCTCGCAAATTTGGGGCGCATCGTTTCCTTTCTCCTGTCTAAGCCTTTCTAACGCTTGCCTTTAGTATATTATCGAATGCTCTGGTTCTGTTGCTTGCATCTTTGTCACTAATGCCCTCTCATTATATGATCTGCAGTCTCTGTATTAGGTTTTCTTCTTTGGGCAGCTTTTGTATAAGCACTAACTCGAGGCTTTTTCCCTAAGTGCGAGTCGCGGGAGTTTCAATGCTCTTGGTTTCGTTTTCACTGCTTTTAGAATTAAGGGAATCAACTTTATTCTCCCAACTGGATTGTGCAGTCTTCGCCGCGGATTCCAGCTACTTCTTGAGACCTTCCACCCTGATTTGTGTAGTTTCAAGCTTATCCTTCCCTGGTTATTATCAAGGGACGATGTTCTTATCGTGTTCACTTTACTGGTCGTTTCATTAGTATTGAGGAAAAGGGCAGTTCCGGCGTGGTTCTAATCTAGTTACAAATTTTTATCCCTGCACTATAGCCGTATACAAAAAGATATTTGTCTAGGATTACGGGTCCTATACAGCTAATGTAGGGTTTCACATCTGGGCCCAGACTTACAGTCACCACTATCAAAGCGAGCTGGCCGAATGATGACTCTATACGTTTTTGGACGCACCTGACAGCCACCTCACAATATTAGGACGGGCATCTATAGCATTGGTTTGATTCCTATTTGAGAGCCACACTTAGTTTGCATAAGTTGTGATATGACCAATTGTACTTACATTAGTTTTTAGTTTAGTATTCTGCTGTCTTGGTTCTTGCAAATCATGCAATTAATAAAATAAACCCTCTACGAATTTCTGAATAGTTTTGCTTATTCGAACCAGTTTGAATTCTAGATTGTTTACATTTGTTGAAATTCTATATACAAATTACCTATAAAACTTTCCTTCTTATTGCTGCCATTACTGCAATGCTCCTTTTAAAAGGGCACAGCATTAAGAAACACGGTGATATGGAGTAACAACTTATTAAAATCATCTGTGCGCCACAACTAGAAAAGAATATAAAATTCATACATTCTTCCTAGTCCTTCTTGTTTCTCTTTCACCTCCCCTACATTTTCTACTTCATATAATGATAAGACGACATAATGACGCACTCCAAGAACATTTGCATCTGAGTGAAATATAAATATATGATGAATACGGATGGGTTTTTGAAACGGGCTGTTCTCTACATATTCGCCGAATATAGTATATTTTATGAAGCTTCAAGTGACGACTACATTTGCATTTTCTTAACTTTTACACAAGAATATACGTCAACCAAGGTATAAGTACAGGACTAAGTTTTCGTGTACTTATAGTTATAATAATCGTAAAATGTGCTGCGGTTCATTTTATGATGTTGGTTTATATATAGTTCCGATACTGCTAGCACAAGTTCTATAAATTTGATTAGGAATCAAAACGCAATTGAGATATATTTGGAGAAATCAAAGATACAAATTAGTCGTGGTATCACAAATTTTACAAAAATTTTGCATGTTTACATAATTTTATCTTAAATTAAACCAAGTGTAGAGAGATGGGAATCATTTCAAGCGTCATCACTAAATACATTAATCTAGCATAGTAAATCCTGTACAAGAAACTAAGAGTGCACTAATTGTAAGTGCAAAGATTGGTTTATTTTGTAACTTCATAGAAATCCTAGACGCTGAACAGCTTCTGGAAAATCTGAAGTTTAGAGTTTTAAGTTAATGTATTTTACGATTTTCTGTAGGATTCGAATAACCAAAGTATCTGAAGAATCGGTTTTGAAAAGGTCGAATCTTCTTCGATATTGGCGCAATACTTCGTTTAAAAATGCCTTACAAAATAATTGGGAAATTTGTGGAACTGCTGGTGGGTTAATGGTATATCGCAGACAGTATAAGTGGTATGCAAAATTACAAGGTCACCTGTTATATCTTTTTTCGAATGCACTGAAACAGATTGCCAATCACTTACTTGATACCGGCTTCAAAAGTCTGCTAAAAGCGCGAAGTAAACCAAAACTTATCACGTGACTTGAGTAGATTGTATTGTGGATTATGTACTAGTCAACATAAAGCAGAAAATATTCAACTAATTTGTATCTCGATATTATCCGATGGTCATGTGGGAAGGCGTTTGTCCTTGGTGTGGAAAGCCCAAGTTTGCTAGTCGTAAGGAGTACCCTCCGAGAATCCGAAAGAATCCCACCAGTGATTTCTCCATTCTTTGTGACAATGCTGGAAACCTTGTTTTCTTAGGCCGTTTAAAACCTGTGTAAAAAATAGCAGGAAGCCAGATCTTGACTGTACGATGGATATGAAAATATTGGGAACTATTTCTAGGACAAATATTCTATAAATATCAATGAGGCGTGACTGAGGGCGTTGTTGTGGTACAAGATTAAAGAGGTGCGGGGGTCCTGAAATTGTAAACAATTCTGTATTTAAACTAAAAGATTCAATAAATGATACTTTTCTCTTAAAGAATTTTCGTGTTAACTTCATTTGTGGATATTCTGTACTTTTATTCTTAGTTTCTTGTATGGTAAACTTATTTATTCAACAAACGGAAGTCTTTATGAAGATTGGCTTTTTGTAGTAAAATCAAATAATAAGAATTTGTTTTCTCTTGTCAGCTCCATACGGGGACACAGTCTATATACATACGACGGCATAATGTCATTTATTATTCATATTCCAGACACATTGTTGAGGTTGGTGTTGGGAAATGGCAGTTTCTTTGAACTAATTTGGCATCCAGACTAAACGCTTTTTGTTAGCCGCTAGTATTGATGTGACCACTTGCTCCGCTCTTAAACATAGCTGCGAGTTTGAGCAGACTAATTACTTCCCAGATATCTGTTTAGGCTGAAAGTGGTGACAGATACATGCAATAATAACGTTGAACTAGCCGCAATTAAATATTGGGAGTAGCCTTTGCGATATTTATTTAACTTTATCCTAACGGGGTCTTTCTCGAAGCCATTAATGTTTCAAATACCCGAAAAATTGTGCAATGTTCTACCGTACCATCAAACAGTATCTATATCAAAATGACAATATATTTAGTTAGTATTTGACCTGAATTCCTTATATGAGAAAACCTACCTAAAAATGAATAACGACGTTATTGTTTTATGTTAATTAATAATGTCCCTAAGAAATAGAGGGAGTGGAATTTGATATATATGGCAAAATAGCTGCTGATGTAGAGCAGACTACTTTCCTTCCAGAAAATCTCAAAGTTAAAAGTCAATCAAAATACATTTTATTTTACAATACACCCCTATATCTCAAAACGTAAGACTTAATTCTTCCGCTTTTGTTCGTGGTTAATGACCTGAAAAATTTAATAGCGGTAATTTTGTAAAACGATTTCGACAGAAGCGTTAAAGCATTTGACAAGATTCTGGCACTGGGTGTCGGTGCCGAACAGTCTAAATTGACTAATCAATATTTCATCAAGAATGCACACAAACATAGGACGTGATCGTTTAGGTTTTCGGGTTCGTCGTAATCACCACGCCGTACCTACCGTTCAACCCGCTAGAGTCAACTCAAATTACCACAGCTCGTTAGATTCCGCCGTTCAATTATGATTTAATTCCATTCCGGCTTTCTGGTAGATTTAAAATTGAAATTTTCTGCGGCAAGTCGGTAATATAAACCTGCCGCCTTACAATAAGAAAGGTGAAGGGTTAATTCGATTGCCACATGCTGTATATTAAGAGCACAAGGAAATTACCTACATTTAAAATCCTATGATAGAAAATTTTCACGAAAGTATCGATGAGATATTAAATGCGGGCAATGTGCATACGCAATATGAATAATATGTCAAACAAAAGAATTCTTTTTACATTGTTTTAAGAACTTCAAACCCAATGCGGCACAATTGTTGTACATAAAACAAATCACGCTGCAAATGCAAATAATCAGAAATGATATTTCGTTTGTGAGTATTGTTTGAGTATTGAGTTTGTGAGATGAGTATCTGTCGGTATATACAATATATTGTGGCTGTCTTAACTTTTTCAAGAAAATGCCTACTAGTGATAACCTTACTTAACGTGATTTGACATTCCTAAGGTATGATGATCACCTGGGATAAATGTTGTTACAGTCACGGCCAAAGATATTGAACGGCGAGATGTCACCAAATGTTCGCCAGCTCAAGATCTCAGGCACAGGAGTTTTCGTTTCGCTTTGACAATGTATCTCATAATCTCACATTCGACGTTGTAAGGTTGTCATTATTGCCTTGACATTGGTAGTAATGACAATTTAATGAGAACCATGACCAAAAATTTCTCTAATTGTGGTAGGATCTTCATCGACTGAGTGGATTTAATAGTGATCGATTTACAGGAATTTACATTTTCTGTAGAAGGACAGTGGTAGTCGTTTCAACCAAAGGTGTTCTTGTTATGTACGAACTTGACAATAATTGCACGCAGTGCAGTCGCTCAAGATCAATTGCTACAATTACTGTCTACAGATAGGAAACAAATAATTTATTTGAGCAAGATAGACCAATTGCTTTACGAATTATCGTATAGCTCCTTTTATCTTATCATCAAAAATATTTGAAATTGTATAGAACATTATCAATACTCTGGGTAAATATGGGTATGATGAGTTATCTGTCCTTTTCACAATGTAATATTATATTACAGAGGACAAAGGACAGATGATTCATTATACCCATATTTACCCAGAGTATTGATAATGTTCTATACAATTTCAAATATTTTTGATGATAAGATAAAAGGAGCTATACGCTATACGCTATACATTATACCCCATATTTGCCCAGTTTAATTCAATGTGACACAGAATTGAGCAATGTGGTATTTAGGGACGAACGGCAACTCCGGTTGAAGATGTATGATGATCTGAGGAGAGTGAAAAGGCATCGTGAAGGGTAGCACTATACTGGGTTTCCTTTACAACGACAGGTGTATCGCATTGCAGATTTTATGGCTTGGGCAACACACATAGCCTAGACAACAATTATTTCTATTGAAAACAGAACTAAATATTCTAATTGTTATTAAAAGTTTTAACACCAGTGGGTACAAATGGGATAGGATCGGAAGGAGATTGGGCGATGTAATCGTTTTTGCAAACTTTGGCATTTTCGAAAGACAAAATTCAAGTTACTTAGGATGAATTATCCGGAAGCCATGCGACATCTTCAGACATCTTCATGATCGAAATTGTCAAACGCATTATTCCTTCGCCTATTTTTTATTATTCCAGCGATAATTTCATACAGGAGAGGCAAATCCCTATTGACACAAACTCAATTAACTTAATTTTCTTTTTCAAATCATACCGTCTTCTATTATACGCAAGAAAGTTGTGCAGAATCTTTATGCAAATGGGGCCATTTATTTAACTAAGGTCTGTGGAAATTGCAAATTTCGTGTGTCTGTCATATGTCTCCTTTTATTACTTTTTACGTGTGAAGCTTTTATTCCATTGTGAACTGTAGAAGACGTCTTTCAAATGTTGTCAGAACCGGAATGCGAGCACTTAAGGAAATAACTTCAATTACGTTTTGCGAAAATTCTTGTACGTCGTTCGCAGTCATCTACAAGAAAGATACGCGCTGAATTTTTATTTTACATCTATACGAGGTGGGTAAATAAAGTAATGAGACTGGTAGCGTAGTGCTCAAACAAGCAATACAGGTGAAGCGGGATTTGGAGGAGAGGCAAGTGAAGATGTGATACGCCATCAGTGCGAGTTGGGGCTCGTTCAAGTAACGTTGTTTGTTCGTAGCAATTGTTTTAATGAAGCATGTTTTATTTGTGCGTTCTGACAATGAGTAAGACGAATTACAAGCAACGGTATGCGATCAGGCAACTAAGCGCCAGAGCACGGAATGGCACACTCCAAGCTCTCCAAAGCCAGGAAAAGGCAAGCATGAGGCAGTTAAAGATCAAAAACATTCTGATTTGCTTTTTGACCAAATTTTTGACCAAAAATCAGGCTAGTGCCGCCGTAGTTGTTTGTTGATTCACGTTAAAGATTTTTTGAAATGTTGATTTCACAAAATATCGGTTCTATCAATTTTTTGGAGAGGAGAAAAATTAGGTGAATAAGTTTGTCAACGTATGTATACTCAATAAAACTTCTGGTACGTTACCTCTTCCTCAATAAAAAGTCTCAAAATCAATTCTTACTTGTTTCAGTGCGACCTATTTTACCTAACCAAAACTGAATCCACCGAAAAATCAATTATTTTGTTTTTATGTGAAATCAAATTGGACATTTCTCTTTTCTAATTTATATATTTTTACAAGAGCTTGTTAGAATGTAAGTAATATAATATATATAATAATAATGTTAGCACTTGTTTTCGTCAAATATATGTTTGGAATTATAAGCTGTAAATAGCATTTACACAGTTGTAATTGATATTATGCATTTTGTCACAATTGCGATCTTATACGCAACGCGAAGAACGATCGTAAATAATTAAATACTATCCTTCCTCTCAAAGTGCATGCCAAATAGCAATAGTGGAACGATTTTTATTTTCATTCCTTAATTACAACTAGTTACAACAAATCAAACGACATTAAACGTGTTCAATTCAACTAATTTCAGAGGAACAAATGTTCCGAAACGCGCATTCTCGAGAATTGGCAAGAGGAATAAACGTCTACTGTATCCAAGATAATGAAGAACAGCATGGAGATCATTGAAACGGCAAGAGTTACGAAATCGGTTAAATGCAGAGCTAAGAGAATACATACATAACCCAAACAAATCTCAAATATCTGGCTGGACTTTAGAGATATTAAAAAAAATTGAATTTTGCTATTTTAGACTTAATTTTTTGCCGATGTTATTATAGGTGATATCTCAGATTTGATAAAAGAGTGGATGACGTATTATCGTTGAGTAGTGTAAACCGGACTCACGTTGTCACTTCTACGAATTTTATTATTATAGTATTACATTATATTTATAGTAGTTGATAACTTATCAATGATAAGTCATCAACTACTTAATGATAACGCGTCGTCCACTTTTTTATCAAACCTTAGTGATATCCAAAAATAATAACGCTTTGGTGTTGACACTTTCTATTCTCTGTAACATAGTGTGGAGAAAGATTTTGAAGTTTGTTTTTTTAAGATAACAATTAATTACGTTAATTTCTTTAGGGGACCGATAAACAATGAACGCTGTTCTCGGATAGAACCTTTTATTACAAAACCAATGATATAAAGCGATTTACATTGGGTTTTAGTCATTAAGTTTTGCACAAAGTATGTGGTGAGAATAATACATATAGTAATACAAAAGGATATAAAAATCTAACTAAGTAAAAGAAAAAAACTATAATGAATCTTCAAACAAATCGCCATTATTTGCTAAACTGAAATACTCCCTTCTTCCAATTGATTCCAGAACAGCCTTTAGAATCTGTGATACGCCTCTGGCAAAAGCTGTTGAATTTACCTTCGCAATTCTTGACAGTTACGAAATTTCCTTTATAAATTAGATCTTTTATGTAGCCAATCTATTTTTCTGGAAACTTCCAAGTACTCACAAACTGGTCTTGCATTATGTGTTAGGGCACCATACTGCTGAAACCAGTAGTCTTGCAACATGTCAAGCGGTAGGTCCTCTAAAGCCTCTTCCATTCAAGCGAGAATAATTTAATCTATAATTTTTATTACTGACAACACTGTCCCCGGTAATTCTAGAAAACCAACTAATTCGCTGCTTGGAAAGCTAGCGAGTTAAAATTTTCATATTTAGGTCATCGCTTTTGAGACCAGTTGTTTGAGAATGTAATTTTAATTGTATTAATATTTTCTAACGACATGGTTTATCATATTTTTGCTGGCATTATTGTTACTCTAGCATATTTATATGTTTAGTTCGACTGAAAATTGATGAATAAACTGATTGTGCTGTTCCAACCTTGCATAAACAAAATATACTTTCCATTAAAGTTTCATTCTAAATAAATTCAGACTTTCCTCTTATACTTTTCTGTAGTACAGACGAAGATTTATAAAGTCTCTTGTGCACAATGCTTTCATGGCACTTGTGCTGCGAATGAAAAGTTTGCACTGATACATAACTTATAGTACCGTGTACTTTAAACATGGTTGCAAAGATACAAGCATGTAGTACGTATGTACATATGTACTTACATTCCCATATCGACTGTATTTCCTTTAGTGACTGCGATTTCTATACAATACAACCAGTGCATTTCATCGATTTTACAACAACGTGTAAGAGTATTTCAGTCGACCGAATTATCAATCTGGCTGAACTCCCAGTTCGCTTAACGCTGTAGTTAATCCATTGTTTCGTGCACTTTATTCGCTTGTCTATAAACAGCAGCAACACCGACATAACATTCTAATACTCTTGTCTACAAGAACTCCATCAAGTGTGAATAATTGCATTTAATGCCTAGTACACTGGTATGTAAGGGTATTTAAATATTGAATGTAAGTCCATGATGGTTAGTGGCTAATTAATCCACATATACCACAGAGTTATTCACCTGAACGAGTAGTCTGAGTTTTTAAGTATTTAGAACTTCCTTGAATACTTAACACAGGAGTTGTCGCACATACGGATTGAAAATCAATCATCGCTTATATCATCGTGTTAGTGCCACACACAACTAATTTCCACTATTTTCTTTTGTAGTTAGGAAGTTTAGGTATCTGCAAGTTTCTTGCGTTAGAGGTACATATTTGATAATATATACTCTGTGAAAATGGTTTAAAAAATTGGAAATAAACTACTTTACATACAATAACCACCAACTTGTAACCATCCGGACTAAAGATATTTCTCATATTTGATATTAAAGCTGATATAATGGTAAATACTAAATATTGGATTTGAATATATGCACCTATTTATATTGAAAAGTTGTTGCAAATGTTCGAAGTAATTCACATTATCTTTATTACAAATCGTCGGATTATATATAATTCTTGTTTATGTTTAAGGTTTGCGCAAATCTTCGGTAGTCTAAATGTCATTAATATTCACCGGTAAAAGTTTCTCGCATTCGTTTGAAAAATTGCGTTTACAAATTCCTGTTGTTTCCTAAGCATTGACCTAGCTTTCCAATGTGGGTGTATTTTATTGCAATTATTTATTCTTGGAGTTCTTGGATCTAAGCGACAAGATTAAGAAACAAGTTTTATGCGAATAAGAGAGCAAATAAATTAAAAAAGTTTCAAAGTAATAGCTTCATTTCAGTAGCTATTATTATTGAACCGCACTGTTTTCTTCTTGGTGAAGATCCATAATAATAATCAATAAAACACGTAGAGTAAAAACACGCTATATTTACCAAAACAAAATGTGAAGTCCGTTTCACCGACACAGTGGCTTTGTTAGACTATACCATAAAATTGTGTCATAAAGTGTAACCAAACTATGAAAGAGTTTACCTAGGTATGTAAGAGATAATGACAAAATTACTGACTTGTATATGCTTAAGCTTTGAATAGAAAATAGACGAATTTTTACTTTGTATATACCACATATACCACAAAGTAACGGCTGAAATTATGAATTGCTTAAGCTTTCTTAAGTATAGCTTTTGTAACGACAATAAATGAGTTAATAGTTAGATTTTCAGAACGTTCACACACGTTCTCGGAATACCTTCATTATTTTTGTGTTTCTTCACTGATGGTGGGTTGGAAAAATAACACATTGTCTTTTGGTTCAGATACGTGGATTATATACTACTGTGCTTCGATGGAGCGCAACGCCAATGAACTATTCTTTTCGATTTCATTAATTCTTTGCATAACACGATTGCATTTACCATGGAACTACATAGAACTAATAATAGTATAAACTTCTTAGATGTAACTATTAGTAAAATCAATAACACGCTATATTTGGCCATCTTCCACAAAGTTTCTCACACAGATATTAGCTATTCAGTATTCCTCAGATCATCCTATCCAACACAAATTAGCATCTTTTCATAGTGTGTTGCACAGATTGGCATATCACCTACTCTTCCAAGACACTTTTATAAGAGAATTGAACTTAATTGAATAGATTGCTTTCAATAATAACTACAATAAAGATTTAATCAAATGCTAACAAAACAAGTGTACCATAAAACTATTTCAATGGTATATCAGTCAGTTAGAACAAATAAAGTTACCAAATTCATATCCTTGACTTATTTAAACAAACTAAATACTGAAATTTCAAAGTATTTAAATACCCTTAAAATCACTGCTGCTTCTAAAACAAATAACAATTTACGTAAACACGGAAAATAAAACTTGTAGTAATAAGAAATCAGGTATCTATAAATTCACTTACGACTGCGGTATGATGTACTTGGGGGCCACGCATTTCAGAACATTATTGCTGTTTTAAAAATAGAAAACAAGAATCTACTTTTTCAAATCATTTATTAGAATTCAAGCATAACTTTAATCACGATTTCCAAATTTTAGAAAACAAAGGTAAGAATTTGAACACCCTTGAATGTTTAGAAATTAACAAATTAAAGAATACACAACTTTTACTTAATGACGAAATAGATATTAATAATTCACCATTACTAAACATGTGAACAAATCAGTAACTTTGTCATTATTTTTTACATATCTAGGTACACTCTTTCATAGTTTTATGACACTTTCTTTTCATTACAACAGTTTTTGTAAATCGAACAACTTACCCAAAAAGGATATTTATGGTTGGCTTTTATAATTTTGATAGTCTCTTTTGCACTTTTCTTGGAAGTCATTATTGTATAATTAATGTAATTGGTATATATTCAGTTGTTATCTGTGTAATACAGTTAGTTTGAAATGGAAATGAACGTTACATTTTTTTGTTAAATGTAAGTGTTTTTACTCAACGAGTTTTACTTATTTGTTATTATTATTTCGACATCGAGTTTGTACAGTAACACCTCATCATTAGTAGATGTTAGATGTGACAAATTAATGATTGCAGTATCAACAAAATATTGCAAAAATCTATGTGCTCGCACTGAAGTGTTTCTACTTCTAATTAAGGACCACACCTGATGTAGCTTGAATAGTATCTAGAAGAATTTTTGCGAGTAATCATTCAAAAGCATAGGAGAGTATTAAAATCTCATTGAAAGCGTAATCTCAGTCCTTCACAAACAACCCGCGTTGGCTTATATATTTGAAGTAAAGGAGCTGTGTTGTCAAAGGACTAAGCTCCCATCCTATAAGCTTGGGCTGTATGTTAATGAAACATTCCACAACGGAGCTTGAAATGCAATGCACATACAGACATCTGAATAATGCTAGTATGTTAGGTATTAAATTTACACTATACTTTTATGTGTATTGAACTATATTAAGTCACTGTGCTAAATACAATAGTTTGTTAAAAAGCACTCTAAATTCAATGTGATTGTAAGTAACGACTGTCTAGATTTTCCTTTCTTAAGTAAAGAAAACGTTACAAATGTTCCTATTTAAACTCGATGATTTCATTTCTTAAAGCTAATACACACGAATATTTCATTTAAAATTGCTTATAGGAACAAATTAGAATTTAAAAACTGACTTATCTGTTTCGAGATAATTATGTAAATAAGGGAGGACTTCCTATAAAGAGGTTGCTAGAATAGCTCTCTCTCTCGAAGTAGACCTTAATGCATTGGAGAAGTACATTACGGAATTACCGCGGCTGAAATTCTCCTGCGCTTATCTGATCTTCGCCAGTTCTATATAACAATGCACGATACGGATCGCACCCACCACGGTTTAATACGTCCTTCCGTTGAATAACCGTTAAGACCACCGCGTTCATTACTTATTAAATTCCTCACTTTCTGTGCAGGATAGCATTTCAAACAAGATCTGAGCTTCTGCCCCTTCTGCGAACAATATCGCGTACACGCAGTAATGTAAATTATTTATTGTATTTCTGCCGCAAAACGGATTGAGTGAAATCGTAGAGAAATTTGCATTTAGATTACTCAAAGTCTCTTGTTTCACGGCAATTAATTGGATTTTGGTGGTTGTCTACACGTATACGCATATTGTTTGAATGATCATCTTCCTTCCCTTGATGGATTTACGTTTAAAATAATTGAATTCCTTTCCTAATATCTAGTTGTAATGGAAACATAAAACTATGGTCTAATTTGATTTTGCAACGCGTATGTTTAAAACTATATATACGTTCCTTGCTCATTTCCATTGTTGCTTAAAAGTTGAATTATGCGCAAGGATAGTTTTCAAAATATATGCAGTCGAACAGAAAACCCAACAAATACTTGATCTACCAACATGTCGAAGATTGTTGAAAGGATAGGGATAAAAGTTTACGATATATTCGCCGCGCACTCCGAGCTAATGGAAAAATATTCCAATGTATTTGAAACGGAAGTACACATTCGAGTATATGTCGATTTATATCAACATATACCCGAAATGAAATTAAATGACCCAGGAAATTTTCATCGTGACTGATAAACCAACCAGCTATTCAGATATTTCTCTTTCACAAGTTTAATATTATGGACAAGAATAATTAGGTGATCTATTGCTAACAAGGGAGCACCGCTAACCCGGACTCCCCAAACAAAATTGAAATTTTATGGATTTGTAATCTAAGATTATTGCATTTATTCTTATCGGCGAAATCTCCCATTTATGAAGTCGATGGCGTTCTAGTAAAAATACTATGTTTTGAAATTTGTGCAAATATCGCTAAAACTATTGGAGATATCAAACAAGAAGTCAAGACGACTTCTGAAGTGTTTGAAAAGCACCAAGAGACAACGTAGTCGCCGTTTAAAAAATTATTAATTTTAATGGACAAGTAATTCCTACCCTACCCCATTTGAAATGGAAATTGCGCTGTCCTTTAGTGCTTTTCAATAAATTAAGAACTATTTCTTAATACCTCCAATAGTTTCCGAGATATTAGCATAAATATAAAGAAGTAGTAATTTCATTACAGCGTCCTCCATTCCACAAATGGGGGATTCCGGCGATAAGAATAAGTGCAATTAGACTCCTCTAAAAATGCCCAAAATTCCAATTATTTTAGAGAGTTCGGGTGGTCGGAGTTCGTTTGTAAGTACAAAATCATGGTGGAATTGAAAGCAGCTAGCTAACAACACCATTTACGGAACCAGAACCTTTCCCATGGATCTCCTTTCTCTGGAAGTTGCAAGCAAGAGGAATAAGTTAAATAATCAAAAAATTCTGAAATAGGCTATTGGAACCAAAGAGAGCCGTCGAAGTTACAGCCGAAAAAGATATAACTTAGTCAGCTGAAAATCCCAGTTGGTTTTGCCGGGGACATTATAAAGTAATCGTTCACCAAAATAAATAAAATGGAACTGGTAGTAACAGATGCGGGTTTTATATGAAATCACTGGAAGCTCCTAACCGATGGTGAAAATTTTTACCGTGTAAATGCCAAAAACAAAAACATACAACTTTCATATTCTCTTAAGATTCTATAAATTTTGTATCCAAGTTGAAAAAGTACTGTAGCATTAACCGATATCATCACAACAGCTCCCTCCCAATCCACTATTACAATTGACATCACTGCTACGTATCTCTAGGAATCTGTCAGATTGGTGAGAAGTACCTATACAGAGGATGCATTTTATTGGGCGCGCCTTATTCTCAAATCAGTCATGTGAACTTAAATAAATTAATTATTTAAGCTCCTTCAAAACCATATGTATTTCTACTTTACCTTCTATCGAGAACTAGAATAGTTTCAGGATTACGTAAGTAATTATAAACTACTTTCGTGAAATCTGAGAACGCCGTTTGAAAGTGAAGGAATCAGCAGTAATGTCTGATTGTGAGGGTAGTTTAATCATCGACTTTATAGAGCGCAATACAACTGTCAACAGCACATATTACGCGTCTTCGTTACCTCTAAATAAATATAATAAGTAATTAATAACAATTCACTACAAATATATCAGCTTTTTAATAAACCTCACAAGTATGTATATCAGATAATGGAATTAATCCGCCCTCAAGTTATAGTATTTCTTGACGTAATCATCATTCATAACCGTTTAGAAACAAAAAATACATTTACTTGACAAATGCATATAAACCGGTTCTGTTGAATTGCGAAATTACTGTTGACCCACTGAAACCTCTATTTCAGAGGATGTGTTACACGCGTGATTATGGTCTAAGTCTGAACTTCGTTTTAACACGACGTAAGTTTGTCAGAAAGTTCGCTTTACATTTAGGAGAATGCAGTAATCGATAGAATCGCACGAAAGTGCTTTCGGAAATTCGCGCCAGAGGAACAAAGAATATCTAAACATAACAGTTCAAGTAAATGGAAAGTTATTTTTACAAAACCTTGCTCCAACTTTTAATGTAAATAGGGAGAAAATAGAGATTATGGAGATGGGCGCTACAAGCTTAGTTAGCTGAAAATTAATTGTAACGGTTGATCATTCGTTCACTTCCTTCCCGATATATGCTTAATCCTTTTCTGGTTTTTGCAGTGAAATTTTGATTATATACATGAATTATGAAAGATTTCTTTGTTATCCAAACTTGCAAGACATATTAAATATCCTACAGAGCCTGTTTATATTTAATGTACTACTTATGTACATATATAGCGATTCGTGTTGAATACTTTCATATTGGAAAATTAATAAAAACAGATATATTTTAATCATTAATTCAAAAGAGTCCAAGGATAATGTTAGTTAGGATTGCGCAACGAAATTATGATATTAAATTAAAAATTCGCACACGTCGTCTATATTTCACATAATTTATATGTTGGGACCGCATTCTTAAATATAAAGTGGTTCCAAACAAAAAGTGCAGCTCACTGATATTAACATCTATATGCTGATCGTTTTGAACATCTGTCTTCAAATATTTGAATCGAATATGTAATTGATTAATGATATTTGAGAAAGAAAAAGGTATAAGCATTATATCGACAGAAATAATTGATGTGACGTGAATTAAGTACTTCTTCAATATCTTTAAATATTCACAGCATTCTCTCTAAAATCTTCTTTAACGAATCACGGACACAGTGTCGTTTGTGAGATGAAATGTACCCATTTAGCCAATTCTCACGAGTTACGTTTTCTTGTTCTTTGTGTTGGTGATGCTGTGAATGTGATTACTTTGTGGTCGAAATGCGTATGTGCAGTTTTCCAAAGAATCGGTGCGGTAGAAATAGGGATTAATTATTTCAGTTTTAAATCACATACATTTGGGAAAACAATGAAACAGAGTTTGCAGTTATGGGCAAGGAAGATTAGTACATTGGGTGTTGTTTCTATTGTGTGTAGATCATCTGATATTTTAGCAAAAAAAAATGCCGATAAAACTTTAGCTTCTTTTACGGTGGCTGAAAAAGGTAAAAGGTAATTATAATGCATTTCCTTAGGAAAACAATAAATGGTAGACGTTAATAGTATATAATAAATGAGTCCCATATATGACAAGAATCATTTAATATTCAAAGAAATTATAGACTATCATGCAACAGTAATAATTGGTTCAGAGCAGAATTAAAACTTAAATAGCGGAAATTTTTTAAAATTAAGTCGGTAGCCGATTGAAATTTATATGTCTGCAAGGCATGAAATCGTAAACTTGGTTGAAAATACAAGGAATAAACATTTTATCAGGTAATTAGAGTATTCACAAAATAATCCAAAGCAAATGTTGACAGTTCTTAATAATGTTGTTTATGGGCAAGAAAATACTAAAAATTACAATTTAATGAAGTGGAAGTAACAGATGATTAACAACTAGCAAATTAATGTAATCAATAGTTTGGCTAACAGTATAAAAGAATTTAATACAAGTATTCCAGGAGCCAAAGCTTTAAATAACCTTGGTAGAACAAACATTTGCGATTAATTCAATATTTTCCGGGAGTTATATAAAAAAATAATTTCTGCGTTTAAACTGCCAGCGCTGGAACGTCTTCCGTCGCGTTGAACATCCTACGTAGACCTCTTCAGTAGAAGATTCTAGTTCGCTTTTTTCATTCCCAAATCCTTCGCATAATTTTGCCTGTAGCAATTCTATTAAATGGTTGTGGTTCGAAAAACTGGCGCAGACTCATTTCTAGAGACGTTGTGTGTTGGTATTGGTCACCTGCCTAAGGGATTGTTTGCAGTTCCAGGCAGGCTTCGAATGATTTAAGATCCTTTAACACTACCTGGCTGTTTGCACAAGCCCAAATTATTGCCAAACTGCTAGCTCATAAGAAACCGCACTCTGAGGACATTTCCTCGCTGCGGACATACTTGTGGACTCATTGTCAATCGACGTTGTCAACTTCTGAGCATGAATTGTATCCATCGCGGTGTTCCAGGACTAATGCTTTTGTGATGGATGGCTTTTGCTATGGATTTAAGCGAAATATCATCACTTCTCTTCTTATGAAGCTATCTAATTTATGAACTAAAGGAAACCAATACTGGGTTTGTCCACTGAATTGGTAAATTGGTTTTATATAAATAGTTTACTGCTCTCAAGAAAATACTTGCGTTGTAATTATATTAGTGTATGTTCCATGGAACTGAAGTTTTACAGGTCATTACAGAGCATACTTTAATTCAGCTAAACTTGAACCAAAGTTGTCGCAACTATTGTTTGTGCTTAATTAATCACACCTGAGTGATACTCAATCACATATTATGTATTTTCCGTTGCTTTTGATGTGAACTTTTTGATAGAAAATGAAATTAAAGCGTTATCGAATATATGTCTTATTCAAAAATATCTAAAAACTTTAAGACAACTATATACTCTTATTGTCACCTTGATAACATGTATTAACTACCAGAACCGGATGTAATACTTTTTGTCCGAAACGGTATTGCATGCAAGTATAATTGCTGTCATGTACGTTATTTAGAGCAAAGTTATTATACAAATATAGATACATATTTCCACAATTATTTATCTATTAATATTTCACGAATAAAACAACTGCGAGGGAGTAATTTATAAAATTGCTTCACCAATAACATTTAATACTCCCAATAAATTGCAGATAAAATAAATATTCGTGTTAATAAAACGTAAACGTTAGCAGTTAATATGATGTAATATAATACATTATTTGCAAAATGTTCTCAAATTACAGGTTCCCCGATGACATCGACACTAAGTGACTACTTAGGCGAGTGGGTAATAACCCCCGGGAGCACTAGTTTCACAAGAATATTAAGACATAAAAATACTAACAGGAAGATTTCATTCATTCTAATTCTTTTAGAATGCGACCTTGCGCGAGGAAATAACTGTGTCAATTAGAACACGCGAAGTTGGCGTGTTAACACTAAAATACCAGGCATTGATGTTTTTAGTATTTGAATATTAGTATGTGAATTAGGATGGATGATAACAATTGTTAGTGATTACAGCCCTTACAGTGACCCCTATTTTATTATTATTACTTTATTCGCATGCGGCCCATGCGGATAAAATTAGTTTACAGTGATAAACAAATTAGTGACGAAGATCATTGATTTCTTAACTTATTTTCAAACTTCATTTCTATGTTTATAATAAATAAACAAATGAGTAAAAGTAATGTTTCTGACTGTTTTTAAGTCCGGATTCAGATTTGAGATTCTTCCGCTATAAAACTACGTATGGTCGATTTTAAATGAAAAAATTAAAAATGTACGTCCTCAACTTTGTGATTTTTTTCCACATTGAAATTGCGCCTGCTAAATTTCGCCATCGGTACATAAAATTATTGAAGTTTAGCAGGAGCTTCTTTTCATATTTATGTCGATGATATTTATATTCCAAAATGGTGGCTCTAATGTAAAGAAACCACAAAAATATAAGTATATTTTTACTATTATTTCATATTTTTCAATGACAGCTTTTTGTGAGTTTAAACGGCAGTTACTAAATTATTTTAGACATTAAATTAATAAATTTGCTCTATTTCATTATATTAACCTATTTTAGTAGTTATTCGTAATATTGACTATTATAATATAGTAATACTCAAATGGTTAATTACCATTAGAAAATTTATCATTAATTACAATTCAATATATCAAAATTTACAGTAAATGTTGGGGTTATAGATGTTTATCTTCAAATGACATTCGGTTTATTTTTGGGTTCTATTTATACCTTTTCGATACCACGCACACCACATTTTAATTTTTATTACCCTACGGGTGTTGGCTTCCAAAGGCAGCCAAAGACGTTTAATGGGAGAAAAATATGTAACTGAATTAACTGAAATTAACTGAATTCTCAGTACACTATACATAGTGTAGATAATACTATATTTGCGGTGATAAAAAGTCGTAAAATGTTGACTAAAGATGTTAGAATATAAGGTTCAATAGAAAAAGCATGTATGATGATAATGAAGCATGTATCAAAAATCATCTCAAAGAACATGAAATTTTACCGAGTCTATCGTCTCTAGATTCTACGGGGAATGGCATGGTAATAATGTTTGGAATAGAAATGTCATTAACCTTCCTATACTCACGTCAAAATGAAAGACGTATACTATACTATATAAATCGGCCTCACAAACCGTATGCGTGAGTATAGGAAGGTTAACATGAATATAACAGAAACCTGCTAAATTTCAGTAATCTTGTGCAGCGAGATCGAGACTTTTTATTTTTGTACAATGTCAGTGTGGAAAATCATAAAAGTTGAAAGTGTACAAGAGTTGTTTTAATTTTTCGTTTAAAATCCGTCATATTTAATTTTCTGCCAGAAAAATCGCAAGTCTAAGCCCGACTTCCAACAAAGCACATCCAAAGGCAATACTTTTATTCATTTATTTCTCTATTATCAACATGGAAATGAAATTCGAAAACGGATTAAAAAATCAACGAGCTTCGACGTCAGTGGCTTAATATAATGATAGTAATTGTAAGATAAATCAAAAAATGGGAACATAAAAGTTCATTTATTTAAGTACTCAAATCTTATAAATATTTAAGAAGGTAATAAGAAAGCTTTTCATTGAATATAACGTGCCATAGAGTTAACAAATAAGTAAATTTTAAATAGGCGTAATGCTTTTAGGATATCTCTTCAGGAAATTATCCTCGGTTACTTACTTTTATAAAATTAAATGAATTGAGTGTCCCCCCAATTAAACCACTGTTGACTTGAAGGAGGAAAATACAAATATAAAACAAGTCAGTAACTACGCAGTTTCGCGCTTTGCGTAAACTTTGGTATTAAGAAGTTCGGCTCTTAGTGATTCCTTCCCCTTTGCGTTGCTAAACGAAAAGTTGATTAGAGTGAACAAGTCTAAACCTATAAAAATATATTTGTTTGCGGCGAGCTACTTTTCGTTTGTCCAAATATCGTGCGAATATTTTCACGTTTTTCCTTCTGCTTTCTCTCTCTTTCTTACGAGTATCGATTGCTGTCTCTGATTATATTAGAAATACAGAAAGAAAAGTTGGGCTTGATGTCTTTTGGTTATGCGTGAAATACATCAAACGTAAAGCTTCTTAAGCTATAAAGCGAAAAAATCGTAGAATACACATTAAAGATTTCTTTCCCTGTATATACATATTGATTTTGTGATTGGAAATATAAATGGTTCGAATAACATAATTTAGGGAAAGCAAACATTGAGGAAAGGGAATTAAACAAATATAAAACGATGCCTTTTAACGTTATCGACGGTATTAATTTCGAATGTTAAGGAACGATATCATTATGAGAGCAAATAGAAACTCTTGTGGAAATGTTAGAAATATAATTATTGAATTATTAAGCTCTTATATTTATTTCAAATAGACATAATATATTAGGCGTATATTTGGATCGATACATGGATTATTAAATTCAGTGTAGGTACTAGGTAATTTACAATTATTTTGATGTATTTGCATATCTTATCTGTTTTAATTCCTGTTTACTATATTTTCTTCCTAAGAAGTCCTTTAGAACTTTTCGACGAGTATAAATTCAATTTCCTGATTTATATACATATGTATGTAATTGCCACAATTACAGTATCTTCGTATAATTTATCCTCATCAATCAGTTAGTAGAAAACCTGCTCCACAGAGGACAAGCATTTAGTGGTTAAGATACGTGCTTGGGATTTCTCAACATCGGTGTGGTAAAGATGTGAGCTGATTTAAATAAGGAACTTACTTAATTTTGAAATCTACGTGTCGATGTGAGATTGATATAGTTATGATAACTAGTGTGTTTGTGTTTTGTTCCATACCTCCTTCTATTCGAATCTGTATTGTGCCGATTTTCTGCTTCTGTCTTGTCACTTAACTTTTCTTATAATTCTTCTCACTTGTTATTTCCATGTTTCTAGAAGGTTCCCTTTTTCTCTTTCCAATTTCTGTTCCTTCATATGCCTATTGCTAATCTATTTTAGTCCATTTTCTGGATATGTTTCATCCACATTAATTGATCTTGATACATTATATCTACTGGTATCAGATATCTTTGATTGCTTCCTAAAGACCTCATTTCTAATCTTCTTTATTCTCGTCCACCTTTGCATTTGCTCTAAAAGTATCATCTTAGTCTTAGCTAATTTATTTTTTGTTAATATTCAGCTCTCACCAGCGAAGTTTCATTATTCTTCTAGCTACTTCTAACTCCATTACTTTTCTTTCAGAGGAAATTAGTTTTAATGCGGGTAAACAGCCTTGTCTTTTAAAAGATTCTAGCATAAATTTGTGTATGCTCGTACAATGCTCACCGATATACGCGCATATACGAATTAACGCTGCCCTTGTAATCGCCCTCCCAAAACGTCATCACAGGAGGCCGTTAACATAAACAAACCTAAAATTATACGCCATATGATTTCGTTCCTTCATAATTTCGATCATTTCAAGCATACACAAGACAAACATTATAAACACACACGTAAAAGTTATTCCTTCGTTCTATTCTTGTTCCATTATTAACGGGGGAAATGACATAAGACAGCCTATTAAGCCTTATTGATTTTTGGGGATAGCCTACATTTTGCCACATTGATTTTATGCGACGCTCCCCATTTCCAAATTCTAATTTACTGCATATGTATTAGCCGCGATGTAACGCAATCTAATCCCAAGCGGTAACACTTGTTGCTCGCGATTCGGCCCTAGTTGGAATAAATTATTCAAATCAGAGTTGCGATGTGCGAAATACCCTGTTTTTATTAAATTATTAAAATACGCACAAGCACCTGCATAAATGTAGGTATGCTCCTTGCCTATGGTTTGACATAGCACCTCAAAGTAAAATTAAAATTGTATTGCAAAAAGCCAAATGTAGCAACATTTCCATTATAAATTTTAAGTAATTTAAATTTTGCAATGGATTTCCCATTGCAATTGCCCTCCAAACACTGTCATTTTTTACAAGCAATTAAGTTTTATGTTCCAGCTAATAGTCAAGTTCTTTGTTAAAATTTAACAAACTGAATTCGGGGCAAATGTTCTTTTGAAAATCAACGTTTCGTATAATTACAGCACTGGAGTAAAGTGCCGTTGATGATATTAGGCGAATTACCCCTTTTCAGCTTGCGATTCTGAAATTTATTATATAACCTTTGAGCGTAATTAGATGAAAAATCCATCCCAGTGTTGGCGGGCTTTTTGTGGTGGAATTGATTACGTCAGCTAAGTTAAGACTAAATTGAAATGACAATTAAACAATTATATGTACAAAGTGATATACCCATACATATCTATTATAATTCACTAATTGCAGCAACTGTACATTGATCATACAAACACGAACCCACAGCCAGTTGATTCGTCTTCCACTTCTTTCAGTTTTGTAGTGACAAATGTAACCACCATATCAGACTTTTATCAAATAGGTATTACTATGTGATTATTAGTGCTGCGTTTATTTCACTTTCTTTTGGCGAACATATTTTTATCTATTTGAATTCCTTTCAAAAGTTTATATAATTTCTTTAACCATTAGCTGTGTTTCATCCCAAATTATCTATTTTTCGGCACGCCAGTTCGTCTTCGCAATATAATTAATGTTGGTTCTCAATAATTTTGCAGATTTCACTAATGTCATGGTGCTATAGAAGGTACCTTGAGAGAAAGGGAAACCTTTGGAACATTTTAAGTAATGATGCTGTCAATCACTTTACCTTGTTCTTTCTTAAGAATTCCAATAGTTATATCCTAAGGGTAAAACTTTAACTTTCGCTTTATATTTTTGGATCCCACAACTTTATGGCATCGTAAATGACCTCGGTCCATGATAGCGTGTGCTGGAGGATTCTTGCGTGACTTTTGTCTCTCTCGCAGTAAACTACCGGTAGAAAGTTATTTCGTTTTACTGTAAATAAAATAAATATATGATACAAGGATTTTATTCATCGAACTAAATTTAATTAAGTAGTATGATTTGTTGGCATCTGTGTACCAAGAGTTCAATTCCACGCTGATACCTTTCAACCGGCTTCGAGGCAAAGAAATCACGGCACTCCTTATCGATGTATTGATATTATTGAACCAGCATCAGTGCAAAAATCGAACGAAGTTCCCAGTACCAAACTGGTAACCGTATGTTGAAAGTTACATGCAAGTTTGGCGAATTCATCGACAGCTTCGAGTTTGTGAAGTTTTGCCTTGATCGATCGGGCAGCGTGTACTTTAGTGTTGTCATCTTGCAGGAGTAGCACGCTTTCTGTTGACCAATGCTGTGTGCAGAGTCCCCACAGTCATAATTCTGTGCCAAAATCCGATACTTTGAGGGTTGGGACACAATTACTTGTGCACGTTGACTCACTGCTACTGCTACAATGTCAATTCATAGAGAATTTGTCTACAACATCTCAGAGAAAAGACTACGTTACTGATCCAGTGATGGTAGTTTGGGTAGGGCAAATGTTCTGCCGCTAATCTATGGAAGTTGGAGTTGGATTGGTGTTACTTATTGACAACAGAAAATCCTATAGATTTTGGTTTATCCTCAAAGCTAGTATCATCTTCCTTGAGGCGCTTAAATCACTTGTGCGTTTGCTCTATTTCTTTAGTCGCTGCTCTTGCATTAAACCTTTTTTCGAGAGAACCCAAAATAACACGAATTCTTTATTTCTCATCTGCCATTGTTCCGTAGACAAAGTATACCCACGTGAGTAAAATCATTCAATAAACCATTCAAATTGATCGAGTCATTAAACTGTTCTTCCAAATGAGTGTGAGTTGTAGGAATTGGTTTACATGTAATCCTAAGGTACGGTTTTTCATATCAGAAGACCAAAAGTAGGAAAAGGCATTTCACTCAACCTAATAGTTGTAATGGATACTAAGATTGGATCTTTTAATACCCTCGAAACTGTGATCATATCAAGACAAAATAAATTTTGAAGTTATAAGTAGGTAGAAGATAGACACCATCATACGCAGGTTATGACTCTTCTCCACCTCTATCATAGGGAGAAAGCCATGTCCTCAACCTCGATCTCAGATAGAACCCACCTGGTCCTATTATCCATCCTTACATCCATACCCATCTTCCTACCCGTTTGACCAATGTGGAAGATTTAAGTCAACTACCCCCATAGATGCGAGTACAAGCTTAAAGAAGGTTTACGTTCGACGATGGATGTCATAGCTCATGATGATAAGAGTTACTACCGTAAAGCTTGTTGTTTTGAACAGATAGAGTGACTCCAAGTAGTAGGAACACTAGAGTGAGAAAATCGGCATCAAAACAAGAATAAAGCCAATTTGATACTCCAAATCAAAAGGAAAACGGTACTACTTATTATCAGTAATATAAAGAAAATAATTCTGCAACCTCCCACTAGAATGTTTATGTCTATATACATACGTAGAATAAAACAAATAAGCACTCTATTTTCTGTTTATTACTAAAGAGTAAAGAGCGACCAGACTGACTAGAACTACATAGAATTGAAAGCAAAGTTACTTATTTGTGAAAAGAAATTATGTTGACTTTTCAATGTAGAAAAATATTTGCTCAGTACTCCAATAAATTAATAGTTATTCTTTTTATATGAAAGAAACATTCATTTTAAAGAGATAGGAAACGACAAAAATGGATGACCCTTTTTAATCACTAAAAAGCCTGAAAGCATTTTTCTCCTTCATCACGCAATATTGCAAGCGATCATAAAATTAGCATTAAAATTGCAGTAAATGGACTCGCTGCGATGCTTCGGAGCATTTTTTTCACCTAAATTATTGGTTTTACGTTCCCCAAAAAGGAAAAAAATGAGATGAAAAGAAATAAATATGGTACCGGCCAACGTAATGCTAATGTATTCGTACGAGCGCTTTCCAGGAAAGCTTCTAAAAATTTCTGTGTGGATCCGATGCAAGTCGTATATGTTACACAACGGAAAACCAAACATTCTTATCTATTTCTAATTTAAATTCTTATTAATTCTAATTTCGACACGACAGGTGTAGCTACAGCACGTTTTGTAGTTGTTCACATAAATATGAATTATTCAAAGGGTGCTTCCTGAAAGGGATTTTCTTTGTTCTTTATAATGTCTTGTAATTAATGTTTTGTCAAAGACGATCGCAATTTGACTTTTTGTAATAAAAGGTTGGTTTTCATTTTAACACATTAGATAATTTTGCGTATTACAAATACAAAGTAAGCGAATTGATGTTATACATATGTATACAGGTTCGGCCAGTGCCTAACTTGGGTCTGGAATCACGGGAGTAGGAGCGAAAACGAACAAAGGGCATTGCTGTGACAATATCAACAACAAATCTTTTTATCTGTTCTTGCTCACAAAGTTAAGAACTCGCAGATCCGATATAATAATCATGCAAAATAATTTAAACAGATTGTACCTTCTATCTTTGTATTTTCTACATATGAACTACACTGTTAAATACCTTATGTACGGATTCTTCGATTTTTGTCACCAAATATAAAAAAGTCACAAGAATAAATTTAAAATGCAAACAAATTAATCGAATAGATAGTGTTTACTAAAACTTGTAAATGCGATAGAACAAATACATAAAACATCTATACAGGGTGTGTATAAAATGATGGAAAATCCATACGCAACGACAACTTTCATTTGGTTTTGAATCGAAAATCTTACCTCTTAAAGTGTTTTATCATGCTTCGTATGTTTTTAGGAAGCACCTGAAAGAAACATACATTTGGCAACACCGCACTAGCATACTACTGTAATAGTTAAAATTTGACAGTAATGTTATTCATAGAAATCACATTCGAATACAGTTTTATTACTCTACAACTTTGCAAGATGTGTTTTTTGTGAAAGCATGTTAATGAAGAAATGTTAAAAACGTAATTGGAAGTCAAAAGGGAAACGTTTACCAACAAATAGTATTCTTCTTTACTTTAAATTGGAGCTATCTCCATCAACAGATATCGAACAATAACGCTTATTTGTGGAATAAAAATCCGAACTTTAGAACCTCGTGAAGACTTATGAAACGTGGCACAATAGTTTGACGTTGAGATTTTCGAATCAGAATTTCATACGGGATTACGTCACGTGGAGCTTTTTCGTCAATTTATACACACCCGATATATGTATGTATGTTTCCGAATTAACATAAAATCGATGTGTATATTGAATATAATGATGTTTAGTTGTTCTTGGGGCAAGTAAATGAAACCTATGTATCTATGTAGTGCTGTATCGTTATTTCACACACTAATCATTTTCCGTTGTATAAATTTCTAGTAACAAGTTCCTAAATGGTGAAATGATTAATGTTTATTCATGCATTGATCTCAAGTCAACATACGGAGCTAAATTTAAAACGTAAGGAAGTTGTAATATATCTAAATTTTATTTTCTATTCCCTAGACTTCAAATTATATTTGGTTCTTTGAATAAGGGATATTTCATGTGATTACCATATACGAAAAACTAGCAACATGACAACCGAGAGTGATGAATCGTAGCAATCCTTCGTATATAAATTAAAGTTAATGGACAGTAAGTCTGCCGGAGACGTTAAAACATTTATCAAACTATTATTGAAATTATTAAATTGAAGAATATGAATATATAGCAAGTGTTTTTTTCTTTTGGTTGTATAATAGAAATGGATGCTTATGGATTTAATTTAATGGGTTGCCAATTTGCTAGTCATGTTTTGCTTCCTTACTTGATAATGAGTTTTTATCCGGAAAGTTTAAAGTAAATCTTTTTGCTCTATATTCAGATTTCGTCCAGCTATAACTAGATGCCAGCATTTCATATGTGCATGGACTGGTGCTTACTTGGACACTGTTTCTGAATGCGTTGCAAATGATGCTGTTGTCAGTTGTAAACAGTAACGCTGCAGCTAACTACAAGATAAGGATTTGTATTTTCTGCAAAAACCATAAAGTCGGTCGTAAAGCTCTTTATATTCTATTCATACCACGTGTGCAATAACGTACAAATTTCTTAAATACACATATGTATGTGTTTTATATGATAAGCATTAGTATATCGACATTTGATTTTAAATTTTGCATTATATTTCTTATGCCTCGCTTTGGTCAGTTCATATTCACAACAAAATATCTAATTTTATTCGTACTTTGAAAGTAGCTTGGATTCATCAATATTAAGCAGCTCATGAGATAGAAGGATTTGGATGGAAGATTTGGATTCTGCGGACCAAAATCTATTGGATAGACATATTTTGAACGCGGCAAGTTCTGCAAAGTTCGGGAAAAAGGCGTAAAATAAACTGAATATAGGGTGATAATCGGCAAACATCAAGCGCTCGTGGCACCTCAAGTATCAACAATAGAAAACCGATGTCCGGGGATGATTCTGAATCAGAAAGACATGCTCTTTCGAATGGAGTAGAAAGAAAACTGGTCGCTTAAGGAAAATCTAGACGGGAGTCTATTTTAGTAATTCTTCGCGTTTTTTATACGATTTACCCAATAACTGTTGGAGTAATCTAAAAACAATTTCTACACCTCTAAGTTTGGCTTGTCGAAACACATCAATTGACGTAGGAATGAACGCGATTGGAAGCGGTAGGACGATTGGAGCTACAGCGTTAGTAATTCCATATTTTGAGTATTTTATACCATTACTATTTTTGGAAGGAATGAAGTTCTAATTAGTTTCAGCCCCTACTATTAGCAACACTCATAGAATAGAACTTTAGTGGGACTTCTTTTCATTGTGTTTGAACGTATTCTTTTAAATTGGTATTGGACTGAGACATACTTTGTCAGCGATTAGTATTTCTGACCTAACAAAGCTGCCTTTTTAGATTAAATTAATTATATATTAGAACTAAACTTACTAAATATTCACGCGCTCTTGTCGATAACAAAATGATTTGGTTATTCTCCTACTGTTTGGTCGGCATAAATTACTGGTCTTATTACTATAACCTATCCTGTATTTATGGCGCTGTATGAATTTCCTGAAAATTATTTTCGATATTGACATTCACATAAAGAAAAACGTTCAAGTACGTAGATATCTCCCATTTTTTTTTTATTAAGTTGAAAGCTTCCTAACGATATCGCGGCCAACCTCAGTTCTTACAGAAATATTTCCAGAATATTGAAAAACTCTTAAATTTCTAACTACTTCGCGGTACTAAAGTCACGAAAGCACGCGTGAAAGCGAGCCCTCCAGAGTTAATAAGGTGCCACTACTTGGTTCTCTCTTTGCAGGTTACCCTTGGATACCGGGGCATCGTTTGTAGATATTTCTTGACGAAATTAATAACGAAGTTGAATTAGTGACCCGAATATGAGAAAAGATTTACGATGAATAGTACTTATTAATAAATTTAGTTAAAAATATAGAAATATACAAATTGCCTCCAACAATAATAACAATGATTCTCAATAATATAAAATAAAATATACATATATAAATTTCGTGGTCTAGATACTTATTTTTCGGGTTGTCGCTGGCACTTTTTATGTCTAATAAAAAGAAAATTTTCATTCAACAGATTATCGTTAGTGAAATATAAACAAAATATTTGCTTTCTAGATTTATATATCTATTATGTTTACATATGTGCATATGCCTGCATATGGATAACATGAAACCGTAATAATTGATTTTTATATGCAATTCGTTGCTGAAACCATAGCAATCCTGTTCAAGGACTAAGGAAAAATAAAATAAAATACTGTTATAAAATATAAGATACTAAATTGATATGTAAATCTTGTCTAAAAGGTGGTAGACAATCCCTGGTGCCCCGAAAGAGAACAAAAAACGTATTGTAAGTTCATAAAAGATTATATGGTGTATATGGCGATGAAATATCTTCTTTGAAAATTATCACCAAATTAATTAATTAATGAAATTGCGTAAATTTAACAATTACTCAAACTGAAAACGCAATTCACGAAAGACAATCAGAATTAACATATTGCAAAAACATTTTGTTCCACTAGCACACAGTACTAGGTAATATACATCTTTTAGTCATTTGTATAGACTATTGGATCTTGATTGAGATACGTATATCATCCATACGTCATGGAGTCTTGCCCATTGAGTATTAGATTAACATTTCTTGGGAGTGTTTGAATGGTAAAATTTCAGTCGACTAAATGATAACACCAAATTCCACTTAGTTCAGATTCTTGCCAACAAAGACCAAATCTGAATAATTTCAAGAAGGTGTTGATTACAGTAGCTTCATTGTGAAATCAAGGATGAAAAGGAAATCCTTAACTAAGCTTATTGTTACGTTTCATCACAATTGCTACGACTTCAAAACAGAATTTACCATGTGAAAATACGTAAATACAGTGGAAACTTCATTATCCTGTATTCGATTATTACACTTTTATTAGCAGACGCAGCTTTGTTCCGATAAATTTATTTCGAATTCACTATGAGTAGTAGTAGTATAGAACCTTTATTGGCATACTTCATGTACACGTAAATCATGTCACAGAGGTTTATCAGAACTAAATACGAAATTCAAATAAAGAGAAATAAAAAACAAAAAAACCTAAACCTAATTAAACAACAAAAAAGAAACCCTATATAAAGATAACAGCCTCAAAAATACCAAAAATTTCACCTAGCTGCTAGGCGCTTTGTAATTTAAAATTCTTTCTAACAAACATCTCCCGCCCCCTTTCTCATTCAGACACCACCGCCAATTGCCCAAAATCTCACTCTCCGCTTCTGACCATACCATTCCTCTGCTTCTGACCACACCATTCCTCTGCATTCGCTCCAATGCATCCAGACTTCCTCTTCCTCCCCACACACTACACACTTTCTTTCCTCCCATTTCACCCAATAACGGTTTCCTCGTTCCTCACTCCTACACCTAAATCTCGCAATCATACGCTGTTCACCAATCTCACCCACTCTACTCAAATACTCTGGTAGCATACCAAACAATCAGATACCCATGTATTTCTTATTGTATTCTGACTTCTCAATCCTTTCCATCCTCTCCTGCATTTCCACATATTTCGCTCTCATCTCTACGTAGTTAGCAAGCATCCTTCCTTCACTCTTATACCGCTCCACTTCCATGCTAGACATGCCCACACTCTCATACATTCTTTTCTTACACTCTCCCCACTTAGTGCATTGCCTCCCATCCATTCCCTCCTTACTTACCATTTGCATCACCTCTTTCACCATCTTTCCCATACAATTCCATGCAATCTTCCATTCAAATTTTGCAATTTTTTTGCAAGCACTCACTTTTACTTTGCACTTGTTGCTTTCATTCAGTACTATATAATTAGGCGTGGATTTTTCTACACCTAACGCCTTCTTAATATATTTTACCTGCATTTTCTCCACTTCCACAATTTCTTTCACACCTCATACTTCCGCTGCATAGAACAAAATATTCTTAAAACATGCTTCCCAAATAATCATCTTCGCTTTAAAACTCTCTTTGAACCATTCATTCCATTTTCTCCCCAATCTATCATTTGCAACTGACGCCTTTTTACACACATACCTCACATGCTCCTTATAAGAATTATTACAACTAAACACAAAACCCAAATATTTAAACATTCTCACCCTTTCTATCAGTACTCCCTTCCACTCGCACCTGCCCTGATCTTTTATCCAGCCACCCTTGCTAAACACCATGTATTTGGTTTTGTCCACATTCACTTCCAAGGCTCGACAAATCATTCATTCATACTTTTCGCGAAAATTACCATATCATCCGCATACGACAAGAACCAAACTTCTCTCTACCAATCAGTATCCCACCGCTTTGCCCCACTTTAAGAACATTCTCCAGCCTTGCCACATACAGATTAAATAACGTTGGACTCTCGTCATTCACTATGAAGTATGTTCCCATTTTATGTCAAATTACATGTTTTTTTTTATAATATGTTTATGATTGATATATTTTTCTATATGAAGTTTGTACTAGAACGAAGATATAATACGATATATGTTATTTCTATTATCGGTCTTCTCGTATGCGTCGCACTCCAGCCCAAACCTCAACAGATAGCAAAGATTTTCCTGCATGTTATACATCAAGAAATCACTACCTGCTAATTTATTATCTGATGGGGGTAAGCGCAAGAGCTTTTTGCTTGCAAAGAAGTCAACAAAATCGTTACATTTTCAATACCTGTAGATAGAAGCGGTATCAATTTCGACTGATTATGAGATAATAGTAATTCGGTAAATTCCCATAAAAAGGGTGAAAAATAAACATACATAGAGGATGCAATACATGTGTGAACATCGATTTCATGCTAACCCACAAAGTAATACTTCCCTTGCAATTCGTCAATATTTTCTAATACCCCACAAAGACAAAATGTTTTAACAGAATATTGGCCTGTGACAGAGCATAATTGTAATTGAAACAATAATAAATACCGTTAAATTCAAACTAAAATCATTTGGAAACCATTTACAACTATTTATTATTTTCTGATAATATATTTCAAACTTAATTGTGTTAAATACTTACATTTTCATTTGTGAATTTTCTATTGGAGTATTTGGTGAACATTTCCTATCTACATACATATGTATGTTTGTAAATATATTGTGTCATAATAGGTAAACAATGTCCATTACCTTTGATTATATATTATTTATTTTATTATTATTATTATTATTTATATATATATTTAGATCAATAGTTGAAAATAATAATACACAATTGTGAATCCGACGCTACTTTCATATTTCAACTATTTAGGGTTTTCTGTAACGGTGTGTTGTTGCATATTTTCTTGGAAATTTCAACATATTCGAAAATATTTTGTATCTGGGATTTTTAGTGTTACATGCAATATTTCTTCGAACAAGATGAAATCAGTAACTGAGAAAGTCATGATAGAAAGTGCGATTAGGTGCAGAATTAAACTCGTTGCAGTTTACAGCATGTTCGTTGTTCTTCTTCTTCTTCCTCTATTTGAATAATTCTTCCATCCTCTTTTTCCACTTTTTATGGTACCTACTTAATAATTCAACTTCAACGAGATTTTATCTACCTATTCTCCTAGTTATACCTTTATCTGCTTCCGTTTACTGGTCTATTTGGCTCTACTCTAGCGTTATACGTTCTCTGATGTGCCTAGAATGGGATGACAAATATGCAGTACATATTGTATGACCTTCTGATTTCTTTTACCTATTTCAATATTTTCACCGATAGTGATGATACCATCTAAATATTAATAAATTAAATCCAATTATAATTGTTGTTGGTGACATAATATTTCTTTATTGTGCGTCACTTTTTCTTACCTATGTAGGTGTCAACTTTTGGCTTTGTGTTTCTTTTATCTATAGATTTATCGATGCTCCGTCCCGGAGTTTACTTTTCTAGGGATTATATTGAAATGCTCTATTGCCCTTCACTCAGTTGTTTCTTTATAAACTCATACCTCACTAATATGAAGAGTCCTTTACCTTCTTTTGGATCTCAAATTCTACTGATCTTTATGTTAGAATTGGTATTTTTGCTGTTACTTTCCACTGCAAAATTTGTATTATCCTTATTATTTTATTATCCAGTTTCAAAGTTTTTGTATATTTCCATATGATCACTATATTTACCATATCAAATGCGAATCTTAAATTAACGGTTTATTTTACCCAGAATATTCAAAATCTTCAGTTGCTTATATTCGAAAGTAACAATGCACTTACGTAATTATCTTTTTCACTGCCATAAGTTGTGAGGAAAAGGAAGCAAATTGGATTAAAAAAATGATGTCATTCTTCCAGCATCATTAGCATCGGAATGGTATGGCGTTCAACTTTATTAAAGAATACTAATTCTAGGCGGAATTATGCATAATAATTGAAAATTCGCTGCAATGTCTAAATTTGCAATATAAGATGCAGACGTATGGTGCGAAGTGATGATAATCAGATTTGCTGCATATTCAGAGAACCAAATTCCACGACCAACAATTTCTTTTAAGAAAAATTGTCCAAAAATGTAAATTTTTATTATTGTGTATCTCAGTTGACAGTTTATACGATGTTAAAACCGACTATAGGTATTTGTCTGATGTATTTACAGAAATACTGCCAAAACATGGTATTTATTAAACCAGGAAATTGAATTAGACGAAACATTATTCGCTCTGGTCTCTTATCGTTGGCCCACATACATACATACGTATGGATAATCGGTTAAGTGGTTAAACCTCTTCAGAGGCATACATACATAAATATACACACATTTCTGGATGCTCTCTAGACGAGGATCATAATTGCATTTAATTATTACTTAAGTGTGAGACATGGCGCTCTATTAGAATATTACGAAAAATACGAAAAAAATGAGAGAAATTATTTTCAGTATCAGCACAATTGGAAAGTGAAAAGTTGTGTGAATGCCACTAAATTCTACCTGAATTCTATCGTTACTATTACTACAGTACTTCCTCTTTACGTACCTTTACGCACATGCATACATACAATATATCCAGCATAGTCGTATCTATCAGGACAGAAAATGTAACCCTACGAAGAAAAATACGAAAGTAATAGAATTGAGTTCCTATATCCTATACCCTACCCTAAATCCCGACCTCGGTGTTTGGGAAATCGTAAGAGATACGGAATCAGTTAGATAGGGGTTAAAATCAGGGTATCCACTTTTTATTTTTATGATCCTCTAGGAGTTACGAACAAGTTCTGGAAACCTTCCTTCGTAAATTTGAATTTAGAAAGTTTTATTTTTCTTCTAATAGACAAACTTTTCGATTTAAGAAGGATACCAACAACGTCTACATATCGATGAAGAGAGGCAGATATATTATTGCACTTGACTTATGTAGTAAAATTTTTGCAAGATCTTTGTTGTCCTTCCTATTATATAATAAACGAACTTAATATGTGATCCTTACTTAGATGTTAGCAAGAAATGTTATATCTATAAATAAAATTTACTTTCAGTACCTTATGTTTTAAATTACATAAGAAACATATTTCAGAAAATCGGCGTAATTTTAATAAGGATAACTATAATTTGCTAAAAACGATTATCACAGAAGCTATATGATAGGCACGGTAAAACTGATAACAATAGGAAAGTCTGTGGTTTGGAACGACTTTTGATTTGGACGCTTATGGAAAGCATGAATAGTGCTCATTCTTTTAGAAATATCCGCACTTTAGTGATTACATAGGAAATATACTTACTTTAGTTGGAATGATATTTGCGGTAAGAACGGTTAGAAAATTCTATCAATTGCAAATAAGAATTAGGAAATTGTGGTTAAAATAATATATAAAGGTATAAAATTACCCTTACCACACCTTTGGGAAATAATGCCAGGTACATATTTCGACAACTAAGTTATCATTCTCAGTGGAAAACTGGAGGAATTAAGTATCATCAGCAACTGGCAATTGAGTCACTGTCAGTATCAACAGTGGTTTGGTGTGTTTCACGCGGACGTTCAGTGTGTGATGTTCATTGCAGTGCTTTAGAGTTGTACAGCGTTGGTTGCGTGGTGTTCGTCTGGGGTTTAGCCGGACATCGCTGGTGATACTTAGTTTGCCCAGTTCTCTACTGAGGATGGTAACTTAGTTGCCGAAATACGTAGCTGGAATTGTTTCCCAGGGGTGTGGTACGAGTAATTTTATTTCTTTTACATATAAATTCTATCAATTAACTGGTTTACGCGAAGCAGACTGTTTTGTAGAGAAGACTGTCTTTCGCGTGAATCCCAATATCCTATGCAAACGTGTATTACGAGTACCTATTGAAGAAGGAGATACGCTACAGCCTATTAATATCGATAGTTACCACTGTTAGTTTATTGCGCGAATTTGAAATCAATTGTTTTCGTACCAATTTTAGACCAACAGATAATAATAGGAGGGTAGTTTATTAAAGTGGCGTTATTTCCTATTAAAGACAGAGATTTTAGCTAGATCAAGTACTTGTTTTGCAACATAATCCCCTCGAAATCCATCCTACTTACCACAACGCTCTTTGGGTTTATAATTTCTTCCAAGAGATGCGTTCCATCAAAATTCTCAAAGTGCTCGTGCATGTTCTGCCTCTTCTGTTGTGTGCCCTAAACTTTGTCATCGACTTTGGTTCGAATATTTTTATACTTGGAAAATGCGTTAATCAAAGAAACCTATTTCGAGCAAATAATATGGACGCCTGATAATTCCAAATCTTCCGTAAAATTTTGTAAAAATTGTGTTAAGCAACAATATCCTTTGTGGTTAGCAATATCGGGTAATATTTTCTAGTAATTCTTCTAACCTCTCAAGATAGTTAATTACAAGAATTCTTTTAAGATTTAAAAAATTGACGCCATTTAGTTCACCCTGTACAATATATTGGTAGAATTGCTGATTTATTTTCGATATACAGAAACCTTGTGGTTTGTTCTAAAACATCATCATCCCAAATAAAGTGAACATATACGTATGATTTCTAACAACTCATGTACTTTTATTGATTTGTTGCCCATACCATATTATGGATTTTATCGATGGTGTCCTGTGAAACAGTAGTTTTTTAAATTCCAGGATGTGGTGCACCTTAGATACTTGTCATGCTGCGTTTGAATTCTTTTTATGAAAGTTTAACAGCTTCGTACAAGGAACGTAAGCTAGCTAATGTAGGTAACTTCCTATCATTTCTCTATTCCCTTGTTTTCCCTCTAAAGGAATTAATTGAATCACACCACAAATTTGAGGTTTATTAATTTCCTACTATTACTTGAAATGCTTGTGTCTAAGTAACTGCCAAACGTCAACTATTTGTAATTGGAAAAGCTTTATACATATAGATTAAACAACGTGTATTGGATATGCTGCACTAGAAGCATGCGCTGCCTTGGAAATGCCGGGAACAGCACTATTTCCGCTTCCATAGACCAATCCAATGCATCGTGTTTAGCGAAATTTGTTGTTATGCTTTCACCCATTTACCAATCCAGTTGACTGCGTATATAAGAAGGACCCATAACTACATGTACAACTGTTCCTGCTGTACTATAGGAATATATGAAAGCAAGTTGGTCATCATTGTCATAATTGTTTAGTCCTCTACTATAGCAGAAGATGATATATATACCATCATTTAGAAGGTAAATATGAATGGAAATATTATATTGTTTTCTTGTAGGAAGCTTTCACAGAATCCCATGTTATTTGATCGTAATAAGTACTTTATCTGGGATTCCGTACATAGTGAAGTAAGACTAAAGCCCGAATACTATTGCTAACCTCGCCTGAAAAATATATTTAATTAACATAGTAGCAAGGAGTGAAAATGGCCAAAAATCAAATTTTGTCCATACAAATTTCTAAAGTGATAAAAAGTTGCTGGGTTCTGTTGTCTTAAAAATAGCTTTTGCAATTTTAAAATAAAAATGCCTTGATGGTTCGCCCTGTCTTTAGAAAGTCAAATTTTAGGGAAAAGAATTTTACTACTTTTTGTTTCCTAATAGCAAAAGATCTTTAGACTATACATATCCCTACATAGTAAAATTGCATTTTTTAAAGGAATATTTATATTCACAGGATCCGCTAGAATTAATAAAATTCATATAACATCAGTATTTGCTCGCGTTAACGAAGCAGTTCCGTGCTTACTTTGTGTAAACAAAGTAACCCAGTACCCACCACGTGGAGATGACTTCTTATCGTGCTCCTCCGCGTTCCGGCCCTACCTCCCAACCTATTCCACTACGACCTATGACCTCTTAACCTTAAAAATATTATTTATTCGTACTTTTCAAATTTATAGTCCTTTTTTGTTTCAAAAATCGGCATTAAGATTAGTGACTTTTTATTTTTATAAAGCCATCTCGTCTGTCGGGTCCACTTACCGACGAAGAAGCCTCAGTTACAAGCTTAATGCTCCGTTCCACAGCTTGTGCGTGGTAAGGAAATTTGGGGATCTCAAACATTCTTTTGGTCCTAGTCGTCTCTTATAGATCTCCGTCTGTATGGTGGTTCACTTAACTTTACGTGTTGCCAATAAATCATTTCCGTCTACTCATTTGCATCAAAGTTAATTTTTGGTATTTCAATAGTTTTGACATTTAGATGACTTTCCTATAATGTAATTTTTCTTGCTCTTAGTGTTCTTCGTAATCCCAGTTCTCTAATGTGTTATCTTGGATCTGCTACCATAGTCAAAATAATGTTCTCTTCATGTGCAAAATAGGCATTGCGTTTAATCACCGGATCTATGACCTACAAACATTCTTTGTCCATAAACCTGGAATATTTAACGAGCTTCCAAACATTTTGTGCACCACCAGAGCGTAAATTGTTTTTCTTTATGGTGAACCAAATTAGTGCGTTAACTTTTTACAACATATTGCGTCAGTATTACTAAAGTCTGTGAAGGATTTCCAGTTCCTTCATATAATCGTAATATACGGTTTGTAAATGTTAATCAGCGAGTACGATTTAGCTTCCCAGGAGAGTATTGTTTATATGACTACTCTTACTATAATTTTTGCTCTTAGTAACATATTATACACGCAAATAATGAAACTAATATAAATTCTTTTAGAAGTTGCAATTTTCAACTTCTCTTCTAAAATTTGTGGGTACAGCGGACCCACTAAATATAAAGCGATTGAAACAAAAATTGGCATGGATAATATACGACTCTAAAGGCAAGTTTTTGTAACTGTGACATGACAGGAATGAAAAAGAATGTTCACTCCACCCTAATATGTAGGCACCACAGCTTATTTGACTCAACGAAGGTGGACCAAGCACGACGGTATGGAGATGTAAGGCCCTGGAAAGATATTGTAACACATTTTATTATTAGCTACACATACTTCGTGCTTAAACAGCGGAAGTAGTGCAAACAACATTTTTCAAGATTTAGCTTCGTTCCGCCGTCGCTTGCACCTAATTAATTGTTCTTTACGTTAAGGTATAGTAGAGATTTTATTAAAGATAAGGCGTTAAACAAATATTTAAATTAGCGATAGTTACACTGTTGATATTTTAATACAAGTTTAGTGCGCTGGCGTCATATTGGCTATGAGAAAATCCAAACGACGCCTATCTAGTTGCTCGCAAATCGCGCTAGTAGAAAGACGCTTTCCAGCGACGCTTGGGAAAGCTCTCAATATTCCGACGCGGGACGTGTTGGAACGTGTAGCTGTCCCTCTCGGGTTACCTCTGCGAAGAAAGTAAACACATGCTTTATATTTTACCACACATGACAACCACTGTGTTAATAGGTTTCTACTAAAGAAAAACGAGGACAATACTTAATACAATTTAAATGCAATAAATATTCCCTCGATATGGCTTCTTGCCCGTTTCGGAAAATAACTTCAAACGCATCGTCTTCTAATGGGGCACTGAAACGATCCTTTACATCTAGGCAGTCATCCATACAACTAACCACAACAGAAGAGGTTGAGGAAGAAGATAAAAATACATTGAATTTGAAAACACTGAATGCAGCTCTCTCGATTTTGACATCTCCTCCGGTAAGTTTATATTGAATAAGCATGCATCGAAAGTATACGTCGTTTATATTTCAAGTCATTCATTGTTCTATGAACAAACAACAAAACGTGATGTGTTTGTATATGTTTTAATTTATAAACTCCCTACGTACGGTTAAAATATTATTACTTATAGGTGCCAATTACAATTTCCATTTATACGTATTCGTAATTAAGCGCTAATTGTTTTTATAATGGCGCTTTTGATAGGCAGTAAAATCTTTTATAAAATTCTAGATCAGTATCATTATGATTAAAACTTCTTCTATCGATAAGATAGTATTGAATAATTTAGTGTATGCATATATTGAATACTGCAGTAGGGTATGGATATAAGCAGTTTACGTACCAAAATTTGGCGCCAATGCCTTCGGCTATTTTGTAAAAACGCATACATACTTATTTGGACTTTGTTTTTTACTTCGTAATACGCATATAAGTATGCACTTTCGCTTGCGCCTGGAAAATTGCAACGATAACACTAACGCTACCACTCACAATTACGTTTTTATCCACGCTATCCTTTCAAATTTATGGAAAACTGACTAAGTGATAAAATTTTGTGTTGTATGTCCACAAATAATGCCTAACACATACCTATGCAAAATGGCATTTAATATTTTAATTGATTAAATTCTATTGTTTCATAAGTATACTTTCCACAATCTAATTTCATTAATTTTAGTGGTTCGCTTTTATACTATGCCTAAACGTTATCAATTTATTTCCTGTTCTGATTTTGAGGCAGATGGTTTTTAATATCTATCTCTTGATTTGAAATTGTTTTAATAAATACAGTGGAAATTACCAAAAATCTTTGTGATAAATCTCCCGTTGTAATATAAATGTACTCCCAATTGTTGTTTTCGAATGAATAACATGTTCTATTGCGTTTGGCAAAAAGTTAATTTCCGTTGCCACACATCGGGAGAGTTTCCATTGTTTTGAAAGACTTATACCAGTGTTATGGCTTTCTCCTTTTTGTCAGTCATTCTTAGGTAACTTTAGAAGAAATGTGTGCGTAATTTTGTCAGTAGCTGTTAGTTTAAGGCCAATCTTAACATGGAGCGCAGAAACGAACATTTACTTACTTCCGTAAAGAGAAGAAAGCTGCTGACGCTCACAATAAGATATGTCAAGTTTATTGTGTTCATTGCATAACAGAGCACACATGTCCGAATTGGTTTTAAGAATTCCATTTTCAAAGGTAACCAACGTCCTGGCCTACCTCTTGAAGTTGATGATGACCATATCAATAGCCTAACGGAAGAAAATTGTCATATAACGGTTTGAGAGATGGCAGAGAATGTATCGCACAAGACAATTGAAAATCACTTAAAATGTTTTGGGTTTTGCTAAGAAGCGCTATGTTTAGGTTCCGTGGAATTGAAGGGATTCACTTAACACAACGAATCAATATTTGTGATATGCATCTCAAGCGCAAAGGAATCGACCCTTTTCTGAAAAGAATCATGACTGGTGATGAAAAATAGGTGATAGACAGTAACATCATTTGAAGACAAGCCTGGTGTAGCGTGATGAACTACATCTAAATAGACATTGCATCAAGAAAAAAGATCATGCTGTCAATTTGGTGGGATTACAAAGGTTTTGTGTATTTTGAGCTTCTTTCAAGAAATCACACGATTAATGCGAATGTTTACTATCAACAATTAACAAAAGTTGATGAAGCAACCAAAGAAACACGGCCAGAATTGGCAAATGGCAAGGAAATTGGGTTCCATCATGATAATGCAAGGTCTCACATATCTTTAGCAAGTTGTGGGAAATTATTAAAGCTTGGTTGGGAATTGATGTCGCATCCCCCATACAGCCCTAGTCTGGCACTATCTGATTCCCATTTATTTCTAAGTTTTCAAGTAATTTTTTGAATGGTAAAACTGGCATAAATGATGTTGAGCTTAAATCGCACTTGGCTCAGTTTTTTTTGTGACCAGTACCAAAATTTCTATGAGCGCGGAATCATAAACCTGCCAGAAAAGATGGCAATAGGTCATTGAACAAGGTGGAAAATATTTAATTGATTAATGTCTATTTTTTGTATAAACAAAGTGAGTTTTATTTCAGACTACAAAATCGGAGTTACTTTCTTGCCAATCCAATACAATGTCTCGGTAGTATTCTTGTTGTAAGACTCCATCGGGCTTTTATGTTTCACTAAAACAATCCCAAACTATGTATGATGAAACTTTTTCCGACATAACTACACTCCCTTGTTGATCTCCATGAGTTTTCTTCATCGAAACCCAAAGTGTTTAGTACATATTTAATGCAGTTGCTGTTCTTGCTTTTACTGCTTCAGTAACTTAGTTTTTGCTTTCTGTTTCTTATTTGAAGCACCGCATTGGATTTTGAGCTCATAACTTCTCCCTACATATTTGTCGATGTAATAAAGTTGTTAAGTTTATTATTATTGCACATACACTTTTGCTCATATTACTGATATCCTCAGCGATTTCTGCTAACGTTTATAGTCTGCTTTCCTTATAGTCGATTTTCAGCAGGAATTGTAATCTCCGGTCGCCGGCTGTTTTTCTTTTTAAAAGCAGCTACTAGTTAAGTATCATAATCGTCACGTCGGTATTCAATATTTCGTTATTTTGCTAGTTTAGACAAAATCGTGATGAGAGCGACGAAAAGTTAGGGAGGTGGTGAAGAAATCATTTCTACCACTAATGAACAGTCCGCCCCCAAACCTGTAGGGAGGTGGGGGAGAGGGGAGGGTATGTAGGCGCGTTGATGCGATTGTAACCTACGTTACTGACTTAGTTGGTGGGGGTTCTAAACTTTCCGCAGTTTGGTTGTAACAAAAAGACGTTCAAAGCACGCACCTCTTATGAAACTTCATTCTCTGTCGAGATATCAGGGTATAAACCTAAATATTCAGACTAAGATGATTGTTATAAACAAATCTTGACCAATAACTAATTTCAGCTTACAACTTTTCTTTATTCCAATTATTTCCTCGTGTGTTAATCATTATCCAAATGTGTAGAAATTCTACCAATATAGCTGGCTAATCCCAGTGAGGACTGAGATGAGAAATTTGCTCAAGGAGCAGTATGATAAACACTTAAGAACCGTATTGTATATTTATAGCGGGACTTTCAGAGGACAAACCACAACAAGAAGAAGATTCCCATGGTAGATTTCACACAGAGTATCAACCTGATGGAATAGATATCTAAAGGGCATAATAAGCCAAGGAGGCTGAATACGGTAGGCGATGAGCTTACTCCACTTAGCAAGAAGAGATAGGTCCTGATGGTTTACGATTTGTACTACATATTTTATCCCAATTTAAAGCTGCCACCTCCCAATTATGTGTATTCAGTTGAATTAGTAGAGGCGACTGTTAATCAATGGGCTTGTATGAAGTGAACCCTTTTATCCCTACATGCAAGCAGAAATAGCATATTCCACTTATAATTCTTAATCATTATTCAGCATTGCTATGATTATTTTCAGTATTCTTTGATAACAGTGATATGGATCATGTTAGATTTACAACAGTGTACCACTTTGTAATAAACAAACATTGTGTCAGTCATAATTTTTGTAACTCCTGGAAATCTATAAATATGTTCTAACCATTCTAATCTTTGTGTGTTACTTTCACAGTTACCGTTTTGTGTCCAGATAGTTATACAATTTCTCAATTAGTCCTTAGTCGTCAGAGAACATTCTCATTTATGCCTCCAAAAATTTTTCTTCAAATATGTAGCCCTATTTGTTATTCTATTATTCATTCTGTAGGTACAGCCATGCTACTGTAGTTTGAATGAGTATTTATGCAAAATATGATTCTGATTTCTGTGGTTGAAGTAGAAGTATTGCACATAGCATTGATCACATATTTACTCCATTTAAGTTGAAAATCTACAGTTTTGATGACAAGCCCAATATGCTAATTTGTAACGAATATAGATTCATCCATCAGGTACAGCTCAGGATTCCAATTAAAGCACATTTAATTTTATAGTATTTACCAATGATTTACCTCCGAGTACTTTTTCGAACTTGCTGGCTGTGAAGTATCATAGCATGACTTGAAGATGACGAGGAGCGCTTTTTATACTTTGACGAACGACCGCTATCTGGCTCTACGGAAATGTGGTATTGCTATTTTCATAAAATTTAAGGTATATTATCGTGAAAACAGTAGCAGCTTAGAAATTGACCCAGTAGCTTGTTTACAGTAAACGTTTAAGCAAAGAAATTTTGTGAAAGAGTGGAAATTTCATGAGAAGAATTTCTTTGGGTGATTTTTTACAATATCAGAAAGGACCTAACTCAACAATAATGCATATAATCGCTTCGTCTATCTCTAGATAATAAAGCACCCTCAGAAAAGACTGTTTGCAATTCGTTTGCTAAATTTCGTCCTGGTCATGCGTTCGTCAGTGATGAATTGCGTGAAGATCGACCAAAATCGATCGTTATTCCAAAAGACATTGACACTGTGCGCAACATACATACTTGCATAAGATATGCGTGTTACTTACAGTGAGATAAAAGCATTCTTAGGCATATGGAAAATTGCAATACTTTCGATTTTGCATGAGCATTTAGCTGTGAAAAGGATCTGTTTCCAATGGATTCCGCATAATTTTATCGAAGTTCAAGAAAGAGCTCGTGCTAATCTGTGTAAGGATATGCCCAAAAATTCGAGGAACTGCGAAATCTGTATACAACATCGTAACAGGTAACTAAACTTGGGTATATTCGTATGAACCGGAAAGTCAGTAACAATTCACTGTTTGGATCTTCCAAGATGAACTGAATCGCACAAAAATTGTTCATTCATGAATAATTTCCAAGAAAATGATTGCTTGCTTCTTCGATTGTACTGGGCATGTCGCAACCATTCCTCTAGAGGATCGACGAACAGGTAATGCTGAATCGTATACAATAATTTGTTTGCCTGAAGTTATCGACGAAATCAAGGAAATCAACTGAAAACATCATTCTCCATCATGACAATAGTAGCAGTCATACAGCACGTCAAACAATTGCTTATTTAGAGGAGAGAAGCCTGGAATTAATTGTTCGTATTCACCTGATTTATCGCCTAAAAGTTTCTTTCTGTTCTCGAATCTCAAACAAAATGTATGAACAGCGATTTTCAACACCTAAAGAAGCTGGCAAATCCTGTTCTGAGAATTAGTTCGAACGCAATCCGAAGTCTTAAAAGCGAATATTTTGAAAAGCAATAAAACAGTTTGTTCCAAAAGAATTTTTTCCTTTCCTAGTTTTAACTTAAAAGACGCCTCTCGTATAATAAACTCCCGTGCGCCAGAAATTATAAAATTATAACTTGTACTAGAAAGCCAATTTGGACTACCCCCTGAATCACGTTGTGAGTGTTTGTTATGAAAGATTTTATTAAAAACTTTAGTTTTCGGAAGCAGGTTTGATGCTAACTAATCCATAAGTGCAACTTCTAGTCGAACCGCAATTTTATTATAATTAAAACAATTCGTTTCAATATAAAAGTATATACGATCAGTTATATAACAGTTTACCTCTGATATTTACATTAACACCTTCAAATTCACAAATAAAATATTTCAAATCAAGATTCTCTAAACAGTTTACAGTTGTCTATGTATAGCACGGATGTTATAACAGCAATGAACGAATGAAGTACTGGCGAGTTAATTTAAGCCATTTTCTATAAATTGGACGAATAATGTGTGTATTTCTGCATATGTAGTGAAAGATATGCATGCCAGCTAATTACTAGATCCTATATATCAAGAAAACCTAGTTATTACTTATTTTGTTGATAGCTCCCGAATAAGAACAAATGCTACTTTATACATTTATCTAGTTATATTTTCATTGATGAAGGTGTTCCGAAAACGTTTGTAAACCTTCTGAAACTATAACTATTACTTCAATCACTCTTGTTTAAGTGACCTAATTGTGGTTAAAAATACCGCGAAATATATATACTTATACATTTTAATAATATCAAACAGTGATCGTTATAACATGCGACAGTCTAGAGGAATTTTTAGATAGTAGTAATTCTGTTTACTTCCGTTAGCCACATTCACTCCCCTGCAATCAACAACCGTCGAAAGTAGATTAAGTAGATTCAATTCATCAATAGCATGTTCGAAGAAGGTTCATATTTTGCTTCCCACGGAAGTCACACTAACAGTCGTAGCCTAGATTCTAGGCATTTTTCGTCATTCTTGTCTCAATTCTGTTTAGTGTTCAAGTATTTCAGTATAGACTATGACTGCCAGGTAAACTTTTCTTGAAAATGGGCGCAGTACAATATAACAAAAAGTGATTGTTATAGAGTAAGAAAATATATAGCTTTCATTTGTGCTGAACAAGCACAAAATATAGATATTAGCTCTTCTTTTGCGGGAAGACCAATCATGCCTTCTTTGTCCACTCAGCTCTTCACCTTCTGAAGGTAGATCCTTTTTCTCGTTCAGGTTTGGCTTTGGCGAACAGGCAAACTGGGTATAACATCTTCATCTTCAACATATCATCAGAGCGTTGATGTATCATCTACCCATGTGAAATGAAAATCCGTTCTAGGTGACTTCATGTACATAAGTTCACATACATTGTAAGTAGGTCACTTGGCTTTGAATATTTTTAACCACTACGCTCAAAACGGATATGTTCTAACATAACCTGCAGAATACTTAGCCGTTTAACATCTGAAAATCCTCTAGAAGATATTTTTTTCCTTATGGCAAACTTAATAATCATCTTCAGATATGTACAGTTACTTTTCCTTTTTATTTTCCAGATGTGTAGTTACTTCTAGCATATTCGCATAATATATACCCCATAATTTTCGTCATGGTATTGCATAAGGTACCAATTGTCTGCATCAGTATGCTTCGTATTTTAGTCTAAGGAAATGTGATAATTAGGAGTAGTCATTAATATTAAACTTCGGTGTGTCTCTTTAGTAAATGATGTTTGCCTTTTGTTCCCGTTTCCAAGTCTTGTTTACGATGTGATTCTTTTTAGTTGTTATAGGGAAAGATTCAACTACAAAGGCACTGCGCATACCTCTTTGTAAAGTAACATCAGTAATATTGTTATCTTCGGCCGACTTATATTCTACCACCTATATTAAGGTCTCGTTATTGCTTTCATGTACTTAAAAATTTGTTTACTGACCTAGTTCGTAGATGAAAGTTTCGCATACGAAGGACCTAAGTGTTCAAAGCAATATAGTTGGCTAAATATACATAGATATGTGTACAGAACATACATATGTTCTTCCTGTGTCGGATGCAAAGCTTATTGGACCGAATCTCTCCATAGAAGATAGTTCAAATATCAATGCCGATAAACTAAACCTCCACTCTGTTACCCTCACCTAAAGTAATTACTTCATTTTCCATCAATTAATAAATATAATATTGACATTTTTACTAATATTCGAGAGATTACCTGTTTTTACTAAACGTTTGGTAATCATTTTAAGGTAGAGATCGCAAGCATGTTATCACTGGGCAAACCGAATATTTTCAATAAATTTAAGATTACTTGTAAAACGTCTGACGTAATTCTTAGCATATAGATATGTAAGTCATTTAAAGTCACTGGGTAAACCAAATGTTTTCAATAAATGTGAGATTACTTGTAAAACATTTTGACGTAATTCTTAGTATGTAGTTGTTTAAGACATTTAAAGTAGCATTTCTTTTCTCCTAAACTAAATTGCGTAGAATTTTCATAAACAACACGCATGGATATACTCAAACAAGTTTGCCATTACAACGCCTGTTCTTTGGGTAGTGATTTCGGTCTAACTATGAACATCGAAAAGAGAATCCATTTCTGGATCTCTTTTCATTGATAACACTTCAATATCTTTGTATTAATAAGGTTCATCGGTTTGCTTAGAGATACTTGGAGAAAACTCTATGTACGAATTTAGTATTAAATCAATAATTGTGGTATGTTTTTGCACAAATATATCTGCAGATTATTTTGTAAATAAATTGTAGGTAAAGTTTGGTAATTACATAGTGTGACCACTACGTCTTGTCTATGGTCTTGAACGCGCAATCTAAAACATTGTCGTTTATAGAGGAGACGAAGCTGTCTGCGGCAAAGACTAATAGAGTAACTTGTAGGGCAACTTGTAATGTTCGATGACACAGACTGCACCGCAGATTCAGCACATCCGCTGCATCAATGTATTTAACATACCAGTTGAATCCAACTTCAGCTGAAACTTACCTTCATTTCCTCTATTATCTACACAAACCCTTTATGTCCATTAATTTTCTACCTGGGATTTTGTTTTAGTTGAAACTATTTGTTCTTATTTCCAATATATAGATGATAATATTTATCTAATCAGTGAATTTTATGTATATTCATACGTATGTGTGTATGTTTGAACCTCTTTGTATTTGACTTATATTATTGATGTTTTAGGTGGTTTGCGATTATAAAAACAGATTGGGCTAATGCTAACACGACATTGTTCCAAAACTTTATTTCCAGAATTAAATGAAATTTCAGAAATGATCTTCTAAATTCAGGCAATTCTTACATGTGTATTCACAGTCTTGGAATTGAAGAGATTCCGTTCATTATCATTTTCATATTGTTCAAATACTTCTACATATTGACTAGTTATATTTAATAAGAAATATTCTACTCAGGTTCTCGATCTTGGTAATATGTTCCCAGGAATGAGGAACGTACATACTGATTTAAATTACAATTCGATAAATATAGAAAGTAATCTGATGGGTTCATTGCATTGTTTGCTAAAACACGTTCTTATTAAATTTATTTGAAGTGATCAATTACAGCAGCAAATGAAATAATATAATAGATAACTCCGTAACACTTTCGATCAGATTAGGAACTAACAAAAACTTCAGCTTCAACATTTGCTCTTTCGTTATTTTTGGTCAAAATTTTAATTCAATGTTGTGATTTGTTTTTTATTCGGTTGTTTCAATTTAGCTTCTCTCTCTCTCTCTTGCTTATGTTCACACTTAGTCTTCTTCTATGCCTAGCGCGCCATCTTTTTCCCGATATCTACGCTTTATTATATTTCTAATACTCGTTTTACCTATAACAACGGCCTGTCTTACTATGATATCTATCTCCTTTTATACGAAGTAAATGACTGGACCGCTTGAACACTTCTCATTCTATTTCTACTGATAGTGCGTCTTTGGCTTTGATAGTATTTCTTTGTAAGTAGTTAATTTCTATTATTTATTATTTCTATTATGTTTCTGATAGTTTCTGGGTTAAATGTTCATACCTTACACATAGATGTCACCGAATGCTCTTGCTATTCAAGTTTCTGCTCTTCTTGATATATGCCTGCTATAACCAAATCGGCTTGAGGCTATTAGTAACATTCCGTCCTTGCTCTGTACTTCATCTAATTTCTTCTTAGCCAAGTCTATTTTTAGTTAAAACTATTCCAATGCGTTCAAGTGATTTAAATTGTGGTATCATTTTACTGCCGTCAATTGATAATCCCACATTTCTACGTTTCTACTTCCATTGACTTAAAATTGATCCCAAAAGGTCCGTGCATCTTTGGTTCAAGATTTTTTTAGATTCAGAACAAATGCTTTTTGTCACTAAACACTTTTCCAGAATACTAACGTGTTTGGGTTCTATTCCAAGTTTAGAGATTGCCTCCCAAAAATTCGTCACTGTTATCAAGCCACAGAGCTTCTCTAAATTTATGAACGCATTGAATTTATTTTCTTCTATCCCTCAACTACTACTAGCAATTTCTTTAACCTTCCTATACTCACGTAAAAATGAAAGACGTATACTATACTATATAAGTCGGTCTCACAGACCGTATGCGTGAGTATAGGAAGGTTAAAAATAAGCATGATCTTCCTACTTGGAAACCATTTTAGTCCTCACTTATATTTCCCTGTTGTTATTCCCCAGAAGAGTCTGATTCATGTACTGTTCACAGCTAGACATTGTACAGCGTATGTTATATAAACTATTTTTTACTAATTTCATATTTTATTACGTTTCCTCATAAATTGCGTTAGCTTTACTATCAATTTATTCTCCCATATTTAATCATTTCTGTCATTATGTTGGGGCTCTGTCATTTTGCATGGTTTTCACTAGTTTCTATATTCTTCCTGATCTAATTTTTCATCGCATATCTGATACTTTTATACTTGCTTTTTCTGTTAATCCCTTTTTGTAGTAAGACCTCTTTTGCTTTGTACGAATTCTTTTCTTTCGTTTCACACATTGTAATACCTCCATTCCTTATATTCTTTTTAGTCGTATTGTATATATCGTATATCTCACGTTGAATTCTTTTTCTGATTATGTGTTGTAAATTATCATTCAGAGTAAGTTATTCTTCTTTCCTTTCACTATACTTAGTTCTTTCTTTAGTACCTGATGTGTAGCATTTATGATTTACTTATGTGTGCTATTTATATTTACATATATTTTAGCTTGGTTGTTGCGGGATTTCCTTTGTTTTTTATTGCGTTTCTCAGAATGCTTATTTTGCGTATACCCATTCTATATGGGTAAAGCATAAATAGCACCAATCCATGGCTGAATCTCCAATTAGTTCCTCTTTTCACGTTATCTGTCTTAGTTTTTCCCAACCGTGCTGAAAAACTACAGTTAGTACTGGAAGATCAAAGTATTTACTTATATTGATGATCTCGCCACTATTATTAAACACTGAATCATCATATTGGCCAATAACCTTTAATTCGTTCCCGTTTCTAATTTAACACTTGAGTAACCAGCAGGATATTATATGCTTCTTAAGTTTCCTGCTGCATATTTTGTTGGTTCAATTGCATCTTGTTCCTTACAAGGACATCTGGTATATATCGAAAACCTCATTATTTCTCCATCAAATCTGGCTAGAGAAATGTGTTAAAATGACTTTTACATTTCATAAGAGGAAGATCTGTGTCTAGGCGTGTACTAGGTTTATTTTGTCTGTTTGAATCTATTACTTGAACAGGATGGTTAAGATTTTGACAAAGAACTGTTGATATAAAGATTTATTACGCTTTTATGTTCTGTGTGCAAGCGCACATAATAATAAGAAGATTATAAGGTATAAATTTGTTATAGATCCTATATAAATATCAAAGAATCCTAATTAATTATTATGTTGATAGCAGCAAAAATAAAAACAAATGTTTGGTTATATTTTACTAACAAAGTTTGTACGAGAATGCCATCATTTACCATTCTAAAATATGTTTGTGGTATAATTATAAACATGGATAATTAACCTTACGTATCCTAAAATTCGGTAGTGTACATTTTGAGAACTCTTAGTAACCCCTATATCATTTACTCGACATTTACTTCTTGTTAGTAATTAGTTATGTCTTATCAGATATCATGCCAAGCAGCCATCAATCACTTCGTTTTCCATTGTGATTCTCCCGATAAGATCAGATAAATTTCCAAGGAGAAGTCCTTTAATTTATTTAGGAATGCAAAGCCACATCAACGATTCCCGTTCAGTTCTCTAAGTGTGTGTACATCGGTTGTTTTCAAATTGAAGTTTCTGTTTCAATTACCATGCCATTATTGTATAATATGCTTATCCCTTTTACAATGTAGAATCACGAAACTATTCAAGACAGAATGCTTTATATACTACTGGTGTTTACGGTTTAGATACACACTCTAATTTAAAAAGCTAGTGTTTAGAGTCTACAGCCACGTTTGTTCCAGTCTTTGTAAAAAATATTAGGAACTCAAATCGACGAACCTTTAACATAGAAAAGTTGAATTAAATTTAATTGCACTTACGTATATAACGTAAGTATATGTAACTTCTATCAAAAGTCATTTGTTTTATTAATGTCAATGAAAATCATTGGGACCGGTGTAATTAGGAATTTGTTTATGTACCCTGAAATATTTTTGTATTAGGAAAGCTGCATCAATTAAGCAACACACAAGAATTACTAGTCTTGGATTATAATAGTGTAAATAGTAAGAATTACGATTAAAACAATTCACATATATCTGTATAATTCTTTTTGGTTGTGTTGAAACTTTGCATATAATTTACGTGGTGTTGCGTGAAACAATTACTTCTCGTATTGCATCGTATATAGGCCGAAAAACAAATTGCGTTCTTTTTTGTATCCTTACCTTATACGAAAGAGTGAGATTGCTCGCTATTTTACGATCAAACAATATTCAACTTTCTTCACATTAGGCTGATTTACGAGAGAATACTTTCCTTGTCGGTATCGCATAGAGAAAGTAGTGGGTTCTGAAGAGGATGCAATTTAATGGCTCAAAGAAAAATAAGGAATAAAATTTAAGCAAAGCTCGAGACGAGGGATACAGCGAGCATCCTATAAAGAGTAGGTTGTTTCAAAAGCAACCATCCGATTAGCCAAAAGAATGTGTAATTAAAAGTGCGAAATATATTTTTGCATGCTATTTTAGAACATATTACGTCCTTCATGGAACATAACTTTTCACATAATACCTTAGAAAGATATCGTTTTGTCTAGGGTGGAAGGTTTATGTGATCCTAAGGTAAGTAGTTCTTTAAAATTATGTGACAAAATAATCTTAAGTGTACTTTAACTTTAGAAATATGTTGCAAAAGAAAGAATATAAAACTTCTACCGTACGAAAACGAGGACGATGGAAATAGATATAATGTAGGTCTCTCAGGAAATATATTATTCCAAAATACATTGATTGTTAACGCCAATGATGCTTTGCCCATTCCATAGTATATTTATACAATTAATACTTCTAATTTTTGAAGTGTGCTTTGACCTTAGCCCCATTAGTGCTTTGTATGTTCGCTGTATGAGGTTGCGTGTGATTACAGGTTCACCATCAGATCGATATAACTCGTTGGCTGTTTGTGCGTAACTAACCATAAACTTATACGGTTTATTTAGCGATATTGGCAATTACAATTGTTCAATCACAAACACATTAAATAAGAAATACCAAGCTTTATTTTTTAAAGTACAAATCATTTAGTTTTGGAAAAGTTCAGAAACTGCATAGCAGATGGTAATAGCAATAACAGTAAAAATAATATGCAAATATATACGCCCCAAGGTAGTGTAGAAACAAGTCCGAAAAGAGAACAAAAGGAAATCATAATTTCAATTTCTACATGCCAAAAGCGTCCTCAAGAGAGTAACAATTAATATTTAATAAAAACGAGAAGACTCTAGATTTCTTTAAAGATATGCAAATCTATTTAATGCTTCTAAGTTTGAAGGTAATTCATTAAATTATCGACAGCCCATAAAGATAAATTACTTTGGAGGGACGATGTTTCAGTGCAAAAAGATAATTTGCGTTTCTAGTATTGCTATGAAATAAGCTTACAAAAAATTCATAGACATACTTGACCACAAAATACAATACATAAAAGAATGTAGGCATCACAGATCGTCAGTAGTTTATTGCCACTGCAAGTAAAAATTATAAAAATAAAAAGCTCTTAAAAGAAGAAAGGAGAATTTTCAGAAGCTATAGAACGCATAGCGTGACTGCGACAGACACAATTCACCAACATTAGCCTTCCATCTATATCAAATTTTATATAAGAATCATTGTTGAAACTCTAATTCTGTGTAACGAGTGGCAACCCCCAAAAATTATATGCAAGGGCGTTTAACGTCTTCTACGATTTCTAAAAGATTGATGGACTTGTCATCTTGTACCCAAAGAAGGCTCCCTAAAAGGCAAAGACTATTTTGAAAATTGCATATCTGATCTTTAAAACTAGTGTGTATCACGATAAAGTACTCGTTTTTTACAATCTTAAGAGCTTCTACAGCTTCAATTTTTTGTCAATAATAAGTGAAGAACCAGTAAATTTACAGGCTCGAAATTTTGTATATCGTGTATTCGTCACGATAGCTACGACTACTCGATGAGCTTTTTAGTAAATTCCTTGTTTGTTGTTTTTTTTTTGTTATTTTAACTTCAATTAAGGAATAGAAAAATGATCATGGGTTTACCGTCATTTTTAGGCTTCAAGAAATCAACGATAACAAAGGAATTTCCAAAAATGCTCTCACACAAGCCTTAGCTACCGTATCGAATATGTGGTATTCAACATTTCAAGCCTGCAAACCTGCTGGTTCTTCACTTATTATTGACAAAAGGTTAGACCTTCCTGAGCCCTTAAAATTGTTAACAATTAATATGTTATTGTTATACATACATCTTTTAGAGCTAAAATATACAGCTTTCGAAATAGTTTTGAAACCAATAAAAAAAAGTTTAACCAATCTTGAAAGAAGGTACCGAACACCCTTAAGTAGGACTGTCTAGAACTGCAATACTCTCTCACGCAGTTATTCAACAACAACCAGGTAACCTAACCGTAGTTGCTAGAACGTGAAGAGATCGAACACAAGAACTGTCTCGCCAAAGAAACGAATATGCGGTCCTCTTTGTGAAATCAGAATTATTGTCTAATGTGATGTCAATGATGTCTAATGATGTCTAATGTCCTCACTAGAAGCCGTATTATGTGAAGAATACGGTAATTTTACCGGTCATTGTCATTTTGAAAACTGTAGATTTTCCAATAATTTAACGGACTCTTTGGAGTACATATTATTCGAATATGTAAGAGCGCTCGGTCAAGGAAAAAATATTTTGGAGAGAATACCATTGAGCTTGTCGACGTCAGCAGTAACAGTAACCCAAGAGATTGAATGTTCTGCACGAAGTAATCACCCGCTTTTAACTAATAATACAGCCCACATTGAGTAAACTTTTGAATTAAAGTCATGATGATTTCATTTTGGCATAAATGTACTATTTCTTCTTTTTTATCTGTATAACATCGCTACTTGTCCATTTCAAAAAGCAGTTTTTGAATAACACATCGATCGATTTAATAAGAAGTCACAATTGATAATATTCAGAATCTTTGAAGGGTGCTGTAAGGTTTTTGCGTAAAGCTGCCCACTTTAGTACGTAAATTTAGTAATTTCTTTTAGCTTGTTTTTCCAAAATCTTTGCTGATTTCCGTGAATTTATTAGTAATTGGTTGTTGCTATTTCTCAAATTTGATAGGGTAACCAAAGCCTTTAGTTACAATTATGTTGAAATAGAAATTGGTCATTGATGTACATAGTTGTTTGTTAGTTTTTTGACTCTGTTGCCAATAATTAATTTTTCGTCAAAAGGAAGTCCAATCACCAACAAAGCGTTTTCAAGCACATTCCGCATGTACATGATAAATAATAAAGCCGAAGAAGAATTTGCAAATGTCACTAATTCTTATAAAAATCCTATTTACTGCTGGTCTCCTTCGGCTAGTATCATTGTGCACTTCAGACCATCGAATTGATTCAGATTAATGCAAACTAGCGTAAAAGGGGCTTCTCTTTGCTGGGAATAAATTTGAATTGGGTCATAGCATATCGATTTTGTTTAAAACTTAAAGTTTTCGTAACGGGCTAAATACCTAGTGCTTACCAAACATTTTAATAATAATAATAATAATATATAATTTATTCGTCCAATGTTTAACATTTATAGGATAAAGGTAATGTACATACATATACTTACAAAAATAAAAGACATTGTTAACAGCAATTGAAAAAATATCATGATGATCCGTGAAGTAGGTTGGTTCTAGAGGAAGGGACGAAAGGAGATATATTTTGTTTTTAATAGAAGCGAAATAGAATATTGCTGCTTACTAGACGTCCTGCTTATAGCAAAGATCAAATACAATGCTGTTACTTACCAACCACTTTGCTTACAACCGGAATCGAATAAACTTTAATATCAATCAGTTAGTTGTCAATATCCCCGCTTCAATAAGCACAACATAAAATATGTAAAGGATAAAAATATTTTTACTGACCAAGCATCTTACTTGGAATAAGAATCAAATAAAATTATTCACATAAATCACGCTGCAGGCATCAGTATTAAACTGTTACTTGTTAAGCACTCTGCTTGATACAAGAAATAAATAGGATGCTGCTACTTGTGAAACATACTACTTATCACAAGAACTGCATAACATACTGTTACATGTCAAACGCTTACTTATGACAATAACTAATAAGAACCAAGTGAAATACTTTCAACTGCCAAGCCTCCCCCTGTCCGTTCTAACGAGAGATTATCGTGCGGTTGAAAATTTTTTGCAGATGTTTAGTGCCACAAGATTGATTTTTGACAAGAATCGGTTCCTTTTGATACCATTTGCTTTATGTAAATTTTGGACCTTTCTTTATACCTTTTTAGCGCACTCTTCAGTAGATGCAAATTTGTGTTGGGAAAAAATTATAATGTCAACGACACATAACACCACGCAGTATTGAGTTACCTTTTTCCGTTTTCCTATATTGACACTCTATCCTGTCATATAATCTAGAGCAAAATAGAGTTAAATATAATAACTCAGCTTGAAATATGAAGTTGTTCGTTGCTTCTTTGACTTAAATTTAAGTAATATCCAGAAGAACTAATGTACATGAAAATTCGCGATAACAAAGAAGATAAAGCTTGACTGCCCGTAACCCAGGATTTTAAAATATTTTCAGGTTACCTGAAAAATAAACTGAAGAATTTGTAGCCCAACATTAGAATTAAATTTAGAAAACAAGTCGGATTACATATTTTAGAATATCGGTTTTAATTTTAATATGATAATGATTTATAACAAGTAAAAATTCTCCTAACGTCTTTCTCGAGTTGATATTTAAACAGATAGAGTAAAAGCAGAATTATCAACCACATGTTTCCTGCGGTACAGATGATCTACAGAAAAATTGTTTCCACCAATATGTTTTAAGCCTAAAGTAAGTGCAATTACGTCTGTGTTGTTATTACTTCGAGATTAAAACGACGAAACGCATGATATGTCAGAAGTAGCTATGCTAAACTTGTAAGAACTTAATTATCAACTTTATCAGTTTTGTGGATGTAATAAGTTAACAAGGGGAAATAGGATACATATAAGCTAATATCGTTAAATTAATTATATTAGTGGGCTAAGGAGAGCGTGTGTTTAAAGAGGGCAACTATTGATGAGTTCCTATTTCGGTTTGGCCACACCTTGCGAATGTTTGAACAAAAATTTAATTCTTCACTTGCTAGGGAAGATTCTTTTTCTTGTTATAGCTATTTTAAAGTAAACTTTTACAAATGCAAATTATTTCTGAAAGTATTCTATTTGTTTTATTTTTTCTTTCTGTGCGTTATATATACATACTTCGTATTTTCATTTTATAATGAAACGGTCCAATCCCGGAAACATTTGTGTTATTATATATTACGGTAAATTATTTTGATTCCGAACATCGTCAAGATCCTAATTTAGGGTGAAATATCATATGATGTAGGAAACTGTTATTGTTCTCAAAATCTTATTATACAGATTGAAATACCATAATTTTATTCTCACACATCTCTACATTTGCTGTTCAGCAAATTTGGAACAATTTATAATTGCTTTGGATCAGAAAGAGACCTAGAAAATTAAAAAATATTTTGCGTTAGGAGCAATTAAAAATGTGGGTATGTATACCGTTCCTTCTTCCCCTAAGAGTGCTTTAGTTTGTCACATACGCCCGGTGCAGAGTAAAGTTGGCCGTAGGCAATTACGCTCTTCAAAACACTCAGAGTCGTTAGGAACGGTCTCGACCGCGCTTAGAAACGATACTTCCACCATTAATGATACAAATGTCAGCTGATTGATTAGCTTATTAATTTTATATTTTTGGGAACTGTTTGAGATAATGTACCGGTTTTACAAGTTAGTAATACAACTTCGTTGAACAAGAGAGATGCCGTTACTTACCAGACAGAATCTTAGAGGCTTTGAGTTGATAGTCAATAATTTAGTTAATAGTTTCCAATGCGATTTTTACATAGAAGAATGTCTATCACAACCAAGTATTTAAGAGAAATATCGTTAGGTATACAATATCTTTTTGACGCATTCGTACGTCAGACATCATTGATGACACCAAGAACTACACAGAAATAAATCTTTCAAGTCTGTGACTAAACCCTACACCGAGAAAAAGTCAAAGATTAAGTAGAAGTTCTTTCACTATCCAAATATTAACAACAGAATTTTACTGTGAGTAGTCTAATGAATTAAAACCACCCAAAGATGATGACAACGATAAGTGCTGTAACTTTTAATTTTACTAAAATTTGTCTGTATTTATCGAAATTGTTTCTATACTTTTCGTATACTGTTTGATAAATCCATGTAATTCTGGTTTCAAAACTGAATGATATATATATATATAAACTTTTAAATACATAATATGAAATTTCCGAATTGCTGGACAAAGGTAATTATTCATTTATTTCGCAATGACGGTTACATTATTCATTACGTTACGTACTTCTAAAACTCGACTTTTATCACGAAAACTCTTGGTAAAACACGTACCGCAAGATAAAACAAAACCTCCAACTCCAGGATCCGCTCAAAAACAATAAATCACCGATCTATGCGTCAGGCAGCTCCTCTTTTTTAGAGAACTAATTGGAAAAGTCCTTCACGAACAACTGTGCACGGAAAAAGCCTTAAATACGAAGGAAGACATAATTACCGAATCAGGAAGCCCTTAATTTGACAACAGTTCGGACTTCAGCAATAGGTTTCGCGCAAATTACATCTCTCTAATTGGAATGTAATCATTTTAGCTTTAAGCATTTCAACATACAATTCCCCAAATGCGAATAGATATAGATTGTTAGTTCCTTTTAGTAGATGTCAATAGCACAAAATTTGGTTATTAATTTAAGATAATGACGTCTTACAAATTATTAAAATTTAAGTTTATATAATACAACACTAAATGTAGTAATAACTAACAACGAGGAATCTCGAGAGTTCGAAACACGAACCGGATTTAAGCCCACTTTTCTTCTTGCTAGTGTTAGATTAAGCATTGAAGAAGGCTAGAAAGAGGATGAAGATGCTGGCATTGGATTATTGGAAAGTGGAAAAGAACATGGCAATAATAGCAGACTCGGAATAAAATCTATAGCATAACCTTAATGTAATAAGTGAAGAATTAAAGAACATCAATATGAAGATAAATGTGAAGAGAACAAAAATAATGATTATATCTGCGGACAAAAGAACACATCAAATTAAAATAGGAGGTCAATGCATTGAACAATTAAGAAAAGTCAAATACCTAGGATCTACAATAGAAAAAATCGAACCTAGATATGAAAATAAACGACAAAAATAGGAAAGGTGGGAAGAATATATAACTCACTGAAGTCAACATCCTTTAGTGAAGGGGGAATAACAAAGGAAATATAAATGGTCTATCCAATACTTATATGTGGCAGCGAATCGTTCCCCAACAAAAAAAGTAAAACAAATGCAACAGAAATTAAGTTCCTAGTCTAAAAAAATAAAAAATAAAATAAGGTTGGACAAAATCAGAAAAATTCAGGAGAAATCTTAAGATAAAGCCGATACTAAAGAAAATAGGGGACTAACATGGTTGGGACATATTCACACAATTCCAGAGAATGGGTTAACCAGGACGGTATGCAAGACATGAGTACAAGGTTCTAACAGAGGAGGGAGACCGAGAAAAACATCGGAAGGCTGTGTAGCAAGGGGCACAAGTAAGAGCAATACGATGGGAGCAGATCAAAAACTTATCACGTAATAGGCAAACATGGAAAGAGATGGTCAGCTCAACTCGACTCAACAGTCTTACACCTCAGGGTAGGAAGACTTAGGATTAAGTAAGTAAGTAAACAATTTGACTCGCGTATTTGATAAAATTGTTATTTTAAAAATTGTAGTCGCCTCACCCGTATATATCTGCAAAATCTAAAACGTTAATGAATTAGAGGAAGCTATTGTAGCTTGTTCTGTACACATTCATTTTTGAGTAAGTGAAGTTGAACATTTTTCAGCCATAACTTCACTGTGATTTGAAAAGCAATCAGAAAAGCTTTGAGTAACACGCAATAAGACCATTTCAAAGCAAACTCCACAATTATTGGCATTCTTGGTTGTTATACATCATCACTGACGCCTTTTCCTTATGAAATTGTTTTAAAGGGTGACTTTATGAATTTTAGATGCTCACCCGTACGTCTCCTACACTTACTGAAAAACTAGAGTTTCTTTTATTTAAGTAAATTCAGCCGGGTCTTAGAATGTTCTCTAAATAAGTATAGAATTTCGTATATTTTCCGATATGAAAGCCAAATATGTCTGAGCTAATGGAACTGCATACCTAAAGCGTTAAAGTTTATTTAGCACCGCAGCTCGGTCCAAATTTATTGAGTTTAGTCTAATCTGTGAACTTCTAATGATTACACCGTAACTTTATTAAAGCAAAGAAATTTGTGAAAAGCATCAAGTTGAATTTTCATTAAACTAATAAGTATTGTCTTACTTAACTTGATTAAATTATATCTTGATGGGTCTTGTTTGTGTTATTTGTGCATGTATAACATTCTCTAAGAAGTAATGAATGAATTCACTTTTAAGTCAGTTCGAAGTTTAAAATAATTGGCCTGTATTTCAATTTAGTGATATTTCTTTCAGTTATTGTTAGTTAGTTTACAATGATCGGTAAGATTTCGTTATTGCAACAATTACTACTATTTGTTTTATCAATTAACTGTAAAAGAACGAGTTACAAAGCTGCAAAATCAATACTAATCAATATACAAGACGAGGTAATACCATACATTATGCTACCACACGAAGAGCAGTTCTTTGGGGATCGATTTATGAACGGAAATTAATGACACCCCAAATCACCGGATTATATCCTTGAAACTTTTTGGTTGGAAAATAAAGCTCTCAGTTCAAATACATTGCATAAACCAAGAGTGGCAATTGCGATTTAAATAATGCTGAACATATTATGTCATTGGCTATTGTTTTGAATAATTTATACCTATACTTATAGAAATTATTGAAACATATTAAAAGAGTTCGGATTATTAAAGCATAAATTTAAAATAAATTTATTTCCTTTAAGATTTTTAATTTACACCGCCATTGAAAGGTATTGATAGCTAATTTCTACTTATGCTATTATAGTAGTAGGTAATGTAATGTGTAATTTTTAGCTTTTCCCGGTACATAATAGTTATGATTTCCGAGTTTCAAAATTGCTTATCTGGAAAATTTAGATATCATCATCATTTATCATTTAATCGTAATCAAATATGCTTGATACGATAAATTCACGAAAACATTCATAATTTTATCGGACTTTAGCTGATACTTCTTGTACCATCTGCAATTGAATAGTTGGTGATGGTTTGGCTTAGTGTGCACATTTTCAAAAAAAAAAAAGCAAAATAATGTGTAGGAGCATTCTGAAGTTTTTCTTTGAATTCAATAAATCGCTTGTGTCGATGAGAAAGAACCATTTCAACCATAGCAACGAACTCATTGTCAATGGATTTTCATTGACTTGCACTATGAATGCATAAAGGTTCTTGATTTCTAGAAAACAATTACACCACAAATACCTGCTATAAGTTGAAGTACTTTGGATGTAATCGAAATGCTTACATTTCTGTTTAATCACAAATATACATAACAAACTTGATCTAATACGTCTTATTTGTACAAATATCTACTTAGTTACTACTCTGAATTTCTGATTGGTTACAGAAACTTAATAATCGTAAAAAGTATCCGCTCTTAACTAAATCGAAACAAAGTCATTCTCAAAGTATTGAACTCGACAGGAAGTTCAAGATGTCAGCATTGTCTGCTGTAACACTGCACTCCAGAAACAAGTTTCCATTTTATAGGTTTGCATCTAAATCTCGGCCGACTTTGAGATCTCTGCATTTAACTATCTCCGAAGTGGAAACGCAGAAAAATATAAAAAGTGGTTTCCTGTCAATACATTTCAGTTGCAATAAATTGTCATCTCTCATACAGTCTGAAATTATTTGCTGTGGTCGTTTCGTTTCAATTTCCAAATGCATTTATACCTTTTACGCATTGAAGTACTCTTGAATAGGGATTACAGAATGTGAATACTTTGCCAACGAGTTTTTAATTATTGGAGACGGTTTAATACTCCATATCCCTAAATAATGATATTTCTGAAATGTTCCAAATTGTGAGCATATTTTTTGTTTTATTGTTAATTAATCACTTTGTATGTTATACTGATTTATTCGGTACAAACGTTTTATGAAGTGCGGTAAATTTATTGTTTAATTAGATGTAAAATTCAAACACGAATGGACTGGACAACAGTCGACATAATCAACTAATTCAAATCATTGTTATTGCAAATCTACGTATCTTCAAATATGTTTCATGTTTCAACTTACAGAGTAAAATTCAATACAAATATTTTGTCATGTTCTAAAGAATTATGACGGAAAGCGCTAGTAGTGCCCGTAACCACGCCGTTTAATATACGAAGTGGTAAGTGTATGTAATGGTAATATAGTAAGTAATTATTCACAATATTTCGTGGTCGAAGTATTGGTGTTAATAGACGTATATCTAAAATCCACATCCTGGAGACGTTGCTGATTCAGAAAAAAATTAAATTAAATTCAAATATACACACATTACACGTAAAACCACAACCATCTAAATTGATGTATGATTGGCTATTAGGAAACATGGAAAGAAATAATTTCAGTAACGCCTACAATTTAAAGTAATGAAAATTGCACACAGAAAAAAATCAGGTGGTGAAGTCAAACCTTGTCCTCTTACAAGAAATTAGCTTCTCGGCGGATTTTTTACAGTTTCATTGCTTCAACTAGTAACCCGAGACTTACTATCTTCAAGCATATCTTGTTCAGAGCAAATCACTGGATTGAAGTGCAAATGGTTAGTTAAATCAAAAATGTAGTAAAGGCAACAAATGTTTCATCTAGTCTTTGATTTAAATTATAATGCTCTGCAAACCCAAACCTCTTTGAAAACTTTTTCATTGATAGACCAATTGGTGTCATGCAGTTAAACGCGTTAATAATTTTTCTTATACATTTTTCAACAATTTTTCGATTAACTTTTTACTACAGTTTAAATTAGGGCCAAAGAAATATTTATTTCGTTAATCACGCCGCGTACATAAACCCTTAATAAAGTTCTTAACATCTCGAACGAAGAAGAAATGCCCTGGAATAATTTGATGAGATATACAATACATCACGAAGATGCTTCAAAAATTACACTTGAAAATCGTCATAAATATTTAGCTGCTTAACGATTCTTAATAATTCGTGGTTCAGCCCTTTTCGGAATTAACATCATAGTTCAGCAAATTGACCTACCTGTCCACTAATATAATTCTTTTATATGTGATCTATTTTCACGAAATTTGTTCAAATTGTCAAAAAATCACCTAATTATTATTAGAATTTTAGGATTAATGTCAGAATAATTCGATTTTGACTTGCATTCTTCCAATTTGTGAGCAACAGACTTCAGATCTAGCTGATCTACGCCAATATATCTTAAAAATTAGTAAATTCTTCTCAAGTAGTTGATTGATTTATGAGTAGTATATCACAGAACCTATTATTTTATTTAAATTTGGTGTTTAGTACCTATCCTGGACTTTGGAAAAGAACATTTCTGATCAAAAAACCAAAAGCGTACGCCTCAATTTGAAAAATATTTTCCCTCGTAATTCGGGTTACTATAATCGAAAGGTAAACCGAGTGTTTAAAGCCGAGATTATTTTGAGGTTAATAAAGGTTAAATCCCTAACCACACGAGCGAGGGAAATCCTAATTGCGAGTTTCACTTTGATATGTCCTCATATAACTACAACTATTATCACGATATCCTTGTAGGTTCCCCGTACCATTAGTCGATGTAATTAAACTTTACCGAAGTCCCATTACAAAAACATGTATCCCATCCGAAACATTTCGGTAACGATCTGTTTAACTTTTCAAAATAAAAACGGGCAGTACATGCATATAAATTTCAAAGTAAATTTAAATTGCGTTAATATAATATATTTTTATCTGTGCGAAAGTAATACAGGATACTAGATTTCTCTGGTCCAACAAATCTCCCTAGAAATTAACTTTATTTCAATTTCAAATGAAACCTATTACAGCGTCCAGTAGATAGATGAATAGCTTTTCCAAATTTAGAACGTCCCTCAGGTTACTTGCCTTTCGATTCAAAACTAGTTTGATTAAAGTGCTAAATCTAAAGTCCGTAGTTGAAAGGTGCATGCATATGTATGTACATATGTGAATTATGTGTATACGTACGGTACAAATGAGTGTCTCTCAACATCTCCGCAAATTAGTGAAGAACAGAATTAGTTTAAATTGAGCATATTTTTAAAGAAGAATTTAATTCACTGATTAACTTCTATGTCAATTAAATATGATCTCTTGGTCAAAGGATACACCTTCTGATGCCTATTTAAACTTCAATCTCTTTTCAGAATTTGCTGGTTCATGTATATTTTCAATAAAACATTACTTTACATCTCTGGCCTATTAAAATGAAAATGACCAACATTTCATTTGTATCAAATTGCAATAGAACATTCAAATTGTCTAACACAATTTACATACTCCATATTTTTGACAAAAATCAAAATCAATTTATTTTTGCACCATAGTGTACAAAGAAACGTCATAAAAGGTATACAAAATTACAATCGCTACGTATATTATTACATTTTAAAACATCTCAATCCTTTCTTTCGCATTTCCTGAAAGATTTTTCAAGTATTTATTAAATTATGTAACTGTTTAGTGTTTCTTCTAACTTCTGAAAAGTTTCTTCCCGAATAGTGGAAGAGAAGTTGCTAAACATTTTAAAATAATAGAAAAAGCTAAAACTTACATTTCTATCAACTAGTTTTAATTCAAACAGTAACAAGATGACACAAAATTATTCACTCTTGTTTATAATTCAAGCAAACTACGAAACTGCTTTCGAAACCATTGCCGGAATCAAGAAGTATGTAATTTACAGAACAAATATCTGCTCAACGAACTATTACCGACCTCACCATCTTTCAGGAGAATTACACATTACATGCTGATGTGAATATTGTAATTTTCTTTGCCCCCATACTCTATTTAAATGTCAAGAAGATTGTGTGTAATCCAGTATTAATGCAGAAGATTTTCTTTATTATACACGCAGCAAATATATTTCCAAACCTGGGGTATATTATGTAATAAAGGTAAACTAAGAGAAGTTACCAGAAATGTTGAAATATAAGCTCCAATGGAAACGTTTACCATTGACATACTTTTCAGCTTTGTAGATTTCAGAATGTTTGTAACTTCAAGTAGTATGTAATGATTTTAAATGATTTTCTCTTGCTATATACAGTTATTTGTTTCAAACTTTTTGTAAGTTGAAATACTTCTCCTTATTGAAGTATGTATATATGTAACTATTGTCAAGCTGTCCCATATTACATAATCAGAGGTTTAATACAATCAATTCTCTCTCCTCTCGTCTAAATTTTTCGTATTACACTTTGGCACGTGATACGAAAATATATTTTTTACTTTACCCGAATGAATAAAATTCTGACCTGGCAATAATATATAGAATAAAACGAACTCATTGAAAAAGGCAGAAAAGGAAATATTCCCAGCAAACGAAATTATTTTTTTCGGTATCCGCTTTCCTTTCCCTAAAATAAAATGGAATTTTGTGCCTCTTGGTATTCCGCAGAAATCCTTTTAGTTTATTTTCAACCGACCGTAATTAAGTAAATATATGCTAATTTAGAAATAGATCAACATTATGTTGCCCATATTAATTGCCCAGAATAAATTTGCTTAATAAATAGAATAAGAGGTATATCTAGAAAAGGTTAATTTTCCAATTATTCTGGTTGGTAAGCGTTTAATCGAGTTCCATTTAAATGTTTCCCCAGGAGGAAATAGTAGTAGTATGTCGTATATTGCGATTAGACATAATTCTGATAATCACTTTATCTATAAAAGTAAGAAAAATTACTACGTATATGGAGTAAACTCCAAGACACAAAGAAAACTGACTATCGATATTGTATGGATTTGTGAAGAGATCTTGGAAGAGCGACAAGGGAATGCTTCCAAGTGTTACTCCCGGATTTGATAAAACTTTGTCAGCTTGTTGACCCCATCGAGTGTTGTAAATCGTCGCTTTTCGTTTCGGGAGAGTCCTGTATTTAGGGGGTAAAAATCACCCTCGAAATTTCAATGATTTTCATTTACGATTTACACCGTGATTATGACTGAAAAAGAAAAGATAATAGTTTACGAAATGTAAATCTATGAAACTGTGCTAAATTATTCTTTTCTTTGGCCCATTAACACCTTTAAAAAGGAAAATACATCCTCATTGTATGATTTGGAAGATGTCGAGGAGGTGTACAAGGAATCATGAGCAATAGAAAATGGCACCATAAATCCAGATTATAAACAGAATGTAGTTGAATTTTGGCGATCAGCCAACACTTCCACAATTACATGTATACGAAAAGAGTATCTAGAAAAATGGAAATAATGGGGAAAAGCTTTTCCACAAATTTTCAATATCTCTGAATCAAAAAGGATGTATACAAATATTGGTTAATAGGTATTAGAACTGAATGAAATAGCTTATTTGGAAAATTCTAAATCGTTCAGTAAATGGATATGGCAGTTTAAAAGAAATAATCGGATAGCGTCTAGGAAATTAGCCAAATTTGTAAGATGATTATATAGGCAGGATATAGCGGAATTAGAAACTATTACTACAGGTTTTGGGCAACAATTATGGCGTTGCAAGCCGACAAATAAGAAACATGATACAGTTTCAAGATTCTCGTTTGGACAAGGTTGAAGAGAGATAACTTTTACGGACACATGAACAGGATGAATATAGGCTGACTACCACAGCGAGTACGAAATAGGCAACCTTAGCAGAGAGGAAAAACAGGAAGACGTGGGAAACATTCGAATGCAGAGATTACGACAGTCTTTGTAAGAACACCGTTTGGATCATGAAATGTACAGAGACAAGTGGGCATGGAGATTAGGATCCAGTAAACCCGCATGAGAGCTGTACATAAACCGCTATTTGTTAACAGAAATTCCTAGAGTATATCGAAATAACCTGGGTGTTTCATTATAATTTGAGGGAATGTTGCTCAACCATAAGAAACCTGTAAGGAATGTTAATAGACATCAGTAAAAAATGAAACGATTATTTTTGCCTGGAATCCCTTGTTATTTCGCGTTTAGGCAATAACTGTTCCAAGGTGATGTAATTATAATTGTACGTCAATATATATGTAGGTTTTAAATTCATTAAATAATCAATATAGTCTAAATATTTGTGCTTCTAAATTGGAAAATACGTGGGAGTGCTAGGCATTCGCTCTCGAAGATGCAACATGTGGAAATCTACTTTATGTGAATACTTTCATACTAGGTAGGTGAACAAATATTTACTTCTTTTAATAATAGAAATATATACCCGTACACGTGAAATATCGTTACTTCATACCTTGTTTTGTTGAGTTTTATATAAGCGTTATAGATTTGTGCAGTAGCTTGTAATAATAAATTCTGCTTTTGAAAACAACATACCTTACATAAATCATAAGAGTTTCCGGTCTTGGTTGGGTAACGTGCCCTAGATAACGAATTTATTCGCAACTTATCCCCCGTTGACAAAAACCTTTCTGAAAGTAGTTACGTAGTGTCTTGGTTTTACACTAAACGAAAAATACGAAGGTAAGATACCTACAAAAACGTAATAAAATGTTTTAGACGTGAAGCCATGCGTCATATTAAACATTAACAAAAGAATTTAATAATTGATTTTATGTCTTATCGCGAAGTATTTCAAAAATTCTATCCAACTTTGGGTCCATTAGAATTGCTATACCTCTTGAGATCGTTCACCTACCCCTTTTTGGAAAATAAACTTTTAAGGGAATAATTGTTACTAGTACATGCGTTAATCAAGTGTTAGTTACCACCTATTCGTAACTAAGGGTTAGCAAAGATCAAATGCACTCTTATTGCATAACTAATACAACTCATTGACTGTTCAAGGCTCTTATTATTACATTAAAGCTTGCATCAAGACATAATCCGGCATTAACTAATAGCTACTAACTGATTTCTAGAACTTAATAGTAATGCAATACTAGTAATATTTTGTTTCTTAAAATGCGAATTTATAATGGAATATATTCATCTTAAATGTTCTGCTTGCAATTAGTATTATACAGATTTAACTTTATTTGGATTTATTTCGCCTACACTGGTCCATTGTGGGTGGGAAATGTTAGTAAACGTAATTACATATGTCGCCTAAATAATATACAATACCGTTACCTTCGTTATATCGTCCGAAAAAGTTAAAATTTACCCAAGTCTGTAATTTTGTCCCATCTTTTACAATTCACTCGATACAGCGACCTAATTTTCAAGTCAGCCTTTTGAAGCGTATATTTCGAAGAACAAAAGTTTATAAATTTTCGAAACAATGAAGTGTTTATTTCACATTTAATTAATTAACTTTAATAACTCGACTAAAGCCGTAGCCTCGGGGTTATTGAGGGAAAAGTCTCAAAATAATGCGACACGCTTCTTTGTGGAAATAACTTCGGAATTTATGTTTCGTTCAAACATTTATTGTGGACCGTAATGAGTTTCGAAATTCGCAAACACAAGCTTAAAGTTAAATTATATAATTAGCCGGACGAGATATGTTTCGCTGATATCCTCTTTGCGATTGCGGAATGCAGTGCCAGTGCTTTGGAAGCTCTGAAATAAATGTAAACACAAATTTGTACCGTGCTTATTGAGATAATTGCCCAAATTAAAACAGGAACGTCGCTTACATTGGATGCCAGTCGTCATTTAAAACTGATGGCTTCAATTTTGATTAGGTACACATTTCTACTGTGTTTCAAATAAACCTCTGTAAAGATATATTAGATTATTTTTTATACTATAGATTTCATAGGATTGTCAGTTGGTAACACTTTATACGCCTACATATATATATATATATATATATATATATATATATATAAGATACCGGATACATGTGACCGTGGAGAAAGAAAAAAAGAGAACCAGCTCCTCGTGTGAAGATTCTTTAGCGCTAGCTAACGTTCTGGGATCACCAACGACCATCAACTAAATAAATATTTTCTAAATGAGGGTTTTTATAGTCCTATTTAGCTTCCTATTTAGGAAACTAAGTTCATCCTCTTTCCTCCCAAAGCTGCGCAATTGCAGAAACTCCGCAAGAGCGATATGGGGTGATTGAGTTCTTTCACATTGACCGTAGGTTTTGAATTTGAATTCCACGTCGTGTCTGACATATAGCAGCCCTTAATATTATAGTATTGTTCGCAGAGTAAATCAGCAACTAATCATAGCAGTCGGAGCTAATAATATGCTGCGATATCAATTTGCTGACAGTTTAAAATTTGTCTTAGCTAATCAAATAACGTCTGGGTAGTTTGTGATTACTCTGCGAACAAAGCTATTATTATAAAAAGTAACGTGTGTCACTAACTTACACCTATTTAATGCTAAACGACAACTTTTAATATTCCTTTAAAAATATTTATTATCGGAGTATATTATCGAAAGGAGAACATCAAAACAGCATATTCTGATCAGAACTCAATAAAGTCGCAGAGTCGCAGGTTAACCTCATTACTCAGGTTGTCCAAAATTCAATTAGGAGCAAAAATGACAATCTAAATCTCAAATATACAAGCAAGTTTAATATACAAATCGGAGTAGAAATGGTAAGTGACAAAAAGATAAAAACAAGTAAGGGTGACAGAAACAGATTTTCTAAGAAGGACATGTCAAATATCCGAGGAGAAGACTGTACGAAATAAGGAAATCAGGCGTAAAACGGGAAGGGTTTATAATGCTGTGGGTACAATAAAGTCAAGACTGTTGTCAACTGCTGCGGCACGGTCACGTGATGAGAATGAGAGAGGATCAGTGGTCAAAAGAAGCGGTGAAATACACAATAACAAATAGAAGGATAAGAGATAGATCAGCAGTGGAAGAGAAGAAAGGAATTGGAAAAATAAGGGAGGAGAAAGCTTTGAAGAAAGATTACTAAGAGGATTGGAAAAGGTGGAAGTCAAAATACGGAATGCTAGAGCGCTTCTTTTGCTTTGTGTTTTCCACGTACGATAAGTTGTCGGTGAGGACGCGTATTTGGGGTTTTCCGAATAGTCCGTGAGGCAAGGATTGGAAATAATTTGTTTATGTCAACCTCTCTTTGGTGCTGTATTTTGTCTGTAAGAGTCAGAGCTTTTACGGACGTGGTGTTGTTTGAAAGATAACAAAATATGACTGGTAAAAATGGACATGAGATTATTGAACAAAATGATTCGTTAGTTGAAACCGTTCATTTATTTGAAATATCTTACGTTTCGTATTCACAGTTTGAAAGGTAAATATTGCACTTACAGAAATACAAACAAATGCAAGGACTGCGTTCTCTGATTATAAAACAATAACCCATCTGAGTTTGAACACAAGTAATTGAACGTTTTGGAACTTCAGTAACTTCTCACGAAAATTTGATTATTTTCCTATTTTCCACAGTATGTTTGTATAAAGCTTTTATGGGATATACATAGGTGCGATAAATTTATGTAAAATTTATATAGATCTTAATCGCTTTGCTTAATCTCAAATGGAGCAAGGCTGCTAGAAGAACGCTTCAACGCTTCACACTGTCCCCATTATTCCGATTTACACCCCTGAAGATCTGGCACACATCGATTGTATAAGCCTTTCCGGATAATGCGGAACTCCGTTTCTGCAGACCTGGTCTTTCCTAGCTGCTTGTGGAAGAAGAATATTCATAGTCATATTCAGAGTAATCACAAACTACCCAGACGTTATTTGATTGGCTAAGACAAATTTTAAACTGTCAGCAAATTGATATCGCAGCATATTATTAGCTCCGACTGCTATGATTAGTTGCTGATTTACTCTGCGAACAAAGCTATTATTATAAAAAGTAACGTGTGTCATTAAAAGTACACCTACTTAATGCCAAACGACAACTTTTAATATTCCTTTAAAAATATTTATTAGATGTTAAGTTCCATTGAAGAACAGTGATGTAACGACCTGAACTACAGAAAAAATAATACGTTAATAATACAACGTTAACTCTTAAGGAAAAAGATTTGAGCTAAGTCAGTTGATACTACTGTATAAATGAATTATTTTGTCGAAACGCTGAGAATCCTATAGACGCAGATATCTACAACAAGAATCGTTTCCTTTTTGACTACCTACTAAATACATAGGAAATTTATCTGAAAGCGCAGGAGATATAACAAACTTGTTAATATGCCCCATTCTATTTGAAGCGATATTGACCGCTCCATAACAAGTCAAATAAATAGGATATAAGAGCTAAAAGGAGTTCTAACTAATTTAGTCAATAGTTGGGCACGTGGATTTGAAACATAGTTGTCATAAAAACAGTAACATCATGGTTGATGGCAATGTGTCAAATACTAATAATATTAAGTTTTACGAATTATCCATCACTACTTAAATAGCTCCTGTAATAAGTAGCTCTTATATCCCATAAGAGCCTCATACAAACCTACTGTGGAAAATAGGAAAATAATCAAATTTTCGTGAGAAGTTACTGAACTTCCAAAACGTTCAATTACTTGTGTTCAAACTCAGATAGGTTATTGTTTTATAATCAGAGAAAGCAGTCCTTGCATTTGTTTGTATTTCTGTAAGTCCAATATTTACGTTTCAAACTGCGAATACGAAACGTAAGATATTTCAAATAAATGAACGGTTTCAACGAACGAATCATTTTGTTCAATAATCTCATGTCTATTTTTACCAATCATGTTTTGTTATCTTTCAAACAACACCACGTCCGTAAAAGCTCTGACTCTTGCAGACAAAATACAGCACCAAACAGAGATTGACATAAACAAATTATTTCCAACCCTTGTCTCACGGACTATTCGGAAAACCCCAAATACGCCTCTTCACCAACAACTTATCCTACGTGGAAAACACAAAGCAAAACAAGCGCTCTAGCATTCCGCATTTTGACTTCCACTTTTTCCAATCCTCCTAGTAATCTTTCTTCAATGCTTTCTCCTCCATTATTTTTCCAATTCCTTTCTTCTCTTCCACTGTTGATCTATCTCTTGTCCTTCTATTTGTTATTGTGTATTTCACCGCTTCTTTTGACCACTGATCCTCTCTCATTCTCATCACGTGACCGTGCCGCAGCAGTTGACAACAGTCTTGACTTTATTGTACCCACAGCATTATAAACCCTTCCCGTTTTAGGCCTGATTTCCTTATTTCGTAGATTCTTCTCCTTGGACATGTCCTTCTTAGAAAATCTGTTTCTGTCACCCTTACTTGTTTTTTATCTTTTTGCCACTTACCATTTCCACTCCGATTTGTATACTAAACTTGGTTGTATATTTGAGATTTAGATTGCCACTTTTGCTCCTAATTGAATTTTGGACAACCTGAGTAATGAGGTTAATGTGCGACTCTGCGACTTTATTGAGTTCTGATCAGAATATGCTGTTTTGATGTTTTTCTTTCGATAATATACTCCCCAAGTATTAATTCCTTCACCGCCTATCTCAAGATTTTCTCGTTATATTGAATCCTCATTTTGCGGGCTTTTCTCTTAATTTCCGTAATATGTAATCTAACAATAAGTGTTATTCATTCATGACGACAATTATTTGATTATTCGAAAAGGAATAACTTGTTAAACACTAACCTTCCAACTCCATTCTTTGTCATACTTGTGTCAAATATAAGATTGCATAGGCTGCTAACTTCAATATCGTTAGAAGGAAATTTATCGATGCATTTACACTCTAATTAAGATTGTGTCACAAACTAAATCTCAGAGCTCGAATAATTTGACCTATATATAAATACTGGTCTCTTAAAATACTCGTATTTCTGTAATACCAAATGCGACCAGCGCCATGTTAGGTCCAAGGAAAAACTACCATCCAAATGTCTTGTCAAATGAAGTTAATTAATTAGATGTATTTATAATGGAAAATTTCTTACCTACATGTATACTTTTTACGGTAATCACAAAATCTGCAAAACAATGAAAACGCCCAGATGACATATTGTCGTAACTTCCTGAATGTTTGAAGTCTCTTCGATGAAATCCGTCAGGTCATTCTTTCTTTCTAATCCAATTGTTTCTTCAATCGTGTTTATAATAGCGAAAATTCTTTCATTGCTCGTTATAGCTCTCAATTCTTCACTCCCATTTTGAAAGGATGTATCTGTTTCGTCCTGAGAATCTGTCGAATGCAACATCCTATAACTTTGCACACAATAGGATTTTTACGTACATGTGCTGTGTAATCACAACCGTCAACATGTTATTGCCTGTGTAGTTTACGACATCGATGCTCTAGTTCTCTATACCAATGTACGCAATTTAAAAGCCGCTGTGACATTATTACTTGGATACTGCTTTCAAATTAAATTATAGAGAGAAAGAAGGTAGCCCAGACGAATTGAAATAAATAACATACCTATATACAGCTATGGAAACATGAATGAAGTTACTAAAAACTGAAGTATCAAAATTTCGATTCTATCAATATCAAACAATTTTTAAGTAAAATAAGGAAATGCCATTATTTATGTCTACAGCGGGGTTCTCAATTGCCCTGATGTAGAACGGGGGATGTTTTAATGGAAAATCAATTGGCCTCCCTTCCGAAGGGATGTACAAGTTTTTATCGTTTAACGCGATTGGCGGTGTAATATTTCGTACCTTTTTTTTGAAACCTCAATCTAGTTTCTTTGGATCTGTGCATCCATTCGCATTATTAGTAGACCTCAAATCATTCTTCTTATGTTTCGGACTTGGTTGGCAATGCATTTACTAGAACATGCATTCTCAAACACGAATATTTGCCGCAAAGGAAGCTATGTACAATCCATAAATGACTATGATTATATAGAATCCTTCAAAGCCGGTCCGATGTATTTTATAATAAAAAATGCTGGCCGTGAACTTCTGTATAATAAATATGCCAACTGCTCAGCACAAATAAAACTTCTATGGTCGTATCCTATCGACGTTCAAATCTTGTACGATTTGTAATCCAGGCGAATCTAGGTGCCATTAATGCGGTAGTTTTCCTCTACAAAATCTTATATGTTTAATAAAGAGGAAGTTTAACCCGAAACATAAAAGTATTTTAGTTTAATTACTAGTGCTTCGCTAAAATACGACAGCTTTATTGCCATATTTACGTGCCATTTACTTTTATCTCTGCGCTGATTTTCATTGTCCTTCCGAAGAAAACGTGTAGTATCTGTTTATTGGTAGACCGTGGATTTAGATGAAATCTTAAAAGATTACAGAGCCACTTCTCCAAATTGGGTGAGACTTACTGAAGTTGAAGGTTGAAACCATCGTTGACGTCAACCTTAATATCTTTGCCGACATGATGGAAAAAATACGATCAGGAGTCTTACGGTTGTCCTTTCTTGATACATACATACATATGTACATATACCAGATATACTGCAAAATAAAACTTACAAAATTACTAACCATAATGCAGCGATCATGATTAAGTAATTTATTTTGTAGATGCATTGATTGGCTAATATTCGTGAAACGCATATTCAGATATGTATATAAATCAATCAATGTAATAGAATGTGATTTGTGTCTTGTAGAAACTTGATACTGGATGTACTATATCCAGATTGCTGATTTACAGTGCAAACAAATGTGTTATAACTAGCTCTAATTACATATCAAGTGGACAGTTATTGATGATTATTCAACAAAGCTGCTGCAAATAATTCAGATCGATTCAGTTTTTCTACCCAATTAAATTAAGATTGCAAAATTACATAATAGCAAGTTTAATATTTAGCGCATGTGCATGTCTGACAGAAAAATCCTGAAACGACTTTCTGTTTTGATACACATACAACTCTAGAATCCGAGCTAACATAACCCTATGAAGTACCATGAGCTTTGTACATAAACGCTAATAGTGCTGATCACTCTTTGGTGGTCCAGGATCTTCGAATAATTAGATAAGTATCACATTATTCAATACTTGTTTGTATTGTGAACTTCAGGCACGCTCTTTAAATCAGTCTTATATTTTAAACCCAACCCTAATTAGAAGTCTCTTACTTTCTTGGTTTTTTCCATTTTTTGCACTAATTTAATAAAATTCAGTTAATGATTCTTTTAAATTAGTCCATTTTGTTTATAATAGCGATTACAAAGTAACAACAAAGAGATGCATTAGTATACAGGACATTGGCTAATTTCAACTTTTAAATTTCAGCCAATTTTACGTCAACGCCTTAACGCTTGGACGAGGGATTCCATATCCCTACTTTGCTGCTTCAGAATGAGTGTTTATTGCTTTAATAATAATCCTAGGGCATTTAACTGCGATAGGAGAAACAAAGACTCAATGCAACCAAGAACCATTGTTCATCAAAATGCATTCGATAATTTTTGGCGACGTGACCATGTTACTTTCTGGACATACCTATGTACTATTTGGGCAACAAAAAATCGGACATTTAAGATATTTCAGTTTAAATCTGGGTTTTGCCTTGTCAAATGCTATTTCATGTTAAAATAATTATTGACATATGTTATTATATTGGATTTAAGTACTACAGAAAAAATGCGAGTGACTACATTATGTGGGTAGGAATGATCGATAAGAAGACTAGGTAATAGATTTGACGTGTCCAAAGGCACTATCCATGCCATTAAGAATGAATGGCTACATCAAAATGACAAACAACTGGCTTATATACATATATATATATACTTATATATATACTTATATATATATATATGAAAGCCCCTTTTACCTGTAAGGATTGGTTTACACTGATCAAAAACAGTCTATAAGCCCGATTTTTGTTGGCACAATAGTAGATATAGTTTGGAAGAGACACCGAATTTTCTCGAAGGTGGGTTCGTAAAAGTATTTTTGTGGTTTTTGATGTGGTAGTATAAGAACGTGCCGGTTTCTATTTTGTTCTTTTGCACTATTGACAAATTACTCCCCATTTTTGTTTCTACCTTTTAATTTCCGTGCAACGGTATGTCGCACTTAAGATTTCAAGTAGTTTAGATTAGATTAGATTAGATTACTTGAGGTGGCAATGCTGCCTGTTCCACTGCCACCTTTCCCGATCTATTGTGGTCCTCATGCCTCCTTATAGTACGTTTTCCAGCTTTATTCCTTTAATTAGACTTATCAGCTTTGAGAGCAGTTCCTCCGCATATAGTCTCGCCTTGGGATATTCGTCTCCCATGTATGACAACCGCGTCCTTGCCAATTCCTCACATTGGTACAGTACATGGATCGCGGTTTCTTCCTCAATTTGAGAAAATATACATATCGTTTCTTCTGTCAAGCCCATTTTATTCATGTGCTTTTTGAGCCTGCAGTGCCGTCTTAGTAGGTTCACTATCGTTCTTACGGACTTTCTGTGCCTGCGCAGTAGGTCCTTTGTAAACTTCGGCATTTGTTCCCCAAGAAACTGTTTCGCCGATTTCTCGTCTAGGGAGTCCCTCCACCTTTCCCGAGATTTATCCTCGGTCCACTTTCTTATGGCCGTTTTGATTCTTGTTTTCACAATGCTAAAGGAGGGCTCCGGTCCGATGAATGCCGTCGACGAAGCTTCGCGGGCCAGCTCGTCAGCTTTTTCAATTCCCCAGTAGCCCTCGTGCCCCGGAACCCAAGCTTTCGTCACTTTTGCACGGCTTTCAAGTAGTTAGAGACGTATTATAAATATATAAAACTTTTAATGGAAACGAGATCCAGCAAAAATTACAGAAAATGAGTTGAAAAATCAGCGCAGCGTTGAAAGGATATTTATTAACAATGAAAGTAAATAATACCTACAATTAATATGTAATCAATCAAACATTCGAAATGTGCACCGTTAGTAATTTGGAAGTGACCTAATCGAAGGTAGGACGCGTCAACTATACATTTCTCCAGCATTCTCTTGAAATTCGGAAACTATCATTAAGTTCGTGTACTATTTCATCATAAGATCCTATTTTCTTACCATAACCTCTTATTATCGGTAATTCGCTCTTTTTCATTGAGTACCATATTTGAGAACTTCACTGGTATCTTAAAAACCACTACTAATTTCAGTTAGAAACTTTATAAATTGACAACTAATGCCAAAATCATGCAATATCGGACGAAGAACAAAAAATGTTTAAGACAAATTGTGTCCAGAATTGCTTCCACATCCATTCTATTCGCTAGCTTTGGCTCATGGTAATCTTCCTCTGTTCTCAAATTGGAAAGAACCACTACAGGGTGTTTTGAGTTCAAGTTGATATAAATAGGTGGATTGCAGAGAAATTTTCTTGATGACGGTTTAAGGAAATTAGTTTTACGTTGGGTGTGTATTCAATTAAATGAAGATTATATTGAAAAACTTCGTTGCTATCTTAATCAAAACTGACGAAATAAGAAAATTATAGCAAAATCCCTACTTTGGAAATATATCGCGTATATTTTCGTTAAGAGAAATCGCCTAAATAGTATGATAATTTATTCTACAAACTGTACCAGTTTATATCTTTTTAGTTCCAAAACATAAGTTAATAACGCTATAATGACAATTAGAATATTTTCATCCACAGCAACTGGCTAATACCTTACCAGAAGCAAAAATTAACTAAAATCTGAGGCACTATAACTAATACTCATCCATTGGTTCCTATGTAGGTCTTTATCATTAGTTGCACCGTGGGAAACGCTGACTAGCACTGTGTTCGGCGTTTGATTTCTGATGGTACTAACTCAAAACGTTTCTTCCTTTTCGGCCGTTGCAGATTTTCGTGGTGATGGAGCTGAAGGTCTCGAAGTTTGTGTGTGACGTATGGAATATATTTCTGTGGTACTCGCCCATCCTATCATTACAATTTGAATATTTTGTGAGATAGATTTTTTCCATAAATAAAAACATAAAAGGTACACGAGTTGTAACATAACTTTAATAATTCAGAGAAACTATTTCTCGAGCAAACCTAAAATTGGTTATAAAATGATTTCTAATTAAAAAATAAATAATAGATTCCAAATTAATCGTAAATGCTCAAAGAATTATTAGAATGGCTAGAAATTTGGAAAAGAAATAATAAAAACTTCTTTAAGTATGAACTCATGCAGAATATACCAGGCCCAAGAATATTGTTACAAGTAAATTTGTAAAAGGGAAGAAGCATGTTGTAACATGATGGCGATGGCTACAATTTTATATTTTCAATTAAATTTACCGGTTATCAATTTTTAAAATATTTACATTTGTAAAAAGAGATCAACAGTGAAGTAATGGAAACAAGAAATATTAAGCGTAAAAGTGAAATGATATTGATATTAAAATATTGAGCAAATAGGTGACGGAAGTTCGCAATACTTAAACAACTGCAGCATGTAACATGAAAAAGAATTTAAAGAAAGGTATATTCAATATCGAGACACACTAGTCATTGATATTGTCCAAGTTTTCCAGATGTCAGTTTTAATTTATCAAAAACAATTTTATAAGGGCAAAAGAACATGCAGAATACGTTGTTGAGGTCCCCTCGCCGTTTTAAATATCTGAAAATTTTCGAAATCTTTGAAGTCATGAACCGCAGTTAAAAATCATTTTCTTGGTCCAAAATTTAATGGAATTTCGGCAAATTCAGTAGTAATTACCTAGCTTTCAGAGGGGCAAGACGTACTCGTACAATTAAATAAATGTACATTTGTTTATGATAATCTAAAAATAGAAGTTAATATTAAGTCTATTTCTAAGTTCTGATGTAATGTAAAGAACTTTTTTATTTGTTTGGAAATTTAAGGAAACCATTATTTTGGAATTTGAAAAACTTCGGGCCATTGAGGATATTACGTTCTTCGATAAATTTTGGAAACAACATTTTATCTATAAAGAAGTGGTTTCTTACCAATTTAAAATAAGTTAGTTTTACTTACGTTTATTACAACCAAATTCTTTATTTGTGAAGGATGTAACTTTATTTTGTAATAAATTGTGTTTATAATTTTTATGTGAAAATAAATTAGAAACCAAAAAAGATAAACAGGATAGTCCCATGCCTATTTTATAATAAAAATAATAATAATAAGAAGGAAACTACAATAAATAATAGTTTCGCTATTAATTCATAAGTAAACATCAAATAAGGGGGACACGGGATTAAAGAGTCATATAAATATTAAGGCGCGTCTATACTGCTAAAGACAACTTAATTAACAATTGAAGTTGAATTTTCTTAAGCTATAACTTCATGAATATTATGTCCAAATATGTGTTTCGACAACTTCATCTTAAGTCCAAAGGTATTTGTCACGTGATTACAGTAAGGATCATTATGTTAGCTCTGAACTGGCTTACTTACGCCTAAATTTGTTATTTCATGATTAGATGATGTACTTTAAGTAACAAATGCATTTTCCTTATGTAGACCACGCCGAAAAACATATATCTACAGTATTTGAAGTCATATGAAGTATGTCGCAATATATTACCCTCTTATGCGTCTTTGAAAAAGATGTGTTAGATTACTTCTGAACCTCGTTCTACCGAATGTAACGTTTATTAATTTGGCAAGAGTTATGGCGTCTATTTGGACATAGATAAGAGACCGTAATTTACCACAAGTGAAAAAGTCGGCTGTCTTCGACAAACGTTTTCCCATACTAACATGAACACGGGAAATGGAGAGGAAACTTGCGGGAAAACGAGTTTTCGCTTTTGTTTTTACTAACTGTATTTCGTCTCATAATGAAAAAGTATGTAGACGTGAATTGTAAGAAACTTTAACGCAGTGCGGAAATGGATACAAATGAACTAAGCATTCAACAAAGATATATGTATGTAAAACCGAAGACAATTGCCCATGTTTAAATAAACCAACAGCAAATAAGGCGTTATTATTATTAGTTATTCTATACGTGAAAATAGTAGTGGTCCCGGTGTTTTATGAACTGGTTAGAATTATATAAATCTATTAGTTCATGACGACTTTAATGGTAGTAAACCAACAGTGTCGTATTAATTTAGTTAGCAATTTACATGTATACATACTCCTAGTCTCATCTTTTGGAAATCACACAATATAAAATGTTACATCATAATGATGTTAAAGTGATAAACTTTCTGCAAGCTTTCGCGGTCTAACAACATCGTTTAAAGTAAATTGCAGGACCCAAAACCTGAAATTAAGGCCGGGTCGCTTTATTATATGTGTATGTGTGATTTTGCCAGCAGTCAGCACACGGTGGTGATAAACCAATCCCTTTCCAAAAAGCTACCATTTCGCCTATGTTTTACACGGGGAAGGTGGGAGAAGGAAACGCTTTTTCGCCCTTGGATGCGATGCAAAGCAAACCGGCCGACACATTTCTGCTGCGTGAAAAAAATGGAACATAAAATTCTTTTATAGATCTGCTTGTGTGAAGTTCAGTCTGTTTAGAATAGATAAAATGTAAACGCTACGTAAAGTAGCCAAGCCAATCTTGACAAGCTTATATTGACTATTAATCGTGATGGGGTTACAAGAAAAACACCTAAAAGTTTGGTGTATAATTTGAAGAATCGTATTTACGTATTATAAATGTTCGCACTTGGCGATTATAAATATATCCACAAAAGTATGGTATTCTAATGTATTTCAAAATTGATGGTATAACTCGGTATTAAATAAATTCAGGTTACTTGCGCTATTTCAGTTGCCGCTTTAAGTATTCCACTAAACCCGTTTTTTAATAACAAGAGAATATAAAATTTTTACGCCTTAACCCAGTCAGCCCAAGTTAATATAGATGAATATCCCCGTTTACTGAGGTTAATGAGGTATCGTCTATTACATATATATAGCAAAGTATGCATAGTATCCAATATTCTATAATCCGTTTGAATTCAAAGGGCTTTAGAGTGCAGAATTATATAATCCGTATTCCCTCGAATATTACGTCCTTCATTCAAATGCATCCCAAGTAAATGTAGATGCTTTACATAATAATAACCTAAATCGCCGTAAAAGCACAGACGTATCGTAAACAAAACAACTAATTGTCTTGCGTCCGGAATTCGCAAAATTACAACTCCCTGCGTTCCAAAGATAGCTTTCGTATTCTCTCAACCGACAAAATCTGTTCTATAACTTCCCTGAACTTTCCGAAGTTATTACGGGGCGAATTTGATTGTAACTGTATGTTGGAATTGTTTCGTTATTAGAGGAAATATGTAGTTATAACATCCTTCAAAACTATCCGGACAAATCATCATCATTTCCAGTTGAATGGAAACTTCTTAATTACATGATCCATTTTGCGTAATAAACTTGCAAATTATGAAGTATAAATGGAAATAGAATGTAATTATATTTTTGACTTTCTTAATAGTTGTCGGCATCAATAATTGTAAGAGACTGTGTTTTAGGTGTAAAAAACATGCGAAGCTCATGGGATCTTACGGTTGGTGTCAATGGGAAAAACTTCCTTGCTTTCCCTGCTGGAATTAAGTACCAAAATATTGATATTAGGAGGTGACATACGGCAAAATCCGTAAAAGATCTATCGAAAACTTGTAAATTAATCATCATCGCTTCTGGTTTCGTGTAATCGTGCGTGAGTCCCGCGTAATAGTATGTGCTTCAAAATGGAATCTTCTACGTTAATTTATTTGATTGGCGGAAATTGGAAGAGATGTATAAGCAATTGCTACAGAATCAGATTTTCGTTCCTCCTTCCGTTTTTTCTTAACCCTGGAACGGTAGTCATAAAAAATACTCCATACCCCGAGGTACAAGTGTGCCCTAATTTTAAGAAATATTGTATCCAATTTAAATTACATAGATTTATTGAAAAATTAACCTGGTAAAGTAAAATCTCATGGGTACAGTTTACCGTACTAAAATGAGGACCGCGGAAACTAATGGGTTAATTAACACAGTAACAAAAATGATATGTATCTAATAGAAAAAATCAGCAATTTGGGCATACCTTTTTCTGGTGTTGTGTACAAACAAACCAATGGCGGCTGGTGCACCGAGTCCTACGTTTTCGGTCTTTGCCTGTGACAGAAGGTGCATCTACCAGAAGTTTCTTGAAGAAGATCTGGGGCTCCCTCTTGTTCAATTTTCAGAATTCGTCTGATAGTTTTACGGAAGTGAACCGGCAAAGTCGGCATTCCAGGTCTCGCAGTCAAGCGGGGTGTGATAAAATCTATCGCAATTTTTTCAGGAAAGACCTACTATTTGGGAACTCTTTCTTTTCAGGTGCATTAGCAGTACACAATAGCATCATAAACTTAATTTCAACTGAATTAAGCAAGTTATAAAAAATTCGCAACGGCCAGCGCTTTATTTTTCTTGGAGTAGTATACCTATGAGCTAGTTGATGTATTATGTACTAGTGCATGCACAATTTTTACGTATTGATTGATCCGTTTCTTCAATATCTGCCTGATCTAAATTTTCGGCATTTTCAATATCAACTTATCTATCTTCATTCCCATCGCTGATTATTTCGCGTAGCTCGTGAATCGGTCCTACGTGCAAGATGCTTCTTTCTATTTGGTCTTCATCACTACCTTCATTTGTGGAGCCTTGGCGAAAATCATTGATAACTCGGTCTGCATTGCACCTATATCTGACAAATGATCAGCTAAATTTTGCCACTCTTTTTCCGAAAAAGCCCTTCAATGATTATCGTTAAAATTCCATGCTAAATAATACAATTTTCTTAGTTGCAGTGAATTGTACTATCATTAGAATGCAACTTACCCAAATGTTTCCTTGTTCACAGTTTTATACAACACCAATTTTGGTAGCTTGGGGTAAATAGATACCTCGAAATACCTACAAATACAAAAGAATCAACAACTGCTAGGATGACAATTAAGAGGTGTTAAATTAAGTTAGGTTATGTAATGAAAATATGTGGAGTTTCCAATAGCTGCTATCATGTATTACTCTAGTACCAGAGTTAACGCAGCCAAATTACTCCATCAGGCCGATGTCGATAAAATGTACTACTCTGTTAATAGCTCGTCATCTCCTATGGCTCACCGAGGACTTGCTGCGATGGGGCTTTCTTGTTACAACAGGCCTTACATATTGGTTTATCCATTAATTCTATGATGTGTAATGTTTGTTGGCTACAGTTCCATTACTTCCCCATTTGTCTCTGGCTCTTCCACAGCAACTGCTTTATTCTGCCATCTGAAGATCTTGCAATAGGTAAGACACCTTGATACTGATGCGGTTCTCAATTATTTGCATATTGTTCGTTCGTTCGGTTACTCATCTCACTCCTTAATGTTTGATACGGAATTGCGCACGTTGGTTCCGACCCTACAAGTTCTCCCTTTCTGTCTCTTCCTGTGGCAGAAGGTTCGCCATTTCATTTCCTTGTATGACCTGGTGTCCCGCCACCCAACATAGATTTATTCTGTTCTGTTCAGCTGGAGACACCAGTAAATCTCTACATGCCTTGACAACCCTAGATCATACTGCTTTAATAACTATCTAGCTCTTATGATATAGATTCCTTTATTTCTCATGCATTCCAGTACCATGATTTGCACATATATAGACATGCCTGTTATATTCGGTTTGGGATATCAGGCTGCGAGTCTTCAGCTTATTGTAGCTGTTTCTAACATTATTTATATGGTTAATTTCCACTATCATTGTTAAATAATCTATCATTAATTACAATTATAAATATATCAAAATTTACATTAAATCTTGGGTTTTTAGGAACATAAACGTTCACGTGCAAATGACGTTTTGTTTTATTTTATTTATACTTTTTCAACACCACGCATGCCACTTTTAAAGACTTAGTTACCTTTGGGGTGTTAGCTTCTTTGTTTAAGTCCAATCAATGACGTTTAATGGGAGAAAAATATGTAGATAGCTATAAAAATATCAATCATTATAAAAAGCATCGATTAAAAGATAGAAAGCAATGTAAACATTTATACACATACATTTAACACTTGCACGTAAGAAGAACTCCTAATTACAACTGGATATAAGAAGAATTTCATTGCCAAGTTTCCATCTCAAGAACACAGGTGCATCCATAATTTAGACCTCTGTGATAATAACTTTACATCAGTGATGATTCTTTGCGGTATCTATTGAAAAATAATAATCACATCAAGTTACATACAAGACAGACAAATGTAGTAACCTTAGAAATTGGGAAGCGTCCTCGTTTGAAAAAATGAGAAAATGTTGACAAGGGGAATCACAGAAGATCAACGAAAACACTATTTTACTAAGTTAGAATAAAATTACAATAAAAATTTTAATTATTTTTAAAACTGAGTGTTTTTAAAGAAGTGAATATTAAATAAATACAGCTTTACCGAAGCCAGAATTTAAGAGGGGATCCAAAGAAGTGAAAAGAGCCTGGGACAAGAAATTCATCGTAACAGAAGAATTTACACATAACACATCTCACGCATTAGGTAAATACTTTGAATTTATGTAAACATTTATTGTACACCTTGTATGTAATTAATTCGCTTACTTTACTATCTAATTATCTCAATATTTTTCTTCTTTCTTTAATTTTAAATACCTCCTAACTCACATAGTGTATGTCGTATCATATGGACATGATCACGATACAACATAAATATGTATGTATGTATGTTCATATATAAAATGTACACATCATCTAGATTTTGGTCAGTAGCGAATCTGTGAGGGTCTATCAAACTGATACCTAAAATGATTAAGAAAATTTAAAAAAAAATTAGGCTGCCTGGATAACCGAGATTAACCAAATTATTGTAAACCTTTCGGGATTATTGGAAAAAGGAAAAGCAAACAAGCGAGGATTGGTATATCTACGTGGAAAATATGTACATAAACGAATTATGATAAGAGCTATAACAGAGCTAAGGAGCTAAGTTCTACGATAAACAAAAAGAAGAGAAGTCCATGGAACGAAACATCAACACATATCAAAAGTCGACATTTTCTGCCAGGAAAAATACAAAGAAAATGTTTCCGATCAAATTAAAACTCGTCTGGTACGAACGTACCGTCATTCTATTGTTGGATGTAGACATATTACACCATAACAGAGAGTAACTGAAAGCAAACATGAATTGGAAATAAGTAATTCGAAAGGATTGGAGTGAGTAAAGTCAAAGTTGGCATCGATATCTTCCTAGAAGACCAATAACTCGAAGATACATATAGAATTTATTCCAATTTACGAAAATATTATAAATATCAAGGCAGTCAATATAATTACTTGATTTTGAATGATGATGAGAAATGACGGCGACACCTGGCCAATGATACAGCTGTAATTTTCTGTCCGAGAAGCAAAATTTAGTTGCATTACGAATGGATATAAACGACAAACATTAACAGAATTGTATGGTAGTTATAAATCCGAAGAAAATTGATTTGTCATAGGTCGTAGCTCTTAAGTTATACCATGGGAAATGCTTCTATGATGGATGTTTGCAATAGTAAAATTATGCATTGCTACTTGTTATTGAATTTGAAGGATGTAGCTGGTACTAATTATACTGAAATCAACACTAAAATTTTTCAACTGTAATTAAATCGCTTTGTATTAAACGCCAGGCATTTTCTGTAATAATTTCAAGTTATTTAACCACAATGAAACAAACTTTCGCGCGCTTCATTATCGGTTATTCGCTTTTTATTAATAAATTATATTACCGCAAAACCATCTCCCAAATGCAATTCCCATTTCTCAGTTCCTAACAAAAATTAATGTAATGCTATTAATTCTGCCTTTTACCTTGCTGATAATGTAATCATTCGAACCTTATTATATTTTTATCATCCTCTATGGATATTCTAAAGTTAAGCAAACTCCTACAAATACTCTGTGCTTACAAATAGAAACCGGTGTTAACGCCGTACGTACATACATACATACATACATGCTTATCCCCACAACATTAGTTTTTGCTAGCGATAGGGAATTCTGCCGGACAGTATTACAAGTGTATACACATTTATGCACCACACATACTCGCGCTTTCGTCCTAAACACCAGCAAAAACAAGTCAGATAAATATTTAAACTGGGTTTTACAACTGTTGAGCTGAAATTGCACACATTGTGAATCCAGTTGTAAATGCTGATAATGACATGAATGTTATACCGAAATTCACTTCAATTTACTTTTATGAAACATTTTAGTGACTACACATATGTATGTATATGTATATGAAGGAAAATCACAAAAACTATCAAAAAACTTTAAAGAAACAAAGTTATTTTCTAAATACCTTGAAATAGATACTAACTAAGATTGACAATTTTAGAAATTATGTTGCAGTAGTAAATCAAATATAATTTTAACTTTTGGTGAAAATCCGAAATTTTAGCTCGCCTGTTGATTGAAACAAAGATCAAGCATTCTTTTCAGTTCTTCTCTAAATAGAACGTCGTAGTATCGTAAATCTGCGAACAAGTTTCGATGAAAGTTTTCAAACTATGTCAAAATAATCTAAGTGGTATTATAATTCTCTAAACAAAATTCAAATTCATAATAAAATATATTAGTTGTTGATATAAATAAATGAATTAAAATTCTATTTGCTTCCTCTAACATATGTCCAATTATGAATATTATTAAATTCATGTTGATGTTTGCACTTAATTGTGATCAACAACTTTCAAATTTTGTGATTAAGCATTTTAATTGCTATGTTGCGTATGGTCCAATTTTAGAAATACTACGAGGGCAAGGCACCAAATATCCAAGAAATAGCTGTTTATATCTCTTTTTTACTTTTGAACAACTTTTGACTAGGTATTTACTCTTGTACTATTCAACGTTAAATAAATAACATTTATTCAACGTAACGAGATAGACTTTCGTTTCTTTGAGTCATCTTTTGATAGAATGGTGGGTCTGAATTTCAACGATGATGAAACGAAGGAGATTTCGTACTAGCTCTCTGTGATTTCCATTATTTCCATAATTTTGGTTGGGCAGTTGTAGAAGGTTATATCACGCATTCCGTTGTTCACTTCTTCACCAGTAACCTCAACCAGGAAACCCACACGCTACTCGTCAAAGTAGATGTCCAAATATGCTTACATTTATTGGGCTAATTTCTTACAATTATTAGTGTAAGTTTTCCATAAACGGTATCCAACTCATCCTTCGCTTGCTGGCACGTTCCTCGTTTGAAATGGAGAAGATGAATCACTCGTTGAAATCAACATAACTGATGATATAAATAATTAATAATATAAATTCGTTTGAATCTTTGCCAGAAATGTTTATTAGAAGGAACTAAACAGTCGTGGATTTTACATGAATGTCTCCATTTATCGTCAAATACAGGCATTTGATGTTATTAGGAAAACATATACAGATTTAGGAAATCCGACGCTGAAAGGCATAAGGATTGACGAGAAGAAGAAGGAAATGGAGAGTGAACACCCGAGAAGATAAGATGTGAACTATTTAATTGTAAAGGCGGTGTATTTTTGTCTCTTCAGATAATCACAGTAGGAGACCTCGTCAATCAATAAACTAGCTTTAAGTACTCTGGATGTCATCCAACCTTTTTCCATTAATAGTTCTATACCCATTACGCTGAAAATCGAAGATTTGGTGCAATACCGAGATATAGTCTACGCTGTGAATTCAGCAATAGAACTTATTAATACCTAAATATTAGTTTGGCAAGTTAATAATTCCGGATTTTATGGATCGCCAGGGATAGTTTATTAGGTATATCATACCTCAAATCCTTATCATTATATGTTAATTTCATGCATTGCAGAACGTCAATAACAACTTGAAAATTGAAAGGAATAGGTTGCCGCAAACGACAAATGACAGCTATAGCCGCCATGCATTCTTTCATTAGTAAAGCATTGTGTTTACTCTGCTCAGAAACAATTAAGTTATTATGTGTCATAACTAAAGTTGGCTAACACGGTACTAACACGTGAACATCACTAAAGGGAGCAACTGTACCATAACGGGCTTTGGTTATGTCTGGTCTTTTGAGTACAGCCTGTGCTCTTGTTACTGCATCGGTTTTAGCGTCAAAAAATTTCGCACATACACCCGGCCTTGTACGTGCCGAGTTGGGTTGACGCTAAAACCGATACAATAACAGGAGCACAGGCTGTACATCACAAGACCGGACATAACCAAAGTACGCGATGGTACACTTGTGTTACTAATATTGAATTATGATAACCTTTACTCGCACAAATATGTCGATTATTTACATTCAAGATAATAATAATAATAGATATGAAAGATATGAAATGAAACGTGGTTACCTGTTATGGAAGTAGTGTGACCAAGTAATTTCCAGACCTATTGTAAAATCGGAGGATCAGGTATCTCTATATGTAGAGAAATAATATTTGACATCAATCGAGGTAAGATTTACAAATTTTTAATATGTATCAACGTCACTCGGAAACGCAATAGGAAGTTTAAAGTAATCAGGATCATTCTTAAAAACCGAAAGTGATTTCTCAGCTACTTCTTGACCTGTAATTAGTTGATATAACATCACACCGAGCATGCGTATTGATTGTTCCAAAGACCAAGAAATGTCAAATTCTTAATGTAACCTGAGATAACTGCGTAATGTTACCGGAATAAATTGTACATCTACTGCAACTTGGGAAATTCTTATAGTACTGTTAAATCTCATTAATCGCGTTCGCATCGTGCAGGTTTAAAGTTAAAACTAGGTTTTCCACATTCTTCCAATGCTTGCTATAATATAAAACTGTATCAAGCCATATTCCCCATCTCGTTATAACAGACTATGTTGGTATCGGAATTCCTGGGCATAACTTGTAATATCTCCGACTTCGCATAGGAGATTTGAAGAAACAAAAAATTGTTTCATTGATTAATGTGTCGACTACGGCGTAACGCTATCTAAGTGTTTCTGCTATAAAATGTACAGCATGCAGTAAGCATGAGGAGACTAGGAAAATGTGTTTTCAGTGCGCTATCAGCGTTTGGCATATATGAAGCCCCATCCGTCACTAACATACGTACTTGCTTAAGTTCCACTGGAAATTTTCAGAGTAGCTATGAAATTGGACGTTATTTTTACAGTAACTTTGGTAATTTTTTGGTTTGTTTGTTTTCAATATTCCTACTAAAATATGAAGCACGCATCTTCCTTTGAATCTATTGTTTCCTCGATTGTGAATCACAGTATTTTATTTTTTAGATCAAAACACTTTAAAATGTTCCTTGTCGCACACACTTAAGAAAAAGATGAAACCGTATAAAAACTTCGAATACTGTAAACTGCCTTCTTTCTTTTGTCTATCTTTTCCGCTGTTTGCAGGGACACGCAGTATTCTTACATAATTAATATACAGTTCTATATTTAAGAAAATAATAGGGAACTTCTTACTCGGTGCTCTAAAATTTTTCCAGACCATTTATGGATTATGCGTGAGGTTACTTAATTGATATCTTAAACGTTTCATATGTGAAAGGGTTACTCTAAAAATAGCTGACAGAAATAATTTCAAAATACTGAATATATTCTTAAATAAACCCACGCTGGACAGCTACGTTTCCATGCCATCAACATAAATTAAATATAGATTTACTTCAATCTACTTTGTTAAATAGTTGTAATAGACATGCAAAGCTGGTACGATCTAAATAAGTTATTTCTAATGACGTAACTGTATTGTTAGGATAAAAACCTATACAGTGTATACGCTTATACACACAAAAGTAATGTACGTAATGCATTAATGTAATGGATACGCTATTTCCGGAGCGTGATAAGATTTATTTAACACATAATAAAACAGAATACGAACAAATGCAACTTAGTTTACCATGTAATGAATTCACACCCAAATAAAGCCCAAATAGTCTGTTCACAGATTTATCCCCGTAGTTTGCAGTATTTATCCGAAACATAAAAGCAGACATAAAAAGTTGATGGTGGTGTATATCTGGGAATATAAATGTAGTATTCCACCGAATCTCATCGTTTTTATCTTGTTCGTCTCCTCCGTTGTAAACTCGATCTTCATAAACTGGAAGGTTCGCCTAGTGATGTCGATGAGCTAGCTACCCAGTCAACCAATCCCTCTCTTATTCGATGGGATCAGTGAAGATTTAGTTTACTTAAGCGATGAAGTTCGATATCTAAGAACATGATGTAAATATGTATTCGATAAACATGTATTTGAGATAAATTTTAATAAACGTTTTAAAATTTTTATTCTGCGTTTGCTTAGTGGATGTAAAATTTAACATTGTAAGTTGACACAGAATCAGCGAATTGCAGTGCAGATAAGTAAAAATATAGATATAAATAATATTAGAATCATAATTCACTTATATTTCGATCAAACAGCCAAAGTAAAGATAAACAATGAATTATCCGAAAAATTGAGATATAAGGTGGGGTTAGGCAGTGATGCGATGATTGCTGTTTAATCTTTACTCTGAAGAAATAATCCAGAAAGTATTAGAAAATCCAACAATCGGGATGAAAGCAAACGCAATACATCAAAGGGGACAAACATACATTACTGCATAATAATAGAAGGAAAGATACAAGATAAAGGCCAAGGAAGCATTTCGTAGATGAAATGACGGAGACATTGGATTTATTTGAAGCAGCAGCTTCACAAGTCAAAATACCCATGATGATAGCCAACCTTCGTAGAGAAGGCGGCACTTGAAGAAGAAGAAGACAAACTATTTCATCAGCACTACACAATTAGAACAGAATAAATTTCAAAACAGATATATCCTCGTGGGTTTCTAAAATCGGTATGAATTGTAAATTTTTATTTCGGATTTTTGCAGTCTGTTACTCTTTGATATCGACGTTTAGGTATTCAGATTATTAGTATATTCACAAATACCGAACAAAGTTTCAATATTAGATTAGCACGGCAAAATATAAAATAAGATTTCAGCAGAGATGTATGATATAAAAATGGAAGAGATCGAATTAATACACTATCATTAACTATCAAATAATACGTTGGTAGTATATATACTAATATAATACCTTGTAAACTATATTTATCTATTCAGTCTTTTATGTAGATAGCTGAAAAGGGTCATGGAGATGTATTTGAAAGCGCGTCGTGTATAATTAATTTGCTTCTAGAATTTTCATTGCCTCCGTCTGCAAAGTTGTGGTTCTTGTATTGATTAATCTAATAAGTACTTTGAACAAACTTTATCCATTATTGACAATTATTTCTTGTCAGTCTTGAGATAGATATTTCTATATGTAATTCCAGTCGTGATGTAACACAGGACGCAAAATAACCTGCATTTACGTTTATTTGCAAGATAAATCTAAAGTTAGATTCAAACAAACTTTTATGAGTAATAACTATTGAAAGCCGCTTACATATCGTATAAAAAGGAAACATATTCTTTCCCACTGAAGATGAAAACTTGATAGTAGTACACATCAAGGTTTTCCATAGCCTCCCTTCTATTAATTTATTAATCGATCGTTGATTTTTTAACTTGTTTTCTAACTAAATTTTCATGTTTATAATCAAGAAATAAATGAATAAGTTTTTCGAGTGTTTTCGGGTATACTCTTTCAGAATCCGGGCTCAGAATTGAGATTTTTCTGCCAAAAAATTAAACATAACGGATTTTAGATGAAAAAAAGATGCAAAACAAAAGGTGTTTCATCTTTTATGATTCGTATTGAAATTGCTCAGAAATGAGATATCTCGCTCATCCATCGATACAAAAAATTGTTTAGCAGGAAATGTTTTTCACATTGACGTATAGTTATTCGTAATATTAACTAAACATACTAATAGATAATACTAAATTTCTGATGACAATAAGTCGCTAAATTTTAATAAAAGATGTTAGAATATTAGGTTCAGTAGAAATATAGGCTGTAGAGTACACATCAAAGATATATCATCTGAAGGAACTTGTTTCTAGTAGTATTTTCTGAGGTTCATGAAATCATTCGTGTTAATCGGCTCATTCTAGAACTTTTGATAGTAAAGTAACCCTTAAAATAATTGTTACTGCAGGAGATAATTTCTTCCAAAATCCACAGGTGGAGGAGGTATGGAAACTTGTACGAGTAAAATTGAAAATCGCGGTTCATTTGCCGAAATACTAGTGTTAGGGTCATTTCCAACGAAAGAAGTATCTCTGAATCAACAATTATATGGTGAAGAGCTTAGTGGTGTGATCTAGTGTTAGAAACATTTATAGCTTCAAAAAGGTGTAGAGCAAGTGGATAAACGAAAATATGTAAATGCAATAGTGTTGACAAAATGGAGGTTAAGAAGGAAATTACGACTGGAATAGCAATAACTGGTAGATCATTTCAAGAAACCATTGAAATTAAATTCAAAGCACGAGAATTAAATAGAGGGAAAAGTAATAGAATGCGAAGGTAGTTCAGATGTATAGAAGGAAATAGTTGCGAATAAAAGGTAAGGAACGTTACGAAGTTCAAAGGTCTAATCCTGAATAGCAGCGAAGACCAACAGGACTAAAAAAATAAATCTCGTAGAGAAGCAGTCAATTATTGTTAATATTAACCCATTTCTGCGCATTCTTTTTTTTTTTTTTTTGAAAAATGGTTAAAAACATGTTTTCATGAATATAATTAGCATTTCAGTAAAAACAAATTTGGTTTAGCATTTGCCCAAACACCACACCTTCATGTGTGGGTTCCCGACACAAGTTTTAAAATCGCCCGAATGTAATCCGATTGTGCTTAATTAGAAAACTACTTTCACTATCCGCAGACGCGCGTTTCGCGGTCATGCCGCTCATCAGTGCGACTGTGTGAAGTAGTTTTCATTTCTATAGAAGCTCTATATAAGCCCCCACGGCGGGCTAGCCGAGTGCGCGATTGTAGCTACTATAGGAGTTTGTGGCAAAACAAGTTGTCTACTTCTGTAGAATCAACATAGCTGCAAAAATGCGCAATTAGTACATTATGGCCGAATTTCGTAATTGAACTCTCATATGTACGAACATCTAACACCCGGACTTATATAGAGCTTCTATAGAAATGAAAACTACTTCACACAGTCGCACTGATGAGCGGTATGGCCGCGATACGCGCGTCTGCGAATAGTGAAAGTAGTTTTCTAATTAAGCACGATTTTCCCACGGCGGGCTAGCGGAGTGCGCGATTGTAGCTACTACAGGAGATTGTGGCAAAACAAGTTGTCTACTTCTGTAGAATCAAAATAGCTACAAAAATGCGCAATTACTACATTGTGATCCGATTGATTTTAAAATTTTTACCAAATCCGCCCGGTGTGAAGTGGATTACATATGATAACATCCTTCCATTGTTTCTATACAATTTTTCCAATATTTTTGGCTTTCTGTCATCCTAGTTTTTCCAGTCCACTCTGGAAAGGTTCGTATTCATGTGGAGCGTGGTACTTGTCTTCATCTTCTTACTTAAAAATTCAACTCTAACAATAAGGCAAAGTGACTAGAACTGATGGGCTTTCTAACAGTGTTTCCTAGCCATCTGTATTTTCTTGTGCTACAATTCACTGTATAATATTCGATTTGACCGCTCGATTCCAAATAGAATTTTAAGACAGCCATTTATTTGGGACAGTTGTTCAGTTTTTTTTTAAATACCCTATGCTACTGTCTGTACCCGAGCAAGAACTGATTCCACAATAGAGTTAAAAACTCGCAGATCATTTATTTAATTGCCAGATATTTCTCATGTTTATTCTCTATTGGATCCCCTTCAATCCCCCATCAATTGAAGCTGTGGTGGAAACGATACTTTTTCGTCAATGTTGACGTTTAAACTTTTAGTTCTATTTGCGTTTATCTCTAAATGTATCGTGGTTTGTTCAGATGCTTAAAACTTGAAAACGGCGGGACAAAATTGGATACTTTCTTCTGCGGGTTTGTTGGTAATTGCCACGCGAAGGTTTAGGAAAACAGAAAAGTCGAAAAAAATGTTGGGCAAAACGAAGTTTGACGGGTCACCTAGTATTAAATATTTCTCATTGCATGTTTAACTCTTGTTTCTATTTTAAATGGCTCCGAATGCGCTGTCATTTATGCAGTATGTCCTGCGTACCTTTGATTAGACGAATTATTTTTATGATGAACCTTTATTTTTAGTGCAGATATATCTCCGACATATTTGATCATCTGCTCGCTTATGCATTACAAACAGCAGTTGCAAAGGCAAAGCGTACTCAAACGATTGTTCTAATACAATTGTAATAGCGTTAATCTTATCCACATAAGTACCTAACTCTGAATCCACTTTGTTGGCTCCTTGTTATGTTATATAAGATTCCGATGATCCTATTCAGGCAGAATACCTGATGTTGATGTTTAATAAAATGATGTGACCGCAAGTTTAACTTTTCTTTTGTATTATCCTTTTAATAACTATGTCCTGCTCCCAGTTTTTTGGGAAATATTCTCTCATTCATATTTTATCTATTAATGGTTTAATACGGGTAACCATTACAACAATGGTCATCTTTAAAACATCGGAGATGCAGGAAATAAGTAAAATTTAAGAACCATGAAATCCATAGTCTCATGCTTGCAGAAACTAGATCAAGACCAAAAATTGGACATCCTATTCGAAATACGACTATATTGTACAATTGTTCTCATAAACGAAATTTCTCATAAACGAAGTCGTTCATTAATTTCATTACCCTGCTTACGAAAACCTTCCTCACTGCATAGTTGAGTGAAAATTTACATATCCGTGAAATACTATCCAAAAATAAAGTCTGAAACGCTACTAATTCAAAGAAATATTTACCTAAACCTTTTCAACCGAAGAAATTAAATCCTCTCGAAAAAATGGAGTGCACTTGAGTTGTTTGATTAAAAAATATTTTTGTGCCTTCGCTTTTATTCGCACGCTTCGTCATCGGAATACTGATTAGCGTATGCAATTGTAATAACTACAAACGTCCGATGTGGGAAAGGATTTGAAGAGGAGGATTTGAACGAAAATGTGGTACATACAAACACGGCGACTGTACGCGAACGATGGGGCACAGTGGCATAAAATTTATATGAACTTAGCACACTGACATCGTTCCGCAACGGTAATCAATAATAATTAAAACGCGCTTGCCGACGACAAACCGCGACGTAACTGCAGTTGTAATAATATTTAATGTAATTACGTTGACGAGCTGGTGTTTTGAGTTCGCCATAAAAACGCATGTTGATTAAATTCTTTCGTGCGGATATAACTTTAATAACTGGCAAGAATATTTGTGGATTTACTATGCGCCTCGTATTAGGGTGTCATTTGGAACTTTTTGATTTTACGCTTATACGACTGACATTAAACTGTATGAATAGTCGGGTAGACAAAAATCTTCGTGCATAAATATTACAGAAAGCACATAAACGAAATGCATTTGTATTAGGTGCGCCACCAAATAAATGTGTACATAGAAAAAGTTAAAATGTGGGTTTTATTGGCTTCTGAAGACAGTCGTGTACCTCACCAGAAGAGGAAATGATCATTTTTGTTAGTTTAGTGTAAGTTTTCTTCTTCAGTAAAAGTTTCTGAATCTTTGTTTCTATTGTCGAACTGTCTTCACAATGTGGTATTCCATTGTTCTAAATACCAATGATTGAAGTTCAGCATGTAGATACAGAATTAACTTATAGAAAATAGTTAAATTATAGGCTGACAGTTTCACTTAAAAGTATTGTTTCATCTAGAAATAGATCTTCGCTACCAGCGATGTAACAGTCTGAACAAACTTACATGTATGTGTAAGATATACGCCAGACAGAATTACATTACAAAATCTCACCTTTAGTGTTAAAGGATATGGGTACCATAATTTATTAACATATACGAGGGCGATTCGTAAAGGAAATTTGGTTATTAAGAAACTCTACGTGAAATTTGAAAGAAAAAGCACTCAGCTCTGGGATTATGAATCACCGATTTGCACAAATTTTCTCTTCGATATTACCCAAAAGTTCGTCCATCACAACAATTGGTCTTCCACTCCGTTCTTCATCACGGACATTAGTTTGTTCTTCTCGAAATATACGGCATATTTGAACCACACTGTCACTCATGACATTTTCATCATAAATAGAAAAAGGTTCACGATGAAACTCAACAGCCTTCATGTTCTTTCACACAGATATCGAATAACAGCACACAGTTCACAGTCGACGGAATTTTCAATTACAACAGCCATTTTAAATGACCAAAACGACACGAAAGAATTTCCGAATGATTCTCTCACTAGCACTGCCCGACTCACATTGAACTAGACTACACCGTAGCCTTCGATCACGGCGATATGCCCGACGCCTTTGCTCACTAGGCGGAAACGGAACTTACTTTACGAATCGGCCTCGTACTTGGAATCGGTAGAATTTACCGCTGCCACGAGTTATTGCTCTCCGTTCAGAAATAATATGAGTCGATATTTTTATCTAATTCAACGTAGAGGAAGAAGATAAAAATCATTTTCTAATACGTTCATCAGATAAAAGTACTGACGCATTGTCAGACCTAAAAGCAGTAACTAGTGATACAATGCCAAACTCTTAGGATTCTAAATATATACTGAGTGACATAAAAATTGCAACACCAAGAAGAAGTAGGATATTTTTGTTGAAACTTGGTAGATTTGTTGGGCTACCATTAAATAATAATTGATTAACTTTTGAGATCAAGTGGTAATGTAATACCGTCACATTTGACAGTTATTATTAATTTTTTGCTAGCTTTTTCGATCTGTATTTATGGTTCGATTTGTTGTTTCTTTCGTTGTTAATTAACATTATTTCGATTGTCATTCAGTTGTTTACGTGTTTTGTTTGTTTGATCATGCGTAGAGTACGGCAACGAGTCAATTACCGTCAATTGAGCGAATTCGATAGAGGTTGAATTATTGGTTTGCGCGAAGCTGGTTTTTCATTTGGGGAGATTGCTAACCCTTTAAAACGAAACCGGTCTACACTAATGCGAGTGTGTAGTGCATGGTTTGAAGATGATCAGGAACGTCGTAAAAGGGGAACAGGTGCTTCAAGAAAAACGAATGAGCGTCAAGATCGTCGCTTAAGACGACTGTCATTTAGAGATCGATTTTCCTCTACTCGGGCAATTGGTGGCCAAATGGTTTGGTGAAGACGGACGCCATGTAACCCTTAGAACAGTTCGAATCCGAAGTTTTGGGTTAAGATCATATCGTCCGCAACTTGTGCTTCTTTCGACTGCGGAACATTGTCAGCAACGGTTACAATGGTGGAATGAAAGATCTCATTGGAATATTGAATGACATGGTGTTGTCTTTAGTGACGAATCTAGATTTTGTTTAGACATGCACGACGGTCGTAAGAGAGTCAGAAGAAGACAAGATGAACGATGGAATCTTCAATTTACAGTTGAGAGACACGTACACCGCGCAATGGGTGTTATGGTTTGGAGTGCGATTACTTACGGTAGCAGGTTTCCCTTGGTGTTCATTCGAGGCAATATGACAACGATATATTGCGGAGGTGGTTGAAGCACATCTTCTGCCATACAAGAGCTTGAAGATCCATTATTCCAGCAGGATAATGAACGTCCTCATGTAGCAAGGATTTCCTTCAACTTCTGTGAACAGGTCCAGATTAATCTTTTGCCCTGGCCTCCGAGATCTCCAGATCTTTCACCCATTGAACATGTTTGGGACATAATGGGTAGAGGGTTGCAAAATTTGCAGCGCTCTCCTTTGACTTTGGAGCCTTTGAGACATGAGGTGCAACTTGCATGGGGCGCAATATCCCAAGACGAAATAAACCACCTTATTCAATCAATGCCACGACGTGTAAATGAATGTATAAATCAGAGAGGCGCCCCACACATTATTAACAATAATTATTAAATTTTGTCTAACTAATAAAGATTTTCCTCCCAAACTTTGACCATATATTACTATAACATAAGTGAATATTCCAACCAAAATTCATTCAGAAATTCCAACCCCTTCTTCGTGTTGCAATTTCTATATCACTCAGTATATGTTTACTGTTCCGTAGCAATTACTTTTCACAACTAGATATCTATGCACAAAAATATTGAAAACAATTGATTTGCTTTTAGCTTGTACAGCTATTATTTAATAAATTACGGTGCGCAAATGTTTGATAACAGTGCCGTTATTAATATAATATAATAATATCTGCTCCGGAAATAGGGGCAAAAGTAAAATCATTGTTGTGCAGAACGTACAGGTTTATGGTTCGCTCCCGGGTTATTAATGACAATTTTGTGTAAAATTCAATCGCTATTGCAATGCAAACAACAGAGAACAAATGATTAACGACCATTTCACCATATATATGCTACCAGAGCGGATTAAGAAAAGAACGTGAACAATAAAAACTAAAGTATGTAACTTTGTTTTGAAACGAAAGTAAATGGGCCACAATGTGGTAGGAAAATAGGGCGCCGAGGACTACTTTGCTATTTCAACTTCATAAATTTAAATTGAGAATACATTACTTGTGTAATCAGCCACACATATGTATAAAATTCGTGTTTACTGACAAAGTTTGTACGAAGAGGCTATTAATTATCGTTCTGAAATATAAGCTGTAAAATTAAACTTTGTCTACAATTGACCTAAAAATGTGGCGGAGGTAATCCAAAAGATAGGTACTTATAGGCCACGATTAATATATACCATTTTCTAAATTAGCTAAAACATCGTTAGTTTACGGTTAGGTATCGGCTTTACTAAACTAACCTTAAAAAGTATATTTCAACTTTAATCATAAAGAATATAAAAATTGAAATAACTACGAACGGTTTTAACTATAATACAGCCTAGTGGATAAGGAGCTTGTCAAATCTATCTTGAAGGTTCAAGGCTAAATGCATAGTAGAATGGAAGGTTAAACAAGTAAGGAGCTCATATCCGCTAAAGTAATCTTGAATACTGAAGATAGATTTGGCAAGTTATAATCAAATTAAATATCTGACAAAGTTGGTTTAGAGTGATATATACGAGTATAGATTGATAAGTTTCCAGAGTCGTTGGTAGCTGGTTGCTATTTTTCCAAATGCTTTATGTCGTTGTGTTGGCAATACTTTCATATCAATTGGTTGCAAATGTTAAATCGATGTGTGAAGCAGTCTGGTTTTGACAAGCATTTAAGTCAAGTACCTTTTTATGTTCTCAATTATGGATAAAAACGAAGTTCGAGCGGTCATCATATTTTTCTGTTTGGAAACAAACAAATCAAACCACGGTTAGATGAGGATTCATCGTCTTCATTTTCCACCGTGAGTTCTTGGGTTGCGGAACTCTAGCGTGGCCGCACACATAGAAGGGATGAACCACGTTCAGAACATTCGAAAACGGCTACCACGTCAGTGATTGTGGAAAAAGACAATGACGCGGTTCTGGAAAATTGCCGAATAAAAATACGTGAAATTGAGAAAGCCATGGGCATCGCCTATGAACGAGTAGTTCGTATTTTACATAATGAATTAAGTTTAAAGAAGCTTTCTGCAAGATGGGTGCAACATTTGTTCAATTCTGAGCAAAACCGCATTTGAGCTCAAACCTCAGCCGATGCGTTGGAAGTGTTTATGAGAAATTCAACGGATTTCAAGAGACCATTCGTTACCATGGATGAGTTTTCGATTCATCACAACACACCAGAAACAAAAATACAATGAAAACAGTGGATTGCACTCAGGGAAGGTGATGGCATCGGCGTCTTGGGATGCAAAAAGGATTTTGCTAATTAGTTATCTTGAAAATGGCAAATCTGTTACTATCCAATATTACACAACATTTTTGGAAAAATTGAAAGCAGCGTTTCAGTAACAACGCCGAGGAATGGTTAAGAAAAAGAGTTGTTTCATCACGGCAATACTCCCGCTCATTCAAGTGCAATACTTCAGCAAAAATTCATAGAATTGAAGTTTAAAATCCCCCGCACGCTTCGTGTTCGCCTGATTTGGCTCCATCAGACTCCTGAAAGAAATTTTGGTCGAATGCACAACTGATAGAAGATGAAACGATTATTTTGAGAACGTCACTTCCGGGAGAAGATCGAGAAGCGAAAGAAACGTTGGACAAAGTGTATTGAACTTCGAGGGAATTATATTAGAAAAATAAAATATTAAACAAATCCGTATTATTTTGTTTTCATTGCCATTTCGGAAACTGTTCAATCTACTCTCGTACTGCCCCGTCCATATGGAGCAAGTGCAAATAGAGAGAGGAGTAATCGCAATACAATAATATGTATGGTATGCTGAGTTAGTGTGTTTTATTGTGTTCGATGTATGTTTCAGTTTCTGTTATAATACTTCAATGAAATGAAAGCAGGAACAAATCATTCCCTGAAAAGAAGTAAGTATAATACAGTACAATGAAAATTCAGCCCGGAGAACTGTATTTACCGCAAAACTGAACTTGCCCTACCTTACATTATACCTAACATTTAATCATCAATATTATAAGATATACCTACGATAATGAATACTCGATCTACAAATTATGGTGCTAATCTCTTGCCAGCCATATATACATAACATATATACATTATGTATCTTGACATATTTACTACATACACACATGCGGATTATATTATGTGCGATCTTAAATTCGGATATACATCCTATATCGCGTTATCACCCTTTATACTCTGTAGAGAAAATATGTGTATAGCTTATAAAAATAACATTAATCTTTTAATAACATACTGCTAATGATACCCACATATTTACATAGTCATCAATCACCGCTTCATTTCAGGAAGGATAGAGGCCAAAGACCCTTGTTTACTACTTTGCGGTTAAAACAATAACTTATCCTAGAATGAGTGTATCTGATACCTACTGATACCGTTTACTAAAAGCTCAGTTTACTCTTCACACACAATATTTTTTAGAACCCATTTTGACCTTGTTAAAGCGGAAACATATTGTACGAAGATCGCAAACCGATCATTTTGTGTCCGCTAACGAATAGACACCATTATATCGGATCATGAATGGATATCTTTCTTTAGCTGATTCATTTCTCTCATTAACTGGCAACGTAACATTAATCCTGAAAAACTCGGATGAATGAAACTGAAAGCAAGTTGATTACGAGAGAATTCTTGCAGTTAATTTAATATGCTTTACAATTGTAATATTCGTATTTTCCAGCAAGATTAACAAATTTGTATATTTATAGAATTTCCATTCCCATAAAAAGGTAACAGGAAAAAGAGTGACAATGAATGTCCGAAATTTTTTAATATCTATAGGTACTTACCTATATCATTATTGGTCTCGTCACAGTCTACTTCGCCAAAACTGCAGAAGTCTCAAATATGTGATTACGTTATTATATAAAAATATGCTCAATAGCAAATAATAAAAACTACTTCAGATGTTCAGCTATTCAATCGTGTTAACAAACAATATTCTACCGCTTACACACCGTTGAACACATCACACATTTTTCACAGCTTTATAATTTAGCTCACCGTAAAGAAAATGGCTGTATTGTCAAAATCGGTAAAGTAGTTTCGATATTTATTCTTCCTCTTCTTCTTTCACTTTATCCTTCTTCCCATCTAGGGCGTCGGATTTAGAGTACCACTCTTCTTTACCCATTGTTTCCATTCTTTCTTATTATGCGTTAGTTCCTGCATACTCCTCATTTCTTTGCCTCTTTTCTCCTCTATTCTGCGGATCTGCTCCATCCATGTCTTCCTCCTTGATCTTTATTAAAATATTTGAAATGTAGCTGTCCAATTGTTAGATTATTATAACTATGAACTAATTTATAAAATCTGATGCTGCATTGCAGAAACCAGAATTACCACTTGTCACCGAAACTAGACATCCAAGAAATACAATGAGGGGTGTTTGATGGTGTACCACTGACATTATTCAGTGCTGCAAGAAGGAGAATAATGTTAGTGCAATACGATATAACTATTATCTCTCCGTGGTCACACTTCAATACCGAATCTAGATGGTCATGCTGAGGTTCACTGGACCCCAGCCATTTCAATAAACAATTGCAAAAAATCTATCCGTCCGATATTGATGTAAAAATTCTGGAACATACTATAAACATTTTAGATTAAGGACGTATAGTTTGTTGGAAAGAAAACAAATGGAAAGATGGTGTAAAAAAATCATGAAAAGCAATGTCGCAACTTCTTATTAAAGAAATCGTAACCATGTCAAGTTTTAATATTTTTCATTAAAATTGAGAAACATGAAAAAATTGGGCTCAAATTGAAAAGTGCGGTCTGAGATACATCACGCGACTACGGAGGGTTAATACTGAATAATGCTACAGACTGAACAGTAGAAATGTTTACGACAATGCACAATTCTATGCATCAAGGAAAATAATCCAAAGACTGCACAACTATAATAACCATTCTTATCCATCGTTATTAACAAGAACTCTTGCCAACTGATTAGGAGAGTTGCTCAATTTGCGCCAACAGTACTACAACTATCAGAAACGACTGTACTAGAATAGGAACATTACGCTACACGAATACAGATGGCTTCATACTATACATTGAAACTATTATGTACTATGTATTCGTATAGCGCAATATTGCTACTCTAGTACAGTCGTTTCTGATAGTTTTAGTACTGTTGGCGCAAATTGAGCAACTATACTGATTATTACGTTTAAACATGTGGAACATTTTTTCTATGGGAAAATGACTGAACAATGAACAGCAACTGTTAATGCCTATATTGATTAATAAAGTTTTATTTTGTTAAAGTTTTTGCTATTTGAATTATCACCAAGTTCAACTTCTCACTTTCAACAATCTGATGATTTTTATATTTTAACTCCAGACTTAATATTAATCAAGTACTTGTAAGATAAAAAATTAACAAATTTCGTCGGAAAGGTGTTATAATAGAATATAGGTAGTTACTTTATACTTCAAAAGTAAGAATTAGTCTTCACATACATATAACCTAATTCTTTATTTTTCTGTTACAGGTTTTTCAATCAATACTTTTTGGTTTTTAGAACTAAATTTGTTCAGTAATGCAGTCATTACAATGATATCATGATTTTTTATTTGCTTGTCATTGATATTATTGAATAATAGAATTCGGAGGAGTGACAGCTTCAGTCCGATTTACACTACTTAATGATAACACGTCATCCACCTTTTTAACAAACTGCAATCGTAAATCATAAGAGCTGTGGTGTACCAGTGATAATTTGGTTAAGATGATTTTTAGATTGGAGCCAACTTTCAAACTACTACTATTATACTATTAAACCAATATTTAATAATACAATCTAGTAACGGTAAAAGGTAACATTGTTGGAGCTAAAAGTAATATAAATTTTTGGAGAAATACCTGTCTCCCTTTCTGAAAGAATTTCTTTCCTTAATAAAACGCAGCCGTATACTATACATACATACACATATGTACATGCAACCGAAACCTACAGGTACCCTAGGTTATTTGATGTATTAAAGGTAATAGTCCTTCAAAACCAAGTAATAAGGACAAATACGAACTACACGCAATAGTTGTAAAATAGGTTATTTGCAATTGCATATATACGAGTATTCCTCTATATTCTATAACATGAAATAATTCATCGCCCAACATTTACTTCTATTATTAATACTTATATATTTATGTCAACTTACATACATAGCAATTCATATTAGAAAGAAGGACCAGTACCAATTCATGTAATTGGGATGATACACATTTGTAAAATATATTTAACACAAATAATTGAAAATATGTACCCAATAAATTCCTTTTTGCGTCGCATTTCCCAATGCATGCGGACGTGAAGTTCTGTTATAACATGAATTTATCAGTTTGTTGTATATCTAAAATTGTATGGGCATACGTAGCAAATCTATGCGCAGCAGACAGCTTAATTAAATTGGTAAAGCATTCCGCAAATTGGAAAAGTTAGTTATAACGAAATACAGTTAATTTGATTTCTAAAGGGAATTTATAAATTTTACTAGCACTCGCAATATAAGGACCTTTCATTCTTTTCTGAGATCTCGGCTCTTTCGTATTAGAATATCCTAATTGGAAATTCTGCCCGTAATTCAGTTATTGACAAATTTACATAAATATTCAATATTTCTAGAGAAATAGAAGTCGCAATATAGGGCCCTAACAGTGAGAAATTTGCATGTAAATGACAAGCGTCTTAACCAAAATTGTAGTTCGCGCTTTTTAATACATTGTCTAAATGTAGATTCATTTATTATTCTTACTAGAATTAATGAAGTTTGAATGAATTAAAAATTTTATTATAAAATTAAATTTAGTGTTGGCATTTGCATAAAATTTCCAAATGCAAAAGAGAATCAAGCAGGGAAATATCTCAGTCCTCTTTTGTTTAATATAGTGATGGACAGAATAAATAAGAACACCAGAAGCAGAACTGAAAAAATTAAAACAATAGTAGGATATAGAAACCTAAGACCAATTAATATTCAAGGACTACTATATACAGACGACACAGTACGAGAGAAAGTGCAAACAATGATAAACATATGGGCGGAAGAAATAGATAGAGTGAAGATGGAAGTCAATGCTGAAAAGTGTGAAGTATTGATTGTAAATGGGAGGGCAACGGAGGCTAACAAGAGCAGGAACGTACTTAAAGGAGAGGAATTAGAAAGGGAAATAACACGAATATCTAGGAAAGATTGATGCAGAAGTAGCCAATAGAGAAGGAAAAGCAAACAATATATTATGCCATTCATAAAATTATTCTGGGAAAGAAAGAAATAGAATAAAAGCACATGTACACAAAGTACATGTATACAAAGCAGTAACAGTACCTACATTAACATACGCTAGCGAAACGTGGACAAGAGAAAAATGACATGATAGTATAATAACGGTTGTAGAAATGAAATACCTTCGGAAAATAGGCGGAAGAAGAAAAATTTGATAAAATTCGAATTGAGGAAATAAGAATTGACCTCTAGCAGAAATCTATAATAGAAGTTATTGAGAGGAAACAAACGGGATGGTTTGGACATGTATGTAGGATAAGTGAAAACGGATTAGTTAAGACCATATACGAGGCAAAAATCCAAGAAGAGAAAAACTGGGAGGCCCACGAAAACATAGACCCAACAAATACAGGGAATAGAAGAAAAGAGAGGAAGAACGATCAGAAAAATGAAGGAACTCACACAATATCGGAGGCTGTGGAGAAAATGGAACAAAAACCTTAAACAACTCAACTCCGACGCTCTACCAGGGCAGCAAGAGACACTGGGAAGAAAATTATCATAAAATTTAACCCTTTCACAGTACTTACTTTACGATCAAACTCAGTTTAGAGGTAATGAATTTCGTGGTACCTTACTGTGTGGTGTTATTCGTTGTACGTCTCACAAAACCAGTTTATATACGAAATTTTAGCATTTCTTAAGAATCTTTCGTGGTCATCAGTTGAAATATTGAAACTCTGATTGATTTATGTTGGTGCAGCTATTTTAATTTCGAATCCAATATCGAAAATGATTGACTAACCAGAGAAATCGAGAACAATGCAATGCAGTGATAACTAACTATTACAATTAAATGAACAAACAATATCTGGAATTTAACATAATGGTATTGAAAACTAAACGAAATTAGGGTGATAGGACACATAAAGACGAAAGATGTGTTGCCTCTCAAACAATAAGAAAAATAGGGAACGTTGCAGCAGCATTAACTCAACTAAAATTGTGCTTATCCTTATTATATCGACTTATGATCCTCCATGAAGAAGATATAAGAGAAGCAAGCTGCTGACATTATGATCTGCTGTGAAATAGGGAAGTGCGTAAACTAGTCTATTAATTTCAAAATATGTTTATTTACGCAATATTAATGTCAAACAACATGGAACCACAGTCTAAAACCAGCACTAACTTGTAAGATTTCAAAAAACAAATATTCCTTTCAATAAATAAATCATTAACATTTCTAAGCTGATAAGAACAAGGGAATCAATCTCAAATATGTCATATATTCTGAGAAAACAAGTTGCAAGCAAAAGTTTCATTGTTTTGAAGGTGTTACTATGCATTTCTTTTGAAATTCTCAGCTCCCGTTGTGGACAATTTTACCTAATTGTTTGCGTACATAATCGCAAAACCTTCCTGTTCCCGTTGTTTCCCCGTTCAAATCCTGTTAAAGACATTTTTGTTGATCTTTCTCATCAGTTGCCGTGCTCTTTTCGTTAAGGGAAACGATCCCATGTTATTGTTATTTTACCATTAAAGTTAATGTTTTCTGTTCAGTTGAGTACAATAGTTAATATCAAAGATACACAAGCCGCTTTGTGGATGGAAACGCGTGAAATTCTGGAAAAATACCCGTTAAGTGACAGCCATGACAACGACACGGCTATCATCAACATCAAAATGAAAATTACATTGAAATAAACTGTAAGGAATGATAAGACTGCTGCGGCGCAGTCAATTTTGGAAAGCACATTTTTCGTGGTTCTTCAAAAAGAGTTCCACGAAGAATTGTGGTTACGTTTTCAATCTAGCCATGTGAAAGAACAAGTTATCGCTGGTTAATCGTTTTCCTAAAACTGCCTTTATTTCCTTCCATTTTCCTTTCTGATGATACTAAAGAAAAATTATGCAGAATTTACACGACGAGTAGGCAAAATTTAGTAAATAGTTTTATTAACGAAGAACTGAAAATCACTCTTAATACTAGATGTATAACGACAATGTGACTATACCTATTTCTATCAACACCAGGGAGCTGGTGTTCCTTGCCTTTATATATTTTTAAAGAAATATAAATTACTTCATTGGTATATTTATATTTATGTATATATGGTATATTTTCACCCGTCGTGTTTTTATACAATATCCAGGTTCTTATTCTCGCTAAATCTAGAATATTGAAGAAAACTTGTTACTAGGCACCAACTCACCACCATTGAATATTTTAGTTTATTAGTTAACATAAAATTGTAAATACCTCCTGATGAAGGAGGTGTAGAAAATGTTACGTAATGTACACAAAATCAATTGTTATATTTTTTGTGAAATATTATGCGAATTAAAATTTATTTGAATTGAAATTGTTTAACACTGCCAGTTTTTGTTCTTGAAATCGGCAATGTTTGGAATATGGTTTCAAGTGTAAGTAACAATCGGAATGCGTTGATCGCTTTTTTGTCGATTGTTAGAAATTTTTACTTGTCAAATTTACTTAATAGAAGGATGTAATTCTACTGAACGAAAGAAACAATAAAATACAAGAACTAATTTATTTCAGACAAAATAATTGAACCCAGCAAACGTATTAAACTCTTAATAGTTTCCCGGCGACCTCTTTATTCTCAGAAATACTTAAAGACGAGGTACTTCACTTTAATCGAACATCATTTTCCAGTGCTTACAACCCACGTGGAAATAGACGTTGCTCTCTAACTGATCCTGGACAGTTACTAGGATATCGACGCCAGTGTTTCCGGGTGGTCCTCAATTCGTTGCACACCTATTACATTTAAGTAGTTGACTGCAAAGCGACTTTATCGGCTAGGACGACACAATCTGAAAAAGAAAACATTGGCTCATATATGCATATATACTGGAAAATGCAATATCCTCTTTAAAATACCAGTTTTTAGAAACAATATTGCACGGTGCTTTAAATGAGTTGGTACTTACAACGTAAAGGAATTGTTTGCTTGTGTCACTGTTACGAAATATAAATAGGTATTTTTATATTATGGAAAAGGAAAATAGATATCTAAGTAAACAATTTCTCTGTTTTTCGACGGTTGTAAAAATAAATTATCGAAAAAGTTGACTGGATGTGCGTGCGTCCAAAAAGTCCCGTAACCGAATTATTCTCTAAACATTCATAAAATTTCTCTATTGTAAGCAGACTTGCTCAATTTGCTCCAACAGCCATTGGAGGGCGCATACGGCGTGACGAAAATATGTGTTTATATGCTGAAAACAAACGTTCTACACCTAGTGGCGTTATATTAGCGTAATTAAAATAACCTTTGGAACAACTTAACGAATCTGTTGACGCACCTTAACAAATTTGTCTTAATATGCCAAAATCAGAATCTTTCTCTAAAACAGTTTCACGTGTAAGAATTGACTTTGGTGGCTCAGGTACACCGGGGAACAGTCTGTAAAATTCCGGGATACGTTTTGGCGATTTGACAAACGCTGCTTTTGTATGCGCTATTAAAGCGCCTATCGCAGGATAACATTTTCTAATACTATGTGCCACAAGACTAAAAGCATGATTCTTACACGTAACATGTAAAAAGTTAGCACAATGTTTTTTTAAGAAACCGACCTACAGAAAGTCACTCGTAAACATTAACAGGTGGTTTGTTTAAAGTTCAAACTTTTCCAACGTATTAAACAGTAACTTTGAAATTGCTTCTGCAGTACATTGTTGTACTGGTCTGGAAGCTAATATTATTGAAGGGGACGATTGATGTGGTTCCACTATACGTACAATTACTTTAAGCACATAATGCTTTTTATGATCTGTTGTTTCGCCCACAGATAACCATAGTTCTTATGTTTCAACTCCGATTTAATTCTTTTTCAACGTGTTCACGAGAAGATGGTACAAATCTTTGTAACGATGCCCGATTTGGTAATTTCCAGTCCGAATATTTACTCCAAAAGAAGACATATGCTTCGTTGTCTAGTAAATTAAACCGTAGATTACATAAAATAAAGGTACTTAACACAGAAATTAAATTAAAATTTTTCATAGTATCGTATGCAACTTCTTTTTGAAAAATGGTGTTTGCTATATACATGATGTTGACAATCCCTTTTGGACCAATACATTAAAAGGATATTACAAACTACACATTTAAATTTAATACCATCATAATTTAGATCAGGCATTTCTGCTATAAATTTTCTAACTTTATCCGACATTGGTAGTTTTTGCGACGTGGCCAAAATATTTAAAACAGACGTAGAATTACGAGATAGTATCTATGGCAGCGTACATGTATACACAACAGATCTCATTGAGATGGTTGTATCAAACCTCCGCCACTGCTCGTTGATTATAATGAGCAACTCCAATTAGAAGTACATGTATGCTTGTTCCTTGTTAGTAGACTTATACCTTGACAGGTTAAAGTTAAATGGTCAAATATTACCAGTGGAAACCTATAGAAGACATCAATATTTCTTTAAAGATAAACAAGATGAAATATTAATAAACATTATCCGTTGCTCTCGGCACAGAAATTTATCCGTCGTTTCATATTATCAAAAACAATTTTGTAGAACGTCGTTGTTAATTCACTTACGAACTTGTTTAACTTTGTTTTTAGGTCATATATAATATGCAGTGGAGTTTTAAACAACTTTTCTAATATAGAAATAAAAAAGTCTGAAAACGTTAAATCACAGATTCGTGCGGAGAGCGGCCCGGACTAATCAATCTTTCCTCAAAAAATTATCTCGTGTGTTCCGTAGTGGCAAGAGCTACATGAGGACGAGCAGAATCTTATTGGAAGTAACATTATCGCAAATCATCGTCGTTAATGAAAACGTTCGGTGAGATTTTAATCATTTTCGGCATTTATATATATTGTGTTCGAAATACATTGGGCAAATTATTCGTCTTCTAGACATAGGTAACCACACGCTGACTTTAACGTGATGTAAAATCGTTTCTAGAAAATAATGAGGATTATTAACGCTGTACATGCGCATATTCTCTGAATTTAGATAGCCACGTAAGTGAAACCAAGCTTTATCTGAAAGAAGTGCTTTAAATTTCGATTAAACAGTTTCCAATATTGAAGTCATTTATTGTAATCAGGAGGTAAAAATCCTTGATACGTCTATAGAGATGACTTGGAGATCGTTTCGGAGAATGTTGTTAAAATTGGAAAGACCAATGTTAAACCTTTGCGACAGCCTTCTGATAGATGAGTTAATTGGTTGATCTTGTATAGCGTTACTTACACCATCAATTAGATTCTGTGTTCAATATGCGGGCTTCTAGTTTATTCTTTACTAACTACAGAGCCATTTTGTCATTTAACTAAACGAATTGAATGGTTTCGAAATTGGCTGTCATTAAAAACAACTCTCCATTTTCTGAACACTGTCTGTTATACAAATATGCTTCGATTAAGAAAGTTCTTTGTTCTACCGTAAACATAGATAGTTGTTATTAATTAATCTGTCAAAGGATGTATATGTCTACTAAGTATACATGAGCTTATAACAAACGTAAGCTTAACGTTGAAAGGATGACTCGATTACGGGAGCCTTTGGAGATATGATGTTTCTTTGTAAACATGTATATTAGATCAACGTAGTGCTATATACATAAACTTTTCTGTCTTTATTGCACAACAAACGTCGTTACCTTCTTAAAATGCGTTAGGTATATTGCCTGCAACAACACCAATAAAAACTAATACAAATTAAAATTGTGCAAGCTGCGAGTTACTCCTAAGTTGGAAATATATATATATATATATATATATATGTAAAATTAAATTGTATTAATTCTGATAAAATATATTACATCATATAAAAGTTTCACAAAATAATCGCCAACACCAAGTGCGCTAGTTTACTTAATACATTGATACCTTTCTGTATAATATCTAATGTATAAGCTAATTAAATTGCAGAAATAAAAGGGTTTATAATTAAAAATTCTTCGGGTCACGGAAAGCAGCTTAAAAATTAATTAAGCATCTAATTAAATTTGACCCTTTTAACATAGGGTACCGTATCTTTATCTAGAATAGCTTCGATTCTACGAAACAAGATCTCAAATAGCTGAACTTTTTCATCAATAGCGTGCGCTCGCTTGGTCAAAATTAAACCTTTGTCTTGAAAATTAAAAGGTTTCTGCGTGAAGCTGCTTAAAATTGCGTAGGTAGAAAATGTGGAAACGAGAATATAAATAGGAAATGGACACAATTGGAAGACAGAATACGTAATTATTATTCAGTGCTTACTGTATTATGATATTTAAGTATATGAAAGTGTCAAATGTAATATATATATATATATATATATATATATCGCTATACAGATTTATTTGTATTTCTGAACTTCATTACAATGTCATTATTAAATGGAATTAATAAAATAGGTCTGAAATCTTGGCAATGATGAAAGACATTTGTTTAGTATTTATTCGTCAGGTGATTTTTTGCGATCCTAAAACTACTTCTAATTTCTCAACTGTGTATGTCTAGATTTCTTTTTTTTGTTTTTGGTGACCAGGCACTACCCAAAACCACAATTTATTGCTGGTTTTAAACATTCAAGCGTAGTACATATTGTAGTATAATAATACTCGAATGGTTGATTACCATTAGAAAATTCAGCATTTATTATATTTCAAGATATCAAATTCACAGTTAATGTTGAGGTGATTGTCTTCATTTGACATTTGGTATAGCTTTGGGGTTCTATTTATACCTTTTCGACACCACGCCCACCACCTTTTGTGCATTTTATTCCCCTACGGGTGTTATCTCCTTATTTATTATCTCCTTAATAAACTCCAGCCAGAGACGTTTAATGGGGAAAATAAATGTCACTAGAAATAAAATTGTTAAATATTTTAAAACGCATATATTAATGGATATATAAAAAACATTGTTAACCTACAGATACATACATAATACAACATTTTACATTACAAGAATTCATATAAATTTACTGGAAATAACCTAGGATACATCGACGTACAGTACATGTTTCTATAACAGCGTATCCCTCGATGAACTGAAGTCAAGGAGAATTAAAGTTTTCGTTTCGTGGACAACGGAAAAAGACAGCAATGTAGTCCTGGTTTCAAGAAGAAATAAAAGTTTGTTTGGTTAACGACGTATTAAATGACAAGGCAGATAAGTCAATAAATAAGTCTATAAATATATTCGAATAAAAGGGTTTCAAAAAGAAGTATTAGTGAATAAAAGAACCTCACCATACAGAAGAAGAAAGAATGTATAAAAGGGAAGAATCCATAAAGCTGCATCGAGAAAAGAAGTGAAGAGAGGAGATATAGGAGGAATCGTCAACGGGAAAGAAATTACACTTACATACACTCACACACTAGGTAATTATTTTGATTTATGTTCAATATTTCCCAAAATTTATAAATATAATTTGTTATAATTTATGCTTTTATATTATTATTGACGAGCTAGACCGGTGCAATTTACTTTAAAAATTTAACTAAATTCTCAGTACAATATGTACTGGTATTGAATTTCTTGATGATTGTCCATTAGCAAGTGTTGTTTCAAAAATATTCCCGCTGTGTGCACTTATAATGATTCGGGCGGATTATGTCAAGGCATAGACATCAAGCAGATACCGGGTATTAGCCGTTAGAAAATTGTGATTGAGTGTGGGATATTGCAAAGAAAATCAAATGTTACCTTCTGTTTGTCGCAAATAAAGTATGTAGATTCTTCTTACAACATCTACACACGTATGTATAGAAGCTGTAGATGCATTCAAATCACGATTCTGATGTACTATCTTCTGGACAGAAAAAAATATTTTAAAGCAGTTTCCAATATATGCATAAATCTATTATTTGTGGAGAATATCCTGAAAAACAATAAATGCGTTTCATTTGTTTTCTGATTATTTTCTTGTCACTTTCTTCGATAGTTTTGCGATACTCCTGGTACTAATTCTAATTGATATTTGGAACGAATAAGGCATGTTTATTAATCTTACAGTAGTAATGTAGACCAACGCACCAAACTCGATTCAAAACGGCTGACGCCCCCACTCCCCTCCCCCTGGCAACTTAATAATTATTCCGAAAACAAGAAACAAAAATAGAAAATATCAAGAAACTTAAAGTTGGATTAAAAAAATTCCTACTGGCCAAGTGTTACTATTCTTTCGATGAGTATCTAGACGAAAGGTTTTTAAACTGACATTGTTCCTTTTGTATTGTAATATATTGTTCTTCCTTTAAATGACGTAACCCATGCTAAATTTTAGCTGATGGGCTCAAATAAATTATTATTATTATTATTATAAGATATAGTGATCCTACACCTATATAGTATACTAAATGCAAATACAGCAATAACTCATTAAATAACATTTTGTTAAATATTGTTAGTTATTGATGATTTTGTTACATCAAAAAGTTATTACTATAGTAGTATAGTATAGTATATCTTCACATTTAATTATTCAAACCAAGCCTAAACCTGGTAAAGCTAGGTAACGAGTTGGAGCAAATGGATAATGGAAAAGCATTAAGTAAAACTTCCGAGGCTCCGTAGAGGCAGATAGATGTTAGTAAGAAGAAGAAGGATGTACCAGCATCAGTAAAACGCAATATTAGTGCGCACAACAAAACATTGACCATATTCTTAACACAAAATCTATACAAATAGCCTCATGGTCGTAGTAAACCCACAGTAGAGTTACAAAGCAGTTCTCTTCTATGGCCATGTCTTTCAACATTTCGGATATACAACTAGGTATGTCGTAAATCTGGTATTTTATGGCACTATTTCGAAAGGATTAATCTTTAGACTGGGAAAATATGCGGTATGATCAGTCATCTGTCCTTTGTCTTCTGCAATATAATATTACACTGTGAAAATGACAGATGACTCATCATACCGCACATTTGCCCAGTCTGTGAATCATCCTGGTTACACATGTGCATTTCACTGTATATATAATTTTATTTGTCTTTTATTATTTCCTCTTGCTGTACAACTTACATCGTTTTAAATACTCTTTAAGGAGCAACATTTCCATAAAATTTATTTCACTTTGCGATTGTCGCGTTTATTTGAAAACATAAATTCTATGATTCAGTAAATCTTGGCACATATTAAATTTCCACGGACTTCGGACCATATTCTTGCTTGAATTTAGAAAAGCTACACCTTAAAATATGTATGATATAAGACGCGTTCATAAGATCGCATATGTTTTAGAATTAAAATTGTCAGTACGGATCTTGGGAAGAAAATTTTTATTCTTTACACTACTTTTCTAATAGTTACGCTGTCATATCGGATAAAGAGTTTTTGTGACTCTATTTCTCTTTCGAGCAGTAGAATACGTTCTCTCTTTTGTTACCAAAGATAGTGATTGCTTTCTAGTCCTCATTACTCTGAAGACTCTTCCAAAAATAGATGTACGATTAGTTCTTCTCTGAAAGAGAACTCTCACGACAATAACTCCAATATTGTTGGAAAAATACGAGACCAACAGTATACTTGGGAATATTAAGCTACTCATTCCATAGATCAAATCTACCTTCTTATGACCATGTACAAAATTGAAAGTACGTAATTTAAAGAAAAGGGTTTCTTCCAAAGTTCTTGTCCAGTTGTGCTTTATTTGCGAAGCAGATGCTACTTCAACAAAAGGATATTTAGGAAATGTAAATAATTATCATACTTGTATATAACAAAATAATACTTTCAAACTGAACTCCATTTCAATCAATGTATTTTCTAAAATTGTCATAATTTTTGCCTTTAACTACACCTGCCATTTTCGTTTTATTCTTTCAATACGGGCAACATGGTTTCCTTGAACGTTTCTTTCCATCTGAAGGAGTTAAGAGTCACGTGGGTGGTCTGTTAAATAGTTAATAATATTTAACATTTCATCAATAGGTGGTTTATAAAAACGGAGGACCTGACTTCTTTTTTCTATACACACAGGAAGACAACAGATAAAGAAGAAGTGTACTTAATTATAACCTTAGATAGATAATTTTTTGAAAAATTCAATTCAATTACATGCACGTGTGTAATCAATTTCTTTTAAATCAGTTCATGTAAACTTTAATAGAATTTGAAAAATATGTACTGGATACCATCCTATTAGAAAAGTTGCCGGCTTTCCTTTTGTATACACGGTACTAAACGACTGTATCTTTTGAACTATTAATGCTACGCCATCCCAATAATGGCCGATTTTTCTATAGTGCAGTTTATTACACTGTAGAATAAATAGTGAGAGCACTTGATACCCGAAATTGATGAAGCAGCCTATATATTATTTCTGCGAAAAAGTATAATGTACTACTTATTTTAGCAGATATTTATTTACAGAGCAACGATGATAAACAAATATAAAAAATAAATAAATAGAGAGATACAGTGGTTAGCGAGCTGAATTATTATACAGGATGTAACTGTGAAAATGGTTAATTTATTAATATGGTAAAGCTCCTATGGTATGGTTATCGTAATCAGCAACGACAATGGCAAATCACGCTTAATTTTAATAAAATGTTGCCCCCTACATTTTGTACATTACGGTACTGTGTTCCTCGTAGACCTTTATTTCAAAGGTAAGGGATGTTTTAAAGTCGAAATAAATAGTCGGGTAGCCAATGTAAGCTGATGGTTTCATTGAAATGGCGCCGCCAGTAAATAGTAGTGAATAATGCTTCTCTTTCTCTGTCACTATTACAGAAAAATAAACATGTTTTATTTCGCTATCATTGCATAAACTTGACCAATGTTTGAAAAGTTCGACGATCTTTTTATTGGTGATATATCATAAACGTATTTTCTTTCAAAAAGATTTATTTATTGGTAAACAATGTAAAGTCAAGAAAACAATGATCCTGTATACACGACAAAAGTTCCAATATTGGTTATTCTGGTTATACAGAGTCACTAAATATTGAGTAGCTGCATTCATTGTGGACAAGGGGTACTAATGGCGTTTGTGTAATGCTTGATGCCCAGCGCATTGTAATGTAACAACTCATATTCTATATTTTATTCAATTATTGTAAATTCCATCATTCTTCTTATTAAACATATGTATATATTTCATACCCATATATTGTATACTTGTATGCATTATCTGCTCCATTACGCATTCAGAATATTGACTCGTGTAGGAATCCATTGTATTTTAGTTATCTGCATATGTAAGTGTCACCCTTTTCAAAGTTCTCACTCGTTCATTTGTTTACTGAACGTATATTCGAACGAAGCGTTTACATCTAAAGTAGAAGTGGTTACGAGGTAATGTAAATCTGAACATTCTAATGAAATTTGCTGCTCTCTGCCGTCTCTTGTTTCGAACGAAATATAGAATAAGATCACCAATATAAAAGCCCTTGAGCAAGATATTAGAAGAGTTCGATTTCGGACGAATTTTCTCTATCTTGCGCCAGGAGTGGTCTGCCTTAAGTTTTCGTCAAGAATGCATTAGTATATAACTTTTTAATAAAGAGTAATTGGAAAATACAAGATGTTGTTATCATTTCCAATAATTTAACCACCAAACTCAACGGTATACACCAGGTATGGGCAACCTCCGGCCCGCGGGCCACATGCGGCCCTCGAGTAAGGTTTGTCCGGCCCGCTACTGAATTCTTTCGTTGCATATTAGCACGGTCCGTCTAAACTTAATTCATAATGAATCATAAGGATACTATAAAAATGTATATTTTTCAAGATTACTCACAGCATAAAACTTCTACAAAAAAGGTTGCCCATGCCTGGTATACACGATACATCACGTACGTACCATTCCTGAATGGATCGGTAGGAGGCAACCAGGAGTGAGAGCAAAGATGCGGGATCTCTGAAGTTTTGCTTTGTAACTCATGGGTCCTCACGGGGGTGCCTTATCACCACCACAGCGACAAACATATTTCACAAAGTTTAATGAAAATTAAGCTAAATACTAATAAATGAGCTAAACCTCCAATTAATTAAAAATATACATCAAAATTACACTGAAATAAAATCCTTTAGTTTCAATATGTAATACTCCTTCTCGTGTGCTACTGTTTCCTATTATTTTTCTTGTCCTAATTCTTATAAGATTCATTGTTTGCCCAACACAATTCGTAGCTAAGCAAAGTTAGTATCTTTTGATGTCAACAGTTGATATCTCAATCAGTGACTATCAGTTTACTGTCGTATAAATTTTAACCGTTATTTATTTAGTCGTTTATTTAGATTGAAGTGATCTTTACAAAGCTTTTCGTCTATCTTTCGAATTCTATACAATTCTGGTGATACGCAATAAAGGGTACAGAAAGGAAATTAGCGTGACGCTCGTTTAACTAATATGCATATACTCGTCGCAATAAATAGTTAAGCATAGTTACCAAACTTTATTTGAAGTGTAAGCGGAATATGTAAAGCAATCTTAAAATCATTATCCCCGCAAATTAAACACGACAACATCCATCATAGTCGCCCCAATGACGATTCTAAGCCACCTTCGTAAATGACTTCGCATTACTAATTCAGCGTTTCTAAGCGGCAAGTTTTGATATTTTGAGTAATTACATCTAAGTCCGTGCATACCAGCCGATCTCCGCGATGCATCAAATTAAACCACTCCATTACGTATTCTTCGGTTAATGTGATGGGTGGATCTAGCCGACTAGGAAATTGAAAGTTAAATGGAAGCACTATCGATCCCGCGACAGACTTGAAGTTTAGTAACAATTTCAAATCCCATTTCAATTTAATTTACTGTTACAATATTAACGGGTCAGGTTGAGATTGTGGAAGGATTTACGTATTATAACTACTATCATAAAAGGGTCGAGAGCATAATTTTTCCGCATTTTAGTTTCCTATTCCTTTGGAATTTTCAACAGACTACTCCTAAATTATCACTTACATATAAACTACTTCTTTAATTTATGAATTTTATCCCGTTGCTATGTAAAGGGAGCTTTAAATATTAAACCTAATATTCATTCCAACTTTATGAAACTGTATAAACATTTGGTGACACGACATACTGAAATTAAAATTCCCTGCTAACTTAATTCTGAAATTTGCTGGTAATAAACTATCTGTACACTACATTTAGGTCTGGCTAAGTCAATAATTAAAATTTACCACAAATTTTCTAAACTATTTACATCTTCCACTAAATTATAGTTCTTAATTTATTTAAAAACAAAAGAAAAGAGCTTTCTATTGCAATTAATGTAGGTTACTATATGTTGTATACTGACATTAGGCAACAACTGCTTTAAACTACAAACATTTTCAGCGCGTTCCTTAGTAAAACTATCAACCTAAAAGTTTTTTGACTACCAAATCTTAGAAATTTATTGGGTTTATGGGTATTTAAAACACATTACAATGTCGTAATAATTTCTGAAGCTTCTCCAGGGCTTATAACATCCTGCCCGTAATAATATAAATCCGCTTCTCATACCACTTAAGTCCATAAATTGATTATGTATATACGCATGGATTAGTTTACTGTATTAATTCTGCCCAAATATTTATAGATCGATGACAGACTTTGCAGTTTTCTATCTAAATCTTCTTTACAAGGATTATTTTTTTATTTTCTGATATGATAACTCTAACACGATAAAAGATATATACCGGGCGTCCTTTCGAAGACTTTCAATGGAATGTATTTTTTAAGATATCTTAAAATGCTCCAACCCGTTTCAAGTATGCAGAGGGAACCAAAATGCCAACCGGAAACCCCGCTTTGCATTTTATTTAATTAATTGTTCAAAATGTCCAGCGGTCTTTTGTAAACAATAGTACAACCGATCTTGAAAGTACGTCCTCACATTTTCCAATGTAGCCCTCGAAATTCAACCATATTCTGGAATTCCATGGTTACACAGATCCTCAAGTGATTTCGACGTGGCTTTGTACATAACCGATTTCCAATCCCCTATTCCACTCACTCATACACATACACACCTACAGCCATTAAAATGGTTGGTCTTGCTTTGCTGGTTATTCTATGGTACCTCTTCTACACTACCTAGCGAGGGGATACCCCGTTCTGCCATTCTCTTTAACTCTACTTTTTTGACGAATGAAAAAAATTTGTTAGGCGACGATACAAACCTAAATATTTGGCTGTCATTAACAAACAATCCCACACACGTGCAATAGATATAACTTTACAAGAAAACTTCAGTTAACCGTTCGTTGTAAAGTTTTTATTAAACAAAAATACACCCATATGAAGTGCAATACGTTCATGAACTTTCAGATGATGATACTGGTAGATAGTACGAATTTTGTGAAATCTGCATGACGTATTGCGACTAAAATCACAATTTGTTGTATTTACGGGCGAAGTAACATTTTCTTTACGTGGTACCGTAAATCGGCATAATTGTCACTACTGGTCTTAGGAAAATTCTTATTGGAGGCAGACAGGGTACATCTAGGGTCTCCAAAAATTAATAGTTGCCCAGAAATAATTAATACAAAATTATAATATAATTAATAATAATAATTTTGGCAGTACTTCCGGTCTCACGGCGTCTTCCGATTCCAATAATCAGTAGAGTATAGATCTCAACATTTGTTTTCAGCAAGATGTCGTGCTCCTATCTTTCGGTGTGAATCTGAGCAATTTTCCGGACGATCAGTTCTAAGCGAGGTAAATTAGGCAACGTGGACCAATTTATTTAAAAAGTCGGGTACACATTAATAGACCCATTCGGAATGAAGTCAATCTTCCAACTTTTCAAACAATTAAGAATGTCGTGCAGTGGATCTACCATTGTTTGGTCAAACAGTAAATGGGGCACAGGCTGAACAACATCTGTAGAATACAATTTTTGTTGATATATTTAATATTTGAGATTAAATTCAAATTTATTTCGTTTCTTATAAGTTTTCTCAAAAATCTAACCCTCGTTTATGACCTGTGTGAGTGCATTGTAAATGTATGTACATACATAACACGAATGATATGATGATACATCCAAATGTTTTATACGTAGAGAAAATGCTTTGTGGAATAATGTAATCAAGGTCATAGCTTCCTAGTGGAGGAAATTTTGGCAAATTTCCCTTAAAAAAATCCATCTTGCAAAAGACGTTGAGCTAACCAAAATGATTACCGGACCGTTGCACTTTTTCAAAGTTAAATACATACTGTAGCATTTATAAATGTTGTGCATTATTTTATCATAACTCTGCATTTATTTATGATGTCTTTCAAGAATAAGTTTAATAAGGCTTGCGTTGAGTGTAAAATTACTTATTCATATAAATCATAGAACTTCACTACTCTTGTTCTAAATCGATATTTTTCTCTTCTATTTTATCGCTTCGCAATGCTTTACAAAAGAAACCTTTGTTATATCATTTTATACGGGTGCCATGTCGGCTTTGTGAATTTTATTGGATTTCTGGAAGATAGATTGATCAGACCGCATATTATTCAACCGATCAAACAATACATTCACGTTTTGTTATGCAATTTGCATTCGTGTTCTCCAATTCCCCTTTCATGCAAAACATTCTGCTGCTTTTCCTGTTAATACTAACGTTGAAAAAATCTATTTCAAAGAAGACACAGAACAGATAATACTCCTACGATTTGTTTAGATTAATAATTTGCTATTTTCAGTGGGAAAAGCAACGTAATATTTACTCCGAGAACAAAATATTTAATAAAGAAAAAAACCACGTGACCACTGGAATATTACTTTTATAATTGGTATTTGACTCTAAAATGGTTGATAACCATAAATAATAAGCCGAGAAAAAATTGACACATTAGTTTTCTTGCTTGTCTATTTTCATTATTTTCGCATTTATCACATTTCGAAACAAGCTCTTTTAAGAACTAATGTGCCAGTCAGGATCATGAAGGGAACTGATTTGTTCGGTGAAAAGCTGTATCGATCAATTTGTACAACACTTTCCTACGTTTACTCATGATTAGGATGCCTTCAAACATCGAAGGCGTTAATATTAATCGATTTGATAAAAGCAATTGTACTTGTAACCAAAAAGGTTAGGATAGATCGACTAAAGTAATTGAGTATGTACGTGTAAATATAAAGTTCATATGGAGCGTAGCCCTCACAAGGCAATAGTAAAATTAGCAGGCCAAATAGGTACTGAAATTTCAATTCATTTATTTAAATTTCGCACAATAACATTATTTTGAAGTGTTTCTCTAGGAACTACAAACAAGGCAATTACTAAAAAGCATAAGATACATCCTTATAAAGTTAGCGTTTTTCAATAATTAAATTCATTTGATTTTGAAAGACAAGTAAATGTTTGTCGGTAGTTTAATGAGCACATGAATAATAATACTACACTAGATGTAATTTTCTTTATTGATGGGGCGTGGTTCCAGTTATCTGGCTATATCAATTCATAAAATTATAGAACATGGGCTACTGAAAGTCCACATGAGTTCATCGAATCACATCTGTATTCCATAGGAATTGGAGTTTTTGTAGTTATGTCGAAACAAAGAACCAATCTATTTCCATGACACTATAACTGCTGAGCAATATCGTCAAATTTTCAACGTTTGATAGAGCAACTAGATGATAATTGCAGCACGATTTCTTTGAAATGCAGTAGTGAAACACAGTACAAATTTTAGCTGCCGAATACTTTTCCAATACGTCTGTTTACAACATAAGTCTTTCAAATTGCCCGGCAGAATTTAATGACAAAGGAAAATGCACGACATTTTACTTGCCGACTGCGAACGTTTAGAAAGTATTTTCAGAGCTGCCACAGTTGTTCGGAAAATAAAACCAATGTTATTCAAACACTCCCCGTAGCATGAAAGTTAACAGCTCAACTACAAACGATGAACTACTTAATTCAAAGATAGACTATTTGTCTTTGGAAACTGTGTGTCTTGTTATGTAGAATTTCGTATTCGTCTGGGACGCGCACTGTATTTACTCGTAAAGCAATAGAGACAAATCGAGAATTTAGTGAGATATACAATATAAGCGTATACTTTCAAGCTATTGCTTTCTCAATGCAAACAAATGAACTGGGGTATACGTAAGTCTTAACTTCATCAAGAAAAACAAAGTAATAGTACACAGTGTATCGACCTAATGTGGCAATCTTGTAATGTGGAGTTGGAAAACAATGCATATAGCAGGAGAAGTTTGTGCTGGAGCAAGTGCTCTTTCTTTAATAATCCAGAATGAAGTGAATAATATAAGGCGGAAACGGGAATTGTGGATAATAGATTTTTTTAAAGTAGGCAAAACAGTTTATTTAGAGAATTAAAAGAAGACAAGGAGTGGTCATTTAGAAATTTTGCAAGGGTATCTCCTGCGCTTCCTGTTATTTGTTAGAAACTTTAATACCAAAACCACAAAACTGGGATACTAATACGAGAGAAGCTATTCTAGGTCATATTAGATTAGGTGAAATTGATGATGAAGACGTTGTTTTACATGGGAGGTCACTATATTGTGAAGTATCCATTACACACATGTTCAGTACAAGTTGCATTGCAATAGTTTGCATTCGTTTCGATTTCAAATGACGTATTTGGTTAGCAACGTACTCAATACTGTATTCATCTCTTCAAATACTCTAGTATCTTCATTTCTTCGCTTACGATCTTTTCTTTTCTTTTTTGAAATAGTATCTGTATTTATTTCACTAACGGTCTGGTTGTTCTCTGTTAAATTTATACCCGCCTCTTGAGTGTCTTCAAAATTGTCCTCTGGATTTATCTGTAATTATAAGAATTGCAAAAGTTTCTGTTTTTAAGTACCACAATCCACAGAAGAATGGATTCAGGTGTCGAAAGATTTTCAAGACAAATGGAACTTCAATAGGTGCTATGGAGCTATGGACGGTAAACACTATTTACGTAAATATCCTGCGTATAGCGGATCATTTTTTAGAAAGCTTGTGAATGAAAAACTGCATTTGCCGTCAACTTCCACTTCCTGGCCGAACTATAGCAATACTTAACGTTTTAGTGGTTGACAATGCTTTCCCGCTTTCAGGAAATATGAAATCTTTCCCAAGGGAACTAAATGAAGGTTCTCCTAGAAAAATGTTTAATTACAAACTATCAAGGGTTAGGCAGACTGTAGAAAATGCATTCGGCACAATGTCAGCTGTATTCCGAGTTCGTAAGTCTTTAGAACTGGAGCCCGATAAAGCAGAAGATATTGTTTTAGTGTACGTATGTACGTAATTGCATTGTAAACTGTTGACATTGAAGATATTATCTTCGCAGGGATTATTTCAGGGGCTTAGATAACACAAGTGGAAAATCAAGTAAGCAATCTTCAACTGCAGAGATTTCGTCGGAAATGATCTTTTCAAGCTCAAGCTGATTAAATGCCAGTGCCATGCCAAAATAATTTATAAAAATTTAATTTGTGAAAATAATAACTTACCTTAAAATTATGCGTATTTCCACCTAATTGATCACTTGCCAGATATGGGTGCATTAGCACCTAACAGAAATAGCAGGTGTTTATAGGCAAACCATGTTATATCAGAAGGGAGGGAATAAACGGACTGGCACACGTACACAGAATGCCAAAGGAATGACAGTCGAAAAGAGTACTGCTGGGAGATAAGTGGGAAAGAAAAGGGAAAACTAACGAAGAAGTGGTAGCAGGTAGTGGAAGAGGATGTGAGAATAATGGGCATGGTAGATTGGAAAACTCGAGAAATAGAGGCGAATGGAAGAGACTCGGGAAGGCACTTGGAGCCATAACCAGCAGGTGATTTCACTTCGAATCTTTCGAACTTTCCGCGGCTTAGTTATTTTCTCTCCATATTATTCTCTGCTACATACCCAAGAGCGGTAATCAAAATGCGGAGTCCATTCATCATTGAGGAGTGCCTACCAGATCATGAAGCAAAAACCCTTAAACAAAAAACTATTATCTCGCATTCTCGTGATCTAAGGGACATAATATATGTATTAAACGAGTATATCAAACTATAAATAATGTAGATGCGAACTCTTCCATAAGAAACGAAACAAGCTTCTATTAAGGCTTGAAAAACTTGTGTGCTAGCATAACAGTTTAGTGCACAATCACTATAGTCAACTGAAGAATGCGCCCAGAAACTTGTGCCCTCCAAGACAAGAAAGTTTAATAGAAATTAAGGCTTAAATTTCATCATAACCGGTGATTAAAACTAGTCTGGGCGCGCAGCGATAACAGCGCACAACTATGAAATAAGCTACGACAGCATCGTCGACTCCTCATCGCCTGATCTAGCTGTATGCAAAAATTCTGTGTATTTCTAGGCTCTCGTAACTTATTTCGTAATTACTGTTGTTTGCCCAGACTACTTAAAACACATTTGCTAGTGCTTCTGAATGTTAATATTAAACCATATATACAAAATTAATTATAGTTAGAGTAACATAAAAGACACTAGTCTATCTTATTAAAGATACTGTCTTTCAGGTATATGCCATTTTAAATCTGCTTATCTTTACAAAATTGAATAAACGTACAATACGAATATATTGTACATGCGACTATGATAAAGTGTGCATAGATCGTGTATACGAATTTACGTTGAGCAAACATCTTTATATCTCGCGCTGTGCGAATAGGTTCGAGTAAATTTATACAGTCATCAGTGCATGAAACAAAGCATCGTGAAAAGTTATGGCGTTGCATTATCAAACAAGTTTTGCATTAAGCTCGCTGATATTTATCAATAACGTCTGCTCATAGATTCAGTTCAAAATTCTACCTGTGTTCGAATTTCAATAGTGAATTGAAACGAATTTAAATGTTAAGGTTGTTATATAGATTTGGATACATTTCGGTAACTTTAATGATGGGAAAATGATCTTATTCATAAAATTCACGGTTTTCTAGCTATGGGGTAGACGAGAATTCAACAAAAATAAGGCGCACTTGTCTAAACTAAAGACGAATGTGGGAAGTTCGCCACGTGCTAATTTAAAGTAAACGTGAAGTTTTTGTTACTTCTTGTGGAAGCTCACAAATTAACCATCACCCAGTGTATCTAAAAAGGTGATAGTGAACCCATGGTAGAAATAAAAATTGATAGAACACATATTAATTTCAATAGTTTACGCTAACAGGCCCGTTTTAACTTTTGGGGATCATTTCAACTGGAACTAATTCCATACAAGCTTTTGTGTAAATTTCATCAGAGATAACTTTGAACTTACTATTTGATATTGTATTTCCTTAAAAGACAAACGTTCATAATTATGTATTTCATTATTGTGAAATTTCATCGTGTAAAATATTTTTACGACAATTCTCTATTATCACTTTGCTAACTGAATACTAAAAAGTAAGCTGACTGACTTGATATCTCAAGCAGGAAAAATGTATAGAATATGACTTGTGTATTTCATAAAGCGCGCGTATGCAAAATATGGCAGGACAGCCGTTAATGTTAATAATTTTAGCACGCTCCCCAGAAAGCAAATATAAGTCGGAAATATGCCTTTGGAATAAAATAAGAGAAAAAGATCACGATTCGCATATGTAATATTTCTGAATATCGTTTAGTTACACTCAAAGTTATCGCCTGTAATTTAGATTTAACAAACCAATTATTTGCACTGTTAGTAACTCAGATATGAGGGAATATCAATTTTCATGGATGTTCTGGTAGTAATTTGGTAAACGAAATTTCACACAATTTAGAAATTTTGAATTAAAAGGTAACCTAGTGTTAAGAAATACTCATTTGATGTCCAGCTAGTTGCTTGGGGAAGGGGGAGGGAGGAGGGGGGAGGGGCTAATCGAATCCGTCAGTGCTTAAAATGTACATATGTGTACGATTGTAGCTCGAAAATGACCAAGTTCTTTCTGTTGAAAAGAAAAAGTCAATAAAACAAATGAAAACTGTATATTGTATAGGTATACATAACATCGTATTCACATGGCCCCACATTCCAGTAACTTAAATAAAAGTTGGAATTGAACGTTTAAAACCTGAAAAGAAACAACTTTCAAATTAAACAATTTCTAACTACAGCCTGAATAGTTTATATGAGCTTTTTGTCCAGCGCTTAAACTTTGATGCCGGAGGGATACGACTAACGAAAGTTCAAAGTTTCATAGACAACGGTTGCAACCGGAGAATGTAAACTGCATTTTGAATATCCTAATGTTGGAACAGTGAGAATTATATAGTTTTCCGGTATCTACATGACATACGTATCTACATGTACGTTTAATCTGAGGTCGTTCATAGATTGCTTTAATCTAAGGTTCAAGCCACAAAATCTTTAATATCCTTATGTGTTTGTCGTTTAGATTACCTCCACCACTTCTAGGTCAAATAGAAGACGAAGAATTTCAATTTTGCAGGTTATATTTCACAACAATAACTATATCGTTTTCGTAAAACCTTTGTCAATGAAATATAATTTGGTGTAAAGAAAACATTTGATTTTATTTTGGTATCTAGCAACATAATAACTAACAACGCAGATTTCCTGGTCTATAGGCTCCATAATAAATTTATACATCTATTAACATTATGTGAATATTATAAAACCATAATAATTTATCCCTGTGTCAAATCTCTTAGTTGAAACTGTTAAGGCGTCGTCGTGTTGATTGAAATTTGAATTTCCCGTCTTTAAAACAACCACCAAAGGTGGTAACACTGACAAAGAGAACTAGATATATAATCGACCGATGAAAAGTAACGCACAATGTGAGAACAATAAAAAGTTACCATCACGTGTTACAACTGTCGTTTCATTTAATAACAAGTACGCAGAATTCAATTACAAATAATACAGTCCACAACAGAAACCTTTCCAATTTTGATCAAGGACTAATTAAATAATAAATAATAAATTGTTACGTTTTTATGATATCTATAAGCATGCATATGCACATAAAATACATGTGTGAGTGTACTATAGATCTTATGTATATATAACAAAAATCCCGGTACCAAATCAAATCAAAATATTTTGTTCATACCTCATTACATTTCAGTGATAAGTTTTCTATATATATGGCTTAATTACCGTTATCAATAGAGTTGGCCAAAATCGGTTCAATCTCATCTGTGATTCGTCCGTATGGGCTTCGGATGGCGGCGCGAAATATGCGTGCTGTCGGTACGTCGCTTTCTATTCTAGTTGTAACAGGGTACTCGTGTTGTGTATTTCGGATTTTATAACTTCTCCCTTCAATTTACCGATATCACGTTAAAAACGTACGTCCTTTATTGCGCACTTCACATAACAATCTGTATGTTACCGATCCGATATAATTTACCGCGCAAAAGAAATGGTAGAAGCACATTTAAAATTTGAACAAAAAATAGAACTGCGGTTTACAATTAATGAAATAAGTAAAGCAAAAATATAGCATGCTTTATATTTTAGATATTGAAAACAGATGGCCCTTCTATGCCGTATCTTCTATACAGCACTAAGATTTACCAAACAATATTGTTCCGTTTTTTAGCTTTTATTACTTTGGTAATAGAAAAATGCAGTACCAAATTTTATTCCATCTAATCACTAATAAAGTTGATTCCCCATCATTGCTTGAATATATAAATATTAATACTACCTTGATCAAAAAGTTCCCGGAATTTATTAAAAAAGAGACAATACCAGTTTATTGTTAAAAATCGATATTATAATGTACTCCACATTGACCGCAACGCACTTATGCCAGCGCTTGATCCAGTCCTCGAAACATTTTTTAAACTCGATGTTAAGTATCTCCATTAGGGCCATCTTCGATTTTTCCATTATCTCCTCTCGGCTGCTGAAACGCGTTCCTCTCAGTGGTTTTTTGACACGATTCAACAGAAAGAAGTTACAGGGGGCCAAATCAGGTGAATTCGGTGGTTGTTGGATGGTATTCGTGTTGTTTTTGGCCAATAACGATGGCATTGTGCGATGGTGCGTTATCGTGGTGCACGAGTTGTTTGCCCACAAATCCTTGCGTTTTTGACGGATTGATTCACGCAAATGCCTAAAAACACCCAAATAGTACTCCTTGTTGACAGTCTTACCTCGTGGCAAGAATTCACTATGCACCAGACCGTGGTAATCCATGAAAACCGTGAGCACTGCCTTCTTCTTCGATTGGAAAAGACGCGGTTTCTTCGGTCTCCGCTCATCCGACGCGCGCCATTCACTCGCCTGATGTCTCGACTGCGTGTCGTACTCATAAACACATGTCTCGTCTCCAGTAATGATGCGTTTGATGAATGTTGGGTCAGAATCAGCCATGGAAATGATGTCTTTGGCGATGTCAACACGGTCCTTCTTTACATGAAATTCAAGTCTTTCGGAACCAACTTGGCTGTAACACGACGGAGACCCAAATCGTTCACCAACATGCTTTGAACGGATCCGAAAGCAATGCTCAAGTCATCTGCTATCTCTCTGATGATTAATTTGCGGTTGTTGGCCAACATTTCCCTCACTTTATCAACGTTTTCTTCGGTTTTCGATGTCGATTGTCTGCCGCTGCGCTCATCATAGGCGATGGACTCACGACCTTTTCTGAACCGCTCGTACCACTCGAAAACGGCTGTTTTCTTTAAAGCATCGTTGCCGAAACAATTTCCCAACATTTTCAAGGTTTGCGAACCGTTGAAATTGTTTTTAACACAAAATTTAGCGCAAACTCGTTGTTGCCCATTCAAGCCCATTTTAAAAATTCTCAAAAATCAGAGCACGCTCAGAGGCACGTGTACTCAGCTAGACGTAACTTTCACAATTGATGATGAAATGACGCCAAACTTTTGTGGGAATATCAGTGAGAGTTGAGCAACATAACACAAAAAAAAAATTCACAGCCGAGTGCTACGAGCGCCGCACGGCGATTATTCCGGGAACTTTTTGATGAGGGTAGTATATCAAGTCGAAGTACTAGATCTACTAATTTATTGCATAATTCTAGAGCAAAGACCAATATTTTAACGAGATGTTCTATAGGATGAACTATTTTACAGATTTTATTTAAAACTAGGAACTTAACTCTGTTTTCACTTTGAATTTATTATTAAACTCTTTTTTTCTTATAATTTTATTATTATTATTTTTTATATACATGTATATATATTTCATAATTTACTTTATTACTTACTTAACACTTAATACTCTAATGTAATATTTTGAAAGTCATGTTTATTTTTGGCGTTATTTTCCGTTTTCTGTTTGGCATTATTGTAAATTGTCCTGTAATTGATTTGTTACTGTTGGACAAATAAAGATAGTCAATTATTATTACTATTATTATATTTAATAATCGCTTTTTCATGCGATTAAATTACCGGTAAAGATAAATAACCTGCATACCTATTTATGTGAGTGAAAGTTCATAAATCGTAATTTAATATTAGCATTGCAAGCTCCGTTTTTGTAACACTTACGTATATATTCGTCCTGTGAGCAATTTGCATTGAGTTCATTGTAGTTACTGTTCGGATTCTCCCGAACAACAGTTGTTTTTAAAATTTATGTCATGACATACAGGTCTCTGTAATAAACATTGCTAGCTTCACGAGAGTCAATGCGCAACCGAGGTGAGGTTAGGTATAAAATAGATCGATTTCATGATACATCTTTCTTGTGTTGTAAAAAACCAAAATAAGTCACAGTGCTGTAAAAACATAAATAAATCATATTGTCGTAAAATTGACCATCATTCGAAAGAAGAGGAAATCCAGCGTCAAGATTCAACAGTTGTAATTAGGTAGTGTTGGTAGAAAATACGCCAACATGATTCTCTATATCGAATCTTTTTTTTGATAATGTGAAATCACCAATAATATAATAGCTTCTTGCTCAAATTTTAAATAAAGCCTCGTTGTAACTAATTCGTGTGTTTGTTAATTATTTACTAATTATGAAAGGAATTCGCCTTATTTCCCTGCGGCATCTCTTTTGTCTTCCTTACGTGCACATTTATTTCTCTTTGTATTCTTTTGTGGCTGAAAATAATATGAACCAGCTTTGTTCCTCTCGTTTTGTTCTCTTTTCCGTGCCCCTATTCAAATTCATCTCACGATTGCTCGTTTTGTATTCTGTTTAATTAGAGCTTGTCGAACGTAACCATCACAATTTCCAGTGCTTTGCGAGTTAACCACTTCGCATAGATGGTGAGAGTGTGAAATATTAGGCTGTGTTAATTGGTACTGCACAAATGATTATGTCTAGCACTAATTAAATTATAACAACGCTAAAAATTCGATTGTGAACCTTGTATTTAGTACAAGATGTAGATACTTTGAGTAAGTTATAATGTTGACTATTCAATGTGAAGCAAATGTTCTGAATAGTTTATCTAATTACTGTCAAGGAAGACTCTTTGCTCAAGGTAGTGTGCTCCTTTATCTTCTAGTTCACGTAGAAACAAAGCAGTGTGTAGATTGGACAGTTGGAAACGTAACCCTTTGGTAATTAAAAATTTTTGGTCAACAAATACCAATTAATTAATAACTTATTAATTAAACCATAGCTTTGATGTATTCGTGTTTGACAACCGGTTTGTATGAATTTCCATAATCCAATATTTTGTGTTTCAGTGGTTTCTAAATTTCCTTGAAGTTTGAAGAGGGGTTATAAATTGATTATATCAGGAAATCTTCCTTTGTTATGTGGTGCATATACAATTCCGCGTTATCTTTAAAAATTCCTTCATTTTATACTTATTTATTAAATTTGGAAATTTTTGTTGCGTGCTATTTTCTATTTAACGGGCGACTTGCTTCAATTAAAGAAGGCGTATAGATCAGAGACCATTTATAAAATAATAAACTGCGATCTTGCCTTTCTTATCTCATTGAGATTCAATTTACCTCACCTTCTTTTACAGTTCCAACTCTAGAGGTTTTGAACTTTTCAAATATGTCTTGAATCTACAAAATGATTTCCAACTTTGTACCGCTGATTTTGCAATCATAGAAGGTGTGCCCAAATCACAAATAATTAGCAATGTTTGCTGTACTTTCGGATTATGAGGAGATTATTTTTATGGATTATCTACCGAAAGGTACTGCAATTAAACTATTGCTCTTTGCGGCAAGCGACTAGAAAGTTACAATAGCGTCCATAATTGCAACAAGACAATGCGAATGACATTTTAAACGAGTTTCACTGGGAATTGCTTCCACATGCAAGTGATTTTCATCTGCTCCAAATTTTGAAAGAACCACTACCTGGACTACGAGAGCCCAAAAAGTTCTTTGAAGGTGGTTAAAAAGATTAGTTTCGCATTGGGGATATACTATGTATTTAATTAAATGAAGATTATATTAATAAACCGTACTGTAATTTTTATAAAAATTGACGGTATCGAAAAATTATAGTCAAATTGGTAGAACTGTATCTGACGCAACTTATATTATTAGTGAATTAGCAATATAGCAAATTCATTTCCTTGTAGTATGTTAGAACTCTAATTCTTTATTGTAGTGCAAATGAGAAAAAGGTTTCCTTTTGTTTGTAAGTATAAAAGAGGGCCAAATTCTTTAACTTTTAAATTATTGAATATTTAAATTGAGCGGTCTTTCAATACAATGCACATGCGCCGACGCGATAAGGGTACAAAGTGAGTGAAATAAGAGATATCAGCCATTCCTGACCACCAGGTGACTATCAAATTAGGCAACCCTAATAACAACAGTTGGTGGTAACCAATGTATTACGTTAAAGTATGCCAGACAGTGGCGTCGCATAAAGCTTTAATTGGGGTACGCATTTCTTAATTTATTTTTGACTTTATCGCTAAACAGATCGCAAGTTTTATTTTATGTCCGTCAATTTGAGACAGATTTAAGTTTAATAATTGCAACAACTTATTTAGTCAGTTAGTCTAACCGCTGTTGTAACATTAAGAGTAAAGTTAATAAATTCTGTCAAACTACAATAAATGATCAAAATGTGGTTCGTTCTGTTCTATACATAATTATATCCTCCTTTTCAAATTGTCAAATACTTTTCTCAAATCTTCTACAATGATATCTTCAATTGCATGCCTTATACATGCTTGCAGCTCTTGCAGCGTTGTCTATACACTTCGTTTTTTAGATAACCAAAGAAGTAAAAATCTAGAGATGTTAAATCCGGTGATCTTGCAGGCCATCTTTCATAACTAATAACGCGACCATCATAACATTGTCGTAGGTATTTCAATGGATCTAATGCGTCATGAGCTGTTGCTCCATCTTGCTGAAAATATCCTTCCATCAACTCATCATCGTGCAACTATTCGCTAAACGAGTGTAAGATATTATTCTGATATCTTTCAACACTCACTGTATCATTAAAAGATATCGGCTCCACAATATGTCGTCTTGATAATGCCACCCATATACCAATTTTAATAGGGTGTAAACTGGTTTCGATAAAAGTATGTGGATTTTCCTTTCATCGTGTCCTATGATTTTCGCTATTCACGTAGCCTGATGAATGGAACCATGCCTCACCTGACATAAATGTTTTGTCCAATGTTATTGTTTAAATTTTCACTAAACCACTGACAAAGTTAAATACGTCCTTGATGGTCTTGTAGATATAATGGTTGTAATACTGACACTGCATATGCAAAATCCTCTTTACAACCTTTTGGCAGCTTCCATAAGAGATACCTACAAAATAAGGAAACATTGAATTCTTCTATGATAAGTAATGAAATACGTTATCATACCTGCTTGAGCAGATAACTTAGATAGAGATTTCGTAGGACATTTTTCCATTCGATGGTGAATGTCATCATCTACACTTAACAAAGTTGACCTACCGATAGATTTCCCTTTGCAAATGCAATGTTTATTTTCAAAACGTTTCACCAGCCTATTCTTATGGCGGGAAAATGTTTCATATGATATATTTTCATTTGCAAATCTTTCCACGTATTGCTCAATACTGCTCAAGACTATAGTGAATATGTCCAAGTCACATCTTCATTTCGAGTACCGCTTCGATAATGTGCCGTCAGAATGAATGCGTCTTCTTCACTTGTAAATATTTTAAAGTTTAACCTAAAATAATTATTTATTTTTTATCTTATGGTATATGATATTCTACTTAGCTTAGCTTTCGTAGAAATGCGATGAAACAACTGTGCATTGAAAAATACAGTTCTGTTATTTTAAATGTATGATAAAAATAATGAAAGGAAAACGTGAAGAATGACAGCAGAAATTGTGAATAACGATTGTACGCCTATGTCAAATGATATTATTATGTTAGTGATATGCAAATACCGTAAACATATGAACACGAAAATCCCCAGATTTAAAAAATTACTGGTCTCGTGGTGGACAATCATTCTTCCATTACACGGAAATAGAAGCAAAGAATGCATGGCTAATATGTCTACGACATACTCGGGCATACAAGTTTCCATCCATGTATACTGGAATTAATTTAGCAGTTGACTGACGTCATCAACAATTTATTACGTCAGATTGTCCACAGTTTTCAAGGCTTTCAAAGTACACACAAACAATCGCGAAGGTTATAAAACGACTATAATGTAATGATTGTGTTAGAAGTGACAACACGTGCGAGTTCGTTTGATCCAAGTATGGACTGCGCAAGTTTACGACGTTCAGTGGTGACAACTTAAGGTAAATTGAATTGCACCTGTATTTTGCTTTATTAAAAATTTTTATTACTTGTTGCTTTGAGAAGAATATAGGTAAGCAGATAGTTCACTTGCTTTATTATTTAGATAGAAGCAATTAATTATAAGTAACAAAACTATATCCACCAATATAAGTGCTGAATTAATTCTGCTATAATTTAAACGGAAAAAAACACCAAATAATCTGCAAAAAGTTTAAGTTCAGGTGGTTCTTTTCGTGAAAATAGAAGTGTTGAGCAATTATCTTTGTTTCAAATTCCACATTGTCGCGCGGGAAACTCGTATGAATGGCAATTTAGACGACGATTTCCCACATTCTCCAAACTACCTAACCGCCATCTAGTTTTGTAGTGTGTCTATTTTATCCGTATTACGTGACTTGCCTTGATCAGATGATTCTTTTACAACAGTACGTGCGCAATGAAGTAAAAGCGAATTTAGTGTTATTGTCAATAAAAGTGATCGGAAAACAAGGATTATTAACGCATTTCGAACTTTCGGTAATCATGGAGAAACACCTGGATAACAATCGGAATGTTAACGAAGATTTGCTCGATTCAAATGGCACGTATTCCCTCCACAAATTGTGCAAAAATCGGTACAACGAGAAGTGTTCCGACACCGAATGTTGTTCGTGCAAAGATGAGATTGTGCCTGATTTGTTCACCGAAGATTATCCTGTTGAGCTATCGACTTCGTCCAAAATAACCGAATTGCTGAAAACTCCCCATTCGGATAGACACAAAACGCATCGGGAAAAAATCAAACATTCCGACCATCGCACTATTCAAACGACGATCAAGAAACAACGAGCCATCCCGGAGCCTATGGTGAAATTTTCTAATTATGAAGAGATTTGGTCGAACATGGTCAATAGAGAGGAGATCACTCAAAAGTCGCGTAACTCGAACATCTTTGCGGATCGCACAACTTTCCTCCCGAGAATGAGGGCCATTTTATTAGACTGGATAATGGAGGTATGTGAAGTTTATCGCTTGCGAAGGAACACGTACTACTTAGCTGTAGATTACATAGACAGATATTTGAATTTGACCCCTTCGGTTCTGAAGGGGCAGTTACAATTACTCGGAATATCTTGCCTTTTTATCGCTTCCAAATTAGAAGAAATTTATCCGCCGAAATTGACTGCATTTTCGTATATTTGTGATGGTGCTTGTACTGAAACGGATATCTTAGCATGTGAGTTACTTTTATTGAAAACTTTGCAGTGGGACGTTAATCCGATGACACCCACCACGTGGCTGAATTTATACATACAAGTCTGCTATAAAACTGATCACTCGAGGAATCAGGTGGAGGTGGATTGCCAGAATAATTTCTACTTTCCCCAATACTCTGCCTATCAATTCGTTAGGGCTTCACATCTCATAGATTTATTTTCAGTGGATCCTGAATTCTTGAGATTTAGTTATAGCGTCATCGCTGCTGGTGCAATGTATTATATTTTCGGGAAGGAAGTTGCCATTCTAGCGTCGGGATATGAATGGAAACAACTGAAAGCATGCGTGGAATATATGTTGGTTTTCGACGAGCTCATCCAGGATTCCTTAGATGCGAGTTTACAGAGCACTTATCCACAAGACATCGACAAATCTTTTTGGGCAATTTTCGCTTCTTACGGGGCAAAGTACGTTATCTAATCGATGATGAAGCCCACTGCATGCAGACCCACGTCGTCGACTTAGGTTTCTTCGAAAGGGCTACGCTCCTTAGACTGGAACAACTCGGACTGCAGGTAGAGAAGACTTTGGAAATACAAAGGAAAGTGATGAACAAGTCGGGCATCACCCTCGATAATCTTGAAGATGGTGTTGACGAAGATCCCAAAGAGTCGAGTTGCCAAAAAGAGGACGAATGTGAAAGTCACGTTGTCGAAGAAACAACTACAGTTATGTACGAGATTGAGAACATCTTGGACAAACAAAGGAATAAATGCATGGAAATCTTCCAAATGATGGATGACGAAAGGGTACGGGACGATGATGTTATTAAACGTAATGACGGAGATGATAGCAAGGTGGTCAATATATTCAAAATTAATAGGAAAACTAAATTAAGTTTTGATGACATACTGTCTAGGCTGCATAACGACTATTACGAATATAAGTACAAATAAGGAAGGAGTGTAAATGGCTCTTTTATCGTAACTTCTCTCTTGCATTTCGGTAAGTTGTAATACTTACAACGACTACAGGCAATTCAACATTTGATCGCGGAAATTATCAGAACTGGATTAGATCTTATAGCCATTCTTAGATACAAGCTGCTATATGAAGTAATCAGTGGCGTGCGGTGTATATCTCGTTACCTGGTAACTTTAAACAGGTCGCACGCCACTGATAGCTTCGTCGAATCGCTCATTTCTAAGAATGGGTATTTAATGTGTTATTTAGTTCTGAGAATTCTCCGCCCGCGTATGTGTACGGAGAGAGATTATTTAATAATTTGTATTATATTTAAGGGTTTATAATGTAATAAATATTTCAAACGTTAACATGTTTTCCTTTTATTGGAAAGAAATCTATAATTTTGGAATCACCTGGTATAACATAGTTTATAAATGTTAAGCAAAAACATGGTGCAATTAATACAGTATACCTGGCAAAAATCAACAAATTTCGTTGTGTTTACGTAAAGTTAGATATTGGATGTGCGGCACCAAATGTGAAAATAAAGGTATAGGAAATATGTTCTGGTCAAAAAATCGTTTTACTGGGTATATTCAATATTTGCGCACTTGCAATATCAGCAAGATGCTGCTGGGCAACAAATTACATGGAATCAATATTTCCTTTTTAATATCTCGCTACGACGAATACGGAAGTTATGCGGCACTAGAAAAAGTAATATCTTACTAGAACGGGGTCACAAAAATTGCGTTATTCTTATTTTCTCTCGTTCTGTGCATGTCTCTTCACTTCTGATTATACGCCACCAGACCAACTTCATATGTATTTGCCTCTGAAGAGTGTTTTTAGGTGTAGGGTACTACGACGCGACCGTGTTTTAGATTTAATTAAGTTTAGTGCATTCCACCGTAAGTTTGGTATAGACTTTCTAATTATACTGTGAAAGTCTCTTAGTTATGTTAGAATCTTGCCACGCCTGTTAAGCGAACATGCGAAATGAAAGGTAACTAATAGTAGTGGCAAGGTTTCATAATTCATACATAATAATAATAATAATAAGACAGATACTTTCATTTTCAAACTTTATGATGCCAATATCTCCGGGTTTGTCAAACCCCAGTAGCTTCTAAGCATAATCTATACAATCAGCGACAAATATAATTATCATCTATTTTTACGGTTGGTCCAAATTCAATTTAATTAAAGCGATACCAATGGTGAAATACAATCGTCTCTCGTTTGATTGACTCCCAATTGTTTCTATCGCGCTAATGGTGTTAATACCGGCAAACGATCGCAATCATTTAACAAATAACGCCAAAATATTGCGCCTGTTTAGCTTGTGAAAGATAATTAAAAGCGAAGAGTTATAGTGTGCTTTCCAATTCACATTCCGGTATAATTAATTTTCAAAACGTCGTCAAATAACGCATGATAGAACGCTACATTGCACAATTTCATTGAATGTGCGGTATTGACGAAACGGGTCGTTAAATAAAAATTAAGCAAACGTCACTAGTGCAGTGTATTGTGAATATATCATTTCCACAATTTTCACGTGATCTAGTAGAATCACATGACTAACATTTAGGCTGGAAAACGTACTGAAAGGAATATTTTAGTGATATTTGGCTGTGTACTGAAATATTCAGAAATTACGGACGATATCACATATTTTAAAGCATATATTTAGAAGTAACACTTGCCAAGGAGGACAAGATAATAACAAATTAATTTTATTTCGGAATTACTGTTGCATCTAACTTGATTCAAAATTTGGACTCTCAACAGCTTCCGAATGCATATCTTGATTGCCTTTCGTTTATATCCACATACCACAGATTAATATAAACCGTTTAATATAATCGAAAGAAACCGAATATACGAGGTGTCCCAAAATTGCTGGGACCTAGACGTATCACGTATTGTAGAGGTCAAAATAAGTCGATTGGACCCAATTTATATACAGTCTGCCCCAGAATTGAGTTTACAAGAGATGCGATAGACTAAAAATTTTTAATTTCAATTTAAGATTGTGAAATTAAGTTCTGCCTGGTGTGAATAGAATTTTAAGAATATTTTGAGTTTTTGAAAAACAAGTCGGCCTTAACGGTGAAACGAAAACTATTTTTCTTCAGGTAACGTACCCCTTTTTCTTCAGGATATCTCAGAATGGTACTAAGGAGAGTTGTTCAGAATAAGAAAAATGACTCTATCGAAAATTTCAGGAAGATTTACCTACCATTAGTCGTCATTTCTTAGATTAAACAAAATAAATTGTATGTATTTATTCAGAAATTAAATTTATAAAACGTAATAATATTATTGATCTACAATAAAACTATTAAAAGTAACTGCCAGCCATCTGCGATGTCTGAATTCGCGTGAAAAAAAGAAAACAATGCGAGGCCAAGAAAACAAAATCGTTGACTAATCTGAAGTGATATCAGATTACAATTTGTAGTATTACTTAGTTCAAATTTCAATTAATGCTAGATTATGTTAACGTTACAGCAGGGAATTTACGTTGTTCAGTGTTATGGGCTCGGACAAATTGCACTAAGAGAAGTGGTGTAGCAGTTTAACGAGAAATTTCCCAACACCAAACTTACACGTATGACTGCTATGTGAATAGTTAAGAAATTTCTTGCAACTAACAACGTTCTTAACGGTAAGAAAGGATAGAAGAAATATGACGAAACGATGCCACAACTATTATTCCTCTTGATTCGTATCCTAGACTATCATTGAGAGCATATGCACGTAATCTTCATGTTCATAAATCGGTATGTTTATAAAGCAAACAAGGTAAAGGCATTCAAATAAAAATTTGTGCATACTATCGAAGAAGGTGATGAAGGTCGTAGCTTAATATTTTGTCTTACCATCGGGAGGAAATGTATTGAAGAAAATTTTATAAAAACATTATATTTTTAGACGAAGCAACTTTGACTACAAATGGCGTTGTTTCCTCTCAAAATTATCGCTATTGGTCTACAGAAAATCCAAACTGTCGGATCAATTGTAGACGACAGTATTACCAAAAAGTGAATGTATGGTGTGCCGTTTCCTATCGTTTTGCCATTATTGGACCTTGCTTCATAGAGGGACGATTAAGTCACAATATTAGATTTTCTCTTATGGGGTCGCCTCAAACAACTGGTTTATTGTCAACCAATACCCTTACAGTAGAGAAATACTAAAGGAAAGAAGAAGAAATAACGTAGAGCAAATATAGATCGAGGAAATTCGTAACAGTTTCAGACAATTCAGACACTGCCTAGAAAAGGCGTCCAAAATGGCGGCAGTTATTTTGAATAAATACTTACTTATTACAATATATACAACAATGTTATTACGTTTTGTAGATTTAATTTGTAGGTAAGTACAATTTATTTTGTTTAATCCAAAAAATGATTTTTTAATAAAAAAATCTTCTTGAAACTTTGTATACAGCCGTAATTTCTCATTCTGAACAACTTTCATTTGTAACAGTTACATATCATGAGGCTACACTACCTGAAAAAAAAAAGTTTTTGTTTCACCGTTAAAGCCGACTTGTTTTTCAAAAACCGAAAATATTCTTAAAATTCTATTCACACCAAGCAGAACTTAATCTCCCAATCTTGTTTGTTATACATCATCCCTGGGACATACTGTATATAGGTCTATTCATATTTACATATCGGTTCGAACGTGGAACGCACAGATTTCGAGAAAACGCCATTCGAAATTTCGGCAAAACGCTCAAAACGGACCGAATATAAGGGTGTATATAGGGCGAAGATAGGCAAACTTCAAGCGCCCATAGCGCCTAAACTATTAACGCGATTTTTGCGCGTTTTTTTTGCGATTTTCTCGGTAACCGTTGGAGTAAAGTGAAATAATCCTACGCCGTTGAATTCGTCTCACCAAGACACGTCGATTGTTGTAGAATCGAACGTCCTAAGTCCCATATTAGCGAAAACGGGTATGCGATTTTAGCGATTTTTAGCAATTTTTTGCTTTTTTTTGCGGTTTTTTGTATTTTCTCGGCGACCGTTTGAAATAATCGTATGAATCGTATGAATGAGCGCGATCTGACGTAATAAACTTTAAACGTCTATATCTCCGTAACGGTTGGACCTACAGCGTTTATAATGACATATTTGGCATCTAGTCGTCGAGACCGATCCAACAACCATATTTCGAACGCAATCGGATGAACTTTTCTTTGTCTCTGAACAAACGGTAAGAGATACTGCGTCCGGGATAAAAGATTTGGGTTCTACGGGCCAAAATCTATCGGATAAGTATATTTTTAACCCGATTGTATGCAAAAAATATTTTTGTCTTTAGTCTACCCCAAAGCATAGAAATTTTGTCAATTTTTCGAGATAGCATACTTCCGATAGCACTACCGAGTTCAAGCTCGGTAGACTTAAAGTACTCGAGGAGCTGATTAAATAAAACAAACCAGAGGTTCCTAGCTCTTACCATTCCGGAGATATGCTAGTTTGAAGTTTGAAACAATTTCTTACCAAGAATTACCATAATTTCGTTCTAGCGTGAAAACTATTAAAGATAGCTCGTTCGTTCTTGTTTCATTCGATTCCTAGGCAAAATTTGCTTATAGGAAGATGATGAATAAGCCTTCCCACTAAAAAAGGTTTAGAACCGTATTATTACCCGTAAGAATTTTTATCAAATTACCAGGAGGTGAGGGTGGTTTTAACTCTTCTACAATTTTCTTTCGGTTGTATGGATAACTGAAAGTGAGCTAATCCTCTAAAATGTATTTTTGCCAAATTTCATTAAATTCACGCATTTCTGATCAGCGTACAAAAATGTGATTTTTAAGTAAACTTTGAACTCTTCACGGACAAACGATTCATTGTGATATGTACATATATAAATTGGGCCCAATCGACTTACTTTGACCTCTACAATACGCGGTAGCTCTATGTCCCAGTAATTTTGGGAGAGGCTGTATAAATTGCTATGATTGTATTTATGGAAAAATGCCATGTTAATTACTAATTCAATAACTTAAATTACTCGGCCGTTGGTAGAATGGCTTTTCGGTTGAACACCTCAGCTGGCACTGTAGATATGGAGCTTTTGTATTAGAATATACAGTGAGAGTGAACCCTCAGCCAACACAATGAAACAAAAAGTGAGAATAAATTGAAGAGGATGAAAAGAAATTATTAAAAAATCAATTAAACTAGACTGCTTAAAATAATTTACGGTTATTTTTAAGAATGTCAAAAGATGTCTGATGTGTAGTGTCATATATATACTTATTATTGAGTTCCCCATTCGTCACTTTTTTGTAATGATTGCTTTTCAAATTCGGATAAATTCCTAAAATTTTTATTTGGGCATTTGTACATCAAATTGTTAACCTTTTTAACTTTGAAATAAACAATAACATAACGAAACTTCAACATTTGTTACGATTTTCAATTCCGTAAAACAGTTATGCAAATGTTGACCCTGAAATTCGCATTTATGTTCCCATCTTAATAAGCTCATAACAAACACGTACAATATACGTTAATTCTTTCGAGCAGTGTAGTTTCTTCAAACACTGTACATAAGATACAACCAGAATGAATACTCACACCATCTAATCTACCGAAAATTGTATTTTCATAATAAAAATCCGTTTCGTAGAATGCCTTTTATTGCTTAAGACTACGTTTTCGACCAGTATTTCTGGTGCCCTTTCACGAAACCAAGTCATACACGATACGAAGTCGTTGAAGATAAGCCAGAAAGGATATGTAATTTCCTGATAATACGCATACGTTTTTTATCTGCTGTAGTGAAAAAATTGTTTGTAAAACGAAATCCAATAAAACTGCGGGATCTGTGCTTTCGCTTTGCCAGACGTTGTTAAGAGCTGCGCATACGTGCCGTTGTTTCAGCGCTCGCAAGGAAAACCGATGACAATGCAGGAATAATGGCAAAAAAGAAATAGGAATAAGTTCTGGGTCCGTCGCTTTTAGATAGACACGTTTTCTCTAAGTTTAGAGAATCGTTTAAACGAATTTATGTTATTTTTCTGTATTTGACGAAGAATTGAAGTGAATTTAAAACTGATAATTATAATTCACTCCACCCAGTGATATTTAAATTCTTATATTTTATTCACATAAACCAGAACTCATACGTTAAGCGATAAACTCCATTCAATTGCAAAATATAATTGCTCGATATCCAGAAAAAACATGTTTTTAGTAAATCCTGTTGAAAGACATGCATGTATAAACGTTCGGTTAGTACTTTCGTCATACAATCCTAAAACAATTATATCGGGTAACTATAAACGTTCGTAAAATTTGTGTTGGACTTGTTAACTTGGTACATGTGATCATGAGGAAGGAAGAGCATGGTTTTGCATCTGTTGCACCTGCCAGTGAACTTTGCCCTAGTTGAATTTGTTGTTATCAATTTGAAATGTACATATTCAATGTATTTATTACCTGGGTTTAAACCATTAAAGATGAGATAAAAGATGAGCAGAAAAGCGTAGTGTATACAAGTTAGTTAAAGGCTTTTACTCAGAAATTAATCGTTTTATGATGACAAGTAGTACTGTTCACTATAAGATATAGATATCAAACAATGACGGTTAGAATATTCTGTTCGCAAACAGTACATTAGAAATGAATTGTATTAAGAAATAGTCAGAATTATTTAACGGTAAGCAAATGCTGCTCTTATAAAATAACTCTTGAAATTTCGCACGAGGGAAAGAAACTGAGACGCTGAGATAGCAAAGTGTACCTTACCCTCGATGCCTTCCTGACGCAGTTGTAACCGCAATTATCACTTGCCTTTCCTTGGTGCCAAATAATCGCGAGTTCAATCCATAATTGGTAATAAAAAACGTTAAAAAGAAAGTTGGTAGGTTTTCAATTCCTCCCAGTTTTCGAATACGAGATTTGCTTATACGTAGACCGTAAAAAGTTGATAAACAGAGATTATAATCAATTTGAAATTAGTTCTAATCATCCTTGGCTTTTTGGTTGTGAGAAATATATTGTATGTCCCCGGATTAACTTCACTGTGGACATCAACATTTTTAAATCTTATTTTAACGTTTTGCAATGCCGCCCTGCTTGCTCTGAAATTAATTTGAAGCATATTTTTACTTTTTAAAAATCAAGGTCGTCATGAAAATTGAGAAAGAGACATTTCCTGTCGAAGTAAAGTGCCATTTCGGTCAATAATACGGAAATATATTATTGAGAATAGTTGTTCAGAATATGAGATTATGCAATTTTTTCAAATATCGGGTCACTTTCACTAAATCAGCATTTGTTTTATATTCTTACAGCAAAATAAGTATTCTCTATAAGTTGTCAAAAAGAAATTAATGTGAGTTTCTAATAATAGTTTATTCAAAAAGAAGAAAGTACATAGTAATTAGTCAATTGGAATTCTTCCACGATCGGCACATTTTTACACGCTAACTCGAACCTCCTCAAATACTTTTTATATTGTCGTTGCGTTAATTTCATCTATAGCATCCTTATTTTTTTTTTGTTTTAATAATTGAAGGCTATCATGAAAATCATATTAAATCTTTTTTTTTGTTTTCAATAAATGGTGTTATATTAAGTCCGAATCTTTTACCTGTGTACTGTAGCTAATCGTTACTATACTTACTAGCACATAGTTCCTCCTTCAATTAGTTAGGAACTCTATTACTCTTTTCCAGCTTCAAACTCTTACTTCCAGAAGTAATCAATTGACTAGTTAATTTTATATGTACTCTCTGCTGTGAGACATATGTATATACCATCGATGTAATTGATGTGAGGTTAAAAGGATTCAGCATTTTGGTAGCCTTTCTCCGGCGCATAAGTTACCGTAGTATCCGTTTCAGATAGAAATGCAATGTCTAAAGCACGATAGAAGTTCTGTTATATCATAATACACCAGATTGGTAGTAATTCAGTAGCCTTTATAAACTACCTATATCGTGTTCATCGCAACTAATGCTTCATATTAAAACAGAAGAAGTTCAAACAAAATAATACAAAATTTCTAAGAGCAAATATATTCCTACTACCACAGAAAAGCCGAAATCCATTTATGTTAAGTTTCGCACGTTTCATAAGAAACATTTGGAAAACCTCGTAGAAATGTAAACGCTAGTAAAATTCGGGTCATATCTTGAGCAAGCGCAAGTGGATTTTTTATCATGCGGTAAATGATGTGTCGAGCGACTTCGAACATGTGGTTAAACAATAAAGACCGATGTTTACAACTTAGAGAAAGAAACATAAACGGTAGTAAAATTCAGGCCATATCTTAAGCAAGGTTCAGTGCATGTTTCGATAGGCCAGCACAAACGAGGATATACGATTTTATAGGATTGGACTACATAATTCTGTGCTTCTAAAACAACTTTCATTTGCTCAATATTTTTGGAAACCAATTTTCTTTTTCTTGTACACTCAAGGAATTACTTTTGCCTCATGAAATCTTCTAAATAAATTTGGCGTATTAATTATGACAAAACCTACATATATCTTTAGATAGTGGTATACAAATTCTGTGGGAACCCTAGAAAATTAGATAGGATAGTGGTAGATGTGTCTCTTTCTTTAAAAGTAGGTATAATTCCTACTATTTTCTAACTAGCTCTGTTAGTTGAACATTATTTTTAGTGCTTACTTAGAAACATCCTTCATATAATGCTTTATGAGGAACGATGGAATTTGGTTGCCTTTAGAAGAACTATTATTCAATCAGGAATACTCCACAAATACAGCTTTCTCTGTTAAACATGAAATACCAAAACGAGTCACCTGCGTGATAAACAAGCAACATGCTTCATCTACCACATAATGATAGTGTTCTGTGAATGTTCAAGCAATGGTCATGTAAGTCATGTTGACGCAGATTAGATATATCGGAGAAGTTAGCAATAGTAGTAGTAATTAGAGATTAACTACTCGGGTATTAACATTGGAAAGATCACCACCAACAATTAAGCAATTAAACATTGTATCTATTGATGTCGTAGCTTCTATCGTGTACATTAGGTAAACATTAGTATGAAACATATGGGTAGGGAAGCTGTAATTATTCAAGATCGTGTTGCATTTCAAATTTTAAACAAATTTTCCACTTTACTATGTTAGGGACGAATAGCGAAGATGTATTTATTTTTACCGAAAATTCCAATTAAGTATACCTCGATAATTATGTATCATACTATCGTACTAATGTTAATCTTATAATACAGTACTTATCAATTGTTTAATATTTTTATTTCCTTTGATTTTTTTCCTTGAAGAAATAATTCTCTGTAAGAAAAGCTCATAACATTATTTTGTTTATTAGCACCGGTATTGCAACATCTCAATTATTTCTAACCACACTCTTATATTGGGGTTCATTACAATTTTAGGTTTTGTTAACTTATCGGTACATTAGCAGGGTGTACGTAATCGTAAGCGGACCAGTCTTAATGGATATTTTATTACAGTGTAAATTTAATGTTGGATTTCTTTTTTAAAATTTCAAGGGCTTTATTTTAAAATAAATTCAAAATAAGTGTAAGTGCCGACTGAAGGAATCGCATAGACAGAGTTTTCTTTACTCGCTTTGGAGTGCCACGAATCGACCTTTGGAAACGTTTCGTTTCTTCTCCTTGGTGGATGCTATTTTTCGGAGCTGTTCAGGCTGCAAAACCAACTGGATCCTACTTAGTACGACCCCGCCTCTAGAACATTTAACGAAACCACTTATAAGAGACCACCTTTGTAAAATAGGAATTTTCCTTATACGCTGTACGTTTCTCAAGGCATTAAACATCGTTCGGCCGAAAATAACAATGCGGAAATATTTCGTTGCAAGTACTCAGACATCTTTTACGCATACTAGGATCCAAAACGACATGGATCACCCATAGTTTTACTCCTTTGTTTACTATTCAATTTGTAAATTTGAAGTGCAAAACATCTCTCAAAAGCTGACATAAAACACTTTCTAAGTATGTAATACCCATAAAACCATCGCAATAAATCCGGTGTCCCCCTTTTTACATGTTGTATGCTAAGTGTGTGTCACGAATCGCAATGAATTCGGCGATTTGCCTCTTATACACTCTTATGCATAGTGTGTGCCACAAATCGCAGTTAAGGCGGTGATTTCCCTTTTTACAAGCTATTATCTCAGTGTACGTGTTTTCTATTTCACCTTTGCTGTTTTTATGCCCTTTGGATCAGTCAAAACTTATATCTCGTAACGATACTTACATATTAGAATGGCACCGTGAAAAAATATACTTCCGTTGAACCAAGAAATGGAAGTAATCAACGCGTTGGATAGAGAGAATTTGTCAGTTCGTGACCTAGCGAAAAGGTAAGGAAGGTATTTTATTTAGGGAAAATAAACAATTTTCCAGATCTGTAAATATTCGTATAGACAAAATGTGTTTTGATTCCCATTTCTATAGTAAAGACCAAGCCAAGAGAAATAGCTCATCAAATGGGATACTCTACATTTTCTGCGTCAGTAGGCTACAAAAATGGCGTAGACATTACTTTCAAACGTATAGCTGGCTATGCTTCAGATATAATTCAGGTAGACGTCGACCAGTTCAAGGCAAAGCTTCCATCTATATTGCTTGGACATCCACCAGATGATATTTACAATGCTGATGAAAGTGGGTTATTCTTCCGTACTTTATCTGATAAAACCGACAAATCTATCGGTTGTAAGCCGTCGAAGGGAAGACTCACTATTTTGTTTTGTGTAAACATGGCACTCGGAAGAGAGATGCTAGTTATAGATAAAACAGTTCGTCATCGAGCATTCAAAAATCTTAATTAAAGAGCTACCAGCAAATTGGAAATCCAACAGAAATGGATGACGCGAGATATCATGTCTGAATGGTTGCAGCAATTTGATAAGAAAATGAGATCACAGAAAAGAAAAGTATTCTCCTCTTCTATTCTCGGATAATGCAGAATCTCATCCTAGATATTTGAATTTAAAGAATGTTAATATAATTTTTTAGCTTCAAACACACCTGCAGTATATCAACACTTTGATAATGGTATAATTCAAAATTTCAAGGTTAAATACAGAAGCTTTATTTTGAAGCACATATTATCAGTAATGGATGCAGTTAATTCGGCATCCCAGCTGGCAAGATGTATTAATGTACTTGAGGCTACCTCATGAAAGCTTTCTGCGATAAAGTTAAAGCAGCGACTATTAAAAATTGCTTTCGTATGGCAGCGTTCATAAGAGATAATTTCCTCCTTCCAGAATTTGCTGCCGAGAATGAACTACCATACTTTGAAATCTAGAAAACGGGTTCGCCGAATTAGGCAATACAAATTTGGAAGAATTTATAAATATCGATGAAGCAGTTTCCACTGAATATCGCCACGGAAAAATTCAATTAGAAAATTAAAATGACACTATGGAAGTAAACGATTCAAAGGACGAAGAGGACGAATTCAATAACCAAGCCCCCGATTGTATAAAACCATATGATAAGGCACTAAACCAATGTACTCGCTTGGAACACGTTGTAAAAGGTGGCTTTATAGCATTTCAACATGAGAAAATTAGAAAATTATTTTAAAAATAATCAGTAGGAATGGAAGCAAGCCGAGTTTTAACAAAGGAAAATGTATAAATATGTTCAGCCCATGTAAATTTATTTTTAAACTTTTAGTATATACATATGTATATATACAATTGTACACACATGTAAGTATATATGTACATACATAGATATTGTTATTTATATCTATTTATATGAATTTGTAATAGAGCTATGTAGTGAAATTGGTATATATAAAAGCTATTTATTAAAACTAAATTCCCGGAAATACTGTTTCTTATTCATTACCTTAAAAATGCATGTCAAATAAAGAATTTTTCGAGCCACCACATAAGCGGACATTTCCCATAGTCGGACGAAAACACTAGGACCATGAGTGTCCGCTTATGAGAGCGTTCACTGCATATTGTCAAATCTTTGCCGTTGTAAATTTTGAATTTCTTCTTGTTACTCTAATGTAAGCATCGTTCAGAAAGTTCTGTGGCGTTTGTAATGATCGATCATACTCTATCTCGCCCATTTTATTCCTTATTTTTACCCATTTTAATTGAATAAGCTACTAGTTTACCAATGTTTATATATAGTTTCATTTCTTCTTTTATTTGAGTGTTATAATCCCTTTCCTTGCAGACCGAACACTTCCAGGATCACCCAAAATAGAGGGAGCCTAAATCCCATTTTGGTTCGGGATTTCAGTAGAACACCCTGTTTGTTCGTCGCATCGCTATGGCATCAACCTGATTTTTATACGCGACGGAGTAAAAAGACTAAAATTACCCCTACGAATCAGTGACGCCCTTCTAAAATGTCTTGTTACATCAGCCAACGTTTTAACACCGTCTTATTGTCAAAGTGAACGTTAACCTCAGGATCCTGCCCTGCAGCTAGCAAGTTTTGTTTTTCTGAGAGTCACCTCTTTCTTGAACGTCCTTAGTATAATCCTCAAGAATCTTGTTTTGTTTCTGGTTACTTTAACACAGTAAGCGAGGAAGAACACAGCGGGGTACTGTTTGTATGCAGAATGCTCAGGCAATTCTACCTTCCATTACTACCGACAGCTTCTCATACATTAAAATCAAATTTTGATCTTACTTTGTTTGTATGTTACTTATGTATTCGTTTAACGGAGACGGAAAACATAAAGTGATAAACTAAGAGCATATGAACTGCATTCAGAATGTGCATACAAAAGATGATATTCCTTCACAGTAGATTTAATATCTACTTCCTTCTGGAATGTACATATGTATATATGTACGTAAGAATAAAACTAAAGCGATAAGTCAATACCCATGTATGTATGTATGTATGTATGTATGTTAGAAATTTCACAGTGAATGCGATTTGAAAATTGTAGATACGTTGCAACACATCCATACACGCTAAATTGGAGTAATCGATAAACTTTCAACCCGCACTGCCCTGATTTGCATTATACTTGGCGATGTCAATTGTTGACTTGCCTTAGGAATTCATTCTGTGTCGGAGCCAGCGTAATCTCATTGTTCTACGGACGAGAGCACGTCAGTTTGGTATAAGGCGAACGTATTGTTCCGAAGAAATTACCGTCGCCTTTATACTGAATAAAAGTTAACGAGCAACTGTAAACGAATTCCATACGCTGTACTTCTTGGTTTGTTTGAGTTTCGCTTACGTTTGCGCCTTTCCTCGTTTCCTTTATTTAGCGGAAAAACAGCATCAATTATTGTGGCAGTAGCAATGAAGAAAGTACATTTGAAAATAAACACGCCAATGCTTACCTCAGATACTTGGCGAAGTCGGTAAACTTGTTTATTCTAGCATGCACGAACAAAAAGGAACGGCTGGCTTGCAGTTTACGGTTTCTGATACGGGTTACTACAGAATATTAAGTCTACCCAGTAATCAATATATGTATATATGTATATATTTGGTGACCATTTGTAATTATACTTATTTTATATGATAGTTTTGTACCACAGTTAGGTCAATTAAACGAAAGTGATTGAATTAATAGTTATATTTTCAGAATGTTTATAAACGTTTTCGGAACACCTTCATCAGTGAAAATATAACTAGATAAATGTATAAACAAACATTTGTTTTTTATTCAGCAACTATCAACAAAATAACTAATGACTAGGATTTCTTATGTATAGGATATGTACCAGTTTTTCTTTTAATATCATAAATAAAGTTGAATTGACCTAATTCTGGTAGAGAACTATCATATAAGGTAAGTACCAGTAATCAATGTACAAGATATCGTAATCAAATTGCAAACGACATTGGTTGAGCAAGTGCCAGTTGTAGAATTGTACTGTTGAAAGTGTTAAAGCACAATAAAATTCAATCAACACCTGCACCACAAAATTAGACATGCATCGGGCGTTAATCACTCGTTCTTGCCGTTTACAACATTTTGCACTATGTACGAATCAGATACATAAAAAGTTTCAGATTCTGAACTAATTGCTATTATAATCAAGTTCCATCAGCCCGAACAGCTGGAGGACCTACTAAGTTCTAATTTGGATGCAATTTGTTGAGAAATTGAAATGCACCACAAACGGTCATACGCAGGAAGAAAATTTGGCATTGGCCTAAATTTTAAGACAATTCATGCCTGCAAAGGAAGCGAAATTTTAAATATTGAACATCTGACATCTTTTTATATATTCTAAGTTATGACATTATTCCAGCATTATATTGTGTAAGGAATGAGTTGTAGTACCATCTTTGTTAAAACACTTTTGTTTCGTAATTTCCTTTGTTACAAACCCTCTATGCTTTTCGTCAGATTATTACAGACGAAATTAAAATGAATTATTTATTCTCTAGCATTTATCCATTTCTGTATATGGGGTGAGTTTCCTACCGCTCGCTTCGTAGCTTATTTATTTATTCCACAAAAGGTACACAAAGTACATATTTACTACAATAAATCAGGTTCTTCAATACCTTCAATGATCACTGAATTGCGTCGTGGATTTTGATATAATTTGTGCCTTCCTATTTTCGCTATATTCGGGCACTCACTAAAATTTAACCACATACAGCAATTTCGAACACATAATATTTGTAATCACACTTTGTCGCCCACCTATACAATGTGTGCTACATTTCGGTAACATATATTGTTCGGTACATCAATTGATATTAAATTATAACCACATAAAAGGAAAATACAGCCAAATAGAATTGAGGTATTTATTAAAATTGATGATGGGGATGTACCGAACAGTACAGCTGAATAGAATGTACTTAACTCATATACCTGTACAAATGAATAGAAAGATAATTGAAATGGAACTCAAAGTCAGTACGAATCATGAAAAAATCTGAAATTTAAATCACAAAGTTAAAAAATTTCAGTTATTTAGAACGAATTTTTATGTACAAAGAAGAGTAATTATGAATTTTTTAGAGGTTAGTGTTGGTGTGGTAACAGTTAGTTTAGTTTTGGTACTTTACTTATTTCTCACATCTTCAGGCACTATAACTACACCAATAGACTAGACTCTTTATAATTAACCTTTCCCTATTCTTTCCCAAACTAATCCTGCAATGAACTTGGAAAACTCGTACATATAACAGGAATATCCCTAACTAATAAGCTTATCGTTAATTAAACGTAAGCTCTTTCCAAAAGTCGAGATTAACATGAAAATGTTACAATCTCATATATTGAATTATTTCGATAACATTACTTTGGAATGGATACCGTTCCCGAAATTATTAAGATGTTAAATAACGATGTTGAGTAAGCTTCGACAGATCATTTAAAAGTACCCTATAACAATAATAAAACATTACATATATGAAACCGTGTCCTATGTATTCAAATCATCCAAACAATTGGACCATGCTCAATGAACAAAAGCGCATTATAATTCACGTTGAAATTTTCAGCAGAACGATTTCAAAAGAATTGTAGGCATTGTTTGTGCGCAATCTGTATCAAACATTTCACGACATATGCAATTTTTAATAGTACATTTGTAGCAACCGATTAGTTTATTCAGTTGCGTGTGACATGAAATAATTGCATTGGAATATTTTAAACAAAATGTAACTGAAATCGCTTTAAAATACGCTGTATTCGGTATATACATACGAGGGAGGCGCCATAAATTCTCGGCCTGGTAAAATATAACAATTTTTACTTTCCAATATAATCCCCCCAACTTCATATATTTATAACGATCAATTAATAATTCTATATCCTTGTAAAAATAATCTGTTTTCTTGAAAATGTTCTATTACAGCTGCTTGTAACTCCCTATCGTCCTTAAAACGATTTCCTCCAAGATCCTTTAAAATCATCATTGTTTCATCTTCTGTGACAATGGACTCCAAAATCGATTTGGGGTCGTTTCCACACAGGTTTAAAAATGAACGTTCTCATTCGACCCAATGTATAACATTAGAGAGCGGAAAGAAGACGCGGTATCCCTTTTGCACTAATCTCATTCATACCCAAATGCCGTGGAGAATTCGGCGAATGTTTCTTTCAGAAATGGTAGACATTACTGATAATTCCTTCGCTTTCGAACGGCGTTCTTCTAATACCATTTCTTCAATCATTGCAATTTTTTGAGGCCTTATTACTTCAGTTGGCCGACCGGAGTGCTATCTTCTTCAACGGATTTTTACAAAAAATTTTCCCACTTTCTTACCGTGGAATATGAATGAGATAAATCACCATGAACGCCATCTAGTCGTTGTTTAATGTGATTAGGCGTATGTCCTTCTGTGTTGGAAATTTAACGATCGTTAGCTGCGATATTTTCATGCACTAGTTACGTCGGTTGGCTACTAAAAACTACTACTATACTGCTTTAAGCCTGTCAGGTCGAGAATTTATGACGCTTACTTCGTATTCTTAAACTTGGGCGTACACCAATAAGAAAATGGAAGTCTGTCGATTATTTTGGAGAAATTTTTGCATAATACGAAATATAAGTAATAATTCAATACGTATAGAGGTTAAATATAACAAAAACATAAATGGATACAACTGATACATAATAGCAGCGTTACTGCGACGAAATGTTTAAAACAGTAGCACTTTATACGATCACAACATTTTTCTTTGTAACGTAACATCTCTTTTGATATCTATTACAACTCGAGGACATTGTAGACATATAATACACGTCTATTTTTATTGATGGTGTGCCATGTTTTTCAGCATATTTCCATATATCCTTTATCGGATTGGTTTGTTTATGCAGCTTTTTTCCTGGCACCTCCTTTAAGCGTCACCTTCAAGTGCTGAATCAAACACATCGGTGATGAGGGAGAGTTTATGATAACTGAGGCACATGATTTATCAACCATTCTTCAGCAATAAAGAACTCTTAGAATTACTGTCTTCTTGAAACCAATTGACCCAAGACATACTTGGAATATTTTTTCGTTTCCTTTTTATGGTTCCATCAATAAAGTCAAGATTACTTGCATCTGTGGCTACCATACAACTGCCAAAAAATAACGAAGTCACTGTCACTTCAGAGACAGTGGTGAAACATAATCCTATAAACAGTTCAACAAGTCGTTGGTAGCGGGAGAAAACTACAATGCAGCGTCTTCTGGAACGTAATGCTCCTCACGGTATTTACAAGGAAAAGGCAAGGTAATCGGATTTTTGTAATCTTTGATATTTATGGTACGTGTAGTTTGGACCTGAAATAAGAATATTTTGGAGTAGTTCGACGCAACGTTCATAAATTACCGAGATAGTAGATGTTGAAGTTTCACCCACCATTTAAATCCACTAGATATAATACGATTGTCAATTGTTTTGGTGCGCTAGTCTCGAGATCGCTGGTTCGGGTCTCGTCACGGTACATTTCTTTTTCTTCCATTCAAAACGCACCATATGTTTTTTTGATTCTTCTCATATCAAAAATTATGAACAAACGAAAAATATGAACTATATGCAGGAACATTCTTCAAGTATATCATTAAAATGCACAATCGGTTGACAAACAATATTCATTTTGAAATAACTTAACAATAAGGTAATAATAAAGAAATGTTGCTTCCCATGTTTCTATGATAACTGCCATTCTGGCTCGTGCCACACTGCGTAAAATATCGCATACTAGACATAAAATAATACAAATTTTCATTTCCTACCTGACTCCGTTCGTTTTTTTTTTTTTGAAGAAACCTGCATATAGTTTATTTATTTCGTTTGTTCATAATTTTTGATATGAGAAGTACAATGAAAAAACATATGGTGCGTTTTGAATGGAAGAAAAAGAAATGTCTCGTGACGAGACCCGAACCAGCGATCTCGTGACTATCGCACCAAAACGCTATCGACTAGGCTACGAGTCCAATTGACAATCGTATTATATCTAGTGGATTTAAATGGTGGTTGAAACTTCAACATCTATTATCTCGGTAATTTATGAACGTTGCGTCGAACTACTCCAAAATATTCTTGTTTCAGGTCCAAACTACAAGTACCATAAATATCAAAAATTACAAAAATCCGATTACCTTGCCTTCTCCTTGTTAGATCCTACCTTAGATGTTATCGTAGCAGATGGTTTTACTTGGGATTGATTTTAAATTTAATGGAGACTTTGCTTGTTTATTAATCTTGAGCAAAAGAATTCCCCAACTTCAAGTTCTAGTCCTTATCTCTGCGTCTACTTGAATAATCATTCCGCGTGCTCGTTTTCCTATGCACTCGAAGGGTGTGCGCCTAATAAGTGAAGCAGTGACTTTTTCATACGCCTAGATATTCAGGGGCGGTAACGCCTTTTGCGGGATATAGAGTGATCCTGAAAAAGAGAATATAATTAAAAGAAATTATAAAAGAGCAAATTGAAACTGTAACACGTGGTAAGATATTTTCCGATGCAAATGCCGCATTTATTGAATTTCAGCTCTTACTTAGGTATTATCAGAGTACTTAACGCTCGCAATTTTTACAGAAGACCTCTTACAACTTACAAGTCCTTATTCTCATTTTTATCGAAGCAAAGTTCCTACGATTGGTCTAAAAGAGATGTTCTAAGTTCTCATCGTGTTCATTGGGCTGTTGAATTCCCATGGTAAATATGGTAAATATTCTCTTAGTAAAAATGGTAAAGTACCTTCAGTTAGGAAATTTGAGAAAGTTCATTACTACACTTTGGCAAAATTCGAGATGAAGTGCAAAAACAGGTCATTAAAGTAAATAGAGCTGCAGGGTGCATTAACGACGTCATGTGGAGGGGTAAACTTCGTATAGGGAAAACGGAAACCTTAAGACGAACTTCAGGAAAAATGTTAGATAGAGAAAAACGCGGTGATATTAGAAGATCATGTACGGTGGAAGACAGTAATCAATGGGTCTATAAACGGAAATATGAATCAACTCAACATATAAATAGAATGGAAAACGACATATTAATTAAAATTACCTGATGGTGGGCGCAACACGAATCGACCTGGGGAAATATGGAGGAATTAAACAGCGCAATGCGGAAGATTCAAAGAAGAAACAGGCTTAACCTTCCTATACTCACGTCAAAATGAAAGACGTATACTATACTATATAAATCGGTCTCACAGACCGTATGCGTGAGTATAGGAAGGTTAATCCTAAAATGGAGGAATGAACAAAATGAAGAAGATTTGTTTGCGAATAAGAAGGAAATGGTAAGCTGCTTTGGGTTTTGTTGAAATATGAAAAATATTTTAATTTTTAAAATTATGTACAGAGCATTCAGAGCACCATTAAAAGGCACCATTCAAAGTAACAATAAAAACCACCATCAATTTCCATCTACATAAATATCGTTTTTCTCTAATTATGAATTTTTTGTATTCCAATTTTACCCAAATATTACCTAGCTTAATTTCTATTTAAGAAATATTTCGCAGTTCTTTTACTGTTTTGTGCTCTTTCGTATGTATTATATCTATATGTATATAGTTCCGTAACTTACATACTTCAAACTTCAGCTCTCAGCCACATTCCGTACAATATAACACTGTAACGTTTTTTCACAGAAAAAGATGTCGGTTTGTAAGAGATCACTTCACGGACCTCACTTCTTTTTTGGGATATCCTCTTTGCCATCCTCTATAAATAGAGTGCTTGAGAACTTTTGCAATAGAAATCCTTTTGTATCGTTGTATTCGAGCCGTTTGAAAAGTTTACTTCTACCTCTATAGGTGTGATATTTTGTCTGCTCTTAGAAACTTCAGTGTTATGAATTACAGTGTCTTCTGCTTTCTTATTTACTTTCACGTGATTTAATTTATCATTGTTTGTACGGCGTTGTTTTCTCAATTTAACCAACAAAAAAGGAAAGAACGAAAAGATATACAAAAATAATAAAACACGACTCTTTCATCAATCGTTCCCAATGATGCAGATACATACATACATATGTAGTTCTTGCTGGAAATATAATAATACTTTGTATTAAATACCCTGATATTAGATCTGTCTACTGTTTGAGTATGAACAAGTAGCACACGCCTTGATATTTGAATTTGTAAACTTAGTTTAAGGAGTAATTTCTATTATTATGAAAATGCTATAGTGTATAAAGGAAATAAAATTACCGTTACTACACCATTAGGAAGTAATTGTAGATAATTCCCCAGTTTTCTACTGAGAATGGCAACTTGGTTGCCAAAATACGTATCTGGAATTATTACCTAAAGGTGTGGTGAGAGTAATTTCATTTCTTTTATATATTATTTTAATCACAATCTCTTTATTCTTATTTGTAAATTTTATAGAATTATACCTTTGAAGTCTTCTTTGTTGAAGCTACATGGAACGATTCGAAGGTGAAGCTGGAGAACAGTGAATATAGACTAGTACGAATTATGTTTCCGGTTGCCTGCAAGTATCACTATTATAAGTTCAAATAAAAGACAAAATTTCAATTGAACATATTCTATTTCCTAACGGTATTTAAAACCGTTTTCGTAAAAACTTTGTCAGTAAAAAATACTTCCGTATAAATAAAATATTAGATTTTATTTTGGTAGTAACAGTGATTTCTTGATACATATATAGGATCTGTAATAAATTTTTAAACCTATTATTTTTATGTGCACATGCATGCATATGGATAGAATAAAAAATAATAGATACAAAAATTTACTATAGATCATATATATATCAAAGTTCCCTGTTGTTAGTTATGTAATATATTTGATGTTTTTACATATGAGAATTCAATTAATAAATTCCCCCACGATGGGTTAGGCGAATAGCGCGACTGCAGCTACTGCAGGAGTCTGTGGCAACTTCGTTGTCCACTTCTGTAGAATTAAATAGCTGCAAAAATGCGCGTTTAAGTACATATTGGGGGACTGTATTAATTGAATTCTCATATGTACAAATATCATACGTACTAGCATATACAGTGTTTATTTGGAAAAGAAAACTACTTCTCACAAAGTCGCACTGATGAGCGATATAACCGCCAAACGCATCTGCGAATGGTCAAAGTAGTTTTCTAATTACACCCGAATATATTGCTAGATACCAAAATAAAATTTAAATTTGTTTATATGACATAGTTTTTACTAAAACGGTTGAAAACACCGTCATAATCTGTTAACTTGAAATTTTATCTTTCATTTGATAAATAGTAGTAGAGACAATCAGCAACAATAAACTGATCTGCGTTGAAGTAAGTTGTACGTATCAGCTGAGTTATACAGTGTGTAAAGCGATGGGGTATACAAGAGGAATTTTTTTAAATATTGATTTATGAAAAAATTTATTCTTCATGATATTTTTTGCTTGCTTTGAAAGTACCAATAACGTTTCGATAATCTAAAATTTATTTCTATAAATCTGGAAAAATAATAAAATTAATTTTTTTTATTGGAAGTTATCATTCTACATTATAATCAAGATAGCGTATTGCTATCAAACCACAAACAAAACACTCCATGTGTCAAACTGACTTGCAAAAATGCTAACGTTACAGCAAAGAATTTATTTAGTTAAATGTTACGGAATTGGTGATGTTTCATATCAGTACGCAATTAATTTGTTTCATCAAAAGTATCCAGATGTAGCTGTAACAAAAATGACTCTTAAAAAATTAATTGCAAAATTCGACGAAACAGGATCGGTCGACAATAAGAAGATAAGAAAGGTGTACAATGAGAATGATGCGGTAACTATTATGGCACTGCAGTCCGTTGAAGACAATTCACGCTTATCATTAAGACAGAGGGCAGCGGAGCTTAATGTCAGTCACACTTTATTACAAACAATTTTTAAAAGAAATAAAGTTTATCCGTTTAAGCCAAAATTTAGACATTCCCTTGAGATTCCAGATCATGCTTTGAGACTGGACTTCTGCTTATGGATTGGTGAGAAGCTCATGGAAAACAGAAACTTTCATCAACACATATTGTTTTCCGATGAATGTACCTTTTCTACAAACGGTGTTGTGTCTTCACAGAATTGCAGATTTTGGTCAGGAGACAATCCCAATTTTAAAATCAACACGTGAAATCAGCGTTATCGAAAAGTTAATTTTGGTGCGGAATGTTAATTAATAAAATTATTGGGCCCTACTTTTTTGACGAAAATTTGAATCAACATAGTTATTTAAGTATACTACGAAATTTTTTGATTCCATCACTACAAGACGTGAATTTGGAGAACATTTATTATCAACAAGATGGATGTCCAGTCCACAGCACGTTATTAGTTCGCGCATGGTTAGACCAGCAATTTCCTGAGAGTTGGATTGGCCGTTATGGTTCAATGCATTGGCCTGCCAGATCGCCAGATTTGTCTCCCATGGACTTCTTTTTCTGGGGACACCTTAAACAAAAAGTATATGAAAAACCTGTAGGAAATAATGTAGAAATTTTAAAACAACGAATAACTGCAGCGGTTAGAGAAGTTAACTTGGAAACTTTGGGGAAGGTTTATATGGAATTCAGGAATAGAGCGGAAAAGTGTGCAGAAAACGGAGGAGATTATGTAGAATGACAGTTTATAATAAATAAAATTTATTTATTTATTTCTTATTGATACTTGATTAGAATGTAGATTAGTTACAAAAATAATTTTATTATTTTTCCAGATTTCTAGAAATAAATTTTAGATTATCGGAACGTTATTGGTACTTTCAAAGCAAGCAAAAAATATCATGAAGAATAAATTTTTTTCATGAATCAATATTTTAAAATGAATCCCTCTTGTATACTCCATCGCTTTACACACTGTATATTGATATCTGCGCGATAACAATGATAGAATACTAACATACACACTTTAGAACAAGAGGAGAATAAACCCATTTAATTAGTGCTAACTTTCACATACTATTCAGTTTTTTCACATTTTTATAAGGTTCTCCATATATTGAGCTAGTAAAATATGACGTGGCTAAGCTGCTCCTTCCTTTCCCTAAAGGTTTGCGTATTGCTTTATCGTTTCAACTATTTCGACGTTTATATACATTCATCTTGATTCCAATATCCGCTACCTCATCCGTTTTAGTTAATCGATAAATATCTACACGAAGAGGAAATATCTGGAAAGCTTTTAAATTCCCATTTCTTTTTCGTGTTATGTAGAACATATGATTGAATTATCATATCTTCTGTACGAGCACCTCTTAAAACAAGCTTTTATCCTCTCTTTCTATTATTACTGACAAGATTTACTTCCAATGTATTAATATCATATCCGGTCCACATTTCGCCTATTTTTCGTAAAATGCGCCAGAGTATAACCCAAAGTAATACATAGTTTTGATGGCGCCCATTTTGGATCCTATAATCCGTCCAGTGGTTACATGACGGTAAGCTTTGCATCTTACACTGTAATTATTAAGCAGCGATGCAGTAACCACTAGCAACTACTGCAGGACCTATCTGTATTCGTCACAAAACTTCACTTTTACCGTTTGTTCAGAATATGTTGAAGAAAGTAGCTTATTGCAAAATAATCAGAGTATTATGGAATGAAAAAGTGTAAACTCTATGTACCTACTAATCAATTAGATTAAAACGCTAGAAATACTGAATGGCCCACTGTAATGTTCGTAATTACAATTGACAATTTGATAACAATAAAGCAAACCTAACATCTCGTAGGATTAACACCAGTGCAGGATATCATTAATTGGAGTTTCCATATTGTTTGCAACTATGTATATAGGAACATATGTATATCTGAGCTCGCATACACATTGCAAACAACACTTACTGGTTATTAGTATGGGAGAGGTAGATGCTGATGATCCTATAATGTAATTACAAACACCTATCAATGTTTACTCGCGTAAATCAAATCGATCAATGATAAAGAGTAATTGAATTTTGGCGAATATTACCTGATTCCTCATATCGAGTTTTAATAGGATTTAGTAATTGTACATGCTTGTGAGAAAATATAAATCCCATGTAACACCACGTATGAAGTACGTATTTATGTTTCTTAGGAAATGATACTTTGTATATTCCATATTCTCGTGCTGAAGGAAACTGGTCATGAAGAACCTTTTTCTACATTCAAAATTTGCTGGTTTAATACCTCTCTATAGAAATGATATTTACATAACTAAGAAACAGATAGTATGAGTTTATTACGATAATAGAAATAGGAGTACACTGTAGATACTGGGTCCTCATTTAAGAGCGGAAACCACGTGACCTCTTCCAAGTATGCGACCAATTTTACAAATTGATAATGTTAAGCTAAAATCACTAATCTATTATTTGTTTGAAACGTTCTACCTTCTATACTTACAAAATATTTTCAGTAAAACATTTGCAAAACATTTACTCGTCGTTACAAATTTTCAAAAACATGTTGCAATTTTTGTACGCCAATGTTATTGATTGCCTGCGGAATTGCTGCAGTTCCTCTAGATTATGAAGTCTGTTTCTGTCTATTTTATTTTTTAAACTCCCAAATAAATAAAACTTGAGAGGGGTAAGATCATTAATTGGTCTATAACCACATCAAACATTTGAAGATAACGTTCAGCAGTTATAATACCACTGGTCTCACAATTCTTTGTATCGACATAGCTCTTCAAACTCCAACTTTTATAGGATGCAAATGTGATTCGATGAACTGATTTGGATTTTCTGTAGACCGTGTTCTATAATTTTGGGAATTGACACAGCTAGATAAATGGCACCACGTCTCGTTCCTAAAGAAAGTTACATCCGGTGTGGCATTATTATTTATCTGATCATTAAACCATCTACAAAAATTTATTCAAAATCAAGTGGATTTGATTGTTGCACAACGCTTACTTTATGGATGCGTTCTTAGTAGGTACCTGCCTTGTTTATAGTTCCCACAGAAACCCCTAAAAGTAGCATTATTGTGCAAAATTAACATAAATCAAAAGCAATTTTACTACCTATCTGGCATGTAAATTGTACCACTGAATTGTAGGAGCTGTGCCCTATACGAAGTTGAATATCATCGAGCACATCCTCAGCTAATTTAGTAGGTCTACCATTAGGGGTTTGTTTGCAAACACAATTTCTTTCTTCAAATCGATTAATAATAAATATTCTTCAATGTTTGAAGGCAATTAAGATTAAAATCAGGAAAGCTTGTACAAATTGATCGATACAGCTTTGAACTGAAGAAATCTAATTCTCTTCATGATTCTGACCTCCACTTCGATAGAGCGCCATTGTAATAAACGCATCTTGCTCCGATATAAGCACCATTATTGAAGGTCTTCCAATCTAAAAGTTTTTTTTTTCAATATTGACATTTATTAGTGACGGTAATGATTTACAATACAGGAACATTGATACTGGCTTGTCAGCTCTTAAAGGAACTTGTAATAAAGTGCCATGAATACAAACATAATGAAAATAGAAATACGAGGAGAACTAATTTGTCAATTTCAGTCAGCCAATTATTTATGATTGTCAAAAATTTACTGATAAATCCCAATTCTAAAAGTGGGCAGCCAATATTACCGTGATCACGTGGGCGTCGTTCTCTACTGAATCCTCTGTATATACATATCACGTAAACTATTCTGCATATGAAAAGTCAACCCACATATCTACATAGATTATATATCAGATTGTAACTCTATTTGATTAGAATCTTTCAGCTCTACGGGGTGTTCGGTACTTTCTTTCAAGATCGGTTAAACTTAACTTTTTTGTTATTGGTTCCAACACTAATTTGAAAATTTTATATCTGACTTTTAAAGGTAGTGTACGTAACAACAACATACTGGTTTTTTTACAATGTTAAAAGCTTCTACAGCTTTAACTTTTGTTTCAATAATAAGTGAAGAACCAGTAAGCTTACGGCCTCGAAATTTTGCATACCCTGTATTCGTTACGATAGCTACGTCTTATCGGCGAGCTTTTTCGTAAATTTTTTGTCTGTTATTGAATTTAACCTCAATTAAGGAATAGAAAACTAATCATCGGCTTACCATCATTTTTGGACTTCAAGAAAGCAACGATAACAAAGGAATTTACAAAAATACTTTTTGAAAAGTCTTAACTACTGTATCGAATATGTGGTATTCAAAATTTCAGGCCTGCAAACCTGATGGGTCTTCACTTATTATTGAAACAAGATTAGACCTGCCTGAGCTCTTAAAATTGTAAAGAATTAGGCTTTTATCGTTATACATACATCTTTTAGAGCTAAAATGTACAGCTTTCGAAGTAGTGTTCGAACCGACCAAAAGAACATTAACTTTAAGCCACCTTGAAAATAAGTGCCGAACACTCTTACAACGATTTTTTGCAATATATTGAATCAATGTTCGAATCAACCAATAGTTTTTTTACTTCCAAAATCTCAATTAAAGATATTATTATCGATGGATAATGTTCAAAGAAGACGTTAATAACTTTGAGATTCTCTTACTCACAGCTCACATGCGACATTTTCCTTTTGTTTACATCGCATACACTTAATATGACAACTTATTGCTAGTTGTGGAAATTATAACTTTGGAACTGTTCAAATCAATGTGGAGAGGATTATTTTCTTTTTATTCACTTACACTTTTGTGCTTCCCTTTGTCTTTAATTGTTGTTGATATTTCTTTTTCTTTTCGTTTTATGTTAGTATGTTTATGGCTTAAGGGTACGTTTACTTCAGTTATTTGAAGTTATTGTTTATAACTAGTTCGTTATAGTCTGTGTCGTTGCTGATTGCTTATTGTTCTTTTAGTTGATCTCATACTGAACAATGTCGAGTAATAAATATGATTGTCTACTGATTATAAGGATTTGAAATATTCAATCGAAAACTCGAGTATAAGTATTATTCCCGTTAAAGGTAGCTAGTGTAATCCCCTTCAATACGTATTAAAGTTGTAAAGAGAAATTTTTCATGAGGATAATATATCCACTAGGGTTAAACATTCCCCTGTCAACTCGACATTAATTTTTAGTCTTATTCGAGGCTTGATAAACGACTGTACTTCTTGTTGAAGTTCACTTCATTTCGAAATAAAGGAAGCACGTAGGTGTAAAGCAGATATATTAAGAACTTTATTGTTCGTGCTTTTGTAACTGGAAGAAAATATACATTATATTACATATGTACATACATATATACCTTCAATTTTTAACACACTATTGCATATTTGACGAATCAAATACTGTACCATGTGATGTACACTATCTTGAAATAAAGCATCTCTCTATGTTTAACCTTCCTATACTCACGTCAAAATGAAAGACATATACTATACTATATAAGTCGGTCTCACAGACCGTATGCGTGAGTATAGGAAGGTTAAATAGGTCTACAATAAAGAATACAGAGTTTATTCAGGAATGGGAAACAATATATAATTTAAATGTAATCTATATCATATAAATTTAAAACTGCTATCTAAAGCAGCTTGTAGTGACTTCAAAAGTTTCTATTAAGGGCTTATATACGTATAAAAATTTTTCAAAAATCGAATTCCGACGATAAATTCTGCAAGTAGATACTTAGAGAAGCACAGGTTTAAAGATATAAATTGAGAACTTCTTCGGTTAACCGCCGTATTGTTACAATACAATACAATCAATATTTTTGAAAATAGAGCTGTTAGTCACTATTGGCGTATATTAATGAAAGTGTGGTTTTCTGATTTCAAATGTGTTACTAATGAAATGTAATGTAGTTGAAATATATGCATATGCTTTCATTGAAAAAAAAGAAACCTAAATAAATCACATGTTTCACCTCTTTAAAGGTATGTGTGTAGTCTTCTGGTTCGTTCTTGTTCCATTCGATTCTTTGTCGAAATCTGCTTCTGGGGAGGTTTACTCGGTCGCGATCGGTCGATAAATAAAGGAGCTCGATTTGAAGTTCTTCCTCTATTAAAACCATCGACTTTGAACAAAATTTTGGTGAAGAAAAACACGTATTCGAATTTCCAAGTTATTTCGTATCAGGATATTTCTTAGGCTTGCGGCAATTACGTAGAACAATCGATTCAAACGCGGAACACATGGGTTTCGAGAAGACGCGCGATTTTGCGATTTTTTTGCGTTTTTTTGTGGCTGCTTGCAATTTTCTGGGTAATCGTTTATAGTAGTCTAAATTAGTCGCACGCCATGGGAATCAGCACATCAAAACGCGTCCGTCGATGTAGGAGCGAACCTCCTAAATTCTATAGAAACCAAGATATGTAGGCGACTTTGTCTGGTTTTGGCGATTCTCCGAATTTCTCGGCAAACGTTTGGAGTAACCTAAATAAATTATATATCGTTGAAATCAGCTCGTCGAGACGCGTCGTTTGTTATAGGAATGAGCGCGATCGGATGCAGGAAATCTTTAAACGTCGATATATTCTTAAAGGTTGAAGTTACGGCGTTAGTAATGACATATTTGGAATCTATTCGTAAAAATCTATGCAACGAGCGTGTTTCGAACGAGATCGGACGAACTCCTCGCTACTTAGAGATGGTACGAAATATAGCTTTCAGGATGGAAGATTTGGATTCTACAACCAAAAATCTATTGGATGGAGCTATTTTGAGCACCATTGGCGGGGGCGGGGGAGGGGGGATTGTATTGTCGAAAAAGTTTCTACCTCAAAGTATAGAATTTGTGCCAATTTTTCGAGATTGTATATGGCTGATAGTCGTGACGTGTTCAAACTTACAATTAGTAGGGTTAAAATACTATGGAAGCTGGATGAAACGCAACAAATCGCAGGTTTCTGCGACTTACCGTTCCGCAGTTATGCCATTAGAAACAGAACAGTATTGTAGTAAATATTAAATAAAAGTAAAGCATCTTGAGGACGAAACTACATACGTTACCATAGACAACCAATATGTAAACCAATTAGAAGTGAAGGTGTTCTATCGAGCATCATATAATCATAAAAATGAAAATAGAGTGGCGACTTTCTTGGAAATTCATTTAATTAATTGAGGTTGTGATAGCTCACAAATAAATTTAAGTTACTGCCAAGTAATGGATGTACTTACCGGTATTTACATATAACTTACAGAAGCTCTTCGGTGAACAGCGAAGATTTCTCTTTAAACACTTGAAACTTGTGTTAATAATGATTAGTCAATATATCATGGAACTTCAATACTAATAAAATGAATCTGGCTAAAGTATTTCAAAAATGAATTTATATTACTCTCTGTCATTGGATCATATTGCTTTTTCAAACCGTGTTTCATTAGAGATTTGATATGTTACTGTTTGAGAATAGTGAGCTTGTCATAGTGCGGACTCTTACTTTTACACCATTTTCTGTAAGGTTATATGAGATAAATATACACTTACTGAAATCCATTGAAATAATGAAGGAAGGCTATAATCCGTAGGGATTTATGCTTCATTCTAAGGTTGAAATTTACCTGATCTTGCGCAATGTGAGTCAGTTGCTTGATTCTTTAGTAACAATAAGTTAACAGCAACTGTAGCAAAGGCATATACGAATTAATGACAAAACAGAAAGTAACGTTTTGATGCACTTCTAGAAAATTTATTTCGAAAAGGATATTAATTGCATTGAAACCTTATTAGGTATTGGCAAACATCGAATTTATAAGTTAATGAAAGACTTAAAAGTAAGGGAACTATTATCATGTTCCAGGGTTTAGTTCCAGGGTGAAAGGATTAGGCAGCCTTCATGAAAAAGAAATATTATTGGGAAACGCCAACAATTTTCCATTTTCCTTTCGTTCCATGTATCGAAATCATACGCTTATTGTTAGAGGCTCCCTTCGTGTCCCAAAGCATCAGAAAATTCCATGAATTTAGAGACATTGTCATCTTAACATTTCAATATCTATTTTGTATTGACAGTATCCCATCATTGTCGTTCCTAATAACCACGTTTTTCATGATTCAGCGCACGTTTCAGTAGTTACTGTCCAGTAATGCATTACCAGAGTTGTATAGTTTTAACATTTGACGATCTACGAAAATAGTGCGTGAAACAATATTTCTAAGGCACAGAAACTTGATGACATACTAAGTCATACATCTAATTACCTAACCACTTATTGTTAAATTACTTCAAATCGCATGGAATAACTTTTGTAAAATTCATATCATATTTTGTGTAATTATATGCAGTTGTGAAATTAGGTCTCGATCACATCCATCATTTCACCAATTTATTTAGTAATTCCGGGTCACGTGTTTTATCGATAAGGGAGCTAACATATTGAAACCATATTTTTTTCAAAAGAAAAGTGATTCAAGGTGTCATTCATTCAGGAAGGCATAGTTTGATGATGCTGGCTTCGTTTGGTTGGGTTTGTTTTGCCTCAGTCAGTTTCCACCATTACGTTCTAGAAACCAACAATACTTGCTATTTTTATTACCTTTCCACTGTATAAAATCCAATGTGGTTGTCTTCTAAGCATTATAGTATAATTCGCTTATCCTGATATTCCTTAACTTTCAATTTTAATCGAAATTAATAAATTGTATCTAAGTGTAATGCCCTTCTCCGTAGTAATTACATCGTAATTTTCTCCCTTAATTACATTCTTGTACAATGTAAACTCGTACACTGTTTTTATTTTGCTCATAAGTATTGTTATCCTTTGCTAATCACATGATCTATGTCAAAACTATAGTCACGTTATGTTACAATAAATAATTGATATAAAACAAAGTACTAATTTTTCTGCGTATCATATTTCTTATAGTTTCTGAGTTATTGAGTAAAACCTCAAAGGATAGTGTTCAGGTTAGGGCGCTGTACACCCAGCCAATGTGAGATTGGGCAACTAAAGGCCGATGAACATTAATAAAAATTCTTGTGCAAGCACTTGCCTATGCACATTTGAGAAAAGACGGGTTGACAAGTCAAATTAAAAACGTTAAAACACTATTTCAGTCTAGTTAAGTCTAGTTTTATGGTACTGTGAGTGACAGTTTGGCTCTTTGAGGTCAAGTAATTAAAATGTTATAGATTGTAAGGTTGGTTACATTGTGTGAGGTTTAGGAAATAAATTCAAATAATAACAAGTTCTTCTTTATAATTTACTTGTCAAGAATTTCTTGTTAGTGTCTGTTCGGATAGGGCAATAAATAAAGACTAATAATTATTATAAAATAAAGTTCTTTTATTTTATATCAACTCTCACAAGGGAAAAAGAACACGACCGCTTATTATACCGCTTTATGCACCGACATACGAAGACTGCATGTATTGAATGCTACGATACATCTCACCCTTATCGAGGTCAGTTTCCCTTTTAAGTACATAATTTACGACGGTATATGTTATATGTTAAGGTATCAATTCATTTTTGACGTGTGTTATCAGTGTACGTTGCCATCCGCATGCTTGTAAGATCGTCGGAATATAATTATTCCACTTGAGTTTTCCAACAGTGTCCATCGGCCTTTAAGTTACCGTTGTTTACAAATATACTACATCGGTCTATAAACTCAAACAAAGTTTCATTTAAATTGGTGGGACTCACTTACTAGTGTTTCCTTGTTAGTGTCAATTACACTACAGTATATGCAATCCCGGTGAAGTAAAGATTTGATTATTGACTAATTATTTCCCCCGTTATTTGAAGTTTTGAATGACAACATTTTGAATAAATTATCAATAGAGTTAGGCGATCGTCGGCTTCTGCCTCGCACTACCAAACTACACGATTTTCTTTTACGAAAAATAGTTATCGCATCTAAATTGACATTTTATATGGTTCTAAAGTGGACTAATAGTATCTTGCCCATGTATTTACAAGAATACTACCAAAGCCATGGTATTTGTTAAAGAAGGAAGTTGAATTAAATGAAACACTATTGCGTCAAATTCGTAGCATTTCAATGCCAAGTGCCTAACCATAAGTCTAATCATTAATTACATTGTTACATGTACATAATTCAATCCTAGTTTTATTTAAACTGCATCATAGTAATAGTGTAACATAAGTCGTAAATGGACGTAAACACATGTAATTATACGAAGCGAGAATTGGCTAACTGTAGTGACGGTAATTTAGTGTTGTTTATAGCTTTACGTATGTAGGTTACGAAGCAAATATAACAAACTCATACATGCGCTGGTATAAAGTATATTATGACGTGTAAACAGAAACAGTTCGCGTGTTTATGTAGTATCTAGGAAACCGCCATTAAAAAGCTGTAAACTTCCAATGTGTATATAAATTATTCAGGAAAGCTGCATCGCATATATCTTCTTTCCATATTACACAGTCACAATTAGTGACAATAAATTGTGACAAGAACCCTTATAGATTCATTACTATCTCATAAATTTGGTTATTACATAGGTATTATACAAAATTACGGTATTGTCATAGTAGAGCGGAGAACTACAGGTTTATGGAGATGCGTTTTAGCTGGATGGTGGCAATGTTCCAAAATATTGTGTGTATGTACAGTGTATTCGCCAGATCCGGTCCGTAGTGATTTTTATCTGTTTGCAAATATGAAAGAACTACTACGGACTCTTCGATTTGAGACCTTAAATGAGGTAAAACTTGCTATAAATACATGTATTGCAATGCAGATTAGAATATAGTTAATTCCCAACTCGATAGCTACCGAGGCATATGGGCTTAGATCCCGAGTGCCATAAAAAAATACATGTATTGCATTGATTTCAAAAAGTTTTTGAGGACGATTTAAAAAAATTGTTTCACTTTGGGATAAGTGTATACAATTAAATGAGGATTACGTTGAAAAACTACACAGTTATGAGAGCTGTATTCCTAGAAGTTTGGAAACCTCCTTCGTGGATAAACGAAGTGTGTGTGATAAGCAGTTCTAATCCTACAAATTGTTAAAATTATTTATTCGATTCAGTCCTAACTGTAATACCTTCGTATTGGCTGCCCGCAGTACGCAAATCGCTAACGCCTATTTATTATTTTGTACTGCTTTGCAGCAAATCGATCAATAATATATAGGTGAATATCCATTTGTTCTAAAGGCAGTAGCCGAAAAATTTGAGTATTGACATTGATTTTGTTCTAATGTATATCAATGGTAAGGTATTACACCTTGATATTGATGAAACATTGGTGCTTACATACTGTGGCGACAATAACAAAACAAATTCCTCCTGAATTATTCAATAATTGATACTTATGTAGTTATACCATGAAATTTACCAATTATAAGTAATTACGATTGCATGATTTTATAAATGAATATGAACTATTTATGTATATTGAACAGTCTGCAAAAATAGTTTTCCAAATACAACGAAATAACGTACAAAAATAATCTATCCATGGTAACTATAATACCGTTCTATTTTTATATAATTTATTGTTAACAAAAAATATTACCTGTAAAAGCAAGTATGCATTTTATTCAATACAATTGAAACAATTTGAAATGTATGTATAAAATTTGTATGTCGTTCTGGGTAGACTATGTAATATTGAAAATGTGACAGTGGACTCAGAATCACCGCTGGAAATTTTGACGAAATTCTCTCTTAAAATATTCAGAGGATTAAAATATTACCATGTATGCGAGCGCCGTAGATAAATTTCGTTTAACCCTTCCATTTTTATTGTCGAACTGAATGCCGTGCGTGATAAGCGAATAATATTTGAAAATTCAGCTTTAATCCGAAATGGAATTGAATATATTATTTTGATGCAAACGTTTATAATTTAATTATAAGGTTTATTGTAGTCCCTTTTAGGCTGAACAGACAAATTTTGTTATACGATATACTGAAATGTATGGTTTCTATTGTTATCCTGAAACAATATGCAGTAATAAGGTATACTTCAGAATAGAATTGAATATAAGTACACATGCACAACGTGGATTAAATGAAAATGCAAATGATTCAGATACAAAGGCATTATTCAATTTAAAATTAAATGTATTGTTACTTTTATATATATATATTCCAAACGAAAATTTGCAATGTATCCTGTCATTGATGCTTTGATCTTAATTCAATACCGATATATTTAAATGCACTACTTCTTCATACTGTGTGAGATTAGTAGATATACTTACATTTCTAAGTAAACCTTAGAAGAAAACGTGTTCATAAGTTTATCCACTCTAAAATCTAACCCCATATCTTGGAGGATATTAATAGGTGTATAGTCAACCAATGTACTGTTTATTACTCGTATTCTCATGGGTTGTCAGAAATGCATATCTACATATGAACATCTACATAACACTAGGAGTATAGTGAAAGAACGCAAGAACAGTCTTGAACTAGTTGCGTCAAATAAGCAAGTGAACAACCTAAATAGAAAACCGAATTTAAAACTTAAAAGTTCCTCGATAGCATTAAAAAGGATTAAAAAGCATTATCAGAAAATCTCTCTGCTTTGAGTTTTCTCTCTTTTAGCATGCGTTGGAACCGCATATATGTAATTGTGTGTTACTCTAGCATGAAAGGCGCTTTTTATGTTTTTTGCAAACTACTACTAAATGGCACTATGGAGATTTTAATCATTTTCGTAAAACTTAACATTTGTTACAGTGCACGTTTAAAAAATGAAATTATACGTAAATGTTTTCGTTGGATGATTTGTTACTATTTTGGTAAAGTCCTAACTGGATAACAGTACATAGGATCGCTTCGTTCAACTTTCGGCAATAAAGCACCATCAGAAGAGACTGTTTGCAATTGGTTTGCTGTAATTTGTTGTGGTCGTATGTTTGGTAGTGATGAATATCGTCAAGGTCGACCAAAATCGGTTATTATTCCAAAAAACATTGATGCTGTGCGCAATATGATTGAAGAAGATCGGCATATGCCCTAACAGTGAGATATAGGCATTCTTAGGCATGTCGAATACTGCAACACATTCGATTTTGCATGAGCCTTTAGCTGTGAAGAAAATATATTCTCGATGGTTTCCACATAATTTAACGGTAGGTCAAAAAATTGTTTGTGTCAATTTTTGTATGAAAATGCTCAAGAAATTCGTCCGAGGAACTGAAAAATTCGTATACAACATCGGAACAAGTGACGAAACTTGAATGTATTCGTATGACTCGGAAACTATGAAGAAGTGAATTCCACCAAAGTTGTTCGTTCACGAAGCACTCCCAAGAAAATGATCGCTTGTTTCTTCGGTTGTCTTGGATATCTAGCAACTATTCCTTTAGAGGATCGAAGAACAGTTTATTCTGAATGGTATAGAACAATTTTCTTGCTCGGAGGTCATCGATAAAATCAGAAAACCAGTCGCAGCAGTCTGCATCATAATAATCCCAGCTCTGATACAACACGTCAAAGAAATGATTACTTCGAAGATAAAAACATCGAATTTTGGAAAGCGATAAAGTACTTTGTTTAAGGAAAAGGTTGTTTTCCATTGATAATAATTTAGCTACAGAAATGTGGATTTTGGTGAAATTCTTCAAAATTCGTTTGGTAATTCTAAGAGTTAGTTCATTTAAGTTAATGCCAGGCTGTAAGCATTTCAAGTATTAGTGTATTTAAAATTTACAGCTTATATTTGTTTTTCATTTGACTTAGATAGAAATCACTAGAGAAATAAGCTGACACTAACATTTGGAATGCTTGTAGTTTAGAATGAACTAGCTCTTAGAATTTCCAAACCAATTTTCGAAAATTCCACCAAAATACATATTTCCACAACTAAATTGTCATCACTGGAGTCAGAATTGCTTCTTGGTCATTAATTGACCAAATTATAATGTCATGACGTCAATTTGGTGATTATAAAAAAATATTCACACTAGCTAATTTACTATGACATCATTTCTTTTGACAAGACTCAGTACTTTAATGTACATGGAGTTTAACTAGTTGTTAGCAAATCTTTCCTTGAATATAAGGTAGGATAAGATCAGCACAGATTGCTCAGCAACAAAACTAGCTTTTAAATTTTTCTACTTTGAAGTCAGTTTCTGCACACTTTATTTTCTACATTCCAATTTAAACTAAAATAACGCGATTGAATAAACACGTTTCCGAATTTCTGCAGATTTCTTTATCATTACATGGGAAAAACGTCATATATTTTTAAGGAACCTCATCGACAATGGCATGACAGGTTTAGAGAATAAAAGTCGTAATAAAGAATTCTTTCAGACAGTTAAAACATTACCGAAGGCGAGCGAGAAGAGAGAAAGAATTTTCATTGCTTATAAATTTTAATGTCACAAATTCCTCCTTCAAATACGTATTCTTGTTACGCAATTCTGACAGCGCCAAACGTTAACAAGAATGAAAGTGTACAGCAAAGCGTTCGCTGAAAGTTAAAAGATATTAGATTTACATTGTGATCAAGACGAAAATGAGCACGAAAAAGAAAGAATACTGTCCAGGCCAGCAAACCGCGCAGGATCAAAAATTTTAGGTTTATTATTTCAAATTTTATCATTTTCGGAGGTAACGCTAATAGGCAACCACTTGTTTGATACCGTACATTTCTTCCGGAAACACTTGCGTTATCCATAAAGTTCCTACTTAAATGTCGCAGTAAATGTTGCAGAATCGTTGGAAAGAAATGTGTTTCAGAGAAATTTAAGCCTACTGAACCGGCAATACACTCCAATTTAATACGTTAATCGCACGTGTGGACTTAAGGTACAGTTCCCTTAATTGAAATATCATGGCAGTAAACTTTCGTGTCGTTAGTCTTACTATTTGCCTAACATTAGGTGGAAAACGCCTACCTATCCTTTTAACGTAAATGGGATTTTAATGCAAATTGTGTGGCTAACGTAAGAATAAACAGTTTTTACTCTTGCCTTGCTTTCGTAATAGTTTTCTGGCACTCAAATGCTTAAGAATAGTTACTCTATTTTTAGAATAGGTACTACTGTTTTTCCCGAGAAACGTCTTACTTAGTGTAATAAATTTAAGGTCTCATATGGAGCTGGTTTGTAATTGGATCTTAATAAAACCGCCATTTCATCAGTACTTAAATGACTGCAAACCTATTGCAATAAAATGCATTGTTATCACTGAATGGTAATGTCCCGCATATAACGTTCTGCATGTTTAAAATTGTTTCATTTTTAAACGTTTATACTGCCTCTCATAAAGTTTAATATTTAGAAGTGTTTACCCCGCTGACGGCAAATATCGTTCTCTAGCTGCCACTTGTGTAGAAAGCTCTCCAATTATTTAACGTTATGAAGCTGGTACACTAGCGTAATAATTGACTACTATTACAATTTGAGCTTCATCTTGAAATTATAAGTCGTGAAATTAAGAATTGTTAAACACAAATTTCTAATCCATTTAAGAGGATAATGTAGTCAAGGCTGTGAAATGGTTATGGAAAAGTTACATATTTGATGTTTGAAATAAAGCTTCTGCTAAATTTCAGGGATCACGTCGTTTTATAAGGAAAACCTTTCTTCAGAATGTTATGCCTATTATTATTATATTACTATTATATTATATTATATTACTATTTATCAGGCGTACAAGTAGGAAATGCGGATTCTTTTTCTAAAAAAAAACATGTTAAATTCCAAAGAATGATAAAAAGTGTTTTATTCAAAGTATGCTCCATTGCTTGTGATAGATTTTCCCATCTGTCGGGCAATTTATGAATATCACGCTAGAAGAAATTTTCCCCTTTTGCTGCGAACCATTCATCGGTCCATTTTTTCACATCTTCGTATGAATCAAAGCGCTGCTCAGCAAGTGTGTCACCCATCGATGCCAAAAAGTGGTAATCGGAGGGAACCAAGTCTGGCGAGTAAGCCGCATAGGGTAGAACTTCCCAGCTCAGTCCTTCCAACGTGTCGCGAACCGTTTTGCCGTATGTGATGGAGCATTGTCATGAAGAAAAATGACTTTGTGTTACCTCTTTCGGTATTCTGGCATTTTTCAAGCAGCGAACGGTTCAAATCGGTCAATTGTTGTTGATGACGTTTAGTGTTAACCGTTTTCCTCAGGTTTTAACAGCTCATACTAGATCACCCCGTCTGGTCCCACCAAACACAGAGCATCGTCTATCTACCACAGCGATTCGGCCTTGCGGTCGATGTGGATGGTGCGGCTGGATCTACCCATGATTCTTTTTTCTAAAATGTCACACATGTTTTTGCGCTTTTCCATTTGCCTGTCGTTCAACTCCTGTGATACCCATCTACCGGTCTTCTGAATCTTTCCCATTTCTCGTAGCCCATTGGAAACGGCTTGTTGACTAACGCCTAATTGCTCGACGCCTTTTTTGTGTTTTGTGTTTCTTTGTATTTTTGGCGGTTTTCCACGTTCCATGTCTGCAACATCGTTCACACGTATATTGCGATGGAGCATGTTCACCATAAGCTTCTCGAAGTAATCGGTATGATTCAGCAGCAGTTTTCTTCAAATGAAAACAAAAAATTAATGCTGTCCGCGTATGCTCTTCGTTCGGTATAAATTTCGACATATTATACACAACACAACACTATGCACAGACTTTTCCAATTTATCACTCGTGCGCGTCTAATACTTGTTGATGAAATCCGCATTTCATACTTGGACACCTGGTAGATTAATTATTGGAGAAAAAAAGAGAAAGAACGTGCTTCCAAACTTTACTTTTATATGTATTATATTCATAGAAATGACGAATGCCAACTAGACAGGCAACTTGAGCATCTGTTGCAGCGTTTAGACCCTCTGGTTTAAAGTTATTTTCTTAGTTAACACATTCCTTCATAATTTTTGGCTTAAATAAGTTTATACGCGCCAAGCAAGCACAATTTTAAGTAAGTATACATAGATGTCATTCAACTTTTCAGTATGATAAGTATTAATAATGGATATGGAAAATGAAAATTACCGATAAAACCATAGGAGTCGTTGAAAGGAATACCTTTGGAGATAAATTTCACCTAAATAATTATCAATTATATTACTAGAATGTTATAAGCTTATTTTTTATTAATCACCATAACCTTTTAAAACTTCCTCAGTCTACTTCTAGTTCCATTATCTGCTGAAACAGACTGAATAAATCTAGAAATGCATGACGTTGTTTTAAAAATGAACCTAGTGAAATTATAAGATTTGAGTTACCAGCTTTATGCATACTTGTATGTAAATTTTCACTGAAGGCGGGTAGACACAGAAGCACTGATATCGTGAGCTACCTCTCTCTAATCAATGAAATATGATGATAAGGACTTGTTCTAAACTATATGCCAACAGTGTGGATGAAGGACGAAAAGAACTGTTTCAATGTCCAAACGTAGATCGTAGTCCGTATCCTTACGATTATATAGTACCAAATTTTACTGCTTAATTACTACTAAACTTGTTTAGTTTTCAATTATTTATGAACTTTTACTGGAAATGAAATCGCCCGTACTATATATTCTATATCCACCAAATTATAGCTTCCAATGTAAAACAATTTGCGGTGTCTTAACATCTAAATCAGACAGGCCATGAAAATCATTTTCCATACCCCCAATAACACGCAATAACAACTTTTTACTTATTTCCAAACATTTTTGACAGTTTTTTAAGAGCAGCTCTTGAGGAAAAATGAAACCATGAGAAATATGGCATATTATTAGCCGCTAATAAGTTTCTCTGTATATACCACTTGGTACTCTAGGTCGATTCTCTAGAAGCACTCTAAAAGAAGTGATTACCAGATGTTAAACCACTTTCACACAAAGAATGAAGATCATCATTGTATAAGTCGTCAATATGTAGTAATAGGTATATCGTCCTTAATATGTACAGATCAAAAATATGTACGAACATCGTCGTGCTTCTTTCCAGGAGGACGAATGAAGCACTTGTGAATCTAATGTGAATGTGAACCTAAGAGAGTACAGTCTGTGTACGAATGATGTATTTTTACGCTGGCCATGATATTTTTCAACCAATTTTGAATGACATTTTAAGCTAGTCTTTTACATGTTGAATGACTGACGGTTGATAAATAGAATTGGATATTTTTAACATATGTACATAGGTTTTTAAGTGATTTTGTATAAGAAATTATGGAATTTAACAACGAGCATTATCTAACTGTGACGTTTTACAATTTTAAATTTCTTTTAAATTGTCTTCTGCTGTTAAGCATTGTTTTGAGGAAATGTTTGGTGATAAATTCTGTTCCGTAGCTATCAATGTTGAGCTCCTAAGCCGAAAAACGGTCATTACCGAAAAATATTGAAACGCCAACATGTTACTGTAGAGTTGGTGTGAAAGCAATTAACACAATTTTACATATATATTTGAAAGCAGGTAAGGTTTGTTCTTTTTGGATTCCCTACAAATTGGCTCTAATTCGTAGAGAAGACTGTGTGAAGTTGTGCAGATTTACTCCAGATCGCTTTAACAATAGGACATATCATCTGATGTACATCATTGCAGGTAATAGTAAAATCGACAGTTACCTTTTAGAACCAGGCGACTCCACCAAAAGTTACTCTAGAAGAAAATTGGACCATAAGGATGGTCATCATGTTATTTTGGCCACGCCTTCGCTTTGATGCGACAAAGTGGTCGTGCTGAATGAGTTACTGCAGTTTGTTGGCCCACTAGTCTTCCACAATATTTGAAAAAAGCCCCCAAAAGGTAGGATCATCTTGAATTTTGCTAACGCTCTTACTCACAACACTGCTCGAACGATTGAGTATTTGAATACCAAAAACATTGAAAGATTGTGTCACTAGCCACAAACTCCAGACCTGACACCTAATGATTTCCTTTCGTTTCCACGTGTAATATATATATATATATATATATATATATATATATATATATATAGTTACGAGGTTTACATTTTCCATCCGCCGAAAAAGCGGTGGGCGAGACATATTGAAAAAATGTTTTGGATATTAGTGTTCACCCACGCAAACAATCCATTACCTGTAACTGGGAATATTTTGGAAATTTGGAGATAAATGTATTGTCAATATACCGTTCATTACTTTACTATGTTCAGCCCTCATATAACAGAGGCGTTAACATCAGAAACAAAAAGTAGTTAAACACCTCAATATTTTAAATCTAAATATGTTAAGTAAAACTAATATACCGAAAAAAAAATAGTAAAATGCGCTTTAAATATCAACACCGCAAATATGCTATCCACGCTGAATGTAAGAAAATACGGATTTGCTTTCGCTCTTAGTAACGACTGTTTCAAGAAGTTCTACTCTCCATGGTATTCATATCCCAAATGCACACTGCGGTTACAGGAGAACCATTTCTTGAAAAGGTTAACACTTCAGATTTAATTTCTTGAATTTTTTACTCTTCCTGCGTATTCTGTTTATTAGATTTATAGTATCGTACATTAGTACATGACGTTATGAGTTAACCTAGAAAGAATTTAGTCTGCGTATAAAGAGGCATATTAACTGTAAACTCTATGAAAATTAAATGTTACCGATAAATATCAGCAGTTCCTCCCTGCATTAAAAGACGTTTTTTGAAGTGTGAAGTGATTCTCTGCTGCGAAAATTGTGTCTCGATCTCATTTCCAGCTATAGGTTAACTTACTATCTGGTGAAATGCGTACAACTTCAAACTTTGAAATGCCTTCGTGACCAATTTCTAGGCAGCAAGTATTTAGGTGTACATTCCTTCGTTTTTATAAACAGTCCTTGTACGTTTTCCCTTTTCTTCAATTTTTTTAGAATTAGATTTTATCTCAGGAAAGAATAGGCTACAATTAGCAGCTGGTAACAAGAGCAAATTGGACATTATCATCAATTGCGTTGAGTTTTAGAAAATATTGAGCATACCTTCAGTTAGTGCATGAAAATATGGGGATCCAACTAATCATCATTTCCATGCACAAATTCTAGTCAACACTGGAATATGTTTCAGACTGTTCTAGTGGTAGTAACTGCTATGACGAAACTGTTTGACTGTTAGCTTAATAAAGATAAGAACAAATATTGGTGCTAGGTAGACAATCTCAAGAAGCAGAAAGGAAAATGTCGAGCCGGTATCCACAAAGATCATAATAATAATAATAATAATAATGTTTATTATCCAATTACAGGGCAAGAAAATTTATTACAACAAAATGAAAGGAAAATACTCAAACCAAAATACCCAAAATACTTAAAATAACAAAACAGTACAGTAAGGATATCATAAAATATAGAAACTAAAGTACATGCAATATTAATCTAGACATAATAAATTTACAAGAGAATACGCGTACCCAAACAAAGAAAAGAAAATATAAATTAGGAAGTGTTCAAAACGTGACGCGTAAGTTGACCCGTATAAGTTCCACAAGACCACGATTACAAATATCGCATTTTGAACTAATGTCATTATACGTTGCACAAATGAACGATATCGGCGAGCGGAGCAATAAGTTACTTCTAGCCTGATCCAATATAAAATGTGTCAGAGTTCCGAGAAGATTGACGGGATACATAGAAATTTAGCTTTGAAATAAGTTGACTGGAATCAATCTGACTGTGAAGTAATTTATATAAAAAGGCCAGGCCTATATTATTACGTCGAACTTCCAGAGAAATAAAAGAAAATTCATCCAGCAACGCGTCATAAGGAAATCCTCTATGTAGATAAAATTTATGCTTCTTAAACCATGAATACTTCAAAAATCGCCTTGGAACATTTTCCAGTAAAGGTTAATCAGTCAGGTAATATGGATTCTATACAAGTGCAGCATATTCCATTTTGAAGCGAACTAAAGTGGAAAATAAGCACTAGAGCGTGGACAGGTTGGCGAAACACGAAACCCAATATTCTACCAGCTGATGTTACCACATCCTGAACATGATAATTGAAAGTTAGACGAGAATCGAAGTGAACGCCTAGATCACGGATACTCTCCCAACGAGAGAGAACAGAATCGGCAGAATAATCAAAAAGTAACCGTTCTGAGTACGAAATAGCCTTACATTTACAAATATTTCGGTCAAGTCCATTAGAAGCGCATATAATTTTCAATTTGTAAATATACCACCTTAACTGTTATACTTCCATACTGGTTCTGAACATTCTAATTTGTATCATTATTGTTACCTACATACATGAAGTCTGCAAGGAATTTATAGAAGCTTCAAATTAGGATGTTTCAAGTCATTAACGGAATAGCTTGCGATGTATTACAACTACATTCGTACGAGCGTAATATGCAGATCCGGGTTATAAATCTTTCCATTTCGTTACCAACAATTTAACGCAACATATTTCGAGTAGAATCAATTACATGTTGCACGATAATTACTGTACCACTCGAAACGTGTTAAGTTACAATTCCTTAGACCAACTCCCATCTATTGCCACTGGGTAATGTACAAATTACGTTGAGAATCATCAGGAATAAATATTGCACCGGCTTGCATGACAATTGCGGCAATCTTATCTACTTTGTCTGTACTTCGCTTGTAGCAACTTACTGGTTCTTACTAAGGGAATTTGCGACGCGACAAATTTCGTTTATTTATCGTTTCTAAGCGGGGTAAGTTTCCAACTAATTAAGAGTGGGTTCTCTTTTTGGATATGTAACTTTGTAAGTAACAGAAATTCCCCTGTCATTTGGAAATTCTCGAAGCACATTTAGATTTGAGCGTCTTACAGGCGTCGTAACTTGTTCTTAAGTAGAAAGTAGCGATCATTTAATCTTATTTTGCTTTCTTTTCGATCTCCGCGTTAGACTCGGTTTTTCTCATATTGGTCGTGGTGTGCCACCTTGGGGTTTGTAGCAGCAAGACAAGAGGATAACGAAAATGATAGCTTTTAGTCTTTTCAACTACATACAAAAGTTACATAATCTGCCTGATACAGTACGTAGACTAGCAGCAACAGGTATTACCTGTCTATTTATAACAATGTAATGCGAACAGAATTATTTCCGCTATTAAATTTGTAATGCAATAAATGAACTGAAGGCATAAATATTAAATTATATATGAAACAGCTTTACAGTAATTATCATAATTGTCACTGAAATCTAAAAGTATTGAGCCATAATATTAACGACACTTTCACATTCTTCAGTAATGACTAAAGTTTGTTAAAAGAGTGGATGACGTGTTATCATTAAGTACTGTAAACCGGACTAACGCCCTTATTTCCCCGAATTTCGTCATGCCTGGCACTTAATGATAACACGTCATCCACTCTTTTATTAAACCTTAGTAATGAATAAGATAATAAAAAAATTAAACTCGAGTTTATTTATTTTATTTTAACCCAACTAGGTCTTATTGCTTTATGCTGTAGCTTCTTCGATCTATTTTATTATTTTATATATTAATACCTACATCATCAACATCAACTAACTTCAAACAATTTTACTGTGAACTAAAAATAGATTAACGGATAAATTCGCAGGAGTTGCAGCCGTATACACCTGTTACGAACTCGTTGGTTCTTAGCAGATCCGCGTAGTTTGGATAAAAGTGCATAAATTCAAGAGATGGAACCACAATTGTGACCGTTCGGAGACCGAATTTGTGTTAGGCAGCAGAAAATCTTCCTAATTGAGGAGGAGGACCACCAGCTTTTTCAAACGGACGCACGCATCCAACCAGTCAACCAATGTGTCACTCATACCCAAAAAGATAATCAAAGGATGAAGTGAATAATGCGAAACTGTAAACATAAAGCCAAAGGGATTAACAGATAAAGCAGCGGATATAGTTACAACCGTATGTGTGTCGAACGTAGCTTGGATAAAGATGGACGATTTCAACAGAAGGATAGATGAAAACCGTTCAGAGACCAACCCACACGTGTGCTATCCAGCGAGAAATTATTCTCATTCTCTCTCTCAAGTTATTGTTTCCTTTGTCTTATATGTTTAACTTGTTCTAATTCTTTATTCACGTCTTTCTTTTTCTCTGCAATTTTATTTTCAGTGTTCTTTGTGCTGCTCTGTACTCATGCATACTGACTTCTACGTGCTGACGTGCTTTTTACCGCTGTTAGGACCCCGCATTGATCATCGAACCAGTGTTTAGTTCGTCTCGTTTGTCTCGTTTTTTTCACTTACCAGTAGTTTACTTGGTTCCTCCGGCGGAAAGGGACAGTAAACATGTAGTCATCAATGAGCAGAGATTGATAGGTGTTGCTATGAAAAAGAGGGAGGAAATCCCTGCGGAAACGTGGATTTTGCCGAAAAGAGTTGACGATGTATCGGGTCGACCACGTCCTGACTCATAGCAAGCTTAAAAGGTTTGTTGACAACTCAAGGAGGATGAAGGAGGCTGATTGAAATTCTGAGCACATTTCAGTCAGAATCACATGTAATACCAATGATACAGCTGGAAAATTGGGAAACATAAAAACACGAAAAGAATAGAATCGTATAAGGTGGAAATTCTTCAACAACATGGAAAGACAATGTTCGGGGGAACTAAACGATGGTGCAGGAACATGAACTAAATACGGAAGTGAAATAAACATAAAGGCGGCAATTAGGTACTAATAGTTGCTAATCGTAATATTTCTTTGAGGTGCACTTGTCTTTTATTACCTTCAGTCCGATTATACAGAATTGTTCTTCACACTATAACAACCGAGTCAGTAGTAGCAGAAGCCGCTAGGCCTATATGAATTGATTTCTTTTTTCACTAAAAATGCAATTTAAAGCTCGCTTTACTTTGATACTACTTCACTCTTATACCACTCGAAGATTTTCATATCTTCTATTAAAATAAATCGCGTAAGCGGACTTCGAATTTCACATGACCTGTATAATTCTTCTTGCTGTACGTAATCGTTTCAGCATATAAAATGATTTTTATGATATCGTGTATGTATATCGTGTTATAAAATAATTGGGTTGTCAGGAGTATGTCTATATAATTCGACCTAGTTTATAACAGGGAAGGTAGGCGGGGGAATTTACCCGAACGCTGTCATAATTATGTCTTTCTCATCCATCTATATTGCAAGTTATTTCTTATGGTAAGAAAATGGAAAGACTTGAGGCTAGCCCTGTATGTTCAGCATTAAATAATTTTAATGAACAGATTGTCAATTTACTTCGCCTGCTACTGCTGAGTTCGTTAGTACGTAATTTAACTAATTGATTTTCAGATAAGAAATTGGGCTTTTGTACTAAACCGGCAAAATAAGCTTTGTGTTTTCAAACAGTAGAATAAAAAGTATATTTACCTTAAGATATTACGTCACATTGATGTATCATTTGCTAGTTAAAATGATTCTTCTGGAATGTGATTATAGTGAATTTTCGTACATACTTTTCATTAATTAAATAAAATTTAAAAAACTCCCACCTTGTAGTAACAGTTAATAAGGTAGGGAGTGATGCAGGAAAGAAGTATGAAAACAAAGATGTAAAGGAGACGTTGTATAAGTGAAGCTCTGTTTTTAACAATATATACCTTATTTTAACGTGTGTTATTAAGAGACCGTGCCATCCTTAACAATATATATTATTTAATACATATAAATATATATAGTGTATCCCCGAGTTGACTTCATTATAGGTATAATTAATCAAAAATTTTAGAATTTTGTCTCAACATTTTGAATACCACCCTACTTGGTCTAAAAAGAATTTGGGGCACATTTTTACTTTTTAAAAATCAAGGCCTCATGATAATTTAGAAAGAAGCATTTTCTGTCGAAGTAGTTTGGCCAATAATACGGCAAAAGGAATAATGTAAGCTATTTGCTTTTTGAATAAAATACTGTATTAGAAATTTACATTAATTTTTTTTTTGAAAGCAAGCGTTTTGTGTGAGTTGTCAAAGAATAATTAATGTAAGCTATTTTCTTTTTCCTTGAATACAATATCTTATTAGCAACATACATTAATTTCTTTTTGAAAACAAGCATTCTGAGTAAGTTCTCAAAAAGAAATTAATGCAAATTTCTAAAAAAGTATTTTATTAAAAAAGGAAAATAACATACTCATTTTTTTGTCAACTTATACACAATACTTGGTATTCTGTAGTTACAATGCAAGAATACGAAACAAATACTGATTTAGTGATCGAATATTTGTGAAATTTTGCATAGTCATAATTTCATATTTTCAATAACATTTTACCGTTATATTGACCGAAATGGTACTTTGCATCAACAGAAAATGTTTTCTTCTCAATTGCCGTGACGGCTAATTTAAGAAAAAAAGGTGGAATGTGTTTCAAATTCTTTTCAGCCTAAGCAGGGCGGCATTCAAAAATTCTAAAATTTCTGATCAATTATACCTTTAGTATATGCACATTTTTCCCTAGTGGAGTGGGGTTTGGCCCAAAGTGGCCCTTTGCACAGCGATCACGTTGATCTATTGTGCTTAATGTAATGTAAAGCACATTTCTCCATAACTTACAACGATCTTCTTCATTCAACTCATACCTACGTCTAGAAGGATGAATGTCTAACACACTCTTGCAAATACTTCAGTAGATGTGATTGTAGTATGCTAAAAGTAGTAACAGTGGTACGGATATACCAACGATCAAAGTTTTAAAATTTACGTTGCCGTTTCTATGTCAAGAAGCATTTCAATTTTTAGGAAATTCATAAGATGATCTTACGAAAAATAAAGAAGTTTACATTCCGGTTGGTTATAATAAGGGGATAAGTTAAAGAAATTGTTTTTTGGCGACACGATGATATTAAACAATAATATACGAATTGTAAGAAAATCCAAAATCCTTGTCTTTCTGTTCTGATAGTCGAATTGAGTACTCCGACAGTTAACTGATCTACTTTACGAATGACTTTTATGCTTTTCTGAAGTTATACAAAAGATCAAAAAATGTTTGTGCCAAAATACTATGAGTATACTCACATTCTCTTGATTTGTTCTTAATCATTTTCTATCTGTTATAGTAATTCCCACAGATTTTTTTCACCAATATTAGGAGTTAAGACGTGATGTCAATAGATAGTATGTCTTCAATACCATGGCCATCTCAGTCGCCTAGCTTCAATCCCATTCAAAATATTCGCCATCAATCATAAATATCTGTTTCATTAAAAAAATCTTTGATATATTCCATTGGGTAAAAATTGTATTATCAACTTAAATTACTTTTATCGTAGCATAAAGGTCAAGAATCTAAATGAATAAGGAATTAATATTTATAAATATTTATTAATTTCAACAAGACAGTTTTTCGCCTTCATTGCAAAATATTAAAGCTACGCAGTATTTTCATTGTTCTTATCAAATCCTTCAGCTAAATTATATTCATACCCTTATCCTTTTACAAGTCCAATGTACCCGTTCTTTATGATTATTCCATTTCACCTAGTTTAAATTCAGTTCCATTACAAAAATTGCCTGCGAATTCTATGACATATGATTAAGTTAAGGTCAGGTTAGATTGGCGAATAAACCCAAGCAGATTAAATGCGGTTCACGTATTTCCCGATTGTACGCTTTTTCACCCTTTTTACATACATATGCCTTCAGAGCTCATATACATACATATATTTAAATCCCGAACGGACATTGGTCTGTGTCCATACAATATCAAAGGTATTTTGTGACCCTATACCATGTTTCTCTTTACATAGGGGATCTGTGTGTACCATCCGCCGGCAAGGATGTTTATTTCGTTTTCCGTTTCATTTAATATCTAATGAATTTCGTATGCTAATGAGTCTGTTTGGAGATACTTTGAAACAAACGAAAAGCAACGTGCTATATTTCACTAGAACAATCCCATTTAATCAGTGTCTGCCACGCCGACAGAAACTTTTACGAAATTGGATCAGTGTACATGTTCTGTTTTAATGTTGCCTTGCTACTGTGTGTCAACTAAGACAACAGATTAAGACAGGATGTATTTCAAAACGTTTCAAGATCATTTTCGTCTATGCACATCTTCAGAAAAATATTCTGTATTCAGACACAGTGGTTGTTTATAATATAATAAATTTGTAAATTATTTCTAACTACTCGTAGTGAGTTAGTGATATTTCTCTTACTCTTAATAAAGAAGGCATTTCTGAGTGTCAGTACAATACTCCGAAATATATAGATCTACATATATGTGTATAACCCTATCAGCTTTTAGCAAGATTACAAACATTCTCTCCACAGTAGCACTTAAGGAAAGTCAATTCCGAAAGTAAACAGTGGTATTACAACAAGAAAAATAAGAAATAAATAAATAAATATTCGATATTTTGTCACTAGCTTCCTGATACCGTTTATATCTTTCATAAGCTATCGTTCCAAAATTTCCCTATTGTATTTCTTAGTAAATACTACGGGAAAAATAGGTCTAGCATATGCATGGTCGTAAATTTGACGCCGTGGACATTTTATATGATGAGCTCCAAGTGAAGTGTTAGATGAGATTGTTTGAAAACATTCAACGATATAAATGTATATAACACGCATAGGTACATTACAATGAACTAGGGGTTTCCGAAATTTATCAGTCTACGCCCCATCTACCGGTTTGGATTTTATCTCAGCGCCCTTGTTAAGATACATAGATCAAGCATAGAAATGAAAACAACTCTTAAGATAAACCTCACAATGTGAAGCTCACACTTATTAAAATTGAATCAAAAGAATCATCAAACAAAAATATGAAAAATACACGAAAATATGAAATAAATGGTGAAAACTTTCAACGGCAAGTAAGTTAATGTGACGGGTGAGCTTGTTGATGACCATACATTTTCTCAAAATGCAGAATAGGATTTGACACTGCCACGTTTATCGCTCCATATCGATCTTTGAAAGATATTTACCTTTCTTTACCGTTACAGCTGAAAATCCGGCATCGCAAAACGAGGTTGTTGCAAAGGGATTGAGGATCCCACAGGTTTTGAACTCGAAGTAGGATATTCATTTTTATTGATATCCGAATCTCCACTAAATCGGAAGAAAAAAATTTCATTTTGAGCGTGTTGTCGCAAGAGGTTCAATTAGATTCGCTTTTTCCTGCGAAGTGAATTCGGGTGGAGCTCAAGCTCCATGAAAAGGATCTTGGATCCACGCAAATCTCTCGATATTGTCTTCCTCAATGTATTTTGTAAACCAATCAACTAAGTCAATCAACTTTGAGGGATATTGCTTGAAAAGAGACAGCAAGTCTTCGGAAAGAACGACTTTATTACAGGCCACGTATTTATGCAATTCAGGGAAACAATGTTGACCGTCATCCTCATTGCTTTTTGCCATTCACAACTGCAGCTTTTTCCAAAACGGCGCAACCTACTCCAAAAGTTTCAAAATGTGCATGTTATTACCTTAGAGAAATAGATTGAAGGCATTCAGTTTGTCAAAAAATATATCGCACGAATACGCTAGTTTAAGGAAGATGTCGGGTTCGGCAAAGCACTTGGAGCTTTCACGACCTTCCTGTTGTAGAAAAGTGTGAAAAGTCATTGTGAACTACAGTAATATAGAAAAGCCGTGTGTTCAGCTCCTATTTCCACGCATAGTTCTTTGAAAATCTGGCTTGCAGTAGGTGAGCTTTATGGAGTTTATTACGTCTACTACACGTTTTAATACCAAATTCAATTTGAGAGCTCGTCGACTTTGATGCCATTGCTCCCCTATGGATGATGCAATGGGTCGACATAATGCAAATAAGCGCCTGAAATTCTCCATACGACCAGACATTGTTCAAGCTCCATCAGTACACATACCGATCCACTTTTCCCAATCCAAATCACCTGGTTTCGAGCCCCACGTTGGGTGCCAAAATTCTTGTTACGTCGTGTATTGGCGCCACTATTTTCTAATTCCAAATACAGACTTTTTCCAAAAAGCCCACCAATTTATAAGGATAAACGGGAATCCTGAAATTGGAAAAATCTCCCGGTTTAAAATTGGTATGCGGTAGTAAAATGGGGAAAAACCCAACAAAAATAAGCAACCAAGAGTCCACGAGTCTTTAATAAATTTAGATTTGAAGAAAGAAAATTTTTAAAAATGAAATATGGGCAAATCACCAAAGGAAAGTAAATAATGTTTCTAGATATTTTCAGTGTACTAATTAATTAACACCGATCACCTTGTCGAATGTTATCGTTTACAAAAGATCAATTAAACATTCTAATAACAAATTGACCTATTTAAGATGTGTCAGTTTTAAACCTGACTCAAAATCTTCAGTTTTTTTTTTAAATGGTCCTGAAATAGTAAATCTAGTAAATTAAGTTGGACTCAAAATTTACAGTCGTTTGACTCTAACAAAAAATAGAAAAAACTAAACAAAAGTTGATAGTAGGGTGCGACTTAGCTGTATGTTCCCTCGGCGATGTGGGATCGTAACCCCAGCGTTCGGCCAAATGACAACGTTTGTCCAATATAATATAAAACGATCCAGATTGGTAATTGAACGGCCCTGAGGAGAAGCGGCCAAGACTAGAACGGCCCAGAATAAAAAAACGGCGCAAAACTAACACCCCTAAAGAAACAGAAAATTGTAACCGTTAGAACGGGGTAAAACACCCAAAATGGCTACGGATGCCACACGTGCTCCAATTAATCAGAAATTAATCAGTCCTTCCGATCCTTCATCAATAACTTACGCGGGTTTAACGATTCAAAAGCAATATAGAGGCAACGGAACTGCGAAGTACTTTCCCTAAAATCCCACGAATTGCTGAGATTTCAAATGATCAAATCTGTTTGAAGAAAACCACTTCGCGAAACAACGTGTATACTCTACCAAGGTCTACGATAATCTGACCTAACCCCAAAGATACGTCAAACGGAAAACGGATATTAACTATGCATGTAGGCTCACTATATCGTGAAACTCCCAAGGTCACGGACAAAGATTAAATAAAAGAAACAATTGTAACGACCGAAATCACGGTACGCGCGAAGAGAAAAAGAACATAACAGCGAAAATTCAAATCATTATCATAGTATTTATGATATTTTCGTTTCTCTGCTATACCACCACTTGTCGATGCTTGATCACTTTCACTTATGGTCTCAACGTGCTTGTTCAATAAAAATTTTCAATTTTCTTATGACACAAAGCGATACACTGAAACAAAGCGGGCGCTCCTTTGCTAGTGAGCGTCTTACAAGCGTATACTTTTCTTTGATGTTTACTCTTTGATTATTATTTAGGAACTGAACTGATTCGTTAAAGTGGTGGCGTTTTTATACTAGCTACTCCAGCTACTAAGAGCTATCGCGAAACTTCGACAATGTTCGATGGTATGCTATGTAAGTCTACTAAAAAGTTCCATAAATTTTCACGAAAGCTCTACACTTTTCTGAAATATTCTATGTGCTTCAAGAATGTTACATATCTTTCTACAAAGTTCTACAAGCTACGGAAACGATCTGGTCTAAATGTTCTAGAATGTTCAATATGTAATAATGTACAATATACCAGACTGTTATGTCTGCTCGCGTTCGCAGTAGTACCTTGCGGAATCCCTGCAACAAACTTATCCAATAATTTTAAATGTATTTCCTATTTCCTTTATAACGTCTATTTCGAATGTATGGTGATTTGTCACACCTTTATGTGAAAGTTTTCGGACCAAGTTAAGAACTACGACACACAGTAGCCGCGATAATCGAAATTACAATTTAATTATATATGTACTTGAAACTCATAGAGTGTACAACATTATTTTTCAATTGCAAAGGGCAATTGCAATGTTAAATTTCTTCTGACCTTACAACATTTACTTGTCCTCTCCATTAGTTTCTGAAGCCGTTATATAAATAGATGCTTCAAGACTATTAAATAAGAAATGATGTATACATAATTTTATTTAAAGTAGGGTTTCGGGATTCTAGCAACTGTGTACATATTCTGAAATTATTGATATGCTCAAACTATACATGTCTAGACTGGATGACTTCGAAATACCTCTTCATTTGGTAATCCAGAACGGTACAAATAATTAAACCAGAACTGTCACGTGTCAGTAACATTGCTCCTTTGTAATATATAGTCGGGCGATCGAAGGGGCTAACCCACCACTATATCACGGGCTGTTTGAAGTTCCGAACATTAAATATCTATCGTAGAACATATAGCTTACTTAGCTAACTTATTACCAAACTTATTACCAAAATTATAACATCAAGCAATTTAGTTTATCCAAATTGATACTTTCATTGATAGTTATAAATTTGTGTCCTTTCCTTTCCTTCAATACGCTTACTACAATACAGAAAGCATTATATTGTACTGCCGGAGGAAATTGATCACTTTTACGTAATTATTTATTTACGCATTCATTCCTGTATAACGAGCTTTCGCGACGGGAAATAAATCCGTTAAACCATTATGACCTTCACCATTAAACTATTGGAAACGTGAGAGAAATTGTAGCTACGTGCGTGTTACAAAGTTTATTATCCAATAAATTAGACCTCAACAGGCTAAGGTACAACTAAGTGTTAATCCTTAGACCGCCCCATCCACTAAAGCTATACATATTGCTGTTTAAGGGAACCGTCTGACCCTTATCATTTAATTGCGCAAGTAAACAACCGAAATTCAAATAAAATTGCATTTTTGATAAAAATCAATGGAATAATTGAATGCGGTTTAGGAACGGCGACTAACTTGAGCAGAACATTATAATGTAATGCACATTATGAGCGTGACATTCGTTACCACTTAAGTATGACAGCGTGAATGCTGGTTTTGAATGATTAGCTCAAGAATGCTCAATTTCTCTGTTGAGCTAGGGATGGAACTTAAGAACCATAAAAATATATCGTAGAAGGGGGCTGCAATCAAATTTGTTCAACTTTGAAATGGCACTGCATATACTAGACATGCATCTAGAAAGCATCAAGATATCTGCTGGATGAATGTGATGAGCGCGTTCGAATCGAACATACCGGAACTTACACCGGTATGTAAAGTAACAATCAATGGATTCGCCGAGACATCAACAGCCTAGTGCAAGCACGAGTGCTAGACACGAGTTGCTCGGGGTACCCGGGAGTAAGTGTCGCGTAGAAAAAATGAGAAAGTAAATTCGGAATCAAAAAGGAAAAAGCTGACCAAATCTGCGACAAAATGGATTGAACACTTACATTTATGATATTTCAATGTTTATTGAGTTATATATCATCAATGATCATCACTCCCTTACCGAAATTGAAGAATTTACATACAGTGAAGCATGAAGCTTGTACATGTAGATTATAAAAACTTCATAAGTGGAATGATGTTACGTTATTTTTGACCGAACCTGCATTTTGTTAGTTTTGAGCTCGCCTGTAGACATTTCGTTTTGTAGTGGTACATCCAGCGACCTACTCTTAGTGTTGGCGGATCTTCGAACTAACACATTTAATTTCATGAATTTTAAAGTCTTTAGTTTCTGGCTGTACTGTGTGGTACCACATCGTTTCTTTACTTGTTATCCTTCCCTTTTCTTTCTAGTTAATTGTGGCAAACTTTAGATTTTGCGTTCTTTCTGGGTATTTCGTCAATATAAGTTCCGATTTTTAAACACTTTTCATTCAGACTCACTTACGCTTTAGAAATTTCCAAACTTGAGTACGGGCTCTTTTTCTAAATGTGCTCGCTGCTTTCGAGATTTTTATCTTACAATGAGACGTCCGTATCGTCCATTTTGAAACCCACGTTCTCGTGGAACAGTTGGTTCTGTTAACTATTCGGATTTTCTTCATTTGTTGAGTTTGATTGATGATTGTGGAGGTTAGTAATGATTTTTTAAATCGGATTAAAAACTTCGATTAGTTGCGACGGATCTTTACGTATATAATTCCTGTGGGACTGCACATGCGGAACGGAAGAAAATGAAAATCATCCTCCTTGGCCCAAACTACAACTAACAATAAGTATGCCAATTAAATTAATCGTTAAGGTTGCTACATATCGGTTTGTATAAGATGCAATAAGAACAATCTTATTCAATCTTATGCAAACCGACATGTCAACAATCTACGGCCGTTTTGAGTACCGTTAGGTTTACCGCCATGATACCGCTTGAATACCGTATTGGTTACCGGTTTAGTATCGCCCTGTTTACCGTTTGGAACTATCGTCCCTTTACTACGAGGACGCATCATTTGAGAGGGAGATAGATTTCCGCCAATGTATTAGTCGAATAACGAATATAAATATTTGTTCAAATTGAGGACTTATCACATAGCTGCTTCGTTTAAATTTTGATAATTTTACTATCTTGTCACTCAGTCTATACTAGGATTTTAACTCTTCTATTTTATTGGGAAATTGGCCACCCAAAAATCAGATACGTCAGCAGAGGAGTAACTTTGAGGATCGCGTTTGCAGGTTTGTGTTATCTTGCCATTTCTGTTATTTGCTTTCCTAGTTTTGGGAGAAAATGCGTGAAGCAGGTGGCAATACGAATTTCTAATCGCATATTCTCAGTTTTCGCACGTATTAGTTGTACTTTTGCAATCAAAATAACGTTACTTGAGAATCTTGTGTATTTGTGTAAAAAAAACAGCAATTAAAGCATAATGTTCAAAATTCACCTATAGTTTTCAAAATGCTGAGGAAATAAAGCAAAAAAATAAACAAACTTACAGTACAGAAGAGTATTACGGGATATCACTTTTTCTGCCACGTCTTGATTTTTTTAAATCAAATTCACTGTAGATTCTTACGGAACTGAAAATTTGCAGAGGAGGAGATGATCAAATCCGCCAATCTATAGAATCTATCAACGAAGAATAGTTAGGTGATATTACTTGCAGTAAGGAAACATTTTTTGGTGGGGTTAAGATGTGGAGGCGTAATTGTACTGATCAAAAGATACCTTTACCTATCTTAACACAATTTTTGTACAATAAACGGTTCCTATCTTCTTAACAATTACAATCATTATTATCTGACCAATAGGTGTAGGATTCAGACAAAGTCTGCTATTCTTCCTAAACCATTTAAATAATATATGACATATATATATATATATATATATATATATATACATATACATACATGTATATACACATATATACATCATACGAAAAAAATGCGACAAAGAAAAGAGAAGAAAGCAATAATATAAAAAAACAATGAAAAGGAAAACCACCAGAGAGCAATACATATGTGACTGCAACCGTCACTAACATATTCACAAATTAGTACTAATCAGCTAATCATCCAACTGAGACTGCAGTAGAAACTTGCGCAATTCCCGCTTAAACCCAAGCAATGGCATATTTCTGAGACATGGAGGTAATAAATTAATTATTCTTGTAATATTGAACGAGAAAGATCGCTCAAAAATTGCAATACTGTGAACAGGAGGAGTGAGTAAGTCACGTCTCCGAATATTAATACTATGAACATCAGTCCTATACCTAATCCTCCTTGCTAAATAAGCGGGTGTTCGATAAATTATTATCTTCTTATAAAATACTGCTGTATGCAAATGTCTTCTCCTCTTCATATCCAGCCACTCTGCCTCCCTCAGTTTGTAAGATATATGGCAGTATTTACGAATACCATAAGTAAAGCGCAGGCAAGCATTCTGCACTCTCTGAATCCTTCCAGAGTCAACGCTGTCAAGGCATGGGCCATATACAAAATCGCAATAATTAAATTTGGATAATATCAAGAGATCACATAAAAGCAATTTAGTATCGGTGTTCAATATATGTCTACTTGGGAACAGTAATTTAAGAATACGAAATGAACTGCGAACAAGCATCGAAACATGCGTTTTGAAACGAAGTTTGCTGTCCAGTGTTACGCCAAGAATCTTGTACTCGGTACAATAACTCAATTGTTGTATAATTTAATGCCAATTTATTTGTAATAAATAGTAATAAATGGAGTATTTCGACAATATTTCAAGTTTTAATATTTTATGTGTAGAATATTTTTAAAGCTAATCACCCGAAATAAACCATTCAATTTAATTTTGAAAATGAAAACTAAAAATGGACCCTGCATCCTTGTAGCTCTTTCTTACAACTCACTTTTTGTGTTTACGGCAGCTCTTGCAGATCATTTTCTCATCGCATGGTTATCATGTCCCGATTCAGATTAGTCAGTATTATTTTTGCAAATTACAACAATATGTTGTATTGTTGTATGTACGAAGTATTTTTCTGCGTGCGCCACTGGTTGAAGAGCAGAAAATCTTATGTCGGAATGCAAACTACGAAAACTTAAATGCAGACACGAGACAAATCAGTTATCTGAATAAATTCCAAAGTACGTGACCCGACTAAAATCGCAGAATATTCCATTTTCTCGCAGTATGCGCGCATAAATATATCTCCAAGCTGAGGCAAATCTATACTAGTACGTGAATTTTTGGGCTTATAATTTATAGTAGCTAGTTGTGTTGTTATCAATAAGAATTATCAAGTAGAGTAAATCTATCGCTGGAAACACATCGCCTAATAATAAATAATTTCTTCTTAGCATACTAAATTTTAGTAACAATTGTGTAAGTATCATTAAATAGAATTTTCAAGAGCGGTTGCAAAATTTAATACAAAGTGTTCTTACTTCAGTCTAATACTTATCTTTTAAGTGTACGTACATATTTCACTTTTTAACTCCTTACAGCATTGCCACTATTCAAACACCTTTAACAATTTTATTCGTAAATGAACAGTATTTATAATTTTAAGTTAACCTGTAGCAATAAATTTAGCTTAATTCATGTGAATTCAATGCTAGTATTTCTTCCATTTAGTGACTACTTCTGTCCCTGTTATCCTTGTGTCTCGTATTTTCTCGGCGACGGTCAGCGTTGAAGTGTGTGTCCCTGTCATCCCCATTTTTTCTACTTTTAGTTGATAAAATTTAGCTTACTACTATTACATCGTTTTCAAAATAGGTGTAAAGCTGTAAGCAGTTTGATAGTTGCTATGTTGTAGTCTCTTGTTACGTTTTAAAAACTATCTTTAACAATTTCCATATTTGCCTTAAAAGAACTCCTGTATAGTGTCACCTTTTATCTATTTCACATGCAGTAAATTCATAGATGATTGTAAACTTGATACTTTTTAAAGTTTCACACATAAGTTCCGCCCTATGAGAAATTATGACCACTTATCGGTTGTTTAGGTTTAGTCCAGGCCACTTTCGTTGCATCTTTTCTTGCGAGACTTTTAAGATCGCAATTCTCACACAAAGTTTTATATTTTACACAAGTCATTCCTATCGCTTTGATGTACCCAGTTCTTCCTGTATCAAACTTTATGTTTTTTAGTATTGTCGGTTGAACGATCTTGTAGTGCAGTGGAGTTGTTGAGAATTTGGTCAATTTTTGTTGTACGGTTATTGTGTAACTTTTGGTTAGAGCCTGGTTCTGCAAATTTTGCTATCTTATGAAAAGGGAGTTGAACCAATTGGTCAACATCGCGTATTACATAAGAAACCCTGCGGAATTATTTCCAGCTTTAGAAAAATATCACTAAAATACCATATGTCGAATAAGAAATATGTACAACTCTGAATTTTATGTACATATTTGTGAACCAACGCAGTTCTGACGTCATACCCTCGCTTAGCCAAACCCATTTGTTCATATGTTCTTTTTTAATATTTAATTAAGTGTGATTTTTTAAATTTTATTACAACCATTATTGTCTTCAGTTTTTAGGTTCTTCCACTGTAATAGTATTCCATGTTAAATTTTTGTTATTATTGATTTTCTTAATTTGTTAATGCAATCACTTCTAATGTTAATATTGATCTTCTATTTCTTCCAGAAAGATACACACTAATTATCCACCTTCAATATCGGCATTATTGTATTTAATTAAAATTTACTCCAATCCGGTTTAGTATATTTCCTTTGCTATCAACCTTAAAGATCAGACGAACACTCCAACAAAGATTTTAAATGCAAGGAGGTAGCACTCTCTTTGGCGGTAAATTAAACAGGAGGCGTTCTTTGCAGCGCTCCAGAACTAGCAACTATTAGACAAAATAATCACTCGTCCAGTCGTATAAACTACATACGTCCAAACAATTTTGAATGAGTCTTTAGCTTCCGTCCAAGTAACAGATAATTTATTTGACATAAATCAGTGAAACTTTCGGGTTATGACTATCATACAAATTTTCCCGTTTCGTACGAAATAATATGGAGACTTGTGTGACCATAAATATTGCGTGCGCTTACGCCAAAATTTCCTTCCGGACCTTCAGAACAATTTAACAGTTTTTTAATTTGACGTTTGGCGAGGTTTCCTTTATGCCACTACCTGTTATCGTAGTCATTAAGTTTTATTTATACGTAATTCCGTTTCTACACCTTTATAAAATCTCTTTTAAAATTGACCAAAATAAAGCATTAAGGATAAGGCCTATTAATCATATTTGATTCAAAATCCGAATACCTTTCCCTGTTGTTGAGCTTTTTGGTAATATTCCTTGTCATGTTTCCCAAGAAGAGGCACTGTTTTGAATATTGCAACATAATCATACATGTCTTGCTAGAACAGATTTTTAATCATCGCTTTAGTTGCTACTAATTTTGCGTAAGACTAGCAATTATCAATTTTCCACCCATTATACTAACAAAATGGTAGAACGACACATATATAAAACCAAAATATGTTAAATATGTTGCAATGATGTTTCAGGATTTATAAATAACAAAAATTTGTTGCATTTTTATGTTGCTCATAACATCAAATAGAACACAGTAAAAAGTCTACTCTTATGCGCCGATCACCGAATCCTTGAGTCTGTTGCTTTTCTAGTCTTCTCTTTTCTGGTCTTATCGAATTCTGTTGCGTTTTATAACTTTTATAGTATTCGCCCTTTTTCATTTCCCGTTAATTATTGTGTTAATGATTTCAGATATACCATATTAATTTATTTGAAAGTTCTTGATACCTATCTAACAGCAACTGCAGAAGACGCGAATACCTCTCTCGATTAAGAATAAGAATGTGGTTCAGAATTTCCACTACAAATCTTAAAGCTAAGAAGCAGGTAGATGACATGTATGATAGCAATAATACCCAATTGTACCTATAATATTAAATTGTACAATTAAATTTTGTCGACTACTTACGCTACTCTAAATTAACAGGTAAATGACATAATTTCTGCCATCTTGAAACTAAATCATTAAATCAAATCTTAAAGCTGAACGAATGTTTTCAGAACTATTCGCAATGAAAGCTCGATGTGAATTACTATGGGTTTAATCTTTGTGGCGTTTGATCGAAAATAACTTTCAATTTTCACGTCCCCAATGCAATATTTTATGAGCAAAAAGTGCTCTAAGAATAATACGTCTCATTCATCTGAAATATCGTTTGCTTGCATTAAAAGTATACAAAATGTACCTTTAGAGAAGTTTAAATGATTATTCGATATAGTTGTACGAAAGCCTTATTGCATATCTTTGATGGCGTCACTACGAAAAGTTGTTATCATACAAATTTTATTGAAATTCCTATTATTTGTTCCTGCGGGACTTCCGATAGAATATTAATTGCTGAGGAAATTTAAAGAGTAATAGAGAGAGAGAGGAACTGCAAGAGTAGCTGAGATTAATCACAAGAAGACTTGAATAGCAAATAATGAGTGATTAAAGTAAGAATATGACCAAACTGTCAATAATATAAACAGAGTCTGTATTTCAATAATATATATTTTTATCTAAATTTCAAACTGCTGAAAGTACTATTCTCTAAACAGATTTACTAGATGATTTCAGCCTATGGACAGCTAATAAATTACTTTTGTCGACCTGTCAAAGTTGTCTTTTGGTCTGGAAAAGAAATATTAACCGTTAGCACCAACAAGCACGGAATACAAATATATATCCTTATAAAAAACCTCCTTCAAACTTTTCTAACGTAGCTTTGCCGGAAATATCTACTAAAGATTCACGGCAAGCGAGATTAACTCCGTTATAAATCATTTATCAGCTAAAAGAACAAGTGTATTACAAATGTATTTGCAAAGGGTTACCGACTTCTTTTAAGTCCACAAAACCAATTTGCTAATTATAAATAAGAATAAAATTTGCAACCAGGTAGAATTAATTACTTTAGCTTTCAACCCAGTGCTAAAATGCCAAGTTATAATTTATAAGTGCTTCCATATCGATAAGAGTAAATAAATAATTGTAGTTTCAGCTGTGGGTATTAGCCGAAGCATCTTCGTAACTCGAGTAAAATTTTTTTCGTTGCAACGTTAGAAAACATATTTTGCGAGAGATAGCATTACAGTTCGCAAATAAAATTCGAAATTATTGATACAATCTAATCGCGAATTTCCTCATAACGGGATAAGCCGGGAAAATCGGCCAACTTTCTCTTAGGTAAAATCGATTTTAAACCCTCATTTCAGGATATTTTCCTAGATCTCATTTCCATGCGAATTTTACGGCTTACAACTATTGGGATGAAACGGTTTCGATCGCAAACGCATATTTGTGATGAGTCAGCTATTTATATACTTGTAGTTACATTTAACTATTGTTATTGAATGTAAGAAAAAATAGAACAAAGACACAATTTCTCTAATATGTACATAAAAGACTAAACTGTCGTCTTCACAACGTAATATTATATTACAGAGGACAAAGAACAGATGACTCATCATACCGCATATTTGCCCAGTTTATAAATGACTGAACGACAAAGTTAAAATAACATGAAATCCTTGGATCGGTTTCTGGTATTGATCGAATTGAATGTTAATGAATACAGCTCATTATTAAATTCGGTATCTAAAAACTTTCATGTCCCTTCGATCTTTTAGCAACATGATAAAACTGATGTAATTTTCGTTTGAAGTTGAGTTGAACAAGCTGTCATAAGGAAGCTCTTTTGAAAGACAGAAGCGATGAAAGGCGGATATTTCATCTTTGGAATTCCAATTACTGTGTGCTCACGTTAAAATATCTGTTAATGTGCGCAGAAGAAGGACAAAAAGGAAACGTCTGAATTCCTACTCAAATTGTAATATTTTTCATACTTACCGATTAATTAAAATTAAACGAAGCGGTATCTTGATGTTTTCTATTCACGAAAACAAGGCATTTGTTATGCTTGAGAATAGGACTTTAAAGGACAGACTTTTAAAGGCGCTACAAGACGAATACGTAAATACTTGAGAATATATATATATGTAACTCGTTTCATATTGTTATGAAAAACATAAAAATTTCCTTACCACACTTTTTGGAAATAATTCCACGTCTTCTTTTGAAATTACTTCCAAAAAGTATAGTAAGGATAATTTTTATTTATTTTAGACATTATTTTAAACACGGGCTCCTTAAACTGATATCCAAATATTTAATAGCTGGGATATTTGAACCGAACAATTAAAGTCGTGTATACCTTGTTAGGAGTTTAATAATATAAATTAGTGCCTTGAGTATGCGGCTAAATATTTGTGTAGAAACTTTGATATTTTTATCGTAAATGTAGGAGCATAGGCTTCACTCGCCAACCACACATACTGAGTGTTTTTCATTTATCGGCCTTTATGTGTACTTATCGTAAAAATATTCATATGATCCTAATATAATTACAGTTTACCTAATAGAATATACGAATATTTCTTCCAATATAAAGCCTGATTTCAACGATGGAATGAGATATGGAAAGCAGCTTCAGAATTAATAGGTCTGCTAAATTATAAACGACTGTATAGAAAAATCCATAATTAAAACATAAAGGCCCAAACTGTACAAGTAAATATTGAATATTTGAATAATCTAAACATAGTAATTATTCACATATTCAAAACATACGGTGCCCTTTTACGTAGAAGTATGTACAGTTTATTCAAATAATCGCTATATTTGCTAAAGATTCCCACTAGAAAAGTTTATAGAAGAGAAAGATTGAAAAGTAGGTAACCCGAACTTGCTCTTAACTACTTGACTACTTAGACTCATGTTTCCAAACTAATAATTAGTAGTGGGAAAGGTACTCAGTATAAGATCAAAAGCCCGTTTTACACTATCATATTAATTTGTACCAAACAACTGAATACTATTTTATAGTAAAATGTAAAACGCTTTACCAGTCTTTTGTACTATATTATTGTATGAATTTAGACTCCATCATTCGTCAGAGCTATTACATATGTATTATAAATTTGTACAAAAAATCTGTTTGATTTGTTGATTGTTGATTTTGTGCCATGCTATATCCTCGTTTCAAATTGTACATCAGTATCACCCAGTATTTCTCATAACCTCCAAAAAGATTAATTTTATGCTTATAATACTTTTAATAAAACAGCCAATAAAAACATTTGCTGACACAACCACAGTATAATGTATAAACCCACGTTTATTTTATACTGTAACAGGACTGGGCATAGCATAAGAAAATGAAGTTAGATTGGAATACGTGCAATGCAGACTAGTGAGCAGGCGCAAGTTGAAACATTTAGTATGAAAATAGGACAAGTTCTAATTTCATACAATGATTTTGTATAGAAGAATAGTACAGTGTTTTATATTGTACTATAAAATAGTATTCAATTTTTACGTACAATTTAATATGATAATGTAAAACGGACTTAAAAATAAGTTCATTAAACATCAAGAGCTGTGTGTTATCTGTCGTGGTTGCCCTTATAAACCGTACCACCACCTCATATTTTCCAAGTTAAACATTATTTGTTGAGTAAATAATATAATAAATATTTATGTTATTATTCTCCCTCTTCACATATTCCGCATTTTGAAAATGCTGATGTCCTATTTTACCAAGTTAACGTCTTCCGATCTTAGAACATTAGGAATATTTTACGAGCAGTATTAAGTAGACGCTATCAACTTCACTATCCTGGTAAGAGGAAAATATCGGATTGTCGTGTGAGACATGATCCGGCGAGTCCTGGAGACCGGTACGAATTGATGTTCTAGTTAGAAGCTGTCAGTAAATCCTGACAAAATAACTTTCACATGTAGAACAAACCTTAGACATTAAGAGCCAATGCCAATGGAGAAAAGGGTCAAATATCTTGAAGAGCAGTTGTTGATAACAAGATGATGGGCGGCACTTGGAATATAGCACCATGAAAACTACACGATTTTTATGGATCTGTAAAGAGGCAGTAGGAAGGACGCGGACACGCAGAAGCTAGGCTGTTTAGGAATAAGTAGGGCGCTATTTACAACACCTACAACGGCTATGGAGGTGCTACATGGGCTACCGCCCCTGCACGTGGAGGTCGAAAAACAGGCGAGGGTGGCAGCTTATAGAACAAATATCTTTGTAGGGAATGCCAAGAGAGATAACACTGTCTGGTGTATAGACGGATCTAAGACAGAAACGAGAACTGGAGTAGGAGTGGTAGTAATGGATATCGAGGGTTATCCGAGAACATTATTTTAACGTTTTGAAAATATAGCTGTTAACTCTCGATTTATTGTTTGATTCACATGCATTAGTCCCCAGGAAACAACAAAATACTGTTCCTACATATGGCTGTAATAGAAATCCATTAGTAGAAAGTGTATTTACAGAAATGGCAGAGATGCGTTTTCTCAAGCAACATTTTCCTATTTTCAAATGTTTCTTTGACTATCAGTTTCTATGTAAAGAATAAAAGCAATTATTACATGTACACCACAATTGAAGAAGAAAACAGAGGAAGAGATGCTAGACAGATGGAAGAGGAAAATATTGAGACCTATTTTTGTAGGAAAAAATACAAAGAAGGGCTGGATGAGAAGAACAAATGGAGAATTGAAAGCTCTATAGAAGGAACCAAGCATAAGTTCGTTTATCAGTCTTCAAAGGATATGGTGGTTGGGTCATATGTAGAGGATAGGCAGAGAGATAATGCTAAAAATAGCACTATATAGAAAACCACTTAATAAGAGAAAGAAAAGAAGACCATGAAAAAGATGGTACGAAAATGTGACAGAGGACCTTAGTAGTGTAAATGTACTGGATTGGAGAACAAAAGCACTGCATAGACAGGTGTGGAGGTCGATAATGCGAAGCTTTCTGGAGAAGCAATAAATAGCTTATTGTTAGTCATATTATGCTTTAATTAAGAATCATATGTTAAGCCATGAGAAAAATAATTAACATTATATTATAGAGTAAATATTATTGTTGTGGCCCTTGGCTTGAAAAGGAAACAGCTTCAAAATAAGTCCACTGCCACTGTTTGGAAGTTATTCTTACAAATATGAAGTTATTTCACCATTTATTTAAAAAGATCACTCGCTAGTTTAGACTAACAATAAGGTTACATAAATCTCTAAATCGATGAAAGTCGTCACACCAAAGTTGTGTTTAAAACTCGACGACATATTCTGCTTCAGTAGCCAAATCAATTGAAGAATCTAATAATAATATTTGCCTACATAGAGTAGTTATTCTATACGGTTGGTTTATTAAAATAAGAACTGATAGACTGATGTGGTTTATCAATTTGTCTTAACGACATTTCAAATAAATTTGCGTGGGAAGTATTAGATTGAAGACGTCATACTACACGAAACGTAACACTACGTGCAACTTCAAAATTTCAATTTGCTTTCAGTTACTAGACGGAAGGAACTTCACGTGAATAGTTGTTGTTTTGTGAAGTGTGGTATTAATTAGTTTGAGTTGTTAATACGAAAGTGAAAAGTTTGAATTTTCTAATTAGAAAGCGAAGCATTACGGTTTTCAAGAAAATCCCATTTATAAATACAACTCTTAACTTGTATTAATAAATGTATCTTATACACTTACTCATTCTTCTTATTAGGAGAATATTGTCGATATAAAATGTTTGTTTAGCTTTGTCTTATATTTCTTACTACTTACAAGATAAGTCGCAGTCGAAAGAACAATTTATTTTGCTTGTACGTTTACGTACGTTTCCGCTGCCTTCCAACAGAACGTATTATAATGATAATAATATTGTTGTGCTTTTTTACAATAAATATTTGAAACTTCTAGCATTTTACATAAAAATATAATTATCTTAATATGTAATAATACCGTTGTACAACATAGATACATCAAACGTAAAATGAAAGTCTACTGAAGGAATAAACGTATAGAGGAACATACTCAGGAATTTTAAAATAAAACTAAAAGGAGAGTCCTGTGAACGGGTCCTTCAATATAACCGCGGGCTGTGGCATTTCGTTTGTATGATAACGGTTCGTTACACCTGAATCGATAGTTAGAAAACAAACAGTAAAATGTTTGAAGTTCACTGTTTTTTTACTGCCAACAATATTTTACCACACGCTGCTGGTCAAAGTGACAATTTAGCACCTGTATTTCAAGAGCAATTTAAATTTCACGCGATCGGTATGTTCACGTCAGTGTAACTTTGCTTACTGATATACTTACGAAAATATTCGCATTATACATTTATGAAAATCTAAAATATCAGGTTATCAAATAGATTTTGACGTTGAATTGAAAAATTCTTTGCGTGTTCCTCACTTTGTATGGCAACTTAGTTCTACGAGGTACGTCCAGAAAGTAAGTTCCGTTTGGTAATAAAATTAAATTGTGTACAGATACAGAAAAATTATTTATTGCACAAAATTCTACAACTCTTAAACTACTTTTCCACATAACTGTCGAAATTTTGCAAGCATTTGTCATAGTGTGGCACAAGTTTTTGTATGCCTTCTTCATAGAAGTTTGCCGCCTGTGTCTTCAACCAGTTGAAAACATTTTCTTTCAGCTCTTCGTCATTGTTGAAGTGTTGACCGCCAAGGAAAGATTTGGGATGTAAGAACAGATGAAAGTCGCTAGGAGCGAGGTCAGGGCTGTACGGAGGATGATCAAACACGTCCCAGCCAAATCCCTGTAGGAGCTTTTCGTCACATTTGCAGTGTGTGGTCGTGCGTTGTCGTGAAGAAAAACAACACCTTTTGACAGCAATCCTCGGCGTTTATTCTGTATTGCGCGGCGCAATTTCCTAATTGTCTCGCAATAAACATCTTCTTTGACTGTTTGACCACGCGGTAAGAAATGAATGAGTAAGATGCCTTTCCAGTCCCAGAACACTGTGCACATCATTTTTCGAGGTGTCAAGATTTGTTTCGGCTTAGCCTTTGCTGGGGATGAACTGTGCCTCCATTCCATTGATTGCCGCTTACTTTCAGGGGTGTCGTAAGAAACCCAAGTTTCATCTTCTGTGACTATCTGTGTCAGAAATTCTTCGCCGCCTTCATCATAACGGGTCAAAAACTGAAGTGCACTACCCATCCGTTTTGTTTTGTGTTGCTCAGTAAGAATCTGTGGTACCCAACGTGAGCAAAGTTTACGAAATTTCAGTTTTTGCGCTAACAATTTCATGAATTAGTGATCGTGAAATTTGGGGAAATTCCATAGCGAGAGCACTAATTGTAAACTTGCGGTTTTCCTGGATCTTGTCATCAATCGCGTGAACCAGTTCTTCTGTAACCAAAGATGGACGCCCACTTCGTTCTTCATCGTGCACTTCACTACGTCCTTCATTGAACTGTCGGACCCATCTTCTCACCATTGAATCACTCATCGCATTTTGTCCGTAAACTTCGCAAATTTGCCGATAAATTTCAATTGGTTTCACTTTCCTAGCATTCAGAAAACGAATTACAGATCTGATTTCACAAGCGGTGGGATTTTCAATCAACACCGACATTGTAAACAAGCACAACAAAGCGTACGTGGCGGAACAGCGATCTCAAAATGGCGCACGTTTCTTCTCCTTGATACGGAGCGTCTACCGCGCATGTGCGGAACTGCGATCGCAGCGCTGCAGCGGAGTTAAATTGAAACGGAACTTACTTTCTGGACGTACCTCGTATACACAAATATTTGAAAGCATCTAAAGCAGAATATTGCAGGCAATTTTTTTATGCAAATATTTTATATATCATATACATTTTGATTTTCGTGATAGTTATATTGTAGTTTTTAAATGTAACAACCTATATATTTTTAGTTTTTTACATTACTCTTTATTAAACCCCTTAAAAGGCATCAGGGTGTAATGTTGTGAAGTTAATAGTCTTCGAGATACTCGAAATAAAGTTGGCTAGCGTAAGCAGAATGTTATGAACAAGTATTAAAACAAATGGGGGCTACCTAGTTCGCCCTTATTTTAGTCGCGTGTAACCATAGTGTGTGATTGTCAAACATTTGTAGAAGTAATTGTTAATGCAAAATGCTTTACTTATCAGTTAGATAAAAGAGTGGATGATGTATTATCATTAAGTAATATAAAGCGGAGGCAAAGACCGTTTATACTACTTGATGATAACACGCCATCCACTCTTTTATCAAACCATACCTTTCAGAAAAGGAACGGATTATCCTTATAATTATGGTTGGTTATAGATGGTACGAGAATCCACGAGGACTGGTGTGCTCTATACCGATATATCAAGTAATTAATACATACAAATGCTTAAGTATATAAAACAGAACTGAATACATGGAAGCAAAAGAAAATATCTTCAGAAATATTATTGGCATTAACCCTCATATGAAAAGGCGTTTCCACAAAGCGGGGAAAGAAGCCGGGTACATGAAAATTTACTGGGACTAGGAAATTCGGGCAATCAATTTGGTTATGGATAAGTTTATAAAGGAATTTCTCACTAAGCTATATCCGACGACGTTTAAGAGATTGTAAATTGTGCACATTAAGAAGTGCACCATAGTCGACATTTCGATAGGGATATTGATCAGAAGACTTGAAAGTCAGGAATTGTAAGAAACGTTTCTGAAATTGCTCAATGCGATTGTGAAGATAGTTTTAATAGGGATACCATAGTAGTGGGCCATACTGTACCTTGGATAGTACTAGAGCTAAATATAAGGTTTTGATCCGACTTAAGTTCTTAGTTGCACGAGTAACAAAACCTAGTGTTTTAGAGGCAAAACGAAACAATTATTCCATGAGAAATTTAAATGTTAAGCGATAATCCAAGGTTACACTGATACCATTAATACTAACTCTAGTAACTCTAGTAAATCTACTAATCAGAAGTGATCGGAGGAGATTTTGGGGGTACAAAACAAAACGCAGTATTTGTCTATATTAAAATGTAAATTATATACTGTACTGACGAGCCCTAATAAGGACGAAATCGGTCTATGGTTGCAGTCCCCAATAAACAAAGCATAATTCCCTCCGTTGATAATTATAGGTATATGCAATGTAGGCTGCAGTTCAGTCCTTGCTCAACTTTCTGTGAAAGTTGCCGAATAAATAAATCGCAGTGAGATTATTTATGTGAGAGTTATGTAGATTTTATTTGTCTACTTTTTCTTTGAAAGTCTCGTGTAACGCGTAACTCTCTCCAAGCTCTTGATACCATTTTTCTAAATGTTAACTACTGTTCACTCATTCTCATAAGTCAATAAAACGATAATCCGTGACACATTGGGTACAAAGCTAGAAGTAACACGTTAAGTGAACGGGGTACAGGATATAAATTTCTAAAAGGATTTAACAAATTTTTTGCGTGCCTAATTATTCGCTTATTGATATAGTATTTAATTTTAAATTGAAAACGAGTCAAAGGGAAATAAAATCTATACTGAAGTGGATGCTAAAATATCGGTGTAAATATCTCTCCCTCGGCGACTAGAGATAAAACATTTCAATTAAAAGTGAGCTTGTCAGATGTTAATTATGAGACCTTGTATACACAAGTGTATTACAACGGTTCGGATATTTCGAACATATTGAATTTTATTCGAATATTGAAAACCCTATCACGTACTGACCTGCGAACTATCGAAAGCCAAATATTTCAAGTAATGAAATGCCTTTCTCATACATTTCGATTTAGCAGTTATTTATTGCGAATAGCTGTGTACTTTGTAATGCACGTGATTTATCCATTTATATTTACTTTTATTACTTCAATAATTAATGTATCATGTTACAATGTTACTTATAATAAGTTTTAATTCATCATATCTTATATTCTACGATTTACATTTACTTTCTTTATTAAATATGTATATTCATTACCTAAATGGCAGATACACCTTCGGATTGGCTCTACCGCCCTTAGAGATCAATTAGAAAACAAGGTGGAGTTAATGCAAAGATAAGTATTTGTTTTCCGTATTAGATACCTGTTTTGATTTCGTTCGTGTACTAATGTATTAATAATTTAGGATTTGAATTTTAATAAAATAGAATTACCGCTTACGTTTGTCAACAGAGGCAAAAACAAATTTGCAAACACGTCGCTATAATACCCTTTCTTCGCTTAACCCCTATTCAAACAAGGTAAGCAAACACCCCGAAAGAAATTTCCAGGCAAACAAACTCAAAGAGAGTTGCCGGGATTTAATACCCTTAATAGGTCCATTGTAAGTTTAATAACTCATGTCGTTTGCTGAATCAATTTACGTCATTACGTTCTTCATATTAAAAGTCGTTATGTTAGATATTATATAAAATTTGCCACTACAAATTACATTGCACTCGTGAAAATCTGCATTAAAATTTCACATACATTTCCGTAAGTAAAAATTATGGGCACGCTATGCATAAAATAAATGAATTTGATTGAGGAGAACTGACTTTTACTTTGTGAAGATCCATAATAATAATGAATAAAACTTCACTACATTTAGCAAAAACATAACAATTATTGTAAATTCAATAGTCACTTATTCGGAAAGGGTGTTGATGATTGGCTCTTATAATTTTGGTAATTTCTTTTGCACTTTTCTTGGATGGCATTATTGTATAATTAACGTTATTAGTATATATTTAGTTGTCATCTTTGTGATAGAGTTCGTTTGATAGTATAGTCTCACGAAGCCACTGGGTTGACGAAACGATCGTTACAATTTTTTATTAAATATAGTGTGTATAAGTGTTTACGAATTTTATTCAATATTAATCAATTTGGTGTTATATTCAATTATCCTTTACACATTAATTAGACAAAAATTTGCCTATAAGCAACTACGGGTTTATTTCAATAAATCCTTTGTGTTCCTGTTTCAGAGGTAACGCCATAATTGATGTTGAAAGGAAGTTACATCCGTACCTTGAACGAAACAACCAACTCATTTAGTATTCATGCATCTACAAAGTTTTACGACATCCGGAAGTTCTCGTTGCAATTAATTGCCTTTGAAAATTTTCCGACGAAATTCAGGATGAAGTTACGTCTTGTTTCAAAAGAGAAACTACACGTAATTAAGTTTGTGCAAATGCTATCCTTTAATCAGAATATGCAGTTCAAAATTACTTCGCCTTTTACTAAAACATAATGAATATTATTTCATATTCTAGAAATAAAAACGTTCTTGCTGGTTAATGTCCGAGCAAATTTAATGCTTCATTCATTGTTCTGATAATAAAAAGTCAAGTACATCTACCTTGTCTTTTACAGTAGGGTATATGTGTGTATTTCTAAAAATATAAAAGCCTGCTCCAGGAAAGAAACAGATCAAATTAGTTTACAAATACCGTGAGATACTAATAATTTATCTCTAAATAGATTTAACGATAACTGTGGTCGAATGAAAATTGAAGCTTTCACTGACATAATTTAATTTATACTCAATCTAGGTTTATTTATTATCAACAAACCATATGTTGTGATATGGTTCGTTGATAATAAATAAACCTAGACTGAATATACAACACAAAAATACATTCAAATGGCGCAACGCCTTCTCACTTTCAAACAATTTACCTCAGCATCTATCATTGCGCAGAATTGGTATCAATTAATGCGAAACGCCTTCGCTGGCGGTTCATGCAAATGGGACGGTATTGACAGCAATAAAACGGTATTAAATTTCTGAGGCCTTGCGACGGTTTTCTTTCAGTTTTATTTCCCCAAATCTTCATGAATAAATATGAGAGACAATTTTACGACGCTTGGTCCTTAAATAAGAAAGTGAGCTTGTGCGGGGCGTTTCTTGACAACCCAATTCTAATATCAACCGATATTCAATTATTTTCTGAAATAAGCAGGGAAGCAATTTTTTCTCAGCGTAATTGGTTATTAGGCAGAGCATCTTGATCAAAAGAGCTCTCTTTCCTTTAACAAGATTAAAATATAATTAAAATTGTGTATCTTGTTTTAAATTAATTAATACTACAAAACGTATGAACTCCATTACATATTAATACTTTCAAGTCTTAGATATAGAAATGAAAGAAACTAAAAGAAGAGCTGGTTACATACAATACTGAAAGTGAGATGATATTAACAGAGTGCATTATTGCATTATTAGAAGTTACAAATAAAGCAAATATATAAATACATATATTAAACAAGAAACAATAGTAATAATAATAATCGTTTGTTCCCCAACAAGATCAAGCCCAATTACGGGACAATATGAAATAAACAAATTATTCATACACATGCAAATAAGTTAAGAAACAAAATCATATATAGTAAAAATTATATACAAGATAAAATAAAATCTAATAATGTGACATCCACAATAAATATGTCATCACAGTGGTCCTCATCGTTACGAGCCATATCATATGACGGCGTCTTGTACCTATGTATAATACATTTGTTTCAGACTGAATGTAAGGTAGTCGCGTGAAGAGAGCCGTGAAACGTGCAAACTAATGATACTAACTAGATTTAAACAAAAATCTGGAATTGTGCAATTTTCGTCTTGTGGACAGTGTTCTCTAACAGATCACTGTAGTGCAGATGTCAATTGGGATATACACCATCAACCTTGTAGCTTAAAACTTTCAGGAATCTTCTTCGGACTCGTTCTACAGGGCATTACTGAATGGAATAATAGGGGAACCAGACAATAGAGGCATATTCCAATTTACTAACGATGAATGCATAAAATAATGGTTTCGGTAAACCAATGTCGTTAAAGTGTTTGGTCGTTCTAATTAGAAATCTCAGAGTTTTGGAAGTGGATGAACATACATACATATATGGTCAATGTGTCCATTGAAAGATAGACTGAGATCAAAATAGACACCAACATCTTTAAATGTATTCGACCACTGTAGAAGGTGATCAACCATAAAGTAGCTGTGATAGGTAGGATAAATTCTCTTTGTGAATGACATAACAGCATATTTATTGAAGTTTTGATTGCAAACTAATACTTTTTGACCAAGTAAGTATTTTACGTATGCTTGCTTGAATGTTTTCCATATCATAATAATCTGCGTTTATTTTCAAGTCATCTGTGTAAGTCAATACACCACAAGTGAAAGATGTTAACAGATCATTAATAAAAGTAATAAATAGTAGTGGTCCCAGATTAGAGTCTTGTGGTACACCTGATATAGAATTGAATTTAAACGATTTGAAGCCATTGTAAATTACATAATTTTCTCGATGGTTCAGGTATGACTGTGCAAGTTCCGAACTCCAAACTTTTACAATTTCAATACTAATGTAAGCTGTGATCCCTAGTATCAAAGGCTTTGGCGACGTCAGTGTACATGGCATCCAATTGACCGTTATTATCGAGGACTTCGTATTGGTGCTTCACAAATGACGCCAAATTGGATGTCCTTTCATAAAGCCGTGTTGATAAGGAGAGATAAAGGAATTGATATTATTATAGATCACAAAATTGGATAGAATGGCGATAGGTCGATAATTAACGATTTGCGTGCTATAGCTTTTCTTAGAAACGGGGACAATTCTACCACGTTTTCATAAATCAGAAAAGGATGGTGGCTTAATTGACAGATTAGCCTTCCTATACTCACGTCAATATATGAAACATGTATACTATACTGTATAAGTCGGTCTCACAGACCGTATGCGTGAGTATAGGAAGGTTAATGATCTTTTGTGAAGGTATATCAAATATCTATCTAGCATCTTGTACAACAAAATTAGGAATTGAATTATCACCAGAAGTCAAAGTATAAGAGAATTTATTCATAATGCTGATAAGGGATTACAAACAAACTGGTAGTCGGGAAAATGAAGAAAGATAAGGAGACATGTTAGAATCACTACAGGTGCGCATATAACAATATGAGTCAGAGAAGACCCATGCATTAGCAATATCTTTAGGATAGGCAAGTGTTCGATTTTCGAAAAATAGTTTTCCAGGAGTTCTGGAAGTTCTTTACTTCATACGAAAATGTAACCATAGTTGCTTGGGATCTGACTTGATAATGATAGCGAAACGAAAGTGCGGTATGACGGACGTCCTCAGGTACAACAGGTCACTCATCACAACAATTCTGGAACTTGAATTAGCAAGTACCAAATATAGGAGACGATTATCACAATTGAGAACTTTATTGTATTGGTTTAAATTGAGAATACTGCAGAATGAGGTAAAACTGTTAACTTTAGAGCAATAATTAAAATTTTAGTTTCTGTAATAATACACATATATAATAATTGGCCATATTAAAGTCGCCTACAAGAAGTACTGATTTGTTGACATGAAGTAACAATCCAATCTGACGAAGATCATATCTCCCAGTTAATAGCATTTTCTCACCTTCTTACTGGAAGAACACTCACCCATGGATCTTCTTCGACTTCTGTCAATTCTCCGTAAATAAGGAATTCATTTATAATTATTGTATTCTTGGCTTATGCTGGTATTGGTAAGCAACATGAAATTTCTGTGCCCGATACCAATTCATACTTTTCATGCTTCGTGCTTTACGTCTTTAACAAAAGTATCCCGTTATTTTGGTGTTACTGTGAACAAGACACACACAGGTATATTTTAGATTGTTTTCTCTAACTGTAGTTCCAACAGACGCTGCTTTCACACAATTCATCGGTTAGCAGCGTCTTGAACTTCATCCCCTTACTTATTTACTTGCACATCGCAACATCTTGAATTACAGACATTTCACCTAAGGTGTGAAATGTCAGCTTCATTCACGTGTGCGGATGTATAATGGAACAGTTTCACATAATTGATTTAAGGCGTCGTGAATAATTCATAGCATGCCTTGTATCTTTTAGTGACAACTTAATTTTGACTGTAACACGCAAGATCATTTGCATGTAAGCAGTATTAGATATCAACGATGGAGAACAAACTACAGCGCCTAAATGAGAGAGATACGTATTTACACGCGAAAGCGAGGAAGCTTCGGGAGCTCGCGTCAGAACTAAAAGCGTTTCAAATGGCTGCATTATTGTTCGAAACTCTCATCTCAGTGTGATTTATAGAAAGATGAACATACACTGCAAACAGTTGTTTTCCTCCAAATATCTCAGTTCGATGCATTTTACATTAAAGATTTGGCATCTGTTACGTATCAGAAATGTTCTTAGTAGAGAAATTGTCTTATTGTTTGTTCTGGGAATACAAGTTTTCGTAAGAACATAATTTATTACAAAATGATGCAGAAATAATGTATTACCTAGCAAAATATTGTAAGTATTGTGGCTGCAAATTCTACAAGTTTATTTATGATATGCTTTACTGCATGCGTTTAAAGGGCACAACAACACGTCAGTTATGATCAAGTGCTTCTGTGACATCTGGGGCAGAGCGATATTAACATAATGGTTAGTTGAAGAAACTACAATTTGGAAGACAGATCCAGTTTCAGTTGGTTTTCAGAAGAAATAATCCCATTAATGTTCATTGGATTAGAACTCTCCAATACCGGTGCTTAGAGAATGCCTCAAGACAATTGAACAACTTATGTAACACGTTCGTAATTCAGACCTTCAAAATATTTTTTTAACATGACATAAGTTAATGAAATAGCCGAAACCATGCCTTTTCTTCACTTCTAGCACGATATGGAACTATATTGATATCATTTGATTATAAACGTGGAAAGTAAAGCTATCACAGCAATTAGAAAAAGTACCCCCACGCAATCAAATTGAACAGTTACAAAACCGAATATTTATTAACCCGAATCAGCCCAGAACTTTTCTTGGTGAATTTTTCGAAAATATTTTATGAATTATTTCTAGGGGATATAAGGATCATGAGTATACCTTTTGCCATATTACTTTTCTGTGCAATTTTTAATAAGCTTTCATATGAACAGGGAAAAGCTCAATGAAAAATAAATCGCTTCAACAGCTATGTACGTACACATAGTTTTGGACGAAAACAAACACATTTGAGAAAGAAAGATTGATTATCGTTATTTTTACACTACAACATAATAACTGCTATTGTAACCAGATGGTCACGCTTGTCAAAATGTAATTTCATTAATGTTAAATCTCTATTTTATCGTTGACAGCTTTAAGGCTGTAAAACTGCATGAGTTTTTTTGTTATTAGGAATTTTATGTTTAAGTTTGGTGAATGAAAACTTAAATTATTTTGATTTGCATGAAATGAAAGGATGCAACTATTCCATTTACAGTTTGGGATACATTGTTTGGACAAAACCTCTGGGATTATTAGCATATAGTAATTTTTCTATTCCTTTGGCAGTTTTTGGTGTAACAATTTCTAGTAAAGTTAAGTAGCCATGAATATCTCTAATCGTTTTTAATGTTGCTTGAAATTTCGTATAAACGCTAATTTTGGTGGCACTATGCTCCTTAATTTTGACCAAATTGGATTATTTCGTTGACTTAATTAGTCCTGAGCCTTTCTACCTTTCGGTGTGAAGCAGGAGGGGTTGAGTCTTGCATCTCTGCCTTCATTATTTCCTACCTCGTGTCAGTCTTCCCAACGTATTCCTCTTTTCTCGTATTCTTTCCTGATTCCGTCAATCCAACTGGACCTAGGTTTTCCTCTTGTATTTTTCGCGCACTCTCGTTTCGAGCGCTAGTTTAGTTAGTCTCTCACCCGTCATCACACGTGACCACCTAAGCTGTCCTTCTATGACTTTTTCGTTTATTTAATCTATTACCAGGTTTTGTCTAATTATTTGATTCCTTATTCTGTTCGTCCTTTTGTATTTTCAATATTTCTCAGAAACTTCATTTCCATGGTGTTTATTCTCACTTTTCCTCTCTGATGGTGTCCGTGTTTTACTGCTATATATAATTATTGGGCGTATAACTTTATTATAGTTATTATCTCTCTTTTCCCAAAAATGCTGTTTTCATTGTATTGAGGATGCCTCCCACTTTTCCCATTCTTTCAGTTATTCCGGTGTCCAATTTACCGTTTTCCTCTATAGCTGCTCCTAAGTATTTTAAGCGTTCTAATTGTTGGATTTGCTTCCCGTTCAATCATATTTCGTAGGTATTCTTTCTGTTGGAAATTATCACAATTTTTATTTTTTCGATATTAATCTTCATATTAATCTTCAATAATTCTTTTTCTAATACTTTAAGGTTATGCTGTAGATCTTCCTTGGTATCTGCCAACAGAGCTATATCATCTGCGGACATAAGTTTCTTTGCTTCTTTCACTGCTTCATCGAATATCGCTAAAACAGAAGCGGGCTCAGAACGCAGCCCTGTTTGGCCCCTTGCTTTGTAACGAATTCTTTCGAGTGTTCATTGTTTGTTCCTACTATATATTTGTTATCTTTGTACATATCCTTCATTACCCTTATTGTATTTTTGTCTACTCCTCTATTCATCAGCCCTTTCCAGATGTCTTCTCTTCGGACTCTGTCAAACGCCTTTTTCAAGTCAATGAAGGATATATGTATCTCCTGATTTTTATTGATTACCTTCTCGCTTACCGTGTCTTAATGTAAATATGAGGTGCTGTGTGCTTCTATTCTTCCTGAATCCACATTGAGTATCTTCAAGGGTTGGATCTATTTAGCTCCATTATTTTGGCAAATACTTTCCTCGGAACACTTGATATACTTGTGCCCCTATAGTTGGCGCAGATTTTTTGCCGCCTCTCTTATATATCGGTAAAGTGACGTCTGTCTTCCAGCCTTTAGAATTAATTCTGCCATTTTTGTGTTCCTCTTCTTCCCATGAAGTTTATCATTTCGGGGGTGATGTTTACACTTTTTTAATTCTTCTTCTGCTATAGGTTCTAGGTTTTTGATTTCATCTTCGTTTACTTGTGTTTTTTCCTAGTACTCTTGATCATCTGCATATGTCAATTCCTCACAGTACTCCCTCCATCGTTCCATTATTTCTTCTTTGTTTGTTATTATATTTCCGCTCTTTTCTTTTATATTTGACATTGTATATTCCTTATTTTGTCTGAGTTGTTCTAGTATGGCATTGAAAAGTTTTTGATTTTCTATGTAATTTATCGTTACTTTCTGTGTAAATTTCTCCCATGAGTTATCTTTTGCCCCTTTAATTGCCATGTTGGTTTCTTTTCTCTCTGTCAGAACATAGCTCGGATAGCGTAAAGTAATTTACTGAAAGCTTATTTCTCCATTAAGTTGAGGATTGACCCGTTCGGTGTTGTTAAATCGATTAACTACGAACCTTACAAATGACTTCCATACAATACAGTAAACATACTGGTCGAGTAAATCTACAGAATCACTTAGAGTGCAGTAGGGTTGGGACGTTACTGAATCCAACTGTTTTGGTGTAGGTTTTATACCAATGAGACAGTTCGCCTTTTTCATAAAAATTTTCTTGGGTCAACTGCGGCTTAAATTGCAGTTATCTTTTCAGGACGACAATGCTAATAAAGGTCGTGAATGAACTCAGAAGACACTTTCCTCAAGTCGTTATGCTCAAATCGAATCTGTGCACTCTAGTGCGTTCAAAATGCATAGAATATAGCTCAATGATATGCAGACACTTCTTTAGCTTGGACCGTAGCCTCCCTAAATTCAACAATTCGTTGGTCCTATAGTTCTACAACTGTGGAATAGAGATGTTTGAGTCGCTTGACTATAGATCTGGCTACGTCAATCAACAGTGCCGGTCATATAAATTTGCTAGTGGTAACTTTTTACCAAAGATTAATTCGCTAGTTCAAACTCTTTCGTAGTCTATAATTCAAAGTACAGATGGTCAATTGTTAGTCCCTAAGATGGTGAAGGAATTTCGATAGTTCTAAATCAAATTAAACTTTTGTACAAATTTGGTGCTTTAATTACTTAATTGGTTTCTTTCTTTTGTATTCTGGCTTTCCAAATAATTTCTTCACACGATCATCAATGCTTCGCACCACTGCCTCAGGTAACGTGGTCTTCCATATTATTGGAAATTTCTATCTCGGCTTCTATATATCCTAGCTATCATTTCAGGCCTTGTTTATCGATAGAATACTTCCTCCCACTCTCTTCTTGAGAAAATAAAGATGCTTAAACGCTATTCCATCACAGGCAAGTTTTGGTGCCGTCTCGTCTGAGGACACGTCTAAGATCAGATGGTTACTGAGCTTCCGTCTAGGTAAGGATCAGCTCTCCATATTTAAACCATATCCGAAGTTAAACCTTGTTGATTCCCCACGTACACTCTTCCTCGTCACACGTCCCCAAAGTAAGGGTAATGGAAATAAATTTAGCTGAGCTATCATACTACCAGGCTTATACCTTGCTTCGCCTCGTACGAAGCTGCAGATCATGGTTATCACAACCATTTTTTGAGTGGTTTTAGGTGGAAAGCCAGCCTAGTTTTAGAACGCTTCCCTTTTTAAAGGCAAATATAGAATCACTAAAAATCATTAGTAGTTTCAAGAACAGATCCGTTTCATTACAACAAGAAGGAAGTAATTTTAAGATGAAAAATTCTGCATCGATTTGGATACCTAATCAGTGTCTGAAGTACTGGTCACGACGAAATAACACCTTCCCAGAGCGCTAATAATACAATCCTATTACAATAAATTTGTTCCCAACATTAGGCAGTTAACGTTACAAAGAACACGAATTCTTTTTGATACGAACTGAATATGTAAGGTAGAAGACATTGTTGGAAGGCAATGATCTAGACGTGTTTCTCGACTCCCTCTCATTATCCTTTACGACTTCTCACATCCCCAAGAAAGACATCAAGTAATAAAAGATATATACCTATTTATGCAAGTAACGGGACGAAACGTAATTAGTTCTCCGTTTTAGAGGAAACCTGCAATGCAGACGACTACCTTAATTTAAAGTAAACGAAGAAGAAAGTATAAAAGAGAAAAGAAATAACGGTTTGCTTCTTTGTAATTCAGAAAGGTTCCCGTTCGTCGAGAATAGGGGTTGTTTGTTTTTTTCCGCTATTGTCCGCGGATTACTTGGCTTCGCATCGTCGCCAGAGTACGCTATACAGTGCTACCTTGCTTTCTTACAGTGCACTGCATTTAATATCGATTATTTTAATTAATTTCATATTTTGTCGTTTGTATATATTCATACAGCCAGTTGTGTGTATTGAAATATTATTTGTACATGCAGATGCTTTTCTGCATGGCATTGAACCCGCTTTTGGTATTATGATAACATGTCCGGAGATAACTTCGAATGCATTTGTGAAGCAAAATAAACGGGGAGCAACAGATCCTATCACCTCTATGACATTTTTACTGTTTTCTCATTCAGTCGCGTGGTGAAGCTTTGTTCTGTAGGGTCTGTTTTCTTACAATATTACCATTATAATTAACCATAATAATGTCTTGTAGCAGAACGACAATGTATTCAACTATAATTAATGTATAACAATGTTAAACATAAATAAACCATTGACGCGACGTGCATACCCAAAAGATAGATAATTTCTGATAATTTTAGATTTCTGATACATTTTGCGTTGAAGCAGATAGATGCTTGTTTGAAATCTTGTTACTTATCTGCAAACCAACTTGTACCATTATAAGTGCATAATTGATTTAACGGGTAGATTTCAGTCTGATTAATTTTCATTGAAACGTTGTTCGACTTATTTGTTGCTAGACGAGGTACATATTTATTTAAGAATACAATTTATAAACGTTTGTATATACGTTAAGCGTTGTCCCCTGATCAGGTACCCAACGATTATTTTCGTTTTACGGAAACATCTAATTAAACTCGCTTCGTCTGCCACGGAGCTACATTGCACTCAGTTCAGTTTGTGACAATGCATTAAGCTCTCAATTTCACAGTAATTGAAGTGCATTTCGTATTACAGAACACTCAAACGCTGGCGGAAAACCTTTATATGACAAGTCTGTATAGATACTAACGATAAGTTTACGTCCTTATTTCCTACACGTGCTCCTAAGGGAATAGTTAATAGAAACCGTATTGCTTAGCAGGAAACAAAGAGTTGTATCTTACAGACATGAGATTTCTTTAACTCGAGGGCATTTCATGTTGTAGTCCTAACAAATTAAATAATTATAGCGACGCAGTATCGGGGAGTACTTCAGCACTAATAGAGGATGTTTTAAATAATATCTTCTAAAAATAAGGAATGACAAGAAATCATAAACGTATGTGCTTGATCAAAAAATAAGAGACAATTACTATCCACCATTTATTGGTATTTTGAATGAGTATTGTTAATGAATACTTTTTGGCAGATGTATTTAAAAATTGCGTTTAACATTGGTGATTAGTGGTAAGGTAATTTTTAATGTGTGCCACATGTCCATAAGCGGGCATGATATGAAGCATGTTTCAATAAGAACTTTTAAATTGTAAATAGAACAGACGTTTTGGATGAGAGCTCGGAATATTTTAATTGAAATATGTTGTAAAGGCTCTACAATTTATGAATGAAAAAGAATATCCGATAAATGTTCACCACGACTACGTTGGTAGACATCGATTCTCTTGACAAAATTCACAATCACATTTGTGCATAATGGTGGCTTAATATCACAAATTGCACTCTCCATGTTGGCTTTGAGCTTTGCAATTGTCCTTATAAACTTCATCCTTCACGTTACGCTGGAAGAAATACTCTAACGGTGTTAGATCGCATGATCAAATTTGATTTTCAATAAATCGATTACTTCTTTAGCTGTGTGGCAAGTTTCCCCGTCCTCTTGGAACCACAAGTCGCCGACAACCATATCGTCCAAAATATGCAAAAGAAAATGGTTATCATGTCTCTGTAGCGCACTCCATTCAGCGTAATGGCACCATCAGGGTCATTTTCGAAAAAACATACGGTCCAATGACACCGCCAGCCCAAAAGCACACCAAACAGTGACATGAGATGAATGTAATTGTTGTTCAACAACTGCCCATGGATTTTCAGAAGTCCACATGCACCAATTGTGTTTGTTAAAATATTCATTCAAATGAAGATAAGTTTCGTCAGAAAAAATGATTTTGCCTGAAAATCCAACATCTTGTTCAATGATGAAATCAGCAAATTGTCGAGGTTGATCTTGATCTGGTGACTTCAATTCTTGCAGCAACTAGCCTTTATAATGCTTTCGAGCCAAATTTTTGTGCAATATACGCCATGTTGTGCTCACGGTCAAACCCAATTGTATAGAACGCCGCGAAATTCAAATCTTTGTATCTTCCTCAACGCTAGTACCTACGTTTTGTTGTTGCTATGTTGAGTACTGACCCAGTTGACTCAAATGTTTCCACTAAATTCTTAACCGCAGGCTTTGATGGACGATTACAACAACCGCAAATATGGTTTATACACATCGACCATTTTCATAATGGAGCGAAATTGAATTTATTTTATTAAATTACAGACTTTCTACTATAAACATAACCACGAACAACGTTAGGAGCACAGTTACGTATAGGTACATTTAAGGCCTAGCCATACACTTTTGCCTGCTAGTAGCTGCGTTGTGAATAGGTCCCAAGTTATTCAATTGGTAATATATACCAAATGGGAAAACCACCTAAGACTACAAATAAGGCAAAAGTTTCTTTACCAATCACTCTATTTTATATAGTACTTATAACTTATTTCTTTAAAAAAGGGTGTCCCAAGTGGGGACAAAAGTTTTGTACAATCGCCCTGGGAGCTAAAAGTTGCAGGAAGTTTAATAGAATATCAAAGGCTCAAGCTGGTAAGTGTTTTTTCTTGTTTTTAGTAAGTTGTCGGAAATTTTGGTATTTGTTTTGAACATTATTTCCCGAACTCTAGTACAAATGATAGTAGGTATCAAATAGTCTTAATACGTTTATTACCGGTAACAAAGCTGATATGTTGAAATTGCCCATATTAGCAGAGATACTGAGGTAACATTTGAAAAAGCATGACACTAGTATTCCATTTCATATTAAGGATATAAGGATAAAAGTTACTGTTCTCATTATGCAAGCTCATCTTAATCCAAAGACACTCGATTGCATTCCGCAAATTGCGCATGTTCAGGTTACCTCAGAACAAAATCACATAGGCTCCAAACTATCAAAATGTATTCTATTGATAGCACGCATGTATTAGTTTATAATTTAATTGAATTATTATAATTCTCTCTAACAAACGTAATCTAATTAGGTACCACCTCGTTTTCTATTCTTTTGGATCATATTACGACGTGAAAATAACCGTCACTCCTCTTAGATATCTAAAATGATGAATATTATAAGTTTGATTGAATACATTTATGTAACGTGATCAATCACAAAAGGTCGCTTTATGATGTGGAATCATATTTATTTGTTCAACTTTATATCTCTGTTTTTTTACTACATACATATATCTTAAGTGGGCAGACACTTTCATTCATATCTACTAGCGCGTCGCCCATTTCTTTGGAGCAAAACCACATCGCCTTTATGATTATCACCAAAGTTTCACGCAACAATTCTCTCGCCCCCGACTTGATTAAAAGTTACGTTGTTTTGTTATGCAGAAAGCAATTTTCACCAGCCTGAACTTTTTACACGATCAGCTTTATCCTTTTTAATTGAGATACATCGCAACGGTTGGGAGTGATTTGCATATAAAAAAATAATAAGGATAGTGTTTTAACAGCTTGAATTTACGAATTACTATGCTCGTTGGTTTTCCAACTTGATCTGTTAAAGTAATTTTCTTTTAAAGTTCTCTATGCAATTATTACAAGAACATTAAACTATTCCTGCACTTTAGGATAAATTGATGACGCTCTGTGAAAAGTGAGGATGAAAAATAAAAAATGAAAAAGTTGCAGTTAAAAAGCAATTAATAAGGTGATAAATCTTACGTTGATCGATAACTTCCATAAAACAGAAGTAATAATCTCTCTCAATGTTTCTTTAAAAGAACCGCAGATATTCACAGTTTCTTATGTATATACGAGGGATGTTTTTCTGAGCCTTTCCAGCAGGCTACGATATTTTTCAATAAGTATTGTTTGATATTGAATGTAACTTATATCCTTAATGACAATGACAGTTGATATGTATATTTGAATAGTTGTAATATGTAAGTTTAAAGTGATTTCTTCTTTAAAAATCATGGAATTGACAAGGATTGTTACTAACTCATTGTTTTTTACAATTTCAAACACGGCTTAAGCCGTAAATATATATTGCTGACAAGTCATACTCCTTGCCTACCCCAAACCAGTGGTATAATGAATTTCAATTGAGTCCACTTTCCTTAACTGACAGTTTTCGAGCATTTAGAGCAGGTATGGCCAACCTTCCGGCCCGCGGGCCACATGCGGCCCTCGAGTAAGGTTTGTCCGGCCCGCTACTGAATTCTTTCGTTGCATATTAGCACGGCCCGTCTAAACTTAATTCATAATGAATCATAAAGATACTACAAAAATGTATATTTTTCAAGAATACTCACAGCATAAAACTTCTACAAAGAAAGGTTGCCCATGCCTGCTTTAGAGGGAAAAGAACATTGATTTTATTTGGAACATGATTAAAGAAAACCGACGTGTTATTCTCTTCAACCCACTTTATAGATGGAAGGTACGTAGACTTTGTACTGGATGGATTTCTCGCAATTTGGCCCCTGTTCAGAAAGAAAACCGTATGAAATGTGGCAGATCTACATTAGACCGTTTTGAATTGTGTGTGAATTTTAATTTCATTCTTTGAAGATAATAGATTCTGCACAATGCATACATACATCTTCATTAATTTAATTTAAAGTATTTTTCTTGATATAAAAATATACTCGATTTTCGCTAATAGGATGCTCGTATTATATACTACCTATAATATACAAATATATACAAAACGTGCTATGGCACCTACTGCAATTTAAATTGCATACAACACTTGAAAATTCTTGAAAAATCGATTTGCTATGCAAATGCGGAGTCACTGTAAGCAACTAACACGCTCAGCGGAAAATTTTTGTAGTGCAATATGCATCTGATTTACAGTTAAAATTTGATACGAATTTGGATGAAAGCACCAAAATTTCGTCGAAAATCAATTCATATTGATTTCTGGAAAAAGATTTAGCTCTACATTGCAATGTGCCGATCCACAGATCGAGTATTAGCGTGTACGTATTGTATTCCAATAGAGTGTAATACAATATCCGTTCCGTTAAAACCTAATTAAAACCTATTGTTCCTATTACAATCAGTACATCATCCGTGATATGAAACTATGTTTCAGAACCATTGCAACCACAAATGATTCAACTAGATTATTTTTTATGTGAAGTAGTATTTGTGGGCTTAAATTCGAATAATCATTTTCGTTTTTCACCAAAGCGAATAGCAGATTTTGGACTGAACCTTTTTCCTTGCCACGTAATAACCGAATCCTAGATTAACAAGGGAGTCTAACCGAACAGTCGATTTAATTTTAGATAATACCTCGCTTTACATGAGGAGAAGCTCGTTTGCTTCGCCTTCACATAAAAGCTCTAGTAGGAAAAAGAAACGATGTTCGGAATCAATTTTTGCTCTTTCCGCTTTTATCTAAGTACCGAAAACCTGAAAGTTCGTAAAACTTCTCGCTCGTATCCGGATATAACGGGCAACATACGCGTTGTAGAAGTACATTAGGTTCGTTGTATTAAAGACGTAGTTGCTCGAAAAAATTTCAAGGTGGTTATAAAGGTTGATACATTTAACCTTACATTTGCTACACTTTCGATTTTGCGTTATTAACAAAACGGAGAAACTTACGTACAGCATGGATGGCAGATGAATAAAGATTAAATATATTTCGTTAACAACATAGGACATTTTAAACATGTTTCGTAAAATACACACGATCGTTTTCAATCGTTTTCAAATCTTAATTGAAAATTTTTAAAATGAATTGTAAATGCAGAACTATATGAAAACAGGTGTTCAAAGGTGCAGTAATGAAGAGAATAAATCAGGATTTGTGGTGACAAACACTTTTGCCCGAAACAAAAGGTTTGTGTTATATGTAACAGACAACTTTTAACTTTAATAAATAAATATTAATATTATACAATGTTACCATAAATTTTATCATCCTCCAGCAGAATTCATATAATCAATATCTTCAGCATGATTGGAAAAGTCCTGTTGGCTGGAAACATTCAACAATCTCCGGCCCGATATAAGCGGTCACCCCAGAGATTCTCGTCAGACTGAAGAATGCAGTGCGTTCGAAGAATATATTCTGGGATCAAATATTTAATTATTCACTTTACTGGATACTTACTAAAGCGAACGCAATATTTTGTCTTTATAATGAAAGCTTTCCGGTCGAAAATCTTCCTGAAAATATATGTGTAACTAAAGAAATTGTTTTACGATTCTCTGGAGACAAGTGGTGTAGAATTTATATCTGTCTCGTTTATAATACATTAGCTAACGTAGATTTACTTTCTTTGCAGAACGATCTCCTGCAGACTGCCGTAGAAGCATTGTTGCAACGTGAATTCGAAAGCAATCCTAGTACGTACTCCTGCCTGTAAGTATATTTGATAACTACTGGATTGTAACTCTGGAAGCCTCTCTAAGGCGTATATTTTCCTATTCGGCGGACTCTGTTTCATAAAGTAAACTCTTTATATCTACATTAAGAACAAAGGAAGTTGGTGTCACTTTTCTTTGTGTAACACTATCTTGTTAATGATGCTTTGGGAATGGCTCTTAATTCGTAGTAGATAGCTATATCACACATTTTTGATATCAACATTTCTATTTCTCGTCGAGGTAAAACGGAATTATCCAATATAACGTAATTAAACTATATGGATTATGAGTCCACCAAGTAAAAACATTTATGTATTTGCATTCAGCATCAAACTGCAGCAATGATATTCTGTTCCGGGGCACTACGAACAACAAATAAAAAGCGATTTACTTCCTAGATGAGTATCCGTTTATCTATGTATATAAATTTTAAAAATTGCTGTTCCGCCCTTACCCTTAATAATTACCTTTCCAAATAAAATCTGCTGAAATCGAATTACAAGATGGTATCTACTGTGTAAAATATATGTACATATACATGTATGTATGCAAATGCGTGTCTATAATCACAAACTGTACGTTTGTGGTTTGTTTCGCCGTTTATACTTTCGTACTTAAGCTGGTAACGATATAGAATTTGCTGTATGCTCATTCTTGCCACGTTTTTGGAATTCGTGAAATCCGAGCCAATTCAAATCTAATTGAAATTCCGTTTCCGTTCGTGTATTATTACATGCTGTTGCTTTTTGCGTATTTGACCCGTTCTTGTGATTATTCCATTTTCCACTTTCATTTCAAATTTTTAAATATAAATTTTAATCTTCGCACGTAAATAAATTGCGTATTTAATTAAATTCTCAAAAGCTGGAAATACTATATAATCGAAAATATGACCAACGCTAGGGGGTACATAAATTCAACATCACAATATACTCAAAAGGTATTACAGGAACTACGAAAAGACAAAGAAAACGGTCCAAAGCATGATTTAAGTATTGATGTCGTTCTCTCGAATAAATTAGCTACTTACTCGGGGATGTATAAAATTATACGTTTCCTAAAGTAGAAATTTTTGGGCAAAGCGTAAATACAAGAAAATCCAGTTCGCACGAAAGTAGCTTGGATTAACTTAACAAATTCGGATTGTTTGCGTGGGTAATATATTTAATAATAGAACTTTGTCGGTGAATTAATTTCGTCAACAGAACTTTGTGCTTTACCTTAATGTGACGGAAAACTTTACACAACAGTTACAGTACATATTCGTTCCCAACTTGTCATAAGAAATTTATATTAACGGTAAAAGGTAGAAGGCATTAAGTTATTTTCAAGTAGCGGTTTACATTAGGGCGACGACGTTGCATCCCAAGTAATTCTTTTATGATTGTTAAATTATAAGCATACTGGGAGGAAAGGGAGCAAATTTCTAAGAAAGTAACTATAATTTATTTCTTTCACCTTTCGACTGAATCCATTAAAGACCAATAGTAGTAATAGCAAGGATGGTTACAGAAACCTTCTCATTTTTAAGCACTAAAATTTAATTTAAATAAATAAAAATCTATGAAGAATTAAAATTGGAAATAGTCAATTACGTGTCTTGGACGACTTATTGCCATTGTCTTGCAAAAATTTTCATACGTACTTATATAATTTACCACCCGCGACATTCTACTTCTACCTCCGTCGCAATGTATTGGCGAAGTTTCATAGTGACAAGTTCTGGCTGTCTGTAGGGTGTGGTAGGAAATCCCATTGAGTTTTTCTAGTTTATGGCGAGGTTTGTGGGAGGAAATCTGGAAGGTGCTGGAGAAACGAAATATGCCATAGGATATAAATGAGAGAACATAGCTAGAACACAGAAGTACAGCACGCGCAAGTTTTTGACAAAGATAACGGGGAAGCGTTTTGAACCAGTAATGGACGAAATACCAAAAGCAATCAAGTCAGAAATCAGAGGAGTGGTAATTGAATATCAAAAATCAAAACCTGCAATACTTAAGGAGCTAATGTCTGCTGATGGGACGATTTGAAGAAGTACTACGAGGGATAAGCTGAAATTATTGAGAATAAAAACACGGTTAATAGTTTCTAGGATTTAATTTTAAAAATGCTCAAAGTGATTCCCTTCAGCAATGATATACTTGACCACCATTTCTTTCCACTGTTTAAAACCCCCAACTAATCTTCTTTCGAAATACCTTCAAAATTAGCTTGAACTGCGGTATCAATCTTTTCTTCAGACAGAAACCTTCCACCCCGCAAAGTTTGTTTAAGCCTAAAGAGTAACCAAAAGTCACACACTAATAAATCAGGTGAGTACGGCGGATGTTCTATTGCTTCTATATTTTTTCAGCCAAAAACTGGAAAGTTGAGGCTGCCTTATGGAACGAGCCATTGTCATGGTGGAGCATAATTCCCTTGTCTGGAACTCTATTGAACACTTCAGACAAACTTTTTCAGTGTATATTTTGTCCTTCTGGGTTAACTGCATTTATTAAGCCCGTACTTCTGAAAAATACCGCATGCTCAACCTTTTTCATAGCTCGCTTTGTGAATTCATAAACGACTCTCTTGACGGATAGGAAGATCGAAAAAGGGAATATAAGTTTTGTCATTTGTCACTATTTTGGGAAAAAATTGGTGCCCGCCATTATTTAATAAATTTAAATTTTCATGGCAAACTCTCACACGCTCTGATTTTGGGAAGTCAGAAAGGTGATGCGGCACAAAACGACTTACCACTTTTTTAAAAGCAGGTGATCGTGTGTGATTGTTTTAACAACTGAGGATCCAATCTTTAGTTGATGCTCTATTACCGCATAAGTAACTTTGTTGTCCTCTTCAATTGTTCTTTTAACCGCAGCACGTTTTTGTCGCTAACAATAGTAGGAGGACGTCCTGTTCCATCTTGATGCTGAACAGAATTCCTTTCGTATTCAAATTCATTATACAATCGGTAGCTTGTAGCCAAGGAATGAATTTAAACTCCCTCATAAGCGCTTAAACCTCTTTTAAAATCATAGTATATTACGATTCGAAAATGCTTCTAGTTAATTTCATTTTATTTTACTTTTAAAAAATAAGTAGCTAACGAACGTAACTTCTACAACTAAACGAACCAAACGTCGCATGACGGATAAAAAGTTGCTCTAAATAAATACTGTGATTGTTTTTTAAAATCTACCAGATTTTCTTATTCTGAGTAAACTCAGCTTATCACTCGTATTAAAATGCGAAATGAAGATAAACAAAAAGAAACAGATATAATGATGTGTAGGTGCGCAGAAAGCGAATATAAGCGTTGAGAATAGCAGGCTGCACTAATTAAAAAGAATTAAATGTTAGACTTCATTGATCATAAACCCAAGACATTTTAAGTTAGTGAATGAGTCGTTAGAGGTGAAGCTCATTTATGATTGGATGATGACGACATTCTCAGACGTTAATGGAGATGAACTAAAAGTTAGCCATAAAGAAGCTATGAGTTTCAGTACCTGGATGCAATGGGCACAGGAAAACAGAATCGAGTTACACAGTTTGATCATTCTAAGAATGTTACGCCAGCACGCAATGGAAGCAAAACAAGGGTGCATTCTCCGAATAAAGATATGGGAATTCTTCAATAAGTTCGTATTCGATTTTTTAATAATACATTTGGAAAGATTATCTTAAAAAGGTTTGGTATTGCTTAATTTCCCTTAAAAATATGTATAGTATTTGTTATAATGAACGTTTCCCCTTTTATTACACTGCTACAGTAATCCCAATTTTTCATTCATACGAATTGAACCAGTTTAGATTGATCTGGATTAGCGGTGCTTCACTCAATTTTAAGTAAAGAAGCAACGTCTAAACAGATTCATTCAAAATCACTAGGAATTGACTTGAATTTACATGAATTTTCATATTTATGTATGTTTTACCTACAACATTGCTTAAAATCTTAGATAACACTTTAGGGAGATCATAGGTAAAGGAGTTAATACATTTTATCGGATATAAATATAATTTGTAGTAATCAATAATTATGTGTTTCAGGAATTTAATAAATTGTAGGAGTAAATTAATTAAGTTTTGAAATTGTTACTTAAATATTTGGTAACATATTTGTTTAAAAACCAACTATTTATTAGTAGATTTATTTCACTTTGTCATTTATTATATATTATATGGATCTGATAATAGTATCGAATAAGTTTGATTATTTTCCGAAACGGAATTGCTCCTAGCTTTGCAATCATTGTTACTGGTAATCACTTTTCCCTTTTATCTGCTTTTGTTATTATAATATATTTATTGGATTTTAATCTTTTTCGCTTCACTCAATAATAAAACGACGATACATTGAAAATGTGAATCTAACCAGCGTAAATGTTGTTATCAGTTCCAGACCTTCTCGAATTAAATATACATTTTGAAATATGTTTATGCTTCTTATAACAAGGTAGAAAATTTTTCATTTTGAAATATGTTTATGAATATTTTATTCGAGATCTGGATCTGATAACAACAATAATTACGCTGGTTAGAGCCACATATTCCAATACCATTTTTATATTAAGAGCTTCAAAATGTCCTAAGCCAACAAATGTCAATGTTTTCGCCTTCTTTACGTACTTTGTTATTAACCAATAGGAATCAATACTAAATTATCTTTATATGTAATACATTGCTCAAACTCTTTCATTTAACAGTCTGTTCCGTTTGTAATTTTCTTACATAGTTTTTGTTTGCGCTGAGTGGCTAACGTTCACTAAATGAAGTAAACTCATATGACCTCAGTGGAATACATCGTCATTGTATTTCATCTAGTCCTGCAATAGTTGTTCAAGTCAAGACTAAATATTTAACTAATGTCACGATAGCAATGACGCCTTCATTAAATATTAAATCATCGATTTTTCTTCAAAGGCTCATCTACAGTAGACCACCTAAAAACTAGATAAAATTCAGTGCATGTTTTACTCTGCGAATAGATATATTTGCAGTCTATCAGATTTCTTCTCTTTCCGTTGTTTAAACTACGAAATTGATTGTAATATCTTACAGATACGTGCAGATGTGCAGAAAATTAAACGGTGAAAACTATTTACATTTCTGAACGACATCAAAACATTGTGGAGATAGAAATTTAATGCTAACATATTCACTAAATGGCCCAAATTGCCATTTACAATATGATTTCTTTACCGATAATATAACACAATGTAACATAAACTACCACAAAATTTAACCTTTGTCTTTGAAGTAGGCCCTAGCGAAGAAGAAATTCTAGCAACTAATAAGAAGAACCTAGAAAGAAAAACAAAAACAAGATATTACTACCTGTGTGGTAATTAGGTTCCACTTCGCGTAAACGATGTTATGATATGTGAATTCATAAATTTCTTATTTATATTTTAGTGGTTTCCAACAATTAATTGTTAATAAAATAATCTTTGATGAAATGACCTGCATACACTCTAATATCATTTATACTCCGTATTACTCTACAATTATAGCAACCACAAACCAACTTATCTTTGAAGCAACTCGGATTTGGTTATCTATTTAAGATCGCATTATTGAAACTAAATTATTTCCTAGAGAATTAAGTCGCAACGAACAACGGATACTTTAATTTCTGACAAGATGCCACTAGCACTTTTAAACCGTCTATTTAGTAATTGCATTTAAGCCCTTAGTTTGAGATGCATTTTGTGTTCTAATACTGTTGATGTAGCGTACTACGGTAATCTCCAAATTAACATATTCAGCACGTTTGTACTCAATCCTTCCCTTATCTAGTTGGTTCGAAAATTTCTATTTTCACTGTAAGCTCTACCTCGATAAACTTATTTTAAACGCAAACTTTCCCGAAATCCCAAAGACGGCGTACAACTTCCGGAAAACTTTCAGGACAAATACCTGCTGAGTTATATTTCTACGAGTAGGTTACCAGAAAAAGTAAATCGACGAAATTTAAAGCCCGCTTTAATACTAGCCATATTATGTAAGTTTCTTACTAATTCAAATAAAATAGTTAATTATGAGGTTGCGAAGTAGTACATACCTTTAGGAGCCATATTTACTAATGTTAACGAGTAATACCATCTTTCCTCCCTACTAACGGTGACAACTTCTTGAAGCTATTTAAATCGGTAAAGGACGGACGAGAACCACTTTATCTAAATTTATTCTAAATCATCGATATTTCTACGTTTCTTAATTCCTTCTAGTTGCTACTACAAACAGTGCTATTAGCATTACTTATACAAAGTACTTTTCGAATTAGTACAAATACGCAGCAAAAGTTGGTGTGCAAATTTATGAATTTAAACTAACTTTATATAAGAAAAGTGCATTGTTTCTTTAGTTAATTTTCCTCTATCCCATTCACTTATTTCAAACCTACTAGCTAAACCTTATTTAATTTACTGAACATATTTCCTCTTTATTTTGAAAGAACATGGATAATTCAGTGAGTGCCTCTGTGTAACAATTTTCATGCAGTTGTTTTAGGTAAACGCCAAAGAAAAATAATATTTTTTTAAATCTCGAATACAGAAGGGATATAAACAGAGAACTACATATAACGAACCATAAAAAAGAATCCAGCTTTTCTATTCAATAAACCATACAAACAATTCCTGGATTAGTTTGCCAGCGTGCCGCTTTCTCCGTACCTTTTTATTTAATCCATGGAAACCAAATTAATTTAACCCCTTTGAAATAAGGAGACTAGGAGTATTACGCAAATCGCTTTTAACAGGAACTGCTCCCGAACTTAAATCCGGTTAGATGACGGATGCTTTATGACGGACACGAAGTCATTAATTTAAGGCCATTCAAGCTAGTGAGATGAGCACTTTCTAAAGATAGACGATGAAAGTATTTTGCTTGCGGCTCTTAACTCTGAAAGAGTCTTTGTAAATATGGAGAAGCGCGATAACTCAGTATAAAACTATCTTTAAGGAACAGTTAATAACGAAAATGATAAATACAGACGTAAGGATATTATGTTTTCGTTTCATAAAGATGCAAACAATATTCATAAGACAGAAATGATTGGATCGCTACGGACTTACACATATTTGGATAAAGTGTAACATTTTATGGATTTATGTAGACAAATATGCTTTTATCATAATAAACGTAAATCGCTTTAGTTGACAATCTAGACTTGAAATCTAGCATCAGATTTAAAGTTCGATTTATCTCTTGGGAAGCATTTTCGAGGTTCAATAATTCTTACAATATGTAACTTTTATCTATAATAGAACAGTCGCAAATGCTTTCCGTAGATACAATAAGGACAATATCAATTTCGAATCCTTGTATGAAAACTAAAAAAATACTGATACTGTTAGATAGTAGTGTAATCATGTAATAGTTTTACAAATGGAAGTTTAAAGAAATTGAGGAAGACATTTTGCTAGTTTGTGTATTTGTTTGGTCAAATAAGAAGGTAATCAAGATACCAGTTGAAGGATAAAACAAGTCGTAACAATAGTAGGATATATTCGCCTAATATACATATTCTGTATCTTCAGATATCTGTCCATGACAACCAGAAATTTATTTAACAGAAATCCACGTATGTACATAGGTTATACTTGGAACTAACTTTACTCTACTTATTAAGAGCGCTATTAATTACAGGTTTCTAAACTGCAATGGGGTCAACGATGAGATTTTAAGTGATCAGATATTTTCAAGGAATATCCTATCTCATGAGCTGATTCGAACTTTCTATAACTAGGGCGGATAACTGGACAAACACTGTCTATAGACACTCAATTTCTTCGACATGTTTTGTATAATACTCAATAGTTACTTATTTTTATGGTCAAGATGGAAGAGCTGCCCATGGTATCTGCAGTACCTAAAGGTACTTGTTCGTGAACCTTCGGTAATTCTCCGTGGATGTTAATTTCTAATATTTAAGATTTGTCTCTAGGGGTGTGCATCATAGATTTCATTGGAACCTGACAGATTTGTAGTCCACTGAGGGTGGAAAATGGAACCGTTAATTTTTGGGAACTGTTACATTTGAATACTGCAAACTACCACCGAAATTCAAGAACTTAGGTCAAAGAAAAGAACACGTATATGGAATTATCCCTTTTTATAAACTTATACAGATATAAAATTCACCCCTCTCGACAGTTAGCGCTTGAAATTGGAAACTATGACAGATATTCTCAAAGAAATAGTATTCGATTAAGTGTACTCTTTATTTATTATAAAAATTTATTGGAATAGATTTAAAATAGGGCTTGAGTTACATGTGCAAGTTTCCGAAATACAAGACGTCGCATTAAATAAACCTTGCATCCTAACGATGTAAGGCTATAGGACGTCTAAGGTGTGCAAAATAATATATTTGGGCGTTAAATCTACCCTAGAATAGTTTTTTATTGTATGTTTCTTAATGCGTTTTATTGTTTTGAGGCAGCTTCAACGATATGTAATTTTGTTCCTTTTAATGCAGATTTGACTTTGGACAACAGGCGAATAAGGCGAATGATATAATACTTGGATGTTTTACTTTGGTAGAAACGTCTTGACAGACTATGCGTTTTGAACCGTTGCGTTGTTTTAATGAAGAACCCATGACTTTGTTTTGCACAATTCCGGCCCTTCTTTCTGATTTTTTACGGAGTTGTGGAAGAACCTTAAGGAAGTAATGCCAATTAACAGTTTGACTTTCAGAAACTCCGTGAAGGTACACAATTAATTCCATGAATATCGATAAAAGAACAACAATCATTGCTGTGAATTTTGATCTGCTCATTCGAGCTTTTTAGCTATTGGTAAAAATGGGCTTTTTCAATTCATGGGTTGACGCTTAGTTTCTGGATTATAAGTGAAAAACCAAGATTCATAACTTGTTACGATTCTTCCCAAGAAGTTTGGGTCATCTTCAATGGCATTTCGATTGTCAGTACAAAGATTTTCACGAGTTTCTTTTTGTTTGTTTGTGAGAATTCTCGGCACCATTTTCACACACACTTTTGGCATGTCAACATTCTCATGTAAAACTTGCCTTACGCATTCTTTGACAATTCTTTGACTTTTCTCATTATTTATATCCGTTTTGACGTCGAAAAGCCTCTTTGGTCATCTTCGTCATCTTCAACGCCGTCTTGACCATCTTGGAAACGCTTAAACCATCGAAAAACCCACTGTAGGTGATAAACATTTATTTCCATACACTTCTTTTAATAAAAGATAAGTTTCAGTAGCTGTTGTTCATGTTTCACATAACATTTCACCGTAGTTCATTGCTCTACAAAAACACCAGATCTTATACAAACGAAGCCCACGGCCAGACTAATATGTCACGGGAGGGGAGGCAGTTGAAAGAGGAGGCTTTGCGCTACACAGCTGTTGATCAGACGTCTTTGGCGCATGCGTAGTTTGTCTATTGTAGCATCAGTCTCGTTCTTTTGTGGCCATACCTCGTACATTGGGGTGCTACCTATAATTTTGTATTTTTGTGTCTTAGATTTCAAAGTGGAGCGTTTAACGTATATTTTATATTTACTTCTGTAACTGAAATTTCTCATATAATAAGGATTTTAGTGACACTTTTCATTTTTTAAAATAAATTTAAGGATTTTAGAACTTTTAAAACTTTAAGCAAAGGCAAAACCAATTCTCCATCTGCTGATATTTTAGGTTGGTAGTATTATGGATGGTATAGACTGTACAGCTTATTGAACGTTCTACATTCCCTTGTACGCTAAGGTATATTCTGAGTATAATATACTGCATGAATAAAAATCGTTGCTCATATTTTTTAGCAATTTTCCGCACAACCCTTTAAAAAGTTGAGAAAGCGGTGCAAATAATTGTGGTCAAACCAAAAATGATGAATTTTACATGTTTGCATAATTTCTAAAGGAAAATACTTTCATATATATGTATGTATATTTACCATTTACCAACTCTATTTTCTTCCAATAAATGTAGAACCCAAGCCTTATAGCTTTTGTAGTTTTAGCGCATGTTTTTTAATATGTACCTTCCAGTTAACTTGCTGATCTAACACGTCAGGTTATATTTCAAATCTATCAAATGTAATACCTTCGACTGGGCGACTCAGCATAAATTTTATATTCAGCAGATTGACGCGTCTTACCATAGTTCAATATTAAGTTACGAGTGGTTCCCGAATAAAAGGCGAAAATATATCGACAGGCACAATCTCCGCATGTTAAAAATGAACACCTTAAAGAGCATCTGAAAATACTAATGCAGATCACGTCATTCATTACAACGAAAAATTGTTCGAAAGGGGGTCTAATTTAGTTTGGAGGTGTATAAAAGCGTTAATGCTGTAAGACGCAAAAGATCCACCAGAAATATAAGAAGGAATAGCGGAATGAAAAATAATATACTCCTATAAAAACATTATGGCAATTTTTTTTACTATTTATGTACATCACTTTAATTTTGAACTTGTAACGCAAATCATGCCCAAAAGATGAGCCAATGTATTACTAACTAATAACAATAATAATAACAATAAAAATAATAAGATTAATGTTATTACGAAGGATGTTTCCAAAGTTTCTTTGGCAAATCTTTTAATCTGGACAGTGCACCAATGATCAGATGCAGTATACATACATAATAATGTTGTATATTAAGTATTGTACGTTTGAGCAAGTAATCCATAAAAATAATCCCCTCGCAATTTCAGAATACAGTAAGCATTACTTTTCAAACCGCCGCCGGAACTGCACGTGCTTTAAGCGGACGTCCTTTTTCTGATTCGTGCCTTTCCTTCGACTGGTTTTTGATGAAAGGATTGAAGTAAAGTATCCACAGTTTATCGGTAGTTATTATCTGTTGCCAACATTGGTTGTCACAGCGTGCTAGGAGCTCTTGAAGTTGGCGGTATGTGTTGGCCAGTTGCGTTTCTTTTTCGGTCCCAACAGCCCAGGCCGAAATCTAGTTCACGCCCAAACATTCTTGTAAATCTCATGAACTTATCGTGTATCTATTCCTACACTAACACTAATTTCATGAATACTTATTTGCCTATCATTGCGCGGATCGTCCTCTAGTAATATTCTGCCAACTGTGAAGCGATCAACCAACCGACTGTGTACTTTTAGATTCTGGAGACTCAGAGACTAAGATACACATTGCAGACGTTAAACGATTTCCGAAGGTTTCACGCGTTCTTTAGATTAGAAAAAAATGATAGCTCTCTGCGATTTGGTAGCGCCTTTCGTGACTGCAAAATTAGTACTACGGAAATACATCTGAATCAGTGAAGTAGCCGAATATTGCATTGAATATAAACAACATTGGACGGAATGGATGCGTAAATGTGTAAAGACTTGTCTCTGACCAATAACGTCAAGTATAAAATTGACACAATCGAATTAGAGCCAAATTCCTAAAACAGTGCAAAAATCTCTCGTAGTTCATCTAACATGGTATTAGTATTGTGAATGTCTTAAGAAACAGCCACAACAAAGTCAAGAATGTGGTACTACATACTAGTTACTTCATAAGAAAGACACTAAAACTATACGTACATAATACTAGACATAGACATAGGCAGTAAAACCAAGGAACAACTTTACATGAAAAATTCTTGGTACAAGCTGCAGCTTTTTAGAAGGTAATCTTCTTCTTATATTTAGCAATACTAGAAACGTGTTCGATATAGTCCGATAATTTACTATACAGTTTTATTGCATGACATTTTGGGAGTCTTTTCATGTAATGCAGTTCGTTAATGTGGAATGCATAACTTATCCGCCCCTCTGATACTGACGGATACACTGATAAATTCGATTTCTACAAAATATTTTGGTAATCTGACGTGGCAAAACTCCGAGCTCGAACAAATATATGGATGGAAGAGGCAGAATACCCAATCATGCAAAATACATAGATGAAACTATAAAGGTTTTAGTTTAAAGAATACTTATTTGTTTACGTCCTTTTAATAAACTGCATTTCAACATTATTCATTCTAACTTGTAATATTGAAACTTAAATAATGTAGATTTTGTTGTGAAGTATGTATACCTACGTATATAAGTGCATTTTCGAATATTTTGGCGCAAAGTTTCATCTCGATTGTTTCCCTCCAGCTCATTGTTTTTGCCACTGACAGAAAGCTATTAAATTTCTAATCATGCATCTCATGTCAGAGTTTGTCCAAATTAACCGTCAGTGCTCTGCCTTAATTGATCAAAGCAACATTTGCAATTTCATCAATCAACTGTTTCGAAAAAGAAAACATCCAATAACGTATTCAGTTCATTTAATATTCGCAATCCCTCCATTCATTTAAACTGATGAAGGTATTGAAGAAACATTATTATATACGTATGTATATGTATATATACATAATGTATAGTACTTTATTATATAATTATCGCAAAATATGTTCTTACAATGTGAAGATTCTCCAAGTATGTAATACTGAATAATAAAATTGACCACATTTACCGTTTGATGCACTCCAATTTCTGTTCTATATATGCCATTTTGTTTTAATTAAATTTTGCGGTACCACGATACAACAGACTGTATTAAACCATTCCATATCAAATTTAAAAGAGAGGGCACTAATTTAATTAGTTACTGCGAATCACAGAATATCATTTATGTGGAACTGCCGTAATTAAAATGTCAAAATTCAACCCGATAAATTTATGCAGCTACGTAAATTATATTTAACTCCTAAAATTGGGAACGAATGTAATTATATACACATTGATAATTAGAATAGGATAATATGATAATTTATGCACAATATGGTATGTATCTGTCTGAGAAAAATTCTGTCATGTTATTGTATTTGATGACTTCTTAAATAATATTTTAAAATAAAACAATGCAGCAAATACAGGATGATCCAAATTTAAGAATTGGGACTTGAATTCCGCCCCGTTTATGTTTTGTGAACGTTTTAAATATGCGCTTTCACAGTTGACATTAAGGGCAAGCCAGCTAGAACAGGCTCAGAATTTGACACCTCGAGTTCTGCGCATAACAATGTAGGCAGAGTTTTTCTTCAAAGACTGGCAGCCTTTGCCAAAAGGCTGAAAATTTGAAGCTGAAGAAAAACTAAAATGTGGGCGATGACGCTCCCTGAAAATTTGGGGCTTAATCTAAGTCGCCGAGAATAAAGTGTAAGGAGCTTAGTGAGCGGAAGAAAGACTTCTTCTTGCCGGGACGAGTCCTTCTTCCGCTCACATAACCTTTACGTTTAAGAATTCGGAATTAGTTATAGATTAGGGCCGAAGTAGTGTAAACGCAAACGTTACCAAACAACCCATTTCAAATCTGCAATATACCCTCCAGCAACGCATGAGTGCCATCAAAACTTATTATTAAAATAGGCGATTAATTGGTATTACAAAGAAAGAAAACTTCGACCACTTTTTAGACTCAGTAGTTTGCTAGTAGTACAAAAGTTTGAAACCAGTGATATACTGATTAACAAAACAAGAATCCAGTATCAATTCAGAAGTCAATAGTAAACTATTTTCGAGCGCCAAAATCCTAATAAAATAAAATCTGATGACCCCTTATATAACGATCTATTTAAATTAGGGATATTAATGGCCAGCTATCAAGTAATTGTGTAAAAGCTTACTAAGTAAACACAATGTGCAAGTGCCAATCAATAGTGAGGAGAATTAAGCTTTGTCAATCACAGACCGCAACTGCAGACTAATTAGTTTCATCCTTCTTGGGACTCGTCAGTACAGTATATTGGCCTGCAATTGACAAACCAAAACAGAAAAGTGGATTAAGGAGTACTGAAATGAGATTCCTGAGCATATAGTAGTATAGTAGAACAGAAACCGAGGAGAGATAAAACAAGAAATTAGGTCATCACAGAAAAACTAGAAATAGACCCTACCGAGACAACTGTAGGACAAAGACAGTTAACATGGCTCGGATTTGTAATAAGAAGATTTGAAAATAACCAAGTAAAACAGATACTTGAGGCGAGAGAAATTAGAAAAAACGGGATGACGAACAAAAATGTGGATAGAAGAAGTGAATGCAGCAGCAAAAAAGAGACACAAAATGGGAAAATGTAGGATCACTAGCAAATGACAGAAAGAAGTGAAAATAAATGTGGAAGACTCAACTTGAAACATAAAACACCGTTATAAAATATAAATAGGTTGTGAATTTGAAATTTGTCTTTTATCGACCTAAGAGGTGATGGAGGTAATCCGAAAGATATATATTTAAATAGGTCACGAATTATATATGCATACATCTAATCAATAGTAGTACTTATCCATATGTTCATGCTCATTATCTAACGTTAAAATTAAAATTGATACCAATATTACAGATCATCAGATAACACGATAGAATGTATCCGGGACATACCAATGCGTACAAAATCAATGAATCCAATCGTATAGGAAACCTCGCTAATGCATTTAACTGAAGAATAAAGCAGATGAAAGCGATAGTTACAACTCGCAATAAAGTTTCCGATCTAACCAACACTCTATAGACAAAGCAGTGTGTTCCTACATTCAACATTATATCAGCAATAGGTTTTTTATTATTTACTTTACTACATATTTGCTCTTTTACGTTTCGTTCGAATCAGACCTGAAACGAATGCTAATAAAAGTTGTAAGAGATAATTAAAGGGACAGTAAAACCATTTCCGCAAAACAATTTCCCGTACGCGTTTCCTTAGTTATGCTTGTGTGGGTGTGACTCTCAACACCAATGTCCTCCTGTTCGTCAAAATCAATTATTGGGTACAGTTAATATCGAAATTCTACGGAAAGCAATATTGGAACTGAAGTTTTGCTGATTAAGGAACAATCAGCAAGACAATACAATTACATACTAGTGTTGCCAACAGCAATTCTGGGGAAACACCAAACTGTTATTATTATTGATTGATCCACATGGAGGCACAATAACGTCTTAATTTAATCTCTATCGCATGTAGTCATTACAAATCGTCCTGAAGCAATTGAATGTGAATTCGATATATGTTTAACTACTACTAGTGATTATATTATTTATAATGAGTCTAAGTAAATTACATGAAACTAACAATCGGGGATATTAATTGTGTCTTTGTTTTTAATTATTGTGAATGCGAAATCCTATATTAAATAAAAACACAATTATATATAGTATGTGATGCAGTTTCATATTTCTTGGTAAACTTTTTAGAACTGAATTACATAATAATAACAATAAATGTGTTATACCGTTATATGTATTCTTGAGACCAGAACTGAAAATGAATCATTACTAATCTTACAACATCGTAAAAAGTAGGAATAAAAATGAAAAGATCTTCCAAGAAATATGTGACTTGAAATATGTCAATTAAAAAAAATTGGGCGCGTTTTTACTAGGCTGCCCTTGTCGTAGCTACAAAACTATACCTGATATCAAAAAGTGGATTTTACAGTAAAGATCAGTGCGTCTGTAGGTTTTTGACACAGATCAGCAGCATATGCAACTCAAATTAATTTCATTCCATTTTATTGCATATTTTACTCGAGCACTGTTTGTGTTCCAAGTTTGTCAATTTTAATGAATGTGAACGTAAGAATACGTCCTGTAGCAATTACACTTGTGCATTGCATAATCTTATGTTATATTACATATTGTCCTGTGATAACACAGGCCTGCAAATCAGAAACTGCTTTTCCCTCCTCGGATTTGATTGCTGATGATCGGGGTTTGGGATCTCGTAATGTCGAATTTGGTATCCGCTTGTTTCTATCACATTAGGATTTTTCACAATGTAATCATGTCAAACTCACACAAAAATTGAGGCACTCAAGTGAAAAACAAGTTGTAATCAAAGAAAGTGAGAAAGTAGTTGATATTGTTATTTACCTCGATTCGATACGAGTAATTTTTTTTTTTTTAATATTACAGAAGCTGATGGAATTTTTCCCTTTTTTCTTCAAAGCTTCTGTTAAGCGATTTTCTTTTGCGAGGCTGGTTTGGATCACTACGTTTCAGCATCTATCAGTAGTCGGTTACTTCATTATTAAAGTAATGACGGTCGGGTAAATAGAAATATTACCTCTTAGATACACTCATTAACTTTTTGATACTTTAATGAGGTGCAGCTGTACGTGAATTTAAACCAATCTAGCCATAATTACTCAATGATTTTAATGAGATGTTAATTTTATTAATCCCGTTACTAATCATTGGTCCCTTGCAATATAACAGCCTTCAAACTCATTTCCTATAGAAGAAATTGTAAAATAATATTGCTCCAATATTTGACGTGGTGGAATTTGTTCACTATTTCTCCCGTAATCAGCACACAAAAATCTATAAGAAGGGATTCTCTAACTTTAAAAAGGTAATTCTTTGTAGACCTGTAATTAATAAATAAGCGAAGCCGGCGCCTCCACCATTTATTTTAAGACACAACCGAAAGTGATTTTGAATTCAAATTAATTTATTGTGCACCTTATTCACATTTATTCCCTAAAAATAATAATAGTGTAATAATAGTAATTACTTATTCTAAACACAGAGTTCGAACATCTTGGAAATAACTGCAGGATATCTACATTAAGCTTAATAATTGCAAGTAGATTTGGGAAATAAATTAACCGACGATAATGCTTGCTAAAAATGAAAGAAAACCATTATACTTAAGAGGGTTAAGGAAAACTTAGATTGATAAACATATATTTTCCTGGCCTATGAATACTTATTTCCTACGACATCTCCACGTTGCTGTATTTTTATATCGTTGCTATATAATACTGACTTACATAAGACATATTAATGCCTGGCATTAAACCGGAATTACAAATAAGCTGAACGGTTGAACAGCAAACGCTCAGTGGCTAATAATTTCATCAGGTTTGCGGTTATAAATTTTACGCCTTCAACCAAACAGATCGATACAGAGAAGACGTCAAATCTGAACATTACAACGGCAAAGGGTCGACAGATACATGACACTTTCTCTCTAGAATTGTGGGTGATATTCATTGAAATAATTATGAAATATACTTGTGTCCTCCGAATTAACTGATAAAGTATTTTAGTCCCTTAACAATAATCTTAATCGCTATAATTTCACATATTAGTGAATGCGATTTAAAGTCGGACACAATCAGAATCCGCTTAAATATTTTATTAATAGATTTGAGAAATTAAGACAGAAGAAGAATTTCGCGGTAGAGAAATTTGTTATTAAAACGATGAAATTGTAGAACTTAAACCAAATACTGTTAAACATATGGGAATAATAGCCACGTATGGCTTCTATCAAAATCGATTATTCTACACTGAACGAAATTAGCTTTACTACACTAACTTCCCAAAGTTATACAAATTTGAAAATTTTAGGTCGTTACGGGAAAAAATAAAACCGGTTTTAATTTGACATCGATGGGAAACTCAGCAACTTCCCATAAATTAAAGAGACAACTTATTCGCATGTGTTTTACAATTTATTATTTGTAATTCTTTTAGGAAGAACAGTTGGACAATGAGGGAATAATATTGGAGATTGTGCAGTAATTTCCTCTGGGCGAGATTTCAGTTGCTTGCAGATTACATCACAGTTTTGTTATACCTTTCGCTTATAACATTTCATACCCTTTTGTATTATGCAAGAAGTGTTCGCCTCCCATTGTCTAGGCAAGTCATAATGTACCTAAATATGTTACTGAGGAAGCAGATTACTATAGCTTGTTACAAAACCAAATTTAGGGTAATACATGGCCCAAAATATAATGTAGGTAATGCAGTAGGGTAACAAAAACGTTGTAATAGCTTTTTCATATGCGTGTATGTATATCGTTTGAATCAGGGAATAGAACAAAATATATTCTGTTGCAACAAATTTGTGTTAGTATGGTCTATATAAAAATGGAAGAAAGTATAATTCATTTAGATTAAGTTCACGAAAATCTATGTTATTAACTTTTAGTCTTGCGTGAAAGCTATGACCTACTCAAAAATATTGAGACTTTGCAAACTTTCTTGTTAAATACAAATATATCACATGGATAAATATACAGAATAGTGAACTTAAAATGTTAGATAAACACAAATGAAACGATCGTAAACTAAAAAAGACAGGTGAAAATATGTAACTTTTGATGTAGTACTAATAGGAATCGAGGCTACATTTTGTTGCTAGTTAATATTACGAATGTGTAACGAAAACATAAACTATATTCAACATACAAGGAATTAATTTGAAACTCTAGTGGAAATTATCCCCTAATAACTATACATCGTTCATTCAATACGTTTTCGAAATTGCATTGCTTCCATTATAATCGAGAAATTCTGTCAGTATCCAACTCGTTTGAACAAAGTTTTCGAGAGAATTAGTCAATGCATTGATATTCGAATGACGAGATCGAAATTAATACTACACTTGAATGTAACATCCAGTACTTATTTAAGTTATTTATTAGATTCAAAGAGAAAAATATTTACTGCTTTATTGCTTTGGAGATTTCGAGTTATTAATAAAATATTTTAATATGAATCGTCGAATAGGTAGAACTACAAAATGTAAAGAAACCTAAAAATGGAGTAGCTTTTGTTTGCGCGTAACGAATAAATAATTTTATTTTTCATTGTAAAGCTACAACCCAGATTTTCTGACTGATTATGGTCACTATTCGTCGATGAGAATTTGTGCGGTGCTGCTCGAAATAGAAACACATGTGAACTAATAGCTTACTGCTTTTATGGACGTTTTTGGATTCTTAAATTACAGGCTAAAACGAGAGGTCCAGGAAAACTATCAGGAAAATGCACACACAAATCAAAGCATATTGAAAGCGACGATGAGAATAGTATGAAAAATTAAATCATAAAAATGATGTTGATTAAAAGATAATGAACTTATAGCCTAGTAAATAAATGAATGAGTACATAGTAACCGGAACCGATTCAAATGTGAGCCAAATGATAATAAAAAACTTATTACCGAACCAGGAAATATACTTGACAACAAAGCACTTGAAATGATAGAAACAACAGAGCAAGAATTATATGATATTCTACTAAGCAAAAGAACTAAACGAGTGTCCACCAATAAATAAAGAGGAATAGGGACTGGCAAACATGGGGGCTAAACCAAAATATATAGTGTGGACAATCAGCATCTATGTATATCTATAATTTCCTTATTTGTGTGTTCCTCTTTTTGTCTATCCAGAGCTTTTTGAAGCCCACTGATGGGCTACAAAGCTGAAAATTGGCGTGCATATAGTAAAGCGCCTAGGCCAAGTCCTAACGTAGCCGAATTTTTAATTTTTCGCCTGTGGGTGGAAAATTAAGACGAAAGAGGGGCGTGGCAAAATTCATTTTCTTTTTCTTCCTGCCTGGCAGGGACAGGCTTAATAGCTAGTAACACATACAAATTTGAAGGAGTAGAGAGATTCGCCTATTTAGGTACAGTTTTTACTAGAAAACTAGACATAAAATGTGAAATACTGGCAGCAGGGAACCGGTGCATATATGCAATAAGATATTGGATTAAACATAAACTAATCTCGAGGAAACTGAAAGTACGATTGTAAACGATTGTAAGGAAATGTGGCAGAACGAAGTGGAGGAGGACCTAAGGAGATCAAATGTTACAAACTGGAAAGTGAAATCGGAGGATAAAAAGAGATGTATACATGTATATATACTTATAATCCAATAATTCAGCATCCCTAAAAGGTAGGAAGCAACGGTGAGTGCAAAGCCTCGCAATTGAAAACTCATAATCAACATAATCATGAAAATTCCAGAAATCGTAAATCTCAAATATGTAGATTCCTCCTAAAGAAAAACGAAATATTTACCATAAGACGTTAATTCGAAAATTAGCAAATCCAGTCATTTGTAAAACTATAACTAGTGGATCCATAACCTAATCATATAATTAAATCAAATACGATAAAAAGTCGTTCCATACTTCAAGTAGTCCATATTAAATTGATGAATAATTAAAAACCATATCCTTCAATCAATCCGTATTAAATGTGATAGATCTATAAACTTGAATGCATCCGTATTAAATCACTTAAATACATCTAAACTTAAATTAGCTGAAATTTAAATAACCCCTTCTAAAGCCCTTGAAAATCGTAAAGACGCCGTAGAAACTTCCCCAAGAAAATGGAGAAAGTCACGATGATATTCAGAAATTAATCCTGTCTAAAAATGAGAGGACTTCAAATAAGTGGTCTCCTAAATCGGAGAAATAATCATAAAAAATTGGGAATCGGGTCATTTGAGCATCTTGCTTCCGTTTATATCAAATTCCCAAAACGACAGAACCCACAATAAAAGGATTATAGAAACTTGTGTAGCTTCTGGCGAAGACGATCAAGCTCTATGGCATACTCAGTTAACACACCACGTGTCACATGATATTGCGACCGGGACGCGAATAAATACTACGCGATATTACAGTAACAGGCAAGGGCTAAATTCCTTACCAACTTGAGGTCGTAATCACAAACTCAAAACTTAACTTGCACATTATTGTTACACTGAATTATAGTATTGAAATGAAAAGTGCCACAACGCCTTGAAGGCAAATGTTTCAAATGTTTTGCAAGTAGCTTTGTCTTTATGTTCTCTGATGCATGTTCCATTACCTTTCCTTTATTGTTCCAAGCTGCTCTTTAAACCAGTTCCTCAAACAATTCTATTTCTCCTTCCATTTGTACTACTGTTTCCAATGGAACATTGAGTTTTATTTCACTTTTTCTACATATTGATTATGTAGCACGATTAATGTTATTCTTACATTTTTCAAAAATCAGATCGCTCTTAACTGACTATGGAAATCAAATCACACAAAATTGGGATTTGCGGTTTCCCTATAAGGTACAAACAAATTGAGTGTATGTTTGGGAATGCTCAAGATATTACGAATGTATTCATATTGACTTTAATGAACACAGGATTACGTCTATTGAACACCATGCTTAAATGTTACAACAAAGATAATTATAATTGGTAGAGGAGGCTGCGTACAATAAAATCTTTCTACAGTAACATATATGGCAACTGCAAATTATTATTGTAAATTTAAACTTAATACTATAATATATAATTCTTTTATTATATTTTTCTGTAGCGGTTTTTAAACATAAACATTGATCGTTTATTGAATTTCTTTGGAACTTTAATATAATCCATACACTTCAAATCATTTTGAGCATTAAATAAATTAATATCAGATACATACATAATTACAGTTGTACACTCAGCTGTAGATTCTCTAATTATTTACGCCCGTTTAAGAAACTAGTTCACATTTTCACGTCTTAGCCGTTCATCTGACAATAATACAGACACGTTTTCTGCTTGGCTTTAACTAATTACCAAAGCAGCGCTACGCTCTCTAACTCGTTAATTTAACTGTGAATATACTTTTCGTCATATCATTCTAGCCTTTATTCCGACGCTTTTATCTTTAGAGAATATGCATGTGTAATATTGCAGTTAAAGTACTGTAGAAATGGCAATGTCAAATAAACATACCATATATCCTCCTCAGTCCCGAGGCTACAAATAGCTTTAAAATTCTTTACAAATATTTTCCTTTGCTTATGAAAGAATTAATAAACAAAAACTTTTTTAAGGACTAAAAGGACGAAAGGATTCGGAGATATGGCAGGTGCAGCTGGCTGGACATTTGTAACTAAGTTGAATAGAAAACCTTACTTTTTATTTAAATAGTTTTATTTTTTAATTCATGCAAATAATGGATAAAAATGAAGAAAAAATTTATTAAAAATTGATTAGGAGTGAAACTCCGTGAAGCATTGCCGATCATTTGCTATGCATAGGAATATGTTACAAGATGTGCACTTTAAACGAGTTTTTTTTGCTTGCATTCACCTTTACGAAAACACATAAATTTATTCTTATCAGTAACGACGCATATGGGTAAATGTTTATTTTCTGACATACGTACATACATCTTTTGGTGGCAAGGACTTTGTTGACCTTGCTATTTTTTGTGGTGACTCATCTTCCAAATCTGGAGAAGATGCTCCTTTATTTTTTTGAGAAGCATTACCAATTAAACATTCCGCGATATAGAACTTAAAATCTAACAAATCCATTATGTTTTTTTCGTTTTCCCACGTGCGAGTTTGTCTTTTTTATACATTATCCAGGAGTTGCAGGCGGCTACGTCAATAAAATGCCAAAACACCTTTAAGGGCCATTTTTTGGTTCGAACAGCAATTCTGTAATATGAAATAAACCTGTCAGCTAGGTGTACTCTTCCCACACATTGGTTGTACCTGTATATTAGATTTGGGCAATCAATATTTATGATTTTTTTGCGATTTTGTCCCAGCGTCTAGCAGATTGGATAGGGAATAATCCAATTGATGTTGTGGCCATTAGTACTGAGCGGCTATCCATCCACTTAACCACACACATTTCATTGTCTTCTCTTACAAACTCTTCATAGCTGCCTCTGCCTTTTTAAGCAACGTTTCTTCCTTTGACAACTTTGAAACCAGTTCCTTAGGAACTCTGTTCAACTGAACAGTGCATGTGGCAAATATACCTCTTTCCAACAGGCACTCCAGTATATTTGGTGAAATAAAACAGCGATCAATAAATACTTCACTACCTGCACCCAGGTTTACAGCAAGTTTTTGTACAACAGTACCTCCAATTCCCAAACGTTTATTAGGCTTACCATCAGGCCATGTATTTGCTCCTTGGTATATAAAGAAATCTAAAATTAGCCCATCAGGGGACGCTAAAACGCTAAAGTTGTTTCAACATTGTGGTTCCTGAAAATGGGATCATTTGCTCATCGATACTGCAGCTTTTAGGCTTAGGGATCAATCTACATCTTTTAAAGCAACGTCAAGTACCGGTTGAACTTTCCAAAGCCTATTCTTTTTTTCCTCTTTGGTAACTGACAAATTATTAACAAAATGCATGTTATTCCTAAGTTTAAAAACCTGTCCCTTGGTATTTGTGTTATGGCAGGAACCTTTATTTGGGGTCTATAATACATATGTATTCTTGGAAGTTTCACGCACCTCGCAATAATATGAGCACCGACAAGGTTTTTGCACTCGAGAGGAGTTGAATTTAAGGTGCGATTATTCTGTAGAGCATATATGTTGCTCGTTTCCAAAATAAGACTCCAAAACTTTCGTCAAAATACTCTGAAAAATAGTTAAATGGTGTCCACAACTGCCTGGTTTCAACTTCCCATTTTTCTTCTTCGGAATATTGAGAAGCATTCGAAAGATTTTTTGAAAGCCGTTTTAACCGCTTGCCTAGTGCTTCAGGTAAAATTTCTGGTGTTGGTAACTCTTGTTTTTCTATTAATTCTTCTTCTATTTCCTCTTCAACAGCCAAACAGGTTTGATCCTCAGCATTTTCCTCATCATCTGACATATCTTTTATATCACTTTCCATAAGCAAATCAAAAATATGCTGCTCTGAAAATTTGCGTGCCATTCTGAACTATACGTTACAAATGTGCAGCAGACTGGACACGTGAAATAGATGCAAAAATAAGGGCCAAGCAATAACATTTATGACAATTAATATACTTTACCTTGTTTATTGAACTGTTAGCAATAAGGATATATAATTTTTTTACTTTATATTTCACAATTTAAAGAAATTTTATTAAAACTGACGAGTACTCGGGAAAACGTGTTCTACGATCAACTGATCACGAATGTAAGGCCAATTGTGTTAGTGTGGCCAGCTTTAAAAGAAAGAACCTATTTTTAGTACAGAACGCATGTCCAGCTAGCTGTTCAAATGCTTGTAAGATAACAAAATTATTTTTTAAACATATTTGTAGACGTTTGAAATATGTCCAGTAGGCTGCACCTGAGGAACGCAGAGGATATAACATAAAACTAAATCAGCCATCATCATTATCCGCCATTACACAAACCCCTCTTCTTCAAATAATTTCTTTCTTATCTTCCTAACATAATACATTTCTTTTAGAACATTATGAACCTTGCGTTCTAATAATTTATTTTTAGCACATTTGATATGCTTTCTAAAATAGAAATCTTAGGAAGTAGATATATATTTTTTTATTTTAAGCATAAGGTAAACCGAGTATATCAGATGTGCAAGCGGATTTATGCTGACATGTACGTATCTTATCACTCTTTTAGGAGTTAAAGTTATATACATATAATAGATATCATTTGATAACACATTACACTGCGCGTAACTAAATGGCGACCAAGGATTAAAAAAATCGATTTCTATAAAAAGCATCTGCCAGCGATGTGACCATAAATCACGCTATTCACATGCTTTAAGAGGCATCCTGCCTTATCTTTTGTTCACCATTAAACAAGTTCATGTACTTCCGCACAAAGAAGCTAACGGGTTATTGATCTGGAGGGTGCAAACTCTTTCTGCTAAAAATGCGGTTGCAGGCAATTCACTTATACTTTTAATAGAGATAAAATGCTCTGGACAATCTACATATACTAAATCCCGTATTAAATTTCAAAGGATACATTGCTTAAAATATTTTTCATTATACTCTCACATTAAGATAATTTTAATTAAACAGATTTCTCTCAGAGTATAGAGTGGATATGAAGTTCTTCAAGTGATCGATTACCTTTTAAAAATGGGCATTCTACTATTGTAAAGATTAATTAATTTTTTGAAGATGGTGATTTTACCTGGAAAAACCAAAAGATCAATGCTCCAGTACATACAGTAAGACAAACAATAACATATCTTGAGGAATTTTATGGAAACAGAATTATCAGTTAAGGTCTTTGGCCCCCAGATCGCCGGATTTAACACCTCCGGATTTATATTTGTTTGGCCGACTTAAAAGTAATATATTCAGGAACAGGCCTCATACTCTAGAAGAACTTCGAGAAGCAATTACAAATTAAATTCAGCAAATAACAGTGAAGAAACTTCAAAGTGTTTTTGAAAACATTAAGCTAAGGGTGAGTATATGCTTATTAAACGAGGATCAAAATTTTCAGCACAGATTGTAATTCTTTTAAACAATAACTTTAAAATAAATTTGGAATTTGATGTTAATTATTGCATTTTTAATAATTAATAAGACGCAAGTGTAATAAGTAATAAATCCAGGGACTTTGTGTTGAATAGATACCAGTAGTGTATGTTTGGTTGCCTATGATATCATCTCAGTCATTTTTGAACATATTATATACATCGCAGGGGACTCAACACTCCACCTTGTCTTGTCTCTTATTTGTTATAAATGCTTTGGATTGGCTGTTCAGCGAGCTTACAATACTTCTACTATTATGTATTATAAAATGAAACAATTGCATCTACTAGCTGTACAATTATCACTAGATTTCTTAGAACCTATCATATGCGTCCTCAGAAGTGTTAAAAGCTTTTACAGAACCTATAAAGCACATACACGACTCGCTGTTATATTTTAGTCTATCGTTTAGGTACTCTCTCAGTCTTCTCTCGAGCATCCACTCATTCACCTTCTGCGCCACACTTTGAATCGATATGCCCTTAATCTTTTGGTTTTGGTGTCGCCTTTCTTAGAAATTGGTACAATATTCGATGTAGTTCAGTCACGCAGTATTTATTTATGGCCCCATATTTTTGCGATTAACTTATTCAGTTCTGTCAGTCCTGCTTCTATTTCAACCTTTCCACTTTAACCTGCTTCATTCCTGCTGGCTTTTCATTCCTTAGTGGTCTCTGACAACGTTATCTGCTTTCCCAACCCGTATTCCTTCCATACTGTCCCCCACGTTTCTTCTTGTCGCACTGAATTGATGACCACTGGTCTTCCCGTCATGTCCGTCCAATAGTTCTTACAAGCATGCTTTCCATCGCTATATAATATTTCTTGTTTTTATGTAACCGCTTGGTACCTCCTTATTCTTCTTCATGGTTTTAACTGCTGTGTAGAATAATTTACTGGTCTCCATACTTTCGTCACACTTCTTTCTCTTGGCCACCAACTTGTTCATTTCAGATCCTTGTTATTTTTAGCGACTCTACATACTTTCCTCGCATTCCTCTTCATGTTCTTCAATTGTACAGTTTTGTAATTTAGATAGTCTTACATTAATTTCTTTCTTAATTTTCTTCTTTTACTGCTTGCCAGTCTTTTCATTGCTCATTGTATATGCCTTGATCGTTGTTTCCTTAGGCGTGCTACATATTGACTTTCTTCAATGGTCCTAGATTTAAGATTACTAGATAATGATTGCTTTCCAATCCCCCACTTCTGTTCACTTCTACATCTCTTGCATTTAATCTATAAGTACATAGTCACCGGGATCATCGGTGAATCGGTTCTCTTCTTCCGGCTCTTCTCTCGTGTATTCGTCTTTATGTTGGTAAAAGGAGTTCACAATCAGAAGGCTACTGGTCTTTCACCATTATTATTTTTCGCAGGTTCTCTATGTTCAGCAGTTCAGTTCAATTTTATTTCCTGTTCTGTCATTAAACTCGCCAATTATAATTATTTTCCCTCTTACTCTACCATAGACCTCTTGAAGCTGCTTCCAAAATTCCTCCTTGCTATTTTTCATTTGATTATTATTTGGTTCGTACACTATTATTATATTCACGATTCTGTTTTCGATTAATTTAAATTTGTCATAATGCGTTTTGAATTTTCTATTACGTTTTCCTTCGTCCCGTCTTACAATACATCTCGCTCCGAGGTTACTTGTCTCTGTTTTGTTCGTTCCGCTATATATTATACAATAGTTATTCATTTCATATCGCTTTTCTTCCTTTTTTCTATCAGCTTTGTATCAATTTGTTCTTCTTTCCATTTAGTCCTCTGATATTCCACGTTCCCAATTTAGCCTTCTTGACTCACTCCTGTCGTCATATTGGCTCTTTTCTTATTCGCCGTGTTCTTCAGCCTAGTTTTTTTAGTTCCATTTATGATTAATTTCTGCTACTATACGCTCTCATATTTTCGACTTTCTTTTGTCTTGCTAACTTTCTCAGTTCATATGGTATTGGTCTTTCATTTTGGACAAATTTCCATCAATATATATTCTATCCTTTTGTTTATACCTGTATAGCATAATTCTCTCTTTCCCATTGAGGTGTTTTATTGTTTTTTTTTCTGTTTGCAGTTTCCTGTCTGTTTGTGATGTCTTCGATTCTTTTTAACCGGTTCCCCGTTTCTGTATTTTTACTTCGTAAATCCATGATGTACTCCTTTAGTTCTTGATTTTCCGTGTTTTTAGTTGCTTAATTTAATTTTTGCTCCCAATTCAATTCTGTCATTTAGTACCATACACTCCTTCCATTTCTGAAAACTCTGCATTTTTCTTAGTGTCTTGAGGTGGTATTCTATATGTTTCTTTGCTTCTAATCGTAGATTATAGAGTACTTATAATAAAAGATTCGGCCCCACTATTATCTTGTTTACCCTTACCTTTATTGGGCGTAAATGCATCAGTTACTCTCATAAACGCTTTTACTGTATTGACTTTGCATTCATACTTCAAACTGTACATTATAGAGCTGAGGAATCAATCGCGTTTGGAAACAATCTCAACGACTGTTAGAAATGGAGTTTTGGAAAAGCGACTTTTATGTGACTTAAACTTTTCAAATTTAATAACGTTAGAGGCACCCAAGTTTCTAACTTCCCCACGTATTATACATAGTTATTAATTGATATCTATTCCGGTATTTTACCAGAACTATTCTATAGAACTACTAACTAATGAATATAAACATATAGTAGAGTCAGTTTAAAATCCCATTTATCTATTTTCGTGTATGCGGTAGAGTAATTTAAGGCGTAGATATTGGAATATTTTATAATATCTTACCCTCCTTTATTCCCGATACGAAATAGCTAGAATTATTCAATAACAGACTAATAGGTAATGCAGTGTAGTACGAATAGAAGATTGTGTCAATATAATACATATGTATATGCATGTTATGTCGAAAATTTAAAACTTCATCAAAGTTTCTGAACGATGTTTTAAAGTTTACAAAAAGGTAAAAGGTGATTTAATCAAATTCCTGGCATATATTCCTGTAATGAAGTCTAACGAAGTTTATACCACAGTTACGGCATCTACACATACAAACTTCCAAATCGATTAGGAAACCTTTTAATCCTTATTAAACCGAATCTGCGTTTCTTTTTGTCTTACCCGCAGGTTGTAAAAATTGGATTTCTATTTCAGGACACAGCTGCCCGATGACGTTACAAGCTGTAATCATTACGCCTATCTGGAAGACCTCTACGACATCATTTCCAACGAATCAGGTAAAATATAGAACCTTTTGTAATCGGGTTAGATCCACATTAAGTGTTTAAATTCCGAAATGGGGTTGAATCCTCTTTGATGGTGGACTATTCGTAGGCTTGGAAATGGTATTAAAATTTTTAAACCACTTGTTCGTACATTTATATTTAAATTCGTTTTAAATCAATAATTACAAAATACATCCCAATTTTGAAACTTTGGAGAGAGCACACAATGAAATCTAAGAGGAAACTTGTTTTCTTTTAAGAGGAAGCCCGGTACGAACAAAGCTTTCCAATAGCAAACAATTATAGATTTAGGCGAGGTAATACAAAAAACTGGTTGCTGCTAGATTAATTCAAGAGGGAATGTTTCTGTAAACAGTTTGTGTGGACCGATAAGTAGTAAAAATATAGAAGTTTATTGAGCGAAATTTGATTTATTTATCAATTATTGAGAGGTGCCCGAAATTGAATGACGATATTCTAACGTCTTTAATGAAGTAAACTGTTTCAATAAAATTAGAGTGTAAATATGTACAACAATTGTAGAGGGTATTACAAATATTTAAATAGAAGCATCTTTAAATCGTATTCTACACATTTGGTGATATACTGAGTTTTCAGTGGCACAATAATAGTTAATAATAGTTATTAATAGTATAGTAGTAATACTTCTCCATATTTAAAAACAAATCTTAAATATAGTACAGGATTAATGTTTGAAGATTATAGCAGCGATTGATTTTATAATAACAATATACAGCGAGTATTCTGTAACAAAAGCTTATTGCTACTGCCGTACTTGAAGAAACAGTCTCCCTTTATGAATAATTTTTTTCTTGTTTACAATATCAAGTAGCAAGTGTCTATCCATGGTTTTGTCTACTGAGCAAGTTACTACATCTACTCGCTGGCAAATTGTATCAAAACGATTACATAACACATTTCATATCTTATAGCTAAAATTACATTTTCGGAGAGCACTTCGCGATTCCTTTTACACAAAGCTTTTAATCTGTCTTAAAATTCACTTTTGTTGGTGAATATAACCTAGGACCTACATTAGGTTTCGTCTAGCTATTTAATAGCATCCTTTACAAGATGTAAGTGTTCTCTTTCGCATGTATCACGCAAGCCAATGGTTATAATCATTTTACGAAGTATATAACAACTGTCAACTATACAGCGCGCATCATTACGAGGAAAATAATTAAGATCTCTGCATCTTCCAACTAGAACTTACCTCGTTTTGAGGGGTATATGTCAACGGTTTGCCTATAAACAGTATTTAGAGCATTAAAAAGTTTAATGCCTCCACTCCCTACAAAAACAGAATAGTCAAATGAAAATAACATAATGAATATGATAATGATAATTATACAGGTGACATAGAATAAACTGCAGTGCATAGCACCACGCGATAGAGGACCAAAAAATAATAAAATAAACTACTAAACACTAATGTCCGATCGCTTTTTGTTTTCAAGCTAGAAGCTGTTAAGTTCTTTTATTAATTGAAAAGGCTTTTATTTAATAAAGCAACATTAAAAATGTAAGGTATTTAGCTCTCCATAAGATATTCAATTTTGTGACCTTGTTCTTGAATACACATTTCCAATCTTCGTATTAATGATTGATGGCCTCTTTGAAATATGTTCGGATTATTACGAAATGTATCAGCAGACTCCACAATTCCATTCCATAATTTCTCAACAGTATTTATTTCTACGGCATACATTTCATTTTTCATAAACCCCAAAAGTAAAATATCGAGGGAATTCAGATCGGGTGTACGAGCTGGCATGGTATACCAGGTCTAGTAGTATGAAACCGGAATTTTTTGTAAAAATAAAACGATTGTTATTCAAAAGTGATAAAAAATATTTTATTCAAAATAACTTGCAGTGGATTGACCACATTTCTCCCACCTCTCCGGCAATTTATGGATGCCTTGCCAAAAAAAGTTTTCTTCTTTCGAAGCGAACCAATTATCAAGCAATTTTTGTACATTTTCGTACGAATTGAAGCGTTGGTTAGCGAGAGCGTGACCCATCGATGCAAATAAGTGATAGTCGGATGGAGCCAAGTCTGGGGAATAAGCCGCATGCGGTAGTAGTTCCCAATCGAACGATTCAGTTGTTTCCCTGACCGGTTTTGCTGTATGAGATGGGACGTCATCATGCAGCAAAATCACTTTGTGCTGCCTTTTTGCATATTCCGGTCGTTTCTCAGTTATTGCTCGGCTTAAATTTATCATTTGCTGTTGGTAGCGTTGAGTGTTGACGGTTTGACCAGGTTTCAGCAGCTCATAATAAATAACATCCTTTTGGTCCCACCAAATACAGAGCATCGTCTTCTTTCCAAAGCGATTCGGTCTTGCAGTTGATGTCGATGGTTCGGTTGGATTCAGCCATGATCTACGACGCTTAAGATTTTCAAAATAAATCCATTTTTCATCACCTGTCACGATTCGATGGAGAAATGATTTTCTATTGAACCGGTTAAGCAGCATTTCACAGGTGGTTCTTCGGGTTTCTTGCTGTCTTTCGTTCAATTCATGCGGAACCCATTTTACCACTTTTTGAATTTTTCCCATAGCTTTTAAACGACTGCAGATAGCTTTCTGCGATACATTTAATTAATCCGCGAGTTCTTGTTGAGTTTGAGCATCGTCTTCATCCAATAAGGCTTGTAACTCTTGGTCTTCAAACTTTTTGGTGGCTTTCCACGTTCTTTGTTACTAACCTCAAAATCACCACTTTCAAATCTTTTGAACCACTCGAAGCACTGTGTTTTACCGAGAGCATGTTCACCGTATGCTTCGACAAGCATTCTATACGACCCTGCAGCAGTTTTCCTTAAATGGTAACAAAAGATTAATGCTGTCCGCAAATCGTAGTTATTAGGCTCGAAACTTGACATGTTTGAGGTTATGAAAGAATACACTAGTGTACGGAACGTGGGTTAATGTTTGTTGACACTCTTCGTCAGCTGTTAGAAGAAGACGATGGCTATGTAACAGGGGTCTTATGGTGATTAAACTGAACGCTGGCACCATCTATAGGGAAAATCAGGTTTCAGACTACTAGACCTGGTATGCCCCTCAGGACCAATCCACCTATTTCCAAATCTTCTTTGTAGGAATTCCCTTGCTATTCGAGAATAGTGAGCTGGCGCACCGTCATGCATGTAGTACATCCTTCTTACAATATCCAATGGGACATCTTCTAATAAAGTGTTCAGATCATTTAGGGTAGGTTCGCCTGTCAATCGTCTGGGCAATCGAACTGGACCGATTAGATAATTATCGATTATACCTGCCCACACATTAATGAATAACCCATACTGGTGATTCCGTATTACGGTATGATAAGGGTTTTCATCAATCCAATAATGCATATTATACATGTTCAAAACACCATCGCGACTAAAACCAGCTTCAGCTTAAAGAACCTCAACAGACTGTAACGTGAAAACAAAAAGCGATCGGGTATTAGTGTATAAGAATTTTCTTATTATTTTTTGTTCCTTTATCGCGTGATGCTATGCATTGCAGTTTATTCTGTGTCACCCGGTATAATAGTAATTGTAATTGCATATGGAAGGGCATCCGTACTAATTTTGTGGTCGTCTTTCTTACTTTCCACCAAATACGATTTGGGAAATACTACAAAACATACTTATGTCACCATGATCTTATTCTGTGGGCCGAAAATACCTACATACCTACATTTTGATATAATATTTTCAATACATTTCTTTATGAGGTAGACACGATTTCTACTACCCTTTCTACGTTCACTCGCAGATTCAAGAATAATTGTTAAAGTTTGTTGACAATTTTCTTAATAATGGCTTGAATGTTGGTCGGTATGGGCGCTCCACATTAAACTAAATGCTGAAACCACCATTTATATTTACAAATTAAAAAGAAAATTGATAGGTAGTTCGGATTCCCTATAAAAGACATTTGACTTCTTTTTGAAATACTTGTTATTCCTGTGATACTATGGCTTTCTCGTAGTAGGAGACGAAGCAGCTATCAAAACCGAAACTAAATTGTTGAATTGGTGTAAAATATTGACGAGCGTTGTTTACATCTGATACCGGAATAATATAAACTACCCATGTTTGGCACGAGCACTTATAATCCATCAATGTTGAGTGAAACTTTCAACTGATACTACATATAACGTAAATTAGGAAATTAAGACAGTCTCCCACTTTACTACATAGTGTATAAAAATTAAAAACTCAAAGCAATGGTTAATAAGGAAAAAGAGAAACGTAATTAAAAACTCCCCACAGCTATCATCTAAATTGTACGAATATACGCAAAACAGACTGACACATAGCCGGGAATACACCAGGCGTCTATTTAGAAGTCTCCAAGTAATGAGAAGGGAAATTTTACTCCAGACTATACACGAAAGACCTATTTAGCAGATTTATCAAAATATTAATTTACTCAACTAAAATTTACAGTTAAATATAGGCAAATAAATATCTGCTTGCACCGAGCAAATGACTTTTTTGATATATAAATTATTTATTCGATCGATAGTATTATACAGATATTTACAGATATCCTTAGTAAAGCACAATAAGTTAATTTCAAGATTTTCAGAATTTCACGCTTTCGAGCTTTCACTAACATAAGTCGACAATAATAAAAGCGTGAAGCGAGAATTTTGAATGCACGCTCAAGTTGTATTACATTTCTCATGACAGGAGAATACCAGAGGAAGGACGACTATAAATATTTTAACATCTTAAAGACATTTCGACCCTAGGGTTTACACTAACATAAATAAATTTGCAACCATGTTTGTAACATGTCAAAGTAGAAAACAACCCTCCTTTTTACAGACGAACGAGCTTTTTTTTATTAAATTACACACACATGAAAAAACTTAAACCGATATTTTTATATACAGAGAGAAACGCATTTTGCTACTATAAATTGTCAGGTATTATATAAAATACCATATCAATAATCTTGGAGTTTAAGAGGATGACATTTCAATAATATTTTAACTCTCTTTCTAATGGTTTTTAGTGTTATTTTAATGATTGATTTCATCTTCAGCGTTGTAATAACTTTATTATTATCATTGATTTGATTCACAACCTAAACTTTTGAGTTATTGATAGCATTAATTTCTTTTATGGAACGAGATGGTCGCGTGGAATTATCATGTCAGTCTAATTGCAGAGTCTTTCACTCCTTTATTACTTTTGCTAGTATTTTCAACGATGTAATGTATTTATTTACACTTTAATAACGCTCTGCATTTTTCCCCACAATCCTCTGCCGTCTGCATGTACAGTTACACATGTATGCCAACTTCTGTCCCAGACTGCAGTATATAATGAAAATACTGGTGTCGCACAGAGAGTGCTCAAACAGAAATTTGCAATATATGGTATTACGGTAATGAGGTATGCCGGAAATACAAATATTAAAATCATCTTAAGGTTGAAGAAATCCAAATATGGAAAATCGTTGAAGTAAAAGTTGTAAAATATAGTTTTCGTGTTTAAACGGTTTAGGTTTGTAAAAATCCCTTAGTATCTGAAACAATGTACTAAACGACCTAGATTTCATCATATGTATTGTAATCGGAACAATTTTTCAAAAGTTGTTTAAAAGTTCAAGAAGCAGTATCACCTCGCATTTCAATGTAAGTTCGTTCTTATTCTCTCCACATTATTGCTTCTCTAAACGCAGAAATGCCCTATTCCAAGGCAGTTTTGCGGTATACAATAATAATCCCTATAAATAGGAATATATTACGCTACTATCCATACGCGCATTGCACATGCAAATTAACTAAGTGCAATGCATACCGTACATTACGAATATCCTACTGTTATATAGCTTTAACAGTTGAAACAAATAGAATACAATTGGACAAGTACATTATTCCTAATATTGACGATGTTTTTTACTTGTATGTATTCTACAGTTCAACAAAGATGGATAACCAGTCTTTCGGAGTCCCTCTACCATCAAATAGATCAAAGAAAAAGAAATATATACATATATAGATACACTCTACATGATATGGAAATTGCAATACTAAGAACGGGTGCAAATTTCTAAACCAAACTTGGCAGAAATGTTTACCTATTCAAATGAAATAATTGAATTAGAATTTCAAGGAAAGAAGACTAAAGATTGACACATTTTATTTTTTTCTTTATTAGTAATATGTTCAAATATCGAGGACTAGTGATAGACGAAAAAGGAAGCGATAAAATAAACATAAGGGAGCGTATTAACAGCACAAACAAACTATTTTTCTCAATTACCGGAAATTTATTGAACAGAAAAGAAATATCGAGGGAAACAAAGATGAACATTTTTAAAACAATATATAGACCAGTATTAACACATGGTTGTGAATCGTGGAACATAGAGGTGAGAGACAAGTGAAAAATACAATCAGCCGATATGAGATTTCTAAGGAGGGCAAGAGGATTGACATTAAAAGATAAAACCAGAAATGAAAAAAGAGAGGACTTGGAAATAAACCCAATACATGATTACATTGAGAAGAAACAACTGATTCATCGCAACCAAATTTTAATCAATTATGATGTTTGAATAGGTAGACGTTTCTGCCAAGTTTGGTCAAAAAATTCACACCCCTTCTTGGTGTTGCAGTTTCCATGTTATGTTGTATGTACATATAAACTTGGGCAAAAGCAACACATCAGCAAAACTGCTCATTATTCCTGTAAAGTTTTAAATCATTAAACATTTTATGTAGGTGGCCTAGGGCATCATCCTCTGTCACCGATAGTCCTACTGAATTTTATGACAATTACAATTGATATTGACACATGTGAAGTTACATTTTGCAATTGCTTGTTAATAAGATAAGTATAAAAAGGTCAACCGAAATAATATATATATTTAACTTTACTAACAATAACTGGCACTTTGTCCAGTGCAGTTAATGAGGGACGGTGCTAGCAATAGGTGGCTAATTTGTTTGGAGTTAACAGTAAACCATGGGCCAAACATTTAAACGTTGTATTGAACCTGGAAGTTACTCTAGAACCTCTTGACAAAGTGGTAAGAAGTCCACAGATACCAAACATGAGTGATATCGTCAGTTCACCCTAGAAAACTGGTGTTTTATCGATTTAGAGCTGACAAAGAATTGGAGACTAGAAGATCTGATATTGCACCACTTCTCACCAGAGAACATAGTTAGGGCACACGTAAATTCTACTATTGACGACTGGAAGACGAAACAAGAGTAAAGTCTTGATTCATCAGATGGACGTCAACGAGTCTGGCAGAGGCCAGGGGAGAGGTGTGCTGTCTGCAACAATATCTCTCCGAGTATATCATTTTTTGGTGGATCAATAATGTTCTGAAGAGGAATTTGTTTCGATGAACGCCCGGATTTGGTTGCTATTCGGGGGAGATCCGTGAATGCATATTTCGGTAATGATAAACACTATTTTGTTGTACTTTATATATACATATATATATGCATATTTAAAAGATATCCAAATAAATATAGTAGAGATGGAAAAGATCGCACCAATTGCTGGAGTTCCACAAGTGTCAGTTCTGAATTCCCTTCCTTATCTCATCTCGATCAGAGGCGTCGTAAACCAACCAAAAATAACCATGCCCTGTTACACAGATGATACTGCGCGTCGTCGCCGCAAAACATCAGACAAAAGGAAACTAATTGAAGCGCATTCGAGAGATCTGTACGAGAAATAGAGCACCAAACCAAAAATAGATATCAGTATGCAAGGAAGTCAAGCAGTCATCTTCACACAACGAACAAAAGAAAAATACGCGGTGCACCGTAGTATATAAAGAATACGCGATTATGAAATGAACTAAACGTATAACCAACAAAGGAGTAGCTAAATAATACGAAATAAAAAGCAACAAAACCGATAAAACACTGGAACCACATATTAAATACGAAAATGACTCGCAGGTAACTATCAACTCCTACACCAATCAATAAAGAAACGCAGGAATCGAAAAGAGAACCTCAAAGTAACTTTGCAAAAACAAAGGAACAAGCAAATAAGCAGCCATTTGAAATTAGCCAAAATAATTCATTGACTGTATCTTCCCAAAACTGTTTAATGCGTTAAATACCGTGTTGCTTGCAATGCATTGATTGCATTCTAATCTGATTTAATTACTAATTTAGACGTTTGAGCAAAATACACTGATTGATAATAACCTCATTGAAAATTCGAAAGTAAACTGAATAATATTCGCAACATTAGAACATCCCTAAGTAATAGTTTCTTTCAATTGGTCTTACATGCTAGTTTCTTGATCAAGAACAAGCCGTTAGTAGCTTGCAAATTTGCAAATTGATTGGACATTCCTAAGATATAATGATCTAAAAACAAAACAAGCTGGACACCTCCTCCAAGTGATACATGTAGCGTTGCAAATATGTGCAATGCTGGATATTCCTACTGAAAGAAAAGAAAATATCAAATGAATAACCAAAACGCATCACAGCAGTAGTGCGACATTAGTTACAAGCGACCATTTATTTGTTAATTGAAAACTGGAGAGCAATGAAAGAAGCAGCTCAGCTATTTACTGACTGCTGTACTATGGCGTCAAGTTCATTAAAATCTTATTTTATTATTCACAACTGGTGCTTACTTCGAACGTTTCTACTCAGGATACCCAATAATCATATAGGGGTGGTATAAAAACAAAAGCTACATCTCACAAAGCCATACTGAAGATTGGTATAACCGTGAAACGTGTATAAGGGTGGTGAGAGTAGCGTTCTAATTGCCGAAAAGCGCGATTACGTCCACTACAGAAATCTGTGGCAACTTAATTGTCCACTTCTTTGGAAGCAAATAACTACAAAAATGCGTATTTAGGTACATACATAATGGGAGATTTCTTAATTGGATATCTCATATGTACGAACATCAGCCTCAGACTCTGGGCAAGAAAGTGACTTAGAAGGTTTGTGCAATTGAACTCTAATCGGTGTCAATCTCTAGATACAGTATGAGATTGAATAGGGGTTTTGCGTCTCTTATTGTCACTATAATCTCATCATCAATATCACCATCCCTTTGTCTGATTGCGATGCTGCGTATTGTATCGAATGCAAGTGTTATTAAACACATGAAACATGTCGAGATGATTTGGCAACTCTGCAATTAGTTCCTACAAGACTTGTACTGCATCCTAAGGTTGAGATGGACTTGAGGGCGAAATTTCTTGAAGTTTCAAAGCATCCCTCGTATAACAATGTACGTTTGAAAACAACTATTAAAACTATCATGTAAATATCATATACTTTTCGAAATCTAAAAGTATTTCTACGTCATTCTTTGATTTGTATATTGCATACCGACCGTATGGCACGTTCGAGCCTATCCTCGGCCCCCAAACCGATCGGTTAGTAAGTTCAATTGCAACGCTGAGGACCATAGTTAAAATTCCCTTCATTTGGACCCAGCATCTGACTCATTCAGTCACTAAATTGACCACATGCCGTCATTGAGAAAAAGGGGTCAACAATGTCGGTTGCAAACTGCATGCCATCAGATTACCACGTACCATTCTTAGTCTGGACTGGTACCCAGCAACCGAGTGTGAATACAAAGATACTTTGTTGCGGGGCGTTAGTGCTTTAATCATTATTTAAGGCCTGAGTGGAACTGCCAGAGTAGTAGAAAGTTTTCAAAGTCTTAAAATTACATGATTTCCTGAGTTGAAAGAAAACAGCGCAGCCTTGATAAGTAATTACAGATATTTTTATACACTCATTTAAAATATTCGCCCGTAGTTGGCCAAGGACCACTGATAAGTCCAAAAGCAACACGATAACATTGTACCTAAGCTAATGAAGAAAATAAACTTTAGACGGCTTTCAAATATCATAAACGTGGTTTTCCACAATTAGCAATTAATTTATTGCCTGCCAAATGAATCATCGATACTGTATACAACTGGAGAAACAAGCAATTATTAGATTATTATTGAATCTAACATTATCCTAAAAACGAGATAGATTTCCAAAGGTTCCCTTCTTTAATTGACGTTCCATAAGAAAACAGAAGTTACTCTTGTTTATTTACTTTTCAGTAAGGGAAATTCTGAGTTTGCAAGAACAGAAAAAGATTTAATAGAGAAGAGAATGTCACTATCAGTGCAAGAGTATAGATCTAATTTATAATCTATCAACAATGAAGTACTAAAAAGGCGGATATGTAATTAACGAAACAAAGATGGAGGTTGTAGTATAATTAAAAGTATGTGTGTTGCTCTACTTAGAAAAATACATCTGATGTAATTAATATTAACGTAAGTTCTGCACATATGCAGTTATTGTTGGTGAAGTTAATTTTCGAAAAATAGCATTCATCTAAACATGTTCTTTACTAACCTCTAATCGAACTATTACAATTTAATTTCGAGTTCATTAGTAAGTAAGTAGAAGCGATTAGGAACCATTATAATATTTTTTGGTTAAGAATGGGAAACGAACAAAGTAAAATAACTAGTCATGTGCAAATGTATAGGGACTCATGTGTTGATTTGGTAACCAATAGGTAGTAGTGACTTTTTAAGAAATTAGAAAACAGTTTTTACCATTCAGTAACAAAGAAGTAAATAGAATAAATCTCACAGACAAAACTTGTAAAGACAAAGACAAACATTTCTTTCAAACTATTACATTCACTATCTTGTTGCCTCATATCTGATTTTAGATATCAATGAACAAGAGTTTATGGACAGACTTGGCCAAGAATTAATAAGGACGTCGTGCAATGGGAGCTACGAAAGAGCTTTTAGAAGTTTAGGCGACAACCTAAAAGAATTTCTAACGACCTTAGATGGTGTACACGAAGTTTTACAGCACCAGCAAGGCACAGAAGACGAAGACAGAGAAGCCGTTTTCATATGCACCAGTAGGGATGACTATCTTCAACTTGATTTTACGACGGAGCGACCAGCCGTCGCCTACTTACTGGTCGGTAGTTTAAAAGCAATAGCCAGGATATTATACGCGACCGAAGCCAAAGTTTTGATGACTCAAAGTGCACATGACGCCAGGTACTTCAGGTGAGTTTTATTCCGACGTCGCGTCGGAGTTTAAAATTTATGCATATATAATGCTTTCCTTTGCTAAAGCGTATCTTCCAAACTTATATAAAATTTGATATTAAGAAAAGGAGTACGAGGTCCTGACGTTCTCTTATTCGATAAGTTCTAACGTTACAGTTAGTTTAAAATGCAACGCTCATAGGCACTTGTAGAATATTCTTCTCAATAAACCAGTTTTACCACAAGTTTTATGAAAAGTGTTAAATTCGATTTTCGATGTCGACTTTGAATCGCTATTTTACACCCCAGTTTTTTTTTATAAAATGACTGACAATTACATGTACAATCTTCCACAGACGTTCAAATGATGTTTATAGTCTCAACATACAGTTTTATTAAATTTTATGTATGTACATGTATTCCGTGTATATATGTATATATGTATGTATATACATTTATCTTTCAGGTTTTCTGTACCACTTTTAGGCCAAAATAAGAGAAAAATTTTAATCTAACAGATTATAATATATTTAATTATATATTACTATGATACATACATATACCGCATGTCCCACAGCGAGTGGGATTGCATTGGTAACTTTTTTATTATTGAAGATGAAGTCCACAATTTGCACTTTCTGATGTTGTAGATTAATGCTATGTAATTTTCACTGGTCTGCCTAATGGTTTTGAGTACTAGGTCCGATCTTGAGTCATTAATATAATAAAGCAGTAAAAATAGTTGTAAGTTCACTTGTTAATCGAACCATAAAGTATTAATGGTTCTTAATATTGTTTAGCTCTAAGGTTCTAATTAATGAATAAGGCAGAGTAAGGTATCAAGTCCAAATGAGAGGTTAAGTTATGTGATTTTAATATAGAATAGAAGTGTGTGTGTTTCTGTAATCAAAAATCAAAAGCAGGTAAAATATTTGCGTAAATTATGTCATCTCAACATTGAAGTGACTGAAATGGATACTAGCGACTTCAAACACTTCAACCTCAATAATCATTCTGAATTAGATTTTATGTTAAAGAACACCACAAAAAGAATAATAAATTCTTGATATCCAAAGTAGTTCATATGAAATTTTTTAACGGATCACCAGGAATTTTAAACAAGGGAAGTTTGAAGAAGTGAATTACAATAGGGATAGAGTAAATCTTAGTGGTGATGACAATATTCTGTTATTACCACCCATCAGAAATACGTTAAAATCGATATCTACAAAGAAATATAACGATTTGCAAAAGTTATTGACATGGGTTCCCAAAGGATTTCACAATTTCTTCAAAAATCTTCCTCATGAAAATTTAAAGGATGATTGATTTCTCAAAGAGATTAAAATTAATAGTGTACTTTATATTTCTTCTAATAAAAAAGTGTTTTCAAGTAAAGGCGGTTTGTTTGTGAGAGCAATATTTCTTATTATCATTTTGAGGAACACAATCCAGATAACCAATCCATATAACTTTAAAAAATACTGATTTATTACTACACAATAAACAATTACTAGTACCAAAGATTAATATGTGAAGAACTTATACATACTATCTATAGATTCCACACATCAAAAAAGTTTTTAAAAATAAGCACTCAAAATCTGTAAACCTCTCTCCTGTGAAATTAAGATAAAATGACTTAATACTGTATATCTATAGGTCAAGATATGGTAATTTAAAATCTGGTTTAAAATGTCAATAATTTAATTAAGAAAAAATCACATATCTTCGTAAGTATAAGAGATACGAAAAAACGTTTAATATGAAAATCAATGTTCTCGCCATATTGGATTTCTATTGATTATTATTGATTGGAAATTTTGGTATAAAAAGTAATGTTTCCTTTTTTTTTTTGTGGCTCAAGTAGTTAATACTTACAAGGGGACCATCGAACCTGTAAATCACGGATTCTAATGCGCTTCAAATATGTTGTAGGGGTACCTACCCTGAGTACCTGGCTATCCGCTTTTCATGCGACGGGCCTTGGTTTTCGAGAAAATCGATTTTAAAGTTGAAGTTGAAAGCACTGTATATACTAGTAACTTTAGGTATGTTCCAAGTAAGTGAGAGTAGCCCAACGGTTAGGGTTCACGGCTACCGCGGTGGAGGTGTCGTGTTCGATTCCTACCCGTGACTTTCTTTTTCAATTTTATTTTACAGCACATCAACGAATAGTTAAAGTTATGGAAAATTATTGAGGAATATTCAGTTTTGTCGAAGTAATTTCATTTTTAAATCAATTATTACAAAAAACAAACGAAATACAAATTTTGACGGCACCAAGCACATTTTATAAAGGCTGCTGTTTTGCAGGCGCACGGATTTCTTAGGAGCGACATCGGGAAACTAATTTCATTCAAATTCATGAAGATCGTTCTTTCCTCGATTAGCTTCGACGCGACCATGCGTATTTAATCATGTCCGATAAACCAGGTGCACATAATTGATGTAAAATCAATGAATGAATTTTATCGAATCTTCCCTGAAGGAGATTTCTCTGTTGATCTTTAACAAGTCAGGATCATTCTGGAGTTTTTAGGTGAAAATTTTAACCTGTCTGCAAAAATAGACGTCACAGTGCTGGCAAAGTGGAGTACACTTAGGTGGGATAATTTTCAGTGCAGATGCAAGCTTTTCTTTCATCCACGAACATGTGATCGTATAGTATTTGATTAGTTTGCCCTCCCCAAGAATCGATTATGTACAAGAAGCCCTCAAGAAATTACTTCGACAAAATTAAATATTTCTCAATAATTTTCCATAACCTTAAATATTCGTTGATATCCTGTAAAATAAAATGGAAAAAAAGTCACGGGCAGGAATCGAACACGATACCTCCAGCATGGTAGTCGTGGACCCTAACCGTTGCACTACTCTCGCTTACTTGGAACATACCTAAAGTTACAAGTATATAAAGTGCTTTCAAAACTCGATTTTCTCGAAAACCAAGGTTCGTCGCATGAAAAGCGGATAGCCAGTTACTCAGGGTAGGTACCCCTACAACATATTTGAAGTGCATTAAAATCCGTGATTTACAGGTTTGAAGGTCCCCTTGTTAGTACTGAATTAACATGTTACTAAGTATTATAGGAATTACAAAGGTTTTCTACAATAAATTTCACTTAATTTTGTTTGGATTTATGTTAGCCTACTTAATTAAAATGTAAAAAGAAAAGTTAATTTTGCTGGTATTTTTTATTCAATCATACGTTATCTTACATCGTTGAAAACAGAATGAAAAATGCTCTCCAATAACGTAAAGATCTAATATGGCGATTATTTAACTTAAAGAAGTTTGATACGAGTTGGTACTTCAAAAGCAGGCAGCTTGAATTTTTGTTCAACATATAATTTAAATTTTCATATAAAACTTTTTTTCGTATTTCTTATACTTAGGAAGATATTTGATATACAAGAAAATGACAGTTTTCTGTTTTTCTTTTTAATAACTTCTGGCGGGTTTAACATTTTGCACGAAATCACCATTTAACGCTGCACAGCATATCCCATTTAACCAAACCCCCATCTTCAATAATAAGAAAGTTACCCATGTTTCATTCTGGCCTGTTTGTTCGCAAGATGTTACCTGCGTCATAGCATCATTGAAAAACAATGTCATGTGGCATTGATGGAATTAGTAATTTTTTTACTTAAGTGTATTGGTGAAGATATAGTGGAAATTTTCACGTATGTTATCAATAAATCTTTTAAAACTGGCATATTTCCATCAAAATTAAAAACTGCATTGGTGACACCACTATATAAAAAAGACGATCACGCAAAAATTGAAAACTACAGGCCAATTTCGATATTAAGTGCCTTATCTAAAGTAATCGAGAGAATTGCCTATGATCAGATTTTTAATTTCTTGCAAAAATTTAAAATTCTTAGTCAATGCCAACATGGTTTTATGAAATCTAAATCAACTGAGACTGCTCTATTTGATTGTATGGAGCACATTTGCAGGGGGTTAGGTGACAGTAATTTTGTGGTAGGAATTTTTTTCGATATGGCGCGTGCGTTTGCTTGCGTGGATATCAACTTTCTCGCTGAAAAGCTGTACAGCATTGGCTTTAGAGGAGTTTCCTTGGACTGGATTGTATCGTTTCTATCTAACAGATATATTACGGTAAATGTTAATGGTTCAAGATCTCCCGAAGTTAACGTACCGCTTGGAGTGCCACAGGGATCTGTTTTGGGACCTCTTTGCTTTCTTTTAACTATAAATGATTTACTGGGGCATTTTAGATGTGGTTATCCCGCGGTTTTTGCAGATGATACATGGGTAATAGTATCGGTTAAAAGTGCCGAGGATCTCAAATGCTCCATAATAACTACAATGAAGGATATGAAGTTATGGTGCAAGTTAAATAGATTTGCTTTGAATGAAAACAAAACAAAAGTTGTGTATTTTCACAAAAGGAGGTCCTTCCCCAATTTGCAGATGCCGTTTGCAACAAGGGAAAATGTAGGAATACTGGGTGTTATGGTTGACGATACGTTATCATGGAATGAGCAATTAGATTGCGTTTGTAAAAAGTTAAGCAGCACTCATTACGTAATCTACCAGCTGAAAACCAACTTATCAATAAAAATTTAACTGAGATCTATTACGCATTGGCTTACTCAATAATGTCTTATAATGTTATGATATGGGGTGTTGCTGTAGAATGGGAGAAGGTGTTTGTGGCGCAAAAGCGTCTTATTCGCCTAATTTTTAATATACCTTACAGGGGTACCTGTAGGAACGTCTTCGTTAGGCAGGGTATTCTTACCTTTCCTTGTATCATTATATATAAATGCGTCGTTTTTTTTAAACAAAACCTAGAAAAATTTGAGAAATATAAACCATTACACCATTACTCAACAAGTAATGTCTATGGCTTTTCGTTTCCGAGAGACAAATTAACATTATACGAAAAATCACCACTTTATATTTGTATAAATTTGTATAATAAACTCCCTGATATGTACAAGTCCTTCTGTTCTATTGATACCTATAAAAGAGAGGTTAAAAAGTATCTAACATCACATGCATTTTACTACTATAACTGAATATTTAAATATGTAATTTTTAATATGTGATTGTTTTTTATAGATTCATACTATTAATTTTAATTTCTGACTCGTACATTAAGTACACAATTGGAGATAAGGTACGTTATGTACCTTGTATGACGTATCAACCCAACATATTTGGCTTCCTGAATAAAGTTTATTATTATTATTATTATTATTATTATTATGTAATCCCGCTCGATCTGGGACAGACGGTATATAATATAGTCAACTAACAATAAGTTGAAAATAATTGTCTCTTATTTTGACGTAAAAGTGGAAGAGACAACCGGGAAGGTAACTATTAATTAAATAAATTGCTTGCTCTGTGAAATCTGAGTGGCACTTGTTTATAGAGTACATTTCAGGAATTAAATTTTCCATTTTGCTAACTGCCGCAGCCGTTTCACGTCATCCATGGATCTGTACTTTAATAAAGACTTCTTTTGTTTTAGGTACAAGATAAGAGGAAATAAGAGGAATTTAGTTTCGTCGAGCATGAAATTATCTAAGAATTCAGCACCTGTAGCGAATTTACAAATGGGGGTCTCCACTTTCTGCAAAGCTTTTCCTTGGCACTTCGTGATAGATCGGCGTCTGGAGCTCGTACAATTAGGCTCCGGATTTATGCGGGTGTTTGGCTGTATTCTTACTACATGCGGTACCGCCGCCGCCACCTACTTCGAGTTTCACCGTCCCAGGAGTCTGACGCTCTCCTTCAATGAAATCGTTAAAAGGGCTAACACTCCTTTTGTCCTCGCTATTAAGAGACTTCCTGGAGTCGACACCTTCCCTGCTGAAGTAAGTGTAAATACGCTTAATACATCCCTGATTACTGCAAACATCGGTAATTTACTGACTACTGAAAAGCATAACTTGATTATATAAATATTTTTCCACGGTTTTAGGTGTACTAAATACTTAAATCTGGTAGTTTCCGCAGTTCAATTGTTAATGGAAATGGAGGGACCAATTTCTTTTACTTCCATTTTCATTAACTTCGTATTTCCTTTTTGATTCTAAGACAGTTGTCTTTTATCAACGTCACTATTACTTTTCGACTGCACAGTTATCGCAATTGTATATATGGTATATATATATATATATATATATACATATTTCTCGTGACCTTTTTAATTATACGTATGTTGCATAATAGTTCTCTATCACAACTTTACGTATACAAACGTCTTTAAACGTTCTGAAAATATAACTATCATTTCAATTAGTCTTGTTTAATTGACCTAATTGTGGTAGAGAACTATCATACAAGATAAGTACTATATACAACGTGACTTAGTTGAAAGCAGTGAATCTAAACCGAAATAAAAAATTTTGGAAATCGCCCAAAATTAGATGCGGAAGAAACAAACATTGATGAATAGTCTTGCCTTCAGCATATGCATGAGAGACTACGATGGTAGCAGATGATGTTACCTTATTTAATACCACGGGTGTTTCGAACTGATGACTTCAGCGATTTGAACAATGTGTTGAAGTTGGAATGAAAGTAATTTCGGTTACCACACATCGACATTTCATATCAGTCATTATTAGGTTACTTTAGAAGCAAATTCTGCGTAATTTTGTTAGTAGCTCTTAGTTTAGGGTCAATCTTAACACGGAGTGAAGAGAGGAACATTTTCGGCATATTTTACTTTTCTATTTCCGTAAAGAAAAGAAAATTGCTGACGTTCGCAATGAGATATGTGAAGTTTATTGTGCTGATTGCATAACAGAACGCACGCGTTAGAATTGGTTTGAAAAATTCCATTCCGGAGATTTTTCACCCAAAGGTGACCAACATTCTGGCCGACCTACTGAAGTTGATGATGACCAAATCAATGCCTTAATTGAAGAGAATCGTCATATAACTGTTTGACTGATGAGAAAGGGGTTAAATGTAGAAAATCACTTAAAATCTCTTGGACTCGCTAAGAAGGTCGATGTTTGGGTTTTGTATGAATTGAAGGAGATTCACTGCACACAACGAATCAATATTTGCGGTATGCATCTCAAGCGCAACGAACTCGACCTTTTTTAACGAATCATCACTGGTGATGAGAAATGGGCCATGTACAGTAACATCGTCCGAAGACGATCATGGTATAAGCGTGATGAAGCAGCACAAACCACATCTAAAGAGAAATTGCGTCAAAAAAGAAACATACTGTCAATTTGGTGGGATTAGAAAGGTATTGTGTATTTTGAGTTGCTCCTAAGAAACCAGACGATTAATTCGGATATTTACTGTCAACAACTAATGAAACTGGATGAAGCAATCAAAGACACACGGCAAATCGCAAGGGAATTGTGTTCCATCATGATAACGCAAGACCTCACATATCTAGTAACTTGTAGGAAATTATTGAAACTTGTTTGGGAATTGATGTCATATCCCCCATACAGCCCTGACCTGGCACCATCTAATTACCATTTATTTCGAAGTTTTCAAAACTTCTTGAATAGTAAAACTTTCACAAATGATATTGATCTTAAATTGCACTTGGGTCAGTTGCTTAACGATCAAGACCGAAATTTCTATGAGTGCGGAATCATAAACCTGCAAGCAAGATGGCAAAGGTCATTGTTTAAAGTTTATTCTTTGTAAAAAAGCAAGTTTGATTTCAGACTGCGAAACCAAAATTACTTTCTTGCCAGCCCAATAAAATATTTAATTTAAATCATCAATGTGACAAACATCCCTGAAGCAATAATTTTTATTAGCATATAGATATATTTAGATTTTCAAGTTAATTCATGGATTTGCCGAATTCTTTAATAAACGTTCATTGAAATTATAATCAAATATAATTAATTTACAAATAACCGAAATACCTTTAAATATGTGTTTTTAATTTTCTTTTTCATATCCACCTAAACGTCTACAGACTGTAATTTTGCTGGAATCAATTAACAATCACAACGGTGCGTGGGTAGATGTTTCATACATTCTGTACCTCGCAAATTAGTTAGTTAATTAGTGACTAATTCTACTAAATGCCCTCCAAAATGACCACGAGTGACCGAATTACACACTCTGAATTAGTAGCTAAACATTTAATGGAAATCCAGACACACGGCGACAACTAGTAAAATGTACTATCCTAAAATAGGAGTTCATCTTTCACCATTGAGTATACAAAACGTCCTCATCGATCTTTATCCCTAATTTGACTTTAAAATATAGAAATATTAATTCTCCTTGCACGAATTAAATAAAAGGAACAGTATAACTTAGGGAGCATATGTCACACTATAACGGCAAAAATAGTATGCATTCTTTGAAGCGGAGAATATAAAACGAGAGAACCAAGTGGAGATGGTGGAAAAGGATAATAAGCACCGAGGCCGAATATATTCTTTCTTCATTTCTTTCTCGTAATAGATCAGATTGAATCGCTTCCTGACAAAATTGTTACGAAAGAAATCCTCCAGTCGTCCTTAACTGTTATATCCATCACGCATGTCTATACTTACAGTTATGTTGTGTCTAAGTTTCCTGCGGTATGTTTCCAGACATCCCGATTTTTCTGTCTGCAGACGTTTGCAAACATTTTACTGAAATCCAGCGTTCGAACAATGCATATATTTGGATTGATACTGCACGTCATATTCTCTTTATCCCTCTTTCCCTATCTAAATTTATTTGAATATGTTTTCTGAAATGAATTTGAACCTGAGTTTTATGTAAATTTTATTTCAGTTAAGTTCGAACTGAGAATGTCCTTTTCGTCACTCCTTAGAAGATATAAGCGATAAAATGTTAAAAAGATATCACAATAAATTTAGTGACCGGGAAATTGATGCACAGAAAATTGTTAACAGAAGAATGATATCCAAACGAAAACTAAATATTAACGATTGCCTCAGCGATGGTTAATATCTTAACTAACAACAATTTGATATTAGATTAATAAACACGAAAGGGTCTTCTTATTTCTATAATTTCTCTTCTCTACATTAAGTGCAAATCACAATACTTTTATAAATAGGAATACATTAGGCTATTATACAAAACGTCTGGATATTTCCTCAGGTAAGGTTCTTTTCAATTAGGTCAAGGTTATTCTTTAAGTATTGTTCAACGAATAATCAAATATAGAGTATTGCCAAAAAGCCCAAGGTTCCTAGTTCGAATAACTTTGAATTATTGGCTCTGAATTTGACTTGATCCGTTTAGCTACAACAAGAAGAGGCAAAGGGAAAAAACGCTACAAGGAGAGGACGTGAGAGGCGAGGAACTCAAGCTAATCAAACACCCTTAAACGTAAAAGACATGGAAACTCACTAATCAAGTACCCCCAAACGTAGGAAACAAGGGGACTGAACCACATTAAAGGGAACGGAAGTTACTACGTCCATGTCGTTGTGCTTGGGTAATGCTGAAACTAAACCAAATTGCTTCCGACACAATTGCTCAACCTTAATCTAGACGTAACATTTTTCACTCTATCGATTTGTGAACTCAAAAATAGGAGTTTCCATTTCTAAAAAAATAACCTTGAAGATCATGGTCAATGTCAAATTCGCGTTATTCATTAGATTCCTAACGTCTATAGACTGTAATTTTGCTGGAATCAAGTAACAATCACAACGGTGCGTGGGTAGATGTTTCGTACATTCTGTACCTCGCAAATTAGTTAGTTAATTAGTGACTATTTCTACCAAATGCCCTCCAAAATGACCACGAGTGACCGAATTACACTCTCTGAATTAGTAGCTAAACATTTAATGCAAATCCAAACACACGACGACAACTAGTAAAATGTACTATCGTAAAATAGGAGTTCATCTTTCTAAACCATTGAGTTTACAAAACGCCCTCATCGATCTTTATCCCGTTTAAAATTGATGTTAAAGTTGTAGCCCTTCAACATTCATAATTTAGTGGAGGAATGCCGGAGGAAGAGTTTTCAATGCATTCTGCACAAAGTGACTTAGAAAACTGCAATTTCTTACATTTCGTCGCTACTCCTCAAAATTAACGTAAGAAAAAGGAATAAAATATTATAAGAGTAAAAAGAAAAATGCAAATATATTAATAAATCTGGCACTCATACACACATATGTACGTACTTTTCGTTGCTCTATAAAAAGTCGATATTCTTTCGGTTATACTAAAATTCAATACTTCAAATTTATATCACTGTACAGATTAACATTTCGTCTTTTATTCTGGATAATTTTCTTTTGTTGCCAGTGCTTATTTTGATCTCTATGCTGCTGGTAAATATATTACTTCCCACATTATTGCTTTTTATTTACTCCTCTTATTTGATTCTTTCTTTTGTCTTGCACTGCAGTCGATAGATAACAATGGCAAAAGATTTAGGAACGTGCAATATATTGTCTATAAGTCTCAATCTGTTATTATACCTTACCGTTGTCCATTTTTCTTTGAATTGTTTATATTAAGACGCCGTGACGGGTACCATTGACATGAAGTTTCTTCCTATCTGCTTTTTGAATTATTATTAATCGTACTTACTTGCAGTTGTTGTGGTATAGCTGTTGATCAACATAAAAGTGTAATTGGTATATTTGTAATAAACTATTCGTGATCGGTTGTGTTAACGTAACGAGCGCGGAAGCTCGTAAAATCCGTTTAAAATCTGTATTTAGCTCGACGTGTCTAAACTGCATTGGTTTTGGTAATGATCTAAACAGTCTAAGATCATTCATGGTTTTGCTTCAGGATGAGATGAAGATGCGAAAGAAATAGCTACTTAAGCAAACTGCTACTCCAAAAATTTTCTTCTGGATACAGAAGGGAGTATTCAAGAGATTTCTGAGTATCAGAATCGACAGAACAACAGTGTTTTTTTTTTTTTTTGGATCAAAGCAAATTAAACTCTGGACAAATTAAATTTAATATATAAGCCGAGTTAGTCAGTGATGTGTACTCAACTTTGATTGACATTGATGGTAGTAATGCCAAAAATTTCCTCTTTTCGGTTTTCTTTCTAATTGAATCGAAACTTTTTTAACACTTCGCCCTCAGCCCTCCTTATTTCTACAATATGTGACCTCTTTGCGTATCTCACAAATTTTTTATCTATTGTTCATAATAAAGCCTTCTTCAATGTTTTTACCCTACCCTTCTCCTAATTATTTTCCTTTCCCATCTCTGCAATGTATCTTCTGTGCCCTTATTAGTTATCCATATTTCACAGCCGTACATTGTCGTATGTAGTAGGATAGTTGTGTAGAGTCGTAGCTTTGTAGTTTCCCTAGTTAATTCCTTTGTTATTATTAAATAGTTCATTGTTTATGCATATCCAGATACCCAAGTACTTTTCACAGTCTCCATATATTTTTTTCTTTATTCGCATTTATTTGAGATGAGGGCGCGTAAATTTAACTTTTCTCTTGTTCTGCAGATATGTCCAGTTTGTCCTCATTCTTGCTTACCCCCATCATCAATCGTTTACTCTTCTCTTCGTTTGTTTCTAGATCTACGTTTATCCGGCTTCCATGAATATCACAGAAGGAATTGGAAATAAAATTGTAGTGTAGTATAAAAGCTCTACAATGCCTCTGTAAAATCTTGACAATAGTAGGAAGGGGTAGAATTAGGAAGATGTTTCTTAATTTAAAACTGATATTTAGTAAAATTAGATAAAAAATAGCGAAAAATAATGTACAAATGTATATGTATTCTAAGATATAAGCTGTGATAATTTCTCTGTTCCTTACTAGTTGGGGAATGCATCAACAGTAGATTTAGACTAACCCACATTTATGTCACTTCGTTATTATTCGTGTTTTATGTAGATTTAGTGTGCATATATTATTATTAAATATTTGTTGAAAACGTTTATAGAATAGAATGGGTTTGAGACATTGTCTCTTGTTCTCATAATATTTAAATAATAGGAATAATACGGAAAAAGAAATTTGGGGTATATCTTCCAGAAATCCAGATATTATTCTTGCTTTCTATTCAAAACCAAACCTTACTTTTAGTTCGTTGTAGAATAATATGTCCTAAACCATATGCATCTTAACCTACGGACCTTAAAATGAACGTCAGTTTGCTGTTTGGTTGTTTCAAGATGAGGAGAATTTGAACAAAAGCTGCCCAGTCCACGCAATACATATAGTAAAGAATGTGGTCGCAACGTTTATTTCAAAACCAGGTCAAGCGACTGCAATTCCTTTACAAGATTGAAACAGGTCTATTGCTGAATGATATACATATAACCGTTTGTTTGACAGAAGTAATCGCAGTGCTCCAAAGTACTAACCCAGAACGAAGAATTACCCTCCACTAATACAATGTGAGTTCACATACAAATAGTTGAATCTTGGGAGTAGCAAAACATCGATCATTTCCTGTACAGTTCTGGGCTTAAGTTCAAGAATAATTTCAGTCGCCGTCTAATAAGGGTGTCAAAAATAACAGCTAGCTAGCTAGTCCAACTGAAGATTGGAATAACTGCTTTAAAGTTTGGCTAAAAATACGAGAATGTATCGATCTTTGTGGAAAATACTTTAAAAGGATAAGAAAGCATTTCCCGTCGACCTAATGTTTGTTACTAATGTAACACTAAAAGAATAGCACTTCTACTACGGTTTAGTTCGACATTGTATTGCGGACTGTTTCCTGGTTATTAGTAGGAAGAGTATTGATACGTCATAACACTGGAAACTATATTTTACATTTAATTTATTCCCATTAGGATACGAGCGAACGGGGAAAGATGACTGGAAGTAATCAGAAGGAACTACAAAAACAAAAATCCATTTAGATGCTGATATTATCGTATTGTTATATTGGGCTTCTTATTTTAATAAAAGGAAATACATCATAAATTTTATCATACACCTTAGAATTAGTTATATCTATTGACAAATACTCACTTTTTTACCTGTCACACTAAAGAACTGATTACAGGCAAAATTAAACGGTCCCAATTTCAAATAAGGAAATAAAATTTGAACCAGATCATCATTATCCTTCTGAAATGCTTCCGTCGTCTGCCGTCTCATAATCCTGGTGGACCTACTACGACTTTTCACATTAATCTTCGCAACGACTCTCTAAAGTCGTTGCCCTTTGGGGCAGCTTTGCATGCATAAACAACGTATCCGAAAATTGTCATAAAAGGTTGTCTAGACTTACAATTATATTTAGGTTATGTTTATTACGTTTCCGCTGAAGCACTGTGTACGCTACATCTCAAGAAATAATAATAATAAATATTTATTTTTATACAATGTAGAACAAAAGATTGTTTTCTACACGCATTTTGCAGAATTGAATTAAATTGAATGACAGAAATATTCCCTATAATTAAAAATAATATTGCAATTTATGAGTAGAAATTGTTCAATGAATAGTAAAGTTCAGGTTAAACGTTTTTAGATAACTTTGAAAGAAAATTATCAATACCATATACTGGGAAGATTAAAATGTAAATTACACCAGTACTAAAATGAGACGACTTTTATGCTAGCTAATATAAATTTTAGTACGCTGGCAATGGAATGGTCTAACAATAATTTGATTCTAAAATATAGAAATATTAATTCTCCTTGCACGAATTAGATAAAAGGAACAGTATAACTTAGGGAGCAATATATGTCACACTATAACAGCAAAAATAGTATGCATTCTTTGAAGCGAAGAATATAAAAGGGGAGAACCAAGTGGAGATGATGGAAAAGGATAATAAGCACCGAGGGCGAATATATTCTTTCTTCATTTCTTTCTCGTAATAGATCAGATTGAACCGGTTCCTGAGAAAATTGTTACGAAAGAAATCCCCCAGTCGTCCTTAACTGTTATATCTATCACGTATGTCTATACTTACAGTTATGTTATGTCTAAGTTTCCTGCGGTATGTTTCCAGACATCTCGTTTTTTCCGTCTGCAGACGTTTTCAAACTTTCTAGTGAAATCCAGCGTTCGAACAACGCATATATTTGGATTGATACTGCATGTCATATTCTCTTTATCCCTCTTTCCCTATCTAACTTTATTTGAATATGTTTTCTGAAATGAATTTGAACCTGAGTTTTATGTAAATTTTATTTCAGTTAAGTTCGAACTGAGAATGTCCTTTTCGTCACTCCTTAGAAGATATAAGCGATAAAATGTTAAAAAGAATATCACAGTAAATTTAGTGACCGGGAAATTGATGCACAGAAAATTGTTAACAGAAGAATGATATCCAAACGAAAAGTAAATATTAACGACTGTCTCAGCGATGGTTAATATCTTAACTAACAACAATTTGATATTAGATTAATAAACACAAAAGGGTCTTCTTATTTCTATAATTTCTCTTCTCTACATTAAGTGCAAATGACAATACTTTTATAAATAGGAATACATTAGGCTATTATACAAAACGTCTGGATATTTCTTCAGGTAAGATTTTTTCAATTAGGTCAAGGTTATTCTTTAAGTATTGTTCAACGAATAATCAAATATAGATTATTGCCAAAAACCCCAAGGTTCCTAGTTCGAATAACTGAATTATTTGCACTGAATTTGACTTGATCCGTTTAGCTACAACAAGAAGAGGCCCAGGAAAAAATGCTACAAGGGGAGGACGTGAGAGGCGTAAACGTTAAAGACATGGAAACTCACTAATCAAGTACCCCCAAACGCAGGAAAGAAGGGACCTGAACCACATTAAAGGGAACGGAAGTTACTACGTCCATGTCGTTGTTCTTGGGTAATGCTGAAACTAAACCAATTTGCTTCCGAGACAATTGCTCAATCTTAATCTAGACGTAACATTTTTCACTCTATCGATTTTTGAACTCAAAAATAGAAGTTTCCATTTCTAAAAAAATAACCTCCAAATAACCTTGATGATCATGGTCAATGTCAAATTCGAGTTATTCATTAGATTCCTCGTTGAAAAATACTTAAGGAATGACCTTGTTCTTTTTGTAAAAGATTTGACCTGACAAAATATCGAAACATTCCCATACTTTTGCGACATTCTGTATAGTATCATCCGATGGGTGTTCTTCCGAAATCATTTACATAAAGACGATCTCATTTAATTCTATTTTAATGTTTGGAAAGCTATGAATTTCATTCAAAAGTAATAAAAGGGAAGATTTTCCGCATTTACGTGTAGCTGTTGGGGGAAACACCACAATTGTAAATTATCCTGTGATGAAAATTACTTTCACCGCGGAGTTGAGTAATTTCAAAGGAAAAACACAATATAACATTTTTAATAAGAACTCGAAACGTTAATTACTTATTTTAGCGAATAATGGAAAAACTTTTAGGGGAGAAAAAGAGAGTTATGTTTTAAGATCCATTACACAAAGGGTAGAGTTTCATTGCGCTGCGGAATATATTAAGTGAATGAGTACAACGATTCTGTTTACGGTGCTAAGCGGAATTTTAATATTAACCGGGAAGCAATTAGATATACGGGGTACATAAATTTATTTAAATTAGCATGAAGCAATTACAAATATGACAGTGATATTTGTTATCATTTCTGAGCATCTCTACCCAACAGTAATTATTCTGTGAAAAATAAAGTAACCTAGCTACTTGCTCACATTCTCTCTATCCCTTTTTTGCAGTTAGGTGAAAGGGATCGATGCAAGTTATATTTGAAGATTTGATTTTGATTATGGTTTCTAAGTACTTCTTACAATTAGTTGGAGACTTATTTGGTTTATCGCTATTCATTATTATCATTATTATATCCAAACATATGTACATATGTGGCCTTAAAGTCCTAAAGTGTTTAAAATTGATGGAGTTTTGATGCCATCTTTTAAACGGGAGGAACATTATTCTACGATTACTAAATGAGGTCTGCTCCTTGATTACACCCTTTTTTAGGGCTGTACGTCACAAATTGTGATATGGAAATAAATCATCTCTGTTAATATAATAGATTCTATTGTTACTTAAAACTTATATTATTTGCATTCCATACAATTAACCTGCAAAAACAAATTAAAACTTGAAATAAAATAACAGAATTATAGTCTGTATTTTATATAGATACATATTTCAGTTATTACAGGCTATTCCACGTAATTGGTTCATTAGAAGTTGTCGATGTTCTACTATTTATTTATATTTGGTATGGGTACGTACCTATACTCTTTTGCCTTCTAAGCGAAAGCATTTTCCCAAAAATAGCATTTTTACCTTATACCGGAAATTGATATCAACTTCATTATTTTAACCTTCCTATACTCACGTCAAAATGAAAGACGTATACTATACTATATAAGTCGGTCTCACAGACCGTATGCGTGAGTATAGGAAGGTTAAATAGGATGCTATAGTTTTGATGACATTTTTGCATTCTACGCATTAAAACAAGTTTCCCGCTATTTGAGCACGCGTTTCTGTCGATAATTCCTTTCTTGCCGACATACTTCCTTATACCTAGATATAACCGCTTCTCAATTATTTTACATTATTCCGTTTTTTTTCTATTTTGGCAACGAGTTATTTCAGCTACGATTGAGCCAACGCTCCTAGTATGTTCTGTGCGTTTGGTTTATGTGTGAGGATATTGACTTGGAGACAAAGGAGTCATGCCATCATATGCAGGGTTCAAAACCTCAAGTATTTTAAATCGAATACACTGCATATTAGTACATTATTAAAACTAGAATAGTACGCCCTATGAAATCGTATTAAGGTTCTCTATACCTACCTGTAGTGGCTTTCGAGTTATAAGTGCCTTTTTTGCTATATTGGTCAAAGATATCCTAATGATACCTAATCTTTTAAGAGAAGATCGAAAGAAGAATTTTTTCTGTCATATCCTCATGTCCCAATCTACTTTCAAGAATGTTTGCAATCGTCAGTGAACACAGTTCTGTGCTTCTGAATCATTCACCTTTAACTGAGAAATTGTTAACATTACCTACTCGAACAGAGCCATTCTAAATTTATTCTTAATTTACGGAGAAAGTTTTGCAATGCTGAATCAAACTTGCGCTTTTAACGGAAAAGACCCTAATCTACCAATCGTAATCAAAAATAAATTCAGGAAGAGATAATTCCATTTCTTCCATCATTTTGGTACTGCGGGAACTAAGAAGAATGTTCAGAAGCCGGTTACAAACTATGAACGAAATGTTTAGGGCATCTCTCATTGAAAATACAATACGTTCAATTCATAATTTTACTGCATGTTCCACGAATAACAAAATAAATTTAAAATATCTCTGTTCGAGTGATTGTCAGTAATGTTAACCATTTTTACGGTTGAAGAGGGATTATTCAGAAGCACAAAATGATGACGGACGATCGCGAACATTCTTGAAAGCAGAACATATTATATGTAATAAAATAAAGGCCTTGTGTTAAGAGATTAGATATCATTAGGATATCTTCGTTCGATATACCAAAAGGCAGATATAACTCGAAAACTGCTTGAGATACTTATAGGAAATCCTAATGGGATTTATTAGAGCGTACTATTCTTACTTTAATAATGTATCAATACGCATTTTATTCGGTTTAAGAAACTTTACATTTGTAAATGTATGAATTGGAATCTAAATTTAAAACACTCTGCATATGATAGAACAAAACCTTTGTTACATGTCAATATATTCACACCTAAACTAAACGGAATGAATTTAGATCAATCTCAGCTAAAATAGCTAGTTTTTAAACAACGGCTGCCAAAACAGAGAAAACGGAATACGTAATGTACATTTTACGAGCAACAATTAATCCAGCGCCTTCAGATCCTACTCATCTTACATTACTAAGCCCTGTACCTCTGCTCACGGAAAGTATTGATCTGATTAAGAAGATGTACTACTTAATAGTGTCAAACTTTTGAAATGAGCTTCCTGTGTAACTAATAATCAATACAAAAAAACGGCTGCAACTATTCCTACGCCGAGAAAAGCTTTATTCAAGAAAACCTTATACAAAGAAGACAGATATAACAGATATTTCATGATCCGTTTCGCTAATGACCCCTCGGTAAGACTGCTGTCAAAACAAAAAATTACGATAGAAACTCGAACTGCTAAAGCAATTTATTGATGAAGCTATATGCTTGGTTTAAAATCAATGTGTAAGATTTGAACATTTATTATATTTTAGGATGCTTACATTATAACTTTAGGTTGTTTAGTATGAGACTAGTTATAGAATCAAATAAATATTATTATTCAATACAGTAACAGGCGATGAAGGTGTGATTTAATGAGAACTATACACGAATTTCGATTTAAGACTGAAAAGAAGTTAAATCCAGTGCATTTACTACTTTGAAAATTATTATTTTCATATAATAAGCACACGATAATAACATACAATATAATATTTTAAATATATTTTCCTCTCCCTAGCTTTCTAACTACGAATATCGGATGTAAGACTGCGTATCCTCCAAATCCCCTTTTTCCACTCCCTCGCGTATCTTATTAATGGATTTACTTCTTCTTGTGTTTCATTTTTCCTTCTTCACACTTCATTCGTTCGATCCAGTTTTTTATCTGGTCTCTTCCATCTTTTTTATTTGTTATGTGTGTTGTACATTCCTTATGATTTTATCCAGATGCATTTTCAATATGTTTATCTTGTTTCGTTGTTGTCTTGTAGTTCCATATTTTATTCCCCCTTTTGCAAGTTCTAAAGTACTAAAAATGAAGTAAAATAAAATGGAAAGGTCTAACAGTAAGGTTTATTAAGAACTCGATGTTAAATGAAGCAAAAGAAGCTTTGTTATACACTCTTCATTCGTAATTATTATGTGAGATCTAAAAGTAAGACAAAATTTATATTTTATGGGCATATATATATATATATATATATATATTTCGTAACCTTTTATACTTATCTTATATGATAGATCTCTACCACTAATAGGTCAATAAAACAAGGCTGGTTTGAACGATAGTTATATTTTCAGAACGTTTAGCTAAGAATCGAGAATGGGATAACATTGATGACAAAATTACCCAAGTAACCGCCAAAGAAACCTACCGCCAAAAAATTGCATGAGCATGATATTTCGTTTGTTCACCAATATACACAGTCGAAGTGAGAGGGTATTCCCTAATGACGATCACCTCTACCTTTGCAGACTGCAAAGCTAGGACTACCAGACAAATTTCAAATTCTAACCTGTTATCATTAAAGCTATTCGGCGCTTTAGACCATGATTTCATTGTTTCAATCTCCATTTGGAATGGGTATCTGTGCGTTGAAAGCGAATTAGATACTTTCAGAAATCTTGTGACTATGAATTTATAAAATACAGTTTTTAATAAATTTGCCTTAAGAAAATAATGCAATCACGTTCTACACCGTTTTCCTTAGAATTAGTTTTTGCGGCATTTATATTTATAAATCAAAAAAGGAACACATTTTTAAAAGGATACACATACATTAACGTGAATATATGTAGCAATGGTAACAAATTCAAGTTTGTCCTTATTTGCAGGGATTGGAGCTGAAGGGTCAGATGGTATATTGTCCCGAGTCAGATTCAGTGCTATTTATTGGATCTCCGTTCATAGACGGTCTGGAAGGACTCACTGGAAGTGGTTTATTCATTTCGGATATACCACTGCACGATGCTACGAGGGACGTTATTCTGGTGGGAGAACAGGCTAGAGCACAGGTAAAGTATATGCATTTAATAGCTGCAGTAAATTGAATTTCGATGCAGCAAGCGCATTTCTCCGATGCTTTCTTTTATCAAAATTTACGCTGCAGGTTTTACAACTTCTTTAAACACAAATTTAATTTTAAAGTAAAGCGAATTGTCTAGTAGTTTAATTACGTACATATCAGTAAATTATACTTGAATCGTTAAGAAAATACGTTTTGACGGTTACAATGAAGAAGAAAATAGAATAAATGCATTCACGATACTGCAGATTTCTTAAAGTAACAATATTTTTACAATTAATTATATACCAGGGAGGAAGTAAATGTTTTAGGAGTTTTGCATTTTTATGGAAATTGACGCAATAAAACCAATTATAGTGAAATTTCCAGAAGTTTCGGAAACATCCTTCGTAAATTTTAAATAAAATGCAACAATGCACGTTAGCTTGCCTTACATGTAATCATTCATATTCCTTCAATCGGAGTTTTCAGTAGATACGGATTATTGGAACTTCTACGTCTTACTCCAATTTAATGGGTTTACGTATTTGGCTACCCTTAATAATTAATCAGAAGAATAATCTAATATCGGTTTTTATTTAAAAATTAATTTATACAATTTGTTATTGCGTACCCGTTTTATCAAAGAAATCTTTTTGCTATTATACACTAGACATTCGATTTGCGACCAAAAATATTATGGATAGTAAAACAAGCGTAATATAACGTTGACGTAGGTACGTAAACGAACATTTGCTACTGTAGATAAGAATGTCGATGTTAAGCAAAGCACGTTCTACCACAATTTCGCATTAATACCTGGTACAAGTTTCTAAACTAATTTTGCAAGAAACTTTCGGACAACGGAATTGTTGCCAGTGTTTGGAACATATATTTTTGTGTCCCTTCAGCGTACAACCGACCTTTAAAATCCCTTCACAAGTTTCATAAATCAACGGGTTAGAACTTTGGCAAGTTTCTTGTTAGAATCCAACTATTACATTACTGGCTAAACATTAGTGTTTAATATTTGAGTTGATGGTTTCGAAAAGAACACAAGTAAAATGAAACGATAAATATTGAAGGCAAATTCAAAAACCTTTAAATTCATTCTAAAGCGTGCACTAAAATGCATCTCATATTTTTCTAACTAAATAAACTATCACGAAGGTGAGATTTCTGTCGTTCTTCTTTCCATGTATTTGCATATATTTAGCCTCGTGCTTGATTTAACGCCTCATTGTTTACGGAACCCTCAAGCTATTGTTTAATGCAAGCTGGCATCGTAACCGCTGAAATGAAGTTATGAACTAAATCGCTACCTGTTGAAACTGTTAAAGGCATTCCGGTTAAAATCTACATTAAGATACACGCCCTTCTGTGTTCTCAATTAATTATTTTGTTGTTTAATCCCTATATAATATTAATACCTTAGGTTCTAATATTTTTTAAATTGAAATCTTTGTACGTTTGAGAACGATATGGTAGACTTCGTATATGGAGCAAAACATATCGTTAATTTGTTTACGGTAAATTTGATTTTATTAAAGAGCTTAATTATTACGCCCTTGTAGATCTAGCGATTAACTTAATTGTTAAAGTTATTATTGCGATTTAAGGCGAGATATTTCAAGCTATGTAGAAGCATGTGTGTACATATACAGAGAGCTATGTATTCTCTTTCCGCTGATTATTATTATTATCATTATTATAGTAAAGTGATACACAGTATATTGACAAAACAGATGTATTTCTCATTTTTCGACGTATTTCTCTCTACAGTCAATACATTTTTGAATCAGTGAAAACCATTCTTTAAAACATTTTTTCGATATTTCCACCGTAGATTGTTCATTTCACTTTTAAATCCCTCCACCGCTTCTTCGATCCATGTAAGACGTAAACACTATGACTTTACACCTGAAAACGAAAGGAAATCATTAGGTGATATATCTGAACTACGAACCCTAACTATATGTTCGAACACTTTATTTTTTTGGAACAAAAGCAGTCTGGAGGGCCTTTAAATTAAAAACAAAAGAAGAAAAGGTGTTCTCAAGTATATGAAAGTAAATCATATATGTCTGTGAAAGAATTTCAATAAAAGACTTGTCTTCTCAGTGTGAAAGAAAGAAAGAAAGAAATTTATTTAGCAAAGCTATTTCCGATTACATATTACAACTTGTACTTACCGTAAGAAAATTTATATTTCTATGTGTTCTTTTTCAAAAGAATATAATTCACATTTCAGAGTCGTTTTCTGTGCAAGATTGCAAAGAACTTGTTAAATCTCTCCCAATACGATTCATGGGTGTTATTAACCTTCCTATACTCACGCATACGGTCTGCGAGACCGACTTATATAGTATAGTATACGTATTTCATATTTTGACGTGAATATAGGAAGGTTAAAGGCAAAGAGGGCATTGGACATTAGTCGCATTAGAAGTAATTTTCTTCCTTTTTTAATTTGGTAAAAGTCTTTTGTTCAAATAATTTGCCGTTATGTGGTGTTTCGATAAGTCAAATTTTATTGTTAGCGTAATTTATTCAATATCTGTTTACTAAAAAACAATAATAATAAGTATAATTATAAAACAGATGTAGAAGAAGTGAATAAGTAATAAAAAGTAATAACACTAGATTATAACAAGAGAGGTACGAGTACATATGCAAACGAATAATCTTTAATGGAACTTTAATGTTCGAGGATATAGTTGCTAGAGCTGGTACCATCACGGACTTTGGTTATGTCCGGTCTATTGAGGTACAGCCTGTACTCCTGTTATTGTATCGGTTTTAGCGTCAAGCAAATTTCGCACATATATACCGGACATAACCAAAGTCCGTGATGGTACATGGCAAACGACGTATTACTTCAATGGTTTTGGGTGCTCAAATACTCAATCGTTCGAGCAGCAGTACGAGCTTAAGCGCTATCAAAGAGCATGATGGTCCTATTTTTTGGTAGCTTTGGTCAATATTTTGGAGAACTTAAAGCAAACAAACTGTAGTGAATCATTCAACATTAACAATACAGCCATCCTTCAGTAGAAGAGTGCAAATAAGTCCAGTAGTTCGAAACAATGTTCTCACAGACCTCTCCAGACATTATACACCAGGTGAAATGAGCCACTGTTAAAGAGATTTAGTGCCTATTAGCGCCATTTCACACGGTCTTTGTTTTTGACTGGCGTCAAATTGTAGGGAGTCTAAAAACGACGAAGCTTACATACCTTCAAATGGTTGTGTATAATGGCTTTTACAGCAATCTTTACAGTTTCTAGAATACTTCTTATAGTAAAATGTCGATCCTCTTCGATCATGTTCGGAATAAGACCAATGTCGTTTTCGATGATTGATTTGGCTTACGAGCTCGAAATCTGTAGTTTAAGAAAAATCGACCACGTTGGAATTCGTTGTACCATTGCCTTATAATAGCCAACAAACACGATTTGTCAAAAAATTTCGATTGATTTTCTCAAAACAGTGTTTACGGCTTAAGCCACATTTGAAATTTTAAAAATTACAACTTAATAATGTTCTTTTTCCGTTGCATGATTTCTTATGCACAGAAATCTCGTTAAACTTACGTGTTTCAGAAATATTCCGGTATATTTGTGAATTATGGTAGTTATTAAACATAAAAATAATTAGAATGTCAAACTAAATTTGTTGAAAAATATACCTACTAGAGAGGATTCAGGATCATTTTTACACCTACCAGTTGCTTAACTGTTTGCTGCACTTTTTCCTTCTTATTGCATGATGATTTATATTGGATTAACAATTTCTAAACGAATATAATAATGGAATGATCTGAAATACATTTTCTTGTATTCCAAAAGATATCAAATATGATTGAAATATGGTCATGTCCACTGCATAATTTATATTGAATTTCAACTTCTCTAAATTTTAACCAGTAAATAATTTGTATTAGATTTTATAATTAAAAAAATGGTCCTTTCAAAATTCATTATTGTTACATTATAGCAGTGGCATCCGAAGTTTTCAGATATATATATATGCTTGAGAGTTTATTTAAATATTTGATTCTGATGGAGTATAATTAAATAATCCAGGTCATTGATTTTCCACTTATCACAATCTGCTCCGGGTATTTTAGTTTGAGAAGATTTCTATTGTCTCGCCTTGTTGAAAATATTCATTTCGTTTGTATCCGTACGCACTCTACAACATTTCTGAGGCAAAGTACATTATGTTATGTATACATACAATAACAAAAATAAATGAAAAGTGCATGTGCCGTTATTTTAAACTAACTATTTAAAGTAATTCGCCGTTTGTTGTTATTTCTGATAACGATTAATAGATCTAGCTTTAATAAAAGTTGTTGATACAAGAAAATCAGACGAGAGAAAAGGGGGAAAATGTGGAGTGAATGTAAGTTTGACACATCTCTAGTTTTGCAATTTTCTTCGAGAATACCAGGGACATCAATAATTTCACTATACCAATTCACTGTATAGTACGACTGGTCGTGTGCTGTTATAAACTTTAGGCTCCGTTACGTGCCCAATCGCATTAAATGTCCTAATAACAGATCATGACATTATTTGTAAATTCAACTGAAACGGTGTAAAAATATCATTTGTGGTGAGTTTCATGTCCATTTATCAAATAACGAAATACAGCATGATTTATCGCTATGTACTTGTATGTGCATCTCATGTATTGAGGCATGCAAATCTTTTTATATGAATAAACAATAATCTAGGACGTTTGAAAATCTTGTAATACAGATTGACGGTAACCCGACTAACAAATTTCACGAGGATTAGAAATAATCGATTTTAACCTTCCTGAACTCGCGTAATTTTTCAGTGCACTATGACTTACGTCGGCCTCTCAGTCCAATTACTAAGTAAGTGGAATATATAGTAGTACATACTTGTTTAGTATAGTTTTATAACGTGAATTTTTAATGTTTGATTAAGATTATTTTAGGGTGAAAAAATAGAATTTAATTTGAAATGTTTTCTTTTCTATAATAATTCAAAGTAATTCTAAACAGATAAACTAAGAAATATTAACCTCATTTGCATAAACTAGAAAAACTGAACAAAACAAACAAGTTAATTTATAATACTGGGTGTTACAGTATATGTAGAAGTATTTTTGACATTTACGACAATTGTATTTGGTTTTCCGCTTCCTTTTTTTTTTTTTTTTTGAAGAGCAATCTGAACAACGTCCTGGTTTTGTATTTTGTTGTGAAGTATCTTCTTGTGGATCACAATTGCAGAGATGTATTAACCTTTCCAGTAATTCATAGGACAATGTTTCTAAAAACTAGTTGCTTACCATTTTTGAACTTGCATTGTTCTCAGTATGGATTATAATAATTCATAAATAATAATAATAAAAGATAGAAGATGTACCACTCTTGGTATTTCTTGTTTGTCTCGTTTTTTGTTTTCTTATATTTTCCTATAGAAAAAGTTCTTTCAAATTTCTTCATGATTTTCAATACAAGTGTACGCTCTGTCACTAATTTTGTTTTCTAAATCATCTACATTTTCCAACTCCTAAAGAAGGATGCACATCCTCTCTTCTACTTTCTGATTCATTATAAATTATGTTATTATTTTTATTATTATAAGTCAAAATTAATAAAAAATAATATCATATTACTTCATTGAAATATAGACAGTATGGGGCTGTTCCCTATAGAGGAATTAAAAAATGCAGTGTAGTTCCAAAATAACTGTAATAATGCTCTCCTTATACATTGCACGTAAACTCGCGTCAGTTCCACGGACCGAAAAATTTACAATGTCCCAGTGCAATGCATATCCACGCTTACGCGACTACTAATCCGTCTACAAGAACTATTTAGGATGGTACACGGAGAGATGGGGTGAACGGTTCAGCAATTTCTAAGAAATGAATAAATATCGATGACGCCAGTCTGTAGAACCGACAGGCGAGTTCGGAAAGCATTAGTGCGATGCTTGTTCAGGAAGGCTGAAAAGAAAAAAAGGAACCAAAAGACTTATACGCACTTTAAAACATATATTTCATTATTCGAAGAGTACAAATCTGTGATTCTAAAATGGCAAGTAAGTTATCTCCTCTCATCTTCAAGCATCTTAGTTCAAGCATTTTTGGAAGTTTACATATACAACGCCGTATTTCTTCATCAACGGTTTCAATTTCCTCAACAATAGCTCTTTCGGGATTTTAAAATATATTAATATATGTACTTACAAAATACACAGTATTTCAATGTTAAAAGGGAAGACTCTACTACGACCATAGACGAAAAACAATGCTGACGCATATTCCACGTACAACGGTTATAGTTTTTCGTACTCTGTGATCCATAACCTCATGCTGCTAAAAAGATATTGTGTGACTCAGTTAACAGTCCAATATGTCCACATAATCATTCAAGATATTTTATTTTCAGCAGGATGAAGCTCCAAGTCAAACAGCACAAACACTTGTAGCTGTTGTCCATGTATATAGGTCTGATTATTATTTCAGAGGTTTTAATTAGATTATTTGTTCATAAAACCAGACCTTACGGAATGTCTTCCATTGGTAATTCGTAGAAGATCAAATCAGAAGTTTTCCAAGAATTTCAGTAGACTATTTCGATTATTATTATTATTGTTATTATTATTTTATAGAGGTCGTTTTCAAGTCGTACACGTCTATCCTTAACATAGCAAATTCCTCTTTCAATCCAGTTGCCTATAAACATGTAATATACGTAAATAGATCGAAGTTATGCCGTATTATAAGTTAAGAAAAAGAAACGCCTTTACATTCATTGTTTCTATCGCAAAAGTAGTTCCCTCTTGAAGAAATATTGATAACTCGTGTGGTTATTTCATATCTTATACAGTCCTTATTGTTCATATATGTCTGATTGCCTGATTGTAATAGGTTCTAGTGAGCCCAAATTTGATCAAAACCAAAAACTTCTTAAAGAAGCATAATGTCAGTTATTATCCAGGAGAAAAATAGAACAACTGAAAGATGTGAAATAAAGATCTGTGCAGGCTGAGAAAATACAATACATACACGCATATTCATCTAGAAAAATATATTTCAGAGCCACCTTTCACCGATTTTATCGATTACGTTTTTAAAAGTTTTGAGAAAAGCTGCTTATTTACTAAATCGGAATAAAAGCATATCTCCGCTTGTTTATTCAGACCAAAGCCGTCACCACAGATTTTAACGGCAGATCGCATCTAGAAGTGACAATGAAAAACCGATAAACACAATTTTTATTATTTTCTTTATGTGGCAAACTCATTCACATTTTTTATTCGGATAAAAAAGAACATATTTACTTGTCGACTTCCTTAATACAACTTAAATTGCTTTTTCACTTTTTTGAGCGAACAGAAGCAATAGGGTGAAATTTACAAGTTTATGCGCCAACAGAAACTTTTCGTTTAACGCGCGCTCCGTTCATCCTCGCGAAACTTTATTGAACATTTTACTGTTTAAATGGAAGTATTGTTGCACTAGCATCTGACGCCAAACCTTTTTATAAGTACTTAATTAGGTTTTCAAGTGCAATGAAGAGCAATAGTAGATCATAGAAAGGTACATATATTCATATTTAAAATCATTACGTGGAGCATATTGATAAAAACCGATCCATCGTTTCACTGAAATGAAAAAAAAACAAGAAGAAAATAAAAAGTTGGGGTGACATTATTAGAAAATATATGCACGAATATGTGCATATAATCTATCGTGAATGCCTTCAGTGACCATTTTCTCAGTCTTAAATCCATCTACTTTATTATCTACTACGGACTCTAACACTGATTTCTTAAATCATCGATTCATACTACTTCTTTTCTGAAGATGATATACGCATTGTTATTAGAGGATTCAATGATAAGTTAACTACAGGCTTGGACCAGATACCAGGTTTCTTCATAAGAGAATGCTCGAATGCGCTGGTGAAGCAATTAATATAGATTTTTAATCTCATTTTAAAAACATAAGCTTTTCTAAACGTGTGGAAAATTGCTCGAATTTGTCCGGTCTTCAAAGGGCAATATTTCAATTTATTGCTCGATGTCAAGTTTGCCAAATGCTGCATAAGCATTTGAATGTGCGCTTTTCAACCAGATATACCCCACGATCCGACACCAAATCTTACTTTGCAAGTATGAGTTTGTGCAGGACCGATCTTCCTATTACGAATTGGCCGCTTCTTTGCAATATGCTTCGAGTGCGGAACACGTGCCTGCAGATGCCAATCTTTCTATGGAATTGCCCGATAACTCTCTCTTTTCCTATAAACATAACAGTTAAAGCAAATATTTATTGGTTTATACCTTTCATAATTTTACTGTTATCGTAATATGTATACGAAAGCGATCAAATTGAAAATCTTTCGGTTATATTGTAAGTTCAACAAAGATCCAAGTAAAGAGTAAAAGATGCTTGTATGACTAGATATTAATGGTGCTAATCATTAAGTAAAGCAGTACCAAATAATATTACTGCATATTCTAATGTAATCAAGTAGTTAAGAATTAAAACACGGTGCTAGTGTACAATTAATCCTTCTAATATTTAATGGATTAGACGGATTGTCTTTGATCTAATTTCCAAATATTTGTGATGAAGGAAGTAATTGGTTCTGACTGCAAGCATGCTGATCAATAAGTCACGCTACTACTTATCACAATTTATTATCACAAAATAAATTTCCCACTAATAACGATTACTTGTAACGCTCACCGTCATATCCAATTCTTGTAAGAAAAATAATATTCTCCGATCAATAAATTCGAAGGAGAAAACAGCTGCAAATACTTCGGCGTGATCTAATTTTCAACTATAAAGAATGAAACGTTTTCGTTGTATCTTGCAGAGTGCACAAGTCGGTCGGCGATCAACTGTTGTTAATAAAATCATTTATTGCTTTTAGGACGGTTTACGAAAAAGAATGGATAAATTGAAGAGCTCAATCGAGGAGGGAAGCCGAGCGGTTGACAAAGAAAGGGAGAAAAATGTCAGCCTACTACATCTTATTTTTCCTCCGGGAATTGCAAAACGACTTTGGCTTGGTAAGTTCTTTTGTTATTCAAATTCGATTTCAGATTTTTTTTTTTCTTATATTTGTTTATGACGATTACGAATGGTATAAATTATATTGTATTGTCAAGCAAATTGATCATTTCAAAGCACTGTAATTTTCTGTTGACTTTAGACGTCCACGTTAAAAGTAAACAAAGCCAGAGAAGGAATTTGAGAATTTGGGTTAAATATATTTAGAAATAAATAAATTTGGTATTGTGATATATTTAGATTAGCGTATTTTACTTCCAATTGTTAAAATAAGAAAAGAAAGATTAAAACTGGTCACTACAAAAGTGTTCTATCAGATCCACGCTTAATGCTTACGCACATACTGGTGTAAATTTGTTGTTAATTCTCATATGAAACTCATTTGATCTAACCTACTACATAAAGTTACTTGATGCGGTACTAAAAGATACATACCCCTATAAAAACTGCATGAAATCATTACATATAAAGGGTGCGGCAAAAATAAATAAGTGATTTGTTTGACTTATATTCTTATAACTATACCAGACTACAAAATATTTTGTAAATTTTAATATGTACTTTCCATTAAGCCCATAGATAAATTATAACATAACATCACCAAGTAAGTTCGTAGGCTAACTAATAAAACAAGACAAAATTCGACATTATTCATTAATATAGTGTCCTTCTTTCCAACGCTTCCCTAACATTTCGATGCCTTTTTATAGAAGGATTTATCTTTGGCTTCCAAATAGCTTTCTGTTTTGGCAATCATTTCTTTACTGGAGCCAAATCTCTTTGCCTGAAGCATTGTTTTTAGATCTGCAAACAGGTAGTAGTTGCTAGGAGCCAGATTCTGGGAATACGGTGGATGGGGAAGAAATTCAAAGTGCAATTTCGCTATTGTTACGATGGACTTGTGACACGGTGCATTGTCTTGGTGAAAGACCACTTTTTTTCCTCAGTTGGGGTCGTTTTGTCGCAATTTCTGCCTTAAAACGCACCAATAACGTCATATAATATTCACTATTGATTCACATTGATACTTCTTTCTTTCTCAATGTAATCGATGAATAAAATTAAATTTCATCGCTTTGGACGGTCTTCGTCCTTTCCTGTTCACTCAGCTGGCGTCGATTTGACTCTGGAGTGTAGTGATGGATCCATATTTCATCCATTATCACATATCATACATGGAATTCTTTTTATTGCCCTCTTTTCCTTTTCCCCAAAAGTATCTGTTCATAGCTTTTAAAATATATGTTGACTTACAGTTAATGAAAACAGAATTTGGATTGAAATAAAAGTGCTTATATTCAAGCTCGTGACGTTTCGAAAATGTATTTAACACTTCTTTTCCTTTATCAGACCTAGGATGTATTACAAAAACATTGTTTAAGCCAATAGTACATGTGTTTGCTACAAACATTTACAGTTGCTAAGCAGTTATAGAAATTAATTCTAACTTAATCCTCAATTTTAGAATGGATTTTGGTTTATTTTAAGAGTTCCTTTTTAATTTGCTGGTTTTAGAAGTCACTTATTTATTTGTTCTTATCTGTTTTCATTAACAGTAAGTCAACATATATCTTAAACAATATCCAAAACGGAAATTGGGTCTAATTTTACTAGAATTTACATTTATTTATGGAAACAGTAAACATATGCCTTTATTTTACTGTATGTGTTACCATTAAGTAGTGTAAACCGGTCTGACGCCATTACATCTCCAAATTTTGATGTCGCGCCTTGCACGTAAGTGGCGACAAAGACCGATTTACACTACTTAATGATAACGCGTCATCCACTCTTTTACTAGACCTTAGTTATGAGGGATGCGATCGCTCTGTAGTTCGTCGTAGATACAATTTAAGGACAAATCCTCTTGAACCTGCTAAACATATTACCCGATTTTAAGTAGTGTTAACATTTTCTTGTTGTTAACAACTCCAAACAGTGCGCTGAATCGTGGACGCGTTGTTATTTTTGATCGATTGTGAGCAAACGCGGTACCCATTCCGAACAGAACTTTCTCATGCTTAAATGTTCATGCAAAATGGTGAATACACCGCCTTCTGATGTGTTTGAGGTGTCAGCTATCTCACGCAACTTCAATTTACAATCGGCCAAAACCATTTTGTGGACTTCTTTTATATTTTCTGGAACAACTGCCGAATTTGGGCCACCAAAGCGTTCAGCATCATCGGTGTTTGTACGACCGCATATGAAATCAGCAAGGCAATTCTTTACCATTTTTAGGAGGAGGAGAGTTCAAAAAACACTTGTCAACCCATTGCTTTGCTTGAACCGTATTTTTTCCCATTAAAAAGCAATGCTTTATCAACATACGAAATTCAGATTTTTCCATTGCTTTAAAAATTACAAAAGTAGCGTCACTAAAACCCCTTTAACTTGTGAACTCAACGTCAGATGATTATAAAACTTTGACATGTGTCGTTTGTAAGTTGGCATTTCCTAAAAGTCATATGGATTTGTCGATAGTGTACTGAGTGATATTACTAGAAAATTATGTTTTCTAAATGAGGTTCGTTATTGTCACGGCAATATGCAGCTGTTTTTGTTACATTTAGCATAACTCTATACTCCGCTATTTCTCGACGAATATTCGCTTTTAATTATTCGATTTCTGGCATATTCTCGTAAATTTTGTTGTTCGGTAGCTCTAATCTCTGGAACAGCTAAATCCGGTAACCTTGATGACCATAGTCTGTAGCTGGTTGATGTCTGCTCAAGGTAAATGGAGTGTAACTCCACCCTGTTGGGGCCACATATTCTTGATATCTCGTAGTTTCAGCTCGAGTTCCAAATTGGCGAGTTGCAACTGCTGGACAGCGGCACGTTAATGTTCGTAGCGCTTGATGTATATCACCTCCTACACGTACATTATTCTCGTCTGTTCGACTGGAACGCTGTAGATCAACATGGCGTGCTTCCTCAATGGAACCAGTAGTGGTAAATTTTGAAACAGCCAATAGTGTTTGGATTTGGGGCACGACGATTGCGATATTTTGTTGGAATTTCTTTTTGAACGCACACAGCACTTGATGTATTTTCATAATACCACCATACTAGTTCAACTTGCTCTTGGATCGTGAAACGTATCATAATAAATAGATCTCCTTCGTTGTTCAAACGTCAAAGAACGACTAGAATTGGCACTGTTTGCAAAAACTGTTACGGTTTAAAATCGCTTATTGCCACATCCTTTATCAAATTTAAGGACGTTGTTCTTAAAATAAGCATAACAATAAAAGCATCTATCTTGTATTTTTCTACTATAAGTACATATTTGCAAAATTTATACGGCGTATCTATCAAAGCTTCTGGAAAAATTAAGTACTTGAAAGTAAATTAATATAAGTTCTACAAAGAACACAATTTCTATAATGAAGTCAACATTATTTATATGTTTATTTGTTTTTAACTGTTCTGCTTTTTCCTTGATACCGGTATATATGGCGCACTAATTAATAAACGCGAAAGACTGAAATGTATAAGTGTACATAAATCCTTTATAAAATATCGTCCACCTACAGCCATCCTTTATTTTTATTTTTTTGTTTCGTTAGACTCCTGCCGGAAAATTTATTTCGTTATGCATAATGAATGCCTACTCTTAATTATCAAACTTTTTAATACGGCCTAATGGCATTCACATAAAAGTTCTCCCAAGTTCTTACTCAACGAATTACCAGATTAGTGTTGAAAACATCCTAATAATTTACACAGATAACCCTTTATGGCAGATTTCCTGTCTGATATACGAATAATAGGATTCCTGTAACCCGATACGCATTTTATGTAATTATCAAATAAATAGCTGTTACGACATTGCAAGAGTAGTAGTTTATAAAAAGAACATTAATTAAAGCATATTGTAAGAATAATTTGTCGCATCATTAAATACATATCATTGATTGGAATAATTGTATTTTCATATGTAACATTTCCTTGCAGGTGAATCTATCGAATCCCAAACTCACGAAAATGTTACCATGTTATTCAGCGATATAGTAGGATTTACATCGATATGTGCAACCGCCACCCCAATGATGGTAATCAACATGCTACAGAACCTTTACAGTCAGTTCGATGCATATTGTGGGCAACTAGATGTTTATAAGGTGAGCTATACATATACGACATGAAAACCGTAAAAGCCATTATTACAGAAAAAATTATATATCCGAAGTTTCAAATGCTAGTTCTGTAAAATTGTCTCAAAATTATCGCAAATACTCCTAAAGACAATTTACAATCGTGAGGAAAGTATATGCGTCTTAGATAAAAATAATCGTTACTTAACTTATATACAGTGTGCCCCTCAACTATGTACAGCAATTTTGATAAAACGCAGCAATTAAAGTAATAAAGCGAATGAAAAACAAGTTTTAACTTTTTAATATAGAAGAAAATACCTACCCAGTCTAATACGTTTTCAGCACCGTTGTAACAGATGCCACCAACCTCAATGCATAAACGTGCTCGCCTTGTAATGAATCACGCAAAAAGTGCACCAGATTTTATATACAAATTGCTTTTATTAACGCATAGATGCGATCTATTAATTGTTCTACATTAATTTTAACGTTGACATTACAAACTAATTGTTTTAAATGACCCCACAAGAAAAATATAGGGGTTTAAGAAGAATGACCGAGGAGACTATACAATCGGTCCTCCACGGCCTATCCAGTGATTCGCGTATATGTGATTTAAATGACGTGAATGAAGTGAACGTCTAGGCGGGAATGTGGAGGAGCACCATCGTGCATAAACCACGTCTGTTGTCGAATATAGAGCGGTATTTCTTCGAGTAATGGTGGTAACTCATTTTGTAGGAAAAGTTTTATATCCCCATTGTAATTTCAATTATACAATCTAAAAACAGAAAAGTAATATTTCTTACACTATAACACGTATTTTTTATAGGTAACCTTTTCAGAAATAAATACAACAATTAGTACTCATAAATATAATTCGATTTTTGTTTAAGTTTTAACACTTTATCTTTACATATTTTTCTATATTTAGAGCAATTTCCGCATGGAAATAATATAAAGAAGAAATTCTTCTCCAATAATGTCACTTAATCGAGTTTTTCCGCAACTTAAACTCCCCTTATACATCACTACATCTAGAAGAAATTCGTACCAAAGAGCTTGCGTATTTACTTTCTTTACAGTTAGAGCACACTTCTCTCTGCAATTTGTGTTAATTAAGTAAATAATCTTTTAGTTGGTCTTCGGCAATCATTGCACGTAATTATTCGTTGGAAATTTCGTATTCATGGCACTACAAAATATGTATTCCCCTGGCACCACGTCTGTTTGCCTATCGCTTGCCAAGTTTTCCAGGGTAGAAACAAACCAAATAGATATATAGTAGAGGATTCCATTTCGTAACTCGTTTCGTATTCTCGCTAATTGGTCTATTTAAATTATTTTTTTTCATCATTCATTTTCAATCAGTTTTACATTTGTTGAAGATGGAAACTACGTACTTAGTCAATAAAAATTTCTTGATATTGTTATTATGTATGCAAATTAAATAAGACAACGAACATTATGATTATTCTTAAGAACTCTTGAAGAAATAATAATTCCTATAAACGTAATGTCGGTTTCGATGGCTGTTGCTTTGAACAATAAAGTAGAAGGAATAATTGGTTGCAGAAAAATAATCGAATGATTTGTTTATTGTATACATCAAAATTCAAAGTAGAATGTTTGTGTTCTCACACCAGCCAGATTTTGAAATTACGAAAACGATAGTAAGTCAAAAGATTAAGTCAAACATTGAATGTTAATTAACCCTGTGTGTGTACACTATATTTTTCGAGACACGGTATGTACATTAGGTCTTTTAGGGCACAGAGTAACTATACATCAATCACTCTCATCAAGGTTGATGCGCCTGAGAATAGAATTGGAGAAGGAATCAGTTGACATAATACATATGTATGGGCCAGTAGAAGGAACAGATGGAAGTACAATGGAGGAGCTCTATGAAAAACTGCAGGAACTGCTGGATGAAATAAGAAAGACAAACTCAAAAGTAATATTAATGGGTGACTGGAATGGTAGAGTGGGTAATGGTACAAATAAGGGACTGGGCTACTTGGGAGCATATGGAGAAGAAACGTTAAACGGAAATGGTTGGAGAATGATTGACTTTTGTATACGTAATGATCTCCTAATAGGGAACGGTTTCTGGGACCAACCACTGGAAGAGAGATACACCTTTGTCGCGGAAGAGAGAAACGCGAAGAGTATAATAGACTACATAGTCTATACCCAAAGTATGAAAACTAATATACGAAACATAAAGACACAAAAAGAGACTGAAATGGGAACTCAACACAGATTGCTAACGGCAGAACTCCAAGAACAAATTAACACAGAACAACAAATAGCTGAGTATCATAAAATAGCAATCAGCAAATTAAGAAACGAGAAGAAAAGAGCAGAATACCAACAGAAAACGAATGATTTACTAAAGAGACATGACCAGGAAGAAATGACACTAGAAGAGACGTGGAGAATTTTCAAGGAAATTATTTATAATTCTGCACTAGAAGTATGTGGTCAAATCAGATACAGGAAAAAACAGAAAAGAACAAAATGGTGGACTAAAGAAATACAAAAGGAAGTCAAAAAGAAAAAATATACGTGGAGAAAATACGTTTAAACAAAGGAACAGCAATACAAAGAACAATATGTTAAAATAAGAAACGAAGTTAAGAAGAGTATCAAAGAAGCGAAAAAGAAAAGCTGGGAAGATTTTGGAAATGATATCAATGAGTAATATAAAACAAATAACAGGAAATTTTGGAACCTAATAAAATCAATGAATGGAAAGAAAAAGAAAGAAATAAAACCAATTAAGAATACCGCGAATGAAGTAAAAACAAGAACAGAAAATATACTTGAAATATGGAAAGAATTCTTCACGAAAAAATTCACAGATGCAGGAGATCATACAGATTTATTGCCAGAATCAGGAACACGAAATCAATATAATGAAGAACTTGAAGAGATAGATATGGAAGAGGTAGAGAAAGCCCTGAAAAGAATAAAAACAGGAAAAGCCTGCGGTGCGGATAATATAGAACCGAAAATGGTAAAATGGCTCAAACAGTTGGGAAAGGAGTGGATCCTTGACATCTTTTGTAAGGTATGGCGAACGAACACAGTTCCCGCGGATTGGGAAAATAACCTCATCACTCCCATATATAAGAAAGGCGATCAAAGTCAGTGCGAAAACTATAGGGCAATATGCCTATCGACAGTATGTTTTAAGATTTATACCAAAATAATAGCGGAACGACTTACACATTTAGTGGGAGACAAACTGGGAGAAGATCAAGCAGCCTATAGAAAAGGGAAACAAACGAACGATAATATCCACATAATTAAAAACATCATAGAACGTAAAATTGAGACAGGGGAGGAAATCTACTTCAATTTCATAGACTTGCGAGCAGCCTTCGATACAGTGGATAGAGGGAGTATAGATATCTGTCTAGAGAAACTAGAGGTTCCAGGAAAAATGCGCCAAATAATCAATAGTCTATATTGTCAGGTTAGGGGATAGTACAAGTGAATGGAAAAAGATCAGCAGATTTTGAAATGCAAGTGGGAATAAAACAAGGAGACAGCTTAAGTCCATTAATATTTATTATAGTAATGGACACAATCCTGCAAAATACGAGAAAACGCACCGAAACTGTGAAGACACTGTTAGGATATAACAGACTGGAACCTGTAGCTGTGGATGCATTGCTGTACGCCGATGATCTGGCACTAATAGCTGACAGTTATATGAAAATGGAAAAATTAACCAAAATTTGGACAGAAGAAATAGAAAAGATGAAGATGGAAATAAACGTAGAAAAAAGCAAACTAATGGTGATAAATAATAAAGAGCCAGCCAGTAATCTAATAATTAAAATAAACGATAAACAAGAAGAAATTGTCGACGCATACTAATATTTAGGTACTATTATATCGAAGGATGGAAAAGTTGATCTAGACATAGCAAAAAGAGGACGGAAAGCGAAAAACATATACTACGCTCTGAATCAAACCATCTTTGGAAAAAAAGAAATAGAACCCAAGATCAAACAGATAGTATACAATGCAGTAGTAGCCCCCACAATAATGTACGCAAGTGAGTCCTGCACAATGCAGCAAAAACACGAAAGCAAAATAACAGCTATGGAAATGAAATTTTTGAGAAAGATCGTGGGGAAAACAAAAATGGACAGAATAGAAAACGAACAGATAAGGAATATGATAAATCAAGAAGATATACTAAAAAGAATTGAAAAATGTCAACTGAATTGGTACGGCCACATAATTAGAATGGAACAGAAGAGTTTAACAACGAAAATAATAGAAGCCAAAAATAACGGGAGAAGAAAAAAGGGAAGACCAAGGAATAAATGGATTGACAGGGTAAACGAATTGGGACGAAAGCGAGGGAAGATCATAGCAGAAATAAGAAAAATGAGTACAGACCGGACACTTTGGAAGGAATGGATTAAATCGTCGTAAGATCCAAAAATAATCCGACGCTGAAAAGCATAAGGATTGAGGAGAAGAAAAAGAAGAAGGGAACAGTCAGGTTTTCAAAATTTTCTAGGTTTTCAAAATATCTGAAAAATGCTGGGGTACTTCTTGAAATGTCTATTGCATGGCCAAAGTCTAAAGTTTAAAACCGTTGTTGATAAAAATTGAAAAATAGTCGAAAACGCGGAAAAAATTTGAGTTTCAAATTTCGACTGTTCCTTCAAAGACCCAGTGTACACACGCAGGATTAAATATGAGGAAAATATAAGGAACACTGATCAAATTTATAACAGAAATAACATTAACCACAACACATCAAAACACTATTGAGTCAGTGTTAACAGTGTATTGGGGTGTTTCTCGCAGATGTTGAACGTGTGTTATCCACTGAGGATGGCAACTTAGTTGCCGAAATACATACCTGAAATTATTTCCGAAAGGTGTGGTAAGGATAATTTTAGTTTTTTATAAACTATAGGAATAAAAATTAAATGTTTTTGTAGCTGAAAAATGCGAATTTCTAAATTTATAAAACAAAACTGCTGAAATGAAAGAAAAATTCAGATTATAAACGAATCGCACCACGAAAATACTAATAAAGTAACATTGATACTGAAACTAAATAGACAACGCTATCGAATTGTAGAAATTGTACTTGTGTATTACCCTGTTGGAAATGGTTAATGGATTATCTCCCAAAACGAGCACATATAGCAAACAAACAGAAACGATTGCTAGCACGTTTATCGATTATATATATGTATATATTATTACAACAGCTTAATTCTACTCGGTGCGAATCAATTTACATAATTCAACCAGGCCAGTTAGACGGGGTCGATTAGATACCAGCTCGTTCCCAAATAATTGCATTTTTAACAGATAATTACTTCATTAAACAAACTTCCTCCATTTGTTCCTTTCGCGGTTGATGGATTAGAAATACTCAATGTGCAAACAATGATTGGAGAAGGAAATGAAGTCGGTGTTTGAGGTAAATATTTCCATGTTGACAGGGAAACTAATTAGCCTGAAAATTATGTTGAGTATTCGAAAATTCGTGTTACAGTCATTCGACCTTATTTATAATACATGTGAATACATAAATTCACGACATAAACACCTGAAGTTATGCCAATTTTAATAGCCTGTTGATATATGTGGGTAAATACGTCTAAACTTACGTATGTATATCCATCCGCTTCTTGAAAACTAGAAGCACAAAATATGGTTATGAGAGGATCTAAGTTTATAAATCGATCCATAGATCAATTTTACATAAACAATAATATCGAGGTATTGAACTTTGTATCAAAATTGAGAATGTGCTCATATGAACTTGAATTTTCAATAACGTCAACGATATTTGCGCAATCTTCTACGTCATTAATAACTATAGGTACAGTGTATGTGAATAAAGAATGATAAAACGAGGCACACTGAACTTGTAAAACGTAAAATTATGTTCTAGAATTCTAGAAAACTAACAAAGAAAGAATTGGAAAGCAATTTTTAACGATTCTTTAATGAACATTTATATTGTTCGTCCCACGATCACTGGTATTCCAGTTTATACAATTCTTTTTGCAAGGAATTTGTTCATCATTGGTTAGAATGAAAATTAGTTTTTCTCTCTATCTATTCCAGATAATAACATATTTGAGTATTTGAGTATACGAGTATCAGGTGTAAACTCAAGCAGTTAAATTATTATTACTGGACTGTGATTATGTTTTTCTCTATTTGTAGTTTACGTATCGCAGTTGCTGGGATTATCGACAACGTTTTGTAAAGCAAACGATTTTAACGTGGCATTTCATTCTTGATGATTATAAAGCAGATTAGAATGCCAAATTAGTATTGTTTTCAGAAATTGATGTTTGTGAAAATAATAGAATACAATTCAACAATCACTGGTGCCATTCATAAGATAAGATTGGTTTTGAATTTGATACAAAGTTGTGTATGCTCAGCATTCCTTATGGGATGGCCCTAACAAGCAAGTAAGCTTAGAAGTTACTAAAGAAAATCTCTACGTAGGTCATTCGATTTTCATGGATAATTTCTACCTTAGTTACCAGTTGACCCTCACTGCATGGATCCTTTATGAATAGATAGTCAAGTTAATCCAAAGGCAGCTTTCGAAAAATCATAATAATGGGCAATATTGCGATCAGATTATATAGGGATAGATATCGATTGCGATTATTACTTCAGAGCTTACAAATGGGCTGAAGGAACAGATCAGAAGAAGTGTCATCAATACATATCGGATATTAATAGACCAGATGGTAGCGCAGAAGAACTACCAGTAGATAAAAAATAATAATTAATGATCTGCATTCTACTGCAATTGTCTTCCTTTTATTATAGAATCAATGCATGGAGAAAATTTCTTTACTCGATTGTTCATCATAGACTTGAATGCTCGTGATTGTTACAGCAACTGATTGTTTTCATTCCGCGGATTAACTCCCGTTCAAGTATCATTTCTCATTTAGAGCGCCTATCTCTTTGATGTGCAACAACTTCAATAATCTGGCTAGTTATTATGACATTAATGATGACCAGATTACATTATAATATTGCGTTATTCTTTATTTATCCTTAATGGGTGTCACGCGCCCGGCTTGGACCTATCTAAATTAAATATAAATGTGACATATGTGACACCCTAAGCATATCCTTTACCGATCTGCTCTAACAAGCCCAACCTGTTTGCATTGCAGCAGCTTAACATTGATAAATTATCATTGAATAATAAAATTGGTAGAAGTGACAGCGCGAGTCCGGTTTAGACTGCTTAATAATAACACATCATCCACTCTTTTATCAAACCTTACTTATCACCAACTGCGGAATACTACGCTCAGGTTCATATCCAATTTGCGATATGCTTAAGCAAATAAATAAGCTTGTTGCCTTATCAGTATCATATCTTAATTATTGAGATCTTTCAGTTGAATGTCTTCCATTTTTTGAGTTGGTTGCATATTTACAAATATGATTCAAATGGGTTAATGTAAGGAATGAATAGATGCAATCCAAAAGTGCTAATTATGATACATATTTACTGATATTTGCACTATTTCTCAATTAATACTCTTCAATTGCTGTATAGAAGTGTGTTGGTAAAAAGTTGAAACGTTAGCGGTATGCTTGTATATCCAACACAAAAGCAATTATATTGAAAACTCTTTGCTAACTGGTAACAATACTAGACACTAAGTTTCCTTTTATACATTTTGGTAAAGATTCAGAAAGTTTGTAAGGAAATCGCTACGTATTTTGGATATGTCAATCCAAACACGATATGATTTTACCGTTAAATTATATTTTCTTAGCTACCGTTTGGTTTGCACAATTAATGCTAAAATTACCCTATTTATACATATTCGCATTTAATCTTACTGAAACTACAGATGGGTCGTTTGATTATAGCAGTGCAATCTAGATTTTAATGAACATTGCTTCTGAGATAAATTCCTAGCAGCGAATTTCACTCATAACGCATATTATTCACAAGCCGGAGCAGCAAATGTCGCGCTGGTAGTGCTTTATTAAACGTCTAATTTTCAATCTTCCCCGTCCCTTTAGCTTTGTAGAAGACATTCCATTATTTTCGCTTCGGTGGCGCATTTGAAGAAAAATGAATAGTGGCATCTGTATTATACGTAGATATATGGTATTTTTTAACCAAATTGTACAGTACGACTACTTATTATATAAATTTTTGTATTTGTAAAAACTAATTTTTTGTTGTAAATTTCTTGGGTAAATACTGTAAAATTTATAAATGGTTGTATGTGGATGAAAAAAAAAAAACAATAACAAAGTGTTAGTTGAAATCACCAATTGGGATCAAATGAATTCTTTATGCGGATATTTTTCTACGTAACCTCAGTTTTCCATTTAAAGCTGTAGAGCAAACGAACCTACTTTCATTTTCCGTTCAACTGTGTTAATTTGATAGTAATAACTTATATATATATACTTAATAAGTTATAATTGAATAATAAAGTTCGAAGGTGCAAGTTAGGATAAATAATTATGTATGTTTATATACAAATGATAGAAATAAACAAATTGAAAGAAATACATAATCAACCTTGAACACAAAATTATTTTAAAGTTTCACAATTAACATATCATTTTAAATTATCATAACAATAGACCTACTTGCTCGTCCTAAATAATGACAAATATACGTACGTCTAACATATGGAAAAATTTCAGCTAGCTAAAACAGTTATGCCAGTCAAAAGTTAACAAAGAACACTGTTCATAGCTATAGTTTTTAGATTTTCACAACAAAAGCTTTCTCATTTCCCACTCTTCCTTTATTTCCTTGTCCACCTTAGAATGTACATGGATGCATTTACACACGCTAAAATAATATACATTATACAAATCTAGCAGCTGCTTAGAGAAATCACAACAGCACAGTATGTGCTAAAAGAAAAAATGTACTTTCGTTAGTTCCTCGTAATACATATTAGAATGTTATTGATAGGAACTCCTGTTATAGTCAAAATACAATTAGTCATTACTCATAAAAATTGAAAATTCCATGTCAAACGCATAACGAAAAGGCATTCTATTAAAAAAAAACAGACTTTATTAGTGTATTCTACAAGATGTCAACTCTGCGTGAGTACGTAGTGACTAGTCACCCGGTTATCAATTAATTTTTATGTATGCCATGCAATTATTCAACTCTATCTTTCTTAGAAACCTGTGGTGCTATAGATTCAGCAAAAGATTATAATTTTCAATGGTTTAATGGTTTGGATTTGCATATTTTATAGGTAATATAAACATAAAATCAACTCAAATAGAAAATTACACATGTTTGTACCCCATAAATCTGCATCCAGTATATTTACTTCTAATCCAGTGAATTGCCAAAATATTAAATTTATTACACACGTACATATATGAGGCGGATATCCACAAACTACCAGAACAAAGCAATGCACTGCTCGAAATTATCTGAACCAATGCAGCTGTCCTCTTGTTGATTATTCAGGTGGAGAGGATAACGCGGAAATATGAATAGTAAGTTATTGTTAATGGTTTTGTTCTATTAGATACCTGCCCATATTTTCAAGTTACTAGATAATGTTAGGTAATTACACCGATGCAGTCGGACGCCCCAGCAACTAATGCCTTTAATAATAAGCGCGTATTTGGCGCCAAATGCAATAGCTTCTAGCTAATTGAACCTCGAGTAAATCGCTAGTAGCAAATAATAATCTGATTAGATTTCATCTGTTTATGCGGTCAAACATCGTAATCGGGAGTTTAGTTAGTATTACAATAAAAAGAATATGTATACGACCACCATCTCGAAAATATGGTATTCAAAGATTTCATCTGTTTAGCACTCAAACATCATAATCGATAGTTTAGTTAGTATCACAATAAAAAATAATATGTATACGACCACCATCACGAAAATATGATATTCGATTCTAAAGATATGCAGTTGGTTGCCTTTTTAAATAGCCTCTTTCAACCAGACTAGTAGAAGCAAAGCTGCATACTAATTTGCTGAAAATACAACTTTGTGTTTATATTGAATTGATATAGTTATTGTTTAATTTTAATTTTAATTTAATTGCAATTACTTATCTCACTGGTTAGAAAGAATTTTAAATAATTCAAAAGTTTCTATTGAAAGGCATTAACAGCTAACATGTCCTCATTTTCTTCTCCAGCTAACCTGAATTTTTAGCTGTAAAACGGTCATAATTGTATATTACATACTAATTACTAATATTTGGTTTGTTAGTAATCTGAGTGTTCTTGGTGCCATAGCTTATGCAAACACACCAGCTATAAAATCACAATGAGTTTGATATTAAACAACGCGAAGTTGTCCCCAGAATAAGCTAATAATCGAAATCGAACAAACGATGTACATAAATGGTGTTACTACGGTGTAAGTATTAATGTTTGATAGATCATTGTCAAAAATTACACACCACAAATGTGCAAATATTCTGATCGGGAAAACACAATTTTCGTAACTAAAGTGTCAGTTCTTGATATAATACTATAATATTTGTCGCAAATAGAAAAGGTCAGCTAACTAAATCTAGTTTGTAGTGAATTATCAACAATGTAATCTGCAACACAACAAATGTTGAATTGGCCAAAAATATTTTAAGATACTTAAAGGCTAGATTTTTGTTGCATTTTTGTTTGCTGATAAATATTTCTCAATTCCTCGATCTAAAAGATAAAGGAATACAGTCGAGCCTCTCTAAGTCGACACTCCCATAACTCGAAGTTCTTTCTAAGTCGGGCTCCTCAGTTAGCAGGAGCGCCAGCATACAATTTTCTTTTAAAAGGTAACTCTGTAACTCGAATGTTATTAAGTTGAACTCTCTTCAAATCCATTTATTTTTGTGGTACTTGCATTCAAAATACATGTAAGTTATTCTAGTTAATTCGAACATCAATCATGCGCCGTTATGTTTGAGAACAATCGCAGTTTTAGTATTGACATAAACAGTTTTTTAAGTCAAAAACGTTGCTTGTGTAAATAATACCTAATTTACTTGCAATACACTTAATTCCTAAGCGAAATGTAGTATTCAGTCAATATTATCTTGGTTTCGTTTTTCCGCATTTCTTATGTTGTGACAAAGGACATATACATATGTACATATTAACGATTTCTATTAGCCTTTCCCTTAATGTTGTAAACATTACATTATCGATCTGTTTAAGCCTGCTTTATACATTAGTTTATCACATTAGGTAAAACATATAGTTATATTTTTACAAGGTGCCTTGTATTTAATATCAATCGAGATCAGCGTAATCTTCTCCCCAATTATTCATGTTGTTTATGCTGTAATAATATTCATTCATCATATATGTGAATTGTAAAATAATTTTTAATGACTCTCTCTAATGCGAACTCCCCTAAATCAAACAATTTGGAACGGCACATTAGAATTCGCCTTATAGCGATTATACTATAGATGAATACTTTCTGACTTGTTTCAAGAATAGGTACAATGAATGATCATGCTGACAAAACAACTATCATATACAATAATGCCACTGGCCTTTAAGTTATATGTATTTATATATCGACCAATGCTCACAAACGTTATCATTCATCATGAAATAAAGCATAATTCGCTGAATTTACACATGCCAGCAATGACTTTTTAGTAGTCTACCTGCGCGGCTTCGCTTTAATAACCGAATTGCTTTTACGCAGTACATGGCAGATTCAAATAATTTTTCTAGTAATCAACAGGACATGATCTTTGGGGCAGTGCTACTGAAAAGCGATGTTATTTCCATTGTCTAATTCTGAACTTCTTCTCCATCTTTTTACTTCAGGCCTCAGGGCTGTACAATCAGCCATTTGTCATCTTATCGGGATTGTTCCTGCAATACTGAAGTTACTTATTTTCTCAAAGTTTGAGCGAGCGTGTTAGTCTTCTGTCTCCTGCGGTTTTCCCATTTTTTATTATTCTTGCATCTTTCTGAACATCAACTTTAATTGCTACCAAACAAAAAGCACAGTCTTTACTAACTGAGATTAATTTTGGAGTAAAACGATCGCAGATATGACGTTATACGCTTTGTCCAAACCTGTCTGGTCATGTTTCTTCAATTACGTCAAAGTTCTTCTTTTATTTAATTACAACAATTATTGTTTTCCATTTCTATTTTTCCACTGCAATAGTCTTTTAAATATTAAATTATTTTCAACATAGATTTTGTTTTATTTGTCAATACGAAGTTACCATTGACATAAAATTTTCTGTTGGGGTATTTACTAACTTCTAGTGGCGATATTGATTTTAAAAAGATTGTATTTTCCAGGAGGATATATACTAATTGTCGAATAAGACCTTTGAAGTAAAGAATTGAAACTCTGGTTGCGCCCTTAACGACTGTCTTCACTGAACTACAGTGGCTGGCCCGGCTTCAACTATTATTTAACAACAACCAATCTTTACATTATTTTATTTAAATAAGATTTACTCCAAGCCGGTTTAATACCCTTCATTTGCTATCAACCTTAAAAGTCACACGAACTCTCCAGCAAAATTAGATTTTGAATCGCATCTATTTCTTCTGAAAGCTAATTGAAATACGATTTTTTGGAATATGGTTTCAACACCACTAGTGAAAATCGGTATAAAATTAGTACACAGTTCAAATTATTACAGAAAATGGATGATAATATGTACGTCAATAAGGAAAATAAACAAAACCCATTCTCCCAATTCCACAAGAGGATTATATCTTACATATCTAATTATTAAATAATATATTTTGTACCATTGAGGTAAAACAAAATCTGCATTTCCCATTGTAATCTCTTTTAACTTTTGGATTAGTAAAGTTTCTCACTTGGTGCTCCTTCGATCTCCAAGGTTTCACGGCCATTTCATCGGAGGTGAACGGTCCAATCTTAGGATGATAACAAAACATAAATGATAGGCTCAAAAATAATTAATGAAATATTAAAAATAAATTGCTTCAAAACAGAAATTCCCTATTCACACAAAATACCTATTTTATATCATGTGTAGATGATATATTCTTGATGTATAAAACTCGCGCCCGTTTATTTTGTTGTCCAAAAGGATTTTTTGACTGAGGCATAAAGTCTATGGCAGAAACCATGATATCCGGGAGTCCACGATAAAAAGTACTTGGAGAGCGCTGTGCTATATCATTACGCAACATGATTAATAACACCGTAAAACATTTCTGACATTATAATGGTGGTTGAAAAACATCTGCTGTTTATGGAACATATGTCCGATATTACAGTCTCCAAGTAAATATAAAGTACGTTTACAGTTCCAAAAGAAGGTAGTGCCGATAGTAAGAACTGGAAGTTTATCCAAGCAGTTTAACGTTTGTATTTCGATAACAAAATTGTGAACTTCAGTAAATAAAACACAAATGAAAAATAGCGCCAAACCCCGAAGTGTCGTTAGCTCAACTGTTAGAAAACTACACTTGGCGAAGTGCACAATTATCAAAACTAACTGCTATTGTCACATATGGTATGAGGCAAGGAATAAATGGGACATTCAAATCAGAAAACAACCTATGCAATTTAGAATTCACTCCTCGCTACATTGATACAAGTTCAGCATGATGAAACCATTCTTTTCATAAGGTAAATTTTATCAATTGTATAATAACTATGGCAGTTCAAGATATTATAAAGACCAAAGATAGAATCTAAATATATCGAAAAACATGTGCTGTTTAATGTTAGCGAAATGTGCAAGCCCGAAAAACCTCACCTGCATATCCTGTTGCAAAAAAAAAAAAAACCATAGATGGGAATCGATATCAAACTTTTACAATGCTCTGAAAAAACAAATTTTGCTGGCGCTTGAAACACGTGCACTAAATGTATTTTCGTTTTGTGGACGATCCAATCAACATATTCGATGAATTTAATTTTTGTATGCTTTTATAAAATAAGGCACCTTTTCGGTACCTACAAAGATCATCCTAACATTTATAGTTTGGAAACCCAGGTTCTAAAGCGCGTTTTCCTCGCTAAGAAATAACCAAAAATGTAATTCAATATCACACAGTACATAATTCCCATATGTTTGATATAATCTTTCCCTAGAGGAATAATATAAAGTATTAAAGGAAGTCGTTACCGATTCAAATCTGGAAAGCTGTTCGAATCGTTTTATTTGATAAAAACTAACGGTAGCTTCTGCCTCACAAACGTGCTAGAATAAAAATCAAATGAAAGTGATTTCGAAAACACAATTTCGATGCGATATTTGATGTGAACCGTTTTCAAGCTACCCCATATATTTTCTGGCTTGTATAATTTTCACATTTCTATAGGTTGTAACTTCTAGGTATAACAAGTTATTACATACTACGTTTTAGATCTTAAGACTACAGTATATAAACGTGCTTTAGAACGTGAGTTAGATACCTGCCAACCTAAATCACATCGAGTTTATTAATATGTCAAATTAGTAATGAGATTCCTTCAAGCAGAATGTTTTAATTATTTATATTACGTCATAGGCAGGGTTACAGATATGTTGCAAATTTCTAGGAATTGATGAAGTTTGGTTCAAACTAATACGACACGTGATTGTTTGCCTATTGAAATGTTAACAAACGTATCAGAAACCTTATAACTGCATAAACAATAATTTTACAATTTTCAATTATATATACGAAGTATTGATATATTAAATATTCTTTTCCGTTGTGATGGAAAGATGCATTATTGTTAGTATTACTTGTAAACAATACACACGAATTACTCGTACTACTTTTGCTCTGAAAGATACCCTCATTTAATGTTTGCTTCTCCTAATAGATTATTTGTATTATTTCATTCAGCATGTGTTAAATATTGCCAACTATTTATTACCTTGGCCAGAAAAATAATTCAATCGGTGAGTAGGAAAACGATCACGAGATAATCTAAAAAAGCATTTTATCGAAAAACCGTTTACGCTACAATAGTTTGATACATTGCAAATTTGTAGACAACTGAGTCATCTACAAGAATATGCCATGGAATTTCTACATTTTGTACCATGAGATGTCATATGACCCAAACTATTAAGTGAAGTTATATTCTTTTTCGACTCAACTTTGAAACTACGTTGAATTTAAATTTAACATACAAGAGCTAAAGACACAATATAACTTGACAAAACTTTAACTCTTAATTGTCTACAGATTTTCCCCTTTTGTTGCCAACGAAGTTATATGGTAGTATAATTACAAAATTTCTCGCCATGTATTGCATAGCTTTTTTAATATTTGCAACCTTTTTTATGTTTACTAGTAATACATGCATGTTTGCAGATACAGCAGGAAAAGCTGGAGATGGTTTAAGCTTGTCTAGTTTGAAAATTTTTGAGAGAATCGGTCCAATATAATCGCTAGTTATTACATACCCCGGTATAGAACTGTCATAAGTAAATTGCCTGTAATTCGATATAGCAAGTTTCTCTTTAGCTCCGTCAGAACATTGAGATGTTTTCTTGTAGTAATTGCGCCACCAGTTTTTGTAGTCAGTTATATCTTTGCAGCATATTGTTGAAATAGTGAATGGTGTTAATTTTCGGCAACTCAGCATCACGGCTTCATAATTCTTTGGAAGGTAGATTCAATCATATTTTCTTATGACTCTTTTAAGGAATCCAAAGTTTCTGTCACAGAACAAGAAAGAATACCTACGTTGGGAAGTAGTGATAAGTTCTACGAAACCGCTTTGAAACCGCAATAGCTAGTAAATACCTCACTACGATATTATTACGATTCTGGCCCTGGCAACGATCTGAGGATATGAGAAGCTCTAGAACCTCTGCGAGAAAACATTTCTTGTACGAGAATAACAGGCAGTGGCATATTTTGAATATATTTGAAGACGATTCCACCAACATCTTTACGCTTGTGGCAAAAATGGTGTATTCCATAAGTTTGGAATAAAATTTCTTGGGCCTGCGTTTGTGAACCATCAACTCGTCAACTCTCTTCGCGTTGTCTTTCAATTTAGTATGTCACGGATTATTGGCATATACCTACAAATTGTGCTTACTGTGTAAGGTTTTGCACAGTTACCTGATAACTACCCATTAACGCACCTAATTCGTTAGATCATTATATAGGAAGTCCTCCAGATATTTATTATTAAGACTTTGGCTCTCTAAAATAGTTTACTACTTGTATTTCCAATTCCTCGTATTTACTACATACATTATCGCACTAACTTTCAACTAAAATTCGTATGTGACTCTACTCTTCAAATCGGGATATCTTTGAATTATACCTAATATATTTTTAATCTTATCGTCTAGACATGAGTCAAGGTAGTGAACTACTTTAAAACTACTATAATGAGAGATTTTACGCGGAAACGATTCAATATATTGATGTTTCTTGCTAGTAACCACTGGTGGTAAAACAAGCGCCCGATTATGTTTCCCACGAAAACTGTAGGTGAATTTCCAAGAACCAACAATCTGCATATTTACCCTCTGGAGCCTGAAATTCGATATTGAATGCAGACTAAGAAAAACTCTCTTGCAAAACTTGTCTCCCTAAACCCTTTCATGTGAAGTGTGAAAAAATTACTTCTTCCTTTTTTTGCTTATCTTCTTCTTTTGGTCGGCTCCTAGCTACGGGTCTACATCCCATTAGGCCATGCAAATACATATACGTGCTGTTCATTTTTTAACCTCTTTTTCAGATAAAACAGATACTTTGTCGTCCCCGTAAGTTTTGCCATGCATTTGCTTTTACATCTGAAACAAGAACAATATCAGTATATACCGGTGGTTTAGACTGTATAGTAGGTGATACTTGAGTCCTACGGTTCCTTTTTAAATCAATTTGGCAGTCTTAGTGGTGTCCTTCATTATCAGAACTCTTACTGCTTTAATGTCACCCAATTTAAGATGAAATACTGAATATCTAGGTATTAAAAGCAAGATCAAGTTGCCGACTTAACTTAGTTAACTAGTACCTACGTTCCAGCAACATCATATTATCAAATGATTATGAGTAAACATGCGATTATATTTACTGTTGAGTAGAAAAACTATATAAAACATGAAGATATATCGATATTCCGATAAACGTCGGGTCTTGTGCAGTTTGTCGGCGCAGCAGGAAGAGATAAACTTAAACATTATTATTGCTATCTCGGTTTCAAACTACATTTACTTGGAATTATATCATTCCTCCACTTACAGATTCAATTGTAAGACATGGACAATCCCATTCGTCATCATCTCATAATCTTAAAGCGCAATGATCTACATGGAAGAACAACAAAATAAGGTAATCAATTAACTTTGGTGGAAGTTAATTTTAACGAAGCATGGTTGTTAATATTTTGATGCTTTCACACACTAAGACGCCTAACTAAAGTACTTCTCCAGACGATTGATTGGCGAAACAGTTCCTTGGAAAACAAATGCTGAAGTTTACAAAGGACCTAGTGCGCAGGGACAGAAAGTCCGTCAGAATGATAGTGTGCCTAGTAACAGGGCACTGCAGGCTCAACAAGCACATGAATAAAATGGCTTGACAGAAGAAACGATAAGTAGATTCTGTCAAATTGAAGAAGAAACCGCGATCCACGTACTGTGCTAATGTGAGGAATTAGCTGAAAGCTGATAAGTCTAATTAAAGGAATAAAGCTGAAGAACGTACTCTAAGGAGGCATGAGGACCACAATAGATCTGTAAAGGTGGCAGTGGAACAGGCAGCGTTGCCACCTGAAGTAATCAAATCTAATCTAATCTATTGTAACTAAAGTACACCAATGTAGCGCTAGGTACTAGCACCCCATGAAAAACATGTATCAACAACCCCGCATCTTTGCTCTTACATCCGGTTGCCACGCACCAATCCATTCTGTAATGATATGATGGTGATGGATGATGGTGTGATGAACATCACGTATCAGACAACCGCACTACCCATTGTTTACAATGAATGCAGATAAATCATTTTAAGTCTGACTGAGTGAGCCACACGGTGGACCGCCATTAAGTAATTAAACTTATGACATGTGCAAAACTAACACACTTGGTCTGGAAGGGAACCAGACGTGGCGCAGCACGTGTAAAAACTCTGATAGAAACACCCAATACAATTTTTTCGAATATAGCTTGATTTTGAGAAAAAGAGAAACAAAAAGACCATATGGACAAGGATAATGGGACACCCAGCAAGAGCGAAGCTCTTAAGTCATTCCGTCAAATGCAATATCATGACACCCAGTAATTTGCTTTACAAGTGAATTAACTTTTGATAAGAGTTGTGCATTAATCATTTGTAGTAACTATATTCCCAATTGTATTACAATTATATTTACATGAATCTTAAAGCTAGAAAATCGTCTAGTGACGATTTCAAGCGTCTCACATCGAGACGGCTTCCAGACTTTCTCTCGCCGCAGAACCTCAGTAAAAAAGCTTCGCTCTAATAAAACTAAGAGATGAAACATAATTGTTAAAGTTAAGTAGAGAAATACCAACATTTTTATTGAAAAAAAAATGACTAAACATTCAAAAGCAAGCACTGTTTAGAGGTAGAGTGAGATTGAACTCAATTTGTATTTCGTAGAAGAAGTATAACCAAAACTTGTCACATCTACAATCATGCACAGGAAATAGTAGACTGTCAATAGCATACAAACCTCAATTAATCCTAATATACAGGCATAAACTTAATTTAAACTAAATCTAATTAATGGAGCTCTAATATAAACGGGCCTTCCTTCGCTTGCATACTTCAAATACCCCACTTCCGTATCCGAAACTTACTTTGATACTACCGGCTAATCTCTAACATGAATTTGCTCTTCCCGAGTCCAATTTTACTTATACTATTAACAATGTTGTATTACATTGCGTAGATACGTATACACATACATATGTATATTGAACGTATTTTCATCAGGAAATGAAATGAAGCAACATCGAAATGTACTGAATGAGTGCCATATGCGTACAATACTTGTACTTGTTTAAATAAATATGTTGAGCATTGTTAGGGAGGAGCGAATTTATCGAGGCGAACAAATAGCAGGAAAAACGAGCCAATCTTAAATATATGATGTTATAATACTATTATAGCATTTAACAACAATATTCTTATTATTATTAATGGCTATGGGTTTCAGTTCAGAAATGTTTCAAAAACGTTGCATCAATTTAGTAAGTACAAGGAATTTACGTCATATGCACACAAATTAAAATGTATCCTCAAGCTATCCCGATTAGAGTTCTAGAAATTTATTGCATGCTCTGTTCTCAGAGTACTTTCCATCGATCATAAATTAATGAACTAACAAGGATTTTCCTGTCCATCATTTATCACATATTTTCTTTTTTTTTTTTTTGGTGCTTCATACCTTCAAGTGTCAAATTACTCCGTATACTAAGCACAAAATTATACCAAGATGACTCTATTAATTGGGATTTGATTATGAAATTTCAACACAATCTCTATAGAAAATGACGAGACCGCGCTTATTTATAACGCACAGAGTTTGGCTGTCACATTTGTTTGTGTTAATTGCTAATTACGCTTTCATGCCGAAATTTTCCGAATTAAATTAACAGGGCGACAGGGATTTTATATTATTTCGGAATTATCAAAATTCGCAGCAATTCAAACCCGGTCCCAGCTTAACATAAAGTCTCAATGCAGTGGCCGTCAATTTCAACAAAGCGACATTAAATTTTCGTCGAATTACAAATCAATAAGAGAACTTTTGTGCTATAAATTTTGTTTATATTTACACATGACATTGCGCGACAGAGCATATTAATTTAACGTCTGTTTGATGTAATTTTGCACCGCATTTATTCAGTGCAGCGTATAATGTGAATATTACCTTTTCAAGTTCACTAATTGCTTTAAAGCATCCCTCTCTATGCAGTTTTCACTTAAATTTTATGTCTCGTCGCTTGCCATCGGTTTGCTCTAATTTGAATATTGCTCCGAAAGTTAAGTGGTTTGCATATACTTAAACATTGCCAATACTTAATTACTGTCGAAACAGTATTTCATGGACATTGGAGAGTACACTCCCTAATGCAAGCGGAAGAATTCGGTAGAGTAATAATTGCTATTTATTTTTGTTAAACTAGAATTAAACAAGACATACAGTACGCATTTAGGTTTGTCTCCAGTTTTATCGTTTATAAATCTACCTTTTCATTTGTATTTATAATTAGCTTGTCTGCTTGAAATTTACTGAAAATCTATTTAAATGAAGGTCGCAAAACTTTAATCACCATAAAATAAGGTTAAAGTTAAGGTAGCTTATTAATGCTACTAACACCTCACATCTACCCCTAAGTTAACAATAGAGTAAATTGCATTGTGGAATAAATATTTCCTTAAGACTTTACGCGCAGAGGACACGGTCGCTAGAAATAAATGATTTACCGACACACATCCGAAATCAACATTTGTTCAGTGTAAACCTTTTAATCCGCTTAGAATGAAAACAACAGTAAACACCGGAAACCTAAATTAAAGCATCTAACTGAAAAGAAAACGGTAAACTTACTACGATTGCTGTAAACATTTTAACATCACCCATGCAAGAAGTAATTTGTAACCTTATTTTGTAAAGCTACAAATTGCTTTCCAGTATGATCTTGTTTTAGAAACGTATAGAATATAAATGGACGAAATTAAATTAACGTAAATATCACAGCAGGAGTGGGTATAATTTTATTACATCTTCCATCAAAGCCAACAGAACGTGGTATAATTTTTCAGTAAAGGACCACAAAATCATTGCTGACATATTACTGATCTTGCATTTTATCTGCGGATATGCGAGATGATAGTATCAAAACTAGCAGCTACTAGGTAATTACATTCTTATTTTAAAATCGTATAGAATATTAACTTAATATTATATTAATATTAAGTCCTTTACAACTTATGCCATATGAAGAGAAAATGTAACACAATCTTTCAGTAAAGCACCACAAAATCATTGATTTTGTCTGTTAGGCATATACTGGATATTTAATTATTAAGCATACGATAAGGATTCCCTTTGAACAACCGTTAGTTACTTAGCCCTTAAATTAAAGCAACAATTTATTCTCTTAATTAACACCATCTTTCCTTCCTTTAGCAGTTTCTTTAAGCAACAAAAATTCTATCCAACAAATCCTTGGAATGATTTTATATTTAAAGGCAATATTTCTTATATAACAAATGACCACGGTGGTATATATGTATATGGATTATTGAACTAAAAAGTCCTAAGAAATGATATCGAAATAAACTGATTTATACTGACGCGTCATCTCCTTAGAGGCTGTGGGACGTTTCTGGACGTTTACCAAAGAAACATTTGCGTTTTAAATAATTTAAAGCGTGATTTTTGTCCCTTAAAAATAAATTAAAGCACCTCAGTTTAAAACAGATTTAGTTTCTTAGATTTCAGGAATACCGTTCCAGCTCCAACGAACTATAGAAAATAGCACTCCTTTTAAAAAGGTATTCCTAAAAAGAACGAAGAACGAACTTTTAATCACATATAATCAAGCAAGCATGTTGCGTTCTAACATATTCCACACTAACTGAAAGCTGGTTAGTGCTGCAGACTAACCTTCAAACAACTACAACTAAATTTCAATATCGCTTCGAAAATACAAAGAAATTGAAAGCAATATTGCTGCAAATAAGCTTATATTAATAATAATAATTAGTAAATAATAGTTAATAATAAAAATAATAAACTTTATTCAGTGCCCAACAAAAACAAGCAAAAACTCCACGAAACAATATAAAAATTATTTGAAGAAAAATATTGTTACAGTAAGTAATAATAAAATAATGTATCACCTTTCCAATTATAAAACAGAAAGTTGCTCTAGGTATCAACAAAATTTCAGGTTAAATGCCAATCAAAACCTAGACGAATTTCGAGCTCACTAAATGTTTGTATTCTGAAACGAAATATATTCAAAAGGCGTTGCTCTCCACCTGGCACCTTGATGAGCGAAATCAGGGCAATAACCTATAAGGACTCAATCTCTATCGGATTTAAAACAGTTGATATTTTCTATCTTACTCGCTTAAGAATTTCACCTCAAACCCACTGAAATTTCTCAGCAATTTTGAATTAAACCGCGACTCAAAATTGATTTATTAAGGATTTGAAAGCTCAAAATAGAGCAATAATTTATTATGATTCGTTCTATCAAGGATTAAAAGAATGTGTGTGAAGAATTAGCGTTTCAAAAAAAAAAAAGAAATTTAAAGCCAGCTTAAGTAAGCTTCTTTTGGAATGGACAAAAGAATGTCGCTTTCCTGTGCTAATGATTTGGACCGAACCAAGTGCTTGTTATTTCGTTTAACAAATAAGTCAAAACACACCATAAAGTATTCAAATCTACTATCTGCAAAGAGACCAGTCTCCCATAACGTTGAATCTGACGGAATATCCAAATATTCCCAAAATCTCGATTAAAAGACCGGAATTTAGTTTCTTGTGATTCAAAAATGTGCTGGTTTTGAAGTCAAGTACATGAATTAGAACCTGACATTTATCAAGTATACGATTTGATTTATTATAATAATATTTGTTCAGTGACGCATGCTTATAATATCGAATTCAATTTGAATGACTGGTTCACTGACTCTTCCAATACAAGTTTAAAAGGAGCCTTAGTACACAATTCTGCCAATATGAAAGAGATATGAAGTTACTTCTAGAAAAAATGAGTATGTAAGATTCCTGGAAAATATGTGGACATCTAGGAATCTAATCTAATTTTTTGCCTGGATTGCAGCTACATTATACAAAGTATTGCTGGTGGTCAAAGCGTAGCTCGCTTACTCCCGGGGAGAAGAATATTAAAAATACTCCTCTAGTGAATCACGGAGATGTACTTTTACTACCCTTGGCATATTAAACGCGATGGATAGAAATGGGGTTGGATTTTTAGGCTTGAAAAATATTCCCTAAAATCGGAACCATTAAAATTAAAGCGGAGATATTTATAGATCTACAAATAAAGAGAACTACGGAGGACATCTCTGAAAAATAACTGAATGCTCGTGAAGAACTCACCTGGAAAGCTTTTGTACCTTTTTGGGGTCCACAGTACAGAAAATTACAATGATTTAGTTAACTTTTGATGACACTATATCACATCGGTAAACTCCAGAATTGTTTTATAATAAAATCGGTGACACGTGTTTCGCAAGCTCGAGGCAAGCATTATCACAACCGTGTAAACCTTCATTAATTTTTTATGCATACCAAGCTATGGAATGGAATCTGTTTTTGAAAATACACTTCCCGAACTCACGTTTGGAGTTTTTTCCAGGATTATGGGCGCCGTTAGCAACCTTGTCCATACGGAAAGGCGATATCAAGGTAAAAGGAGTCATGGAATGTTAACTGATTACTGATGAAACTTAAGAGAGACCTACCTAAAACTAAATGCTCAACACTGTCGTAAAAATTAAGCGTAACTTTCCGGTAGACTATATGTATTTTTGAGAAAGAAAAAGGACATCTCAATTTTTGTTTAAATTCAGTTTATTGTTAGGAACTTCTAGTTAATATTATCAACACTAAACGTTGGTTGTCTTATGACAAGTGTCAGTTTTGTGAATCAATTAAGGTTTATTTCACATCTTTCATTTAATAAAACCCCAAATATGTATTTTCAATAGATAGTTATCGTGGATTCCAGGTGTATCAATCTAGCACTTGTATTGAATGATTTCCCTATTGCGATTAAAAAGAAAAGCAACATAAAACTAATATACCAAGCATTTCAAAAGGAATTGTACACACTTTAATGCCTTGTCCTTTATTTTGAGGAAAAATGCTTGTGTGAACATACGTATGTCAAATTCTCTCAAGATTACGAAGATACTTCGACTTTAATGTATGAAACGAGGCGGTTTCCTACATCAATGGTACCAGGTTCAAAAGCACTTACTTGTACATTCAACAGACTGCATGAAACCAATATTGTTCCAAGTAGTAATTTTTCACTCTGAGCGTGCAATTAACTAAAGTTTGAACGCAATAGAAAACATTCTTCAGTTGGCGCAACGCAACCCATATACAACCACAAGAAGAATTTATGCACATATAGCTGTTCTTCATGTAAAAGTAAGGCGCATTCTTTTTACGTCCACTCAATATATTAACACATCATAACAAGAAGTCAGTATTTTGTGAAGGGGTAAGTCCCAATTACCGATTACTTCTAATTATTTTCGCGCATAAAGTCACTTTTATCCAAAACAGCATTGACCGTGACCACGGTTAGTCACATTCCACTGTATAATCTAATTGCCTGCAAAGATTTCCTCCAAATGTATGATGCGGAATTATTGAGAATAGTTTGGATTCGGTCTTTTGCATTACCAAAGCGACTAACAACGGCCAGATAATAAGCGTTCTTCCGTAATGAACTTCCAATATTGTTAAAGGATATTACATTGACCACAGGGACCATCGTGATCTTCTAACATGATGGTAGTTCCACTTATTACAGTCGATAGGCGAAACAATTCTTAAATCAAGCTTTTGAATAAAAGTAGAATAGTCGTGGTGATTAACTCAATTACCCAATAGGTTTCAAGACTTGAATTCATTGAATTAAGAACTACGGGGATCGAAGAAAAGTTGAAGTTATCGTGTAGAAGTGAATACGTGTGAGGAAGTAATCACCATGATTACGGTTTATATTGCACTAAAATAGAAACCTCAAGAAGAACGGCAGACCACAATACGCAATATTCTGATCAGAACAGAGAAATATGTTAAGTTTAGCAGATGAATTTTTTTCCAAATCCTTTATACGTCTTTTTTGTAATATCAAAATTTATTTGTCAAAATTAATAAAGTGATAGAAGTGATCGTCTCAAGAATTGCCTATATACAATATAAATTTCGTAAGTGACATTTTGGGTAAAATTAATCAATAAACTGGGCAAATATGATGAGTCATATGTCCTTTGATCTCTGTAATATAATAGTACACTGTGAAAAGAACAGATGACTCGTCACATCGCATATTTGCCCAATCTATTAATCAACATTGACAACAAACTCATATGATCTAAAAACAGTACTAGATTTTTCTGATTGAAAGTCCAGACCACAATGTAAACATTATTACAGAATTAAAAGCAAAAGATCGAGGAGTTATGAGTTGAGTTATGCAACACGCAAGTGTTACATGCACAAGCAAGATTGATGCAAAACTAACACAATCTTTAAATTTCGCCAGTAGAATCATGGGGAACAGTTAGTTGATATATGTCTTGTATTCATCCTGAACTTATGTGTTTTGAAATTCATATATTACGCACTGGTACAGTTGATATAGATGAACCATACCAGTACGGATGGATAATTTTCCAAGACATCCTTACACAATAGCAAATAGTCTGTAACGATCAAAGTTATGATGATACCGCCATCAATGATAGCAAACCATATTATGTTCTCGAATTATCATGTTATTGAAGGAGAGGAAGATGCAACATAAAGCACTGCATTTTCGTAAACAACTAATTTTATTTGTGCTTGCGGTTTGAAATTGACTGTATTTTGAAATCAATAAATCTCAGTTTGCTACTTCTCTAGGGATAACAAAAATTTATATAAGGATGTAATTTGTAATTACATTATACCTATAAACGTAAAAATACCGAGTTAATATTATTGCAGATTTCAAACAGTGAACAGTATGAATGTACAATTACATATAAAATCTGAGGCGGAATTCCAAGGATTGTGGCATAGCATAATTGATACTAAAATGCTATGTTGCACTTGTCGACATCCAATTAATTATAAAATTGAAGAACGTATTTCGCTGATTCCAAATTTGGAAATTGGTTATCACATTACCTCCAAAATAACAAAATGTAACTAGACATCGATGTAGGGAGAATGAACGTAGCAGTTAACTAAATTTCATATATCAACTCATAACAAATACTGCTGACTTTCATTAGACAGACACAGTGTGTTACGGTACATTTATACGAAGAGTCTATAATTTTTTTACTAGCACAGTTTTCGAAGTCCTATGGAAGAAACAGAACGTAAACAAAGCTGTTTACGAAAAAGTGGTTGCTTCCGTAAGAAATTTTGTCGTTTCGATTTCGTAAATAATCTGTCCTTGTCATGATGAAAAAAAAACATTTCCAGAACATCGATCAGATTGCTATGCGATTGGAAATACGGAAATGTATCTATATATAAGATGAAGTATCCATTATGCATGCTCCTCTCATGCAAATGGTTTCTGACCGAACGCAATTGTATTTCTGCAAATCAACGCGATGGGCGTGCGATCCTGAAATTTGTATTTATACGTTCGAAAATAAGTTTTCCCCTTGGTCTCGGGGAATTTTCTGTGCAGTGCCTCATGAATAATAGATACGTTTTTCCAGGTGTGTTGGTGTTTCTAAACACACTCTAGAGGCAATTAGATGGCAATATTAGGTAAACTATGACCACAAGACATACAGATGGGCCATCCAATGCATTTACGTAAAATCCTGAGCGGTGCCTACATTATAGCTATTTTTCCTCGTCTAACACACCATGTGTTTCCATTTGTAGCCGATTGCGGTTGCCAATTCTCTCATAAGTTTGAACTATCTCTACGCCTTATCTGTGCTATTCACAATTATTGGGTACCATACGGTAACCAAAAAAGATCGTACGCATTTATACTGTACCATCTTTGTGCAAGTCTAAAAATGTTATCTTGAATAAATATAAACGAATTTAATAACTTTGTATATACCACCTTATTTAAATCACACAGTTACTGCAGTTTCAACTGAGAACGGTCATTTTCAAACTGTACAATACATCAATTTTACAAGCTTCTTTATAACATCTGTAGAACATTCCATGCATTCTTGGATAATACAGTCAAAGAGGGGTGTATATATCCGGTCAGTTTGATCATGTAAAAGTAATTGTTCTGCTTTACCTATTTCTAACGACTCTAATAAGTTTAGTTTAGGACTCTTCCCGGCAAATTGTAAAATTTCGGTATTCTCTATATCTGGAAATTTGTGCTGGTTTTCTAGTAAATGATTCGCAAAGGTTGAATCTGTTTTCTTTAAGTTATAAGAACATCAATGTTCTTTGATTCTAATATTCAAGTTTCTACTTGACTGCCCAATATATACACCTTCTGCAGTCAGTCATAGTGTGTGATTTAAATAAAATGGTATATACAAAGCTATTAAATTCTATTCATAATGAAGTACCACAAAGAAACGGCTGAAATTATTAATTTTTTGAAATATTTTAGTGATACAACGGCCGTGTATTTGGAATTAGCAAAAATGCCAACCTCTCTTTAGCATTGTTACCACAGAATTCCAGAATTCATGAACGTAGCGTTAACTTAATGTTTAGTATATTTCCTTTTAAGAGAGGTTGCATGTAGCCTGTATAATGTAGTTAAGAGTACAACCTAAAACTACATGAAACTTACTAACAACTAGCAACTTATTTGTACAAACTAGTGGTTTAAATGTGTCCGTTTCTAGCAACTTGTCCAAGTTTGGTTATAAATGGCAACACTTTGCAATTAGTAATTTTGGAAGTTGATCATTTTCTGAACATACTTAATAGTAAGCATGTCAATATAAAGAACTACCTTCACGTTCACTTCAACAAAGAATCCCTTTGGCTTTGTCAGGTTCAACCACCAGCCCTACATCTAAACACCATCTTTTAGTTCTCCTTAGAGCAAACTGCACCACATCTGATACTACCGCCCATACTTTCTTCCTACCAAGTGTTTGTTCACCAATATACACAACTGAAGTGAGAGCATCCTACACTAAAGGTATAACCAAATGACGATCACCTCGTTTATAACTGGCCCAACGGACGAATAAATAACTATATTTTTGAGTGCTGTTTTAGCATAGCTTACATAAAGCCGTTATAAAGTCTATTACCGGGTCAAAACTAGTAGTACATTGCAAAGAAGCCTTCAATGAACTGCCATGGGACAACATCATGTCCTTAATCTGGATGTCAGGACATGAAGACATTAAAGGCGACCTAATCGCCGATGAACTAGCCAAGAAAGGCTCTGAATGAAACTTCCTAGGAGCGGAACCTGTATACGGAATAATAAGAAATGGAAATTGGCTAAAGGTCAATTCCACACTAAAACGCTGTTAGGTGCGCTAGATACAAAATCTTCAGCTAATCTAATCAGAAGAAGTAAAAAAGATATAAGAACCATTATTGATCTAGTAACCGGACATTACCTCTTGAAAAAGCATCTATGCAAAATGGGAATAGTGAGTGAATCGTGAACTACAAGAGGAAACTAGCATTCATACTATCTGTGCATATTAGGAAGTGAAGTAACTCATTCGGAAACATTTCGGTAAGGGTCTGTTGGAGCCCACGACAATACTCAGAATTCGCTTGAGCAAAATAGTGGCCTTTATGAAGGACACGGGGTAGTTTGAACAGAAGTAAGAGTGTTATTATGGACAGTACAAAGAGCATGAATATGAAGTCCCTGGTCTATTGGTGACTAACCCTAAAGAAGTACATGAATGAATCAAGCATAGGTTATTCAACCTCGTTCTTTCCACAACTCGTTTTATGGAATTAAACGCGGTGTTATCAAAACAGCCCTCAATGTATAGAAACATACGCAGCAGCCTTTCTTTCCTGCTGATCGTCCTTTCTACTCTTTGGGTTAGCTCATGAATTGCTAATTGGCAGGATTTTCCCGCCTGGTAAGCATACTGATTCCGATGCAAGGCGTGGTTCCGATATGCCTATCAACCACTTTCGTCCGGGTGTCCGAGAGAAGTAATAAAAGACTAATTGGCCTGAAATATTGCGCCTGGTGTATTTATGAACACCACTTGTACCTTCTGTCAGCCCACCGACACATACTCTGTGGCAAGACTAGCTATGAGTAGTGCGCAAGGTGTGCTAAAGGGTTTTTCGAATCTTTCCTGTAGCTTGCAGGAGTAAATACCATACATTCCTGAAGAATTAAATGGTTTGGAAGTAGTTATCGCCCATTTAAGTCTTTTACGATTTATAGCGTTGTTCGCCAACTGACGGGTTTTACCGATTGTAGGAGATTCTAATTGTTGCCGGTTCTCTTAAGCGTAATACATCAATCCCTCGATAAATGTAATGGGTTAGGTTTTCCCATTACCTCGACGGAAAGAATAGTGATCTGGTATAGATTAGTTAGTTAAATTATAACTTGTTAATTTCTTCTTTAATCCATAAAACAATAAATATTATATTAACGCAATACACAACACCTTTAGATCATAAACTTTCAAATGCCACATTTCTTTTTTTTTTTTGTATTTTAAATATCTGTTGCACTACTTAAAAGATAGAATTTAATGAACAGATAATACTCTGAAACTAAAACAAATTTGTATGATTTAAGAAATAGACGTATTTGTTATGGAATAAATCACGTTTACTTTAATCCATGGAACGAATGTCATTTTGACACGTAAACTTTTAAAATTTTGCGTCCCATAGTAATTCATTTTACTTCTGGAAAGTATTTTTCACCAACCAAGGAATATACTAAAATCGAAGGTAGTACTAATACTTAATGAATGCATACGTTACGTATTTATCTTTTTTGAGTAGGCGTCTACTCGCAGACACATAAAAACTTCAGGACCATGGAATATAATTTTATGAAATAAATTTTTCAGTCTAATGCTACTCATGAAACACATGTCACTCTGAAATTTAAATTTTCTGAAAACCGCGCATTTACCATGCCAAGGCACGTAAAATATTATATCGACGAAATAACATGCGCGTATATCTCTACAACACGCATGCATATTGATGTAATACAAAATATAATTACGTTTTAGAACTCTCCAAAGTCCTGGTCGAAGCTAGGGAGAAAATGAAATTGATTCAAACTTCTTTTTAAAATAAAACGGTATTTGAACATTCTCAAAGAATAAGATTTAAGTTATATATTATTTAGCGTTAATGTAACGATGTATTACAATTATGGGATGTAATTCTTCTTTAGTATAAATCGCGGCTTCATTGAACTTGGATTAACTAATTAAGCTTTTACATGAAAAGAGAAGGCGCAAGTCGATCCGCAATAAGCTTGAATTGTGTCTGTCTACGAAGGATTTTCAGATACTTTTGTTACAATTTTTCCATACTTCCTGCTTTAAAATCTAATTGTCTTTGTGATACGTAAATATTTTCTAAACTTATAATTAACAACAGACTACCGTATTGAAGTTTAATCAGAACTTCTAGGGCACAATATTATTAAAAATGGTTTTATTAAATCCAGAAAATGCTAACAATTTGAAGGAATTTAATTATACTTATATAGCTGCATTTAATAAACTAAGTTTTAGACTGTATGCAGTTAGTATAATTTTTCACATACTTTAGAGTTCATGTTATTCTTGTTCTTATAGCAAATTCTTGTCAAAACCATATTTAAAAAGAAAATTATCACCCATTATTAATTTATCGTATGACTTGGTTATAGGTCAATATACCTACACTGCATATAAAAGTAAGACAGTACAATCAGTATAAACTAAATGCAAACAAGTAGCATGAGGGACAGGAATAAAGTGTTTAAAAACGTTAGAAATAGTTATTATAGTTTCACATTGCCTTAGTCAAGATTGTTAATCTAATCAACCTCAAGCTTCAGACGAATGATTGAAGAAGTTTGTGCTCTTCCCTGGATATGCTCTATTTCTAAGGTGTTAAATAATTTGGGTTATTGTTTATCTGGCATTCTCCCTGCGAGCCTCCTCGGCATGGAGACCCAGCCTCAAAATTCATTAAGAATCTATAAACCAACCCACCAGGACAAGGTGTCAACTCTAGAGAAAGATAAATATTTGCTCTTGTGCTCCAAGTGGTGCCGCACAGCTTTTACAGGCTCCTTGTGCGTCTTTTGGGCGATGTATTAATATGTTCCTTGAAGGTCAGATTCGGAGGCCTTTAAAGTATATTTCTGGCTATCAACTGTGCTTTTTATTATTTAGGAAGCAAGTACACTCTGTTCAACTTGGATTTGAGGATTAACATCCGTTTCCGGTAATATTTCTCTGGAGTCTGGGGATCTTTTTCTAAAATGCGTTCCTTGGTATTTATTGATGTTCCTTTGGCCGCTAAAGCCATATCGTCGGCGTATACAAGTTTCTTTGATATTATTACCAGCATATCAGCAATGCCTTTCTGAAAATGTTTCATCTTACTGGTCGTGCCAGCCATAACCATTTGCAACTATCTGCCACTTAGCATATTTTTTATGGTCGAAGTAATTTTTTGTTCACTATAGTACTGTGCTATTTCGAAATTAGATCTGTAAGCACTAGGGTTGGCTTGAGCCCTTCTCGCTAGCTCGCTTCTGTAAAGGTGGTTTAACTCCTATATAACTTTTTTCGCTCGAAATCCTGTTTGATGCTACGGGATACATCCATTCACCATTCCAAATATTTTTTCGAAAATAACTTTATCAAAAGTTCGTAGCTTGCACTTAAAAGTGAGATTGGCCAATAGCCTTCGACGCTGGTTTATGGTTACCGGGATTTAATAACAGCAGCATCATTTCTGCCTTTTTTGGGTTAGGTACCATGTCAGTGTTGAGTATATCTGAGAATAATTCGGTGGGATATCTTCTAGTACAACGACCAGTAGTTATAACAAGTTCATTGTAAAATTCATCAATCATCAATGTTATTCAGCGACCACTCAACCTCCTCCATTTCAAAAGTTTTGAAAGGTGGCCTTCGACTGAACTATTGCTCCTCAGATTACGTAGTTCGTATTTAATCCTTGTAATGTGAAATCGCCCTGTATAGAGTCTCGGTGTGGTAAATGTGCAGACAAAGATCTGATTTGGCCTCACTTTACATTCATCACGTAAAATAAGTTTATTCGCAGCTAATTTTCTCAGGGAGCTTTTCAACTCGAGTACATAAAATCGAATTCCTTGCAGACTTTTCTTTGAGAGTGTATATAACGAATTAGTTTTTGGGCAAGCACTTTTCAGTTTTTCAGAGATAACTTTGATTTATCGGATACATTTCGCAAGCAAAGCAAAAATTTGTTCAAATTTATTCAAGGAAAATATTCATAATTTCTAAATATCAATTTTCGAGAAAATTATGTTTCCTCAGACTTTTCTGTCACATTGTTTATACCTAAGTATTTCAGTCAATTTTCTCCGACTCATAGGTTATTATTAGAAATCATAAAGACACAAGACATACAAGAAAGATGTACAACACACTTTTGCTTTTGTTTTATTTCGAATTTGGGGTGATACGAAGAAATACAGGCAATTTGGGCGAAAAACCTTGAAGAAAAACTTCAAAATAACTTCCACGAGATAGAAGCGTTTCGTACCAAACTAGAAACATAAGTCATTTATTTTCTCCTGCGAACTGTATTTTGGGACCCCTCTCGAGGAAGTTTTTATAAATCGAATGACGTTCTTCGTCCAGTCCTGGGGCATACTATTTTCGGTGAAGTCTTGATATGTACTTTCTTGCTTTGCATAAGGCAACATTAGCAAATATTCAAAATTTATCATGTTTAGATGGAATTTATAGGATAAGACTATCAAGATCAGATTTCAAATTCCGCATCAATTGTGCACCATTTTAAATAGTATAATGCATTAGTCTGCGACAATATTTAAAGAGTTCTACATTGTTTATATAGGTATGTAAAAACTTATTTTTTTTGTACTTGTACATAACAGGTCTGCATATGATGTAATTTTCGTAAATATCGGGACGGCAGCAACATGATATGATTAATTACTTACTAACCACTATGGCGTAACAAAGTAGTGGTTGTGCGTTTACAACTTATTAATAAAGCCCAACATTAATTAAACCTAAACACGTGTGCGTGCAGGGGCCAATTTACACATTAAATTGTATTACCGCAGCTGATGTTTATAATACACCTTCAGTATCGGCTAATTGCTTTCAATCAACATACGCCCGTCGCACCCCAGAATAAATGAACTCAGCGATAATGCTGTGCGGGGGTATATTATTCTATGAAACTGCTTCATTCATTTAAAATTTTCTTTTTCTTAATTGACCAGAACTACAGTAATAATATGAAATGTACTTTCTGGAGATGTGTATGATGTACTTTATGGATAAAGTCGCCACTCTAATGATAGAGAATAACTTTATAACGAGCAAATTTTCATGAATGAGCCTAACATTACTTTCCAGCTGAAGGTAACATTAAGAAGATTTCAGGAATCTGACTTACTGGAGTGCATTGACTGGAAAACCAGTCATTGCAGTTTAGGAAAATAACTGGTATAAATTACTAGTTACGTGGAAATCGGGTGCTTTCAAAGTGCTTTCATGTTTATTGGGTTTTTCCTTATTCTTATATATATGTTATATATGTTTCCGATTTCCTCACAGGAAGCAATGTCTCGGTAATAAATCGAACATTAAAAGTAATCATAACTATGTTAGAAATAATAAACAAATTCAAATGAAGGGCGAGTTAGCTACTCGTCTTATTTAAAATGCTTATGGAAATTAGAATTAGAGCTGCAACAATGATTTTTTTATAAAAATCCAAATATTTTAGTTTGGAAGTGAAACTTCTTTCATAAAGTTAGGGTAAATCCCGAATTACACGCGAGATGGGTGACGGCAAAAACGAGAGTGGGGGTGAAAGTTGACTTTGTAACTGGTGTTGCCATTGGTTGAAGCGTAAGAAAGACGTGTGTAGTTGAACTACTCAGGGTCGCCTTGTTTTATTTGGATGTATTTATGGTCCATTTTTGTTATTTGCTTGATTCGTTTCAATATTTGATTACATCTGTTGTAATTTTTTTCAATTTATGAAGTGTGAACACATTCGAAGCTTCACTTCAGTCGTGTGTTCTATAACACAAATTTTTTGTTCTTCTAGAATTTATAACGGATTTTTCACTTACTTATGCATCAAATCAAAATAGAAATAGAAAATTTATAACAATAAAACAATATTTTTAAGAAAAAATATCTACTATTGCAGGAAATGCGAAACGAATATTTTAAGTTTCGGAAGGAACAGATGATGAAACCAAGAATCTTCTTCTTCTTCTTCTTCTTTTCCTTCAGCCTCAGTCCCGCTTTGTTGCGGGGTCGAATAATAATGCTTATTATTTTGACAAAGAGGTGTAAACGCTAGTAAAATTTAAGCCATATCTATAGCAAGGTCAAATTGATATTAGGATAGGTCGTGTTGGTTTCATTTCGTTCACCTGCTTTGAATTGGTTAAGTGATCTGAGCGGTAAATCATTGTTACGTCAGGCATAAATATGATTGAACGCTGATGTAAAAATTAAGTATTTTGTTGAAATTCATTGGAACACCGTATATAGTCGACACACTGCAATTTATATTGTTGAAGTACTTAGCTATTCGATATAGATATGCTGTAAGAAATACCTTTGTTGTTAAAACTAGTAATAAGCTAACACGTCGCCCCGCTTAAGCAGGTTAAGATAAACAAGTTAATACTCAAATATATCCAAAAAAGTGTGTACTCAGTGAAACAACCACTCAGTGAGAGAATCACGAAGGGGGTGGCTAGAAAAATTAACTAACTCAGTAGTTCCACTTTAATAAACCACAATATTAATTATCCTATTAGCCAGGAAGTAGTCACGAAACTGTAAATATACCAAATTTCCTGCAGTGTTAATTTTTTAAGAACAAACAATGAATAGAAATAAAGTGGTGGGTATCGCAATACATCCATATCTAACTCTGTAGTATTATGAGTTTGAATCTCTTTTTGGTAACTTTACGGTCAATAACGAAAAAATATACGTTAGTCAATAAACAGGTGCCCCGGTACCCCTATGTTGTTTTTTGTACTTTTATATCAAAAATGATGGTTCTAAGTTCAATAATATGTAGATGGTGTTCCCGGTAATATATTAAGATGTATATAACAATTTTGTTGGATAAATTCACGAAAGTTTTTTGCTTTAAGTCGCTACGTTTAACTTAGTCCTCTGTCGCTAAGCCAAATATAACTATAAAGAGAAGTCTCTTCTGTATACACACAGTATCTTTTGTTCCAATTTGATAACGGTATTTCTTTTTAAATTATTTACTATAAGCCTTTGCCTGTTGCTCTAATAATTTAAAAAAGAATGTAAGAGTGGTAAGTTATGTTGAAAAACAAATTAAACTTGTACGGGTACCGCGGTACCCGGTCATTGACTCGCGTAGGTGTCGAATCTAAACCCATTTTAAATAAAATTTTAACTAATAATATATATATTTTTCTTCAAAGACCTCAATAGCGACGATTTCAAGTTTTATAGCCATATTTTCATTATTAAAAAAATGCGAGCATTCTTAATTTGAAAAAGTTACCCGGGTACCCGGTTATTGACCGTAGGGTTAAGGAAGATTTTAGATCAAGAATTTTCTAAAAGTGTATCACAACAAAAGTTTGCAATATGGCATCTTATGTATGAGAAATTTATGACTGACATTTTGTTGTGGAATTTGAAAAATATTAGATAACATGAACATATCTATAATATCATATGCACATTTACAGCAATAGAATATAAAAGCTTTCATCATTTTTGCTGGTTTTAGAACTATCAGAAAGCTATTAGATATTACAAAGAATCAATTCCCAGCTTGGGTGGTCTCTCGAAAACCAATGAATTTCCGTTGGAAGTTTTGAAAATAAACTGATGGTATCGTATACTATTTAAGTTCGTTTCTCAAATGTACCTGAGTTCTTTCAACATTAACGAATAACTAGTTAAATATTTAAGTTTTGTATATATTCGTTGATTTAAAAAAGGTGCAGGCGTAAACCTACAATATCTAACAATAATAAACGATTAATTCGTTACTAATCCAATCAAACTAACCTTATTATAACAATAATTGTAGGTCGAAACAATTGGTGACGCGTACTGTGTAGCCGGAGGACTTCATAAAGAAACCAAAACCCATGCTCAGCAAATTGCTTGGATGGCTTTAAAAATGATTGACACTTGCGCCCATCATCAAACGCATCAAGGACAACCTATACGGGTAAGTATGTACTGAAAGAATAAGTCTAACCAAGTAACATAAGATGGAAGAAATATTACGAAAATAATGAATCAATAATGACCGTCAAAAAACCTCTATTAGGAAGTGGAAACTGTAATACTGTGAAAGATATAATGTTGATATCTTCATTATATATATATACGTACTCGTACATAATGAATATCCCAACTAAATTTACGCCATTAATTTCGCTTTAATTGAACCCTTCCAATTGTGCTCTACACACAACGAACGTTTACCAACTTTAATTGTACTTTATCGCACAAAAGACATGTTAGAGTTATTGTAATAATTGTTTCAAAATTGCTTCAGAACAGTAAGTTTTCTTGAATAATGGATCCAGCAAATTCGGACATTTCATATTCAACTAAAATATACGTAATTATGTAAAATATATTCTTAAATATTATATATATTTTGGAAGATATTTTCTGCTATTTACTATTCTTCTTTACTTTTCTCTTACCCTTCTTAATCATAAGATAATATTACGTTGCTAGTATCTAACTGTTATACAGAACTACGAAAGGTATATGATGATTACAAGAATGTGAAAAACAAAGAACTTAAAATACGTATGATTACGACAAGCGGTTGAAAAGGATGCGCATCTTTGAGATATGGAACCAAAGTATCAAAGTGCGAAAGAAGGCATATTTCGGCCAGCAACGCGTCTTTTTCATTCTTCTCGGGCATGTTCGATTGTGGTTACCATTTGGATAATTTGTTATCCACTCCATCCTCACAATTCCTTCTTGATCCAATGAGTTATCAACAATACAAGCTTGACAAATACCAGGACTATAGCCCATAAAAGTTAACCGTTTTCCTGTTGCTCCAGCATAGCGAATAAGTGTTAAAGGCAGGATTTCATTGAGGTATCTTTGGGCATTAAGAGAACTATCCAAAATCAAGAACATGTCTTTCTCGAACAAATTGTGAATTATTTGGGCTTCCATATTTTCGCCAAATCAAAATCCATTGAAGAGTGAACCATTACCGCATTACGTATACTGTTGCAGTCCATGTTTATTGGCATATGCAATTTGTGCATACTTACTACATTGTAGCTGCCCAATTAACACAGCTAATTACCAATTTGGTCATTTTACAGAGAGTCATCTAGATTCTATGAATTAACCTAACATATCCAAAGAAGCAACAATTTGTGAATATACAAGGAATAAATTAAGTGATGAAAAGTATTTATGATGAAACGCTTCATGTAAACATGTGTCCTAACTTGCTTCTTTTCTCATAAAATAGGACAAGAAGTCACCCCTTGAAATTAAAGTCATCACTCAATTTACAGCCTGCATATTAGTTTCTTGTCCAAATAATTAATTGATATTATTCCTTCGAGCTGTTAGTTAGTATCTAGATATGTGTATTAATTAATAACAATAGGCATAAGCTAGTACCATTTCGCAATTATTTAAGGAGCAACATCACACTGAAATGATATTTAATATATATATATATATATATATATATAATGTATGCGAACACAAAGCTGTATTTTGGACACCAAACAAGGCATTTCAGCAGTCTAAGTTGTGACTTTGTATACGTTTTTCTTTTTAATATTGCTTAGTCTGTGCCACATAGGTTGCATTATATGTTTGACACTCAAGTTTATAAAGCAAATTACTTTGCAATAACATCAGTGTTTTAGTTTTATAAAAGACAAGCAATGAAATCAAAGTTTTTAAGTTGTAAAACGGAATTTCATCTATTTGGCTATTTTGAATGACTACTGACTCTAATTTGTTAATAGAGTTTATAGAATATTGATTAGATCTTAATATGCCCTTAGTACGAATCACTCCGTCGTTATGAAATTCTTATCTACTTTAAATTTAAGATTCTGTTTTCTGATATTTTGACTATATTTATTTTTTTGTTTTATTGGGTGTTGTGAATTATAATGTAACAATCTACGAAGGCAAATAGGTTTATGGTGCCATTTGGTACAAATGGTATTATTGTCACTTCTCAAAACCGCAACATGTAAAATGGTTAATCTTTTATGTTTTTCTAATTCCAAAGTAAATTGCACGTGATAATAAATTGCATTAAATTGGTTGAGGGTATCTTGCGGTGCTTGTTGAAGAATGACATAATTACATATATTTCCCAACAAGCTACACAGGATATTCTTAACCCTAATAAAAAGCACTTTACACCTTACAATTTTTTCCTTGGTTTCACATATACAATGTGGATATAAAAGTTGGACCAAAATCAATAAGATCTGAAAATAGTGAAAAATAGAAACGCGATCGGACACATCAGCCAAATTTTGGCAACCCTATTTTTAATAGCGCCTTTAGAGGAAACCGTTTTCCTGCATACAGAACATTTTGTGTATTATTCAATTTAACAATCAAAGTTAACTAAATAGTCAAAAGTTACAAAATTTAAAATTATTCAAAATAAATATTCAAGCTACATACCATTTACGTATGTATAAATAATGACCACGGCGATGTTCAAATTCATTTATGACGTTATTTAGTACTTGGGGAGTTATTAACTTGATTTTCTCAATTACTCTAATCTTGAAATCTTCAATATTATTAGGTCGGTTTAGATAAACTTTGAATTTGAGGTAACTCCGCAAGAAGAATTGAGTTAGATCTGGCCTTGCTGGCTATTTAGTTGCTCCTGGCCTACCAAAGTAACTGTTTGGGGAAATAGTACTAAGATAATTACGAACAGTTAGAGAATAATGCTGCGGTGCACCATACTGCTGGTACCATAAAGCCCTCTCCGGCAAGAGGGGATGTTTTGCATCTGAATGGAGAGCAACAATTGCGGGTATTGGATTTTGCATGCAGGCATAGCAAATAATTTTTCTACAATTTAATGTACCTTCAATAAAAATGGGCCTATGAGTGAATTACCGACAATCCTTGTCCACACCGTAATTTATTGTCGGAATTTTGCGTGTCCTTTCATCATCCAGTGTTGATATTCAGATGCCCAGTATTTTTGTGTTTTGTCTATTGACAGACCCGTTTGGGCAGAAGGTAGCTTGGTCGAAGAAAATTATGAGTCTTGAAAATAAATTCCAAGATTTTATTACATCGGTCAATCCATATGTTACAAAATTCAACTCTTCTGTCAAAATCATCCTCGTGAAGTTCTTAAACCAATTATATTTTGTCCATATTTGTTCTTTGTTAGACATCTTAAAACGGTATAGAGTGACTAACTGACTGCCGCAATGAACTTCACGACTTGATTCATGAGGATTTTCTTTAAACGTTACTACAACATGCTTGTTTTCTGAAATTGCCGGACGACCTTTTGTTAAAGTCCCTAAATTTGCGTTGTATTCTTCTTACCATTGATCAGGTAATAAGCAGATCAGAACACTTATTATTGAATAATTTCCAACCTTCTTCTTGTGTCCAAGACTTGTCTTCAGAACCATTCATCCTTCTTCTTTTTGTTGAAGAAAAAGTTAAATACAATCGGATTGTGACAAAGAAGCGAGCAAAACCTGGATTTTCAAGAAACATTTATTGGACCTCTATAACCTCTATAATAATTCGAAATAAACTTATTTTTTCTGTATTGTAGATTTTAAGCAAACAATTACAACTGAACGTAAATAAAAATGTTAGGAATACACATTTTTTTCTCAAAAATCTGTTTATATAACCTATCTCAGAAGTTATCGTTCTGTGGGCGTTTTCCTCCAAATGGCGCTATCAAAAATTGGGGTTACCATTTAACAGAAAAGGAGGTAGACGTCGTATCTGCAACAATAATGTCGTCACAAGATACGTTTTTTTGTAAAAATTTGCGCATTTTAAGGTTGACGTGTCCAATCGTTTTCTTTTTCACTATTTACAGATTTTACTGATTTTTCTTCCAACCTTAACGTCCACACTGTCTATATGTTTTGGGTGGTTTTGTCTTCTGTGAATCCTAATATAGAGCTTAATATAGAGCCAATACATTTACACAACTCTGTTTTTTAAATAGAAAGTTATTCTTTCTCAGCTACAGTACTATTATTAGTGTTATATGTTCTATAATTAGATTTATATTTTTTAAGTATGAATTGAATTCGAAAATTTGCTTTACTGCAACGACCCTATTTTATGTTTTAATTTCAGTCTGTTGGTACTATTTAATTAATCGTGGAACGTTACTAGCTTGTACTGTTGTTTTTAATTAGTACACAGATCTAAATACTGTCTAACATATCATACCGTTTCGGAACTAACCACATGTGCGGCGAAGGTTTCTGTTATTCTTACCTATTCAAGCATGTACAACGTGCTGCATCCAGTTTCTTAACTATAAATAATCGAATTGCATAAAATAAATGTTTCTGGAAGTCGTTTAAGTTACAATTTTCTTAGCTTTTAAAAAGTAACCCTTATTTTGTTTCAGCAGCGTATATTGTTTGAACACTCGTTATGTTTATGTTCATCACCTACTGTTAGTATTGTAAAGAGTAGTTATAGCTTAGTTAATGTTGATTACAACCACCCCCCTTTTGATTAATTTTAAATTATTATCAAAGACGACTTGTGTTGGTCATAATTATAGTTGGAGATATAATTTTAAAAAGGCCCAGTTTAATTTAATTAACGACTATTTTTGCAGTTTCGATTGGAATGAGCTTTTTGATAATCTAAGCTTCGACAGTTGCTTACACATACTTTATACTTTTATATATTATGCAATCGACCATTTTGTGCCGAAATCGTCGAATTCCGGCGATTACCCGCAATGGTTTTCGGCTGACACTAAAAACTACTAAATAAAAAGAATAATGCGTTCAAAAGATATAAACGTGATCGCTCAAATGCTTTGGCCTTCGATACTTTTAAAAGATTGCGTTCTATGTGTAAAATTAATATAGAAAACGATTACAAACACTTCGTATCATTTACTCAGAACAATGTTCACTCTAACCCCAAAATTTTTTGGAATTTTATTAATATAAAGCGCAAGACTCAGGGTTTACCAAAGAGAATGTTCCTTAATGATACTTGGGCAAACAATTCCAGTGACATTGCAAATTTATTTGCGAAATATTTCCAGTCCGTTTATCTTGACTATTCCACCCCTACGTCCACTCTAAATCCTTATTTTTATGATAATATTGCTTCAATAAACTCCCTAGATATCACTTCGGACATTGTTTTCGCTAAGTTGAGTTCTTTACCAAGTTCTTTCTTTTCTGGACCAGATGGGGTGTCACCATTTTTTCTAAAATTTTGTAGCCCCTCCTTATCTCTGCCAATCTCTCTTCTTTTTAGCCTCTCCCTTAGATATGGAACTTTTCCGGAACAATGGAAGTCGACCTATATTTTACCTTTGTTTAAATCGGGAGACCGCTCTGACATACGTAATTATCGCCCTATCTGTGCGTTGCCGGCTTTGGGTAAGGTTTTGGAATCTATTGTTGCTGATAATATTATATCTGTTTACGCCAAACTTATTATTCCTGAACAACATGGATTCATGAGTGGCAGAAGTACAGAGACAAACCTCTCCATTTACCGCCACTTCATCGCGGAAGCTATAGAGGATGGTGGTCAAGTCGACGCTATCTACACAGATTTTAGCAAGGCGTTTGACCGTGTCGATCACGCCCTGCTACTTTGGAAGTTGGAAGCGTATGGTATCACTGGAGACCTGTGGAGCTGGCTCCGATCATATTTGCGGGGACGTCTTCAAATCGTCCGTGTAGGCGATTTCATGTCTAGTCCCATAGCTCTTCCATCTGGTGTTCCCCAGGGAAGTCACTTAAGTCCCATATTGTTCCTGTTGTTTTTAAATGACATAAAAACCGAATACACTATAGCAGATTTCTTGTCTTTGCGGACGATATAAAAATCTTCGGCCCTGTTGATTTAATGGTTGATTGCCGGGGGCTTCAGGCAGATCTCTATAGTATTTTTACTTGGTGCGGGGATAACAACAAATGTAACGTCACTAAATGTAACGTCATATCATTTAGCAGGAAGAAAAAAGGAAATTATTAGAGTACCCTTATTCAATAAATGGCAAATCCGTTAACAGAGTGTACCAGGTCAGGGACCTCGGGGTGCTCTTCGATTCATCCCTGAGTTTCCATCCACATATTGATGATATTGTGACCAGGGCAAACAGACTCTGTGGATTTATAAAGCGCCAAACGCGCGATTTCACAAATGTCATAGGTATTATTACATTGTACCAAAGCATTGTTCGTCCTATATTAGAGTATTGTGGTTCTGTCTGGTGTCCTTATACGGCCGTCCAGATTGATAGGATTGAGAGGGTTCAACGTAAATTTGTAAATTATGTACTCTTTAAGTTGAATATCGATAAAAATGATTATGGTTACACCGAGCGTTTATATATAGTGAGTCTTCAGTCTCTCTTCGCTCTTCGTCGAGTCTCTTTGTTGAGGTTTGGCTTTAAGTGTCTGCATAACATGATCGATTGTGCAGAGTTGTTGGGTTTGCTTTCACTTAGAGTATTTCGCATAAATACAAGAACTAACGAATTATTTTTAATCAATTTCCATAAAACATCCTATGGATATAATTGTCCAATTAACTTAATTGCAAAAGAGTTAAATTCAGTTAATAACGACATAGATATTTTTAATATGGATTATACTGAGTTTATTAGGGTGGTAAGGTCGATGAATTTCGATTCTGTTGTGTAATTTGTCTTAATCTATAAACGAAAAATTGTTTAGTTATAATTTATTTTGTTTGTTAGTATGATAAGTAAATGGATATATTTTATTTTTTTATATATATTTAGCATCACACGCTTCTATTCTATTTTAATTATTTTCTGTAATCTTTATGTATTACTTTGTTACCTATTATATGATCTTCCCGTAGGTTGAAATAAATAAATAAATAAATGTTCTGGTAAAACGCAGAAAAATTTAGGAAATCCATCAATTTCGGCAGCGCATGGTTTTGTTTGTGCCTTTTTGCTGTATATACAAAAGCCGTCTTTATTTGTCAGGAATAATTTATATACACCAACCTCCACGGTCACCAGACAAAAATTGCGTCCGCGAGAAACTGACTTCCACTATTATATATTTATGTACATATGTTATACATTCGCAGAAAAATGATTTCTGTTAATCTGATAGCAATAATGCATTATGCTTGAAAAGAGACAAACACTAAAGTCAGCTATGCCCGTTTTTTCGTAAAATATACTTTGTGCGCTCGCAATCAGAATATTTTCAGGGCAAATGGGAAATCTTATCTCCTTTCTCCGGGTGACCTCATTTTTATTCATTACCTACCCGTTCATTTGAAGATTTACACATAAAATTTCCTCTGATCCCCTGACAGTGGTTCCAGATTCCCATCAAAGAGCATACGCATCTCTCACAAATCAACATACGTATACTTTTACATAGCGTTTTTTTTATCTCATATCTACGCGTATAGACCTTTCGGGCGGAGTTCCATTTCCACTGATTTCACTTTGATGTCTATACACAGATAATAAACGAAAGCATTTCTTCCTAATGCTTTCTTTGCCGTCTTCGGAACCCTCCGTGACATTATATGATGCGCGTCTGTTTTGTGAAAGGTTATGAATTTAGAGAAATGTGAGAAAATCAAACTAGAAGAATTTTCCGCAATCGTCGTATATATGTACATATATAAATATAAAAATCCTTCTAAGCGTTATAGACGTTGACAAACGACATTGTATTCCGAATATTTACAAAAAAAAATAATGAATTCCTGCTGGTACGCAAATATCAAAATACTGTTACGTTACTTTGGCACTGAAGTCAAATCTTACCACCATTTATTGTCAATTCATGTTTGCCGTTTTCTATTTGTTTTTAGTCTTTATTTTAGCGCGTCCAATAATTATACTAAAAAACTTCTGATATACATACCTGGACTGATTGTCTTCATTACTGGAGGAACTAGATAGAGAGTAACATTTTTTGAAACATTATCAAATCTATTCGGTGCTTTACATGCTTACTATAGATGTATTATTTTTCTATTGCAGCTATGTAGGTATAAATACATTTCGGATTAACTTGATTCAAATGGTGTAGCAGATGTAGCACTGTTGAGCTGAGTTGAGCCGATCATCTCTTTCCATGTTTTCCTATTCTGTAATAAGTTTTTGATCTGCTCCCATCGTATTTTTCTTTCTTGTCCACCTTCCTGCACAGCCTCTTGCTATGTTTTCTCCATCTTCCTCTTCTGTTAGAATCCTGTCCTCGTGCCTCGTATACCGCCCTAGTTAACCTACTGTTTGGGATTTTGTGAATATGTCCCAAACGTCGTAGTTATCTATCCTCTATTTTCGTTAGTATCGGTTTTACCTTAAGGTTTCTCCTGAATGTTCAGTTTCCGATTTGGTCCAATCTTTTTCTTAGGAACCTCATTTCTGTTGCATTTATTATAGTTTTGTTTTTGTTCGATAATATTCACGATTCGATCGGGTTCACCACCTTTTGACCGCTTCCACTTTTATTTCCTTTGTTATTTTTCTTTTATTAAACATTGTTAACTTTAGTGAATTATATTCTTTCCACCTTTCCTATTTTGTCGCTTATTTCCATATCTAGGGTTCCATTTCCTTGTATTGTAGATCCTAGGTATTTGAACTCTCTTACTTATTCGAGGCATTGACTTTCGATTTTAATTTGATGTGTTCTGTTGTCCGCTGAAATAGTCATCGTTTTTGTTTTCTTCACATTTATCTTCATATTCATGTTCTTTAGTTTTTCCCTTATTACATTGATGTTATGCTGTAGATTTCTGTCTGCATCTCCGATGGGACCAACTTTTCCATTTCTATCTTCATCTTCTTTTAGCATTTCTTAATGCCTCAGTGAACACTACCGAGAACAAAAATTGGCTGAAAATTTCATGTTTGAACTCTCGAGATTCCTCATTGTTAGTTCTTACTACATTTAGTGTTGTACTGTACATGATCTTTAATATTTCTATAATCTCTCTATTTACTCCTTTCCTTTTTAAACCTTTCCAATCATCTTTTCTTCTTATTTTATAGAATGTTTTTTCCAAATATACGAAACATACATTTTTTTGTTTCTAATTATGCTCTTTCTTATTCCTTCTCTTATGAAAACCGGATCTTGAGTACTTCTACCTTTTCTCAAGCCATATTAGGTTTCTTCCAGCGATTCTCTTTTATTCTCCCTTCTATTGTTCTGGCTAAAACGTTTGCTGGGGCACTCATTAATGTTCTATCTCTATAGTTTGAACATTCTCGCACATCCCCTTCTTTATGTAGGGATAAAATGATTTCCATATTTCATACCTTCGGTACTTTTACTGTTATTTCTGATAATGTCGTTTAACCCTTTCGACCCCAAAGTTGATTATAAGCAACTTTGATTTTTAGCACCGTTTTATTTGAAACAAACGAAACTAACTCATCAAAGCAGACATTAAATTGGTTCAGTGCAGTTCTTAAAATAAAAAGCAACAAAGTACGATGCCTTATTCAGTGTGAAGTCGAGTAAATCGCGGGTGCGGAAATTTTAGTGAAGAAAGTAAAAATTAAATAAAAGTACTTATAAATCATAATTTTAAAAAACAGGTACGCAGTTTTAACAATAAAAGGTTAAATAAAAAAATTAAATTAAATATTTAAACAAAGAAGTTGCTTAGTTTCAGACCACTATTCTTTTGTTTACTGAAGTTGCTTGTAAGCAACTTTGGGCAACGGTGATAGCAAAAACATTGAAATCAAAGACATGAACAAACCACGCATAGGACTTTGTAAAGCGGATATAGAAACCATTTTGGAGTTTGTCTTGGACGAGTCCTCTAATGAAGAGTGCGACGATAATGAAGCAGATTTCTTGGAGAATTGTTTGAAAGACATTTTGGAAAAAGGTGATGACATTGCGATCGACTTGCTACAAGCTATCGCCTCTGAACATGCTGAAGAGTATCCAGGGAGTTTCGAACGTCTTATTGTTGAAAAAGTAGACTTATCTACATTGCGATGGAGGAAAGAACCATTTGATGTAGAAGACGTAGCATGGGAAAAGCCTCCAGAAGATGGTCAAATGGTAAATAGTTCGGTACAGCATTTCATTTCGTTTTTTGACGATGCAGTGATTGAATTTATTGCAAAAGAGTCCAACTTATATGCAGTTCAAGAGTCCGGTTCTAAACTCAAATGAAGAAATTCGACGGTACTTTGGGGTTTTGTTATATTTGGATTGACTACAGTAACCGATTCGCTGCCACACAACAAATTTGAAAAAATAAAGAAATTCCTCTATTTCTCTGACAAGCAAGCAACCCAAAGAGGTGATGCTAACTATGATAACCTCTGCAAAATACGTCCAATTTTATCGATGCTCAAAAACAAATTCAATATATAGTCGACCCGAATGCAAAGCAGATGCCACTTATAAAATTCCAGATGGAAATAACAAATGAGTTGCTAAATGCTGCACCATCCTCCCCAAGCTCAGTACAAAAGAAAAGAGGACGACCCAATGAAAATATTTTGGACCAAGAGGAAATAAATTCAGCACCATCATCTCCGTCTTCCTTTACAACCAGTTCCAATTCCAATCGCCGTAAAGTTACTTATGATCTGCCAAATTCGAAGAGGTATGATGAAACCAGCCATTGGGTGGTGTGGGGAGAAAAAGGTCGATGCCGCCTTTGCAAGACGGGAACACTCCTATCAAAATGTGTGAAATGTGGTGCCCACCTATGTTGCAACACAAATAAAAATTGTTTTCTATCGTATCATATGTAACGTATTACACTGTCAAAACGAGATTCATGAAGAATAAATAATTAGTCAAAACTTTGTTTTCATAAATTTGCTTTCATTTTTCAACCATGAAATATTTGTCCAACGACCCGAAGTTGCTTAGAAAGCAACTTCTAATTTCTAGTGAACCGATAACTCCAGAAGTTTGAAATCTTCAAAAATCCTTAATTTAGATCTAATAACCACGGGAATCATGAAAAAAATGTTCTGACACTTGGTTCAGGAGCGGAGCCGAAAGGGTTAACAAGTCTATGAATGTATCTCTTCCTGTCTCATCCAAATATTTCCCCATTTTTGGTGTTGTTTCATCGATACCTGCTGCTCTCGATTTAATTTACCAATGGCTTCATTCAGTTCTTCTACCGTTACTTTGGATATGTATTTATATCTGATTCCTCCATCTCCCGTAGTTCATAAAAATACTATCTCCATCCCTTCATTATATTATTTTTGTCGGTAATTATACCCCCGTCCTTGTGTTTTATGCTTTTCATGTTCTATCCTTTTTTCTGTCTCCTGTTGTTTTAAAATGCCGTAAAATAATTTTTGATTTTCTCTTTAGTTATAATTCATGTCTTGTCCACATTTCATCCATGATTCTTGTTTTGCTTCCTTCACTGCTTTGCCTCTTTTCTTTTCGTCTTATATTTTTCATAGTTTACAGATGTTCTTGAGTTGAGATATTTTCCACGCATTCTTCTTTTCCTCGATAGTCCTTTCTACGTCTGTTGTTCACCATTCTATTGCCTTCAGAGTTTTATTAGTTGCTCTAGATGTACCGCAGCTTCTCTCTACCGCTAATAATATTGAATCCTTAAATTCATTCTTTTTCTACTTCTGTTGCTTCTTCCTATGCGTGTATTCTTCCTCCTTGAACTTCTAACTTTTTATTTTCTTCTTTGTTATCTTTCTTCTTATCTATTCGTTCTCTGTATAAGTTTTTCTTATTTTCATTATCTGTATGTAAAGCTACCTATTTAAACACTGTTTCTCTTTCAGATGCGAATTGGACTTCATACAGGTTCCGTTTTGGCTGGTGTTGTAGGTGTTAAGATGCCCCGATATTGTATGTTTGGACACAACGTAACCATAGCAAATAAATTTGAGTCTGGAAGTGAACCACTGCGAATAAATATAAGTCCAACCACGTACCAGTATGTAATATTACCATATTTTAATAGTGTTGCTTATCTAGTTAATCATTGATCGCAGAATCATCAATTCGAATATGTTAAAGAATTTAAAGTTATAAAGTAGATAACAGTTTGATTTCTCCTTCGTCCATTCTAACCACTATTGTTGTACAAAACCAACAACGTTTGTTTACATTTGCGCCGATTTTCTTATTAAAATAACACCCTGTATTTATTAAAAGGATACAAACCCAAAACTCCCTCTCCGATTATATACCCCCACTTTGAAATGCCTTTCCTCCTTTCAGAGCCTGAGGCACTATATTTCTCCCCAAATTAAATATTTTCTCATTATATCTAAAATTTCGCCGAGTCAATTTTATCGAATCCCTATCTACTTTGCATCTAAGCCCACTAATCAAACGATAGAAAGCGTTTAAGAAGATTATATACGTACGTGCTATTGTGTTCTCATTAATTTGCAGGATGATAGGGGATTACCCTGGGTTCTGCTTTGAAGAGCGAGGTCGTGAATATCTCCCAAAGGATTTTCCGGCGAATATTCCTGGTACCTGCTACTTTCTCGACGCCTACAAACACCCGGATATGCCGGAAGACGCTACCCTCGACGAGCATATAGACGCGGCTCGGAGAGACGTCGGATTGTACTTCGACAATTCCTAATGAAGACTGCACATATTCACGTACATACAACTACACAACCGTATACAATCGAATATTCTAGTTTTACATTTTTAGAAATAATCATTTCAAAGCAATAATGAGGCAGATATCACTTTCTTTGTTAACAACAATATTGCATTTAATTAATTCCCGCTTGTCTAGATCACCAGTTTGTAATTTGATTAGATTCTTATTACATTTTATCAAATTTCTATTTCAAGCGATAAAAGGTCTAATACAAAGACATGATAAAATTACCTTAAAATAATATGAAATAGACTTGGTTCTTGAAAAATAATCCAGAACTAATAATAGTTTTTTAAATTTTATTTGATTACTTCTCGAAGCCATATTTCACATGTAATTGATGTTGGACGCTTCTTTCAATTAGATGCGAAATATTGGCTTCAAGAAGTAAAGAATCAAATGAATTTTTTGAAGTTATTTGGAATCTGCAAGAACATTCTACATTTTAAATCTGTTCCAACGGCAGCTTCTCCTCATTGTATTTTCTATAATACGAAATATATTCTTTTTAAATGATTTAATTTTTACTTCGTGGTTCACATGCAGAGATACTTATTTTATACTTTCCCTATCGCATAATCTCCGTGCATATATGAACAATTAAAATTAATTAAATCAACAAACAAGCAAATGACTACCAAATAAAGCAAATAGCAATAACCATCTAAGTTAGTGCTGAGTGTAGTTTGCGCAAGCCTCTTTCTTGGGAACTCCATTTCAAACTTCATTCATACCTTAATTTATTTATTTAATTGATATCGAGTTAGAAGAAAATATTACTTAGAACGATAAATTTACTGAATAAAAAATCATCTTTTATTAGAACGAAAATCAATTTAACAAATTGGAGGAAAATACCAATGACTTTCTGACAATCTACAGTTCTGTCTATCAAACACCAACGGAAATTTGAAAAAGCCTTTCCTCCGATTTGAATTTATTGATGCTCAAAGCTACAGATTGCAAGCTTAATATTTTAATCAAGTACTTCAACAAAAACATCCATTAAAATAACAATCCCCAATAAGCATATATTCTTCTTTCCCTAGTTTTTTTACGCAAACCCGAATAGTCAAGCAACACGAATTTCTACAAATGATTTAGTTATAATGTTGCCCATTTGCAAAGCCGCGGGAAATTAAAATTCGTACTTTTCATGAGAATTCATTTACTATCGAATAAGCTAAATGCTTTGATTGTTACGTACAATTTCAATAGTTGTAGATAATAAATATTAAGTTCGAGAAAGGTGACCATTGTACATTGTAAATAAAATGTATATTCTCTACACACCTGTATAAACTTTAAGCGTAACATCTTACAAATGCTAATAATATTGAACAAAATATAGAGTTATTAAACATATTCAAGTTGTCAAAACTGCATCATCTATTGGTTTGATACATTCGACGACCACTTTCCTGACATTTTTCACACTTACAATTAGCTATTCTAACGTTTCTGAATATGAAAATGCAGAGCGTGCATATTTACATACAGCGCGCATTTCTCAATGTACAGTTTTTGCTAAGCTTGCTGTATATCTTTCTATGTAAAAAAGCGGCAGGTATATTAATTTATTGTAATTTTATATTTATATAACGTCGCAAATCGGTTCTTGTGAATGTGGTTTACGAAAACCAGACAGTTATTACATGAAAAGCTCTTGAAATGTGATATAGTTGCTTTGAAATTTGAAGAAATCTACGTAGAATAACTCACGCATTCTCAAATGATAATGTATTGATGGTGCTGGATAATCTGAACTATATACAACGTATGTATTTACATATATACATATATTCTAAACCACTATGATCAGTTCAGTTTACATGCCAAATTAAATAGGAGGAATTAACTTGTGTTCATTATTTAATTTAAATTTTTACTTCCAAATTATTACCTCATCAGTAGTCATATATATTAGAACCAAGTTAACGTATTCCTCCTTTTACAATTCCAAAATAATTAAAAGTAGTAGTACTGGGAAAACAATGTTTAGAATCTCTAAAATATTTTGCGAGCTAGATATGGCTAACAAAATACGCTACTTTTTATAAAGGAGGTTGCGCATTTTATATGGTTGGAACTAATTAAAGTATGTATCATTTACCAACAGCATTCAAAAATATCTGCTAATTGTTTTGAGCAGTGTAAAAGGTGCAAACTTATATGCTTCTTCAGTACGGAAATGTCAGTGACGTTCATTTCTATCCATTCCTTGAAGGTCATACCACAAAGGAGCTGATTTTAACCATAAAAAGGGGTTGACTTAAATGATGAATACCAAACGTTCCAAATACAAATATAAAGTATTAGGTCAGTCGTGCAAAGACATAATAATAGAACGATATAATAATAGAAAATAATGGAAATGTCGGATTGCAACAGCTTTTAGAACACATAGCTAATAGATTACATGAAAGCCATTACAAATTCTGCATAAAAGTTGGGAACCAATTGGCATTGTAATGATTCTTCCGATTACGAAGAATAGGTACAGACAAGTTTTCGTAGTTGGTGATCTATGGTTCAACTAGTTTTGAGCCTAAACGAAGATGTGTTGTCCATGTTATGGAAGAATCCACGTCTTTTGCCTATTCAATACTATCGACAAATCAAGTTTTTCAATATTCAGAGAAGACGCCACAGAAAACAGGCGAAGAAAGCATTCAAAAAATTAAATAAGTATAACTACCTCTACAAACAATTCAGGATTGAAACTAAATCATGATTTTAGTATGATTGATGGAGAAATAACTGAAATCGTTACCTACACTTCGTCCTCGGCTACACGATGCAAAGCCGGCAGAAATGAATGATCTAAAAAAATACAAAGTAATGGATAACAACGTATCGTCATAAAAAAACTTATGGAATACGTCCGATATATCGCCTATCCAAATACGTATGGCATTGAAAATGTCTCAAAGCGAGAAATGATGGTAACTCTGCGAGGTGATTCTTTCCATTCCAAACTAAAGCGCCGAAATAACTTTTATTAATCAAGAATTAATACAAAACCTGTTCCATATAAATTCAACTAATGAGACTAAATACCTAACTAACTAACTGACGTTAAGGAATATGAATGGAATTATATATCCATCACAGCACACACAGAGTTTTTGTTCCTTAGATCTAATCCCAGAAATCCCTCAGGCGGAATTAGAGTTTGCCTAAACCTGGGAACCTATCTCCAGTAAGGACTTTTCACGTGCCAAACATCGTACTGACACTGCACCTATCGTTTTACTTACCTATCCGATAGCTCGACATATCTGAAACTCTTTTGGCATTTAACAATCATGTGCCTCAGCCAAACGAAGGTACTTATGCATGGAGGTGAAATGAAAATAGTATTCACTATTGGTTTGCTGACAGAAGCGCAATAGGCATGCTACGAAGATAACACACACATTGTCTATGTCATTCAAGAGAATGTAGGAAAGTCTCAACAAATGAAGATGTTTCTAGCATGATGCCGTCTTCTGATCTGTATACCGGGTATGCAGATTTTATACAGTGCGATAAGGATGTGGCAAATAGAAACGCATGAAGAGATAAATAGAAACAAACGGCTTCCGGCATAATCGCTATTCCACATACCGCTTTCCACCGTTCGCAGTGTTTGCATCTAACTTAACCATCCCCACTTCTTAACGTAGAGTAACCTATCTCAGCCACCATTCTTGTTCTAGTGCAAAAAATCGTATTACTAAAACTACAAACAAGATTTACACTTAATTTAATTGTAACGTTCTGATTTTCATAATTAATTAATTTTAAGTTACAAATTTGTATCTGTTTTCTGATGAGTAGCTCTTATTTGTAGATCAAACGATCGAATGGTGTACTGTTAATTGGAATGTTGGTGAAATTAACAGAAATATGTTAATAATAATAATAATAATTTGTAAATTGATTCTTTACCTGGCGGATATTATACGTCGTTTGTTTTAGAATATCCTGCCACTGATTTATTGACGAAGCCAATTGACATAAATGAGCTCTAAATATAAATACAAAAACCGTACACTATACAATGGCTTCATAAAAGAATGAAATACAATTGCACGCGTATTATAATAAAGTCTACTGATCCTTTTATACAACTGCTCATAACATCTTCGTTGGATAGAATACAACCGACTATACGTTAGCTTACGAATCATAGTTAACTGGAATCGTTTTACTCAATGCGAAATAATAATAAGGAGGTTTTAAAACAAAAGACGAATTTTTAAAACAGCAGGCAAACATAAACAAAATATCTTTTATAATGGTTATAACATTGGGTAGCTAAGGAATAAGTTACGCTTGCAAATGCATGAGCAGATGGCACTATTAATATATTAACAATCATTAAAGGATATTTATTGGAGTAAGATGAGCTTGTACTGTAGATAGAATTTTCATAATCGGCGAATTACTTTAGTTAACATTCCTATTCAATTATTCCGGTTTATTTTTGAGGACTTAACTGACAATCAATAAAATTACGAATAAGCCTATTATCAATTGTTTAAAAAAAATTATAAATCAAGAAATTACTTATAACAGATGCTTGACCTTCGTTTATTAACACTCTTAACTACTCTCAGTTATACATTAAATTCAATTTATATACCTCATGATCTCCCTGTACGCCTAATTTATCGATGTTTTTGCCGTTATTAAATATAAATATGCCCTAAGTCCTATTTGGAGATGTATCATAATATATATTTATTAATACTATTAATCAATACGTAAGAATTACGTATATACTTATATATGTATAAATTCTCATTTTCGTTGTCAATTAAGGAAAAAATCAGCAATAAATATTCAAAAATAAACGGAAAATAGTGGTTTGCAATTCGGAATTTCGATGGAAGCAATCTTGCAGCGTCTAAAATATGTAACCGTATTCATAATTGTAAAACATGGTGCTTTTATGAAAGAAAGGTGAATATTTGTTCTTGATAATTCCACCACTAGAAAAGATTCTTATCAAAAAGCGTTTGTTCTAAAATCTTGGAGCTAGCTCGTGTATTATAACGTACTTCATCATTTACAATTCCATTTGGTGTTGCTTTTTTGAATGTATCAAATTTGTTAACAAAAACTATAACTATTGTGGTACGTTCTTTACTTTCGTTCATTTTAGGTACTGTTAGGAATAATGTGTTCCTTTTTATACACTGTATATAGGCAAAACATTTCGATTTGTAATTCACTCTTAACATCACAGTGTAATTGCTTTAATCAAAAACTTTCAATCCTAAATGTAACCTGCAAAAATGCAATAAAAGACATTGACGTATGTACATATATTGCGTTTTATTTATTCGTATTCATTTATTATCGCCAATCGATTTCCATGTCTTTAAAGATTGCTGCTTATTTTAACAGATATATTTGAAAGCGGAGAGAATACAAAATCATTAAATTTATTAAAAGAGAAATAAGGCACGAAGATACAATTTAAATGACGCTATTCAATTTCGACTAAGAAAAAGTAATTCGGTAAGTACGAATAAACTCAAGGGGATATACGAGGGCGATTTGTAAAGTAAGTTCCGTTTGGTTCCGGTTGGAAACGGACGGCACCATCTTTCAATCACACTGTCACTCATGAAATTTTCACCATAAACCGAACAAAGTTCACGATGAATCTCAGTAATCTTCGTGTTTTTGCACACAGACATCATACAACAGCACGCAGTTCACAGTCGGAGGACTTTCAATTACAGTAACCATTTGAAACGACCAAAATAGCACAAAAAATGATCAAACGATTCTTTCACTAGCACTGTCAGACTCACGTTAAACCAAACTAGACCGCAACGCTGCGATCGCGCCGATATCCATCCCTTTTCGTCGTTTATAAGTTTTCCTAAAGGCTTGGAAATTTGGCACTTGAAAGAAGATGTCACCTAACATTATTAAGCACACATATATCTAGAAGTAGATACATATAGGCAACCATGAAATTGAGTCAGAAATAAACACCGATAAACAAAATATTTGGTAGAACACAGAAGAAAATAAATGGAAGCAATGAAAGACACGCAACCTAGAATCCCGACTACTTTAAAAGGTATAATAAAATGAAGAGTGCTGTCCTTCAAGTCGAAGATTAGATATACATAATATTGATAGAAATTTATGAGACGATCATGGATAATGATATATAGAAACCGAGAATGAGTTGTAAATTGTAAACAATAATTAATAAATTGCTACAGGAATACGTCAAGAAGAAAAATAAAGCTAAGTGACGGTTGACACCTACTAACTACATGACCAAAAACAGAATATGCAAATAGAAGATGAAGAAAGATCGACCAAGAGAAAGATAAATAAACACTGTGATTAAGGATCTACAGAAAATCGGAGTTTGAGGATGGAAACAAAAACACAAGAAAAGAACTGCCAAAAATAGTGAGGAAGACCAAAAAATATATAGTCATGATTAAGGTTTGAAAAGTGGATGACGTGCTATCATTAAGTAGCGCAAACCGGACTGACGCCCTTACTTCTTCAAATTTTAATGATAATTTTATTGACTTTAATAATATTTAATAGACTCAAACAGCGCCACAAGTCTATGCATATATCAAAGCAAAGGTTAAAGCAGTATAAACACTGAAGACTTCTTAAGAAAAGTTTTATTATACTTATTTTTTATCATAATCATACGGATCATCATGTATGTTTCCAACTCACGTGACCAAACAAAATTATGCAACCAAGACTGCACTGTTTCCTCTTCTACTACAACATCTTATTGTTAGATACTTATCTGATGTAATTTCTAGATATATAATAAAAAATTAGTTTATTAAACACCGTATAAAACATTCTTGTGTTTTTAAAGTAATAAAGACTTGAAAATTAATAATAATTCGCTGACTACGCAACCAATTTTACACAGGTACGTAGCAAACAATCTAGAATCACTGTAGTATAGGCAACACCGAGTTCTCCAAATCATGATACTAACGATGCATCTTCCAACAAAATCACAATTCATCACTGTCTACTATATTATTACATTCTATTCTACATTAGACCATTGCTACTACTTAAAGAACTTGATGTGAAAGTGTACAACTTACTAAAAGAATGATCAGCCTCTACATTACTCTAAATAGTGGGATAAACAAAAATGGGTCTTTATTGGCCAACAATCGTGATCGTCAATAGCGATTGAGTGTAGTCCATTGCGATTACCCAATGTTTCTCTTAATTCTTTAACTCTGGAAATGTATCTAAAGAGATACGAGGATGATTCAAAATAAACGGTAATTTTGCTAGTATATTCAGCAAACAATTCCGAGCTGGATGGTGGATTGGGCGGTTTATAGTCCGTGTGCTAGGAAGGGGTAACTAGCTTAATTAGCTGATCCGCTCTATTCTATCCTCGATACAGCCATGAGTGAATAGGAGGTTCCTTCGTCTGTTACACAACGTAGTATTATAAAGTTTTTAACCAATGAAGTGGTTTAACCGTCGGATATTTGAACTCCTCTACATTATCCCAGAACCGAGTGTTTAGTTGGACCAGACAATTTAAGAGCGTTTGAGAAAGTAAGTGTAGAGAACGAAGGTAAAGATCGACGCCGTAGGTCAAGTCGCACATATGACAACATCCGTGCCATTCGAGAGCTTATCGAAGATGATCGCCAAAATCGCGTCAGTATTGATAGTGCTCATACCATTAGTGGTAAATATCTTGACTTTAGACAAATTAGTGCTCAATGGGTTCCGAATCTCTTAACCGAAAATTAAAAACACGTCAGGTTGGAGATCTCTGAGAGACTTCTACATCGATTCCGGCAAAAAAGAAGAATTTTTGATGCGCATCGTCACATGTGATGAGACATGAGACCACCACTATACCCCGGAATCAAAAATAGCGAGTAAGGAGTGCCGAAGAAAAGACGATGCCTGCCCAGTGAAGATCAAAAATCGTCTCTCAGCCGGAAAAGATCTCGTGACGGTTTCTTTTTACTACAGAGGAGTTTTACTTATTAATTTTCTTCGCCGTCGATGTACGGTGAATGCGGCTTCCTATTACCAGTTGTTAGAGTCAGGAGACCAGGTATGCCCATCAAAGAAATCATCCTTCTGCATGACAACCCTAGACCAAACACCGCGATTTTGGGTAGGAACAAATTGGAGGAAGTGCACTGGAAAATTCGCAAGCACCCTCCCTACAGTTCAGATTTGTCCTTCTGTGACTAGTTTTTGTTTGCGCCCATAAAAGAATCGCTTGACTGGGGGCGATTGGAAAGTGATTAAGACATCAAGGATCGTGTGCACAACTGATTAACAACGCGCCCTCAAACTTTTATTGTACGAGGAATGTTCGAACTCCTCAGTCGATAGCATAAGTTTGTAAAGTGTGAAGGAGGCTATGTAAAGAAATGCTGAAGGTTTCATTTGTGTATATCATTGATAAGGTTTGATAAGAGAGTGGTATGACACTACTTAATGATAACACGTCATCCACTCTCTTTACAAATCTTAATTATTAATCAATGTATAATCGATGTATAAAGAAAAATCACCATTTATATATATTTGAATCACCTTCGTAGAATAAAAAGAATATCATGTGTTTCTATATTTAATTAGTTAATTATAATTCATACATTTGAAACCCACCAATTAACTGTAAATAAGACTATTCTTACACTTGTACTCTGATATGGATAAGCTGAAATATGTATTCCGACAACTACATAAATTTCCATCTTCCATAGGGAAAGCACAAAAGAGAGAAAGTGCCATTTGTAAACTTGGTGAAGAGCATACGTCACTCTTTCATGATAATGAAGATGACAACTTAGTCAAGTACATATTTGGAGATATTGAAATCATTGTCTTAAGAAACGGAGCTATCCTAAAACTACATACTTCCTTAGTTTCCTGCGATCAATTAACTCTATTCACCTCCAGTTATTTATAAATCTTAAAATTCATCATTTATACAGAATAAAGATTAAAATTATACAATTTTCTAATTAAGAGAGGTATTAACAAACGTTACAAGAATCGTACGAGTTGTACTATAATGATCAAACAACCGGTTGCTATATAAACCTCACCTAATCACTGTCAGGTGTCATAATTTATAAACATCCCATCATACAACTCATCTTAAGGTACATTTTCGAGGCAAAATGTTAAATTTTCAATTGATGACTGACAAAGATCGTAAAGAAGCCGCTCTGATTGAAAGGAAAAGAGCGATCGAAGAAGAAAGGAAGAAGAGGATTTTTAATCCCAGAACTAGGCTATTCGGGGTAAGCAAACATATACATATGTATGTATGTACATATAATTAAATTTGGATACACTACATTCAGTTGATATTTCCACTTATTCTTCAATTACTATATATACCTTATGATAAACATTAAGCATGTATACAACATACATGGTATATAAAGTTGCTCTGCTTGCAATTGAAACTAAAGTTGGTATAAGTGTTATGCAGTTTGTTCCCAATAATCACTTAATATTACACTGATTTTAAATGAAAAAGTTAACGATTGCCTTTCAAATATCTGCTGTGAGGATTGTCCTTTTAGTGCTACTTAATTGTTTTTAAAAGAATCCTCAATAAAGATTGGCAGATTTTTTCATTCCTTCAATGTAAATGTTAAAGTAGTTATTCCAATCGTCAGTTGAGATAGTAAAAATTGGTATTTTAAAGGCATCGTCTTCCCCTGGTCGATTCTTGCCGACGGACGTAAAAAATCCTTAAGGCTCAAGTTGGAATTTTACGAAAGATAATCTAATACCAAGGTGTTTATGGCCTCAACCTTTGTAGTATCTTATTGTTACTAATTACTATTTGTCAACCATGTAATACATATATCAGTTTAGAGAATTTGTCTTCAGGGATGTAATATTTTGGAGAGTGCACGAATTGAGCACCAAATATTTAAATAAAACTATTAAAATATTTGTTACAAGTAAATTGCAGATTATTGATTGTTTAATACTTTTCAAATACGTTCATTAGATACTCCGATCCAACCTAGCTGGTTTATCACGTGTGGTAAACACGAATAATGGTGGAGTACACAGATAATGAGTAGTGCAGTTTACGAAATGGTTACTTATGGTCACATTAACAGCACCATAATGAAATAACAAAGATAAAAACAGTGCTCAATTCACATGTCGACTTGCAAGTACTGCCACAGCTATCCGTACTAATCCCATGTTAAGTCCTCAATTCGTGAACGCCCATATTTTGCAGCATAATTTTTTGTAGTAATGTACATACATATACATGCATAAACAGTACAGAATCGCTGTAATCTCTTTAAGGTCACAAAATTAACGCTTCGCCAGCTTTTAAAAGAAATAATAAATATAAGTTACATATGGTCAAACAATATAAACCAAATACAGCGTCTCAAGACAGAGAAGTAGAAGTAAAAGCCGAACATTTTGGTTTTTTTCTGTTTCTTTTGCGGCACAATTAAAGTTTAGGAAAAATCTACTTTTTATTCGTATTAATGCTTTAGGACTTAATATTAATGTATTTGTAAGAACAACTAAAACATTGATACGAATCTTGGAAAGCATGCAACAGCAATTATTAAAGCATAATTATGTTTACGATTTCAGATCGACTACCAAAGTCTAGACCGTCAAATAGCAGAAAAGAAAAAGCAAGAGTTAGAACAGAAGCAGATCGAGAAATATTATGCTACTCAGCTGCAGAAATATGACGAAATAGCAATCGCCCTCGAGGCCAAGGAGAAAGAGGTAATTTAGATACAATTCATTCATTTCTGAAAAAATTCTGAAAAGAAGTAGAACAATACTCTGTTACTTCAAAATTAGGTCCACTAAGCAACACAATAGCATAACGCTCATAAAATCTCTGTACTTGTTCCTCTAGGAAAAGCAGGTATATTCGTAATCACCAATCCTGCGTGTTGTAATTTTGAAATTAACATCTATGTATTGTCAATTTTGCATAAGCAGACCGTTTGTGAAATGAGTCTCTATACATCAAGCGATTAGAAGCAATGTTCTTATGCACACACTCGAAAGGCTCGCGTATGTCTTTCAAAGCAGCGCAAAAGTATATCCAACAGTCAGCGGCATTTGCTAAGAAGTAGGTTACAAGATATCTGATAATATGGACTATCTACCATGCTGTGGTACGAAGCGTGCAACTCTCAATCCATAAAGATACAGTTCAACGATATCTCGGCTTAATACACAAGGAGGCTCAACAACGACTAGCTAGTCGCAACATCGACATTAATATCATGACTATACGTCGTCGGTTACGCGAAAACAATATTCAGTAGCAAAGTGTGAAATGCAAACATCTTCTACCAGCACGTCAGCGCAAGACACAAGACAATCTCAACGGAAAGTGAGACAATATTATTTTCACAGATGAATCTTCGTTCTGGGGATTAGTTCCACAAAAAGAATGCATGGGGAATTCGCAATAGATAAATAATACAAGGAACCGTAAAACATCTAGTAAAGATCCACGTCTGGTGTTGCTTCCATGCTTTCGGTTTTGAACGACTACACATCTTCACAACGGATGGTTAAAATTTATAGCAAGTACGTTTTACTGCCTGCGAAACGACGACGACAGTTTGCTAGAGAACGTATTAGCAAAATTAAGGGGATATTGTGGTTATCATCCGCCAATTATACGAAAGAACCTAGTCGAGAGCATATCTCAACGATGTGATCCATATTAAATAATAATGACGTCTGGACACCTTAATTATAAGCGTATTAGATCTCTATTTATTTTATTTATAGAAAATTGCAGGTTTTGTTCATTATGTGTAATTATGTGATAGGCTCTTGTGGTATAGTGTATAAACATACAGGAGGCAAAACAGCATTTTAATAGTTTACATTATCAATTTCACTCTACATACATACATGAGGGGATTCGTAAGTAAGTTCCGTTTGGTTATTAAAGAAACACACCAATACATGAAGAGGATTTTATTATATACAACATGAAGCTACTACTTTCAGCTATTCTTCTACATAGTTGCCATTGAGATTGAGACATTTGTCATAGCAATCAATTTTTTACTGCCCTCTTCACAGAATTTTGCTGCCTGCGAATTAAGGCATGCAACTCTTCATCAAAAAGGCACTCAGTTCTTGATTGTGAATCGGGGATTTTCACGAATTTTCTTTTCGCTGCTAATAGATCATAATCCTCCTTTTCTTTATTCAGCGGTAAAATATTTTTTAGTTATGTAAATCTTCGTTAATTATCCCTTCAACATCTTTTTCTTAAGGAACGCAAAAAGGTGCAACAGGAAATAAACGAATTCCGGAAAGTTTATCAGAAGCCTGAAGATCGCCGCGAATTTGATATCAATGACCCAAACCTGTTCAAAAAATTAGTACCATCAAGACTGCGAGACGATGACCACAGATGTGGTCCTTCATCCGCCCAAAAGTATGTACATCATAAACTATTAACTTTTACCAGTCAACTTTGATGATCAATTCATTAATCAAAGCTAGGTATCGTTGCAATTTAGGAATCATCATCATAAAATGGTTAGACCTGCATTTGCTTTTTTGCTAATTTCTTAAAACAAAGGCACATAACAAACATTCTAAAATTATTAGAAATTACAATATAATCACAATTTAAAAGAAAACACTATTTCTATTAAGAGCAATAATAAGTAGGTCTGAACAAGATATTAATTCCGTAATCCGAGATGGGTATGTATTTTACTGCTTACAATAATACCATTGGCTAGGCAAATTGTAGTCTACTTTTTAAGCCGAATCTTAATAATAGTTAATGCATATTACTAGATTCGAAGGGGAAGATCTCTCAAGTGAAGAAAGACTTAAGGTGCAAAAGGATCAGTTGAAATCATGGCTCGATCAACAAATGCTCGAGCGAGAAGCAGCTGAAAAGGAGAGAAGATCTGCGGAGGGTGCTTATAAGGCTGCTGTAATAGCGAGAGACCAAAGAGCAATTGAATTGGACAGTATGGAGAAGGAATGTCGCAAGAGGTTGGAACTGGCCTGCTGTAAATATAATAAGGCCCTAGTAAGCAACATTATTAGTTTCATATTAGTTAGAGATGCCATGAAGTAGTTTTGATCACTAAAGCTCACCTTGCAGATACCCATAAATACGTACTATATACTGAAGATACCACATGCATTTTATTCAATCAAACATAAAATATTTTAGGCAGATGAAAGAGACTTGCAAAAGAAATGTCAAGACCGGAAAGAAAGGGAGGATAGCATGGCGGAAATGTATAACATTTTAACAAGTGATATGATGACGGAGAACCCAGATGTAGCTCAGAGTAATTTAGGTATAAATCGCAAAATTGGCTATTTATATAAGGGTATGACTCCCGAACAAAAATTAGAAGTTCGAAAAATGCAGCAAGCGCAAATTGAAGAGGCAAAGGTAGTTTGAATCATATAATTCACATATGGTCTTATTGTTTATGTTTACCCTTTTAGGCAAAGAAGGAAATGGAGAAACGTTTTGAAAGAGAGTGGCAGGATTATACCAATGGTATGCAAAAATCCATATCATTAATGGACAAGGAACTAGAAAGGAAGAAAAGGTAAATTGTATTTTCCACATTGTCTGTGAGAAAGGTTTGAGTAAATGTAAATTCTAATTTTCCAATTAACTACACATGTACATATTACATATGTACAACGTGATACTCAAAACGATAACTTTTGTCAGGTATGCAAAGTATTATACATTATTTTAGTGCTAATTCAATATTACTAAACTGAAGCAAAGTTTTGATAATGTACTAGTAAAACCTTGTCATAAAGTTCATATTAATGTAAAATGTTCTGCTTGCATTTATGATTACATGGAAAAAAGTTGTATTAAAAGGATGGAGTTTCGTTCGAACAATTTTGTTCAAACAATATTCAATGAAAAAACATGATTAATGTGATACAATATTCGTGTTATAGCCATAGCAATTGAAGCAATAACAATCTTTGCAAACATTTAATCAAAGTCAAAAGTCGTATTAAAAGGGTATAGTTTAGTTCAAACAATTTTGTTCAAACAATATTCGATGAAAAAAGAAACATGATTAACGTGATACAATGTTCTTATTGTAAATCTAGCGATTAAAGCAATAACAATCTTTGCAAAGTTTAATCAAAGTCAATGTTTCTGGGATAGTTGTTAGCAAGATTTAATTTTTATAAAGAATATACTAACAGCATATACTAACATACTTTTTATTGGAAAACTATCATTTTTAATTTCTTACTAACTATACATCTCAAATTTGAAAGACTTAGTACATGGAATATAATTTGCAGGGAGATGGAAAAGAGTTGGCAGAAGAAAACAGGCGAATGGGTATTCAACAGAAAAACGAGAAAGATTATTTGCAAAAAGTTGTATACACCAACAGACCCACCGCTGCTTATTTCGACCAATTCAATACTTCTACGAGATAACACAATATTTTCATTGGCACCATATACTTTATATTATAATAAAAACGAAATTATTATTACTAAATTCATTGTCGTTTTATTTATTTTAAAACAATCTATAGAGATAATCAGTAGCGCCTAACTGGTCCTCTAATTAATTCCTTTTCGTGTAAATTAATAATTGAATTCGCTATTATTTTAGCCGTTTTCTTCATATAACCTCCACTGGTTAGCATAACTATTGGAATTCGATTTGAGCGAGCCTTTGTGAAAACAATTTCATCCCTTTCAATAATTCCCTGGGCGGATACGCATAGCCTGCCTAACGGATCGCCATCTAGCACGTCAGTTCCAGCATTATAGACAATCAGGTCAGGAGCAAATTCTCTTAACGATCTGTCTAAGTTCCTAAAAATATAGATAGTGTGACTTTGAAAACCTTTGGAAAAAATTAAGGAATAATATGAAATATAATCGATTATGTTCCAAAAGCACGAACAATATTACTACTATAAATTACTTTCAGAAAACACCTTACTGTTCCACTTTATAAAGATATTCCTCGTCACCAGTGTAACTCAGCAGTTCAACCCTCCGATTGATATAAGCTTGAGCTTCCAAATCATACGGATAAATTTGTCTATTATAAACATCCATTATGTAAACATTGTCATTATCTTTGAAATCATGTTCATATCCATTTCCCTAGGAAAAAATTAATGGATGTGCGATAAAACAAAAAGTTGTATATGTAAATTGCAGTAAGTAAGTTCAATAATTTTATTATCTAGTAAATAAATAGTCTTTAATTGTAGTTTTAATTACTATATCAGAAGTTTTTCCACCCTTTGAGATGCATTATTTGCTATTGGAAAACTAAAGAAAATGCAAAAGCAAAGATGAGAAAATTTTGACAAGCAAAGCAACATCGTGGAAAGATGGGAATTATATTTTCAAAAACTCTACATTGGAAATCATCACTGAGTTAAGGAACCAATAATTGAATTGTCAGATTAAAGTTGATCAAAAAGCGTTAAATCGAATTGTTATTCAACACACACTAATCAACAGTTTCGATTTTGTAATGGTATCAAACACAGTTGTGTGTGTAGGTAACAAAAACTAAACTAAATTTTACAAAAAACTATTTCTTTGAGAGCATCAAAAACTTTGTCACAGGAACTAGCATTAGAAGATAAGAAGGGCTAGAATTTCAACCTAGTACTTTCAGACCACTTAAGGCTCATTTTCTTAACAGTTGCATTATCAAAGAAATTGCGAAACAAAACAAAAGACATGCAAATAGCATGATCTCAAGTAATATTGGTATTGACTTGATATTTCCCCGTTTCAAAACAGGTTAAACCGATTTGGGGTTGAACTAAACTTGATTTCTCAGCAATCAAATCTAATTGCCAATGGAAGTTGATGAATACATGTTTAATTAAGAAAAGTTTAATAACGGATTTTCGAATAGGTACTTGACAACTTTAAATTTAATTTGTGAACGCATTATTTCACTGATCATCTAACTGTTACTTTCCTTTTTTCAGTAAACTCAACATTTTCATCATGGTAAAGTACACGAACGAACAACGTATGCAAATTATAAAAATTTACTACCGAAATTCGGAGTCGGTGACCGCAACTTTAAGAGCGTTAACTCCAATTTTCGGTCGTTATTCTCGCCCTAGTAGACAAGCAATAGCAAGTTTAGTGCAAAAATTTGAGTCTACATATTCATCGTGTGATGCTGCCGTGCCAGTGAGACAACGGGTTGGTCGAAGTGACGAAAATATCGCTGCCGTTCAGGCGTCCGTAGCAAACGATCCAAATCAGTCGACTCCGCGGCGTTCTCAAGAACTGGGCATCGTCAAGACCACTTTATGGCGAATTTTGCGTAAAGATCTTGGTTTACACCCATACAAGATCAAACTGACTCAAGCATTGAAGCCGATGGACCATTTGACGCGACGTACGTTCTTCGATTGGGCTCTGGAGAAGATGCGCCAAGATGATGAATTTCATTGCAAAATCATCTTCAGTGACGAAGCGATGGATTCGTCAATAAGCAAAATATCCGTTATTGGTCTGGTGAAAATCCACATGTGCTTCATGAATCACCACTTCATCCGCAAAAAATAACTGTTTGGTGCGGTTTGCATGCCGGCGGCGTCATTGGGCCATATTTTTTCGTCGACAATAACGATCGTCACGATACTGTGAATGGCGATCGTTATCGCGCCATGATTACCGATTATCTTTGGCCCGAATTGGAAAACATGGACCTAAACGACATGTGGTTTCAACAGGACGGTGCCACAAGCCACACAGCACACGTTACAATCGATTTATTGAAGAGTAAGTTTGGTGAGCGTGTTATCTCAAGAAATGGACAAGTCAATTGGCCACCTCGTTCGTGCGATTTAACGCCGCTAGACTTTTTCTTTGGGGCTACGTCAAATCATTGGTCTATGCCAACAAGCCGACGACGTTGGAAGAACTCAGAGCCAACATTGAACGCGAAATAGCGGCCGTTACGGCCGAAATGTGTGACCGAGTCATCGAAAATTGGGTCCAACGAATCAACCGCTGCGGACGTGCCCGCAGTGGCCATATGAACGAAGTCGCGTTCCATTCATAAATGTTTTGATTGTATTTCAAGTCGATCATAAAGTTTTGGAAATATCTCAAATGGTTTGCGTTTTATTTAAAAAAGTTGTCAAGTCCTTATTGGAAAACCCGTTAGAATCACTTGTTTCGAAAAATGTGGACCTTAACTGTTGAGTTCACTGGAATTGGTCACAGCACATGCATATTTTGTTTTGATTTGCATTTTTTTAAATCATAAAAATATTAGCAAGTCTTTTCAATAGAATGTATTTCACAAAGGTTTTTGCCGTTTTTTCTAATTACGTCATCAATGAAATATCATCCTGTTTAAACAGAAAACTATATTTTAACGGCAAACGACATAAGAACTAAAATCAAAGATTTTCTAATATACGGGATAAAAATTAATTTATAAATGAATTATTGTTATGTCCACATGCATGCGTTTGGATAGCATGGAACGATATAATGCCAAATTAACGTAAAAAGAATTCTTGTTGAAACCCTAACCATTCCGTTCAATGTCTAGAATAGGCGTGTACGAAAACAGAAATAAAATTATTTTATGCTGATGATATACAATCAAAAAATGTGCTAATGTTGTTGATAAAGCCGAAAACCTTAAAACAGCGGCAAATTAACGCATATTTTGTTCGAAGCAGATTAGATCAAATATCGAAAAATTAGCTTGAATACATTTCAATATATCGCACAAAGACAGCGATGTTGGGTATGTTTTAAAACACACGCAAGAGCAGTATTGTTCAAATTAACCATACAAAATCCTTGGGCATTACTGTTGACTCGTACAAATAAAAAATAGCAAGAAAATATAAAAGGCATGTAAAGCAAAATTGACTAGTTTCTTGAAGTTTCATCCACATTTTATTCAGTTACTCTCAACTCATTTTCTTTATCCGTTAGTGCTAGTTACGTCAGTAAAGTTTCTGATGCTACCAATCGATTTATTATTAAAATCCAGTACTACGTCCAGAAAAAAATGCTATTGTACTTTCCCTAGTCATATTAAACGAACTTTTGCACGAACAACTGTATTCCACCGTATTTTAAAACTGAAACTGTTGATCAGTCTGTATTAAAACGTGTGAACAAAATCTGTTTTAAGTCGTATGTAATTTTTATTATGTTCACGAGTGGGATGAATATTGATCGCACTGCACATCTTCTTGAAAAGACACCTATGTTGTGTCACTTCTGGGCTTCGAATCATTAAAGTTTGTTAAAAAGGTGGATGACGTGTTATCATTAGGTAGTGTATATCGAACTGACACTGTCATTCCTCCGAATTTTATTATTCAATGATAACTTATCAATGACAACTTATCATTGAATAATAAAATTCGAAAGAGTGACAGCGTCAGTTCCATTTACACTACTTACTGATAACACGTCATCCACCTTTTTAGCAAACTCTACTAATCATACTTATTGTAATTATCCGCAATGTTAATTACCAATGCGCTTCATTTACGACGACCTCATATAGATAGACTCTAAGATGCTTACTGCAGAAATCATAAAGGTATCAAACGATCGTGCCATTTTATGACATCAAATCTTTCATAATCAACTGTCAAAATGAAGTTATTCTTCCAATATAATGTATGACCCTCTCGATTCAAGATAAATAGTCAACTTGAACCTAGCCTATCAGAAAAATGTTGAGCCAAATCAAACACTGTTTGGTAATCTATCATGTTGTTAAGTAGCAATCTTTTTTTTTTAATGATGGGCACAAATAGAAATATGCTTTAAACTTTCAATACAACCTGGTTTAAACAATAGTTGCGCGCTGCTTCAAGATTAAAGTATTTAGAAGAAAAAAACTTTCAGTGGCTGGGTAGACTAAAGATTAGACATCACTCATCACTATAAAGAGTTTCCGTTTACATTACTAAAAGTTTCTGATAATGTTGGCAAAGGTTTCTAAACTTCTTAATCGTAACAGTCATTGTAAAATATATTAAATTTGAATTAATGTGAAAGCGTAGATTACACCACATATGAATCAAAATTTAATATTCAATATCTAAATATGAACTTTATATATATATCTTTCATGACTATAACATTGTTAGACAGTAATTTAAGATATTTAGTTTACGAACCTGATGTGCATCGAGATCAACAATTAGAACGTTTCTCACTTTCACTGGAAAATTATTGAAAGCAAATTGTATAAGTAGAGTTATATCTGCGTAGGGACAGAATCCTCCACCCTTATCTGCACTACAATGATGAAAACCGCCGCCAATATTTATCGCCCAACCTCTCTCCAAAGCCAGTTTGCCTGCTAAAACACTTCCTCCGGTTTGATACCTAAAACGGTATTATAGCTTTTTCTATTTACACAAACAATTGGCATAATGTAAGAGATAGGTTACATACGAAGGTTTTTGGGACAAAAATATTTTGTGCATTATTCAATTGAACAATCAAAGTTTAACTAAAAATGCAAAAGTTACAAATAAATTTAAAATTATTCACATTAAATGTCCAAACTGCATGTCCATTCACGTGTTGACAGTGAGCAAGGCGATCTCAAATACTTTATGACTTTATTTAACATTAAAGGAGTTATTAACCAGATTTCCTCGGTTATTCTAATCTTCAAGTCGGGAACATTATCTACTCGATGAATTTTCTTTTTATTATTTATGTACACGTTGTCATAAATGACTGTACCGTTAGTCTAATAGTTATCCACGTTTGGTACAGGTCTATTAAGAAACTTTACTGTAAATAAATCTGCTACTGTTTCAGCCGAATTACCAGTATAAAATATAGCGTATTCACTTGCAGTTTTGTTCGATAGTGTTCGATAGTGTAATAGTTCATATTTACCATTATCGTGCTTTGAAATGCTATGAAATCAATCGAACACTCCAAATTGTTTGCCCATAAATGATTCAGCTTTTTTCTCTTATAATTTTTCAAAACATCTTAAAACTTATTCAATGGGGAACATTCACGAGGTCCTTTATTTCTTTATGAAATGCACTGTTTATATTTGCACTTTTGGAAAATAACTAGCTATTAAAATATGTTCAATGAGAGTCATACAATTTTTTGCACATTGGGAGGTTTCAAGAAATTGTAGAAACGCAAAATTGTTAAAGCCAGGATATTATAAATCTGTATATTATTAAAAAGGAAACTTTTAAACATCTGAGATGAGCAAATTTGTGTCCACTTGAATGTAATGCCAATTCCCAAGTAGACGTAGGATAAGATAACGACTGCAGAAAACTGTTGACGTTATAAACTAAAAAGTCATTAATGCAGGTCATATGAAATATTTTATAAATACACATTTCTACAATTAAGTTGTCATTCTCTACCCCAAAAAAATATTTCGTTTGTGTTTCCATTGAAACTAACAAACGTGGCATCGAGAAATGTGTAGATAAATTTAAATCTTATATGATAGATCTCTACCACTAATAGGTCAATAAAACAAGGCTGGTTTGAACGATAGTTATATTTTCAGAACGTTTACAAACGTTTTCGGAATACCTTCTTCAGTGAAAATATAACTAGATAAATATATAAACAAACATTTGTTTTTTATTTGGGAACTATCAACAAAATGACTAATGACTAGGATTTCTTGATATAGAGGATGTGTAACAAACTTTTATATATATATATATAAATTATAAAAACTAAATTAATGTGTAAACATACATGCAAATTAAGTAAAACCTTATATCAAAAAATCTTTGTCGAAACCTTAACAATTCTGTTCAAGGACTAGGGAAAACCCAAATTTAAAAACCTAGCCAAAGGTTTCCTTCTTAAGAAATGCAAATGTCATTTTAACAAATTGCTATATACATTACTTAAATTTTGAATATCGGTTCTGAAATTAATAGTTTTAGTGTCTTTTTTTATATTTATCATTTCATATATTAGTCTTTTTTATAATTATTCTCTGTTTTTAATATAATTGTGTTTTCAAAATCAAAGTAATGCTCAAGATCTTTGTAATGTTTGGCTAGGTTTTTAAATTTGGGTTTTCCCTAGTCCTTGAACAGAATTGTTAAGGTTTCGACAAAGATTTTTTGATATAAGGTTTTACTTAATTTGCATGTATGTTTACACATTAATTTAGTTTTTATAATTTATATATATATAAAAGTTGGTTACACATCCTCTATATCAAGAAATCCTAGTCATTAGTCATTTTGTTGATAGTTCCCAAATAAAAAACAAAAGTTTGTTTATATATTTATCTAGTTATATTTTCACTGACGAAGGTGTTCCGAAAACGTTTGTAAACGTTCTGAAAATATAACTATCGTTCAAACCAGCCTTGTTTTATTGACCTATTAGTGGTAGAGATCTATCATATAAGATAAGTATAAAAAGGTCACGAAATATATATATATATATATACATTTGATAAATTTAAATGCAAAATAGAATAAAACGAACTACTTACCTCATAGGTCGTAGATATCCTATCTGTACAAAATAATTTGGCACAATACATATTGGAGGTATTTCAGCTATATGAGCAACATTCAGACTACACTACAAAAAGAATCATGTGTAACAATTGAATCTTTGTGGACTTGCATAAATTTACAGTAACGCACCTTTAAACTTTTCAGGTACTTTTTGGTATGAACAACTAATAAATCATCCTTTGTAGCTTGATTAGGTATTGTTACAGTAAGATCGGAGATGATTCCAGCATTCTTTAGAAACTAAAAACAAAAATTAAATACAACATTCAAGAATATAAGATGCGATTTATGAGCTATCAAAATCAACGCTGTACGTGTGAAATACATATATTCGAGTGCACATTGGTAAATTATGTACACATTCCAGAGTGTACCACGTCGCACTCACAGCAGTAGTTTGAGAAGCAAGATAGTAGACTTTAAGGAGTATGGACAAGGATCACAACAATAATAATAAACTTTGCAAATACTTTTCTCTCTGATCTAGAAATATATACATATATTATCAATAAACCTTTCTACCCTTTCGGGTGTATGCACGTTGATTTTATCTACCCTTTCACGAACTCTTTCCATGTCTTCCTATCCTTTGCCAATCTGGTTCCCCCTTCCCTTTTGATACCTCTCTTTTCCAGGATTGCACTGATAGAGTCGTCCCGCGTCTTCTTTAATCTCTTCTCTTCCTCTGTTCTCTTGCCATTTAGCTTCGTATACCTCTTTCACTTGCGCTGTTTAATCCATTCTTTGAACGTGTCCCCACCATCCTAGTTGTCTTTCTTCTATGTATTCTTCCATGCTTCCAATTTCCAACTTTTCTCTTATTTTTTCACTTCTGGCTATGACCCCCAGGGAAACTCCGCATGTTCGTCTGAGATATTTCATTTCTACAGCTTTTACTCTATTTCTGTGTCTTTCATTCATTATCCACGTTTCACTTCCGAATGTTAGTGCTGGTCTGTAGATCGCCTTGTATACTTTCACCTTTGTACTTTCTTTTACTTCCTCTTTTCCTGGTATGTATTTATTCAGAGAATAGAATAGTTTATTTGTGTTGCTAATTCTATTATATATCTCTTCCTCTTTTTGTCCTGAGTCTTGTATGGGCACTCCCACGTATTTATATTGTTTAACTTGTTTAACTTGATCTAGAAATACTAATACATAAATTAGTTTGGGACTACATATATCACATCGCTAGCACGAGACAAGCATTATTAAAATCGTGTAAAACCGAAGTGACCGAATCATTTTCTTAAAGTACTACGATAGTGGCAGGAAAACAATTTTTTGAGATGCTCCACACGATGCCCGTCCGTTGTAATCGACCCTAATAAATAACATGTCAAGTGACATGCGTCTTTAATTTCTTGACCTTATTTCCACAAATATGTGAAAGAAAGAAAAAGTACCTGTTAAAGGTTGCATTATGTAACTTTTGCTGCTTTAATAAATCGCGAGAAACGCATACCAAATAAAATTGAAACGGTAAATATACAGTACATAGACTGATATTATCTAATTATAATAAATTGAATAAAGCGGAGTTTTGAATTGGCCCGCTATCACGATTTAGAAGATGTGTACTTTTATGTATCTGTATCGCTTCATACGCATCAAGTTCTCGCGGTGAATTAACACGTTTTATGAATTTTTAATTTTACATTTTTGTGTCATGTCCCGTATCGGCCAATACTCGACGAATCTATACCACTATAACGGTAATGTGCCACATGCTCATTAAATCATATAGCTATTGCGCGTCTCGACTGTCCTGTATACAATTTATCGCATTCACTACAACCAATTTTATAAATAGCCGTCGGTTGTTCCAAATCTGTTCTGTCTTTAGGGTTACCTAACAGATTCTCTAGATGTCGAGCACGCCTTTATTTTGTTTCTCTAGGTGGTTACGTGCTAACAAAACACTTGTCACCGAATTTTATTATTAAACAATTGTGTGGTGAGAAGTATACCGATGTGATATAGTGTAAATACACCACAGTCCTAGCCATTACTTTGATGAATTGCTTTACACAGCACATTCCAAAATGTTAGATTTTCGTACACTTTTTCTATGGTATATAAGACCTCGATCTCATCCATGCCATTTAATTTTATGGTCGCAGCAAATGTAAAGGATATAAAGTGGACAGTATTATCCTACAAAGAGAATAAATGAAAAGGCAGCTCAAGAACAGTACATGCTCAGTACATTGGAGAGTGGATGCTTTTAGGGCTAAACATCCATGTAGGAAATTTATTTTGAACAGTTCGAAGATTCTTTAAGATCTTTCGCTATCATGGTGGAATGTAAATCTATATTAGTTTTTATTCGATATTAGATGCTGAGCACACGTTCTGGACATGGCACTCATGTTAGTGGTCGTTTACATTTCCCCATTTCAGCGTGTTTCTGTACAGCACTGCTTCCGTTCTAAAGAAGAAGTGTCTAATGATCGGTACTAATTAGGACACTTTCCTTCCGTGTCCGCTCTCTGTAAAACTTCTTTTTTCCAAATATTCTGGAAAATGATCGGCAGATATTTTGCGTTCAGATAGATGAAATTGAAGATAGCTCAATTAAAATGTAAACGATCTGCATATTTCGTTACATCCTAAGGGGTAACATTCACGAAAAATTTCGGGAAAATACCATTTCGTCCCGAACTAAAGCTGAAAATTTAAATAAGTGCAATTCTCTGTTAATAAGACAAATTGAGTTAACGCAAAAGTTAAAAAAACTTATTGCTCGCGCTTTGTGCATATTGCAGAAGTACAGTAAATCACGCTTCGATAGAGTTTCCGTGATAAATGAAAATATTAAATCCTCCAATTAAAATTTGAAGAAAATTATCCATCACTTAATTTCATACATTGACACTCACACCAGCTGAATTGAATATTACAAAAGCCGCTAGCGAGAATGGAAGACAAGGTTTTTTTGGCAACTGGTACAGCTTCTCATCTGTTCTTTTTTTTTTTTGAAGATTTCTTCTTTTAAGAGGATGAAGGCGTCTTAGAGGTATAGCGGTCATTGAGGGGTAGTTTTCGTTTTATTCGAACTCACAAAAGTCTACCTGGTAACAAATCTTTTACTTGGGTAGTAATCGGTGTTTAGGTGTGGTCGTTTACATGGATGCACAAATTGTAAAGTAGACTTTCTCTATGGTGTCTTTAGGTTAGTACTGCAAGATTTCCCGGAAGGTTAATAGTTCCAGATCATAATAACAATTCATCCCCTCTGTTACTGGTGATCTTTCCCGAGAGTGTTCAACCACCAAAGAGAGCGTTAGTTGTGAAAGATAAGACAAAATCTGATATTCTCCACTTCCAATCTAACCACTAGCATCCAATATGCTCGCTAGTGAAGAATGTCTATTTGAGAGTCGATATTTTTAAATTTTCCGTAGTTTATTTCTGTATTCCATTTTCACTTCATAAGCGATACGGCAGTACAGTTTACACCACGGGTAATTCCCATGCAACGGCTTCACAACCTGTACTAAATCCACTTAAATCGTGGAACGATTATAGATAGCAATTTCTTCTCTTGGTGGGGTAATAAATTAGGTATCGAATGGCGAAGGTAACACTTAAAGCTAACCATGTCATAAACACTACAACTGATAAAAATTAAAAATGACATTTTTAAAGCAATAGACCAGAATATTATTTTTGGCTATTGCATTTCTAAGCTTATTCAGTATATTACATTACGTAAAATATTAAAATATGACACATACCTGAAAAATTCTGCCCCATTTCCCAGCATCAAACGGATGCATCTTTTCTAATCCCAAAAGTGAACATTGTATTCCTGTCGATATATTATAGGCCATTGTGTGCTTCTAATATCGAAATATAACTTTGACCTAAATCTTCACAAGTCATATAAACGTATTAATACTTACTACTACTAATACTTACTCCATTTTTGCATTTTCCACAGAAGAATATTTTTAAACCCGACCCTTTCGCGCTGCAACCTTATTGATTTTCTCCTACCACGACTAAGATAGATTAGATTGTTTGTATGGAGCACTTTCGTATTCTACAAAACAAAGCATACTAAGCGATCTTCCTACATTTCCTCTGTTAAATGTGTGTTTTGTAGATTTTGTGTAAAAACTCAAATTAGCGCTAAACGGCAATTATGCCTTTGCATATATTAAATGGACTGTAGCTAAATGAACACTTGTCAGGTGGAAATATATAAAATGACAGTGTCAATCTGATTTTAAAATCTGTTCTATCCAAATATTTGGGGAAAAATGAATGGAACTTTAATGGATGAATCAACATTAATGTAAGAATTACCTACTTTCTTATCTTACTCTAGTTATATATATAGTTAATATGTTTGTAGACAGTTAAATCCATTGATCAAGGAATACGAAAGCTTGGTTACTACGCTTACGCAACAACTGGAATATTACAAGGTTAGAACGAAATTATCAATCTATATTAAATAGATATCTATTTTTCTTAATTTTGGGTCTAAAGAGATGGATTTTGAAATGCATTTTCTATTTAAACCTGCTCCATCCTGTAAAATTTTGTTTCTATTTAAACATTTTTAATTTGCTTACTAATTGAAATAAATAAAGAACATTTTTTGTTTGTTTCAATTTATTGTAATCTTTGTAACGATTTATGTGGCATATACATATTAGCAGTACCACAAGTTTACGTAAATTAACACAATGCGGTAAAATTACCCCATTTTCTGCTCATTCTTTACTTTCATAGTGAAACATATATATATAACAAGCAGGTATTGTTGCTAAATGATAAGTACAGTAATAGAATAATTGTTAATGTTGTACTTTTCTTAAAATTGAATAGAAGCTTAGTAAGTTTCAATCAAAATGCGTATACTAGCTTCTTGAAAACCTGCTAAAAAAATATTCTGGAAACAACAAGAATTTCACAAAATATTTCTCCATTCATCCGCTTTATCCATGAAGCTTTAAATCATGGAAGTAAAAATCGCTACGTTAAAAAGTAATTATTCCATTAATTTCGATGACATCTTCCACCTCTTTCAAGATAAAAGCAGAGATCAGGGTTGTTCGACCCGCAGTGAAGGACAACCACAAAATCTTAAACTAACAAATTTTAAAATTGCGACTAGAAATACCATTAATACAATATAACAGCGAGTTTCACAACGTGCGTTTATATCGCACAACTTCATTTTTAGGTAACGAGCGCGAAGCTGAATTTTCTAAAGAGACAAGTGCGATAAAACGTCTTATGAATCAATTTGTGTATATCATTTTTTTTTATTTTGTGTGCTTAATGACTTAAAATCAAAAAATTCGTTACATCAGACATATGGTCAACTGAGGGAATTTTATCTATGATTGGAGTGGTTGGTACAGCTTTTACCACTAATCCTTACCACTAATTGGTGGAGGTCAACCCCTCCAACTTTCCGTGGTCTAATCATCAAGCACAACTATCAATTCTTAAAAATTAAATGTCCCATAACGAACTACTTTATGAACCCAATAGAGTGCCATAATATCATTATGAACGCAAAATAGAGAAATACAATTTTAATACACTAGTAATTTATAAGCGATGAATTCCTTATAAATATTAATCTTATCGATAGTCTTTCTACTACTACTAGCTCAATCAAACGACAATTGACTTAATAGTTATATTTTCATAAAAGTTATTAACCCAATTATTGTCGTTTGATTGACCTAGTAGTGATAGAAAGACTATCTCTAAGATAAGTATAAAAGGTCATAAAATATATATATATATATATATATACATTTAATAAATATTAATAATTAGAATATCAAAGCATTCATCTGTCGTTGCTTTCTTGAAATCCAAAAATGACGTTAAATTCAACAACAAACAAGGAATTTACAAAAATCTCGTGGATAAGTCGTAGCTATCGTAACGAATACACGGTATGCAAAATTTTGAACCTGTAACCTTACTGGTTCTTCACTTATGATGAAATTAAAGCTGTAGAAGCGGTTAACATTGTAAAAAACTGGTATTTTATTGTTACACACACACACATTGTTAAAGGTAGATACACAATTTTCAAAATAGTTTTGGAACCTATAAAAAAATAAGTTTAACCGATCTTGAAAAAAAGTACCGAACACCCTCTTAAATATGCATTATAACAGACATACGTTTAACGTTCAAAGGCTGACTCGATTGCTGGGAATTTTTGACACACGATAGTATTAGAGATAGATTGAATGATAGACCATAAGGTAAACTATCTACGAGAGCTTTAAAATAAACAAAAACAGAATGTTGATAGTGATAGAAATAAGCTTTTTACGAACATTGTGCAGAATGTCTAAACTAAACCACGAATCAATTAGAGAATGTACAGAACAAGAAACTAATATCGTTGATGGAATAGAATCCTGATAATTGATTTGGTATAGACATGTGACGGCAACCAGCGATGGCCTAGAAAGGTTTTAGAATATACACCAGGAAACAGACGAAGAAGAGGTGGACCCTATAAATCGTGGAGATAAAGCATTAAGAATGCCATGAGTTGGAGAAATTGAGGAAGACGTCTGATGGAGCAAAGACTATGAAGATTAAAGTACGGGAAATAGCCACAACTGTATGGTATATATTCACTTTTTGTTTAGTGCGAAGAAATGTTCTATTCGATCAAGCCGAACTAGGCATGCGAGACGTTCTACTCTATTTGTGTGAACTCCCTTCGTTCCGACAAATGTTTCCGAAGTAACTATATAGCCGTTGTACGAGGGTTGCCTTTATGTTTCGGGATTTGGCAAGCCTAGTGTTGCAATCTGGTAACTGACAGCTCTATCGTAAAGTTGGACATTTTTGAGGTTATACGTACTCAGAACGGTTTGACATACGAGCGCTATTTGTGTTGTTTACAGTAACTTAAAAGATTCATCTCGGCCCAAAAATGGAATTAAATCGTGAACATTTTCGTGCGATTATTTTTACAACTTTCGACGTGGATTAACTCAGCAACAGTGCATGGATGAACTTAATTCAATTTTTGGCAATGAAGCTCCATCAAGGATCAGTTTTTATCGATGGTATGGTAAATTCAATCGTGGTCGTAGTTCATTCCAAGACGAATTTCGTGAAGGTCGTCCAAAATCAGTCGTTGTTCCGAAAACCATTGATGTTGTGCGCGAACTAATATTGCAAGATTGTCATGTGACCTATCGTGAGATTGAGACAACCTTAGGCATTAGTGGGACCAGCATACATTCAATATTGCATAAACATTTGACTGTCAAAAAAATTTGTTCGCGTTGGATCCCATACAATTTGTCAATCGCTCAAAAAAAGGCTCGTGTCGATTGGTCGAAGGAAATGCTCAAAAAATATGATCGCGGTGCTTCGAAACACGTCTATGACATCGTGACAGGTGATGAATCGTGGATTTACGCGTATGAGCTCGAAAGTAAACAGCAGTCGACTGTATGGGTGTTTCAAGATGAGCCAAATCCAACAAAAGTTGTTCGCGCACGAAGCACTTCCAAGCAAATGGTCGCCTGTTTTTCGGAAAAACTGGACATGTCGCAACCGTACCACTAGAACAACGCAGAACAGTCAATTCTGAGTGGTACACAACCATTTGTTTGCCAGTTGTCTTCCAAGAAATCAGGAAAACCAACCACCGAAGACGGATCACTCTTCACCACGACAATGCGAGCTCTCACACATCGGCTCAAACAACTGCATTTTTGAGCATCCAAAACATCGATTTGATGAGTCATCCGCCGTATAGTCCTGACTTGGCACCGAATGACTTCTTTTTATTCCCGTACGTAAAAAACAAACTGAGACGTCAACGTTTTTCGACACCTGAAGAAGCGGTTGCTGCATTCAGAATGCATGTTTTGGAGATACCTCAATCAGAGTGGCTTCGACAATTGATTCAAACGCATGCAAACGTGTATAGATCTTCATGGGGAATATTTTGAAAAACAATAAAGTGATTTTCGATGATTAATATTTGTTTTTGTTCTCTAATCCCGAAATATAAAAGGCAACCCTCGTATATATTATCCAAACAGGAATTTTGTATTATGAAAATAACTTCCTATTTTCGAGGAATTTGTTAGGCTACAGCTTTTCTTTATTTCAAGTTAGAAAACAATGATTATAAATTTCGGTTAAAACTAGGAATTTGTAATTTTATACTAAACTTTAATAAGAAAATCTTTCGCTCTTTGTAAAATTATTTAGTTTGTAATATTAATAGTACGAGAAAATCATCAGCAAAAAAGTATTTTTCAAATAGAAAGATTGATTACAAATCGTTTGTAAAGATATTGGAAATTAAAGAACCAAGTTGGACCGCTTCGAAACAGCAGACATAGCAATAAACAATGCAAGGCCAAAACCATTGGAATGATTATTTGACCATTTAAATATAACTAAGTAAATTAAACGTTGGGAATTAAAACATAAAGTTTAGTTACTAGTGTAACAATTTACCGTTTACTATACAGCATATGGTTACACTATATCACATCGGTAAACTCCTCACCACACGACGACAAGCTTTATCAAAACCGTAAAACCTATGGAACAAATAATTTTCATAAACTTCTAAACATGCATATTTACTCCACCCTTACTGTAATCGTTGTGGGACGTAAAAAATATTTTTATCGGAGACGGCTAACAGATGCCCGTCCGTCGTAAAAGACCCTTATGAATAACATGCCAAATGGACAACCTCTCTAATTTTTACAAATATGCGAAAAAAGGAAGAAGTACCAGTTTAAACTAATATTACTTAATTATTTAATTACAAGAGACTGAACTAGCCGAGAATACTGAATTGGGCCGCTGTCACGATTTAGAATATTTGTATTTTTATGTAGGCATATCGCTTCATATGCATCAAGTTCTCGCGGTGAATTAATATGTTTTGTCAATTTTTAATTTTCCATTTTTATGTCGTGCTTATGATTCAGAATACTTGACGAATCTATCCTACCATAACGGTAGTGTGCTGTATGTTCTTTAAATCGTCTAGCTATAGCACATACATTTACTAAAAATTTTAAAGCATATGAAATACTCGCTTTCGACTTTGACACACACGCATTTCACTAATAGATCAAAACTTTGCATAGCCAACAAAATCTAAAAATGTTTAATAAAATTAATTAGAAAGACTTACATTTGATTGTACAGAAACACAATTTTTGCACTCCATGCATCGTCGTGCCTCCGAATTAGCAAATATCACATCATATCCGCCGTGAACCGTTATCTCATTTCATAAATTTCCTGCGATGAATAAGGGAAAACCTTCACGCAATCTTTCGTACAATATAACATGTGGTTACCACTGATAAATACACTATTCATAGAACTGATTAATTTTTAACAACAGAACTGGATTTTATTTGGAGCTATTTAAAATTCTTATTTTATAACGGTCAAAAGATCAATGTGATCAAACCTATGTACATATTTAAAAATCTGTATAACTTCCTCGCTTCCAGATACAAACTGGGTGAAATATATTATAGACTAAAATGTTCTTCGAATATCTAACTTTAACTCTAGTAAGAATAATTGTGAAACCTCTAGATACCTTATTTGTATCTCGGTTACAAATTTTCTTATTTTTTCGTATTGAATATAATTTTAAAATCTGCCCTAATCTTAACTTTGTCAGGCGTTACACTTTATTTTACGTCTAAAAATTAATATAAAACGACCGTCATTTAATAATTTAATTTAATTTCTCGTAATTACCCTAAATGTTCACTACCCAACTCATTACAGATAGAACAAAATCATTTGAGGAATGAATCTGTAACACTTCTTGAAGAAAACAGAACGCTTTCATCGTATATTAAAGCTAATCTAGGAGCTGATGGAGATTCGGAAGCTAAATACAAATATAATGAAAATGCTTTCATACGAAACTTACAATCTCAGATTCAAACCTTAATGAAGGTACGTCTTTTTTCATTTTAAGTTAAAATTTGTTATTCATACGTATTATTTTTTTCAGGAAAAAGAGACAACAACGGAACTATGGAGAAATTCGTTAGAAACAATAGACCATCTAGAAGATGAACTAAGACTGTATGAGGGTAGTATTCATGGGTATGTGTCAAAAACTGATGTTAAACAGGTACAATGGCGCAGAAAGATGAAACATTAAAATGCACGAATATCACAATTTTTTTACACGTTCACTCTCTAACTTTTAGAAGTTATATAGATTAGATTAGATTAGATCACTTGAGGTGGCAGTACTGCCTCTTCCACTGCGACCTTTACAGATCTATTGTGGTCCTCATGCCTCCTTAGAGTACGTTCTCTAGCTTTATTCCTTTAATTAGACTTATTAGCTTCGGGAGCGGTTCTTCCGCATATAGTCTCGCCTCGAGATATTCGTCTCCTATGTGTGAGAGCCGCGTCCTTGCCAGTACCTCGCATTGGCACAATACATGGATCGCGGTTTCTTCCTCAATTTGACAGAATCTACATATCGCTTCCTCTGTCAAGCCCATTTTATTCATGTGCTTATTGAGCCTGCAGTGCCCTGCTAGTAGGTTCACTGTCCTTCTGACGGACTTTCTGTCCCTGCATAGTACGTCCTTTGTGAACTTCGTCATTTGCTCTCCAAGGAACTGTTTCGCCGATCTCTCGCCTGGGGTGTTCCTCCACTTTTCCCGAGATTTATCCTCGGTCCACTTTCTTATGGCCTTATGAAGTTATATAAGTGATTATAAATATTGACACTTATCTTATTTTTGTTGAAAAATGAAACACATTAACGCTACTACAAAATCGAATTAGTATATACTTGAAGTTTATTTCTCACTCATTTGCTATGTTTGATGTAGCTCAAAGAAGATTATCAAAAACAAATTAAACAATCGGAAATGGAATTAATGCAGACCAAGGTAGCTCTTTTGGAAAGCCAGAAATCAACTAAGTCTGTTATTGATTTAAAATCAAACGAACTTAAACAGCTCAACGAAACTTATCAAGAAACATCTAGAGCTGTACAAAATCTACAAAACAGCATTCAACAACTCCAACTAGAAAATCAAACTCTACAAACCGAACGAGATAAATTGACCGATACATTGAAAGAAAAGAACAAAGTGATTTATACACTAAAATCGAAAGAGAAGGAATCGCAAATGAAAGTAAGTGAGGCAATCCAAATAATTGATGCAGCGCTACTAGAGAAAGATGCAGCACTATTCAGAGAAAAACAAGCAAAAGGTAAATACAATGTTAGTTACAAAATATTCCCACTAACACTATTTCCATTAATAACAGATGAGATTTTGCAAGTTACAAAGGCTTTATCCGATTCTATCGAAGAAGCTAATAAGAAAACGCAGGAGGAATTAGAATTGGCCAAAAAGCAATATATTGAGAAAGCGCAAAAGCTTAAATCAGATATGAAGAACTTAACAGAGTTTTTAAAGCAAAAAGAATTCGAACTGGAAAAAGAACGAAATGCGACTAAAGTCTTAGAAGAAAAATTAGATATAATACAGAAAGGAAATATAAGCGTAGAAAGTAGCAGTACGTCGAAATTGCTGATGCTAGAAAAGAATTTGGAATCAACGTTCCAAAAGTTGGTAAGTCATTGTTCCTTCCTCTATCCCACTGGGGCATTGTTTCTAAGCATGTCCAACACTTTTGTGGTCACGCATTTGATTCCTGAAGGGTAAACCCCAAGACTTCACGACATAAATCGGCGTTAACGCAAGCGTCCTGGGACTTGAACGCGGGACCTACCACCTTTCGATATCTAGCTATTTCAATGTTTAAGCATGTTATATGTATTTCTTCAATTTTAGCTACTTTCAGAAAAGAAAAACATTCAACTTGAAGCTGAAAACAAAAGTATAAAGGATGACTTAGAACAAATGGGAAACATGTACAACAGGGACATTAAAACTAGAGAATCAGAAAAATTGTACTGGAGAATAAAATTGCAGCACTACAAAATGATTTAGATGTTAGTAATTCAAGTTTAGTACACGTAGCATCCAAAATGGAAGAAGTGAATAGCAAATTATTACTAATAGAAACTGACCTAAAAAAGCAACTACATTTAAAAGATGTGTATGTACTATTTAACTCATGTCTAGTTAGTAGTAATCCAATCAATTTATTAGAATTACGAAGATCAAACTGAATTTCTTGCAAACTAAAGCGAATAGTACTCCATACATAACGATTTTTTCTATTTCTATATTTCAAGCCCGATCGATTATCTGTTTATATTGACGAGACGTCGTTGATCCTGTTGTTTAGATCATTTCTATCGTCTCTTACAATCCAACCCATTTCTTCTTTGATTTCTTCCCCATTTATACCGTATCCTTTTCACCTCCCCCTTAATACCATCGACCCATCGTTTTCTTTTTGTACATTCTTTCCACTGTGTGTTTATTCTTGAACGAAGTATATGATGTGTTCCACATAGTATGTATGTATTCGAAGATTTTGCTGCAATGTACTTAATATGGTATCTCACGTGACAGTGACCAGTGAACAAATGAATTTCAGATCAGATCATGTTCTTGTTGTTAAATGAACTTCTTTAATGAATCTTTCTGATTGCCATACTATCGGAATATTCGTTCGGTAAGAGGTCTTTACTCTTTTTCACAGTTCGGTCTTTTGTAATGGCTGATGACATTTAATGATCTCATCTAAGAAATGAGATCGCAGAACATCTTCTAGTACGGCTATCAATAATATCGTTGCCTTTTATCCTTTTACGTCGCTCAATCAACATCAACCTTACCTTCTTATTGGCCAGCTACTTAAGGGATTGTTTGCCTATACGAGGGTAGATTGAAAAGTATCCGGAATGACCATAAAAACAAATACTACGGATTCAAGTTATATTCTAGTTTTCGATTTAATCGCCTCAAACCTCAACAAACTTGGTTAAAATGATTTGGGTGTCGGGAACAGGTGGAAGTCTGACGGAGTCAAATCACACGAATACGGCAGATGCGGAAAGATTTTGAACTTCAGTTCTGTCGACTTTTGCTGAACGATTACACTTGAATGAGCGAGCGCATTGTCGTGGTAAAACAAAACTTTTTTGGTTAACTATTCGCGGGCGTTTTAGCTGAATTGCTGCTTTCAATTTATCCCAGAGTGTTGTGTACTATTAGCCACTGACAGTTTTGCTCTTTTCAAGATAACCAATTAGCAAAATTCCTTTTGCGTCCCAAAAAAAACGATGCTATCACCTTTCCAGCCAAGTGAATGGTCTTTGCCCTCTTAAGAATCGATTGACCGCGTGCAATCCACTGTTTTGATTGCATTTCTGTATCTGATGTCTAAAATCCGTTGGATTCCTCGTAAGCACTCCCAAACAATCGGCCGAGGTTCGAGCCCGAATACGTTTTTGCTCAGAATTGAGCAAATACGGCACCCATCTTGCAGTTTTTTTTAAACCCAATTCATTATGTAAAATACGAACCACTCCTTCATATGAGATGCCCACAGCTTCCTCAATTTCACGCACTTTTATTCGGTGATCTGCCAAAACCATGCCATAGATTTTTTCCACAATTTCTGGCATGGTAGCCGTTTTTGGGACGTCCTGAACGTGGTTCACCACTTGTATGCGTGCGGCCACCCTTGAATTCCGAAACCCAAAAACTCACGGGAGAAAATGAATATCATGAAAAAACAGAAAAATTTGATGACCGCTCGAACTTTGTTTTATCCATAATTGAAAGCACAAAATGGTACTTGACTTAAATGCTTGTCAAAACCGCAGTAGTTGACAGATCAATTTAACATTTGCAGTCAATTGATCTCAAAGAATTACCAACACGACATATATGTTAGTATTTGGAAAAATAGCAACCCCCTAGCAGCGATTCCAAAAACTTGTCAATCTATCCTCGTACAACAATTACAGTTATTCACTGCAGTTTCAAACAGTTTTCCAGTCACACATTTAAGGATTTTTAGCACTGCCTGGCGATCTGGACATACAAATGCTCATCCTCTTTGGATACATTCGTGTCACTATAAGTTAAATGTAGTTAAGTAATTCTGTATCAGACGAGTTAGTAAGTATTTTTAGGATGCTAACATTTTGCAGAATAATCATTTGACGATGGATGGTATCTATTTGCACTATCTTGATAAAGGGACAGAGTATAGATAACATTAACGATGTTAAGCAACTCTGAGTTGAATTTATCATGAACAACTCAGTTAATTAGCCAACCAGAATAACGGGCACTTGCTCATCTCATCATAGATGTAATATTATTCTCAGATGCAGGTCATGTAATTTGATTTGGGAGTTATAGACAGTGTCTTAGCAGACCACAGACCTGTTTCTCATTTTTACGTGGATGCGGTTTTCAAGCGCCCATCGTCAGAACGACTTCAATTTCCTAGACGTTCAGCAAAGGCCATAACTCTCCAGGGAGGGGCGCTGCCTACATTTTGGCGATTTTTCGGAGAGTGTTCCTTGCTCTATCTAGACTCTTCAGTTTTGATCCTTGAGACTCTAGACATTTGCTCGTGGTATAATTATTACCTAATCTAGAAACACGTAGAAAATATTTCCGAGCCACTCTAGAAACAAATTTGATGTATATTGGCCAGAAGAACACATCGCTGACTGATCCTTTAACTTACGACGTATTGCAGTAATGGGTAGTGAATAGTCTATCAAGATACACTTAGATTGCGTTATTTGACTAGAAACACTCAATGTATTGTTTTACTCCACTGTACTATTTTGCACAGCATTCCCCTACAACACTATAAGTTATGCTATATGTTCTTTTTAAGCAAGTTGGTGTTTAGAAAATGGTATGGTTTGGTTGATGCATCAGATGGATACGGCAGCATTGGGATAGGGATACAGGAAATATCCGTAAATTTAGTCGAAATATTATCTTCATGAATATGAGTACTCCTGTTCCACGAGTAGCTAGGGAAAGTTAGTTATCTGAGAGAAATTCGCATACTCTGGGACGACATATACAACTGGATTCATTTCAATTTCATACCTTCTATAAATGCATTCCCGCTATTCTATGACAGTACCGAGTATCTTCATGCTAAATTTCATGCTTTTCCAAGGATCGAATACCTTCTAATTTAGATTCCCTCGCTTATCTACCGCACCAATCTAGTTACTGGCTGCGTAGGATAGCGTAGGATATGTCATATCCAAGATACAATGCAAATAATCCAATCAGCTCGATTATCTAATGGAATTGCAAAAGATTCTTTCGTCGTAAACGTAGCATTACAAGTAGAAACTTTTTCCAATTACAATTTATCATAACTTCAAGATTAGTGTTGCACTTATCAGTGCCAAAATAATATTTATTCGAAGTTTTGTATACAAGCACCTTACTTGAATACATCTAACACTACTATAACGACTTGGAAAGTTGAAGGAATTCGCTTATCAAAGCAGAAAGCTGTCCTCCTACATTTGCTTGCAAACATTGTTGGTGTGAAAAAAACAGTATAGTTACAAAGTACGATATTCAACATTATTACCGGTTCATATCTAAAATGAATGAGTGCTAGAATAGTAGTTTGTATGTGTAGGAAGTGAATAGCAAATTATCAAGTATTTCAAACAAAAATTGTGCAGGAGCTAATAAGTAATGAAGACGTAAAATATCAATATATATTGGTAGTACGTCCCGGGAAAATTGATCCCCTCTAATTACATCAGCAATGTACGTTGCAAACGCTTAACGAATGCACTAACGCGCCTACATACCAACCCTCCCCGTGTAAGTTCATAGGCGGACCATTCACTAGTAGTAAAGATGGTTTCCTTATCAACCTTCCTATTCTTTCCGGGGTCTAGTTACTATTAAAGACGTTACAGCTTTTAAAAAGCGGTTATGCTGCTTCTTTCTGAAAGTTCAATTTGATCCATATGATACTTTTCCCGCCAATACTTGAACTTTTTGTTAAATTATTTGAATTAATTCATCAGTTGCAAACCAGAAGCATTTCCTCAATGTCTTGCTCACTTTTATTTCTTACTTTACGCTATAGAATAATTGTAACGAAATTTTAGGAAACATGAGAAGATCCTATCAAATAAAATAAAGGAAATTGAAATATCAAATTCGAAACTAAACAGTGACATCAAAAAGCGCTTAGAAGCTCAAATTCAATTCAACAAGAAATGGAAGACAACGATGAACGACATAATTACAAAATTGGAAAAGCGAGTCACCGATTTGAAGCAAGAAGCTCACACGTTAAGACAAGGAAAGAAAGAACTACAACAAAAATTAAAAGAAGCAGAAGAAGAGTTACATGAATATAAAGCAAAATTGAAATCTTTGTGTTTGGATGTCACAAAAGTTGCAAGTTTTTCTAAAGAACACCTAGCTGAAAATGAAACTCGTGTTCAATTTATAGATACAAATGTTGATCATGTGCCAAGGTAATGAATATTTCTTTTTACTGCTATCAATTTGTAAATAATAAAATGTTAGCAATATTTCAACGTTGATAGTTTTCTTTTTATTTCCGTACACTACGTATATGCATTACTATATTAATGGGATTGGTTGTTTGACTGTGGGACATTTCGCCGATAATGGTAGTGTACAGTGTACACGAAAAAAGGTGTACACACAATTGGTAATCTAATCTGAGGTTACCCGGCGGCGTAACGTGCCAGCCACAAGCCTGCTACAAGACATAGGAGTATACAAAAATGTTGGATAAGAGTCTAAGATAGGGATGGAAAAACATTTCTCATATGGGTTGATGATAGAATTACCGATGCTTTGACAGGCCGGGAAAAAATGAACGAAACAAATAAAATTACATGTTCCTACTGTTTATGATAATCATTGGCATTATATTTCCTTATACCTGAATGATTCTTTTTCTGATTTATGCAAACATAAGAAATGTTTAAACATGAGAGCAACGCTCGAGTGTTATATATTTTTCAGTGTTTTTGATTATCAATAAGTTGCAAATGCAATACATTTTATCCACACCTACAACGAAACAGTTTGTCAACTTAGGTAAAAATTAAGTTTGATTGAACTTAAAAAACATTAGTGGGTTTTGAATTGAGTTGGCGTACACAGGACGAATACACGAGCGTTACAAAAGGGAGCAACTATGGGCTTGTACGACTAATGTTAAATTATGAAAAACGACAACGTAATAAATATAAAGTGAAAATCTTTACGCGTTATTGAAATAGTGTAGACAGGCAATCTCCAAACCTGTTCTAAACTTTTAGCGTTTATCACTACAAATATCTCTAAATGTACAATAAGAATGTTCGTCATCAATCGAGGTAAGGTATACATTGCTAATATTATAATAATTTAATATTTGCTATTTACTCAATTTCAAAACTTCTAACATAAGATTTATATATTCACTTTGGTTGAAATGGATGGGGCACATAATAACACACACCAAAATGATAAAGAAAATAACTATATGGATCTTACTGGGGCAAAGTAGGTGAAAACCGAGGAAAAGATGATTGGAGGACGTGGAAGAAGACATAAGGGTAATGAAAGTAGTAAACTGAAAATTGGCTTGCAAGGACAGAACCTCTAACTCTATTGAATAATAAATTATAGTTCTATTCTGTGGTTTTATTCATTGCTTGTATCCAGTAGTCATGTTGTTCAAGCCAAATGAAAAAATCTCTTACAAACGGGGTAATGTACTTGAAAAGCAAATTGAAATCTGTTATACATGTTATACTTGCTAGTAATTTCTTAAGGGCAAAAGTATATAGATACTCCTCCATGGATCTCGACAAGCGATAGATCTATTTCATATCTACATAAGAATGTTCATACTAACAAACACATCATGAACGAGAATGTCTTGGGTTTGAATTAATGACCCTTATTGTTAGTCTACTGTGCTATATTTTAGTATTTTCTTTTGTGAATATTTGCCAGTTCCTTCAACACATACATATATAACATTAATCTTACTAACAAGTTTATTAAATATATATTGCTACTTCTGTTCTAATTCTGCATTTATTTGTTTTTTACCATTTTGGAAAGTAAGCTTTTAGCAAAAAGACATTACAAAAAAAAACAAAAACAGCCACAACTGTTATAACTACTGCAATAAAATTCTTTGGAATAGAAACAATTAATATATTGGTCTAACTATAAGCAAAGCTATAAAATATAACAAGAAAAATACAAATTAATAATTCTTTCACTAGTATCTTACATTTGTAGTCCGACTTAGATATATACATAATGTTCACTTTCAATTCCCTGAATTAATACATGCATAGAATAAGCTAGGGAAATAGTACGTCTTCTCAACAGAATTCTGTAAATCAATCCATGCTAATCCTTCTTTTAACATGTGGTCTAAGGCTTTAACTGATCTTTCCTCCCCCAATTAAGCTTTCCCTTTAGTAAATTAACAGAAACACAGCCTTGATTCTGATCAGCTAGTTGCAAGACAGTTGTATGATCCAAACTTAGCTCTCCTGGTATTGATTGAACCATGTACTGTCCTTTACCCATAGATAACACAGTGAAACCATTTCCTAATATTTTCAATTTACGGGCAGCAGCTAGAAGATCATCCTTCGATATTTCTTGGTGATGCTTACTTTGACCTCGAGATTTTATCAGGCGATTACGTAGTTCATCTAATCCTATTAAGCCACCATTTTTATGATTTGTAGATAAACATACCTCTACAATTTGAACAGCTAATTCATAATAAAAGTCTCCGATACCCAGAACGGACCAAAATCCTTTACCGCTGGCTAAGGGATCGACACCAATAGATGCACACATTTCTTGAAATTGTCGCCTGAATTCTGGATTTTTCTTAATTTCATTCTTATGTTTAGTAGCGAATTCCTCCAGATTAGCGCGGAACACTTCTAATTGCTTAGTCATTTGTTCGAATTGATTTTCTTGAATTTCATTACCTTTGTCTTTGTATTTTTCTTGTTCTAATTTTTGCTTATGTATTGCACCAACACCCGCCCTCCTCCTCATGTTAACATTAAACAAAATCGAAATTTATAAACAAAAATTACCTTATTTACCTGATGACAAAATTTGGTTAGAATTGTTTATGCAACCTTCTTTACCATTATTAAACGTCAAAACAGTGCCCTCTGTTTTTCGAAATCTAAATCGATCTTTTTAAAATGGTTGTTCCTAAATTGAGTTGCTCAATTTGCACCAATACTACAACTATCTGAAACGACTGTGCTAGAATAGCAACATCGCACTATACGAATGTAGATAGCTTCAAATACCTACTAACTCATTTCATATAGAATTACTTAGCTACATTTAACTTATAGTTACACGAATGTATCCAAAGAGGGTTCCGGGGGACGAGGATTTGTCCAGACCGTCAGGCAGCACTACAAATCCTTAAATGTGAGAGTGGAAAGCTGTTTGAAACTGCAGTAAATAACTTTAATAACTAGAGTTGCTCCATTTGCGACAATAGTACCACAACTATCTGAAACGACTGTCTAGAATAGCAAAATTGTTTCAATGTATAGTTGAAGCCATCTGTATTCGTATAGCGCAATGTTGCTATTCTAATACAGTCGTTTCAATTAGTTGTGGTACTATTGGCGCAAATTGAGCAACTCTATTCATAAGTACAAAAATATTGAATATTGGAAATGCTTACGTTTTAAAATTTCTAGAAACGGAATATTTTTGTCTTCAAATGGAACTGAGGTTAGACCTAGAGCATGCTAAATGTGTTGCATACTCATAGTCTTCAAAATACATTAGTTGGACGAATCTGAAATTTTCTCGAATCCGAATTCGAAACCTAAAAAGTTCTCGAACCACTCAAATTTCTCGAATCTCGAATTGCTCGAATCCTTATGCATGTATTTCCTCGGATTGAGTTACAAAGAGGGAAAAAAGTTTTCTTTTTGATGACTCAAAAAATATCGTACATAATGAATTGTAAACTAAGTATAAATAAAGTATGACCATAAGTTTTACTCATCTTGAAGTTTTCCAGATTACTTTTTTATCAACTATGATTCCTGACGTGCTGAATAATTTTTCTGGGATCACTGTTTATGGTGGTGTGATAAGGATTCTTTTGCGGAGTTTTCTCAAATTTTTATATATTTTTTTGTCTTTCCAGAATTTAAAGATATCTGCACATAGTGGAAGGAGCAGAAGTAGACACTTACTTCTTCTTCAGGAGATAAATTGTAACTTACCTCACTGCTGGTAGACACATCCTATTGTGGTATCTTTTTCAGCTTGTTCTGATGACTGTAGATCACCATCATCTGCTTGAATATTGATATATAAAATTTCATTGGATAGTATTGCTGTAGCTTCCACAAGGTTTTCTTTGCTCAAAAATACGTTTCCTTCGAATACGGAATCCATTATAGTACCAAGAGCATAGAATTTTTCGGTCGCAACAGATTGATAACGCTTTTTAGAGATGCAAGCAAATCACGTCGAAAACTCTGTACACAACGTAAAGTTGATCTGAGGTTTTGTAGGATACGAATTGTGCTATTCATTAAAGGAATTATTTCTGAAATTGTCACTGGGCTTGAACTGGCCAGTAATATACCTCTATCGAACGCATCTAGAATTTCTATGACTTCTTGTATAATTCTCCACTGTCGAGCATTGAAATCTACCTCAAAATTTAAGTTTGAAACGGACAATAAAATAGCTTTTACAATTGTTCAAAATGGAGACATTATTTTCTAGAATGTTTCTTAAATATTTTCTTTGTTATTTCCTAAAAGTTCAAGACACTTTTCTTTTGAATAAACGCTTCAGTTGCATATCAATAAAATTTATCTTTCCAAAGTTTAAAGTTAAAATGTTTAACCGCTTTTTACGATTTTAAGGATTCGAATTTTAAAAAAAGCGCTAAGATTCGAGTTTTTGAATCTCTAATCTTTTTGAAGATTCAAGGGATTCGAGGATTCGAGAATTCGTAGATTCGAATGTACCACCGCTAGAAATTAGTTTCATTACGAGTAAAAAAATTGTTCAGACTAATAAAATGCTTTTTTTTTCTCTAAAAAGGGACAGAGACACAGGTATTGGTGTTGGTGTTGGTATTGTTTTTTGGTTGCTTGATACACTTTTGCTCTGCTTGAAATTATACCATATATAATTTATCTTACAGCACCTCCTCCAGCATTGATGCTCGTAAACTCTTAAGAGGATCCAAACGAAGAATGTTTTTGATTTCGATCAAATAGTAATCCACGTGTCAAATCCTTGCATTATAAATATTACTACATTTGTAGCTGATAATATGAGGTCTCACTTGCTTCCATACATAATTGTTGCTACTAGCTGTCGTTGATGTATTTAGGTGGGCAGTTCACAATGTTCCAACTTACTAGGATGCCCAATCGATTTTAATTAGGGCTAATACAGGGTCTCGATCTCCTTCAGTCATAGTTCCCCAGAATATTTCTTGCCCGTATTAGCCCAATCAGATTTACGCAGTGTTTGTATCTGTTTTGTTATTCCTTCCCCTCTAGGGCCTCTCGAAAGAATTGTTCACCTAGTTCAGAAAACATTTCGGATCCTGCAAAGAGAGTTGATTACTTTTACCTTACTAGCTTGTCAGCTACTTCACTGTCTTCGAGTTCGTTATAACATTTTACCCAGGAAAGAGATATTTTTGTGCTCCTGCCCAGAGTATTAAGCTTCTACTGACCTTCCTAGACCATCTTCGAGTTGATGGTATTAAAGTTCAAGACCTGAGGGACCTATAATTCCTTCTGATGCTTATATCGGTCAATATTCCGCAAGAGTGCACTTCCTTTTGAAATATGCTGAAAAGTTTTTCCATTGACACATAATGCTTGACACTAGATGTATGAAGTATATGAAAATGTTCTCAAAGGTACATCTCCGAATAATTTGATTTCTAGGTAGTGCTAGAAAAATAAGATCATGGGAGAAAATGTAAGCTTGCTTGTATCGAAATTGGGACCATATCCTATTAAAAGAAGATAAATTTGGACCCTATCCTATTAAAAGGGGATAAGAATCAGTATAGTTCCACTCTTACACAATTTTTCATTGTCATACAGATGTAAACTACTTTTTGTATTCTGGTTTCTGACCGTGTTTAGCTTGCTAAGAAGGTTTTGAATGAAACCTACTCAAGGTGCAACTAAAGCATATTTTGAGCAAATTTGGTAACAAATGTTTTTCTTTAATTATATATGAAGGGGAACAGGAGAAGAGGGAGTTTTAAGAAATTAGAATTTTCTTCAACCAAGGGTGGTCACTTTTTTAAAGTCAGTAATATTTCAGTAATTCTTCTGCGAAAGGGACACAAGGTGAAACAAAATTAGAGTTTTCACATGCCCCAGTATGATTTATATAGTGCGACCGTACTTTGATGGCAATAAGGAAGACACAAAAAACAAAAGAAAATGTTGGGACCATTTCCAATTCCTAAGCATAAAACGGAAGAAGCTATCTAAATCTGATACATTCTTTCATTTTTGTTTTTTAAGAGACATGCGATACTGTCAATTATTATATGTATTATATTATAAACACAGAATTTAAAAAATGGCATTGATAATGTGGTATCTAATAAAATTGATTATTTTCTAAAATGAGAATGCATCAAAACAAATCAAAATTCATAACTTAAAAGCTTTTAAGGAAATGTGATAACAATTATAATTTCTTATCTATCTATATAAAATTTTTGAAAAAACTTGTATCATATATAATACTAACAAGGACAAAAGGAAAGACAAAATGCTGAAATTTTCCTGTTTCTGAATAAAGGAAATTGACGAGACAACACAGTACTACTAAAAAGGGTGCTAGTGGTACAATACCGATATTTGCTGACTTCAGCAATTCGACTGATGATCTTGAATCTTATTGGGATACACATCTATTGTCATAGTAATCTGGAAGGAATGCGTAATTGAAGACATTAATAATAAACAATATTATAGAATTTGGAAGCCAAATGAATTTGGTTTCAGAGGCAGAAAACATTCATCTGCCATTTGAATGTCATTCCGAAGATCTAACGAACGAAGAATTATTAGAACTAGCAGCACAAGGAGAAGACCCAATTGCTTATGAAATTAGAAACAAAAATTAAAGAAATCTAGTGTCAAAGAATTGGCAGAAGATTTCAAATTTGATTCAAAAGTCGCTAGCTTGTTTTCAATCATAAGACTCGAATGGCGAAAGATTTGGAAAAGTATTAGCAGCGATAAATTCTGATAAACTGCATGTAAAGTATAGTAAATTTCTTGATTTCCTTTTAAATCATGAAAACACCCTTCACTTAGTTATATATAAATATATAAGCAATACCCATTACTTGCTAAGCAAGTGTAGAGTTTATTACACTACTTTCGTAATTTTCTTATTACTTAGATAACTGCATGTATACGAAATCTCTCCATTCCTTTTCCTCTTTCGCTAGTTTTCGGGCTTCTCTGCAAGTACAGTTTTTCTTTTTCAATATCCCTTCCATTTTCTCCCCATGTTTTCATCGAAGCAATATCTCAATCACATAATATGTTTAGAAAGAAAAAGTAGAAAAATAAAAATTTCTCAGATAAATGACCCTACTGAGGTTTATGTATGGTATGTGAGAGCTATATAGATTTTTATTTTTCTACTTTTCTTTTAATTGTAGCTCTCTCCAAGCTCTTGAAACTATTTTTCTATTTAATATTTTTATCTATCGTCCTAGATAACATAATCTCAAAATAAACTATAATTGTTTCGGCAATTGGCAATGTCCTTTATTACCAAAGTGTTTTGGTTTAGTGATTAACTTTATTGCTAAAATGACGTGTTTGTTTAATGCAGTTGCAATTTTATTGCTTTCTCAGGCCGTTTCTGCACAAATTCTACCAAACGTGGAGGAATATATATCGATCCTTAACGATAAACGGGACATAACCGATCAGTGTTCTACCCAGATGAATGCATACTTTAGCGGATTGCTAAATAACCAATCTTGGGCATGGAATAGTAAGTCTCACAGAATTACCAAAGTCGTCGAATGCTTATATTAGTTTTAGGTTAATTTATTTGAAAAAATTACAAACTTGCGTTTTAACAGGTAAATTAATACCCTTTGTGAAATACAAATAAATGTTATACCAGTTACGATAAAAGAAACTGTCAGAACTACTCTTACAACTTCTCTAACAGCTTGTGACTCCGACTTTTCGCTTCAGTTGAAAGGCGAATTCTTATCTAAAACATTGAAGAAAACCATAATTCTTTCGTAGTTTAGTAACTCAACCGAAAGTGTGATCCATAACTTTCATACGTATTATATATTTTCCCTTTTTCATTTGATCGGTGATAACTACGTTTCATGGTAAAGAAGTATAAAGTATAAAGCATAAAGCATAAAGCATAAAGCAAAAAAGTGTCGCTTTAGCAAAATTTGGGATATTGTTCATTTTATACTCTATTTGCTAGTGCTCGACAAAAACAACATTGGAACTTACACTTTTCCGAATTTTCACTTTAAAATTATGGTACTCTTCTTGACTTTAATAATCAACAATTCGAAATTAATAAAATTAATACTTTGAAATTTTCATCTTTAATTTTCTCTTCCTTACTATTTTGTTGCACATTACGAACGTAAGTTCACTACATTACTCTACTGCACCATGTCAAAGTGCTTCCGTTTTAAATTCTTTCCCACCTCCAAGTTAAAATTTTATATTTTCATTATTTTTCCACAGTTCTTTTGGTTGTTACTAATTATTTCCCTTGATACAATCTGCAATACTTTTGCACAATTCATTCAGATCCAAAAGAAGTAAAAGTTTTATGCAAACCATAAAATATTTATATAATTTGTTATGTACTAATAGAATGGATATTATCAGCAAATTTGGATGCGGCAATCAAAGAAACATGGCCGAACAAATATAAATTATATTTCAGCATAACGTTCGACCCCAAAGTGACAAGGAAAGTTTTCGCATTTATGTTACAAGTTTTTGGCCACATATCTCATATTTTCTTAGCGTTGAGCTTTCTGATTTGATCTGACCTTCCGCCACTACGACACCTTTAAAGTAAAAACTTTGAACATAGAAATTACATTCAACTGGCCTTAACTAATTGTGACTTACTTCGACTCAAAACCATCAGTATGCAGAGCAAGATGGTCGATTCTAAAAGTAGTATATCTCAATGGTAGGATTATGTTAAATTCAAAAAACTTTCCACAAAATCAAATACTTACAACTTATTGCTGAAAACGAATTTAATATATATTTATGTATGTATTTGGAATACCAATAGTTGATCATAAATTCGTCTATTTATGTGTAGGTATGTGCTGATAGAATTTACAGCAATATATTTGTTAGATCATTGAGTCAGTAATGTTATTATGTTCTGTTGTTCTTTTTCATTTTTCACCTTACTTTCTGTCAATATCCCCATGATTGCGTTTATCTGTTGGGTAAAATAAATTACTATTATTATAAATGTTAATTTCCAAATTATCTGTAAAGGTTATAAACTTCTCTCTTAAACGTAATTGTAGGATAAACTAAATAAAATAGAATGCTGAATTCCTTGTGATATTATCTCCAACAAAAGTCACCATACTGTCTAACCGAATTTTTATACTCTGTCCAACTAAACACAACATACGCATAAATATACTTTGCCGTTTTTTGTGATAAAAGTGAGTGTCATATGTTACAAATACTTTCATACCTTATATAATTATGTAACTATTAGATGAAGTAATATGATTTGTAACTGTTTCTGAGCTATATCAAAATATTAAAACTTTTCTAGTACATATGTCTTCATAGATAATCCTTATCTTTAAATAGGAGCCATATTAATCGCGTAACTACTGCCGCGATACTATTTCAAAAGATTATATACATTTTTGATTTTTGAAAGTGCTATATGTTTAACAATATCAAGCGGGCCATATTTGTTTTATTTCCTTCACCTCCTTTGAATCCAATCGAATGTTGAACCATACGGGCGAAAAGGAACATGTGATAGAAAGGTGAAGTCGAGTGTTTACAATTTAGTCAAAGAAATATATAAGCTAGTAAAATTAGGTCAATACGTTAACTAGGGTTAAGTGCATTTTTTGATACGACGTCTGCTTACTTTTACGCGTAGTTCGTTGACTTGTATGTTCCTAACGCTAAATTCAACGACGTTTAATTACGTATCGACAAAATCTATTACAATACACAATTCAATTCTATTTTTGTTTGTTTTACACACATTGACGCATTTTGTTGAGGCAAACTTTGTATACATTTTAACAAGAAATTTTACCCTAGGTTTTCTTGTGGCAGTTTCTTTTTCTAGTCATTCAGCAGAATTGTTAAAGTTTCAATCAAAAAAATGATTTTGAATAATGAAAATCTTTATTTGAGCCTTTACAATTTTTTCTCTTAAGTGGGAAAGATGATATCCGCCAAGTGGCTGCCGCCAGTGTTGATACACATTTGCGCCCATTTTATCGCATTTTCCATGACTTTCCACAAGATTTCTGGTGATAATTGTTCGCATTCCTGTCGAATATTCTCCTTAAGGGCTACGATTGTCTGGGGCTTGTTGGAATAAACCCGTGACATCAAATAGCTCCGAAGAAAGAAGTCTGGGATGGTTAAATCGGGCGGTTTTGATGGCCATGCCAAATCGCCAAAACGGGAGATTACGCGACCAGGAAACGCTTCCTTCACAATATCCATTGTGGCTCGTGCTGTGTGTGCGGTTGTACCGTCTTGTTGAAACCACATGTTCACCAAGCCCCGTTCATTCAATTCTGGCAATAAGAAGTTGTTTATCATGGCCCTGTAGCATTGGCCAGTAACAGTAACCGTATTGTTGATGGTTACCCCAAAAAAGTACGTCCCCATCACTCCTCCCGCGTGAACGCCGCACCACACAGTGGCTTTAAGTGGATGTAACGGCTCTTAGTGCATCATACGCGGATTTTCAGGGTCCCAGAAACGAAGATTTTGTTTATTGACGTAACCGCTTAAATGGGAATGCGCCTCGTCGCTAATGATGATTTTCGACTCAAAATCGTCCTCTTCGTGGTTGAGATTGAGGATGGCTCAACAGTAATTCACACGCGACTGACGGTCAGCAGGCATTAACAAATGCACTGTTTGCACTTTGTACGGCAACATGTGCAAGTCTTTCACTAAAATTCGCTGTAGGGTCCGTCTGGTGATGCCCAATTGCGTGGCCCGTCGTCTAGTTGATGTTTCTTCGTTCTCAGCGACATCGTCAGCCACAGCCGCGATCTTCTCGGCAGAACGACCAGTTCGGTGGCGGCCACGGCCTGCAAGAGTCGAGCAGCTAAGGAGCGGAATGTTTGCCCAGTTGGCACGACACGATTAGGAAATCGACGTCGAAATTCACGCTGCGCTAACACCACCGACCGATTATTGGTCAAAAAATCGACACAATTATTCCACGCCCTTGCGGAGTATAGCGTTCCATAGCTTGTCTGTTTGTATGCTGCAGCTGTCTAGTTCACAAATATCAAATATGATTGACGTACGACGCCATTTGCAAAAAGTATAGCATCTTCTGATAGGGTGATTAATTTTCCTCCACCCGATATATCCATAAATATCTACTATTAGTTCTTATGTTGCTACCTACCAAATTAAACCCAAGTGTTTTGTTTATACAGCATTATACAACATTATTACAACTAATTTTATTTACAAGATTATATGAAGTAAAAATCAATGAATATAAAAGAAAGCAAAACGATTTAAAAACAACATATAAAAGTATTGTTTGGAAGCACTGAATTATGTATCGTAATTAGTCTGGGCAAACAGAGAAATAAGTTACGACAGCCTACATATACACAGAACTACTCGCAAACAGCGTACTACTGATTAGAGTGGGAAGTGGACGATGCTGTCGTATTTCGTAATTGTACGCTTTTACCTCTATTCGCCCAGGCTAATTGTAATAGATTTTTGGAAACGCAAGTCAAAAACTGGGCGGTCGTTGAACTCGACGTTAGATATAGGTCAACAAACTCGTCGTGAAAGTAAATAGGTACACGTCCTATCCAAACATCTACTTGAACTTCCTTAACATATTGACCTAATTTTATTAGCGTTTAATGGATCTATAACCCATTATAATTAGAGACGATTTATGCTTCTGCTCAGGTTTTTTGAGACTATTGTTCTCGTTTATTTCTAGCTGTTAGTAAAATGTTAAAGCTTATTTCACCGTTAATGAAGTGCCAGTTTGAACAACACTCTTGTGCAAATGCAATGAACGATAACGATTAGGGATATCAGAATTTAAAAAATAAATAAATTTTTATTTCAGATAGATGTAAAAAGAGTACAATGTAAAGTTGGTAATACGTACTTACTGCCTTTTAAGAATCTAAAAGCACATCAATATAATGCCCGCAAATATTCATTGCAATTTTTATTTGAAATTATCTCTGCATTGCATGTTTACGTAAATTATCCATCGTTATTGATATCTAATGCATTCTTATCTAACGCTTGTAATTTTTAACAGACATGATTAAGTAGTTGTAACCCGACCAGTGCTATGATAGGTATTTTTATTAATTAAAAGTTTCTACTTATATGCAAATGATTACAATGATCACTTTCTCTACTTTGTCAAAGATTGATGTATGGTCTATATTGCTTCTTATAATTACACATCCTAATTACTTTTCCATCACGTTTTCCTCAATTCATTTAATTTTTCCGAATTATTTGCAAATTGTATCTGTCTAGAGATAGGAATTATGTATGTATATTTAGATCAAATATCTTTGTCTACACATACACATGCCGTCCAAATTATTTTTGCTGCAATCATTTTAATCCTCGCGTTTCTACTGTTTCATATTACTTCCCAACAACTAACATTTCTTATATCATTGTCTTAACTAATCATCCTGTACCAAATGAATTAACTTAAACACTATAAAAGAATGTTAGTTTCATCTTTTAGTTCTCGATGCAACCCCAAAAATACCTTATGGAATTTTGACGGGAAATTTGATGGAACTGGGAAACTATGACGAATGTATGCGGGCGAAATTCAATGGAGCAAGTGGGCAGATTTTAGGAAAATACTGTACACTGGCTGTCGCTGTTATCTTACCTGTTCATTTAACGATGGATGACCAGTTAGTTAGTACCAGTTCGGTAGGTAAATATTTTCAGCGTATTAACTTATTAAAATTTTAAATATCCTTACCTACATTTCCTATCTGATGAATTGTGTGTTTACTAAAAATCATATTCGTAGCAAAGGTCCTTCATACCCGATGGAAGTTTGGCTACAAGATCTGGGTTACCCATGCAACCAGAAACTGGCTATAGAACACTACTGCTTTCAATATGTATACCAAGTGCTTGTACACCTAGTGAAGTTTTAGAGTTGCTATACATCACCAGCTTAGGATTACCTGTATTCGTAGTAGAAGATGCTCCCTGTGAAACAGTAAATGATCTAAACGAAGTTACAGGAGCCGATATAGGTTTCATGTAAGACCCATCTAATATTCTTCTGATCTTATAGTCGATGGAGGTATATTTTATTTCTAGCGTACTTATAGGAGTTATTCTAGCTTTTGTTCTAATCTGCACTGCCTACGATGAAATCCTTAGAGACAAGAAAAGTGGGTACAAATATTTACTAGTCTTATAATTCAATATTAAATTATCAGCCCATCCTAATAAGAGATTTTGCAGAACCGGTAAATGCACTGTATGTATCATTTTCTGTTACACGAAATTTCAAGAAAATCGTCAAACTTACAGATAATAGTAACAGAATACCTTGTTTGGATGGACTTCGAGTGTTTAGTATATTATGGGTGATGTTAGGACATAGATTCTCAATTGGAGAAATTCTGCCATTCGTTAATAAAGATTATGGCGACAAGGTATATTTACATGACTCATTTTGTAGTGTTTTGGATATGTAAATGTTTCGTGTTTTCCTTCAATCAGTTACAAATTTCTTACATATCGTTTGGAAAAGGCAAGATTTAGGTAATAAGATGTTAATTCTATACAAAACGAAATATATTGCATGCGGTTGATATAAGAAACTTATTATTACAGTGGTTGCAGAGCCCATATACACAATATGCCCAAGGAGCAACAAGTGCTGTAGATACTTTCATGTTTTTGACAGGTCTTTTGATGGCAATGTCGTTCATAAAGACACAGAGTAAACCTAAAGCCAAGTTCAATATCTTAAGTTACTACATTCATCGATATCTAAGGTGAGCAAACTTAATCAATAATCAATTAATACATTATCAATATAAACTGCGAACCAAACATACGAGGTAGGCACCATAAATTCTCGACCTAACGGGTTCTAGTGTGTTTCAAACTCTATTGCGTCATAGTTGCACACGTGTTAGGCCTACACTACATATATATAGTATGGCTCGCAGAATAGTAAATTTCAGTAGCCAGCTGGACAACGTGATTAATGAATGAAAATGTCGCAGCGAACAAAAACAGAGTACCGGGCAACAATCCCTTGAAGGTAATAAGGGCTCCGGGTGACCAACTGAACTGATCGCCCCAAAAAGTTGCAATGATTGATGAAATGGTATTAGAACATTGCCGTTTGAAAGTAAAACAATTAGCAGTAATGTCTAACATTTCTGAAACAAGTATTTGCCAAATTCTACGTGACCATTTGAATATGGATTTTGGAGTATGTCACAGGAGATGGAACAGTAGCTTTGGTTTTTGTGAAAGAGACTTTAGGGCAAATCGGTTTAAGGACGATAGTGAGTTGCAAGCAGCTGTAATAGAACATTTTGAGGTAAAACTTTAGATTATTTTTACAAGAAATACATTTCCTAGTTAGGGAGATTATATTGAAAAATTAAAATTGTTTGAAGTTTACTTTTCCTATATCAGGCCGAATATTTATAGCACCTACCTCGTATATAGGTACTTTTATTACACTATTACCAATTCTAGTACCGATAAAATGTAAAAGTACCCTACTAAATTTTAATACAGTCATGAGTGTTTGCAGGTGTTACAGAGCTTGTGACTAAGTATTGACGTATTAGTGCAATAACTATTTTGGTAAAAAATAAATGCAATATCATTACAAGTGGGAAAAGTGATTTAATGATTTCTTTGATATCATTTTCTTATTATACTGTATAATTGGCAATACATTTTACTCAGTTCTCAGTATACGATTAATTTCTACTTCAAGTAATTATTGTATTCCTTTATGACTCATTAAATGCAACTATGTTAATACTTTTTCAATGCATTGTTGAGAGGCTTTCCCAATATTTATGATGCAAGATCTGTTAAAGAACTTGATTCCATGTAGTAGTTAAGGTCTTATATGGCAGTTATCAATTAGCAATTAAAAGATCTGAGGTAGTTTCAATCATATTTTTATTATTTAAATGACTGGACAGATTTCATTTAATTGTGAATTTTATTTAGATACCACTTAAAAGGTTAAATAATAATCGAAGGCGATCGATATTTTTAAAAGTGCAAGCCGTCAAAATATTCAGAAAAATACTTCCCTTATTACTAACTGTACCCGGATATGCGCAAATTTTCATTTTAATCGAGTATGGAAAGGCAAGCTTATATGAGATTGTGCATATACAAGGGATAAGCTGAAATTATTGAGAATACAAAATACGGTTAATATTTTCTACGATTTGATTTTAAACTAGGTGACCCGGCAAACTTCGTTTTGTCCAAATTTTTTTCAACTTTTCTTTTTGCCTAAACCTTCCCGTAGCAATAACTCGCTGCTTCTTAGTCATTGTAGGAGTTTCTCCATCTTTGTGAATCCATACACGACTCTCTTGGTGGGTAGGAAGATCGGAAAAGGGAATATAAGTTTCGTCACCTCTCACTATTTTGGAGAAAAATTGGTGCCCGTCATTATTTAATAAATTTAAAGTTTCATGGCAAATTCTCACACGCTCTGATTTTTGGAAGTCAAAAGGTAATGCGACACAAAACGACGTAGCACTGTTTTTAAATACAGGGGATCGTGTGTGATTGTTTTAACAGCTGAGGATCCAATCTTGAGTTGATGCTCTATTACCGCATAAGTGGCTTTATTGTGCTGTTCAATTAGTTTATTAACAGCAGCAATGTTTTTCTCATTAACAGCCGTACTAGGACGCTCTGCTCCTTTTTGATGCTGAACAGATTTCCTTTCACATTCAAATTCCTTATACCATCGGTAAATTGTAGGCAAGGAAGATGGTTGTTCACTAAAAGCTGAATCTAAACTCTCTTTCCACTAATAAGCGCTTAAAGCTCTTTTAAAATCATAGTAAATTATGATTCTAAAGTGCTCTCAGGTTAATTCCATTTTATTTTACTTTTAAAAATAAGTAGCTGAGATGTAACAGACGTAACTTCAACAACTAAACGTCAAATGACACTGGGAACTTCTATTCAAGTACTAGGATCAGTGGGGAAAAACCGGCCTGTTTGTTAGGCAAACTAAATTAGGAGGAACAATTATTCTGAAAGCGAGATGTTCTATTTTTTATTTACTCAATTTTGTCGTCGCTAAGAGGAGCATTTAATGGTCGTCGAGGGACCAAAGGATGTTGTCTCAGCCGATATTGAAGAAATCTACTGGACGACGGATCTTTACTCGGGGAGGGGGTCGATTTTGGGGATCATGTGACACGTAAAAAGTTGCACTAAATAAACACTGTGTGATTGTTTTTCATAGTCTACTAGATTTTCTTATTTTCAATAAATTAAGCTTATCCCTTACATAAATAGTATGTCCCCGGATTGAGTTCACTATAAGTAAAATTGCACAAAAAATTTTGAATTGTATTTTAATGTTTGGGGATGCCGCCCAGCTTGGTCTGAAAAGAATTTCAAGCACACTTTTAGTTTTTAAAAGTCAAAGTTTTCATGACAATTGAGAAAAGAACATCTTCAGTCGAAGTAAAATCCCTTTTGGCTCAATAGTACACTAAGATATTATTGAGAAAAGTAGTTTAGAATATAATATTATGACTCTATGCAAAATTTCACACATATGGGATCGCTTCGACTAAATCAGTATTTGTTTTGGAAAAAAGAAAGAAAAATAACTAGTCTGTATAAGTTATAAAACAAATTAATGTAAGTTTCTAATGAATTATTTTATTCAAAAAAAGAAAATACATAAAATTGACTCCATTTGAATTATTTTTCTGTAGTTACAATGCAAGTAGGTATTCTTGCATTGTAACTGATTTAATCAAAGTAATCCGATATTTGTGAAATTTTGCATAGAGTCATAATTTTATATTCTGAACAATTTTTCTCAAAAGTAGAAATGTGCTGTAAATTATTTTCAGACCAAGCAGGGCAGCACCCCAAAACATTCAAAAATTTTTGATCAATTACAACTATAGTGAAGTACATCCGGGGACACACTGTATATGTACATATATATATTACACATGTACACGATTGTACTATTGTGTCTATTGTACAAATCCATCTCATGGAAGATACTAAACATTGGATGTTCAAGTTCTTGTTTCCTATTAATAATAATAATAATAATAATAATAATAATAATAATGCACTTTATTATCCAACAGGAAATTCCCAATTATAGGATAATACAGAAAAGAAATATTTTACGTTAGCAAAACTAATACAAACAAACATACAAAATATATATTCAATACAGTTTTCAAAGAAATATGTCAGAAATATATTTCCTGCATTCTTACACATGGGGGGTATGGGGGCTCGTTGAAATAAATTCGTCCTCGCAAGTGAAAGTTGAAAAGTTGACTCATGTCTAGCAGCAATTCTCGGCACTCTAAAGTTCACTCGCGAAAGTAAGAACTGGCAATCAATTTGGTTATGCAGTAGCTTCCCTACAAAATTTGCAGAATGAATGTTTCTTCTTTCCAAAAGTGAAATCATACTATGACGGTTCAGCAGTTCATTTTGACTGACACCCATAGGCGGATATGTTCCCTCCATCTTGTACGACAAGAATTTCAAAAAACGTCTGTGGATTCGATCCAGCAATAAACAATCATAGGCATACAAGGGATACCATACAATATCCGCGTAGTCAAACTTACTAACTATATAGGTATAATACAGACATGTTAGTAGTTCAGGATCATTGAAATATTTAGAGACACGCATAAGGAAACCAAGGGCTCTAGACGCAGAGGCACGCGTTTGCTCAATATGTGTTCTAAATGTAAATTGGCAGTCAAAAACTACACCAAGATTCTTCAAAATCAATTGTCCATCCAGTATTCTGTCTCCAATCTCGTAATCAAATAAAAACGGAACACCCTTCTTCGTGTACGTAACAACACAGCATTTGTCAACATTCAACTTCAGTTGGTGTACCTCGCACCAATCCTCAATAAATCTGAGATTCCTCTGCAAGTTATTAACATCTTCAATGGAAGAAACCTCATAAAAGATTTTAATGTCATCAGCATAAGCCAATACAGGACAGTTAATGTTTTCTATCAAATCATTAATAAAGAGGATGAATAGAAGTGGCCCCAGATAGTGTGTTTATTAGCCAAACGTGACATGAACTGAAGTAATTGATCTCCCGTTACAGATACAAAAGTAAAAGACGGCCGGTAACTGAAACGAGTAGGATACATAATACGGAAGTTTTAAGAGTATGCATTAGAAAAGATATCGGCCAATGCATTTACAATATCCACCGGATAAGTAAGTTCATTTGCCCCATCACTAAGTTTGCCGGGTATCCTGGTTGTTTTGCATTTGTCGTTCAAAAATTTCCAAATAGCTTTGGGATCAGACTTAATATTTACTTCCATAGCAGACAAATATCGACGCTCAGATTAAGAGATCAAAACTGTTAAATCAGTTCTCAAACGCTTAAGTTCCGTTTCCATTCCAATGGGTCAATTTTTGTTCAAGAAATACTATGGCTACTTCGAGAAATAAATTGTTGCCAATTTCATAAATGTATCGACCTCAATACAGTTATTTTTCTCAGGGGAAATAATATCGCTTTCGTTTGATTAACTACAATAAAAGTTGTCTTAAGTTCTTATGTTATGTGTTAAGTTATGTTATGTTCCTTATGTTCTTTATGTTACATGAAATTTCATATTTGTAGAATATCTAATAATATGAAAATGGGTGCAATGATGGTCTTGTGGAGCATTTAAGTCTGAATCCTGTGGCCTATATCGCCTATACCAAATTCATTTACAACTTAAATCTTACAAAAGAAATTGTTTATGAAAGCTGGATTCGTTCATTAATAATATTACCCTTAATTAATCGTTTAATAAGTAGAGATAAAGAAAATGATGCAAAATTGTTATAAAATTAGCATGCTTTTCCAACTGAAAACATATATACAAGGGTAATTCGGAAAGAAAACCTTTGTTTGGTGATCAATGAGACACTCGTTAGTTATAAAAATTTTATTGTATACATTTGAAAACTACAACTGTAGTTTACTTTTCCACATAATCACCATTCAAATAGAGGCACTTGTCATAATATTTAACAAGTTTTGAAATATCTTCTGGCGAAACATTTGCCGCCTAAGAATGAAGTCGATCTGGAACAGAAACGGGAAGTGCATTGTTATTATTCAAGCGGTGGGATAAAATCCACTTTCATGTGCCCGAAGAGGTGATAATCACTCGATGCGAATTCTGAGCTATAGGGGGATAATCAAAAACATCCCAACGAAACTGTTCCAAAAGTTCTTGGGCGCGTTTGGCGCTGTGCGATCCAGCATTATCGTAAACCAACACGATACCGGAAATCAACATGTCATCACGTTTGGGACACAGTTCGCGATGAATTTCAGCAGAAATCGTACTACTGGACGTAGCTTCATTTTCAACTGATGTGGCAGACCAGTTACCTGCAGCACGATCTTCTAATCCTATGCCTCAATACTTACCGGAAACCTATTCACAACGCTACAAGAAATAGTCTTTTCCCGAATTACCCTCGTAGATATGTATTTCGATTTTAATTGATAAGGGCCAAGACAAAATATTTAATATTTCTCTTCTCAAATAGGTTAACACCTGCCCTTGCTGTAGTTTACTTCCTGCATGTCTCTGTATTTTTGCATTTGGGAAGTGGCCCTCTATGGACATACGTGACTGATGAAACAAAAGAAAAATGCTTAAATAGATGGGCTTCGTTTTTCTTCTATTACCAAAATTACTTAGATCATAACAATATGGTAAGTACAAAAAGATATGTTAATCGAGGCACTTGTGTAACAAAGTAATTTAATTCGTTCGTTTAATAAAATCCATTACGGATTTGAAAGTTCCGCGTAAATTTAAAGCTTACGTTTAGGTTTACGTTTACGTTTACGGTTACGGTTACGGTTACGCTTACGCTTACGCTCGAACTGGTCCGTTGTCTCTTCAGAAGTATTCACTTGAAAAATTGGTCGCTTTAATTTGTTTTTATTCCAAAACGTAAGTTTGTTTCTGGATAGCCCTCGTGTTACATAATAGAGCCTATACAACGGACAAACCGACAACGTCTTTGCAACGAGAGCCAATCAACTTTTTCAAGGTGACATTCGTGTTCAATACAATAATTCATTCAGGATTAGGTACTTTTGCATAAGAAGCAATTCCATTGTTCCACATTTATATTACCATCACGGTATCAACGCATAATCTTCCGCACTGATACGAACGAAACGAAATAACATAATTTTGACATTTGTACAGAAATCATCCCAATGGAAGTATAACTGGATTCTCATGGTCCTATCAAAAATGTTACTGATGATAACTGGAAATGTTTATGGCAGTCATTGTTTTAAAACCAAATTTTCACTTAACGTTTTGCAATTGTCAACTTTAATATATCTACGTTTCCTATCTTTTGAATACTCTTACTATCCATATCTATATCTTAAGATATTAGAAAAAGATGACTTTTAAGTATTACCATTTTTAGTGCTTACTGCATACATGGTATCTCTCGATAGATATGCAAATATTTATCCTATCACCTACGATCCTAATTCCGTTAGCTAGACATACAAAACTGATGACGAGGGTGGGATTACCCATATTAATCGTTTTATCAATGGTGTGTCCATTTCTAATTGCGTATTTCTACGAAACCCAAATGTACGTACACTTATTACCAGAACGAGAAATATATGTATTTTGCCTCTACATACATCCATATATGATATATAGGCAGAATACGCATATTCCGCGATCTACATATTAAAGTAGTAAAATAATTAGGAGATATATTTACTGGATAATTTACTGTATGAATTTGAACAAAAACTACATCTTTTGGATGTATTTTATAACTAAAGGTAGGTGATCGGCGTTTAGAGTCTCCTACTACTGAACTTAAGTGGCGTTTTCGCTCGTTCTCGTCGGAATCAACAGCACGGTACTGGAGGTAAATTTACTAGCAATAATGAGACCAATTCAACGCGTTACAACGCCAATAACTGTGTTACGGTTGTAAAGTACTTTTTTCAAGATCCCCCAAACTTAATTTTTTTATTGGTTCCAAAATTATTGAAAATTATATATCTGACCTTTAAAAGTAGTGTGTGTAACAATAAAATACTATTTTTTTACAATGAGCTTCTTCTACAGCTTTAATTTTTTCAGTAATAAGTAAAGAACCAGGAAGTTTACGAGCTCGAAATTTTGCACCCCGTGTATTCGTTACGATAGCTACGACTTATCGACGACCTTTTTGTAAATTCCTTGTTTGTTGTTAAATTTAATCTCAATTAATGAATAGAAAATGACCATGATCTTATCGTCATTTTTGGACTTCAAGAAAGCAACGATAACAAAGGAATTTACAAAAATGCTCTTTGACAAGTTTTAACTACCGTATCGAATATGTGGTATTCAAGATTTCACGCCTGCAAACCTGCCGATTCTTCACTTATTATTGAAAAAGGATTACACCTGCCTGAGCTCATAAAATTTTAAACAATTAGTATTTTATCGTTATACATACATACATCTTTTAGGGCTAAAATATACAGCTTTCGAAATAGTTTTCGAACCGACCAAGAAAAGTTAATTTTAAGCGATCTTGAAAATAAGTACCGAACACCTTTAACCTTCGCAAGGGTAAAAAACGAGTTTTCCGACTTTTTTAGTCTCACAATACGCGCAGCGATCAGTGACGAAGTCTGAAGACACAGGTATAAAAGAAGGAAGCCCATATATTTGATGAATTCGTTCTTTTGTACGAATTGCAGTGTGTGGAAGAAAAGCTCGTCTTATAATATGGGGCTTAATTAAATCATAAGAAAGCTCCTCGAGGAATTGGCGACATCATGTTTTTGCTTCTGGATTATTGAATACGTAGATGACAAAGGAATTAATGGGCGACACATTCATGATACTCATAAGTGGCCATCGATTTGTGCCTCCGGCGCAGTTGTAGGCTTGACACATTTTGCCCATTGTGTCTACGCCCCCTTTTATCACATTATAATCTTTGATGATTTCAGGTTTACCTGTTTCTTCATTAATAATGTTATGCATGTTCCTGCCTTTTTTGAAACATAGGAGACCAAAGCACAATTTGGTTGATATCCGAACAAGCTTGATTTTATTTTACGTCCTTTTGTACAAAGAAACTCATGTGGCAGTTCCATTTTGTTTTAACAACGTTTTTGCTAGCGGAACGCTTGTAAAAAAATTATCGCAAGTAATGTTGCGCCCTGAATTATGGACGACTCCGTATAGACCGGTGACTAATGCCATGGAGGACGTAAAAGCGTGATATTGCCCGTCTGGCGGTTTACCAACATAAACGAAACAAAAAGTGTATAGGATAAGTTGGCGTCACAAAATGCATAGATTTTTATACCATATTTATTGGGTTTGGAAGGAATACTCTGTCTACAGTCACAGCGTTCTCTAAAGGCTTCCAGTTTTTCGCCAATTGTCAAAAACTCCGAAATCTTTCCCAAAGCAGGACACCACCTCGTCAAATAAATCTCTAATTAGAGCCAATTTGTCCATCGAAGACTGAGCGACTCGCGTGTTTTTATCGTCAAACCTGATGTTGCTCATTAAGAATGTGAATCGATTTAGAGTCATTGTAAGACGGAAAATTTGAGGTGAAGAACCATCAGTTTTAAAAAGATCTTTAATATTTAACCAACTGCTCTTCCTAATTCCAACAAAGAGCAAGAGACCAAGGAATGCATTTATTTCTAAGGCACCTGTAAAATTGGTGTCAGATGTATTTTTGCCAACATTCTCGATGTGTTGGTTCGTGCCATCCACTATAATATTTATAACTTTTTCACTAAAAAAAGATTCCATATTTCAACTGGATTCTGTTTTTCAAAGCTACGCCTTTCACTCCAGGGAGCATCTTGATGATGTTTTTACGGACGATTTTGGAAAGATCTTCTTCCACTTTGTACTTTTGTCTTTCCCAATAAAAAGGTGTTTGCAACTCGATTCAGTTTCTTGGGAATCTTCAACTTCATTTTCCTCGGAGTCACCTTCTAGCTCAGTATCGTGTCTTCTTCGTCTATATCTGTGTATATCGTTTTCATACTCGGTATCATTTTCCTCGTCAAACTCTGAATCTGAAACTGAGGAATCGATTTCCTCTAGAATACCTCTTATTCGTTCTATGTCTGCCATATCTAAAAATAATAATAATAATAATAATAAAGAAATCACACAAGTTTCTTTAAACACAATTCATTTGTTAAACAATAAAAATTGACTGCTGATGGCACATTTTCATTGTACAATTTTGTATTCGACAAAATGAAGTTACCTAATGAAAATGTTACACTTAACTATACGTCGGTCTCGCAGACAAATTGATCAACCAGCACTGATACGTCCCTCAACTAAAACGCACTCATTACACTAAACGGTGCAATGAGTAATTGCAAAGATACTGGGAGAAAGAGGGAGATGCCAGTTTCTGTTTTAAAGTATTTAACACGAAAGCGATGCGTGGGTCTTACAGACAACGAAAATAGTCAGGAAGATTAATGACCAATTGTTAAATTTGTATATGTATATACTATTAGGTCAACTGAGGCAATTCATATATGATTTCTCGCAGAATATTTCCCTGCTCTTGAAACAATCATAGTTGAATATACATGCATCTAGTAAAGACAACTGAATTCCCTTTAGTCAAGCTTGCAACAAATTGGCATATCGTAAACAAACCATAGAACGTGTTATTTTTCTTCTTCAACACCCTAAATTTTGAAGGTCACGAGTACACCAACTCCACTATAACTTTTTGTATACCTCTCATCTATCCGCAAATCTTGTCAAAATAGCAATCATTCATTTATTTAGATTCAAGCTATGAAATTTATGTTATGTCCTGCTGCGAAACAATTTTGACATCCAGCCATAACCAGTGCATACCTAACTCAAGATCGAATGTGGACTTATCACTAAGTTATAATGCTTCTGTGTTCAAATTCTTCACTTTTTTCTCCAATTAGTCATAGCACATGCAATATAAACTATTGGCCTATGGTCATACACTGGCATGAACCTAGAACTCTTTAGTAAGTGCCTGGAAGACGTTTATAGTAGATTTGTAATTCTCATAAATTGTGAGGAGGTGGTTGATTACTTTTGAGCTGACGCTCCATGACATCTCAGATGCCCTCAATAGAATTAATGCCCAAAGTTTAGAGGGTACAACATCAATTGGAATTCTTCAGCATATTCGTCAAACCACTGTAGTACAATTGCAGTCTTGTGAAAAGCTTCTCCTGTTGGGAAACTTTGTAACTTTACCACGAAATCATTAATTCAATTTTTCACATTCAACAACTAACGAAACTGTACACTGCAGTTCGATAAAAGCTATGTATATAAATTCCAAATCATAAAGGTATTGTGTACCAGCATGATGATCCAAGGACACACAGAGATTTGATTACTCAGCAAAAATTATTGAAGTTTTGGTCGGGATATATTGTCTACTAAATAACAGTAACCCCACATCGACAGATTATCATCTATGCCCTTCATTAGGAATCTTCTTGAATGGTAAGAATTTCAATAATAGCTATGGTGTAAAATAGCGTATGATTCGGTCTTTTTCCAATAACAACCAATAATTGTATAAACGCAGAAACGCCAGGAAGGTAGTAAAAGGTTTTAATAAAAAGCCATGAATAAATAAGGTTTTATCATTTACTTTACTTACCTATGTACTTATCTTTTAAATATCCTTTTTTTCTCCACCACTTTCAGGTCAGCTTTTGCACAGTTACTCGATAGCTGCACATTAACACACCTAATTTAATTAGGTCGCTATATAGAGAGTCCTCCAGATTTTATTTTATTCCCGATTTGTTGTTTCATTGACCTGAAAGTGGAGGAGAGAGGAGATTTAAAAGAAATTGCTTATATATGCAAATTATTCTTCTAACATCATAAGTTACAAGAAATTAACATATTTCCTAGTTGTTTAACTCGCTTCAGTGGTACTGGATAAATTGAAACAGATTCACTGCCTATTTTTGTAGATTTACAGATGATTATTACATGTATTATTATTATCCGACTCACACACGATTATCATCTTGGCTAATTGGAGTTCTTACTGGAGCACTAATTTACAAATACAGGGACGCTAAGTTAACAATTCATCCCGTAAGTATCAGTTGAAAATTCAATTGCAAATTTGTATAGCTAATAAATCACAGGGAAAACAAACACCAGAAAATTGTTTACGTATAAATCATTTTAAATAATGAATGACCTATCAACAGCTTTGTTCCATATGTAAATATGTTGTGGTAAAATAAATAGCATAACAACTTTGGCCCCATATGTTACTTTGCGATTGTTGCTGATTTCCGAACTTCCCCATTCCTTGTCGCCACGCTACCGACCATGTTTGGTAAAACCAGGAATAAACAATGTCTGCAAAGTCTTCAATTCCTTATACTTATTTCTATTTTAGTTTCTATCGTTACTGGTTGAAAAGAGGTAAAATTCCAAATTATGCAGGAGTACCCTCTTTTTAACCTAGATATTTCTTTCTTAATATCATAAACTTACCCGACCTTTCCCTGCTTACAATGAATCAACTTTTCAACAATATTGGGTAGCTGTTCCCCAATTATAGTATCACCGCTCGAATTATTATAATAAATTTCAATTTGACAGATTCGCAACGTAGTTCTTCTTATAATCCAAGCTCATCAAATCGCCAAGGGAATATCGTCGGGGTTGGACCCTTTTGACTTTTGCCCATAACTAGGTGACAAATGAGAATTGAGATTATTGTTGCACATCGAAGCAAAAGGAAACTTTTTGATTGAAAACTAATGAAATGAAAAACATAAAGATATAATGGCCAATTTAAACAAAAAATCGCAGTCAGGGTTGATCCTTTGTTGTTAGATTTGGCCTACCTTAGAAAATCCGCATAATATATGCTGATATGACCTGGAAAAATTACATGAATCAAATTAGGACCAATTTTATCTATTTATTGCATCGAATATAACGCCACAATTAAATTCGGCAAACACAATTATTCCGAATAATAGTTAATATACAGCAAATAATTTTTCGCGAGTTTCGCGCACTTCAAGTGCACATCTCTCTTTACATTCAATGCGTGCGACGGAATTGTTGAGGTTCAAGTGTCGTGGCATCGCTCCTAAACCAATAATACAGAAATCCTTATCTTCATCTTCATCCGAAGAGGGCTTTTTACTTTTTAGTGCCTGACTCCTTTGCGGTTGTTGCCGAGCGTTTTTTTTCGCGCCTTTGAAGCTTCTCGCTTTTTCTTTGCTTTTCGCGCAATGTATCCAGATTCTCTGGCGAAGTCAAAGCTGTGCTGTTTATTGGCCGCCGTCCTCGATTGGATTTTTTTGTCGTTAGCAGAGCAACTTGCGCAGGTCCAATTCAGGTCAAAAGGGAAGGAAGTTTCGTGAAATGAATAACTGAAATGGCGTTGCTATTATCTCGATTAAAGACAAAAATTACAGTGGGCCAGACTACACAAATGGCCCAACTCTGAGGACGAGCGTCATAACCGCGGCACGTCACAACAAAACTCATAACATAATCGGATACTCCTCCGACACTTACTTATATATGAACCACTTAACGTATTCATATGCTTACCTCGCGGATGGCATATTTTAGCTCCAAGTTCTGGCGCGATTTCTGCAGGCACCACAAAACTTTCGGCGTTAACGACAAGCCACTATATCAACAAAACCTCCAATCTCAATACTCCGAAGTAAACAATGGCATGAAAAGTTTGTTGCCACCGAAATGTTGTTGCAGATTGCGCTAATAGTCTTATATGAAATGCCGCAATGGTCCAACTCTGACGACGGTCCTACTCTGGCGACATTCCCCTACGTACATATATCGTATATATTTTGTTTCAAAATGCACTAATAAAGTACATTAACTTCAGATTACAAAAATCATCAAATTAGTTCCACTTATTTACTAACACGAAAAATGCATATAGAAATTATTTTAGTTGCTCAACTTTATTATTTGGGCCATAGTAGTTGGTGGTATGGCGGTTTGCGTCTTCTGCGGAAATGATGTTACTTACAATTACGACAGACTTTCCACCTCTCTTTATTTGACATTTTATCGACCAGCGTGGTGTCTTGGATTAGCATGGGTGGTATATGCGTGTATGAAAGGCCGTGGTGGTAAGTATTATGTTCAAAATAGAAGTAACGTAAAGACTACAAATTTGCATTAAATCTGATATGTAATAAGTACAATGTCAGAAAACTCCTACATTTCAAATCCCCATCATATATTTATGTTTTTGGATACTCGCTTGTAGAACAAATAAAAGTAGGTAAATTAGCGTTCCAAATATGTACCTACGTCAAAAAGTTTTTCTTACTATTAAATCATTATTCGGGGATTTCAGGTATATTCGACTATGTTTTGTCGGCTGACTTGTTCCAAATACTAGCAAGAATTACGTACTCAATGTATCTCGTTCATGTAACAGCCCTCTTGCTCAGCGTGGCGCAAACCAGATATCCAGGACAATTTGGAGATTATGAAACAGTATGTATAAAGAATCATAGAAAAGGAAAAATTATACAAAGGAATAGAAAACTATATGACACTACTAAATATATTTTTCTAAATTCTTTGATTAAATTTTTAATAAAGAAACCATTGCAAGTAGGAATGATCAATTTACTTTAGAATTATTGCAAAATTAATTTAAATTGTTTTATATAAAATGAAATAATTCAAAATTTTTTACACATAATTATTGAACATTTAGATTCACTTCTTCCTGGGAGATGTACTCACTACTACAACGCTTGCATTTATATGGTGCGTATTATTTGAATCACCGCTTGTCGCTATTGAAAAATTCGTTTTCGGCGGTGGAAGTAGACGTAGAGGTAATCCAACCATTTTTGTTCAAACTATAATCTCGGCAAAATACTGTATTTCAGGCAACAACAAAACAGCGAGTAATCCCACTCAACAGGTGATGAAGGGAGACCAACCAATAAAAAATGTAAATACTTTAGATGTGCCATTACGAGAAGTACAAGTGCAAACTCAACCAATACAAAATCCAACACCTGATGATAATTGGAAAGCACCTTTAGAAAATTTAAACAGCAGATCAGCACCGCCGTTTAAAATTGAAGATGAGACCACAGCTGCAAACGTACGCGATGCAAACAGATTGACAAATGTAAGCATTGACAAGGATAATGAAATAACGGCCGTAAAAACTGAAAACGATTCCCCACAAGAAGCAAATTCCGATAATATTCTGGACGTCGAAGCGAATTTAGGTAATAAATCAATGCATGATAAAGTTGCTGATGATAATAAGTTGCTACCGCAAGAAAATGAAGAACGGTATGACACAACAAATACGCCGCTTAGTGTAGAATCAGAAATAAACACTAAAATCAATATGGAAAACGTACCGACAGATGAAGGAAATGTGGACAATGATTTGGAGAAACCAGCTGTAAATGATGAAGGGTACACGAAAAATGTAAATATTGAAGATAACCAAACAATACCTCAGAAGAATGAAGACAATCTTGGCGAACGGGTCCTAGCTCAGGACAAACAAGTTGACATAAAATCTTAATATAATAAATAATAATTATATTGTAATTAATAACAACGATTTGTGTTTGTGGGTGTCATTTTAAATATTTATTTATTTCTTGAATGTCTATAGATAAAAATATATTTTTGCACTGTCTTTAGAGCCGAATAATCCCTAATAACCTCTGGCTCTCCCTATTAAATCAAGTTGGAAGAAAACAAAACCCAACAGAAAAACTATCGCTTTCAATTGTTTTGACAAACTAATGTTATCGTAATCTGGTTAAATTAACAATCAACTTCGTGTCAACTTAATTTACTTATTAATTCTGATCGAAAAGTTCACCTTTTGCTGTTCAATGTTCAAAAAAACTAATCCAGACATATTTCGTTGCATACTAAAACTAACATTAGATTACGGATTCTACCCTAACAATTTAGTGCTTGAAATATAGAATATCTTAGACTTTGATTGAAAGTTTTCTTCAGCAGAGCACGTAATTACCTATATTATTCCCCAAATCGTAAAAATATGACACTTATTTTCCCACCCGTTATTAGTAACGATCGATGAAAGAGTTAATGACGTGTTATTATTAACTACTGTAAACTGGTCTTTGTCTCTACTTATGTGCAAGCCGCGACATTAAAATTCGGAGAAGTAACGGGCGTCAGTCCGGTTTGCATTACTCATCCACTCTTTTATCAAACCTTAATAATGACATATATCAACAGTGATTTAAAAATGAAATAACATTTGACATGGCAAAAGCCAGATTTAAACTACATTATCTTATGTGCGATTTTTTGTTGCGCAGTACATGGTATAAAAAATTACATCATCGGTGTCGAAAACTACTTCAGCAAGACGTTGTTAACGACAAATTCAAGATTTCCGTCACTATCTCGATCTAGAATAATCAGATAGGAAAGTAGCAAACGTATCGTAAACGTAAAGCATGTAATCCTAAAATTTAATTCATAAATTAAACATCTGTCCGAATCTAATGTTAAGACCAAAGCAGATGAAGTTCTTGTAGGAGTAAAGTCGCCCATTGTATGTTTCCAACAACCGCCCCTGTTCGACCGAACTGACCCGAGAGGGAATCAATGTAAAAGGTCTGGCCGTGAACCGGTCATCTCTCCCTACTATAGTTATTGATACGCGACAAATCCTGCTCGCGATCGGACGGAAAGTCAGTCGTTACGATCGTTTCGACAGTTTAAGATGTTTGTGGAAACAGGGCGTAAAATCATTTATCTGCAACGTCTAACAATTTTTGACGATTGTTCTCTTTCCACAAAAAGAAAGTAATGGACCTTCATTCGATGTAAGGTAGCTATGCGTGAACCCTTCGCTCTGATAATTGTCTTCAAGCTTGCCATATCAATGTCCAATTTTGCTACAACATTCCCGATCTCACACATCTTCTTGTTTATATTCTACAATTCTAAGCTGATGGTTCACTTCACTACTAACCGTTTTGCATTTATCTCGATTTGCTGGCATGTGTAGAAGGGGCGCCTTTTAGATTGTTACAAAAACTAGGAAAGAAAACGTTTTTGGAACTGTTTGATTGCTTTTCAAAATATGCATCTTTTAGATTTATAAACTGTTGCATGCGTTCAAACCAATTCTCGAAACATCTTTTCCACTCTGAAATTCGTAACTTAAAAACATGGTTTTTGAAGACTTCGACAGCTTCTTGTGGTGCTCAAAGTCGTTGTCTACGTACTTTTTATTTGGCATTCAAGAACAGAAAAAAATCGTTAGCCGATAAATTCGGTGAATATGGGCAATGAGACACTAATTCCATGTTTCTCTCCTCCAAATAATCAATTGTTTCACGTGCTATGTGACACACACATCTTCAGTTGTTTACCCTGATTTTGTCGATGACTTCTGGCAAACAAATTGTTGTATACCATTCATCATTAACTATTTTTCGATCATCTAAAGTAGTCATGCACAACTCAGAGCGAACAAATTAACTTTATGGCGATCCCAAATCGAAAAAAAAATTTTTTGGTTGTTTTACCAATCTGAAATCTGGAAGTGGTTCATGTGTTCTCGATATTAAAAAGTATTCAGCAATAATTGTAGGTTTGCAAAACCAGTTTGGAACCAACTTTTCTGAACTCGAGCCAATGCAGAAAATGGAATTGTTCGTTTCACCTTTGAGGATTGAAGTTGAAGACGTACCTGAAAATTTGCAGTAGGAGCTGATCGATTTGCTAAGTAATACGCAGATAAAAAATATGTAGGTACAAAGAGAAGCATAATATCGAGTTTTACAAAAAACTGCACGTAGGGGAATATAAAAATTTGCGAATATTTACGGTAAGAGTAATTTCTATCTTCGGCAACACATATTGCTGCGAAATTTTTTTCTCAAATGAAACTCAGCAAATCCAAATCGAGAGCAACTCTTTCAGAAACGATTTTGCGTGTTTCGACGTCAGTTCTAGCATTAGTACTTTTGTTGTTCAAAAACGTTGTCAGTTATGAGACGTTGTTTGAGTATATTGCAACACCCTGAGTAAGGGGAGGGGGTCAATCGAACACAGATAATCTGTGACACACTCTCCTTTCCTCTACTCACTAGTCCACCCCGCACCGAGCCCACAATGGCCCACCAACTCGCTAGCGGCCTAGCGAGTTCTGCATGACATGTTCAGTACAGCCGAAGAAACAAGCGATCAATTTCTTAGAAGTGCTTTATAATCGAACAACTTTTGTGGGATTCAGTTTATCTTGGCACACCCAAATAGTGGATTGTTGCTTAGTTTCCGGTCCATATGAATATATCCAAGTTTCGTCACCTATTACGACGTTGCATACAGACTTTGGATTATCCTTACACCAATTAGCACGAACCTTTTTTGAGCTTCGGTCAAATTATCCGAAAACCATTGGAAACAGATTTTTTACAGCTCAGGCAAAATCCAATGTATTGCACTCTTCGATATGCCTAAGAATGCTTCTATGTCACTATAAGTTATATGCCGATCTTCTTCCATCATGTTGCAGACAGCATCGATGCTTTTTGGAATAACAACCGCTTTCAGTTGTCCTTCACGCAATTCATCACTGACAAATACATGACCACAACGAAATCATGAAAACCAATTGTAAACAATATTTTCTAGTTGTGCTTCACTACCAACAGTTCAACGATGCGTTTTTTTGTTTTTACTAAAATCGTAAAAAATCATCCAACGAAAACCTTCACGTAAAATTGCCATTTTCTTTTACACAAAATTGTTTTTTCAGACGTTTATTGTATATAAACTAGTCGGTTAATTACCAAATTGCCACTGTTTTCCCAATAAAAAGTTTCAAATTTTACAATAATAAATAGTAATAACACATCTCAATAGTGCAACTCGGTGGTCGTTTGTAAAAACACAAAAGGCGCCCCTCTTATGTAAAAGGAGCTTCAAACCTGAACACCTATGGAACACACGATGCGATAAATATTCCTCCCACCATTGTTAAAAGTATTTGCCCATGTTTATCTCCATTGCTCACTAGCTCATTCTGATCTCATTACGGATCTTCCCCTTTCTAACGCTATTATTAAACAATCACCCGCAAGTTCTCAATGAACAGAATGTATTTTCAAATACAGGGCGAATTCATGTATTTATCTCTTAAATTATCACAATGAAGACTTGCTTTCTTTATAATTCTAAACCTTACATTGAAGACGACAGTGGAGGATAATACTATTATTAATATTTTTAGAGCAAAGCTCTTTTACTGAGGTTCTGCGGCGAGAGTTAACTGGGAAAAAGCCTGGAACACGCCTCGATGTGAGACGCTTGAAATCGTAACTAGACGCTTTTCTAGTTTTAAGATTCATGGAAATATAATATATGATTGGGAATATAGTTACTACAAATGATTAGTGCACAACTCTTATCGAAAGTTAATTTACGTGTAAAGCAAATTACTGGATGTAATGATATTGCATTTGAGGGGATGGATATCAATTGAATAACAGCTTTGCTCTTGTCGGGTGTCCCACGACACCTCTCCTTCTTTGTTATTTGTTATTTGTAAATATGCGATATATGCTTTTGCGCCGATTAAACAAGCAATCCTTACTTACTAACTTCCATTACCAAGACATCTTTGTTTACAATAACCTTTATGCACCTGTAAATCAAGTTAAACGAACTAATCTTTATAACAGGCGAAATAAAGCAGTTTCTGGTAGACATATGGCATAAACAGTCTGGAAGTATAATATTGATCTTTTAACTATTGCTGATAAGAAAGCAAAGTATAATTACTGAGCGGCACATTTGAAAATTCATGACTACCTCGGCTTTTCCGAAACTGCAATATACACATATTAGTCATATCGTTAGGAATCTATTGCCAACGATGGAAATTCAGAAGTGGATATAAAACTTTATTTAAATTAATTAATATAAAGAGCCGAATTAGTTTGTTTAACAAAACGTCAATAGTAGAAAAAGGAAATGAAAGGGAAAGCAGTACATTGAAGTTTAAAAATTATTGAAATGGGGTGTCAATCCAAAATTTGATTAAAAGAAGAATTCAATGTAGGTAATAGTCAGACCGCAGCAAAACATAAGCAAATGCTGGCAATTCGTAGGCGCACGGACTGGTGCTTACTTGAACGTGCTTGAAACGCTCTTTCTGAGCATGTCACAGATAATTTTGGTGTCCGATGTGAACTGGAAAGGCACTGACAAACAGAAGGATTTATATTTTCTGTAAAAACCCAAAAACTGGCCTAAAAGCGGTCATAAAGTTATTCATACTGCTTATGCCTTGCTTTGCTCTAGTAATAATATGTGCTAAACTTAATATTGTAATGTTCTTCGAACTGTTTAGATATGCGGGCTGTATTTCGAGATTTTCTATCCAACTGCATATGGATTTTCCCCAAATTATCACAAACTTGTTTCGTCTTGATATTTGCGGGAATTAAGTTTTATTTCGATGAATACCGTGTCTTCTTTCACGTAAGTAGATTTCAATAGTTGGGAATGCGGCACGAAGATGTAGTTCGAAGACGATTCTTGAGGTTCCTCCGTATCTTCTTCTGCATGCTGTCGTTTTGCAGTAATAAATTTTGTAATATTCCTGAGCTACAAGTAATAAGTAAATAAATAACCAAATTAATAAAATAAATACACGGGAGTGATGTACTAAAGGAAATATGACAATAAATAATAATAAGGGAAAGGTAAATATATAAGGATCTAATTTATCGCTTGCATTGTGAGTAAAAAGAGGCGAAAACTTACACTAGCATAGTCCTGTAGATCCCTTATGATTACATTCCCTTCTATATTACATGGCCATGGTAGCATCAGATCATATTCTCCCTTTAAAACATGAAGACATGCAATCAGATGTCTGCCTTTCCATTTCTTTATGCCATTTAAATAAGCTATAAGCTGAAAAATGTATTACATATAGTGCACAACTAGATTAATACGTGGGATGGTCCTACTTACACGAATTTTATAACCGTAAGGATGACTATAAAATATCGGACTTTTCAATATGAAATTATTTGATTTTGCAGTTTCCAATTTGAGAGTAAAATCAGTTATTTTCCAGATAATATGACCTAAAAGTCAATATTAGAGAAAATTATTTCTTAGAAAGTATGTTACGCACCTGGTACCATATGGTCCTTACTAGTAGTTGCCTCATCGAGCATCTCTACATCTAATTTTAGTTGAAGGAAGCTTTTCTTGAGTTCTTTCAGTTCTCTTTCTTGTATTTCCAACTTTTCAGCATTCTCAGATGAAACCTGAGAGATAGCTCGCAAGTCAAAGACAAGAGTACCATGCTTTAATTTTTGTTCTTCTAAATTCGATGTTAACGACGATATGGTATCTTTGATACCATCAATTTCTTTGCCTTGATCACTCCATAAGGCGCAAATAGCTGCGTTTTCTTGAGAATAGAATGTTTCAAATTTTTTAATCCCGGATTGCAATTCATTCTGGGTTTCGCGGTTATAAAGCTGCTCCTTCAAAAAATTATCCTTTTGCGCATTTACATTAGACGTTAGGTCTTGCAGAAGCCGCATTTTCTCATCAATTATGGACGACCACTTTTTTCACTTTCGGTCCTATTTTTTATATTCTGTACTGTTTCATAACTTAGATTATTAATTTGCATATCAACATTCTTTTTCCATTCAAGTAGCATTTGGCTTTGATAAAGTAATTTGTCATTCTGAAGTTTGACGCTTTCATATGCTGCCGTCTTGGCTTGTAGTTGTTCTTGTCGATTTCTAATGGTGTCGGTTGTTTTTTGTAATTGCAAGAATGCTTGTTCTAGCGCAAGAAATTTATTGGAAATTACACCAAAATTGTCTCTATGTGGACTCAGATTCGGTGGTAAGCTTGTACCGTTCATCATGCTACTGCCTAGAGAAAAATCGATGAAATTAAGTTACACAAAGATTTTATTAAAGAAAAACTTAAACGCCTCGAAATAAAAGTACTAATGTTAAAAATATATATTTAACTTTACAACTGTACGTACCAGTCGAATCCGTTGGAGAATTTAGCGAATCTGTTTGTTCAATTCTCTTCTGTTTAATTAACTTTGGCAGAGTGTTGTTCCTCCTATTTGTACATTCTTGCATGTGTTTCATTCTAACACTACGTGGTATGTAAGATCCGCATTTGTTTGGACATGGTTCCAACACAGAACCACAGGTTGTTATATGACTCTTAAAGTAAATACCACAATTATCAGTACATAGTTACTTCAAACAAGAGGTACTTACGCGTTCCGTTTCCCTTTCAATTAATTTATTGCAAAAATAACAAGTAAACGGTCTAAAATTTGCGTTCATGGTTCGTTTTTCAATTTATTCGATCAGCGCGACAGAATTTTTCTGTATTTATTATAGAATGCAAGGTGCGTCTTATCTGTGAGGAAGATAAGATACTAACAAAATCGGATAAATGATATCAGAGTTATATATACACGTACACATATCTGAAAAGTTATTTGATCAATTACACGATTTCTGCATAAAAAAGAATCTCAATACCCTGTTAAAAAATGTAAATACAGGAAAGTAAATAAACTACTTTAATTTTGTTTAGAAATGGAAAAATGTAAACTAAACCTGTCCAAAAGGTAACGAAGCAAAATTGTATGTTACTTTTTTGAGCCAAATTCATCTTAGCCATACAACTTTTTTACTATCTTTACTATATACTATTTTTTTCACTGTGTACCTACTATAGATAAATACAGATGCCTTTTCTGTAAAAACATGGTTGATTATTTTACATCTTTCTTTTATTATTCTTCCACTTTTAATGAACTTTGATTATCCGAATTTGTGATTATTCGAACCACCCCTAACAACATTAGTTCAGATAATCGACGGTCTATTGTATATCCCAAATCTGAGGTGGTTATATCCGATATCGATGCTGGTCTACGTACGATAAAATGCGATAAATCATCTAAGCTCTGACAAAAATATGTCGCAATTACTATTACTACTACTAGATTTTAACCAATTATGGACTACTTCTAGAATTCACTGCTTAAAGTGTGAACAAACTGTACAAGTAAATTGAAGAACTAGTACAGTAGTAAGTTAAAGGGGACAACCGTAGCAGAAGTTGTAAAAATTATAAATAATTTTGCACACTTCCCTGCTTTATTTGAGACCGCTTGCAGCGTTGCTTTTGTGGTTTTAAATATGGGAAAGCAGAGCATGTAAAAATAATAAATCATGTTTGCAGGACTACCTCAACTTACAGACGCGGATCAAATTGATTTGCCTATCACTGTATTACACGTATCGGTCTCCACGTCAGAAAGCAGTGCTTCAAACTAACATGTGTAATACGGGCTTTAGGCTCATTTCGGGCGAATCTTTTTACTAAATTAGGTGCCAACTAGCTCCGTTGAATCTTCCAATGAAATTATCTTATTTTTTAGTTCAGATACACTTGCATGTTTACTAAAAACTACTATTTTTAAATTTTGGAGAATTTGAAAACTATAAGTCAAGAGTAATAACAACCAGTGACGACATACAGTACGTACACATTAGAATTTGGAGAAGATAAAGTATGCTTACTGGAAAAGAAGTAAGTAGATATTCAATCTATCGTTCGTTGTCTTTCTACTCAAAAGCATTTCTAAATTGTCAAGGCACTATTCGAAAAGGGAACAATGCTTATGGCAAGTAGTAGTACTAAGGTGCTTCCTTGGACACATTGTACGAGGTGTGTTTAAAAAGTAAGGTGACTTGTTATTTTTATCAAAAAATATTTATTTACTCATCAATATTCATGTTGTTCCCTTCAAAGTAATCCCCCTCAGATATAAAGCACTTGTGACAACGCTTTTTCCAATCTTCGAAGCACTTTTGATAAGCATTTGTTCGTATAGCCTTGGGCTTTTTCAGCGATGCAGTCTTTATCTCCCGAAGCGTTACAAATCTCCGTCCTTTAATAGGTCTCTTTAGTTTTGGAAAGAGGAAAAAGTCGCAGGGGACCAAATCCGGTGAATATGGTGACGAAGGCATGATTGTGGTGTTGTTTTTGGCCAAAAAATTAGTCACAAGCAAGGATGAATGAGCAGGTGCATTATCGTGATGCAAATGCTATGAGTTGTTTATCCATAATTCCAGGCGTTTTTTCTTTGGTATGGCTTCTCGCAAACGGCACATAACTTCAAGGCAATACTCTTTATTGACCATACGACCTTGTGGTACAAACTCCTGATGCACTGCGCCACGGTACTTGGAAAAGGCAGTGAGCATAACCTTGACATTTAATCAAACTTATATACCCCTGATTCGTCACCAGTAATGACCTTTTCGAGGAAATCAGTATCATAATTGACGTCATTCAAGAGCTCCTGAGCGATGCTCATGCGACGGTTTTTCTGATCCAAATTAAGCAGTTTTGGAACAAACTTCGCTGACACACGTGTCATGCCCAAAATATACGAGTGTTCAGAGCGAAGTTCGTCATTGGTATCTTCGCGGCATTCTTGGAAGAGCTTGTACCACTTATAAACATTTGTTTACTCAGAGTAGACTCGCCGTATGCTACTGACAACATTTCAAGTATTTTGGAGCACTTAGTTCCATTCTCTTACACAAAATTCTTTGACCCGTTTTCTTCAACAGCCAATTTACATTTTGCTGATGTGCGAAGTGCAATGTTTAAATTAATTCATTTTTCTAGAGTTGCAATAACTTTAATTTTATATTGATAATCAAAAACAATGAGCAATATTAAACAAAACACCTTTTGAATTGTTATAACTACGGTTTGATAAAAGAATGGATGACGTGTAATCATTAAATAGTGTAAACCGAACCGACGCCCTTACTTCTCCGAAGTGTAATGTCGCGCCTTGCACGTAAGTGTTATTAAACCTTAGTTATACAACACGAATGGCCACCATTTCTGTGAAGGCATTTGTTCATTCTTTGTTATAGGTACTGTCAATCAACATCAAGTGCTGCCCTAACAACTTCGCTTGCATTGTATATTCGTTCAAGGAATGCTTGGCTTGCATTTTATACCCATTCAAGGAGTGCTTCCCTTGCATTTACTAGCTCAGTGTAAACCATGTTCTTTAGGCGGCCGCAGAGGTAATGGGAGGATTTCCTGGGTAAATGTTGTTCAGATGATCCATCATGTATTAACCAGCAAAGACTCTCTTTCCTCAAGAGATAATAACAGAAGCAATATTTGCCGCAAAATATTCAACAATTTTAATCTTGGAATGGTAATTTGATAAAATTCATGTAGATCTTTACCAGTTTATTTAGACGTATAGTCCACATATGGATAAGCTTTAATATTATGGATCATTCAACGTGAAATTGTTGTCAGTATTGCTACCAACAATTTTATCACAAAGTTCTGTCCTTTTTTATTACAAGATCAATGAGTCTTCGATGCAGTCTTAATTGGGTTCAACATCCCTCACCAATTCATCCATTACTATATTCAAATTAATCGCTGCATATTCTTAGGCACTTGTTCTTAACTACTAAAGGACCGTAAATACTATGTATGAAATCAAAAAGAAAGCAACAGTACGATAATATAAATTCCTGGAAACAACTGATCTGTAGTATATTAAAACTGAATAACAATCTTATCTTCCATTGAACTCATTCTAACGTTGGTTTCAAAACTTAGTCATCATTTAACCATATTTATTTATTTTGACAATAAATAGGAACTCACACCCTATATCTAATATATGTAAGCTTATACCATGACAGGAACAGTAATTTAACCAACAACCAACGTAGAAGGTACTAAAAATATATAGAGTTGAATACCATCCCCTTCTTATTTTGCTGTAGTAGGTAAGTTTTCTGCAAATTATGTTACAATACAGAATCGTCGACTTTCAGGTTTCTTATATTTGTGCAATATAGTCATCCATATAATAAAAACAATTTTTTCCTCTGGTAATATTTATGTTACAATGGTTTCAATTTTAAAATAGCAACCAATATCTAACAGCACGTAGGTATATTCATTATAATTCAATCGATATCAAAAATACATCCAAAGATAAGAAGGAGATAAGGAAATGATATCAGTCAGTTAAGCCAAGACGTTGTAAAAAGTCGCATCTCTTAAATTTCCATACCGTTCCAGGTAAGCCGTTAGATAACTTTGTTATTGAATCATATTGCACATCAAACTATTTGTTGTAAATCAAAGTATATTTGCTTGTGTAAATGAAATAATTTGTCCAATGGACGTATGAATAAGCATTTTATTGTGAAAAATATTTACATTAATGTGGAGTGTAAATTTGAGAACGCATATGTATGTGCGTAGATATCTTTAATCAATCTAAAATCAAATGTTGCAGGCACTCATGGGAAGAAATTCGGTGCTTCTAAATGTATGGGTTACATTGCTCATAGTAGTAGTAGCTACGAAGCCACAATGCGAAGAAACGGACACAGAAATGTCATGTTCCGAAAAGGAACTGAACAACGTACCAAAAGTCGCCATTCAAAACAAAATAGAGTTTTTGGATATGTCGCAAAATGATCTAGAAGACCTCTTCAAAGTTGAATTTAATGAGTATATAAACTTAGTAACCTTATACCTAAACGACAATTCTATATCGTATATCGAGGATGATGCTTTCGAAAGTTTATTGCAGATAGAATTCATTGATTTATCAAGGAATCTTTTAGTAGAAATTCCAGAAAACGCAATAATCAACAATAAAAAATTAACAATGTTAGATCTATCAGAAAACCTATTTCAATCTCAAGCGCCCGCTCTAATTTCGGAAAGCTTGGAAGTATTGGATTTATCACAATGTAAGTTAAACCATTTTTCGAATAAAAGCATAGAAAATTTGCCCAATTTAAAACTGCTGTATTTAAATTCCAACAACTTAGTTACTTTAGATCATCGAATGTTTTCCATACCAAAACTATTTTACTATGTACAGATCGATTTTAATCCATGGGAATGCAGTTGCGATACTGTAAAAATGTTAAAAGATTTGACAAATCAAAAGATGTTTGAAATAACTCAACCAGTCACTTGCGTTGATGACAAAAAATCGCACATACATATATATGATAAGAACGGTCCAAAAATGTGCAAAACCAAGAGAAAAGTGAAAGAAGCAACGACGTTATCAAATTTGATTGAATCCCAAGATTATCTCCCAGATATCAATCTCAAAAGTGTGCTTCTGAACGATGATGAGAAAATTGCTGCCGGTATCAAACATCTTGAAGAAATTTTGAAGAACGAAAAAATCTATTTTCAAGAATTAAAAGATGAAAAGAATGTATTGGATTCAGTTACCGTTTGGACAATGAAAATATTTATTTTAGTTATATTTTTCAGTGGTATCGCGTTAGGTGTACTAATATCAGCAATAATGCATAGACGTGTTCGACGAGTTAGATCAAATTTACTTCTTAAAACAGGCTCGATGACAATATAACTATACTAAAATTATAAATAAATGACTAAAACTATTTATCGTAAGTGTTATATATATATATATATATATTTTTTAAGTATATCATAATGGTTATGACGATTTTCTAATATTAATTCATCCTTTCTTATATATTGTATATTAAGATGAAACATATCCAAAATATTTTTCTATAGGATACTATACTCTTGATTTTGAAATATATCTATACAAATATGTATGTACCTGAATAAAAGATTTTCTTTTCCATAACTGTTTTAATTCTATTACCTCGCTTGGTTTCCTTTTAAAATTAATTAAGGAAATATAAGTACCATTTTATATATGTTTAGCAAAACCATGAGAGTTCAATTTGTAGAAATCATATAGTTACTCAATCTCATGTATTCGCCTTAAAGCATAGGCTAGTTTTTAGTTCAACTCGACCAAATCAAACTGCTTTCATTTTAACGCAGATCGGTCATAATTAAGTGATCATAAAATTATCAAAATTTAAATAGCAAATACAACTTAAATTCAAATTTCATTCACATCCTGCTTTTCTGCTGTACAAGGATGAATGTAATGATAGAAACTACAACTGTGGATAGTGCGTTGTTTCGAAATTGATGAGATTTCAGTTTAAAAATATCTTATATAACGTAAACGTAAAATAAATAATAAAGCATCGTTTTTTTTTCATATTTTGAAAAACTTTGGATATGTGCTTCGGCGACAAAAGAACTTTGGTAGACGAGAATCACGCGAAAAACCTGAACTTTGACCTAAATCATGTTGTGGCAATACTAATCTGAAGGTTCCAAAAACTAAATAGAGTTAACTGAGAAAAAGTGAGACGCTTGAAATCGTCACTACACGCTTGTATCTTTTTCTTTCATTAGTTTTTCTCTCTCACACACACATACACATACTCATCGCAGGAGTAACTATGAAATGCGCCGTATTTGCGTCTGCCCCAATCAGATGGCGCTCTTACTATTCGGACTCGAATTTACTTCAACTTATTACCATCAGTTTCTAAATGAAATACTTTTTCTTTATACATTGTTTATTCAATTATAGAATTTTACCTTTTATTCCAATAAGCTCCAAATGCGTAAAGAGCTTCGCTCTTACCGGGTGTCCCACTACACCTCTCCCCTTCCTTTTATTCATCATTAACCAAAAATTTTGGAATCTCGTTTTAAAGTTATGAGATACCGGCCTGCTTCATCTGAAAAGAATTTCAAGCACATTTTTACTTTTTAGAAATCAAGTCTGTCATAACAAAAATTATGTTTCTAATAAAGTATTTTATTTAAAAAAGAGAAAATACACAACAATTACTCAATTTGAATTCCTCCACGATCGGTTTATTTTTAGTATGTTAATATAATTAATGGAAACCCGTATAGTACGTTAATAATTGAATAATAATTGAAAAAATAATAATATTAAACGATTAAAATCAAATCTTCAAAAATTGTTTCAAATCGATTGTGCCGATCGTGAAGAATTCAAATTGAGTAATTATGTATTGTTCTTTTTGAATAAAATACTTTATTGGAAACTGACATTAATTTTTTGACACCTCATACAGAATACTTTTTATCTGCAGTTACAATCCAAGAATACAAAACAAATACTGATTTAGTCAAAGTAGTCGGATATTTGTGAAATATTGCATAACGTCATAATTTCATGTTCTGAACAACTTTTCCCAACAACATTTTCCCGTATTATTTACCAAAATGGTACTTTATTTGAATAAAAAGCGTTGTTGTCTTCTCTCTCTTTTCCTTCACGTGTCATGATGGCCTTTATTTTCTTAAAGTAAAAATGTGCTTAAAATTCGATTTAGATCAAGCAGGTTGGCATCCCAAAACATTAAAACTAGATTCCAAAATGTCTGATCAATTATTCCTATAGTGAAGTCAATCCGAACACAACTGTATATAAAATTACATGTTCTGACTAACTCACTGACAGATTCATCATCGCTCAGAACAAACCGCTGCACCTAAAGAAATGAAATTTTACCAGTGCATTCCTATAATGACGTAAATAACTGCCAAGAAATTAATTTTCAAAATTCCACCCCCTAAGGGGGTCAAGAGGGGTGAAAAGGTATATATTGGGGAAAAAAATTGTTCGAATTTTGTAGTTTTGTTGCAGATGGATTAAATTTATTATCTTTTAAAAGTTTTTGTCTATAATTTCATTATCTTTAATAAATATTTTTTGATTTAAAGTTCAGAATTTTCTGGTTTAGTCTTCATTTATTTTTGATAGGTTTAATTTCTTTTTTTGAGTACTTAGGTGTATTATTAATATATAGAAAGCTATCCGATAAAATTCCGTAATCCTCTGAAACCTTCTAGTCGGCCATCACATAAATTCATCCTTAAAGTCGGAGCTCCTGTAATGTTACTAAGAAATCTTAATCCGCCTAAATTATGCAATGGTACGAAACTACAAGTAAAAGCATTGAATATATAAGATCATTCTATGTAGCATGTTCCAGAGTAAGCTCTGCGAATAGTGTGATCATCCTAGCCCCAAAAGGCAATCCCACAAATGTGGTTTACAAAGATTTATTGAGTAGTGTACCTCGGAATTCCTTAGTATTAGAGACTTGAATTTAGGTTCATTAACAGTCCACGGTTTGAAATAAATAAAAACCAGTAATTTTGAGGTAGATGCTATTTGAATGATGAAAATGGATATAGCCCAATTTAAGGTATCGATTATAATTAAGAAATTATTATTTCAAATTAGACCATTAATTAATTTGATACTTATAACATATTCATTAATTGAATTGGCCGTGTGTGCACTTGGCCTTATGCACTGATAATTTTAGACAGTAATATGTTGCATTTTTATTGTTAAACATCGTTAATGATCTAAATCATTTTCTCTAAATATCAATATATCGACTTTGATTAATAATCTGCTCGTAATCGAGATAATTTGCAATAGGTGAAAAGGCAGTAGTAATTAATTCATCCGAAAATAGAAAGTATTATATCAGTACTCCTTATGCATCGTACTTCAAATTAGATGTATATCAAATAGAACATAATTTGGCTATCTAATACAGGATGTATGTATGTACTTTTTCACTTTTTACTGATATCGATCTCATCACAATAAAGGTAAATGAAATTTATTAAAAAAGAAAACAAAAACACAAAGATCGAAAAGGACGAAAATCTTCTAAAAATTACATTTTATTTTAATTTTAATTCACTTATAGGAGGTATGTAAACAAATTAATAAGAACGATTTTTTTCACTTGTTTTATTCCAATAACATTACAACTGAACATTGTCCCCTTCAAAATAACTGCCTTGGGAAGGCATACAACGCTGGAGATGGTTCTTGCACTCCTGATAACCGTACTGGGAACCGGATACTGGTACAGCTAGTCGATTACAACCGTTTGAATGTTGTCGAGTACCCCAAAACGACGTCCCTTGAGGTGTTATTTCAATTTTACGAAAAGGAAAAGGTCACAAGTACTCAAGTCGGGCAAATAAGGAGGCTAAGGAACCACAGGAATATTCTTATTGACCAAAAACGGTTTACTGAAATTGCTGCGTGACGGGGCGCATTGTCGTGATGCAACATCCAGTTCTTCTTGATGTTTGTCTTGCACGCATGACCCTCTTTCGAAGTCTTTCAAGATGCTTTCGATAAAAATGTCGATTAAGTCCTTGGCATGGGGAAGAAACTCGATTCCCTGGCAAAAGTAAATCAGCGTGCTTTTGATTTTTACTTGGTTATTCTTGCTTTTTTGGGCTTCGAGAGCTTGGAGTGGAGTGGACCGATGATCTGAACGCATGAAATCCCGGACTCTGTTCACATTTACTACGGTTCTTGAAATTGAGGGCTTTCCGTCGCAAGGTTCATCTTTTCCTTTAAATGTCTTAAACCACCGACACGCGTAGGCCTTTAGGAAACCACTGCCTCGTAGACCTGCCGAAGTTTTGAAAAAATTCCGTTGCACTATATCCAAGTCTTAAGCAAAACCTGATCGCACACCGTTGCTCGAAATTCGTGTCACTCATTGTCAGATCGCACAACCAAAACCTGCTTCCCTAAAACAACGTGACTCTAGCGAGTTCCAACTTCAATTCTCAGGTTTTTGCCACTGGTTTTAGATTGTGACTCTCGCATTTCCTCAATTAAGTTCTGGTAGCCTTCTTTACTCATCATGCCACTATTTTCCTTCTTATTCTTAAAAGCATCAACAAACTTTCATTAAAATGAGTCTCCATTGTGTTAAGAGGACCTGTATCCATATCAAGATAACAAGGCATCTATTACATACGCATTCATCATATTCAATCCTATTGTCACAGTAATGCTTTTAATTCGCTCACGCTCGTACTCCCGTGATCTGGACCCAAGATAGGCGCTAGCCAGAGTGGTGGTGGTGGTTATACTCTTCAGTACTGGCGACACTTTTTAGGATTGTAACCGCCGGCAAATAGCGAGCGTTGACTGTACAATGGTTGTGCCGAAACACTAAACTGAAAGTGAATTGCTAGGACTCCAAAAGATGCATGTTAAATTTGCCCAGTAAAAAATTCTAATCATAACCGTGTGTGAGATGGTGATCATCTATTTCAAATCAAATATATTTCAAACATATATTCATTGAATAGCATACAAAAGAAATAAAATTATCCTTACCACACCTTTCGGAAATAATAGGGTATACGCAAGTGTGAGCTTTACATCGAACTATATGTTTATTGAAACCATTATATAATTAAATGTGTATTTATTATATAATAATATTTATTTAGGTAAGCAATATTTTATAAATCTTAATTAAAATTAAAATTATTCGAATGTCTCCGACCAACACCCGAGACCTTACGAGTGCGTCCGAGGAATCCAGTGACGTCACTTTATTTTTAGATTTATTTAGGAGCCTTAGTTCATTATAAGTTATAGTTAGTTGTATTACCAACACAAGTTTTCATAGAGAAATATGATTATATGATTATATATGATTCAGAATGGCTGAAATGATCGAAAACGCATTTGTAAAGATACAAAGTGAAAATTTGCTGAATATTGATCTCTTTATATTGATGGAATTCATTCACTCAAACGATTGTTGCAACGCCGCCGGAATTAGTTAGGAGTTAAAGCTAAATCGTAAGTAAAACTAGTTAAATATTTAATAATTTAATAGAGATACTTTTATTTCATATGAATTCCCGTATTGTGATCATGTAATTAGAATATGAAATTTATAGGTTGGTGCTGTATGCCAAAAAATCTTTACTAACTGTCAGACCTATTGCAAGTAACCATGGTAAACATCGAAATGTAAAATAAATACTCATAGGTGACACTGGAATTCAAAATAATATTTGCCAATAATTATTTTATACCCGACAGAATTTATGATTTGGGTAGTTACTAATGTTAAAGTATTTAATTAAATTATAAATAGAAATCATGCGTATACCCTATTCCAGATAAGTATTTCGACAACTAAGTTGCCATCCTCAGTGGAAAACTGAGGAAATTCAGTATCACCAGCGAAGACGAACACCACGCAACAAGTACTGCACAACTCTAAAGCACTGCACAATGAACATCACACACTGAACTCCCACGCGTAACACACCAAAACACTGTTGACATTCTACAAGTTTTAAAGCCAAGAACTTTTATTGCTGATATAAACAGCAGTGTAATAATTAACGAGTGATAGTTCAGTTTGAAAGACAATGCCCAAATTCTGAATTTGTACGTGTTAATACCTTAGCATTTACTGCATAATTACCTATTATGGAAGTAAGGATCGGTACTTTACATGTATCAGGATTCAACGCACATAGTTTAAAGTTTAAACGGCTCTATTGTTGACGATCTTAGAAGGATTTATGACAATTACGAATACCTTGGATACTATAGAAGTCTTCTCAAAAGTTAGAAGGTATAATAAACCGTTAATGAAAATTAAGAAAAATAAAACTGTAATACTTGGACTTCGCTGTACCCTTGATCCAATATTTTATTTATAAAAACGCATATGAAAAAGTATACATATACAAAGCGCTGCGGTATAGTCTGATTCAATGCGAGTTCAGCAGTGCTAGTGAGAGAATCGTTGGGACATTCTTTCCTGCTATTTTGTTCGTTTAAAGTTGCTGCTGCAATTGAAAATCCCGCCAACGACTGAACTGTGTGCCGTTATCCGATTTCTATGGTCAAAGAACATGAAGGCTCAGATTCATCATGAACTTCTGTTTATGGTGAAAACGTCATGAGTGACAGTGTGGTTAGAAGATGGTGCCGTATGTTTCGAAAAGGACGAACTAATGTCCATGATGAAGAACGGAGTGGAGAACCAACTGTTGTAGGGGACGAACTTTTGAGTAATTTCGAAGAAAAATTTCGTGAAAACGACAATCATAGAAGAAACAACGGTTTAAGAGCGATAAAGAGCTACAGGACAGTGTTACAACTCGACTTAATTCACAGGCGGCAAAGTTCTATGGAGGACGAAACGGAACATACTTGATGATTCGCCCTCGTACAAGAACGCACATGGAACACCGAGTCACACATTCGATGAATCATTGTTACGTCAAGCGGAAATAAATCCGAACATCTGTTGTGATAAATAAGTCAGTGAATCTAAAACAAAACTTTTATATACCCAATTTTTTAAATAGTTGTTTTTCTTTTTCACTCATTGACTTTCTTTTAACTCATATAAGTTCAGTTGTAAACAACCTATATAGGACCTTACCTGTTTTCTTCATAAGTTGCAATAACTCATGGAAATGTCAACTTAAACATAAGCATCATAACGGAAAATGCTTATTCATTAAGTCTAGCATTTGGATCATACTTTTTCAGATGCATACCTTGGGTTAGTAAGATATAATAAATGATTCAAAATGGTACATTGATAATTGTATTCTTTATTTAAGAAATCAGTCTTTTGCTTCAGTTTTTAGCCAACAATTGATGGCAACTCGTATCACACAGACAATCACAAAACATGCACAAGTCACAAAATGTCTACAAAGTTTTCATCTCTTTATATGACGAAAAATGTCACGTCGATTACGTAATATTTTTTGAGGATAACGACATTTGGAAAAACGAATGTATGCCTATAAAAGACAAAGACTAGAAAACTTTGTATTTATAATAATTTTTGCAAGAGTTTTGAAGATAGATATTTACCGTCCAAAAATGTTCGAATGTGTGCTTATAGAAATACAAACTCAAAAGTTGTGACTTAGACAAGAAATGACGAGAAACAAAGAAAATACAGTCTTAAACAATTAATAATAACAAGAAAACAATGCTAAATGTGAAAATATAGAACGTAAATCATACATCTCAATAGGCGAATGTGTATAAAAACAGAAGTTAACAAATACATATAATAAAATAAAATCAAGTAAACGCAAATAGTATATCTATTTAAATATAATATATAATAAAACTCTGCCAGCAGTATAGTCTATTAACATATAAAGCTAAATATGTATCATATGTATATATGTATATACAGAATTATTAAAACAAGCCGGAACGATCCTGCAATAGTATTTAAGTTACCAACCGAATTTTTAATAATCTGTACATAGATACGTCTACATATACGTCACACATGCACAACACAAATGTATTATTTTAATCTCTTCATTATTCCTTATCATACTCCAGGAATTTTTATTAGAATTAACAAAGTATTAAAATAAATATATTTAAAATATATAGGCCATATAATTTCTCCACACCAGTATTAATATATATAACACAACATGAATATATAATCAAATTTGGTATAGAAACATCTTAATCATTGCAAATAGCTCTATTTTTCAAATGCGTATTTCCTAGTTAAATGTGTCGTAGACAGATGCGTCATAAAATAATTTTAAATACTGGAACATACTTTATAAATGTAAATTCTTTTCATTAGTTGAATGGGTAATTTGTTACGTGAGAAAATATATACAACTAAAGTAGAATTGTTACCAGGATGTATTTAAAATCAGATGGAATGAACTATTACTTTTTTAATAAAAGGCGATCAAGAACTAGTCCAACTTACATTAACAGAAATACAAGCTAAATATGGTAATATTAACTTATTCCTAGAATATCGACACAATACCACAGTATTTTGAAGAACTTTCGATCTACGGAAAAGCCACTGACAAATAGAAGACTATTGCAGATAATTAGTATTCCACCTGCTTATAAATTCCATCGGCATTTCAAAAAAATAATAATAATAAAAGTTTCGGTTAGAAACATTAAGGCCCTAAAGCATGTTCCATCATCTGCAAACACAGAGATTCCAAACTACTCTCAATATCCACGTTCTTCGGTAATGTCTTTTTGCTCTTTGTATCCAGTTCGGCATCTTGAAATCGTACATGATGACCATTGAAATTTTGTTGCGTTTCACCAGTTAGCTGCATATTTTGCGTTGGTGCGGTAGATTGGAAAATGTTAGACAATGCTATGCTTCCTACCGAATGTCTATGGGCCGGCCCTCCAGAATTTTTCTGCATATTTGGATATGAGGAGCTTTTCTGGCTATATATTTGTTGTATAGAGCTGTCTACGGCGGGTGCTAAGTATGGTGATGGCATAGCGTGGTTCCTTGAAAGCACGATAAAAATGCAGATGAAGTTGAATGAAGACATAAAGATCTTTCAATAAGTACGTAGAAATGTTACTTAGCACTCAAACACTTAAAAGATTTTATTTTGTATCATTTTGGATGCTTCAATTCAGTGGTAATTTCCAAAGAAAATAAATTATTACACAAATTATGATTAAATTGATAAAGTTAAAATAATATTATACATTTAGGTACATTTTCATTTCATCCTCTTATTAAAACCGCGAGGAGGATTAGTTATTGAGGTTTTAATAACTGGCGCCCAACGTGGGGCGCCAACTATTAATTACGAGATATTTTTAATGAAGGGGGTGGTATCAATATCTTCTTTTTATTTACAACTATTGATACACCCTCATTAATTAACACCCCTTGTAATTAATAATCTTAACTAGAAATTTTAATAATATATACTGATTCGCTGCATTCAACGTTATAAGGCTAAAATGTCCCGCCAAATTGCTAGATTTTTGAGAACAATTACTGTCTGTCGATGCCTACAGAATCTCCAAATGTAAATTAAAAAGTTCAACCACCCTTAAGACTAAAAGGTTCATAAATTCTTACCTATAACTATTATTTTGTTGACGGTGAGTATAGGGAGGGATGTGATTGACATGAATTATTTGTTCTCGCCACATCGACAATCTTCTCTTTTGTTCCTCATTAAAAACGTCCGAATTTTCGACTCTTTCACTTAGGGATATAAATAACAGGAAACATTCTTCTGAGCTCTGGCGGCGCATTAACAATTGGGTACAAACTACAAACGAAAAACATGATTATAAGTATATCAATCGATTATGTTTATAAAATGCATAAATAATAATATAATAATAATTCAGTAATAAAACACTGTAATCTACTGAGGAAATAAACATTGAAGGTTCTCCAAAATTGGTGTGGTAAAAGTAAGAGCTAATCCATTTAAGTTCTAATTCACGGATATTCCTACTTTACCTTTCTTCAATTACTAATGTTTAGCCAAATAACGTCACATTTTAAAATTCTGAATTAAAACACGATAATCGACTGCAATGATTTCCAACCTTAGTGGGCACTGTTCTTCAAAAATTTTATTTAAAATCTAACCTATCTCCATATATTTTGCATTATATTAATCGCTGTCTCTGCCACCCGTTTGGTTATTTTTGTTATACATTTTACTAAAAATCTAACCGAATTTACATACTCATTGTCGCTGGTAATAACGTTTTAGGACTGCAACAAGAATATAAGTTCCTCAATGCTCGTAAAGCATTGCTTGCATATGCTTTTTTTTTTGGAAAAGAATCTAAAACATGTTTCGACGACTAACTTGTTGTCTTCAGTAAAAAAATCTACAATTTAAATTTTACGTGAACCTTAGTCAAATACCGCACTAATCAACGTGCACACAGCCGCACAATATAACAACAAAGACGCATCCAACCAAATTATGCTTACAAGTAAAATGGGCAAATATGCGGTATGATGAGTCATCTGTCCTTTTCACAATGTAATATTTGCCCAGTCTACACCGGCAACTCGGACTTCCAAAAAATTTGTGTTTCTAGAAAGCTCAATTGTGGAGTGGAATGCGCTCTAAAGAAAATAGTAATTCATCTAAAACTATTGTAGATATTGAAACGAACTTAAGAAAAGTTCTTAATTGTTTGAAATGGGCTTAAAGTCACCGTTTCAAATGTGTTGGAATGGAGGTAATTTTTCTTTTCCAAAATAATAATTTTTGAAACGGTGATTACGCTGTCTTCTAGTGCCTTTCAAACAATGAAGAACTTCTCTTAATTTTCTTTCAATATCTACAATAGTTTTCGAGATGTTTGCACAAACATAAAGGGGTGGTATTTTCTTTAAAGCGCTCTGCAACCCACCAACGGGCAATTCAGCCTATAAGATAATGTGTGTTCTTATCTTGAACTCCTCTAGATATCAATAAATTTTCAATTCAAGTTCGAGTTGCCGGTGTTCACTTGTTAGCCCAGTGATAAGACAAGTCTATATGTAGTCTGTATACGATTTCACTGTACAAGATAATTTTATTTTCGAAATACGTATCTGGTTTTTTTCAAAAAAGGTGTAATTGGGGTTATTTTTTAATTTAATTTTATTAATATATTTCAGATAAAATTTGTTAGTTAATCATGTATCCTATTTTCATACAAAAACCCGATAAATTAATATTGACTCCACAGAAATATTCTAATCCCAACTCAACAACTTATTTCCAATTAGACCTAATCCTCCTAAGGATTAGTGAAAATTGCAAATCCAACAAACATCAAGCCTGAGAAAAGCAGTTTAGAGCTATAGTACCTACTTTTGGTGCTGTTAAATCTTAGCATGTCAATAGTTAGAATAATTAGAATTTGAACAAATGAATCCAAAATGTAATCCAGTATATTATGACCAATTAGATTTTAAGAACATAACAAAAAGGGTTTGAAACAAGCCAAACAGATGTGAAAATTTTTGTTTGATAAATCAAGCTTTCATGTTTAAATTATTTTAAGAATGTGTAGCACCACATAATCTAGAAGCAGATTATACAATACATTAATCTTGGCTAACATTGTGTTTCTAGTAATGCATTATGCGCACTCTTAGAAACTTAATGATTTAGAGCTATAAAGCAAACACGTTTTTACACTTTTATCAAAAAAAAAAATTTAATAAAAGAAATTGCAGGGTTAATACTTTGCAATACCACTAAGAAGTTAATATCTTAAGAGAACTTCTACTTAAATGTACTATAACCTAAAGAGTTTATACCTTTTTAAAAATTCAATAATGCTACTAATTTATAATTTATAATTATCTTATATGATAAGTATAAAAAGGTCACGAAAATATATATATATATATATACATTTAATAATTTATAATTTAGAAAAGAAGACAGGTCAACTTAGAAAACCTGTTAGCTTTCAATTAACAAACTTGCAAATCATAATTACATGAAAATTTTAAAGATATGGAAATTCTCATTAAAATTTTCTTACCTTTGCCCATTACTTTCACAAATAGAGATGGAAGATCTTCGCCAGATGCAACTTGCAGTGGTGTTTGCAAAACACCCTTCAATTTTTTAAAGCACTCAATAAATCTCCACCATTCATAACTTCAGTTTCCAATTCCATTAGCATTGTACTTCTTTCTTTGAGCTTGCCGATACTTAACAAAAGTTTATGCCTTGCACCTTTAGTAATACCAATAATTTGTAAGGAATCTTCTGTAAGCCCTAGCATTTGTTCGTATGTTAAATTATTAAACACCCAACTATATTTATGCAGCCGCAGAGATTTGAGCCATGACACAATGCTCTTCATTGCTGGGGAATTATTTAAAGTCTGTAAGTCTTGCAACCTTGTTTCAGAACTGCTAGACTGCAAAGTAGCTGTGTGTAATGGAAAAGTTTTATCGTTGGATAATGAATAGCTTCTAGGCTTCGAAGAATGTAAATTCTCTTGTGAAGACCAAATGTCAACTGAGGGATTTAAATTCTCATTAGAACTTGTTTGAGCAGGTGTTAAACTATTTGAACGTCTGTTTAAGCGACAGGAATTTGTATTTAACATACATTGTTCAGGGTTAGGACTAACAGATTCATCACTCGATTCATTGACGGGAGAATGAATAAAGTTCTCCGGGGACACCCGATTGAGTACATGTCTCAGCAGCTGCCGGAATGACTTTTTATCTTCCTTATCGAAAGCAGGATGTACAAAGACATAGGACATGATTTCTACACATTCGTTGTATATTTTATATGGCGGTGTAATGAATTCTGTCAACACTGCTTTGATAATATTTAAATAACAATCGGCAACTTCCTTATTACCTGGTTTTAATAAAGGCAAATGTGTTAGAAGTGATGATAAAGCTACCTGTCGCCTTTCTGATAATAAATTTGATATAAATGCAGGATCATTAGCATTTCTTTCCAATATTTGAGCTTCTGCCGTATTTGCAATAGATATGCACTGTTCCAATGCATGTTTTAGAAATTTTGCATTGGCAAATGGCAATCCCGTCATGAGATAATATAATGCTACAGTACGTTCGCAGCTATCCCATTTGTGGAATCTAATTCTCATTTCATTTAATTGCTCACAGAACTCTGAATAGTCCCTCATTTCCATTTTCTATCAAAGAAAAAAGAAAGAAATGTAAAACAAATATTTTGCTATAAAAACATTAAACTATGATAATAGTTTGTGCCTGAAAAGCATGTAGCACAAGTTTTATCGGAATTATTTCAATAAGTGTAGGAACACTAATGATTCTTAAATGAACAGTCGTTACAATCGTTACTTACCTTTCAATAAAAATACTTCCGCTATTCATTTCCCGACCTAGAATGACAAAGTAGAAAAAGTAAACCGCTAACATTTTACTGTATTCAATTAAATAAACTTACCTACAACATATTTTTAGTACGCATTCCTCTAGAAATAATTAATTTAATACTATTTTAATAATTTACACCATAATACACCATACGCGCACCCTATACAACGAAGTTGAAGCGAATCAAATACCGAATGAATTGAAGCATGAGTTTAACAACCATGTTAACCAACATAAAACATTGTAATGTGCAAATTGCAAATGAAAAATTATTCCAATTTTTCAGTATCCTTTTAGTTACGATCTACGCTTCAATAAATAAAAAAAAAAAAACGAAATTTTACATATTTACATGTTTAATTACATTACATCTATAAGCATTATACACAAATGTTATTTACATCAAATTGAATCTGCTACGATTAGTATGATCACCAAGGTTTGATAAAAGAGTGGATGACGTATTATCATTAAGTAGTGTAAACCGGACTCACGCTGTCACTTCTCCGAACTTTATTATTCAATGATAACTTATACTTGATAAGTAAGGTTTGATAAAAGTGTAAATGACGTGTATCATTAAGTAGTGTAAACCGGTCTCTGTCTCCACCTACGTGCAAGGCGCGACATTTAAATTAGGAAAAGTAAGGGCGTCAGTCCGGTTTACACTACTTAGTGATAACACGTCATCCACTCTTTTTTAAACCTTATTGGTAAGTTATTATTAATTTGTAATCATTGATTATCAAATTAATCCGGACACGTGTTCCCCTAGCAATGAGTCCGACATCTTTAACCATATACTATCCAGTACATACCTCTACCGACGATAATCAAATGCGGAAAACAGTGGTGGCTGGTGATTTGTGTATTTGTCTTAAAATTAGAAGTAGTTTAAATATCTCGCGCGTAAAAATTATTCATTGATTGGCTATTCAGGTGGCTGTTTCAATCTACTGAAATTTAAACGATGCCATCTGTCAGTTTGACATAGTCATGAATTAAATGTATATGTATGTATATATATTTCGTGACCTTTTGATACTTATCTTATATGATAGATCTCTACAAGGCTATCGTTCAAACCAGCCTTGTTTTATTGACCTATTAGTGGTAGAGATCTATCATATAAGATAGTCATGAATATGACCAAAAGATTGTTTTCAAAGATTATTTTGTATTGCAAAAAGGAAGTTTTATTAATTTTTTTACGAAATAGAGAACGTTCTTAAAGCAAACTCTATAAAACATGAAAATGAAGATGTCTGAGAAAATTTGCTTGAAAATGAGTGATGTCATAGTAAGTCACTGTAACAGGTATTCTCATCTAATGTTTATTTATAATTAAGTTTGTTCAAAAGGTGGTACCCGATGACAGTAGCGTAGCGATCGGGGCGTGGGTAGGGGTAATTTTCAACTCGTAGTCAATCTTGACAGTACCACAAGAGAGTTCAAAGCGACAGTGTATTGCACGCTGCAGGCTAACTAAGTACACGGGGATTGGACGCCCAAAGAGTGTATCGTTCCCTTCGAATGTAAATAAATATCTACGACATTTTCGTGAATTAGAATATAGAAGTCCGCATATTTATTACACAATATGCAATAGCGGATTGCTAAGTCGCGATAGGTTTGAATGTAAAGAACATTGTAAAAGTAAACGTCATGTATTGAATTTAAGTAACTGTACTCCATACTAGCAATTTATATATGATTTTATTTTTATGTTAAGTGTGTGTAACATCCCACAACATCTACTACCTAATGAACACTGTCATCTGTTTTGGGCTAAGTACTTTCCCTCGTGGAAGTTGCCAACATTTAATTACGCAATTACGATACAATTGGCCACGTGTTCAACGTACAGTAAGGGAATGTTTAAAAGACGAGTAGAGAAATAAGAAAGTCTGCCTATATGTGGATGAAACAACTGATGCTCAGAACCGCAGCCTCATTCATTTTGTAGCGCATCCTTTAAAACGTGATGGTCCACCAGCTTCATTGTTGTTATTCAGTAAAAGGATTCAGAAAACTGATGCAGGAACCGTTGCCGAGATAATAAAAGATTCGGTAAGAGAATTTTCTATCACAGCAACCCAAGTCACAATGTTCGTTACTGAGAATGCCGCAACAATGCTGAAGGTTGGTAGAATGTTGAAAATATGCCTTCCGATTCTTCTTCACATAACATGCCTCAGGCACGCATCTCACCTCGTAGCAGAAACCATTCCAAAGAAGTATCCGATGGTGGATAAATTAATAGCATCTAACAAAAAAGTGTTCATCAAATCTCCCAAACAAATACGTGCATTCAAATAATTGTGTCCGAAATTGCCAGCACCACCTCAGCCTGTAATAACGCGATGGGGGACATTGCTCCAGGCAGTATCTTACTATCAGAAATATTTTTAACAAGTGAAAAATGTCATTTGGGAAGTTGATTCATTTATCCAATTCGGAAGTGCAACAATAGATGAAATATCCATGAACTACTCTGACGTTTCACAATATATTGAGCAATTAGAAAATAATCACTTATCTACACAAGATGCATTAAATTGCATAAATAATTTACAAGCTACCTTTTTAAGAAACTCTACTTATCATTAAGCTTCGACAAACGAGTGGATGATAAATTATCATTGAGTAGTGTAAACCGGACTCACGTTCTCACTCCATCACTTGCCCCCACTTACGTGCAAGGTCCGACATTAAAATTTGGAGGAGGGACAGCGTTAGTCCGATTTACACTACTTAATGATAATTGACAAGTTATCATTAAGTAGTGTAAATCGAACTAACGCTCACTTCTCCTAATTTTGAGAAGGACTAATGCTATTGTAGCACCACTAAGCACCAGCCAAATATTGCTTCCTATCCTGTCATTTAAATCGTCCATTATCAATAAAGACTTTTTGTTTTTGCCTTTTATCTTCATTCGCCATACCATAACCAACATAATCTACTGTTACATTAATTATTATATATCCGGCAAAAGAATTTTGAAGACATGGTCTCGATATTTTATTGGAGATATTCATGAACAAAATAATAACAATGAAGACTCGCTTTACTTGGGCATTTTTTTAGAAATATTTTTGTTAACCAGGTAAATTAAATTTTTACGTATATACGCCTTAAACCACAAGAAACACCTGAATTAATTAATACGTCTTCAAAGTTTCACATCAAATGTATTTTCTAACAGCTAATTTCGATTATACATAATTATTATTAATGTTGGTATGTAAATAGACAGGCAGCAGGCGTGCCCAATAGAAAAAAACTTGAAAATCGCTGAGTAAGTTATAATTACACATAAAGAAATTAGATCGGCAATAGAGGCTATAATTAGAAATTTAGTGCATTATAATCTTTAATATTTCTAAATTGTACTTTTCAGTATTGATTAGGATTAGAAATTAAAAAATTGGGAAAATAGACAAATAGTTCATTATCAACGACTGTATTAAATTAAATAGTGAATTAACTGAAATATTGTTTCGGGAATATCTAAGCAAAAAATAACGAAATTGAACCTTCTAGTGACGGGTCTAGACATTGTTCCTCATTGATCAAAAATACGTTGACTCTCATTGTAGTCATACAACATACAACATACATCATAGTCAACGTATTTTTCATTTAATTTAGATCTAATAAAATAAAAAATAATCTTTGTTAGACCTTGTTTGGAAACTACAGATATATATTTTGAAGACTAAATTAATTGTCATCTTCAGTGAATAAATCCACGAGATTTATGTGTATTTCGGTCGAAAAATTGTATTGAATACTATGCACTTATAGCACCTCAGGGTGACAGCTCACAGAAATGATTCATGCACTGAATACAGCTTTCACAATTAAGTTCTTATTGGGTTCTCTAATTGGATTTTCCAAACATGTTGGTGAAAGGTTTTTGTGATTTTTGTTAATTGGTACAAGGGTAAAGTCAATTTGTTATATGTACATAATATAATCGTTTTTGTTAGATCTATTCCCTGTTCAGTATAATTCAAAGGTATCCGATATTCAAATGCAAATATTTTTATAGAATAGTCTTCCAATGCTATAGATTATAAAAACGGAGATTAAAAAAGTAGAATTTATCTAGCTTATCCATCATCAAATCTTTGAAAGAAAACTGCTGATAGTTCCAATCCAAATGTTACTACTACATATTGACAACAATAAAAACATTCGTTTGCTAATTTTTATATGTCCTTCATGAAGTAATAAATACAGGTGTTCAATGCAATCAAATCAAGGAACACAATTGGTAAAGGTTATATAAAGGGGTACATCAATTTATTAAATGCGCATCAAAATACATACATAGATCATGTCATAGATCATGAGCAATATACCAGCTCTTAGAAGAGGTTACTGGAGGAATGAATAGCGGTCAAAGTACATTTGGGATGTTCTTGGACCTGAAAAGGGCTTTTGACTATGTCGACTACAATATGTTGTATAATAAGTTAGAGACGATCGGTATAAGAGGTATTCCTCATTTCGCATTGCAGGTAACAAAATCTTACCTATCAAACAGGAAAGAAGCTGTAGTAGATCATAACACCCAAGAAATATCTGAACGAATTTGTTTGGAGAGGGATGTGCTACAGGGGACTATTTTGGGGACCTCGTTGTTCTTGATATATGTAAATGATCTACCGAAACAGTCGTCACACAAGACCATCCTTTTTGTAGATGACACATTAGTAGTCATAAGATCCGAAAAAGAACAAATAAGAAATTAAATGGTAATTGCCTTAAATACCTGTGGCGATTGATTTGGTCAAAGCAAGAGAACCAGACAGTGGAAGTTGTGGAAGAAACGAGAAGCTAAAAACACAAAATGGTGTGAAATTTTTGGGGGTCCATGTTGACCTTTAACGAAATTGGAAACAGCACGTGAACTGTTTAGCGGCTTAGGTGTCCACGTTTAATTACGCTTTACGGACAATAGCAAGAGGTGTAATGAACAAGTAGGTCTCTCTGTTTATTACGCTTATGTGCATTAGGGGTTGAGATATGGCGTAGCATTTTGGAGGATATCGATGGATGCACCCAGAGTTTTACCTTGCAGAAATCTTAAGGAGTAGGATGGTCTAGGAAGACGAGATTATTGTACAGAATTATTCAGAAATAATTATTGTACGAGAGGAATGCGATCGGTGAATCCTGTGCGAGTACAAACTCGAAAGGCCATTGTTAATAGCAGTGGTGTTACAAATTAATTATAACGTACAACTATATTCCTGTTGGCATAAAAAGCTTAGCATTAAAAGCTTTCAAAAAGACGCAGTCGGGTGTACTAACTGAAGAGGCATTTTATAATATACAAGAATACTGCGAGTATGCCTTTTAGCTCTAACAGTATTTCTTTTCTCTCTTTTAAGTGCTGACTGCTGCTTACAATTAGTACTTTTTATCTCTGACAAGAGGTGCTAAAAACGTTTTATGTTTTTATTATGAACTTTGACTAATTGTAGGTTTCTATATGTTTGATTTATTGTATTTATATTTTATACACAACTGACACCTTCAACACCGTTTCCTGCACTAAAATTGAATAAAGTCATATTATTATTATTATTATTATTGTTATAAAAGATTCGCGAGGTTGAGAATCCGGATTCAAGAATGTTACGATCTGTATGTCTAGGACATTTCTATCTTATTTATTACATAATTTTCAGTATATCTCTACATAATACAGTAATAAAAGTCTGAGTATTTTGTTTTATATACTTAATATTAAATATTTTTTTACTATTGTGATTAAAACAAAAATTTCATATGAACATATGTAGATGCGAAAAAACAGCGTAGCTATAAACGCGAAGAGAATGTTTGGCACCTCTAATCTCGCCGTCATGGCAAAATAAACACAGAATTAGTGAAAGCATGTTACAATTACCTAGGTATAAAAAGCCCGTCTCAAGTTCAAATCTATCACCAGTTCATCTAGATTCCAAAATAACAAGCAAGTGTACGATGAAGACTTTTGTAAGTGTATTGGATATGAAAGTATATAAATTTCTATTCGAATTAATTTTGCACGTTCCGCAATTAACTATTATTATAATTTATCCGTGTTATTTTAATTATTAAAAAATCTAAAGAGAAAAAGTCAAATCCAAAAATTAATGCCGTTTTCTTTATCTTATAGGTATGTATTATTTTATCATGTGCCGTTTTGGCCGTAAATGCTGGTTACTCCGGTAGTTACGGTGACGAGGGACACCACTCCGTTCAAGAAACGGTGGAAGTCGAAAAACCTGTACCAATTCCTATATATAAACACATTACAGTGCCTATTTCCCAACCTATCCCGATTCCAATCGCTAAACCTGTTGCTATTCCCTTTGGAAATCCTATTCCTGTAAACATTAAAGTACCGCAACCAATCCCCATTCCTGTCGTTAAAACTATCACTGTGCCAGTTGAAAAACCAGTTCTTTTCCCTGTAATTAAATCAGTCCCATACCCTGTGGAAAAGCCGGTGCCTATTAAAGTGGAAAAACACATACCAATTCCGGTGCCGAAACCCGTAGCCGTGAAAGTACCCGTCTACAAAACTATCTACCATCACAGCAAGCATCATTAGTACCTCTCCTGGCGGAATTTTAATAGAAGACTGTTTCCTTCATTTCCCTTCTAGTTAATTCTGTTTCCATTTTTTTGTTATTGTTGATTTTTGTTAAAAAAATAAAATTGATTTTTGAAAATTTGTATTATTATTTATAAAAATAGGTATTAATATAATCAACTTGTACAGAAAACGAGGAAGTATAGTTAGATGATAAAAATATTCATTGTCCAACAGGGCACACCTATGTATTTACCAATTAGGAACATAGTATCTTTATAAGATCTCAACTGAAAGTATAGCAATTTCTTTTACATTCACTTTCGCCATAAGAACAAAAAAGTCTGATGCTTTCAAAATGAAAGGTAACTCATTTAGCTCCAATTTGATGTGGTCTATTTAATATTTATGTATATTAAATGTAATCGCAATGTAACAGGCAATCCGCTTCCTTCTCTGCCCTGAATGTCAAGCATAACAATTATTCATTTTTTTATTTTGATTTTTCGTTGAAATAAATTGGCCGTTAGTTAACATTCTTCACTAACTTTCTTCTTCATTTTCTTTTAAATATGTTCTATTCCTTCCATTACTAAACAATAGCTAACAACATGGGCAATTTCAATTACGTTCAATAAGTTATAAAATATTGTAATTTAACCTGAAAACAGAATAGAGAGTTGAGTTTGTGTTTAAATTATTTGCAAAAATTCGTATTGGATTTAAATGAAGCTTTTATATTAATTCGTATGGGATTTAAATGAAGCTTTTATAATAATTCGTATTGGATTTAAATGAAGTTTTTATAATAATTTGCATTGAATTTAAATGAAGCTTTTATAATAATCGCATTGGATTTAAATGAAACTTTTAGAATATATATATATATTATATAATATATATATAACTGGATCATAAATGTATATATTATAATATATTTATGTGTTCCTTGTGATAGTTTATATGAAAATTTGCATCAAATTATTGTCAGCTGAAAATCGGCTATCGTCAGTCTAAATTTAACGAATTATCGTCTTAATTAGGAACAGTATTTTTATTTCTTTTGTTCTCCTTCATATGTCCATGTGTTTAATCTAAAAATTAACTCTTAACTTGTCTTAACACCACTCGTTTCGAAAGTTCTTTTTAATTAAATCTCGAAATAAATTGATGAAGTACATACATTTTTATAAAAATTTCTTTGTGTTTATTTTTAAAATTAACTCTTTACTTGTCTTAACATTTCACTTTTCTAAAATTTGTTTTAATTAAATTCGAATTAAATTGATGAGACTCATACATTTTTATAAAAATTTCTTTGTTTTTATTTTTAAAATTAACTCTTTACTTGTCTTAACACTTTCATCACTTTTCACTTTTTTTTTCACACATTTGTAAAACTTATTAGTTTTTAGAGTTTTGTACGAATTTCAGCACATTTACAGCTAGTTTAATGGTTTTTATTATTACTTGAAACCGGACTTGCTTACAGTATACAATATTGACCAGTACATATGTTATGTCTAGAAATACGTTTGGGCGAGCGAGAACGAATGTTAAGTTTTGTAGTGCAAATGAGATGCAAAATGAAGCGGACGATATAACACGTTGTCAATTGAAATGTAAAGTGGGATGCATACTGCTACTCTGTTGTGCCATTAGCGTCATCAAAATTAAGGAGTGCTTAAATTTTAATTAGATGGGGTGGATACTGATTAATATCTTGAAACAACAATCGCCAGTCGTCGATCACGTTCCAACAATAGATAGGATACTTCTTTCTCGCTCGAACAATCGTATTTCTAGATCCAAGGTGCGCACTAGCCAACAATGTGGACATCTATACATTAAAAACATTATGTCGAAAGCAGTCACTGCTTTCTAAAACTTACATCCACGACTAGCAATACAGAGTGTGACGAAAAAGAGAAAGAACCCCGTTTATTAATGTAAAAGAAGAAGTTTTGAAAAAAAGATACTTAAAAAGTAAATTACTTTGGTAAAGATACAAACTATCATTTTGCAGCAGTATGAAGGGAAATAAATGTAAGTAAATTTTACGGTAATGTACGTGTTAGTATTAAAGAGCGTAAAAGCTTTCATGCAGTCCAAACAAACATCTAATTTCAACTGAAATACAGTACCCAATTATGAATTAAATTATATTATCGATATGTGATCTACACTCTTCCTTATTTGGAATTTCGTTAATTTTAGGTTAAGAATCGAAAGAAGTTGTTGTGAAAATAATTCTTCCAAATTTGTATCTTGCTTCTGGTACAAGAAATTCATATGAGTCTCTATAAGCAACATATAAAGTACGTATAAAGCATTGTACTTTTAACTTAAACAAAAGGAAGAAAGCGTCTTTCACTTGTATCTTTCTCACAGAATTTACTTGCCAAAATGCGCATTTCTGTCTGTCTTCATCTTTAACCCTCATCCACCCTTAAATATCTAAGAAATCACACCGAGTCGTACTGATGATCATTACCCATCCAACTACTGGACCGATAGGTACCAATTTGATCCCCAGCAGCTATAAAGTCTCTCAATTCTTTCAAAGAATGTTGGTTCTAATAAATTAAGCGATACGTCATACATTTAAAATAAAAACAGAAACTTTTGTGTAATAACCCGCAGCGAGAATTATGATCTGAAGGAAATAAGGGAGAGCAAAATTAATAGCAACCGAACGAGTTTGCTATTACACCTGTTCTCCCTATTTCGTATTTTGCTGTTAACGATTCCTTAATTACTATTTCGATTTTCATGTCAATTTTTAACCAAAGTTGATTTTTTCCGCAATGAACAGTACCGTTATACGAGGGATGTTCCCTTTCAAATGTATCTGAATGTTTTTACAATACACACTTTCATTCACATCATCGAATTGATTGACTATCGAGCTGTGATTTTTTACAATTTCAACCGTGGCCTACAACAATGTTTTGGGAAATACATATTATGTAAAGGAAAAATACAGTATTTGCTGCAAAGTCGTGTTCTTTAGTTACCATCAAATGCCGGTTCATCGTGATCCACTTTCCTTGGATCAAAGCTTTCAAACACCAGGCCAAAAACGTCCATTACCGAAGCCGATAATAGTCTTATTCGAAACACGATTAAAGAGGATCGATATGTTACTGTAAGGAGTAATCAAGTAATTCTTTAGATTTGTGTGAAAGCAATTACCGCCATTTTGTACTAGCATTTGAATCTACGTAACCTTTCTTCCCGTTTTATTTCCCACCATTTGACCCCAGTTCAAAAATAAGATCGTGTGAAATGGTGAAGATGTATATTAGATCACTTTGACAACGGGTCGTCTCATCTGGTGTATAACATCGTTATAGATGATGAATCATAATCACCGCTATGATCCCAAAAAAGACAACAACAACATCAGTTTGGGTCTTTGAGGACGAGTAGGATCCAACGAAGGTTATTCGTGAAAAAGCTGAAAGAAAAACGCGGTCACCGTATTGTTAATGTTTAGTGTTTGATTTCTTCAAGTTCTCAAAATTGCTAACGTCCGGGCTCACATTGCTGCTCACAAGTTTGTAACTAGGTAACTGAATGCCCAAAACATTGAAGTAATGTGTCATTCGTCATTTAATTTAGACCTGGTACCTTATTATTATTACTATATTGCCATTACTCTTTTTCTCTCCTAAGGCAAGCATTGAGACATCAACCTGCTGCTAATAGCGAGGTGGCAGTTTCTATTTAAGTTAGAAGTTATGTTTCCGACTGAACTGTATCTATTGAGAAGAAGAGATTTTTGGACAGCTTCTTGTTGGTGCTACCTAATGTCGCTATAACAAACTGTTCCCTGTGGTTGAGTCAGTAGTTTGATGCTTCTTTCTCAAGATATTCTTAGCGCAGATTGTGAAGATGTCTGCTATAAAATACTTACGTTTCTAGGAGTTGATTAAGTCTTCATCCGTGGGTTCCATTTTTTGGGATTCAATCAGATCACTGTGTTGGAAGTCAAGAGGAATATAATTATTGTTTTTTGATGTAATTAATTTTTTAACTTGATAATCTGCTTGTTATGGAGTCATCTAAGGTTAATAGTAGCCCTTCCAGCTTCGTCTCTAAGTACTATTACATGTTGGATGGCTGCCCTGGGATGTTATGCATGAAACTGCGTTAAAATTATCCGAATTTATCTTTCCAATTCTCTTAAAATGGTCTTATTGTTAGTCTACTTTACAATACCAAGAACCCGAATATTCATGGCATTACTTCTGTTTTTCCCTGAGAGTATGATTTTTAACATCTTTTTGAGTAGGGTTGTAAATATTGCTGTGGTTTCATCTCTTATACGTTTGTGTTCAACACTTAGGGCTTGCTGTATTTCCAGATAGTTCTATGTTCTTTCCTCTGCAACTAGATCAATAGGTCCCATCTTCGAAGTCAAAGCCCATGACTTGCTTGGCGTCTCTTCTAGCAGTAAGAGTCTTACAGTTATCTACTCCGAACGACATACAAATATCTCTAGAAAATTCCTCTATGCTTCGTATAAGGCTTTGAAGTTCATTAGTTGATGAGGCGTACAACTTAATATCTTCTATATACAGGAGGTGTGTGGTCTTATGTTGATGATTTTCGCTTTTGACGTTGTAGCCGTATTCTGTTCTAATCAATACATGTATTTGACAGAGCGTTAAGAGTCAGGCAAAATAAGAATTAACTGAGGCAATCAATTTGGAAAATCCCGCGGTGGATATTAATGGGATCGGTCTACTCTTACTTGTAAGTGTCCAGAATAACATATAAGTTTATTCGCTTAATTCTTGCCTGTTCTAAAATTATAGCGTCAATAATGTATTGCTCCTTGCAAAGACAACAACATTTAATACATTTCGTTCCGGGAGAATTTTGTTGGGTTTGAAATGATTGTACATTCCATTAGAGGTGCGAGTTGTAAATATTATTATAATAATAATTATTATTATCATTATTAGAATACAGATATGCCTTTACTTTTCCATAAATTAAATTAATTCTATATATTAACATTCATCTATCATATATCTACTTCCTGAATAGTTTTCTTCTTACATTCCGTGTACACTATCTCCAATGTTATTAGAAATAAAGGAAATCAAATTGTAAAGAAACAAGTTCACGGCAATACCGAAGGTGTGCATTCACTTTCTAAGAAATAATTAAAGGAAACGTAATGATTAGACGCTCTTATTTCATGATACATTCCTGTCAAATAGAAACATATTCTGTTAATTACGACGTCTGATTAATTAATTTCTACAATATCGAAACATTGCGATTATCGACTACTTTTAGACGAAGCAATCTGAACGAGGACCCGGTATTTTAATTGTAATTAACATTTTCAAACGAAAATTGCAGATATAGCTAATATGATAAAGCATTGCTGGCGAGTAATTATGTTCAATTTTCAATGAGAATTAGGACATGACGGTTAGACGATTAGTTTAGGTTTTAGGAAGCTTTCTTCGTAACTACGTGAAAAACGGATAAAGATGAAATAAAATAAAAGCATCTATTCATGTAGCGCGAATATATCTTCCATACCTCTACGATGATAAAAATAATAAAAAGAAATGTAATAGATTGTCAGAATTTAGAAAGTCACAAGTCTAAAAACTATCTACAGTTATCACTTATACAGAACAGGTAAAATTTCGATGAAAAAACTGCCTGCGTTACGTTAGTAACTGAAATTTTGATATTTCCAAATTCAACTAACAATAAACACAAAATAGCACCTCTAACTATTTCACACTCAAAGATGATGCGGCAGTTTTCTTTTCGTAGAATATTTTTTTCATTAGGGTTCCTAGGATCTGGATCTAAAATACATTTTTAATTAATTTTTTACTTATTTTCCCTACCATTATTAGGTCAAATAATAAATAAATTATTTGTAGAGCACATGCTTGGTAACGTTGCAAGAACGTTTTCGTTTACACGTGCTAAGTGAAATATCGCTTTATATCTAAAAATACAGTTATTATGTATTATCTTATTATATTATAAGTTATTATGTATTATGATGATTAGCAGCATAAAGAAAATACTATTCATTAATTTGGAGCATGTGCTTCATTGGCAATGAGACAGTTATACTACAACATGGCCCTTGCCATAATGCAAATATCGAAGCTGTACGTATTGTAGAAGGATACCAAAAGTCGCAACATTCTGGGTATTTGACCACACGAATCATCATAGTAGATGTGAACGTAGAAACTATTTATTTGGATGTGGGTGTGTGATGTAGGGAGGACATAGGGTTCATACACTCAAACCATATGTGATGAGATAGTATACAGGTGAGTCGAAGGCCGCTGAAGGAACAAAGGGCAAGTGTATACCGACCTTGCGTCAAGCGAAAAATACCCCAGCACACCTAATTGGCTGACCGTCAAGCATTGAGCTCTCGATCCATCAACTCGAAGAAGGCTTAAGAAGGTTGCAACAAGTTTAACACTCTAAGCAACAACAAGGTATTCCTTTGTTGGGTACCAGATTACACTGGACTTTAGGGCAATGAAATAGCTGACCAGCTAACAAAGCATGACATGATTTTTGTTGTAGGGTAAAAAAGCAATTCCTTCAAAAGATTCTAGAAAGGAAGGAAGAATAGGACATGCAAAATATTGGCTGGAAAACTAGAACCCGACTGGATTCTCTTTCGGGATATAGCAAACCAAATACTCACCTAAATAAATAAGTAATAACTAGTAGCAGTACACGTAGATTTTGAATGAAAGCGTTAGAGTTTATAACATCTACCACGAGGATGTGGCAATTTGAACCATCTAAAGATTTGACATCTAGATTATCACCATATCGTGGATAAAAATATTCAATATTTAGATGCCCTCGAAATTTTGAGTTTTTTTGAGTTTAAAGTACTGCAGGATGAGCGCCCTTCTTCATCACGGGAGTAATATAATTCATTTAAGAATCAGCTAATCGCCCTTCCAACTCTGTAAATTAGCTTAAATATCGTCAACTCCTCAGATTTTCTCACGTTGTGTTTTATTGGTTTTAATGCATTGGATTATCCGCAATACATTGTTCCCGTTTCACAGTCTTCAGAAGGAATGGTGATAGGCTGTATATTTCTATATTTGTAGTAAACAATTAACATGTCTTGTTACATGTTCCTTTCTCAATGATGAAGTGTAAACAACCATAAAATAGGATATTCATTAAAGGGTGAATGGATGCCTGGAACTTGGAGATTTATACATATATATGGAAGTGACAGATCAAATAAAGTTGAAAATATTGTGCACGTATTACTATTAATCCAAGTGCATAAGAACTACGAACGTGATCATCAAAATTGTGTCAAAATCTGCAAAAGGTACGAAAAGGATAATGATTGTCATCAATAGGATAACTTTACCAAATTGAACAGCTCAGCGTAAGAGATTCAACAATATATAGGTTTGATAAGAGTGGATGACGTGTTATCATTAGCTAGTGTAAAACGGTCTTTGTTTACACTTACGTGCCAGGGGCGATATTAAAATTCGGAGAAGTAAGGGCGTCAGTACGGTTTACACTACTTAACGATTACATGTTATCCACTCATTTATCAAACCTTATGTACAGCATCTATTGGAAGAAAATTGTTATACACTGCATGAACTCTTTGTATAAAGTTTTGTGTTTTGTGATTTTACAATGAATGCTTTTTATTGTACTTTTGTTATTTTGATCATATGGGCATTCTTTTTTTATGATACTGCGGCAAAAACATATTATTATTATTATTATTATATAATATTGTTAACGAGTGATAAAATATTATTTCAAAGCTACGAAAAAAAACCAATACCATCACAATTCCCACTAATAGAGAAATCATAAAATTAAGACATCCGTACATTTAGCTTCAGTTTCACTTCTGTAGCATTTCCCACCGAGGAAAAATTGTGAATGTACGATGCACTTGAAGCATGCGAATATAATTGTAAGACGTCGTCACAGAAAAAGGAGAAAGTACTCTGTGGAAATATTTGTTAATTTTATAGGCACTTTACAGCATCGCTTAATAATTTTACTATTTTTCCAATAAATATCTTATATGAAATTTTTAGTACTATCAGGCATTGTTCACCAACTCTCATAAAACTAAATTAGGAACCTCAGTGCACACATAATTGTTTTTTCCTCCAAATTGTTGTGCTGCTAATTGATATAATCATCAACTTTCAGTAGATATTGTTATTATCAAACGTTTTGCATTGTATACTGGGTTCATTGTCATCGTATGGTCCGAAATCTACAGATATTTTTGCTATAAAGAATATGTACAGATACAATTTAGAACCGTAAATTACATATACTAGAATTTTCAAGCCCCGTTCGGTGTAGATGTAGATCATCAAATTCTATATGCCTCATTGAGGTAATACAAAGAATGGAATAGTACTGTTTCTAGATTATAAACTTTCTTTAAGTATATTGTACTGTAAATTCCTTTTGCAATTATGGGACCGAAGCGTTCCGAAGAGCATGTGGAATAAACATGGAAGGCACAGCAAAGAAAACGTTGCTACAAGTACAGATAATATAGGAAATCTCATTTATTATCATCATATCAAATGAGCATATTCTAATAGAGTTCAAATCTCAGTTATATATTGCTAATTTCCGAAATTTGTTATTTTCTGAAATTACTGCTATAATAAAAGCGACATAATTTTAATTTCGTCTTTTATTAAAAAAAAATTATAACAAAATAACAAAAGAAAACAAAACAAGAATAAATAGACAACAAAAACAGTCTATAGCATAAAATTGAAACACATGACTACTGTTCGCCGCCCTGAGTTCTTTTCAGTGTTTGCCTCCGTGGTAGATAACTTTGTAGACTGGTATTTGAACTGGTACTGGTTTTGGAATGGTGATCTTTACGTGTTTCTCCACAGGAACTGGTACGTATTTTTCAATTGGAACTGGTACTTCCTTTTCGACTTTGTAGGGAACTGGCTTCTCAACTGGGATTTCAATAACTTTAATAATTGGAACAGCCACTGGATTTGGAACTTGTACATTCACTGGATACGGCTGTGGTATTGCTACTGGTACTGGTTTTGGAATTGGGATAGGAACATTTGTTGGGATGTGAACAGGGACGTGTTTATATACAGGTACGTGCACTGGTTTCTGAACGACGACAGTCTCAGGAATACCATGTCCATGATCATCGTCACCATAACTACCGGCATAACCGGCATTTACGGAAGCGAAAGCGCATAAAAGAGCTACCCACACCTAGAACGGAAAGATAAAATGAGATTAAGCATTACTGAAAAAGTTATGCACCTTTCTAGTATAGTACATGTTAATTTACACGATCACTTTCCTTTAATCATCTAATTAAACGCAATCAGATACCTTTTGCCGCATGTACTTTCTCCGAACGAAGTGAAAGAAGTTAATTTAATACGCGGTTAGACCTTTTACTAACATGTTTATCAAAAAATTGGATCATTTTTTATTTAAAATTGCTTTTCAATAATAATGGCAAAGGTGCGACTTTCTCGCGGTAGTTGCTTTTTTACAAACCTTAAATGTTCATTGCAATAATAGAGATTTATATTACTTACGAATGCTTTCATGGTACAGATGCTTGAGCCGATGGAATACGATGAACTGATGGTTTGATAGGAAATGGGTGGAGGTTTATATACTTATTACTTTCACTATCCTAGCCTACTAGAATCCGTACATTAGCACTGTTATTGACATTGACCCTGTTGTTTGTTATACATGCGCAAATCCATGCACATGCTTTAATTATAAAATCTACGAAAATTCCTCTCTGTCGTAACTTTCATATCTTCGAAGGATTATACTTATCCACGAGTACGGAGAAAATACTTTTCATGAAATCAATCTGCGAGAGCTACTTTTTATTCGATAGTACTTTAAGCAGTTGTACCGCCGTATTTTGTTTAAATAATTTCGATACAATGTAATTAAGTACAATGTTTTTATTTATATATATTTATTTGATAATATTTCTTTCTGTATTTCAAATAGAGCACTATATGAAGGGTACAGTTGTTCAGAAAATATAGCGGGATTCCTCCGCAATTTCTAAACAAAAAATTGTGGCATTTTGAAATTTTCAGGATTTTCTTAAATCAAAGAAACAATATTTTGGAAATAATCCATTCTTTCACTAAGGAAACCTTTTAGCGTAAATCTGAAGTAATTGTGGGAATTTGTCAAACGTCAATTAATTTAGAGTTACAGGAAATAGTAACACATTCATTTACCAATATGTTTCACAGTTAGTGACAAATTGGTTCCCGCACCGGACCATTGCATGATTAAATGAAGAATAAAAATATAAGTAAAACAACAAAAACAAATTAAAACTAAATTTAACAAAAATAAGCAAAAATTAAAATAATATACAAAATAATAAACAATCTTTGGGAGTATAAAGAGGGATTTTAAGCCATTTTTGATTCTTGCATTTGTTCATTCTGTTATTTTTCTAAAATTTTGATGATAACAGCCTCCAATCCCTGGTTTTGTTAGTATTTAATTTTATCTTTGGAAATAAATTTCAACTACAACTGCAAGTATAACAACAACATACATATATGAAACAAGAAAAATACAACTAAAACAAACCTTTCATTGAAAATAAGAAAATGGAGTATTGTCTGACAATAAGTTGTTAAACTTTTTAATGTCAATTAGTGACTTTATTAACAAACTAGTTCTTGCTCTTAGTGAACACAAGAATTCTTTTACCAATAAAATATCTACAATTTGAAAAAAACAACTGAAATAATTTCTTCAGTATGTATGTATGCATATTCATGAGATCATGTAACGAAATTCGTCACTTAAATATTTCAGTATACGTCAAAATATTTATAAAACAATGAATAAAACCCTAAGCTGCTAATTTAAAACCTTGCAGTGATTAATATTCGAATTAATGTAGAACATGCTGATTCAGGCTCAACCTGATTGGTTTATATTTTGCTTCAACTTTTTTTTAATAATCTAATAATGTTAATTTGATGTGGTCAAACTCAGTGCAATCACTGCCCAAATATTATCTCTTGTTTGTCAACAAAAATGACCTATACTTGAATCAGAGGCTCGAATTATGCGAACTTATAACCGTTGTTGTTGTATTTTAACCTTTTTAAATTAATTTACAAGAATATTTCTAAAGTAACATCCACCAAATCCTTTCTTTTGTATAATAAGTACCGGAAATATTATAGATACTGATGTGCTTTTGGAAATTTGCTTTGATTTCTGGAGGTATCTATACATAATATAATTTCCTTATTTGTGTGTTCCTCTTTTTTGTTTATCCAGAGCTTTTTGAATACACTGATGGGATAGAAAGCTGAAAATTGGCATGCACATAGTAAAACGCCTAGACCAAATCCTAACGTAGCCGGATCTTTGATTTTTGGCCTGTGGGCGAAGAATTAAGACGAAAAAGGGGTGTGGCAAATAATTTTTTGCTTTTCTTCTGCCAAGCAGATTTTCTTTTTCTTCCTACCTGACAGGGATAGGCTTAGCAGCTAGTATATACTTATAATAACAGAGCAGCAGTGGTTTTAAAACTTCCTTTGTCTCAGAGCTTTTTGGGATGCCTTTTCTTGGCATCCCCAAATCTCTATTCAATTATTAAAGATTTTTTACATTGTTATGTTTTTGTGATATCTATATAAAAATATTGCAAAATAGGAAAGAAATGTAACTTAAAATGGAAAAAATTGGGGAATTTTAGAAGTTGTGTCCAGGAATTCCGATACTACCACAGCCTGCTAGGGCGAAATGGAAAACGTGGCTTGATGCAAACGTTTCAAAAAGATAAAAACGTAGTTTTAACTTTAAATCTGCAAGATACGAACGCGATTAAAGAAAGTCAAGAACAGTTTAAGAATTCCCAAGTTGCAATAGATGTAGAACTTGCTGCTCAACAGTATACAGTTATCTCTGATTGCATTAAGAGTTTGCAGATCACCTCTTTGTCATTGGAACAATGAGTAACATTCACACAGGTGTTGGAAGTGACATTAAATCAACTAATTGATTCTACAGGCCAACAAGTAGCTGAAAAATCCTGATTACGTAAAACTTTCTGGTATACTTCCGAGTGACATTAATCCATATTTCAATTTGCACATCATACCTCGATTGATAGTAAATAGTCTGTTCCTGCATATAGAGACATTTTTAGTGATAAAAGCCGAAATTTAGCAGAATTGACCATAGAAAGCTACCTGATGAACCGATTTTACTTTCGTAGCAAATAACGACTTTCCACTTTAGCCTTCAGACCTTTTTTCTTTGTCGCTTTTATGAATACATTTGTGCTTTTTAGAAACATTAAAAAATGTATTCATATTTTCAGTCGCTAACACAATACTCTTTGTGAACTAATTGAAAGTGAAATAATGGCTACACTTGCAAACTTGAAACTGAAAGTATATAAGTCACTTATTGTTCGAAAGAAAATCTTCAACGTATACTACGAAATACTGACTTCCTATGCCAATACATGGTCGATATAATCCAATGTACCCGAAATATTCCGATGTGACATCTGAATCAATGCGCTCCTAGACAGTATTGGTCATGCTGGTTCAACCTTAAATGGGAGAACTTATCTCCTTACTTCTATTTTTCCTTTTATTAAGATAAAATGTTGTGACTTTGTTACCTCACACCTCTTTTTCCTAGAAACGGCGGCTTCCCTGAGAGACGCGCCCCCACTTTCAGATCCTGTGGTTTACAGCATAGTTCACCAAATTTCACCAGAGACACTTTCGTTTCTTTATACTTTGTATTGAATCTAATGAAAAATCGAAATGACCCTCCAAAACGACGTACTAGTAACATACGTTTATTAGGCAACTCCTCAGTAAAGGGTTGCAATAACCTCAAAAATAAGTACACATTTTATATGCCAATTATTCGCATGGAGAGGAATTATGATTTAATAATCGCAAACTGCAACCGTAAACTATAGCAACGACCTTATTAGGACTCACTGGTACAGTATAGTTAGTTCGCGATTAATAAAGCCGGTGGTTAGATATGAGAAGTTTGGAGCAATAGATTTGGCCAAACAAAGAGTGATCAGTTGGTGGTACTTACTACTACTTGGTAAAGAATCGGTGTGGTAAGTGGTGAATTCTAATTTATTTCATATTAAGTGTTGGATTAACTATCGTCTTCTAGTTGCATCAATAATCTAATAAAAACATATTTCTTGGAGTACGTTTTGCAGTTTTAGTTACAGGTGCTTTTTATATCTAATTCTATCTACTTTCATGTACATACGTATTTTAATAAATTATATACAAAATTTATACACATTTAGAGTGTCACAGGTATATTTGTATAAACACAAGGGGCGTTTTCAAAGTTCTTGAAATTTGGCTATAATTCTTTTATTTCGTCAATTTTCATCAAAATTACAATGTAGTTCTTCAATACAATTTCCATTGAATTGAATACACTTATTCCAACGTGAAACTATTTTTTTAAACTATCCTCAAAAAACTTTTTCGAAATGTCTGTAATCTACCTATTTATAGCAAGTTTTACTTCATTTAAAATTTCAAATCAAATCACTCTGCATTGGAAGACACGAAAATCACTAGGAGCCATATCTGGCAAACAGGATGTATGAGGAAGCAATTCCCAGCGCAATTCGTTTAAAAGCCCTGTTGCAATAACGGCTGCCTATGCAACCCAGGTCGTTACTTGCAAAGTATCTGGTGCAATGAGCCAGATAAAGGATTAGAATAGTATTCTGCTTTAATTGTAGTACCTTCGGTAGATAATCTATAGAAATAATCGCCTCGGAATTCCAGAATATAGTACAGACTTGTATCTGACCAATAATGTAACCTATAAGATTTATGCAATTGAACTAAAGACAAATTCCTAGAACATTCGAAACATCCCTCGTACTATACATAAGTGGAAGTTACTGGCTCACCAAATTTTGTTCGTATTGTAGGCAACCTATTCATCAGTGGTATTCAACAGTAATGATAAAACAAGACTAATTGAATGTTTAGAAGTGTTCAAAGAATGCTGATTCTAATTATAATTTTAGGTCTATAGCATAAGTTATGTCTAGATTTCGTATTCGAAACATGTTGCAGAAGAAAGATTAAAACTAGTTTATTATTTAGGAAAAACTAAACATTAAAAAACTTGCAGTTTGCAAGAACGATAAGCAAGAATTGACATTGAAAAAAAGAAAAATGGCGTGAAGTACAAAAATAGTAGTAGTAGTACGATGTGGTTTCATTATGGGTTTCGGTTCGGTCGTTCCTGGTTGCAGTCTAACCTAACCTGGTTAGAGTGACTGCATTGCTTTGTGGCATATAGCACCATAATGTGGAGTGATGGGGATGGTTTAGGGTTTCATTAGACATTAATTACATAGTAAATAATAATGTACTCCATATCCAGAGCATACCCACAGCACTCTGTTGCCAACTTGATGTCATAGAGCAGGGACTGGTATTCATCTTGCAAATGCTTTCTGGTACTACATCTCATCAGGACAACAACAAGTGGCATGTTGTTACTAGCGTAATTCTTTTACTTCCTTGGTCCGCTTCTTATGTGTTAAGCTTCCATCAAATGCAAGACATTTTTCTCATGCCATGATAATATTTTAATCATTTATTCATCTTCACAATATCCACTCATAAATAAAATTTCATTGTAGGCCGAGGAGAAGGGAGAAAGGTATGTTCAAATTGAACTGACTACAACGAAAATTAGAAGGCGAAGAAGAACTTGCATGATATTGATATGCGAGTTCTTCTCCGCCTTTAATATTCGCAAAAAGTAGGACATAGAATAAGAATAAAAGGAGAGGCAACATAAATAAACGAAAACGTACAAGGTAAAGGATACAAAAATAAAAGCAATCACCTAGAGTATAGGAATTATCTATAAGGAAGGGGCGATTAAGAACTCAATAAATATAATGAGAAAATATAAACTGTTCCTTTTGGCTCTCCAAAAACAAAACTAAGAAATACAGGGATATCAGAATGTGATAAATTCATATTCTTTAATAGTAGAGGCACAAGTAGACTATTGGGAGCGGATTTTATAATCGAGGAATTAAAAGAAGTTATAGTTGATTTCAAATTCATCTCAGAGAACTTTGTCTGAGGAAGCAATATCAGAAAATATCGATAGTTACCACATATGCCTCAAACAAAGATAAGAACATAGAAGATATATAGCTAGAGGATCTAGTAAACAGGCTACCAGAATATGAAGATAATATTGAGAGACTGGAATGCTAAAATTGGTTGTGAAAATATGTATATAAACATCACAGGAGGAAAAAATAAATATAAGAACTCGAATGAGAATGGCAAACTGTAACTTATAAGGTTTGCAATAGTCTAAAGTCTAAAAATCATGAGCACATCATTCGATAGGAAAGCTATACACCAAACAATATGAATGTCACTGGATGACAAAACTGCAACTCAGATAAACCATGTACTAATAAAAACCAAATATGCCGGCACTGTTCACAACATTTGAGGCTATCGAGGAGCAGAAACACGCAGAAAGAAACGAAAGAAAACGCGCGTGTTTATAGAAGTAAACAGTCATTATTAATTAGTGATATACCCGGAAACTTAGATAGATGGGCACAGCATTTCGAAGAACTATTGAACCCACAGAGCATTGCTAGTGAAAGCTCAAACGGGCAATTACAAACTATGGCATATTGAGAATGAAAGGGTGTAGAAATAAAGCAACCAACAGACGAGGAAGTATAAGGGGCAGTAAAAAAGTTAAAAAGCAACAAAAGCCTAGGTGAGAATGTCATCCCAGCAGAAATGTTAAAATAAGGGGACACCAACTTCGTAAAAGACTAAGGAAAATATGGAATCAAGAAAAACTGCCAGACGAATGGAAAACGCCGTCATATGCTCCATCCACAAAAGAGGTGATAAGATCCTATGCCAGAATAGCCCTCTTACACATAACATACAAGATTTGGTACTATTAGTAGGAAATAGATTAAGTGTACGAAAACGAAATAATAGCATTGCAGGGAGGATTTAAGAGAGGTAGATCAATAATATATCTTATCTTCTAAAAGATCACGCTGGAGAGAAATTTGTCCAGGACATTTGGAGTAAGAAAAGGCTTAAGACAGAAGCTAAATTACGAAAAAGTAGTATACAGAGTGATTGAGTAATATACTACAGAAAGCAAGAAAGCACTGTTTTCACAAATGATATACCGCTGACCGCTTATATAGAATACTTGTTTGTCTGTGGTTACAATGCAAAAATTCAAAACAAATACTGATTTATGATACTTGCCAAATTTTGCATAGGGTTATAATTTCATCTCTGAACAACTTTTCTCAATAACATTTTGCTGTGTTATTGATCGAAATGGTACTTGAACAGAAAACGTTTTCTTTCTCAATTGTCATGACGGGCTTGACTTTTAAAAAGTAAAAATTCGTTTGGAACTTTTTTCAGACGAAATAGAGCGGCATCCCAAAACATTGAAACGAGATTAAAAAATTTTTGATCAATTATAGATCAACATATGAGTATTCTACGTTTTTGTTATAAACTCATAATGAATAAATTAAGTTAAAGCTACATACTTTCCTTAGCATGAACATAAATAAAAGAAAATATATTTTTATTAACTATTTATTTGTACATTTAAAACACACTGACAAAAAGTATAAAATAATAAATAAATGTTAAATACTGTAATAAGAAAGCAATAGACTAACTAAAGTGTGGTGTTGGTTCATAAACAGTTCCCCAAAATAGCATTAAGTTCGTCTCTTCATGCCAAATAAAGAACAAGAATGGAATATCAGCCCTGAAAATTGTAATATCGCCACCACGAGTCAAGCTCACAGATGTGCTGGCTGCAGCTTCAGTCCCTCGTTCAGTAATATCTATATAGACTTTATGAAGAACTTGATCGGCGTAAAGGCCTGGATTTTCCGCATTACTTTTACGAGGATCGCTATTTAGAGATAAGCGCAGTTTGTCTAAAGTGTCATTAACATCTCTAGTAACTCTTCGACCGAGTTTATCTCCAAATTTTTTATAATTTACTTGCTTTTGAGTATTAGTGTCAATTTCTTCACACTCACTAATATTACTGTTGGGATTAAAAATCTGCGTGCAGTTTACTGGAATACCGAACTTAGTAAATATCAGAACCTCATTTTGTTCACGACCAGCAGAATCTCTAGATGCGTAGGACGTTGATTCGCCAGTGACATCGGGCGTACGATTATCTTTATTGGTTTGTCCTGCTTCATATCCAGGCGATAGCAAAGCTAAATTGGCCTCGTAGGGATTGAAAAGCGATTTTATACCAAGATTTTGTAATGGTTCTCTCAAATCACTAGTAACTTCGAGTTTCATCTTCGGAAACAAAACTACCGATTGAGTATACACAGTACTCTTTACTAATCGCTTTATATCGGCGGAGGTTAAAGACGCTTCAAAACGATTTAAGCTTTTGAACGTTGGAATCTTGCGGGATAATTACGTACATGGTAGTTGCATTCGATTTATATGGGAAACCCATGATGTCGCAATCTAATGTTGTGTCTTTGTAGTAAGGGAATGAACCTCCGTTGGACATCATTTCTACTTGTATGGTGGTGTGAGTTTTTCGACCATTGGGAAAAAACGGTCGTCTGAAACAAGATGAGATATTTTGTTACTATTGTATCATATTTTCATAGGAAGACCAAGGACAAAGAGTTTGCCCTGGGTACAGTTATACAGTCGAGTCTCGTTTATCTTGAGGCTCGTGTATTTTGAATTTCATTTATCTTAACTTGAGAGTCTCGCTTATTTTAAGTTCCACGCTCCCCTCTATGTTCCACAATTTCACTGTCACGCTAGAATCTAGAGTGAGGTTGGAAGAAATGGGAGAAGTGGAGGTGACGCAATTCCAGTTGCCATGGCAACGGTGGCGGTAGTGTCGACCCCTGCCGACTTAGATAAACGGAACTCGTTCGTTTCGGAGGACTGAAGATAAACGTGGCCCGACTGTACCTACATATGTAAGTACAATGGTTTAATGACACTTGCATGAAAGGATATGTAAGGTTTATCTTCCAGATGATAATAACAAAGATACTGATAGCATGGAATTACATGATGAACTGTGTACTCTAAAAACTTTATACGCTAATGAAATTAGAACATTAAATAACCTATTTGATTTGCTTAATTTTTGGACCAAAACAAACTTCAATTTCCAAATTTGTGTATATCGCTGAGAATATTGTCAACACTTCCTACTAGTATAGCCAGTGGAAACCGTTTCTTCTCTCGTTTAAGATTATTAAGAACTATTTAAGATCTTCTATACCTCACAGATGAAATAGTGTATCTCCTATTTCAATTGAGTAAGATGTATATTTACATTTGCGGGTGGGGACTAAGAATCCTAGTGTTAGCCCTGCTGGGTATATTGTAGTATAGTAATACTCAAATGGTTAATTACCATTAGAAAATTTATCATTTATTACAATTCAATATATCAAAATTCACAGTAAATGTTAGGGTTATGGATGTTTATGTTCAAATGACATTCGGTTTATTTTGGGGTTCTCTTTATACTTTTTCGATATCACGCACACCACCGTTCAAGCATTTTATTACCCTACAAGTGTTAGCTTCTTATTTTAAGTCCAGCCAGAGACGTTTAATGTGAGAAAAAATGGAACTAGAAATAAAATTATTAATTACTATAAAAAGCATCGGCGAAAAGATAGAAAAGCCTTGTAACTATTGAGGCACCTACATTCAACACTTTCACATCACATGAATTCCTAATAACCAGTAGATATAAATAACCGAGGATACATGGACATTAACAATACAGGTTTCTATAACAACGTTACGCGTTGGATGAACTGAAGTCGTGATCAATTAAAGTGTTCGTTTCGTGGACAACAGAGAAATAATGTAGTGTAGTCCTCGTTTCCGGAAAAAATAAAAAGTTTGTTTGGTTGACGACGAAGAAAACTGACAAGATAGATAAGTCAACAAAAAAGTTTAAAACATATTTTGGACCATAAGGGTTTTAAAGGAAGTACCAGTGAATAAAAGAACCTCACCACACCGGAGAAGAAAGAATTTAGAAGAGGGTAGAATCCATTGAAGATAGAGCCTCAAATTTATAAATATAATTTGTTATAATTTATGCTTTTATATCATTAATTAAGAGCTAGGTAGGTGCAATTTTCTGCAAGAAATTATCCAAATTCTCAGTACCACATACAGAGTATAAGTTGGAACAAAATCAATAAAATCTGAAAATAGTGAAAAAAGCCATCAGATATGTGAACTATATTGTCACGCCATTATTGTCGTCATTTGGAGGAGAACATTTTGCTGCATACCAAACGATGATTTCTGAGATGGGTTACCTAACAAGAGGAAAAAAATATTTTGTGTATTCAGTTTAACTAAAAAGTCGAAAAGTTACAAAGAAATTTAAAATTATTCAAATGAAATGTTTAAACTGCCTACTATTTACGTGTTGACAATGAGCAAGGCGATGTTCAAATTCGTTTATTTATTATTTAATACTTGGGGAATTATTAAACTAATTTCTTCGGCTATTCTAATCTTCAATATTATTAGGTGGGTTTAAATACAATTTGCATTTGAGATAACCTCACAAGAAGAAATCGAGTGGAGTTAGATCAGGGGATCTTGCTGGCCATTCACTTATTGCTAGTCTATCAATTCATTTGTTTGGAAAAATGCTACTGAGATAATTACGTACAGTTAGAGAACAATGTGGCGGTGCACCATCCTGCTGAAACCATAAGGCGCTATCCGGCAAGAGGGGGCGTTTCGCATTTAGATTGAGAGCAACAATTGCGGGTATTACGTTTCGCTACAGTAATAGCAAATAATGTTCACCATTTAATGCACCTTCAACAAAAAACGGGCTTATGACTGAATTACCGACAATCCCTGTCCATACGTTGATTTTTTGTCGGAATTGTGTGTCTTTCCATCATTCAGTGTTGATTTTCAGGTGCCCAGTACCTATAGTTTTATCTATTGACAGATTCGTTCAGGCTGAAGGTTGCTTCGTCGGAGGAAATTATTGGTCTTGAAAATTACAGATTGCTATTACATCGGTCCATCATTATGTCACAAAATTCTACTCTTCTGCCAAAATCACTCTCGTGAAGTTCTTGAAGCAATTTTATTTTGTATGGATGCCATTTGTTCTTTTTTAGACATTTTAAAACGGTAGTGTGACTAATTGAACGCTGCAATGAGACTTCACGGCCTGATTTGTGAAGGTTTTCTTGAAACGGTAGTACAACATCCAATTGTTTTCTTCTGAAATTACCGGAGGACTTTTTGTAAAGTTATCTCTTACGTGACAAGATACCCCAAAGTTACGTTCTATCTTACTTAGAGTTGATCGTGTAATAAGCTGTCAATGATTTGTGGCCACAATCAATTATCATTCAAATTGCTATTCTTTGGTTTTTTAGTTTTCTGTCAATTAATCAAATGACAATTAATGTTTTCCAAACCTCACAGCACAGAATCAACAATATATTTTACTTTTAAATTTATTACCTTTGTGTTCAAAGAAAAAAATTAAATACGACAAATACGATCGGACTGTGACAAAAAACGAGCAAAATCTTAATTTTCAACGAACATTTCTTGGACCTTATTTGAAATATTTTTTTTTTTTTTAAATTGTAGTTTTTAAACAAGGAATTGCAACTGAATGTAAATAAAAATGTTAAGAATACCCAAAATATTTTTTTCTCAGAAATCTTGTTATGTTTATCTCAGAAATCATCATTCTGTATGCAGCAAAATGTTCTCCAAATGGCGCTATCAAGAATTGGGGTTACCATTCAAAGAAGAGGAGGTGACGTCATATCTGTGGTAATAATGACGTCACAAAATAAGTTTTTGTTAAAATTTGCATGTTTAAAAATTAAAGTTAACTTATTTTTTTCACTATTTACAGATTTTGGGGAGTTTGTTCGAACGTAATACGTCCACACATACAGTGTATTACATGCTTCCATATCGGCAAAATTGCTCTAATGATCAAAAAGTAATAATCCACGATATATTAAGTACGTATGTAATAAATTAGTTAGTATGTATTTGTTAATAACATACTCTAATACCATTTAGTTTCACAAAAATCTGAAAATATGGCTTTGGTATTCAAATTTCTATGGAAACAACAGGGAAGTAGAACCAATGTGTGATTTTCTTCTTATACTGTATTATTTTTTGGCAAAGAAACTCACCTTCTAGTAAATCCTTCCCAAAACTGTTTTTCCCATGCACCATTAAAGTAGAGAGCACTAGCGATAATAACCTTAGTCTCGTCTGGAGGTGGTTCAGCTAAAATGCTTTTAATCTTCCCGTTTGTTTTACTGGAAACCCAAGCGTTTATTGTCTGTTGCGCGCGTAGGTTATCCTTTTGAAAATCCAGATTTAAAACTTCATTGTTATAAATATTTTCACTCGTCTTCCTATACAGATCTCTTATGGGATAGCTATTTTGTACAAATATTGCCGCAGCTACATTTATTTGTTCGGCAAGATCAGATGATTGATTTAGTTTAGCAAATAATTTTCCTAAACTCTCGTGGACGGCATTTGAATTTGAACTAATGTCAGTTCCTTCCGCCAAACTCATAACGTCCGCTATTTCGTCGAAGGTCTTTCCATTAGACCCCAATAAAATTAAAGCTAACGCACCTAAAAGAAGACTGCAATTATTACATATATTATAAGTCCAAAAAATCTTGGTTAAAGCAGTTTTAAACACTTACCTGCTATGCTGACAGGAGAGATAATTACATTATCTAAGTCATTATGGTTTCGATAATAGTTGTTAATCGATATGGCCAATTTCGATATTCCGTTAGATGCTATTTCTTCAAGACGTTTGTCATATCCTGTCGTCCCACGCTGTAAATTATTGAGCGTATCATTGACGGTGCTCGTTCTGGGCTGAGGTATTCTTTGTGGAACGTTACTTCCTTGCGAATGTGTACTATCGGGAAATACGACTTGTGTCTCCACACACCAACATAACGAATAAAGACTAGCAATTACTGCAAGTATCCTCATCTGCAAAAAGATGTTGATAGAAAAAACAAATAATATATAAAAAATTGTTTCATTTTGGTTAATTTTTTATAGAAAATTCGCTGAAACATTCATTACCATTACTTTATTCAGATGATATACAACAGACTCAACAGGCCTTGTAGCCATAGAACTAATTTTACATTACAAGTTATTAATTATATTTACAATTATCATGTGTAGCGTTAATTATTAGTATTTTATTTTTATATTTATATCTCATTCATAGCTTAACCTTTCCGCATATCCCAAACAACTTATTCTTTGCCCTCTTATAAATTGTCATTATTTTAGGTTGATCATATATACTTTATTTCTCCTTATTTATTTTTCGTCTCCAACCACCATACGAGGGTAGAAAGTTCTAGAATAGCAATAAAAACAAAATAATACGGATTCAAGTTATATTTTATTTTTCAATGTAATTCCTTCGAAGCTCAACACACTTGTTTCACACGTTTCTCTAGCTTCTTGATTCCCTCCTAGACGTGACTTTCTTTGAAGTTCCCAAAATAATCCTTTACGGCTTCTATCATCTCTTCATTCGACCAAAAACTCTTTCCGCCCAGAAATGTTTTGACTTTTCGGAACAGATGGAAGTCTGACGAAACCAAATCAGGCGAACTGTCGTGGTGAAACAACACTAGTTTTTCAACCATTCCCGGGCGTTTTTCCTGAATTGCTGCTTGCAATTTGTCCAAAAGTGTTATGTAATACTGGCCACTGCTGCCTTCGTCAAGATAACCAATTAGCAAAATTCCTTTTACGTTCCAAAAACCGATGCCATCACCTTGCCAGCCGAGTGAAATGTCTTTGCCTTCTTCGGAACCGATTCACCGCGTGCAATCCACTGTTTCGATTGTGTTTTTGTTTCTGGTGTGTAGTGATAAATCCAGGTCTCATCCATGATCACGAATCACGTTTTGAAATCCGTTAGATTCCTCGTAAACACTTCCAAACAATCGGCTGAGGTTCGAATTTGAATGCGTTTTTGCTTTGAATTGGGTAAATGCGGCACTCATCTTGCAGAAAGCTTTTTATTATTATTTTCATTATATAAAATACGAACTACTCGTTCGTAAGAGATGTCCACGGTTTCCTCAATTTCATGCACTTTTACACGACGATCTGCCAAAACCATGTCATGGATCTTTCCCACAATTTCTGGCGTAGTAACCGTTTTTGGACGTCCTGAACGTAGTTCATCACTTGTATGCGTGCGGCCACGCTTGAATTCCAAAACCCAAAAACTCGAGGTGGGAAATGAAGATGATGAATGTGTGAAAATGAAAATGAATGAAAAACGGCATATAATTTGATTTGATTTCTGTTGTGGTCTTCTCTTCCAAATAAAAAATTAGACGACCGCTTGAACTTCGTTTTGATCCATAATTGAAAGCACAAAAAGGTACTTGACTTAAATATTTGTCAAACCAGACTATTTGACAGATCGATTTAACATTTGTAGTCAATTGATAAGAAAGAGTTGCCAACTCAACGACATAAAGTATTTGGAAAAACAGCAACCCCGTAGCAGCGATTCCGGAAACTCGTCCATCTACGCTTGTATGTTGCTGTTAATATTTTTCTTTCCCATCGCTCCAAACCTTCCTCATCTGATTTATTTTAAATCCAAGTTTCACCCGCATATGTAACTGTTCCTCTAACTAACTGTCCTGTAGATCGTTTCCTTTGTTTTTCTCGAAACGAATTTAGACTTCAATAGTGTCATCAGTATCTCATACTTTCTGGTTCTTTTGACAACTGTTCATTTCCTGTTCTTCTTTTCTAGCCTCTATCATTTTTGCCCCACTAAGCTCTCATACTCTGTCGAGTTTGTATTGCTGTCCTCTTGTTATTACCAGTAATTCCATTTCTGTTTGTTGTTGTATATATCCCATTATCATGTACTTTGTGTTCTCCTGGTGAATTTTCAGCCATATCTTTTTGCCTCATTTATTATTCTTCTTACAACACATTCTTTAGCTGTTTTTCCTTCTTGGCTATTATTGTAAGGTCATCGACAAAGGCTACATCTTGATGCCCAATCCTAAATATTATTTCGTCTATTACCATATTATTCCTCCTAATTATTACTTCCAATACCAGGTTAAACAAAACAGTTAACAACGGGTCCCCCTGTCTAAGTGCTCTCCCTATTTCAAATACATCTGACCTCTAACCTTTCTATATTATTTTATCTTCCGTTCTTTCTAACGTCATTTTTGTGATGTTGACCAGCTTGTTGGGTACTCCTAAATATTAGCCAACGTTCGACTACACCCAATAAGGCAATAACGTAGGATTAACGGTCACAATCAATAACAAAACTGTTTCCACTCTTGTCCTGATGAAATTAAATCCTTAGTAGCACAATAATAATAATAATAATAATAATAATAATAATAATAATAATAATAATAATAACACTTATCTAAAATCTTGTACGACGTTTTCAATAGTAGTATGTCTTTGTTTCTTTTACACTGTAGCCTTTCTCCCTCCCTGAAAATAGGGCATACTATTGCTTTCCCCCAATTCTTAGGTATCCGTTCATTTTCCCATACTTTTCTTTATTAATTCAAATTACAAAATTTTGATCTTCTCTTGCCATCCGTAGACGTACGTTTCGCGGTTATACCGCTCGTCAGTACGACTTTGCAAGAGCTGTAATTTCGTATACAAATTTTATGTATATGTCGTCTGAACATTGATGTTTTCACATGTACAAACATCTTTATTAATTCATGTACATGCTCCTGCAATCCTGATTTGATCATTACTGCAATTCCTTCCTTGATTAGTGGTTCTATCTGTATATCATCAGTTTAATTTCTATCTTACTATAGATTTCATCGTCCTTGCTATACTCATTCAACAAATCTTTAAAATAATTCTTCCACTTTTCTATTAATTTTTTATGGCTCATTTATTAGTCTTCCATTTTGGTCCTTGATGAAACTAGTATGGCCCTGATAGCCCTTTTCTATCCTTTTTACTTCTTGATAACAGGATGTCACCTACTTTTTTTTTGAAAATTTGTCTTCTATTTCCTTTAATTTATTCTCATTGTATTTACGCTTTTGCTTTAACATGTTTTCTTCATTTTTCTTCTTAGTGCTCTGTACTTTTTTGTATTATCATCAGTCTTTGAAACTACTATGATTTATCAGCTTTCTTATTGCTTCCGGTATTTAGTCACAGTCCTCATCAAACCATTCTTTTGTTGTTACCTTCTTTATTTTATCTATTAAAACTTCTTTTTTCCAATTGTTATAGCTATAACAATTGGAAATTTGGTTCTAAATCTAGCCTTCGTCTCCGGATTGTATATTTGTCGATAGACTTCTTACTTTCTCTTTAAATCTATGCTGCATGTTTTACTGGGTTAATTAATTATTAAGTAATTACTTAATTAACCTGTTTCTTGTATTTATTGTTTATTTTCTGTTTCTTTATTTCATTTCATGCATTTTACATGCTATTCTTACTAATAATGTTTGGTCCGAATTGCATTATGCCCCTCTCACGCTTTTTATTCTTGTAATGTAATTCATATAATATCTTTCCTACTTATTAGAACATGATCGATTTGGTTTATTGTTTTATGGTCTGACGATATCCATGTGTCCTTATGAATTTCTTTTCTCCATAGGTGGGAACTTCTTACAACCATATGCCTGTCTATAACATATAACTTATTAACCTTTTCGATTATCATTTGTTATGGTATGTTTGCTATGTTTTCCTGTTATAGAAGCCTATACATGTATTGTCTCTCCCTATCTTGGCATTAAAAAGTAAACCATTATTTCCGAGAACCAAAATACTAATTCGTAGAATCTGGATGGCTCTCTGCAAATGACTTACTATGTAAGCGCAAATTGCCAACGCCAATAATCAGGGAATTACACAATTACAATTTTTGTTGACTTAGTGAACTATTGCACAGCTATCTTGTAGCTGCAGTATTAACGCACCTAATTAGTTAGACCGTCTGCAGAGAATCATCCGGATTCTACGAATTGATGATAAAAGACTGATTTCAACAACTGGCACAAGTCGCAATTCGATAACACAAACTTTAATGTTAACCCAAGAAAGTTAAGTGTAGAAATCGCGGAACTATATAGCTGTAATTAAATGTTTGTGTAAGCGAAGCAAAATGATTGGTATGATTTCTACAAGCAGTAACACATGGTTGTCATATTTCTTGAATCAATGGAATCATGATCAAATACTGTTAGAATCAAGTTGTATTAGCATCTACAGAATTAATTAAGCAATTCTTTGGCTTTGGCTTTGAATACATTGGATTGAACGTTATGATGTCAAAAATGTTTGATTCTTCGATTCCCATTCCAATAAAAGAAAAAATATACATTTGGTCAGTAAAATGATACTATAATCTTTATTAATACGCATCCTTCATATTTTTGTCTTTCGTGAAGAAACAACGGATTCATACCAAAGTATAGCATTTCTATTTGGATTACAGAGTGAATTGATAGAATAGGTAAGAAATCAGTGTTTAAAATAATACTAATTGAGAATAATAAATATGTAAATAAATATGTATTTCGAGAATTACATTATCATCGTCAATTGAAGACAGATGTTGTTGGAGTGGGCATGTGTGATATCTCATTAGATAGTAAATGTTAACTCCGATCCAAATAGCACTTGCCAACTTAACATCAACAACATAACATAAGTCGTTTTTACATTCTATAGATTCTTTTGAAGAAATGTTTCTTATTTTTTTGTATTAGCAATAGTAATAGTTCACCACCAAAATACGTTGCATTAAAGATATACAATATTTATTAATATAAGTACTTCTTCGTAATCTTATGATACTTTGGGTGTGGAGAAATTCAAATTGAGTAATTGCTATGTATTTTCAATTTCTTTTTAACAAAATATTTTATTAGAAACTTACATTAATTTTTATTTTGACAACTTATACAGAATACTTGTTTTTCTCCAGTTACAATGCACGAATACTGATTTTGTTAAAGTCATTCGATATTTGTCAAATTCTGTACAGAGTCGTAATTTCATATTCTGAACAACTTTTCTCAATAACATTTTGCGGTATGATTGACAAAAATGGTACTCTACTCCAACAGAAAATATTTTTTCCCAATTTTCATGGCGGTCTTGGTTTTTGAAAAGTAAAAATGTGCTCGAAATTCTTTCCAAATCAATCTTTGAAACGAGATTCCAAATTTTTTACCAATTATACCTATAGTGAAGTCGATCGGGAACACGCTATATATTGAAGAATGAACGGAATATTTATGTATCTTCCTTGGTTTGGTATTGATGAGCCGCAAAATTCGGGGAGTTTTTCCTCCCATACTCTTTATAACTTTAGATGATAACAGACAAAAAGTTGTTCACCGCTTGCACTTGGATAGGGCTCGGTAAGATTTGATAAAAAATTAATCAAAGTAGAAACATGCAGTTCTAATTTAACATTTGATTTGAGATTAAAATCAAATAAATACACAATTTACATATATCACCATAAAGTCTCGTATACACATCATCATAAATGATGAATTACATTTAAATCATCACAGCTTAAGTGACAATTCCAGCAAATTTAATTTATTTTTACATCATCCACACAAAAACACGCTCAATGTTTTGAGGACAAGAATTGAATAATGTTTATTCGTAGGAAATCCCAACTCACATATTTACATACTTCCATCTTTGACATACAATAACTTGAAAAACTGTCTTTTTGCCTAAACGCAAATCATGATGTCATTGCTATTGATGCATAATTAATACAAATTAAGAATTTGTAGATTTTGCATTTCGATAAAGCGTAAAGCTTCATGGTAATCTAGTGGATAATCTTGTTTCTTTCCACTATAATCTTTCGAGGACCAGCAAATCGATAAATATGGCAATATTTTCTATTACAAAAATTCTCTAGTGTTTTATACTATTTTAAATATTCGTACAAGTAATAAAATATCTTTTCGTTAGTTATATACATTCCATCAATGGAAATAATGTACATGTCGACTTATATTGTATTGCCATTGACATCACTAGGAACTTACCCACATACCATTTTCGATTGTTAATCTGTATTTTTTAAATGCTATATGTGCATTAATCTTTTGTACATAAATAATTTGCACTCAGTGGTGAAAAGATATGAAACTTATTAAATAATTATTTTCAATCTTAATAACAAGGGAGATACTACTTGTTCAGGATTGTGAGGTACTGCAAAATATAGGGAAAATAATTAATTTAACTAAACTCCAATAAATGGTTCCTATCCATTATTGTCAATTCATAATTGTTTTCCTAATTGTCTATGTATTACGAAGAAAGATTTGCTTTATGTTAATAAATAGAGTAAGAATTATTTCATTCAAGTATGTTCGAGAGCACATATTTTCGGGCTTTTCTTATTATATAGTGTAAGAGTTGAGATTATAACCCCAACACAATTTTAATTTTTTGTATTCTGAAAAAGCTCGTACAAACTTAGTCAGTACACGTATTGTCCATTCAACTCAAAATTGTGGTGCTCTATATGACTAATGGTGCCATAATATTGAGACTAAATAATCAATATACAAAATAATGAAATAAATACCCATGATCTCAGGTATGCAATTTCAAAAAATGGAATTACTCAAATTATATTAACGAGACAAAAACTTGACAACTCTGTTGGTTTTCCTTTTCTATTGATTTAATTACTTTCTGATATACATATATACTTTTGAGCGATAGAGATGTTGATACACACACATACATTTACCATTTTGCAAGTGTTTACTTAAATAATTTTATCTTATTGAATAAAATATATATGCCTTACCTTTCCTGTGATCGTGTGTCAAAGAGCACAATTAAATTGAACTGGTGTACATTGCGATCTTCTTTTAATTATTTGAAATTACCCTCACAATTATCAACACTTATGTATATCGTTAAGAAACTAAGGAATGAAGCGCTTACAGAAGAGGAAAGCCAACTAAACTTAACTCTTTACACTCTCAGTAAACACTGGCTTCTTGCTTTGAATGACCATGTGCAACTCGATGACCTTCCTCCAGACGTCCGTATAATCCATGTATACCGAGGTATATATTTATATGTATATGTCGTATACATTTCTGTATAGATGAACTCTGGGAAAGAAAGAATTTGGAGAATAATAATAATAGTAATGATAATAATAATAATAGTAATAATAATAATAATAATAACAGTAATATTTGTCATATTTTTGGTCTCCCAGTGTGTTGGTTTAAACCAGTAGAAGGATCAGAGAAATTATCTTACTTAAGTAAGATCTAGGTATCTCGCATTCTGGCAATATAAGCAACTCATTATATTTCTGCAGGGTATTAAAAGACAGAAAAGAAACTGAAATTAATTATTGTGGAATAGTACATTTAGCCTGACTAACAATAAGAAATTAATTAAATTAAATTAAATTAAGTTACGAAAATTCAGAAGTCATTAAGCTGCAAAGTGACGTTGAATAGCATACAAAATAGAATTAACAGTGCTATGTATTAAGAAAGTAACTATTAAGCGTGAAGTCATCATCATGCTAGCACTACAATTCTTGATGGGCTTTGCCTATTCAATGACTTTGCTCTTTATGATCATCACATTCCTTTACCAATTATTTATACCCATGCTTTCCAGGTTTTCGTACACATCATCAAGGTAGCGTGATCTGGGACTTCTTCAACGTAGTTGCCCAACTAAATTTATAAACATCGATATTTGTGCAGTCCTTCGAATCCATTCAGACTACGTGCTAAACCCATTCCAATCTACTAAATTTTATAATTTTTCTAATATTTGGGTCCTCATACAGTCTGCATAGCTCAAAATTAAAGCAACTTTGTCAAGTCAACTTCTCGTTTATTGCGTCACATATTGTTTTGGATACTTTACGTTTGAAACATCCTAACAGTTCCTCGTTGTTTTTCGACAATGTCTATATCTTGGAAGCGTGCATCAATATGAAGTCTTTTATGTACATTACACTTGGTTTGTTGGGGCAGTTTCCTTGATGTAAGTCTTGGGCTTAACACCAAAATAATGTCATCTCCCTGCTTCAGTTCTCAACTATGTAGTTTTTGTGAATGTTTTGCCTTGACCTCTACTGTTGTTTATCTACACTTTTGTCAGGCCTATAAGGAGACTTGGTATGTCTAATTCTTCCATCGTATCCTAGAACTTTGTACTGTTACTAGAATTGTATGTGGCCTGAAAATCATGAAATTATGATGTATTTCTTACTTGTTCCTTAGTTTTCTCCAGCATTTTACATGAGGTTAAAAAATTATGTCACAAATACATTTTCTGTATACAAACTAAAATCTGACCAAAATAAAACAACTCTAGAGCATCTTCATTTCTTCATAGACGTCAATTTGAAATGGGTGGCCACTTACATTTTGTGTTGTTTAACGTAACTCCATGTCTTCTTAATAGATACCTCTTGTTGTATTCTGTCAAATATTTCTGGACCATCCCATCCAGACACAGAGGACTCAACATTCCAATTTCAACCACAACTAAATTGACCTTCCATTGCCCGGTTTTGCTTTTTAATTTCGGAGATTAAACTTTTATATTTTTATTTTTTCTTGTTATTTGAATTTATTGTTTGATTCTAAATGACAGGAGAACTCGACCACGCATATGTTCTTTGTATATAGGTCTTCAATAACAGTATCTACTTTATACGCAGAAGTCATTCTATTCGTAGCAAATAGAGAATTCTAATAGATGTAAACTCTTTTTTGCATTTATTATCTCTATATCTTCTACTGTGTAGGAAAACAATGAATTGTTGTCGATGTAATGTCTTTATTATGTCGAGATATTTAAGCATTGGCGGCATATCCTAAACCGCTGGCCAGGAAGTGGTTCAAAATCTCTAGACCACCTTCTACAAGTGTTTCATGCACTATTTTTTAGATCTATTCTGAAGTCCTTAGCCTGTACGGGCTTCTAGTCGCAGGCACCTAAAAAACATTCTTTATACAGACAGTACATTTGGCATACAGTGAAATACACTCCACGCAAGACTTCATTTTTTTCTAGTTCACTAACTTTTTCTTTGAAAGTTGTCTTCTAAGCTTAACGATAAACATTGTTATACCAAAGAGGAATTCTAAAATTATTGCAATCTTGCACAATCTTAACCAAAGGATCATTGCTATTGAGTATCCAGTAACATATTTTGCTAACTATTTTATTATGGAGAGCTTCGACTGGCATAAATTCAAACTTACCCTCTTTACGAAACAAATATGCCCTAGACTACGATGCTCTGCGATGATGAAATCCATTTAGTGACAGAATTTTGTGGGTATATCGATCTAATTGCTTTAATGCATCGAAATTCTCTTTTATCATGGCAAAAGTGTAGGACAACTGAGAAACTGGTAATATGTTGCTTGCTGTTATGTTATTTTTCCTTGAAAGTTGGTTCCTCTATATCTTATATATATATATATATATACTTCATTTTCATTGTTCTTTTAACTGTTTCTGGTTTAATAGTCCATCTTCTTCCATTCTCAAGTGGGACTATGTTTGATTTGGCCCATCCTCCTGGCTTTTTGAATAATTATCACAGAACACTTTTCGGTACCAAATCCATAGATATATCACTCTTACATATGACGACTTCATCTAGATTAATATTAGTATTAACAATAACAATCGTGTAATTACATGCAGGTTTATAAATAATAGTACACTGCTTGGTTTGCTGTATTTTTATTTTGTAAATACCTACATATATGATATATATATTGCAATCTATTATAACAATTTTATACCCGATTAGATCTAATTTATAATTCACGCTATTCAGTACCGTTCTTTTAGATTTTCCAGTTGGTTTCAAGGATCTTCCTTTCGGCAAATACGCAATATCAACTTTTGCATGATTTTGCAACGTGTCCTAATATTGATGTAATATGACAAAACACACTTTCATTATCATGGAAACAAGGTTATTAGTTTTCACTTCATACTATTTGGTCGCAGAAAATAATAGATTCCACACAACTTAACGTTGTTTGAATATTACGTACAATTTTGTTTTAAACCGGAAGCGCCGGCACAATCGTAATTGAATTGTAATTACAAACGGGAACTAACAGGAAGTCACGTTTTGTACGTAAATTGTCGCACTTTTAGATTTCTTTTATGCGATCTATCAATTGAATCTAATCTTATTTTTTTATTTCACCAGACCAGAAAAAAATACAAATTTGACACTGTATCGAAAATGACAATGTTGTTATATAATATTTATCTATTATTTATATGATTAAAAGAAAGTTAAATTCCATGGGAAGACCTCAGACAATTTTAGAGTAGGTAAAGGCCTAAAACAGGAAGACTCATTGTCTACTACTCTGCTTAACCAGGTAATAGGTGAGGCGAAAATTCAGTTTGCACAGGGAAGGGACAATAAGGAACAGAAGTTACCAATTATTGGCGTACCCAGATGAAGTAACTATGATTGAAAATGGAGAAAAAAACGAAAAATTTAGCTTGCTTGATAAAAGGATGCAAAGATGATGGGGCCTGAAATAGAATAATAACATGAAAAAGTATTGCCAGAAGAATTAAGTCACCTTTATAAGACGATGATAGTGCTACATGGAAATGAACCATGGGTATTATCATTAGAGCAAAGCAAAACAAACAATGCATTGCAGAATTTAAAATAAATGTCGATAAACTAATGGATAGCCTATAAAATATTTAAGGAATTTACACAAAAAGAGTGTACAAACACTATCGCACGCGTGCCATGAATGGAATATAAAGAACTGTACAACCGTTTTTTATGGACTTTGTGGTTGTCGCAGAAAATACATATCCTCATCTTATATTTATCAGAAGCATTACTGTTCATGACGGAAATAGCGTTCAAGTAAGGATACATCCGCCTACCTTGCCTTGGTCTCATCACCAGTAAAAGGTGTTGGAAGAAAAGGTTGATATTTGAGATTAGGAAATTTTAAGAAGAGTTTTTGGATCTAAAGAAGAGGGAGATATCTAGAAAAGAAGAATGAACGAAAAATAGCGGGATTGTATGGAGGATCAAGGCTAAGTCACATAAGTAGAGTTTAAGAGATTGAGATTTGAATACTTGAACGAGAACGGTGAGAACATGGAAAGAAAACCTAGGAAGGGAAGACCTAGGAAAATATAAATTGACGAGGTGCAAATCATGTAAGGGAGAAGGGTGTACAGAACCGGGAAATCAACCAAAATTTTGGTATACAAAATGGAAGACAACATTAAATATAGGTACTACCTAACACAGAAGTTGCATCACGAGACGTTAGAATTCTCTGATTAAATTTGACAGAAACATTTAGGTATTAAAAAGTAATAAATTATTCAAATTGGAAAGAATAAGTCTAGTTTTCTTACGTGCACATAGTAACATGTGGTGGCATTGAAGATAAAAGTTTATCGATGTCAGCTTTAAAAAACTTCCAAAGTCAACGGTGGATTTGTTTAAAGCAGTTCAACGTAGTCCTTACGTACGTAGTCCAACGTGAGAACAGGCATTATCGTATTGAAACGGAGGATTCTCCACTGTTTGAGAAAATGGAGGAATATGGGACTGAACGTCGTATTGCCTGAAATTGAAAGATTTAAGGCCACTATCTAAATCTAAAGTACACTTTATATCATTATGGCTTCAGTAAAAATTGGATACGTTATATCTTATGAAGCTAGTCGACTGTATTGGAAATTACCTTTAATGCTAGTCATTGAGAGTTAAGGTCACTTGGTCCATTATGTAATTTATTCGGATTAGTTAGGGTATTTATTAGGGGTCTTTGAGCTAGCTCCAAGCTTTTAGCTAAGGTAGCCGACTTAGTTGGTATCGTTACTGCATAGTTGAACAACTATTAATATCTATCTACGTACTATTGTAAACCAGTAAGCATAGATAGTGTGCAAATGCACATGTTCTTGAAACGGCTTATTAAAATTTCAAGTATTAACACATCAACTTAATGGAATTTAAACATATGACTAAAGTTTTTGTTTTATTTTTTGATTTTTCTAGTTGTACTTATATATCCTTAATCTGTGGTACTTGTTTTCTAGAGTGAGAACTTTAAAACTCCCAAACTCTCCAACATCGAAGTAGCATACTAGCGTGTTAACTTATCAGTTTGTCCTAGCAAGCTAGTTATCCGCGTTGGGGAAATCTGGGGAAAGTAGTAAGCGTTTTATTTTTATTTTCTTCCCTATCTCTTAGTTCGTTTATTTTCTTGAAAAGCTACTTTAACTTGCCAACCCAACTGGAACGTGTTAAAAGCCAATGATCGTCGAACTTTCTGTTACTGATCATGCCGCCATCGTTGCATTAGAGAAACGTCGAACAATTAATGTTAGTTAGTATATAACCATTTGTCTGCTAGAAGTTATCAATAAAATCTAGAAAGCAGATGCAGAATGTTGGATCATCTTGAAATCTACTGCCATAGGCAATAGAGCCCCATATCATAATCACCACAGTACAATGCACATGTCTTACGATTAAAAATTGCATTTTGCGCCTTGCTGCATGGATTCGTCTAATAAGAATGTGCCCATCGTGCGTTCCCAAACATAGTTTTGATTCATCCCAGAAGAGGACACGTTGCCATACCATATTCTAATGAAATCTCTCTACACTAGACTAAACGTAGTTTCCGGTGTAAAGCCGTAGGGCGAAGCACTGAATGTGGTTGGTAGGACCGCAAACCAAAAAGATGAAATTCGATGATCAACAGTACGAAGATATATATTTGGACTACCTGGACCTTGAAACCGTTCATTAGCAATAGACTTGGTTATCAGAAAACTTTCCCTAAGAGCCAACCGTCTTAGAGAGCTATCTTTTAATCGCTTTGTTTCTTTGCGCTTCAGTCCCTCTTTGGCGACGTTCGCAAACCGCTTAAACAGAAATCATGCTACGATAATTGGAGTATGCCGTGGAAGAAGAGGGGCAACTTCTTCCTCGACATACTCCAATTATCGCAGCATGATTTCCGTTTAAGCGGTATGCGATTTATCTGAATGTGAATGAAAAATTCCTTTCGTGCAAAGCAATAATAATTTAACTTTTTAAAATCATGCTTGACTATAATTTGCACGGCGTCTTATTCTAGACATTGTAACAAAGCAGAAACACGTTAAATCAATCTAACAGAGGAGAAAATTGAAAAAGAATTCCCGACTAACGATGCCGTGTCACTTAGAACTTGCTGGGTTAAATTAACATTTCTAAAAGTTAATAATTTGGTATTAGTTTTCGTTAGTTAAAGGTTTCTGCCAAGTTTAGTCCAAAAATCCAACGCGTTAGAGATGGTGCCATGTTTATTGCAGAACGTACACGTCTTTTTATAATCGATAAGCAGTATTATATTTTGACATTCTTAGTTACTTAATCGACGATTTTAAGCAGACTAAATGTGAAACGTGCTCTAATGTAATTACTGGAGCATGCAAAATATATCCAACCAGGGCGAAAAGTGTTATGAACGTAACTGGTATTTTCTTGTAATGTCCCCTTTTCTAGACAGAAACAGAACCGAATAGAAATTCAAAGTAAACAAAAATATTCAAATCGGGACATCAATTAACATAACAAGCTACGCTAATAAGTATATCGACATCCTAATATGCTAATTACGAAATTCTATAATATAGTGCTTAATTACGTATGCAAATGTGGAGTTAGTCCCCAGGCATTCTTACGGTACAATTTTATCTTCTCGTGTTTTAAGGTTTTTTTGTTCTCGTTAACTGGATAGCCCGTTTCAGATTTTTCATCATTAGCGATTATGCAGGAATGGTGTTAATTTCAATGCCTGAAAGATGTGGTGCTTTGAATATCTTAATACTGTTTATAAGTGTATTATAACACCATGTTTATTTATTCCAATTAGAATTATCTAATCATTCATATTTGCAAGTAAAAACCTAGTTTATATTCGTTTAAATGGTTAATAATAAGATTTGATGAAGCCAACGGGCTGTTATATAATTAAATTAAGACATGCTTGGATCGTGCAATTGACAAGATGAAATTAGCATGGAAACCACCATTCACGCATTTGTGTGATTTATTTTCTAAGAATCTAGAAGAAGATAAATTGTATTATGATAAAACCACAATATAACCCGGAATAAACAATTAAGGTGGTTACTTAATACATATGGAAATATATTAAGATTAATTAAATCTTTAGACCACAACCGAAATTAGTGGTGGTAGACATGGTAACTTTTAGAAGCAACAATTACTCATAAATTAAAGACTTAAGTAAAGCACAGACAAACTTATGGAATTTATATAACACAATTAAGTAGATTGATGTTATAATAATAATACGAGGAATTTTTTCAGTGTTGTATATCATCATGAAAACAAACCCGTAGGTCTGCTACAAGTGATTTATTACTCTTCCGGGCATCCTCAAACAAAAATATATTGATACACTTTAGCATTAATTATTATTAAATGTTAAGGCAAAATTTGATTTGAAGACGTTAGCTATTTCGTCCATACCACGAAGTTTAATTTTGATCTTTGGGAACGGAAAAGAAGTCATCGGGGTTTAGGTTGGGACTTAACCGATAAGGGTCTTCGTTGTTTTGCTGCTTTCAGACCTCTATGTATTCTCGTGTCGCCTTTGTGGAGGATGATTTGTCGTTCTGGGTTAGTCGTTCGGAGCACGACCATTACTTCTGGCAAATAAACCATTCGAAATTCACCGTTCGTTGATTTTGTAAACGAATTGTAGCTGCATGATCTACTTTTCAACAAAAGCTGCAACCATTTTCTTCGATAAGATAGGATGGGATAAATTACGTTGGATTTTCCTCAACTTGAAACACCAAAACGGCGGAGTGGCGTTTATTTTCAGGTTGATATCAATGAATTTATAATTCGTCACCACTCACAACGCTAAATACATTTCTTGAGCGTCGGTTGTTAAACTGACTCGAAATGATTCGACACCAATTGATCGAAATCGCCCCTTGCTCTTCAGTTCAAAGATGTGGGTTCTAACAGGAAACTAATTTTCTTATCACTCAATTCGTCGTGCAGGATTTCGTGTATTGAAGTCTGTGAAATGCACGAGGTTGTTTCAAATCCGCGATATATTACATGTCGATCTTTCTTGGTCAACTGGCGCAGAGCTTTCATGTTTTTCTGAGCAATTGTCACTGTTGGTGGCCCCATTCTGGGATTGTCGGTGAGACTGGTGCGTCCATGATGGAATTCAGAGCATCAGCGGTGAATTGTTGACTGGTGTGGCGTTTGTTTTCAGGTTGATATCAATAAATTTATAATTCGTCATCACTAACAATATCGCTAAAAACATTTCTTGAGCCTCGGTTGTTAAACTGACTCGAAATGATTCCACATCAATTGATCGGAATCGCCTCTTGTTCTTCAGTTCAAAGATGTGGGTTCTAACAGGAAACTAATTTTCTTATCACTCAATTCGTCGTGCAGGATTTCGTGTATAGAAGTCTGTGAAATGCACGAGGTTGTTTCAAATCCGCGATATATTACATGTCGATCTTTCTTGGTCAACTGGCGCAGAGGTTTCATGTTTTTCTGAACAATTGTCACTGTTGGTGGCCCCATTCTGGGATTGTCGGTGAGACTGGTGCGTCCATGATGGAATTCAGAGCATCAGCGGTGAATTGTTGACTGGTGTGGCGTTTATTTTCAGGTTGATATCAATAAATTTATAATTCGTCATCACTAACAATATCGCTAAAAACATTTCTTGAGCCTCGGTTGTTAAACTGACTCGAAATGATTCGACATCAATTGATCGGAATCGCCTCTTGTTCTTCAGTTCAAAGATGTGGGTTCTAACAGGAAACTAATTTTCTTATCACTCAATTCGTCGTGCAGGATTTCGTGTATAGAAGTCTGTGAAATGCACGAGGTTGTTTCAAATCCGCGATATATTACATGTCGATCTTTCTTGGTCAACTGGCGCAGAGGTTTCATGTTTTTCTGAACAATTGTCACTGTTGGTGGCCGCATTCTGGGATTGTCGGTGAGACTGGTGCGTCCATGATGGAATTCAAAGCATCAGCGGTGAATTTTTGAGTGGTGTGGTGTTTCATTACTAAGTATTGCTAGAAGAGTGGATGATGTGTTATTATTAAGTAATGTACACCGGACTCACGATGTCACTTCTTCGAATTTTATTATTCAATGATAACTTATCATTGACAACTTATCATTGACAACTTATCATTGACAACTTATCATTGACAACTTATCATTGAATAATAAATTCGGAGGAGTGACAGCGTCAGTCCGATTTACAATGCGTATTGTTAATGATAACACATCATCCATCTTTTTAACAAACTCTATTCATTACCAAAAACAAAAATCAATCCGCATTGACATTGTTCTTGAAATACTTCCCTCCCGAGGTTTCGGACAACATAACATAAGCCGTTCAACTGCTAAAATATATCAGAAAAAGCACGGAGGCTTTTGTATTTTATTCACTGTGGTTAACATCTTGGTTGTCGAAAAACATTTTTGGGCTTCCAATTTCGACGAAAAGAGTAAAAGTTAATTTACTTATTTATGTACTTCGATGTAACATATAACGTGCCAGCAAAAGATACAGTTAAATCCGCAAAATTAATATCAGTTTTAGTATTAATTGCTAAGAAATTACGAACAAAGGAAATATGTTTAATTAATAGGAAGGGAAATAAATTCAGAAATTGGGCGATTCCAATTGATCATTGACTTCAGCAAACTAAGTATAGTGGAACAAAATTATTTAATAAATGATTCATTTAATAAGTATCTATAATACTTAATTATTTACATTACTTCTAAATCTGTATGTATGTACCTATTTAGCAAATACATATCGTGAAACGTGCAGTTTTTTAGAAGTATTGTTTATTTCAACATTAATTGGGTAAAATGTACAGTGACTAGTTCATTCTTTTGTTTCTTCGGAAATAGTATGACTCAACATCACTGTGGGGATTATATTTCCCCGCTGGATGATCAATATCGAAGGTAAATATTACGCATACACCAAACTATTGTACAGTGGTATCTATTAACATATACAAGTCTTATCAATTAACGATCGTTTTCGTTTGGCTAAAGCACAACCAGTACTGAAATTATATCATTCTGGAAAAACTCCAAATATCTTCCCTCGTTAAGATTTCCCTCAAAGAAAATAGGACTTAGAATTCTATTATGTACTATTCCCGCTCAGACGTTTGACCTTTTGTGGATGTTGAGTGTGTGTCGCTGTCATACAATGAGGATTCCGTACTCCGATATATGCAGTTTTGCCAATTAACTGTGCCATTTATACAAAAAGTTGGCGATGAAAACGTTCGTTAGCATGGTACAAATTCATCATTGTCTCGCAGAATTCGTCGGTTAGCATCATCATCATTAAGTTCTCGAACTAGTTGGATCTCAAATGGAAAATATTTTTCTCTTTTCAACCACTTCAGTACTGCAAACTTGCTGACATCATTATCTGCTCCCAACCTGTACCTCTGTTCTCTTTAAGTGCCATAAGCTTACTAACTATTACCTCCTACTAAATTTCCGGAATACCAGTGAGATTTTTCTTCCAATTCCAAAAAATGTTCAGTTTATTGTGTGCATCTCCCGTCTCCCTAAATTGGTTTTTGATTTTGCTAACTGTCGATTGCGTAATAGGATCTATATATTTAACATTAAACATATCACACATACCTTGCTGAAATCTTGTAAGGTTCCCTAAACCATGGGAAATTAATTTTTTTATACGTTGTGTTATTGTTAAATTACCCATGATAATTTAGTAGAATATTATTAGAATTCTACAATAATCATGTTAAGAGCGGTAAAGATTGACAGAGCACTTGTATCAAACAGTTCGCTAGATATAAAATTTTTATCAAGGTACGTAAGGATTCAAGATAAAAATCGAAGGGACTTCAACAAGCGAATTACGTTCCGTTCATGGTCTGGATTATTTGTTATCTTGGATAATACCAACATTTAAACTAATTTTATGTTGTGGTATTTTAATATGATTATTTAGAATCATCACAAATAATATCAACATTAAATGTACAGTTCGATTTTTTCAGAATTTTTATCATGCAACTTTATAATTTATTTGCACTATCGTCAAAAGAAAAATCACTATCGGATTCCACTACTAAAAATCAATATTGCAATTTAAATTTTTTGTGATTTTATAACTAAAAACAAATGAAAGTCAGAAGGTGAATCGAATATATTAATGTGTCTTTTTACAAGCTAAAACCAATATATTTCAGCGTTTTAAAGAAGAACTGCTTTTGCTTTTAACATTCCAAACTTTAATTCCACACTAAGGAAATCTCGTTATGGTATGGTCGTCAAGTTTCAGGCATTATGTGTAGAATGCGACGGCCTAGTTCGGAAATTTTAAAAGTTTCAATACTAAAGATACTAATAATATGCACAATTTATTGCCAAGAAAAATGTATCTATTAAGAAAATAATTGCTCGTAAATACTAGATTTAATGTGTACTATTTTTACCATTCCTATTAAACGAATTTTTGCTGAAATATTCTTGTTAGTTGACTTTAGCAGTATGTTTACTTGTCCAATCGTTTTCTCAATCATTCATTATTTTCGATTATCGACTAAAAATCTTTAAAAACGTTGTTTTGTCACAAGAATTCTGTTAAATCTTGTACTTTTGTCAGTGAAAAATCATGATTTAGTAAAACCTTTTAATGGGACCTGATTTATGTGAAAAATTGAAGAAAAGTAAAGAATAAAGAATGGTCATTCTGATTCTAGTTTTAAAGACCGGTGATGTTACCTCCAGGGAAAGTTATAATGCGATAAATGTTCTTAGTGTTTCCTACGATCAAATGTTTATCGGAAAATAGACCCATTATATTTTAGTGAGACTCATGATAGATCAATTGAAACAGGTATTATTATATTTTTAAACAATGTTCCAAGTTTTTCTCGTAACCCACTTCCTTGCGTCCCCTTGCAACAAAGTTTGGTTGGAATCTTATTCCCTTTCATTTCCTTCATATTTTATGATGTGATCTTATCCTTCAGGTATTCTCATCAATGATAAGGCGTCATCGTTGGGTGAAAAGTTTCTTTACTGATTCTGGATTAAGAGTCATTTTATTTCCATAGGTTGGCATTGTAAATATAGTTTAGTACTTTGGTTGATGGCTCCTGCTTTGAAATGTTCAGTCGCTGTATATGTAGGTAATAAATTAAAAGGTATGGGAAACTATGTATCTTATTTTATTATCTAAGGTATAATCATAAGATAGATAAAAAGTAACAAAGATATGTAAAAATAACTCTCATTATCTCAATATCATTAAAGCAAATAATTCCTATAAAAGAAATAAATCATCCATTCGTGGTCGATGCTAATAAAATTCTTACAATACAATAAATAAATGTTAATTCTTAAAAACATTAGTGCTTGATTATGGTAGAAAAAGCATTTCTTCTTACATTACAATTTATTAGATAAAGAATAAACCTAAAAGCAATAATTTAATAACATAAACTCATAGCAATTTTCTAGCTCGCAGACGGTCTTGGGCATGAGAAAACCACAGCATCGTTGCCTTCTGAATTTCCGATTCCTTTCCTTGAGGATGTGTTACCAACACAGCATCTAAAGAGATCTTTTTATATTAGATTTTTTCTTGTTAGTGCTTTTATTTGATTCCATAGTTGAAAAGATAAGTATTAGTTAAAATATTTACTAGATCAGAAAGAAACACTCGCAACTAACCTCTGACAATTCTGTTTAAAATTAAAGGTTTCAAACAGTATTTTCCATTAGCACCAGTCCAGCAAATTGTTGAAGCCAATTTCGTTGTGCAAAGCCTGCCCCAAATTTTTCTTGTTGCCGATTCTACCGTTTTGCCTCCGATTATAGAAAGATTTTGCACCTAAAATATTGATCATTACATCATCATCACAATAAAATTTCGCATGAAGTTGTTTTTATTAAAGCGAAAATAAATTCTTTGAACTTAGAAACAACTATTCATGGTTGTTTTCACGTTTTAATATCACTCAATATAACTATTCAAGAATATTTAATATTCCATATGACTATGGTTCGCGGAATTTATCGATGAGGAGAGAATTGAGATATGGGGGTCAAAAATATTCACAAAAAATAAGGGAATAGACGTACGTTACTACTCTATTCATGTTTTTTATATGATATATTAAAGAAATGAACATTTTCTTGTACATATTCACATCCTCCATAACTATAGGTAAGAACGTCAAAAATATTGATCTCACGTTACTTCTAACAATAATATTATTTTAAATGAATGTATAACAACCAAAAAAATATCATTTAAAAGGATTCATCTACTAAACAGTGGAATAATAAGGTGCGAAATTTTGATAAGACCATCAAACAAAATGTAGATAAGATTATTGTGGTTCTATGGAAAAGGAAGCTATGATATAAAATTGTCCTCTTATACGCGTTCAGTCACCTAAATACTGATAAATTATTAAAAGCAAATTTACAAAACCGGAAACCGCAACTGTATTGATAATCTGTACCATCTACCTACTGTTTCTTAAATCGTCAAAACAGAAACCATACAGAGGACTATGAAAATTGGGAAGCAAGATACGAAATTTAAATGAAGAGTTGGAAACTTAAAGTTTTACCTAAAAGAATAATTTTATTATACAAAAATAGATTTAATTTTGGCAAACTAACACCTTTACATGCTAATACTAATCAAGAATTAGAATGATTCTTAGTTGGAGATCAACATTCTCTAAACGAAGTAGCAGATAGGTTTCAAGTATTTGTAGATATTGCTGTCCATTCAAGGGACCATCAAAGAAAGGTGGGCCTACTGTTTAATCGCCAATAGTTCCACCACATACGTTTGATAATATTCACAGACGTTGATTATCTTTCATGCGCATCTATTTGGAATTTTCAGTAGCAATATAGCTCAGATTATGCTTATTCTCTAATCCATTACTTTTAAAAGTCACCTCGTCCGTGAAAAACACGCTGCGTAAAAACGTTCAGCCACAAGTAAATTTCAAGCAACATATTCACAAATTTTGATTGCATTTTCAAAATCGTTAGGAAACAATTCTTGATTTAAATACATGTGTGTGTGTGTGATTTAAATGAATGAATACATGATGTGTTTTAAAAAGCTGGATGACCTATAATCATTAAGTAGTGTAAATTATACTGACGCTGTCACTCCTCCAGATTTTATTTATTATGATAAGTTGTCATTGATAAGTTATCATTGAATTATAAAATTTGGAGGAGTGACAGCATTAGTCCGATTTACACTACTTAATGGTAACATGTCATCCACCTTTTTAACAAACTCTAGTTACTTAGTCAGCCGCCAATCTGTACCGCCAGGTGCAAATCACTGAGGTGTCGGACTGGGTGGAGTTATGGGAAACACACCTTAAGTGGAAAATGGCTGCAATGCGCTGAGATTAATGGATCATCCAGTAGGAGAAAAAGCCCATGTTTATAAATACAAATTTTCGAAGGAGTCGAAATGTTCTATAAATTAACGAAACACCATACACTGTCACATGCGATACAAAGGAAATTAATTTAATGTTTACATATTCCAAAAATTGTATACCATAAAAATAAAATATACGTACCAAATCGTTATAATTCTGCTTTAGTTTAACGTGTTCTTCTATTGCAAGGAACTCCTCCAACGTCTCTGCGGGCCAAGACAAATTAATTTCGGGTTCCGGCTCACCTGTAGCAATACATAGCAACCGATCGATACCTTTTTGCAGCTTTAAAATTGTATTCTTATTTTCGCTTACTTCTTTTACTAAGGTCTGAAGTATTTTTCCTATAAAAGAAAAACAAACTATCATACTGTAACTGCATTGAAAAATTGTCTCACTAATTGATTCGCAGTATTGCCTATCCGATATCAGTGAATAACGATTAGATTGCATTCGTGGTTCTTCCCCTTCTCGTTGTTTTGGTTCTTCACATTGCATTTCTGTATCTGAATCATCCTTTTCTATAATTACTAATTAGTAAGACTAATATGGACGGAATTGCATTTATTTTAAATAAAGTCGGTAAAAATAGGCAAAAAAATTCATGAAAGACAATCAAGAATTAAAGAATAAACACTTCAATAATAAACAATTTTGTAATTAATTTTTAATTCGATATTGTAATCTTTGTACACGTTTACCTAGATTCTCGTCTTTCAAATAATCTTGAATCCATGATTTTGGAATCATTTCTTTAGTTCCGTCCTCGAAAAGGGCAATTGAGTATTCTTCTTCCAATTTACTCATAATTTCTCGCTTTCCCTTCTTTAATCTAATCTGATAAACTGGATATGTTCCGTACTTGAATCTTGAACCAGTCACTTCGATAAAATATTCAGTTATAAAAGAATTACAAATATATTCGACTTTTTATTTGTTTCTTTTTGGTACTCAATAAAAACGAAATGCATACTTAGGCGACATGTGTTATAATAGTTTTCGTACTTGGTATAAATTTGCAAATTGTAACGATTTATTCACATTTTAAAAGCCGCATGTGTTTTCAATTTAAATGTTTTAAAACCTTCTTCTTATATTAACCTCATTTGAATTGATTACATTATATCGTGTTTCTCTTGTTTCACACACTAACAATAATTGCAATTTTTGTGTGGTTTCTGCAAGGTTTTTAGATCTTATCTATACTGACTTGTTAAATTTATTGTGCTAGTATGCACTGCGTCAAGTAACTTAAATTTTATTCTTTGCCAACTATTCTCTAAAATACATATATACATATATCATCTTCCAATATTTTGTTCTTGTATAAATGGTCTCTGCAGCTTATACCAATACGCGGATATTACTTTCTAAGGCACATGCATTGGAATACGTAATTTGCGTGGCAGCAGATTTGAACATTCTTATGTGGATTATCTGGAATGGGTGTATACTTCTGTTATAATCAGAGACGGGATTATATGTTTTTTGCATATCGATAACTATCAACGGTACAATTGAACGCTTCCAGATCTACACGAATTAGGGCAAATAAAAGCGTTTGGCACTAATTTAATTTTACATATTTAGAATATTTTGACTTTCTTCCACATATTTCGAATATTTTAACATATTTGAAGTTATTCGACATATTTTTCCGTTTGAAAATTGCGTTAATTTTATATTAAATATAGTAGGCGATTTTCTGGTAAATTTATGTTGTACCATTACCGATGTTTCGTTAAATATAATAAAAAAATGTTACTTAAACAGGGATTAATGCTTTTTTAATTTTTTTTTTTAATTTCTAGATTTTTCTAAGAAATTGTTAATTGCTTTTAAATTTCCAAACGAAATATCATGTTCAATACCGAAGAGCAAGGATTATTTTGTTACGGTTTCTAAGAATAAAAATCGAAAATTAAACGAATAAACGTGAGCTCTGATTGGTTTAAAATATTTAGGTAGAGGGTGCATACCTTTCAGTATTTATCATTTAAAAATTTTCATCATTTACAAACACCGAATAAAGTGAAGTGTTACCGAGTGTTATCCAAAAATGTCAAACGTGAACAGCTATTTAGTAGCCTCCTGGATCAAGACCGTTCCAGAATTACTTTTGAACGAAGAAAAAGCATTCTGCAAAGCGTGCAGTAAAATGGAAAGTTGATAATTTTACAAAACAATTTTATTTTATTTATTTAATTCAAATTATTATTTCTAGCCTGCCATACAATTGGTTCAGAAACTTGCATTGGATTGCTGAATAAAATTATTTTCATTAATAAAAATATTTTCCTTCAATTTCAAAATCAGTTCCTTATCTTATATGTATCTAAAAGGGTGTGTACATTTTTTACTTTAATTCTCTTCTTTTATAGATTCCAAGTGAAAAAAAAATCCCAAATTACTTAACATCTTAACAAAAGTGAAACAGTCAAATTAGTACCAAAGTACTTTAAGGAAAAATTATATTACAAATGTATATAATGACGTAATTAATGAAATCAAGCAAAATGTAAATAACAGTTTTATAAATTTTATAGTAGATGAAACCACAGATACTTGTGGATGCTATATAGCAAATTTATTAATAGGTTGTTTAAATAACAACATTCCTGGTAAATCCTGTTGGATTTCGTGTAAACAAATTGAAAAAACTAACCATACAACAATGGTTAGATTTATTAATAAAACTTTCATGAATTTTTTCCTTCGCGATATTGTTCCAACTAATAAAATTGTGTTCATGCTTTCCGATGCTGCGTCATAAATGGTCAATGTTGGTCAACAACTTAAAGTTTTGTATTCCAATTTAATTCACGTAACGTGTTTAGCATACGGTTTGAATAGAGTGGCGGAAAATATTAGCAACTAATTTCGAATAATTCATAGTTTAATTAGTAACGTAAAGAAAATATTTTTAAAATCTCCTCTAAGGTTTCAGTGTTACAGAGAAAACTTACCCAGTATTTCTTTTGCCATCGGAACCAATAACAGGAGAGGGGGAACATGACTGAAAGCTGCCAGTTTTTATGCAGAAAATATTGTCCCTATTAAAGAACTTATTTTAAGTTTTGAAGAGCAAAAGATTGGTGCAATTTCAAAGTGCAAATCAATTTTAGAAAATAATTCACTGCACCATGAGCTTTGCTTCGTTCAATCAAATTATGATTTTGTTCATAAAACTATTGTTATTCTTGAAACTGAATCACTCCCGTTATAAGAGTGTCTTCATTTGAATGATGAATTTAAGGAAAAACTTCAGAAAGTTTCTGGAAAAAATAGGACAATTACTAAATAAAAGATTTAATGATATTTTAAAAAGAAATAGCGATTTAAATTTGTTCTCGGTGGCGTCTTTGACGTTGTTAATTTTTAAAATATACGCCAATCACATCAGTTGACGTCGAACGAAGTTTTCAACGTACAAATCGCTACTAACCGATAGGAAACATAATTTAACTATTAAAAATATTGAAAAACATTTGATTGTAAATTGTTTTTACAGTAAGGAATATGTTTAATGTAGAAATGTAAGTTATAAGTATCTATTTAATAAAACCTGTTTAAATTTTATTGGTGTTCGTTTCTTTTCCTTGTTACTTCAAAATATATTCGACATTCTGAAAATATTTTACATGGTTTAGACATTTTAGGAATATTTTCAACATATTTTCCTCATATTTAAAACGTATATATGTACATATTTTAGTCGAATCGCAAACATATAATCCGGTCTCTAGTTATAATGGACTGTTGACGTCTTCTGTCTTGCTACTCATATTTGTATTTAATATCACGGCCAAGGTACGTACCTATTATTGATTTGTAGATCATAATGTGCGCAAAATATTGTAAGCATATCTCAATTACCTTTGCTTATATTCTCATTAGAACTTTATTTAAAGCCGCGAGTACACTGTTATCCATTCTAGTCTTTAAATTCCCTTTAATCACCATCACACTATCTTTGGTTATTGTATCCAGATACTCTTGTAGCATTTCATAAAAATTGTCTTTCTTTTATGGATTTGGATTCTTTCGATCCATAAAAAATGTTAATTGTTCGCCGAATTCTCATATCACTTATGCCATCAAAATGTAAACTGTTTTGTTTCACAAAATATTTCATTGATAAAGTTATAATTTACGAAATCTACGTTCTTGTAATGTTCTGAAATACATTATTTAAAATTAATGTGTAGGTTTTAATAACCTATGACGGGTTGGATGACATGAAAGTAAGATTGAGAGCTCACGCAAGATGGAAAGATATATTTACAACCAACCAAAGGATGCGAATTGGTTGAGTGAAGCGTTTACCTATTCAACGGTGATAATTAAGGTTTGATAAACGTGATGACGTGTACTATTAAGTAGTGTAAACCAGTCTTTGTCTCGACTTAGATGCAAGACACATTAAAATTCGAAGGACGTAAGTCCGGTTTACACTACTTAATGATTGCACGTCATCCACTCTTTTATCAAACTTTAATGATAATTAAAATATTGTTGCGATGGATCAAGTGGTCATGTCATATCTAGTACTTCATGCAGTTTTTTTTCTAGCATTGTTGTCAGTTGTATTTCTTGCGATTCTTTATTCAGTTTTCACCCTTTTCCCCTTTGTTTTTGTTTCACTTGTGTTAGATGTTTAATTACGTCTAGAGTCACCGCTAGTTGAGCGAATTCGACAGAGGTCAAATTGTTAGCATAAACGGTAGTTTTTCATTCAGGGAAATTGCAAACTGCAGTTTATCGCTATAGATTTATACCGCTCGACCGGATTGGGATAAAGTATACTCAAACTATGATAATATTGACAAAAGTTACATAAAGAACATTCACAGATTGCAAGTGACAAATGTCAGGTGATTTTTAATTTTTCGGGAAAGTATAAGAAAAATAAGCGATCTTGTTTGTATATATCTCTTTATTTATGTTTAAGGGCGAAGTACAGGTAATATTTTTAAGATCTACATTGTATACACTTTCTTTTTGAATTACATAAAATGTGATGTTGTACATAATCAACGTTTTTAAGGTTTCTGTTATTTCTTTTACTTAACAAAATTCCATATAACAATATGACTTTAAACTTCATCGTAGTAATAATAATTACAATAAGATAACATCCACAACAAACAAAAAACGGAAGCTATTTCATACACGTTATTTTTTCATTCACTTTCTGAATATAGAAAAATACAATTATTCAATAATACTTCTATAATATATATGATCTACCATAATAAATAGTTTTTAGTCACCCTTCAATACATCACAGACTACAATCATTTAATTTTGTTAGTTCTACGTTTACAATGACAATAATAAAACGAAAAAAAAATATATAACCGCAAAATATAAAAATCAACTTATTAACTACACCTGAATTTCATATTATAATATATATAATCGCATATATATTATTTTAAAAAAACATGAGGTCAATAAAAAGGTCTTAATATTTTAAAATCGAAAATCTCTTTGTAAATTGTACCATATCTTACAATCCGAAAATACAAAAATAAGATAGCTTCTTAAGCTACTTTGTAGTAATTAATACATATAATTCTATATATACTTATATAGAAATATATTCTATGCCGCAGCTGCAATGCTTTACTATGTTCATGAATGGAAATGTAGTAATAGCATATTTAAAATATTAGCTTTTTCGACTTAACACAATCATGAACTTCGCTTGCTCTGCGGTTTTTGCATACTTAACGATTTGCATTTTTGTATTATCCTTTGTTGTTTGTTCCTAACATCCGGTAATTGATGAATCCAGTAAATCATTCTTATGTAAAAACTTTAATGTAGTACTACTCATTTCCTGAACTAATAAATCAGGACAGATCTAGGGAATTAAAAATATTTGTATATTATTTAATTAGAAATAGGCGACTATGCAAGTGGAATAATCAACTCAAATTGACCGATTTGGATCTTCAAATACGTATCTGTGTTTTTTCCGTTGATGATAACTTACAATTAGAAGTGTCCAATTAATCGGTGTAGAAACGGTAAAATATTTCTACAGATTTTCCTACATTTCTTATAAATAATCAAGTCTGTAACTCACTTAAAATTTAAAAAACCTACCTATATTATTTTAAACACATTTGATAACGACTATTGCACTGTGTTTGAAAAACATTAACGTATTTAACTTACAGTCGAAGTCCCATATAGTTTAATGATGTGTTTGCGGGAACTTTGACCTTCAGACTTAATTACATGTAAAAACACCTCTAAATTATGATGTAAAGCCTCCCTATTGCGATGTTTTTCTTTCAAACAAATTTTGAGCGAATTATATATACGAGGGACGTTCAGAAAATAAGTGCAATTTGTATTTATTTCCGCGGCAACGCTGCAATCGCAGTTCGCCGCATGCGCGGTAATTACTTTTGTCAAAGAGAAGGAGATGATGCCATTTCGAGATCGCTGTTTGTTGTTTACAGTTTATACTGCTTGGTTAGAATGGCGAAATTCCGCCTTAATTCATTTTCTGATTGTAAAGAACACTAAACCAATAGACATTCATCGATAAATTTGCAGGGTTTTAGGGAGAAACTGCAGAAATAATGGTAAGTAGATCAGGGCGACAGTTCAATGAAGGATGTGATTAAGTGCACGATAACGAACGTAGTGGGCGCCCAAGTTTTATTAATGAAGAATTGGTTCGTGCAGTTGACGAACTCGTAGAAAATCGAAGAAAAATCGTAAGATTACCATATCTGAAACTTCCGCAAATTTCAAGAGCACTTCTTCATGAATTTTTTCTGAAAAACTGAATTCTCGAAAACTCTGTGCTCATTGGGTGCCTAAAACACTTACAGATCAACACAAAAAACAGCGTCAGGGCAATACACTTGATTCTTTGACACTTTACAGCAAAGACGGTGATGATCTTCTAAGGAAGATAGTAACCAGGGATGAGATTTGGGTCGCGTATGAAACCCCTGCATCAAAACGACAAAATACATATCTTAAGTAATGTTCTGAGGTATATGACGGTCCGTTCAGACGTACACGATGACCCTGTACCTTGGGACATTTTCGGTCAGCATATACAAAACACCTGTAGACAACTGTTTTTAAATTAGACTTTTAAAAATGGTTTGTAATAAATGCAAAGTTAAAGTTTAAAATCCTAAAATGAGTCTGTTACCTCTAATATGCTGCGAATAGTACAGAAATAAACTGGATGGGTGGGGAGCAATACGGTATGCGTATGTATACGGCTCGCTAGTTCCGAACCCTTACGTCAAAAGGTAAAAAGAGTGAAAGATAATGATGATGATGATCTAAATTTGAACTCTATATAGTGAAGTTTCTGTACTGTCATTTTCTTTTTGGGCACTTTCCAACATCAGTATATGGGAGCTCGACTGCATTTTGATTTGTAAATAAGAGTATTTTACAACAGTAATGAATTAAACGCTAAACTCGCGTTTGCTTTGATTATAGATATTATCACACAACAGATTAATCTAGAATACGAAAATATTTAAAATACTACTGTTCCCATCAGCATTTACACACACGTTGAATGATTAAAAAGAATTGTAAATAAACAAAACAAAGAAACGACTAAATAATTGTTGTGAATCTGAAGTCATCATCAGAATCGCAATTTTAATAAATATTTACTGACTAATTGATTAAGTTAATTGATCGACAAAATGAATTACGCAGCAGTATACCAAGAACGCAGTATTGAATTGAACTAAAATACTAAATTAAAAATTACACTTTTTATATATGTTTGCGCGTCTTTAATACTTTCGCGTGGAAGTCTAAGTTGGGTCACATAGCATAGGATGTAAAATATGAAATTGTACAATGTAAAATAAGTAAAACAAGGGACCAATGAAAATGTTTAATACTACAAATAAATACGAATTAAATATACCGGTAATAATTCAAAAATGCAAACGTTTGAAAGTTTATTGTGTCTGCTGAGTATTCTAATGCAGACTATATACTATTATATAATAAGCAAAGATTGTTATTCTTTATATTTTAGATTTTACTAACTACCTAAACAATAAATGTCGTAAGGATCATCTACTTACAACAAATATAACATTTAGAGAGATTCTAATTTGTGTTCTATTGCATCGCTATTAGTGGAACTTTGCTGAATTGCATTTCTATTTATATTGATTAGAATAATTATAACAACAAACAATATTTATTTTCCAAATAATTCATTTGAAATTCATAAGAATGGATTATATCATAGTTTTCAGCATTTGGAGCTTCGAATGTGATTATCGCATAAAAATGCAATTGTTTAAACTTAGTAAAAGTCTAAAAAATTATCATATTAGACAGAGAACCATTCTATAGAATCTGCAATGAATATATTTACATGTATAGAAGATTTCTGACTGGTCTATTGAACTGCAACATTAATTTTGTTAGTAAGTTTGTAGGTTTTCTCAATTCAAAAGAGAAATCAGGAAAATGCAAACTTTATGCTGTCTAAACTTCACTGGCTACTATGTACTATACACAATAAATAGCGCAATAATATAGTGTTAATAATATTAATAAAAAAGAAAAACATTTACTTGCATAAAATGCTTTAACAATCAAAAATACTTTAAACCTAATCATATTAGGTTCATGGAAGGAATGTTTTACAACTAATTAACAATTAATTGTCAATGCACATTTTGTCGATAATCTTGCGTATTTTGCTCGTAAAAGCTTTGATTAGTCGGAGATAAATAAACTCAGTGTTTCTAAAAGCTAAAATCGTGCAGAAATTCTTACAACTAAATATGTCATGTGACTTGAAACGCAAAAATTCTACCATATTGAGATACACGGAACGGTTTCAAAAATAAGTATTGCGTCGTTTTCTTTTCTTATAATTTTACTTTTTACAAGGTGCAACATAACCAGAGAACGTAGGCATCATACAAGGTATATACAGTGAGGTCGTATAGGTTGGAACAAAATCAATAACATCTGTAAATAGTGAAAAAGAAGGCGATCAAACACGTCAACTTAAATTTTTAGAGAAAAGAAAACGTATTTTGTCATGCCATTATTGTCGCAGACACGACGTCACCCCCTTTTTTTTTTCAAAATGGTAACCCCAATTTTTGATAATACCATTTAGAGGAGAACGTTTTTCTGCATACAGAACTATGATTTCTGAGATTGATTACAGAACAACATTTTTAAGAAAAATTTTTGTTGAGTATTTTCATATTTCTATTCGCGTTCAGTTGTAATTGTCTGTGAAAAACCTACAATTTAAAGAAAAAGAAGTTTGTTTCGAATAAGATCCAAGAAATGTTCTTTAAAAATTCAGTTTTTGCTCGTTCCTTGTCACAATCCGATCGTAATTGTCGTATTTATTATTATTTTTTTAATGAAAAGGTAATCAATTTCAACGTAAAATGCATTGTTGATTCTGTGCTGCCAAATTTGACAAACGTTATTTGTCTTTTGATTAACTGACATAAAACTAAAAATGGCACCTTTAACCCTGAAACCCAAAGAATAGCAATTTTAATAATGATTGATTTTGGAGACTATTCCCGGACGCAAGAAGTTTATGAATTTTATTAATAAGTAACTTGATCGGCTTATTATCCGATCAACAATAAATAAGATAGAACACAAATTTAGGGCCTCGGGTCTTTAGAAAAGGTTGTCCGGGAATTTCAGAAGAAAATGTTAGGAATTTTTGACTTGACTTGACCTAATCCTGAGTCGTCCTGCCGTGAGGTGTAAGATTATTCCTATTTTTATTTTTATATTTATGGAATTACCATTAATGACAATATAAAATAGGAGTAATCTATAGGTTAACCTCTGGGTGTTTCCGACATCCAAATATTTTTTTACCACTTCCACACAACCTCCGGAAAGAAATAAAATAATAAGGTAACAAACGTCATCATACATACGTAAGAAATTCTCTTCTACCTTATGGCGTAGAGGCCATGATATCACATGTTAATCCTTCCAGTAAGCAACAATTTACTGTGTATCCCCGATACAAGCCTACGAAACACTGATACAATCATTAAGATTTTTGGTAAGATCAAAACTTCACTGATAATCACTGCAAGGGTATAAAAATTTTTCAAATATTTGCAAAAATATAACTAATAAAATCCCTGGACATTCAGTTTATGAAATCTCTTAATCAACTACAAAATCCGTCTGAGTTTGGCAGATAACTTGCAATGTATAAACTCATTTTTGAAACGTCCGTCTTTTTACATTTACTGTATAATCAATTAATTACATATCAAACGGATATTACACTAAATGTATCATACCAAAACAATTTAGCCACAAGATAAAAATTGATAATAAAATAAATTGATTACACAATATTACGTATTGAATTTGAAGGTGATTTACACTAATAAAGCTATCAATGAATTAACGTACGGTAGAAGAGTCCTCACCATTTTAGAGAGAATATCTACAATGCAACACATACACTAGAGATTATAGTGTTTGAAGTATGTATCTCCAATAGCGCACTACATAAAAAATGCGATTAATGGCAAGCAGTTTAAAAATATTTCTACAAAGTCATGAATTATACGTATCGAATTAATCGCACGAGGACGTCGTTTCATAAGATCGAATTGAATATTAAATATAAATAATTTTTGGGGTGGCAAAATTACGAAGTGTTTAGATAAAAATATCAGTCGTATTTGTATAAAATATTTATGCATAATAATACTGTCAACACTGCAAATTAAAAGAGAAACATAGCCTATTTTGTTCGCCTAAAGGCGATTTTTCTGTTTTATGTACCTATTATACTGATACAGCAAATCACTAAAATGAGACGTTCACGCCTAGTAGGTTTTGTGATGGCATATATTTTACAATTAATCTTACGAAAAAGCGGGTCCAGCCCATATTTCACAATTCAAAAAATAAAAACCAAATGGGTAGCTATACATGATGGTATTAATAAACTCACAAGCATATATGAAAACAGTGTACCGTAAGACCTGAGCACTTTCAGGACAATACAATTCAAATTAATATGAGGATACATTACGATTTTCCATAACATTAACACTAACTCTCCGTTTTATAGTAAATATCCTCCGTGGAGGTGTACTAAAGGCAAATTTCTAGTATGTATTTAAGAATACCATCACATTATGAGTTACAAATATTGTAATTTAGAGATTCCTAATAGATCTAGGAAATTTTCTTTTTTCCTTTATATATAATACAAAAATTATTTGAAATAGTAGAAAGTCAAAAATATAAACTATTCTACTCTTTCTATATTTCCACATTATTAATGCCCTGTTTATAATATTTTTGTTATATTTATCTCATTAAGTACTCGTTTTGTATTTTTTGTAGTCGATTATAAGATTGAATTTAGTAAGGTTTTTATTCCCGTCTTGCACGTTTCGGCCTGACATTAGCCCCTTCTGTATTATCACCTCTACCTTTTCTACTAACCTGTACCTGAGACTGCGCGGTTAAATGCAGGGATATAGCGTGCGTGTTTAGTTTTTCCGCGGGTAATAAATCTTTTAGCTCCTTCATCTTCTGACTGTGAAGAACTATTGTTGGCTTTGTATCTTCTGATCGCGTCTCATCTTCCTTCAACACTTTCGACGTACTGGGACTGGATCCGTTTGTTTTCTCAACCGTGTCATCGCCGCCTGATATGTAAGAATGTGTTTATTAAATACTGTAGGATTAAAAATTAAAGCGAGTTCGATTTCCAACTAAACTTACCGACAAATGGCGATCCTCCACCTTGAAGTAAATATTCCGGATTTAAAATTTTCTCCGAACATCCAGCGGTTAAAGCTTCTATACTGGGATGTAAATTGGTTGCTTCTTCCTCTTTCGTGACTTTTGATTCTATCTCATTTATCAAGGTATTACTTTTCGTATGCTCTTCAGACAAGCAATAATTGTTATTATTGTTGAAACAGCCTGTATTACCATTGGATCTTGGTGCTTTCTTCTCATCTAAGTTATTGCCTTCACTTTCGCAGACAATATTTACCTGAGCTCTGACATCTGAGTCGAATTTAGATATTGTGTTTACTAACGGCTTTGCCCAACCTATATGTAACACAGGCGTAGCACTTCCTTGTTCCCACTGACATATACCGTCGTAAAAGCGCAATAAGTTAGCGAAACATTCAGGTTTCTTTAGGATAGAATTTGCACTGAAGCCAGAGCTTATCACTTTCATTATGTGAGGTATTAGTTCATTTGCAATTTCCAAAAATTCTTTGTAAATTTCTTCGTCATCCCTTGAATAATTATAACTGAAAATGGAAATTAAGAATTTCTTACTAATAAAATATGGTTGTTAAGTTATTAAGAAATTTAATTAGTATCACTTTATTTTTAATCTTTATACTTCCATTTGATATGCATGCTTTAATTTGAATATTTGTTCCAAATCTATGTAGCATATTTTATTCAATTTTGTGGATTAAATACCTCAGTAACAGAAAATCTGAGATATAGAAACAACTAAAATTAAATTTAACTTATAGATTCGAGTTTGGCCAGTGCTTAGCTTGGGCCTGTAGTCATGAGAATGCAAGATAAGAACATAGAGAGCATTACTGTGACAATGAGATCAAATTGGATTTAGCACGAGCTGTAAACCGTGATAGACAGTCTGTCTAACTTATTCGATTCCATTGCCACAGTAATGCTCTGCATTCTTTCTCACTCCGTGTCCCAGAAAAAAACAACTATGTAGTGGAAAGTTTTACCAATGTGATCTAGTGTCAGTAAGACTGACAGTCATCAGTCATTATCATTTGCATTCTATATACAAAATTATCTTGCACATCACGACGTGTAAGCGTTAATAAATATAAGTTGCAAGTTTGAAAATGATCTTTTATTTAACCTAAAAAGTGGTGGAGATAATCCAAAAGATATGTACGTAAATAGGCCACAAATTATACATACACTTAAGTACTTGTGATTATAATCAGACTATATCTAATTGTCACCTAATTTTGATATTTGAATAGTATAGTCTACTAATGCTACTATAATTCTTATTTTTACTTACAGCCTAATAACATCACTGGCATTTGCCCAACTTTCAAATGCTTCCTTGTACATTTTATTACGATAAAAATAGCCTCCCTGATAAGTGTAAGGATACACATGTTGATTGTTATAATACGTTCTTGCAGACAAGATAGCCTCTTGAAATAAAGCACTGCAGGGTACCCTATAAGTTAACAAAATTAAATCATATACACTTTGATGATTGTTTTATACCACATGCCTGCCAGGTGTCGGTGCTATTTCTTCTAGATCACCCAAATTCCCAATAGCCATGGGATATTTGGTTAAGTGGCCCAAATCATATAGCAACCATAATAACTCTTGCTGTAAACATGCTACTTCGCATGCATCTAAAGTGGCATTCAGAGATGGATTTATAGCAGAAACTAAAGCAGCCACTTCCATCGCTTTTGTACAAATAACAGGTTTGTTATTAACGTACAACCAAGATCTTGCCGATACCCCTTTACCAATTTCTTGACCTCTTTTGTCTTCATTCCCTTTACCATGCCATGTAACTTCTGCTGTCTCAGTACCATTTTCACCAAATACAACCCACGCATGATCCTCTGATAAAGCTAGGTGAACATCTGAATATCCTAATGCTTGACAGCCCGCTACTACAGCAAATGCAACTCCAAAACAGTCGAGCTTTCTTCCAGTCAAATAACTGTATAAACTTTGCAAGTGGGCCCTATCTTTGTAGTAACTTCTTGTTAACGAATTCCATACCACATCTGAAACCTTTTTATTGTTTCCCTTGTGCAAACTTTGTTTTCCTGCTTTGACACGTCGATTGCTCCCTTCATAATCGCATGAAATTTGTTATATAGATCCTCTATAGTGTGTAACTCCAATATTGGCAGAGCTTTCGGCTCGACAACCTGTACGTTTACGTTTGACCGGCATGTCAATGAATTTTCCACCGCACCGGCTATGATTGACAGTAGCGCTAAATCTGGTTCGTGGTTACTTTCTAATTGATTCTTGAAAATTTCTACGACTGACGAAATGTTTTTTAAAGGAAATAAAGCTTTATCTCGATCAGTAAAACCCGCCATGTCGCTGTTTTACATTTTCTGTCAACTGTCAAAATAAAGCGTCATATCGTTACATTTAAGCTAATAATCGTTTAATCTACTCAAGTAATTATCTCCAATGTGACCAAACTTAAATTACTTAAAGTAACTGCTTCAACAGCAACAATTAAATTTTATTTTGGACAGCTAATCACATTTTGCATTTTAGCTAAAACCATTTGTGATAAACAACCACGCAAATATTCAACTCAATAATTTAAATAAATACCAAATTTAACTATGGGCACTTAAAAGCTCAGCGAAATTATAAGTGTATATATACAGTCGTGGTTGTATGTTTCACCATTCGACTTTTATAACAGCTACACATTACATTATTAATAAGGTTTGATAAAAGTGTGGATCACGTGTTATCATTAAGTGGTGTAAACCAGCCCTTACTTCTCCGAATTTTAATGTCGCACCTTGCACGTAAGTGGGGAAAAGACTGGTTTACACTACTTAATGATAACACGACATCCACTCTTTTATCAAATCTTAATTATTAACAAACAATTCTGTTATAATATAAATGTATAAGCATTAATATATCATTTCGTGTTCTTTCTTATGTGATTTTATATTCTTGTAAATTTGTTATTATTACATTGGCCAGTCCAAGAACTTTACTTTTGAAATGATTAAGTAATAAACCTCTTTGCTAAATCATTAAAATTCTCGCATGTTATGGAGACAACTGGTTCATGTGCGAATTTTATTAAATCAATAGGTTACATTGGCCAGTCCAAGAACTTTACTTTTGAAATGATTAAGTAGTAAACCTCTTTGCTAAATCATTAAAATTCTCGCATGTTATGGAGACAACTGTTTCATGTGCGAATTTTATTAAATCAATAGGTTTGAATTACTGCCAGTTCCAGCAATTCCTGCAATTTTTCAGTTTGAAGTTCACCGGCTTAGTAAGAACAAAATGTTGAGGTGATTTCATGAATTAATTTTTTAAAAATGAATTTTGAAATCAAAAAACAGATCAATAATTATCGATACTAATTTGGAAGATTCCTTACCCGTAACAATAAAATCACTTTCATCAAATATTGAACTTTTGCAAAAGAAAAGCAATCCCAAGTTCCACACTAATTAGATTTGTAGCACTATATGACTGTAAGAAGTTATTTGTTTAATATGACTTTATTCAACATAACTTTATTCATTTTAGTGTTAGTTTTTTTTATTACCTTGTAAAACCAATGCCATACATACTTACATGCGTGTACCTTTTTTAAATAAATACTATTATTATCAATTGTTCTTGTTTTGGCCCATTGTCTACCTTAATTTTTTATTTGGTCCCCTACAAGAGAAGATTGTCCATGCCTGGCCTAAACTATCAACGTTAGAAAACCGATCTGGAGTTGATTTTGAATCAGAGAAATGAGCTCTTTGGAATTGTGTAGGAAGGAATGTCGTAGCTTAAAAAATCCGATTCGTGGGTGCAATTTAGCGATTTTGTGCGTCTTTTTCGCGGTTCTTTGTGATTTTCTCGGTAACCATTAAAGCAATTTGAAAAGGTCCTGCACTGTTGAATTCGGCTCGTCAAGGCGCGTCGATTGATGTAGGATTGAACCTGTTAAGTCCCTTAGGAGCCGAGATACGTATGCGATTTTAGCTATTTTTAGCGACTTTTTGGATTTTTTTGCAATCTCTCACACGTCCCTATTCGTCCCGAATATCTTTCTCAATTTCAATCGGACTTGCTTCGTTGCATTTCGAATTTCCGTCTACAGTAGTATTTTGTTCTAGAACCGATACAGGTCGAACACATTCGTTTTTATTCCTAGTAGTCCAGAGAAAAAATGGTGTAATCCGAACGACCAACTGGTATTAACTAATTCGAATCATTAGTGAAATATTTGAGATTTTGGACGATTTTGAAAAAATACAGAATGTTAAATTTTACCATTTAATTTCCATGTTAATTTTTCACTGATAATTGTATCTACTTTAGATAAATATTTATTTCCGGCCGTTATCAACTTCTACCCGGATCAATAAGGGTACTTTTTGAGTCTCTATCATCAAGTGTAATCGCAAGAGATCCAATATGATCTAGAACAATTTTTCAACAAAGTTTTTGAAATTTGATGAGGCACGGATTCTATTCTTAATTCCTGGTTCTATCAGTTCAAAGAACAGAACGTATGTCGTTATCATAGTGTAAATTATCTTGCACATTACAAGTGCACAGGTGGATTTATTAAGAGCTCTCTATGTATCGTTTCCATATAATTTTTTATCTAATGTAATTTGTAGTATTTCGGTTTTTGTTTCCATTCAATTTGTACTCCTTAACTTAAGTGTTACCCCCTTTTCAGTACGATATCAACCACCTTCCTTGAATTGACGTGAAGAAGTCGACGTTTGGTACTTGATTTTATTTGATAAGTTTTATGAAAAAAATAATTCAAATTTATGTGATTCTATGTTCTGCGTTGTTTTGTCTTTTTCTTTTTGATAATTTTATGGTGAAAACAGAACAATTGGTTAAAAAGTGGACTTAAGATTTGCAGTTAATAATAAAGCCAATATCCTGGTAGTGCCCCGCGAAATAAAAACAATTATATCAACACATGACTTTTATTTTTCCACAAGGCAATTTTACAACAATAATTTACTACAAATTATAACAATATTCAATTGTAAAAAATATACAACAAGTATTTACTCTTGTACATATTTGGTCTTAAGTTATTAAAATGCACTATATATTTCATATATAAAAGACTAAAATTATCTCTAAATACTATTTTTTAACATTATCAGGAACATAATTGTCCTTTCCAGGTATGCCACTACCTGTGGCATCGCCTAACCATGGGTATTGGTTAGGGCATTCTACACATGCTTCCAAATATCTCGTGTCGGAAAAATTTGCATCCGGTTTCTTAAAACTTAAAGCGCATTTATTGGGATTATTACAGCCTTTTCCAGGTAAGTGATCGCGCTTTTTGCAATCCCAAGCTTCCAAGCTATTTAATTCTTTTAAAGTTTTTGGATCAGTTATCCACGTCAAAGCTTGTGTTGCTGTTACAAACCATACATCGGGTCTATAAAATCGAAAACAAAATTCTTGAGATAGAAAACAATTTCAGGAAAGTTTCAATTACAACACAATTTTAAACGTCATCAGCAATATAAAGAATGTATATGTATATGATTTCACTCCCGAATTACAACTAATTTAAAAATTTTAATTTCGTGATTTCTAACAATAATGAAACTTTCCAGAATTAGTTGCTTGTTTTAAAAACATTTTCCCTTTATGTACTAAAGTAAATATTATTTATTAATACACTTACAATGTCTGAACCCAGTTTAAGAATTTATGAAGTCCTTGCTCCAATTCCTTAATTGAGAACCAGTTAGTGTGGAAAGGCATCATATACGGGGCTCTATTTTGTTCATAATATCTACTGAAATCTTCCTGCAACCATTCTAGCACATCGTTAGCATCATGATTATGTAAAACACACTGATCTAAGTACGGGCAATGGCCCCCTTCATAGTCCTCCACATAATGGGCATTTAAGGGAACTTGCCAAACGCCTATGTAAAATGCAATTGTAAATAACCACAAGTATACACTTATTTTTGAATGATATTCTAAATACCGAAGCAAAGAAAATAGAACAACATACCTGGAAATGATCTGGTTGGGCACGTGGCAGATTTGCATTCATGTGGAATTTTATAATCTAAGGTATAAGGCCATACCGGGATTGGTGACGGTGGAACTCCGATGGAACTATCGTATATGTATCCAAAGTCCTCTAAGACCTTCAAAATTGTATTAGGAATAATTTAAACATTTATTAAGCGTTAAATTACTTTATACTGTGTGTTGCGTCCAGGTTTCAAAAATGGTGCCCTCATACCAACGACGTCCGTTTTCGAAATATTTGAGAAGTAATTCAAAATTTCACGCATTCCTATCATTTCACCAACCCACTCCTCGTATCCTTTATCTTGAAGACCTTGTTGCAATCTGTAACCAAAGAAAAGTTTTTGTAACGAAGCGATGCAGGTGTTCGTTTATTATGTTTAGAATTTCTACTAAAAATGTGCATTCGAGTATAAAACGCTTTTCTATTAGTACCTCTGCCCAATATCTCCTAGAAAGACAAATGGGTCGGTAACTTGAGTTATGCAAAATCGTCAAGTTTGGACAAACTTTTTGATTACAATATTTACATAAATTTTAGATTAATATTTACGTATGCATAATGGTAATTTATGACACTCTGATGTTCAATACATTCACCGTTCATTTAACTTTTGATCTTTAATAGAATTGAGTAGTGTTGTATGTTGTGTGGTATATTGTTACATCACACGCAATTTCTCTTTTTACATGCTTAGCAATTAGACTTTTACCATCTACATTTACAAACTATTTTAAGCGCACCTTCTTTACATAAATACATTAGATAGGTAGGTGACTACTTAAGATTCTTCATACTTACATATTATACATCCACCTATGAGGTAGCAATGCGCAAAATACATTCCGCGGAGAACCATGAATTATTAATGAATTAAAGGTATTTCCGCTTCCTTAAATAATTTGATTACAAGGAATTAAATATATAATGAATTACCATTCAAATTCTGTTTTCATAATTCCTTTAAAAAATCAACTTTTTATGTAAATATGCATTACATATTTAGCAGCACCTCAAGAAAATAAACATAAAATATAATATATTTATTTTAAATGAATTAATTAAAATTACAGTTTATCTTCTATGCCTAGAAATGCCTAGAAATTAAAATAAAATGAACTTTCATCTAATTTTAGCGCACAATTGCATCTACCTATATAAATAATTTAATTCTAACTATTTTGCAGAACAAAGAAAGAAACTAGAAGCTACTGATAGTCATCAATTAAGTTAAAGATAAAAAAATATACCAAAAATTTAAATAACCTTGGGTAGCCCGTTAGGAAAAGTATGCACCAGAGTAATGAGAACAAGATTGAGGATGGAGGAAACCCAAAGCAGCTTAAGAAATAACAGACGAGTATTAGATAACATCTTCATACTGATATGAGATAAATAAAAGAAATAGCAGATGGGGAAAGATGTACACTCGGAAGTAAAAATATGAATAAAGAATTAATTAATTATATCAGTTTATTAGTATTAAGTATTAGTTATTTAGTATTAACAGTTTATATGACGTATGAAGACTGAGAAATAGGTACAGAGAGGACATGAAACTAAGCTATACTAACAAAGCCGTTATTCACATAATATTGGATGATAGAAATCAAACTATTACAAGATTCAGGGTACAAATCGAAAGAAGTTTCTAGTCGACGCTTCAAAAATTACCATCGCCATAGGCTTTCAGTATGATTCTTTTAAATAGACAGTTTTTACGATCAACGTTGTCGTTTCGCAATATAATCAACGCCGCGAGCATCTTCATGGTAAAACTGGAAAGAAACTGGAAAGAAAGTTCGTCCACTGCAAGGAACATCTTCGAAAGAAGTTTCTACTGTGAACGTTTTTAAAATTTGCACTATTCGTGGCTGACAAGCGGAAATATTCGTTATACGAATAATCAGGGAATTTCCGAAATAGCTGTCCCTCAAACCACCGAGATTCTTTACGGACGCAGATGCGGATAAATGCGCGATCTTTTTGTCATCCTCTCTATCCAGCTACCGTTTCACCGTTCCTGATGTTGTTTATCAATGTAATCCCTTGCATACTGCTAGTATTAATGACAATGATGGTCGAATGATGATAATGATTAATGTGTCGTCCATGAAGTAACCGATGTCAATGAACCAAATAATTTTTTCTTTTATTTCGAACTTTCTTCTCTAATACGATGCTATTTCGATAAAGCTAGCGCAGAGAAACAAAAAACAATGACAGGCGAATATATGTAAGGATACTAAGTAATTTTAAGAATTAGCACAAAAAGTCGGATAGTCGAAGACAATGGTAGCCGGATGATAATAGAAGGAATAAACATAGAACAAGTCGCAAAGTTTAGATATTTTGACTTGGAAAGCAATTTAGAACTCGAAATCTTCCTTGGTAGATGAAAGGAGGTCAAACCTGGAAAAATATTTAAGAACAATTTTCTCGGCAAACAAGAAATAGCAAGGAAAACTAAAGCAGAAGTAATAAATTTCAAATTTAAATAATCTGATAAAACCAAATGTTCATAAACAAATCATGGATAATAACACCAAAATGAAAGCGCAAAATTGACACAATAGAAGTGATATTTTTATGTCTAATATAGAAGGAAACCAGAAGAGGCCGAATCAGAAATGATAAGTTTCGAGAACAATTGAATGCAGAAGCAATAGATGTGACAATACAAAAGATCCAGTCCACTACAACTGGACACGTCAGTGGAATGGACGAGAAATGAATAACAAAAACAGTTCACGAAACAAGAGAGTTGGAGAAAAACGGAGATGACAGTGAAAATATAATATTAAAACGGGAGCAGAACGGAGAGGAATCAAGTGGAAAGGAATGCACGTGATAAAGGTCAGAAAAGTATTGGGGGCGATATGGAAGACAGTGTCCGTTAACAATGTTATAAATACTTTAAAAATAGTACCATTGAAGGAAATCATTGAAAAACGAAATTAGTGGGAAAATGTGTTCAAAGTGAATCACAAACAAAGTCTAGCAATAGCTCAAAAATGAAACAAAAAAGGAAGACAGAGTCGCATCATGAGTTCTTCGTGATGGAAATGTGATCTGATTATTAATAAACAATTAAAAAGTGCCAAATTTAAATATTTAGGCGCTATGTTTGACAATATATACAATTGTGATACACATATTGAATTCCAAATGAACCAAGGAGGATGAGGTATAAAACAACTGAATGGGATCTGGTGCAAAGGGCTAAAGAATGCATTAAAGGTTAGAATGTGCCAAACCGTAGTAGAGGAAATAGTTGTACGAGGGCGGATTGATAATGAAGCTACCTAGCGCTATATGGCTGCACAAACACAAAAACTTTTTTTTTTTTTTAGAAATTGCGATCTGTCAAACGTCAGCTGTTAAAATTTCACCCAAATTCATCTATTAGTTTAGTTGTTGTAGTCGTTTGAAGTAAGCAACTTTTGTGTTTCTTGAAAAATTGAAAAAAGTGAATTTCGTGCAGTGATTAAACACTATTATTTGAAAGGGAAAACGGCGAAAGAGACAAAAGAAAAGCTCGATAAACATTACGGTGAGTCTGCCCCGTCAGATTACATGGTAAAATATTGGATTGCTGAATTTAAACGCGGCCGAACAAGCACTGCAACAATACCATCAACAGGAAGGCCAAAAGAGGTGGTTACTGAAGAAAATATCAAGAAAATCCTCGATATCGTTATGAATGATCGCCGAGTCAAGTTACCTGAGATTGTTGAAATGGTAAACATATCATATGAACGTGTGTTCAACATTTTGCATGAACATTTGCATATGAAAAAGCTATCGGCAAGATGGGTGCCGCGTTTGTTGAGTGTCGAACAAAACGAGTTCGACAGACCACTTCACAGCGGTGTTTGGACATGATAAAGCGTAATCCTGTTGATTTTTGGCGTCGGTTAATAACTGTTGATGAAACGTGGGTCCACCACTACACACCTGAAACCAAACTATCAATCGAAACAATGGGTGGAAGCTGGTGGAAGTGCTCCGAAGAAGGCGAAGACAGTGAAATCGGCTGGCAAGGTTATGGCCACTGTATTTTGGGATGCACACGGAATATTGCTCATCGATTACCTTGAAAAAGGATCCACAATCACAGGAAAGTATTATCGTGCATTATTGGATCAATTGATTGACGCAATCAAGAAAAAACGACCACATTTAAAGAAGAAAAAGTGCTCTTTCGTCAAGACAACGCACCGGTTCACACAGCATTAGATACGATGCTAAAATTACGTGAAATACACTTCGAATTGGTTGATCATCCACCTTATAGTCCAGATTTAGCTCCTAGTGACTTTTTCCTGTTTCCAAACTTGAAAAAATGGCTCGCAGGAAAGAGATTCATCTCAAACGAAGAAGTGATTACTGAAACTAACGCGTATTTTGAGGGGTTTTCAAAATCGTATTATTCAGATGGTATAAAAAAGTTGGAATATCATCTTACTAAGTGTATTGAGCTAAAAGGGGACTATGTTGAGAAATAAATGGTTTTCGAAAAAAAAATGTTTTTTTCCTACTTAGGTAGCTTCAATATCAATCCGCCCTCGTATATACATAAGTCGGAGGTGTGGTAAATAAAGGACAGACAAAATAAGACTCCAGGTCTTGGAAATGGATACAATTAGAAGAAGCAGCAAAACGTCTAAAACAGAGCATATTATGAACGATGTAATAAAAAGACGAATGAAGACAAAAATATTATGGATCAATTCTTTAATTAAATTCAGTTACACGTATTTTGCTACCAAAATCTTCAAACCGTACCTTACCAAATTAACCGCGATTTCGTAAATTGTATGCATGCAAACTAAATTTCCATCTTTACACTCCACGAGGACATACTTTCCTACTTACTAGCACAAAAATTATTCGGAGGACGGTCACCCACGTCATCCGAAATCTTGTAAAAACGTTCATTTTTACTCTAACTGCGCGTCGTTGTAATCAAATAAGTAAATGGGAAATTATGTATTAAAAAATACATAATCAATCTACAAACTATGATTCAATTCATCCGACGATTAACGCATTGCATTGTACAAATGCATTGATAATTTCAAACATATGTGCATACAAACAATCCTCACCAATTATAGCACCATATTCGCATAAGATCAAGAGAAGTTAACAGCAACAAATGTGATACTTGTCAAGATGCTGGAGATGTAAACTATCAAATGCTGAGATGTGGGAATCACAAAATTCATACTAAAAATTACTTAATTAGGGAAGAGAATTGCTGCTCAATTGAAATCTTTCTCAACAGTTGTTGATTCAGTTTTAAGAAATTGGAGTCACGTACTAGCCGCTAATTTTGTGTGGCCAATGATACATCCTAAAACTCTAACTCTACTAATATTGAACAAATTTGAATCATTTTCAACAAACTCTACCACATCCCCAACACGAACTTGAAATTTATTGACAAGAACTAATCTGAAAAGAAATTGATCATCGCATTTGATTGATGTTCAGATGGCGTCTTCAAACCCGAGATCGTTAACCAGATTATTATTGATCTTTTTAGTTTTTCCTTTGTCGAGTTTGAAAACTATTTTTTTACATAAGACTGTCATTTCGTAATAGATGCAATAAAAAATGAGTATTTTTGACTATTGTATACCTAATTTGTATTTATCCTCTTTGTTAGTTTCTAAAAATTTCTGTTTTTAAATTGTGTTATTGTTATTTTCTACCATTCCTCATATCTTTATTATTTTCTGTTATTTTATTTATAAACTGCAGTTTCAAAATAATCTGTCCCTTTCCGAAGTTCCTGAAATACTGAGAAAGGAAAAAAGCGTTAAAATAAGCAAGTTACAAAGTTACAAAGATCGACAATCCCCACTTCAAAGAAAAATTGAAATTTTGTGAATATATAGAGCGATCCGATGTAGGAACATTGCACATATTTCTACGGATCGAATCACCCTGTGGAAAGTGCTTTAAAAAATCTAGCCCTTTATATTTGTACATATATCTCGAAAATTATTGGAATTATTGGAGATATAGTCCCGACTGCAGTGCTGAGGTGTAGTCTGGTTTATTGCGAGTCTGGCTGTGCTAGTGAGAGAATCGTTCGGACATTCTTTCGTGCTATTTTGGCCGTTTAAAATGACTGCTGCAATTGAAAATTCCACCGACCGTGAATTCCGGGTTATTATCCCATTTCTGCGTGCAAAGAACACGAAGGCTGCTGAGATTCATCGTGAACTTTGTTCTGTTTATGGTGATAATGTTATGAGTGACAGTGTGCTTAGAAGATGGTGCCGTATGTTTCGAGAAGGACGAACTAATGTCTATGATGAAGAACGGAGTGCAAGTCCAACTGTTGTGACGGACAAAGTTTTGGGTAATGTTGAGAAGAACATTTGAGAAAATCGACGATTGAAAGTCCCAGAATTGAATGCCTTCTTCCTGAAAAATGTCCCAATTTCAATTATGCAATTATGTAGAAAAATAGCTGAAAGTAGTTGTATATCGTAAAAACCTCTTCGTGTATTAGTGTTTTTTTTTAATAACCCTGGTATTAGAATTTACATGTGCAAACATACTACTACATACTACATCTGAAGAAGGGGAAGAAGAAAAACAAGGAGAGGAACAGAAATACAATGTAGTTGAAACATGACCTTTATTTTCCAAACAGTAGTTTCTATAAGATGAATATTTAACTTTCGCCTCATTGCTTTTAACTATAATACAATCACCACTTATTATTAGAAAGCAGATAGTTTTCTTAAAACGCAATACGTACAAAAGACTTTTCTATCTTAAAGAAGACACATTTAAAATTCTTGTCTTCTGAGACTCTGTGATGTTCCACGCATATAAAATTACTACACCAGTTAACATTTTATAAGCGTACTGAATAGATTGGTAAATCGAGTGCGGAATAGTAGCAGATATAAAGACAATTTATATAAAACACGCAAGTTACGTCGTAAGTACTACAAAACAAGGAATCATCATCATAGTCATCATCAGTCATTGTGTGAATATGCATCACAGTAAGAAAGAGTATCCTACCGGCTAGAGGCTTCTATTAATTTTTTGTTCGTGCCAACTTTTACTTATTATGTAATGGTGTAATCTTCCGTAGCATGGCAATGGAACAAGGACTAGATACATCAGCGAAGTAAAAGGATTCTTTATACATTACGTTCGAGAGATTATACTTTATGTAACATTTATTTCCTGTTCTTCAAATAGCTACGTTATGAGCCATCAAAATTAAACCTGGAACTATTTGCGCAATCTGAATACGGTAATATATATTTATATATGTATGTACATTTCTGAAAAGATTCTATGAAGTATGAGTAATTAATTGTTCGCGTATTTGCCGTATTTGAAGCGATGCCGAATTTAATACTTCTTAATCCGTGAAATTGAAATCGTAATTATTTATTAAACTCAAAAAAGAAAATTACGAAAATATGAATAATGAATTGATCAACTTACGATATGGTCTCTGTAGCAATTTCGTGTCCGTCGTTCGCCAACTGTTGAATCATGTGGTAGTTGCTGTATTCATGAGAAATGAAGAACGTGCCCCTAATCGGACAACCATTTGGATTTAGTCGTTTATTGTTTAATACTTTCCTATAATGATCGTAATTGTTTAGATTAACTGCTCCATCGAAGGTCATTATTATCATTTGGGGAACCTATAAAATAAATAGAAAATAAATAAGTGTTAGTCGTAATAAAAGAAGCTGAAGATTATCTAGTCATGATAATATTTTGATTTTTTATAAAATAAAACCACGTACTCCTATTTAAATTCGACCACGAAGGTTTTCAATACAATTCTATTTATTTCCATTTTCAATTTTATTTATTAAAAACAATAATAATTATATATTTTATTGTTACATTTATATTCATTCTGAAAAGTTCAACGATTCGATTATGTAATTATGAAAAAAATAAGTTATAAGGGAGCTACGTGTAAGATTGTCAAAAAATATACAACCAAATTTTGAAAAACTTAAAAATATATTCGGAAAGACTGAAACAACAGAGCGTAAAAATAATAATCACGATCCCACCTGAGAATGGACGATGGCTAAAACAGTAAGAAGACCCTATGAATATAGATTGAGCTACAACATCTTTAAATTTTTTCTGTTTCACCCTCATGTGATATTCCAGTGCGTTTCCAAATAGTTCTTTCAAAGAAATAACGAACTTTTTTGAAAGTTAGAAATAACGTTTTTCTGTAGCATCAAGTTTGAATCCCGCTGAATACGAGTGAGATAGTCAAAACAAAACTAACCAATGTAGCTTAAATATCCACCAAATAAAAATGGAGGCTTGTTTTCTTATAATTAATGACCTTGTTTCGTGAGAGTGTTAAAAACTGAAGACGTCAATCGCATCAATGATTTTTTTCTTGTTTTTCGTTGTTTTAATTTTAAAAAAATGTTACGGGTTCATAACAAATTTAAGACTGATGCGATCTTAATCAATATAATATATTGACCTATAAGCGGATTAATAAATTCTTTAAAATGTTTCTTTTCAATGAGATATATGTAAAAATGTCTGAAAAAGTTGTAGAGTTTTCGTCATCTTTAAGAACACTTTCATATGAGTCTTCATGTAGTTTGAGGAGTTAGCTAACACCTCGAAAATAATACTTTTATTTGCATAAACACCTTCGATGTTATGAATTATTACTCTTAAACTCTTCTGGTTCGCTTTTTACCTCTAACGACGAAGACTTCTACAATAATTTTTAACGTTCGTATTTTTCATTTCGTTTTTGATCTTATTGAATTATTGTGATAATTTACTGAAAAAGTTGGTGTGTGTGGTCTACGCTCGTCTGAAGTGAATACGCATTAACTATCGTATTTCTTACTTGGAGGTCATCGCGTTTTCGTTCCACGTGTTTTTTGATGATTTGGAAGTCAGTAGGATTCGGTTGTAGAAAATCTTTTGCGGATGTTTTATGTATAATGTTTTATTTTATTCGTTCTTATACGTTAAATTAGGATGATTCGGAAGTCATTCTGATTAAGCTATAAAAAATCTTTTTCGGGGTTTCATGTATAATCTTCTATTTTATTCTTGTTTATGTATTTCTGAGCCTCTCTGCTCTGACCGCCCTACTCGGCGCCTTCCGCTCGAATATCGTACTCTCTCTGTCTCTTTTTCTGTTTCAGACGAAGGAAGCACACACGTATCCTTTCTCTGGCCCATCGCCTCTCGTTCGCACATCATACTCTCCCTCTAGTTTTCTTTGTCTTTCACACGAAAGGAGCGTCTGGCTCCGCCCAAATTTAGCGCTCGAAATCTAACGCTTATGCTCCTATTTCTTTTCGCATAGTAAAAGTAGAAGTACTGGAAAGTTTAGAGATTCGCCATTAGATGGTCCAAACTCGATGAAGGAGAAATCCCCACGTAATAGAAAATCGAAACACCCAGATGGGTACTGAGTGTAAGCCGAAATATGCTCTTTATTCATTCTTGTTCACACTCTCGCGATCTAGACTCAAGATCGGCATTGACCAGAGTGGTATGTACACTTCTATATTTCTTTTCATACTCATTTATTATAACCAATTGCATGGTCAGAATCCTCCTGTAGCAGATGTACCAACTCGCTGATGTGTATTATACAGATTTTTTGACCATAAAGTGAATTATACATGATCTTTTTTCTTTTTCTCTTTTAGCGATTTTCATCTTTATTTTACCCATATGTCTAATGTATATCGTTTTTAATAGTATGTGAAGACACAGTTTTTAATTTTTTTAAAAATAATTTATTTTGACAGTATCTACATATTCTATTCGAGTCTAATTGGAACGCGTTCTTATTTATGTACATCAAATATTACGTAAGCCCAATATTACTCTTATAAACCTATTTTCTATGAGTTCGGAAATTCTAAATGAAGCAAATATTTCTAGGATTCCTTTGATACGAAATTGCTTTTTATATATTAACAGAATATTCTGAAAGTTCTAGTAGGCAATTTAAAATGTAATGCCAAAACTCTGTATAAAATTATATTAATTTTAGACCTGTTTAATCTAGCGCAACCGCCATAAAAAATAGTTCAATGAAATATTATATATTGCAATTTTACAAGGTGAAGGTAATCATTAGAGAGAAAGGCGTCAAAGTCATTGAATAATGTATATGCAAATCTATACACTTATAATTGATAACTACTTATAAAGAGATTTCGTTAATGTAATGTTAAACAATTACCATTGTAATCACTATTACATACCTCTTCTGGTTCAAGTCCTCCTGGTATCAAAGTACCGTCCTTTGAGCAAAAGCAATAGGGCAACTCGCATTCTGCTGGATTACACTTTTTCGCTAGGTCAATTGGAGGTTCCGTTAGAGGGGCAGGAGCTAATTACAAAGAGCAAAATAATAAGCGGGTCAAAAAACGCGAAAAGATACTCAACTTACTGCTGGCAATAGGACCACATCTTGCTTCGTCTTTGAAAGTGCAGAATTTGCTTATATCGTCGAAATACAACCCCGACGGGCATCGGTTCATATATGGATATCCATCGACGCACTGGAACAAATTAAATAGGTAGTTTAAATTTAAAGTACCTGGTGGACCGAGCCTTGCTCGGAGTTCCCAAAATTTTTTGAATAATTTTGAACAAAATATTTTTTATTTTTTATTTATTTTAGTTTTGATATTTAATTTATATTGTATATTTCAAGTATATATAGTAGCACATATACATATATTAAAAGTTTATAAGGTTAAAAGTATGTGAATTTACATGTTGTTGTTAGTTTTCGTAGATATTTATCTTTTATTAACATACTACTTTCAGCGCCATCTATGGTTTAGTAGTAAAGTTTTAATTACTTATAATTTCGCTTGGCTGCATGATGTTAAAAAAAGTTGCTAACCCACGTTTAGGCCGAAATTGGTGAAAATCTGGACTAAATGGATTGAATCGAGACCGGGACTACGCAAGATCGGTTTCTCGTCCCCAAAAACTCGCAGATACTAAATTGTAACAAAATCTTGAGAGTAATTTTCGAAAACACATTTTATATACCGGAGAAATAGGTAAAAGCGGGACAAAAAAATTTCTTGGGACCGGGACCATGCTAGATCGATTTTTCGTCCCCGAAAACCCCAGGTACTAAATTTCATTAAAATTTAGAGCCGTTTTCGAGAAACCAATTCTATATACCATATATATAACACATCGGTCAATAAGTCCCGAGGCTTTTTGTCAGATGACGCTGGTAAAAAAATCATTTTTGTTACCGTCGCGGGCCATCTCTTAGATGACAGGGAAAAAAATTTCATAGAAATCCATCCATTAGTTCACAAGTTACATCGCTTTGAGTGACGGTACTCTTAGCAGTGACGTCAACCATGGATGCAAAGCAGTTTCGTGCCTTGATTTATCATTGTTTTTTAATGAAAGAAAAAATACTGCGCAAGCCAAAAAATGGCTTGATAAGTGTTATCAGGACTCTGTCCCGTCGAAAGCAACCGTGGAACGTTGATTTGCCGAATTCAAGTACGGCCGTACGAGCACCGATGATGCCGAACGCTCTGGAAGGCCGAAGGAGGTAGTTACACCGGAAAACATCAAGAAAGCCCACAAAATCATCTTGGAAAATCGCAAAGTGAAGTTGCAGGAGATCGCTGACATCATGAAGATGTCGAAAGGCAGTGTTTTCACAATTTTACATGAACATTTGTCCATGCGAAAACTTTTTCAAAATGGGTGTTGGACTGATTGTATCACTCTTCAAGGGAACTATGTTGATGAATAAAAACAATTTTTGGAAAAAAAAGTTTTTTTCTCCATTTGCCTCGGGAGTTATTGACCGATGTGTTATACAAGAATTGCTCGTTTAACCTTCCTATACTCACGTCAAAATGAAAGACGTATACTATACTATATAAATCGGTCTCACAGACCGTATGCGTGAGTATAGGAAGGTTAAATATATTAGATTAGATACTTAACACATTGATCGTGTTTGTAGATTTGGTTTCTTGACCTAAAAATTCATAGAAAGATAGAAAGAATAAAGAAGTAAACGGAAGTACATAATATTTATTTAAGTAGATGTCCAACACATTTACCAGAACAGAAACAAATTTTGTCAACAGTACTACGCACCACCTCGTACAAAGCCTTCTCAATGAATTCTTGTGTCTTAAAGATGTTTGAATAATTATTAGAACATAGATTAGGTTCATTTATTTCTTAGTTTTAGATATAAAAAAGTGATTTATCCATAACACATCGGAAGTGGCCCAATTTTGTAGACATCAAAGGAGCGTCAAATAGCATAAATTTAATTTCCTTAAATGAGAACTGAAAAAGACTTATACAGGGCTAGAAAACATTTTATAAAACCTAAACATGAGTTTTATAGACCCCAAACTACGATTTTTGGTATTACTCAAAGAAGAATTTTAATCCCGTTACTTTGTAACTACTACATTAATGACATCAAAAATATTTTTGTTAAAAACAATGTGATACAATATGAGAACATATGGTGTGAGAACAAGGAAAAAACGTGTAATGACGTTTACAAAACCTTCACAAAAGAATTACCTTTGCCAAACAAAATAACCTTTCTAACAGTTGTCATTAACAAAAGCTCTTACGTCTAATATTATATATGGTATAAATCCATCGGAAAAATCAACGCACTTAAGAAACTGCATTTAGAATGAGTCTTTGAAAAAAGGTTTTGGATGACCATAAAGCTTGAGGAGATGAAAGCAACAATGTTTAAATAAATTATGTTTGGATAATTCCGTTTCTCACTACTAACTAATTTTCTTTAAAACAAACACTAGCCCATACTGCCAATCTTTGGATTAATGTAAAATTTAAAATGTTAGAAGTATTTATAGAAGTTTCTTCTTTTAAATATTTTAGAATTAAAAAAGTTACCACAACTTACACCTAATTAATTCGATTTTAGTTAATTAATTTGAATTTTGATGATAGAAGATTATATCTTGATATATGTATACAATGGGAAGGTACTTTTCTAAATCAGCATTTCAGCAGCCACTACCAAGAAATTAATTACTTCGACGAAGATGATACCCTTCTAGTATATACATCGCGGTAAATAATAAATCCCATAACGTAAGGCAGCTTATCAGAGTGGATGACTTTGTTAACAGAAGGTCTCTAGATTTAACAAGTACGTGCTGTATTCAAGAAATACGTCAAAGTTGTTAACGTAGCACTGATTCTGGGAGTGACGATTAATCTGGAAACTGATCTACCTATTGTAACTAGCTAAAATGAAGTTTGTCCAATGCCTTGCAGAGCTTCTATGTTTTAATAGTGATGATGCTGTTTCAAATAATTTAAATCCTTTAACAAAATGCAAAGCTAGTGCTTATAAAGTTAAAAATCAAGAATTAACATTAATTTTAAAATATTATTTACAAAAATGACAACACCACCATGTACATAGTCTTTTCATTGTTTTTGTAATACATTTATATAGCTACCTATGCATATAGTAATCCAGTATTATGTTTTCGTTTTTGTTGAATCAATTAATTAAGGTAGTTTTAATAATGGTCGACTTTAAGCAGCCATGACTGACTGTTATGGTGAGATATTTTACTGCAGGTCCTTAATTGAAAATCATATTTATTTGTGCGCAGATATAAATGAAAAGAAGCTAAAAACTGAGCGCAAGTAGACATTACATAAGAATCTTTGTCTAAATGTTTGACGTCTAAGCAAGTAATCCAGGATGTTTACAAAAGGAAATCTTTTGTGAATCATTCAAACTGGTCTAAATATAGTAAATTATTTAAATAATGAAAGTGGACACAAATATTTACTTCATGTTCTCATTAAAATTTAATCGTGCTTACAATTCTTGCAATTGTAATACCCACACATTTGTAGATATGTAGAATGTGTTGAAAATTCATAACTCTGAACTTAGGGTAACTATAGGTAAAATTTCTAATTTGGTTATGCTATACGAAACAGTTAATATCTCAAAGAGTAACACGTTCGAGATCAATCAAAGAAATTACTGAATCGTATAAAACTAAACTGAATAATACTGGAGAATTTTTTAAAGTTGAAACCTATGTTCTTCTTAAAGCTGTGGCTTACTGTGCCCCCTAACCAGTTTACTCCATCAGGTCCTCGTTACAACTTAGTATTCTGCTAATGGAAATCTTCTTTATCACTGTTAGCTTCAGTGACTTGGTAGTCGCAGAGAACATGTTATCATTTTTTTCCTCCTCGCAACAGGTTACAGAGATTGGATCGTTCACTAATCCTATGATGTGGTGATACATATGTGTTAAGGCTGGTTTACATTGGTATAGTAAATGGGTTAGTTACTTGTACCATCAGCTTATAAGACAGCTACTAACCCAATGTAAACCGGATAGGCACATACTAGTACTTGTACCAGCAGCCAGGACAGAAAATTCACTTACCCACTAACCTTTCCCCACTACCACACTCCCGACTGTCTGTCGACTAATCTCCAAACTAGCCTGGTGAAAACCCTTTGCGAATAGTATAGACCAGCTAGTCAGACAGTGAATATCTGTGTCGCGTTTTATTTTCTGTGACTATTTATATTTTAATACACGAAACAGATACTGAAGAGTCCTGTAGCTATTTCCTGTTGCTACAAAGTTGAGCGTAATTTCAAGCTTGATTCTAGCTGGTATAGCATTTCTCCAAATTGTGCCAGACCTTTGGATTGCTGGAGAAACTTTATTTAGTAAAATGTCAAATTGTTCAGGTGCCAAACGGAGGCACAAACGATATTCTTTGGGATCTTCTGAAGAGAGTTCTTTCAAAACAAGTGCCGATGCTCCTCTAGTATTCCTTCTACCAATCCATTTTCTGACCCACAACCTTTTCGAACGAGAATGTTCCTCCTCAATCACACTATTAATTTCTTTAATCAAACACTCGGAAATACGCAAAAAAACTTTTTTAAGTCGAATATGTTGTTGGATTCTATTGGAACGAGAAGAAATACGCCCGCGGAAAGGATTCATCCTCTTTCTACGATGGAACAACTGGTACTGGCAAGTCAAAAATCACATTCGAGGTGTAGACACTTACTTGTTTGTTGTAAGTGTGTGTAAGTGTGGTAAGTACACTAGCTAAGCTACCTACTTGTACAAGTAACTGTCTCACCTACTATACCAATGTAAACCAGCCTTTAAGATTTCAGCATCTCTTTTTCTAATTTATCTTCTGCTCAGTCGCAGCAAACGGTTACGGATTATTGCATTTAAAAGTTCGGCAATGAACTGATCTCTTCGGAAATCGCTTTGGTACTCACCTATGATACTTTATGGATACATTTAGCCAGCATTGTTTTTCTTCATTTATTGCTAATGAGGCATCATCATTACCTATACTGGTTTTCTTTCGTTTTGGGCTCTTCTCGAACTATTCGTTCCGCCTTCTGTCTGCGCCTCTTTTCTCCACATATATTCTTCCTGCTTCATCTCTAATCTATATGGTGTTATTCTGTGGTACGCTACCATTTCTTTTAGCTTCTCCATAATTCTTTTTTCTCCTTTCAGTGAATTTTTGCTACAACTTTCTGATTTTATTTTCTAAGTATTCCCTTTTTGCGTATTCTTCTGATCTTTCTTCTTTGTTCTTCAATTTATCTTCCGTCTTGTTCTTTGCGTGTCTGTAGAATTTTCATTTCAGGTTTCCCTCCCAAGTGTCTACATTCTCGTTTAATTCTTCTTGGTACTTTCTTTTTATCTTCTCATTTTGCGGCTTTGTATATTTCGTGTGTTCCTTTTCCATGAACATTTTCGTTATTACTATGTTATGGTTACCACCTTCATCAGCTCCCCCATAGCTTATTCTGTTCATTACAGTTCTTTATATTTCTGGTGTATCAGCACGTTGTCAATATGGTCATTAGTAGTCATTCTTGTTCCTTTGAATATATCTTTCTGTTGAAATTTTGTGGTCGCTATTCCTAGATTCTGTCCTAGCGCAAAGCTTATTAAGATTATCCCATTTTCACTGGTATACTTGTATTTACTGTTATTTCCAATCAGCCCTTCCAATTTTGACGTTGAGATGTTCATAACTATTTTAATCTCCTCTTTGGGCTTATGGTTAAAGTCTTCTCTTACTTGCTCATAAAAGCTACGAGTATGATTTTCTTCTTCATTTTTATCATCGCTTAGTGCATGAACATCTAATATGTATATTCTTCAGCATCAATTGTAAATAACGAATTATATCCGAAATAGCTTTAAAAATATTTACTAGCCCTTTGTCCTCTTTCGACAATATAAACCCCATTTCGAGAACTATTTTTCTCAACCACTGTCAAGGAAAATACTGTCCTCTATTTCTATCGTAAACGCTCTTGTATGTTTTGTTCCTTGAATCGCGACCATATTTACTTTTATCTAACCAGCTCCCCTCCTAATTGCGTCAATGTTGCTTCTGCATAAGCTCCCCTTACATTTTGTGTCCAATCTCAACCTCTGACACTTCTCTTCTTCACTTCCCCACAATTAGAAGCTTTAAATTTTCTTCTACCAAAATAATAGCGGAACGACTTATATATTTAGTAGGAGACAAACTGGGAGAAGAACAAGCAGCCTATAGAAAAGGGAAACAAACGAACGATAATATCCACATAATTAAAAACATCATAGAACGTAAAATTGAGACAGGGGAGGAAATCTACTTCAATTTCATAGACTTGCGAGCAGCCTTCGATACAGTAGATAGAGGGAGTATAGATATCTGTCTAGAGAAACTAGAGGTTCCAAGAAAAATGCGCCAAATAATCGATAGTCTATATTGTCAGGTTAGGGGGATAGTACAAGTGAATGGAAAAAGATCAGCAGATTTTGAAATGCAAGTGGGAATCAAACAAGGAGACAGCTTAAGTCCATTAATATTTATTATAGTAATGGATAGAATCCTGCAAAATACGAGGAAATGCACCGAAACTGTGCAGACACTGTTAGGATATAACAGACTGGAACCTGTAGCTGTGGATGCATTACTGTACGCCGATGATCTGGCACTTAATAGCTGACAGTTATGTGAAAATGGAAAAATTAACAAAAATATGGACAGAAGAAATAGAAAAGATGAAGATGGAAATAAACGTAGAAAAAAGCAAACTAATGGTGATAAATAATAAAGAGCCAACCAGTAATCTAATAATTAAAATAAACGATAAACAAGAAGAAATTGTCGATGCATACGAATATTTAGGTAATATTATATCGAAGGATGGAGAAATTGATCTAGACATAGCAAAAGAGGACGGAAAACCACAAACATATACTACGCTCTGAATCAAACCATCTTTGGAAAAAAAGAAATAGAACCCAAGATCAAACAGATAGTATACAATGCAGTGGCAGCCCCCACAATAATGTACGCAAGTGAGTCCTGGACAATACAGCAAAAACACGAAAGCAAAATAACAGCTATGGAAATGAAATTTTTGAGAAAGATCGTGAGGAAAACAAAAATGCACAGAATAGAAAACGAACAGATAAGGAATATGATAAATCAAGAAGATATACTAAAAAGAATTGAAAACTGAATTGGTACGGCCACATAATTAGAATGGAACAAAAGAGTTTAATAAAGAAAATAATAGAAGCCAAAAATAACGGGAGAAGAAAAAGGGAGGACCAAGGGAAAAATGGATTGACAGAGTCAACGAATTGGGACGAAAGCGGGGGAAAACCATAACAGAAATAAGAAGAATGAGTACAGACCGGACACGATGGAAAGAATGGATTAAATCGTCGTAAGATCCAAAAATAATCCGACGCTGAAAGGCATAAGGATTGACGAGAAGAAGAAGAAGAAGAAGAAATTTTCTTCAACGTTTAATATTGTTAAATCGTATCACTAACTTTCTTTTCATACTTTTGTTGTAAAATTCGAGAGCACTGATTTCTTTTGTTCTTAACAACATGAAATATTTGTTATTATAGGATTACGTAAGAATATTTTCCAGAAAAGTAAATAAATAAGTTTTAAAGACAAATTATCTGTGAATTATTCATAAGGAAAACATAGTTTCAAATCCTTGGCCAGCGGCTAATGGATATCAAGGTCAATAACAATTATTTTGAACCATCTGTCGAATACATAAATAAAGTGGAATTTTTACCTGATAAAACCGCCGACACGTTTGTGGATCTGCATAATTACCATTACCTACATCATGAGAACATTCGAATTCTTTCTCTTCTACTTTGGCTTCTGGTTTTCTCTGCGCCTGAACTGAAAAAGATATCATTCTGAATTTATTTAAAAAATGACAAGCAGTATATATGGAGCAAATGAATAAATTTATTTCTAACATTAAGTATGAATAATTTTCCTTTCCAAGACGAAATCTACGTTTTTATTGTATGTTGATATTGATTCAAAGTGTGTCGCAGTGAAAACCGAAATTTGCACGAATTTCAAAGGATTAACGTGTTTACACATACATATATAATTAAATGTAATATAAATTTGCACATTTCTGCTTTTTACGATTATTCTGGACATTGTTTAATGATAACAATAGCACATTTTCCATACGCAGCGGAAATTTTCATACGTACAATGTACATACATAATATAAAGAACTACTTCCTTCACTTTCTATTCTTTACGTATCAACTACCAACTGTTTTTCCTGCATTGGCTAAAGAAAAATGCGGTCAGGTGGCTTATACAGTATAACGATGTGCACGTACGAGTCTTTTTCAATTAATTTATCGCTGTTTTATCAATAACAGATATGAATTTGTTACTTGTGTTGAAGATCTTTACGAAATTTATATCCAGAAAGGTTTGACACCATCTCACCCATCCTGGCACAATCTTATACCCTTTTACAATATATTTCTGTATTAAGCTATATAAATTACAATTAATTATGTAGTTGCTGTTACTACTTATCTTCTGGGTTGTTCCTACCGGTTTATTGTTTCATATTCTGTTGAATTTAATCTTTGTCTTGTGATTGACCTAAAAGTGATAGAGACAACCCAAGAAATCAATATCTAAATACGTTAAGGTATATCAGGGTAGTTTGAAAAGTATCCGGAATGACAATGAAAACAAAATAACACGGGTATGTTTTATTTTATTTTTCAATACAATCCCCTCGAGGGCCAAGACACTTGGCCGAACGTTTCTCTAGCTTTTCGATTCCCTCCCGAAAATGATTTTCTTCGAGGTTCCCAAAATAATCGTTTACAGCCTCTATCAGTTCTTCATTCGCCAAAATCTTTTTCCATCCAGAAATGTTTTGAGTTTCGGGAACAGGTGGAAGTCTGGCGAAGCTAAATCAGGCAAATACGGCGGATTTCAAACTTCAATTTTGTCAATTTCTGCTCAACGATTGCATTTGAATGGACGGGCGCATTGTCTTAGTGAAACAACACTTTTCTTCTTAACTATTCCCGGACGTTTCTCCTGAATTGCTGCTTTCAATTTGTCCAAAGGCCAAGTGTAATATTGGCTAGTAACAGTTTTGCCTTTTTCAAAATAACTAATTAGCAAAATACTTTTCGCGAGCCATCTTTCTTTCTTTGGAACCGATTCACTGCGTGGTAATCCACTGTTTTGGTTGAATTTTTGTTTCTGCTGTGTAATGATGAATCCAGGTCTCATCCGTGGTCACGAATCGTCTCTTGAAATCCGTTAAATAGGTTGGTATAGAGGTAAATGGTACATGTGCAATGTTCAACTTATTACCAATAGTTTATGGAAGTTCTGACGCAATCATTCCTAATCATAGTTTCAATGTGCGCTCTGTTAACTGCTATCGGTAATTTCTAAATTTGAAATAGGGAATAGAGAAACACCACGACCTGTCTTGATGAAGAATAAATCAGTTCAATCAAAAATTGAAATTTATCAAATATGGAATTGTTTTCTAATTACTGGGGCAGAGTAAATCAGCATCGAAAATATCAAAAACACAATCAGCCCATGGTAATAGAGAAGGAATTTGAATTCCAGGAGGAAAGACGAAAAACTGAACCTAGATTCCATAGGACCAGTGTCCCTAAGGAAAGAAGCTACCAATATAGAAGGCAAAACAAGGTTGTGATGGGGCTAATAATTGTAATTTTTATAGGTTTTAGTTAAAGAGTAACAAAGAGGTGGTAGCAGATAATCGTCGTGGAAGATGAGATCATAAAGAATTTTCCAATATGAATGACAGAATTTTGAACGACTGGTACGGGCGCACCGATTCTCTTTTCTATCATGCAAAACTGACATTTCTTTTCAGTAACGTTTGCAATTTAGTACAGTGGAGCTTAATCCCCTGGAACGACATTTCATAATCGTAAAAATTTACGACAGAAATAATGAGTTCGTGCTTGGAACTTATAGGACTCTTCGGTCTTTGTATGATCGTTATGATCGTCCTCCTCAGCAGTTTATTCGTCGTGGTAGTACAAAGTCGTAATATACTCTACACGGTACCAAAAGACCTGTAAGACAATAAAAATCACGTGCTACCAAAAATATTGCTCCTGTTGAAGAGAGTGTGGAAATCCAAATTTCTCAATTCTGCTCCGTTCTCAAATGTTGAATCAGTCAGTGATCATTTATTGCGTCATAGATTCGCTAATTTTGCTCATAAAGACCTTGGCATTGACGGTAATTTTATCGTAAAGTTTCAGTCGGCGATTAAGCTCATTTATGGCTCAAGGGCTATGTGAATAAGCAAAATTGCCGTATATGGAGTGATAAAAATTCACAAGTGACGCACCAGATCCAATTGTATTGTGTAAAGTGTCTGTGTGTTGTGCTTTGCATGTTTGAGGTATTATCAGTTCTTATTTCGTTCAAAATCAAGCTAGGACGCATGTTACGGTGAGTGGTGCTCGTTACAAACCAATAACAAATTACTTTTTGTTTCTAAATTGGCGTAGTATCAATCTGAATGACATGTTCTTTCAACAGGATGATGTTACGTGCCACACAGCAGCCATCGATTTATTGAAACAGAAATTCAACGGTTCATTAATTTCCCAAAATGGATCAATCAATTGGCCGTCACGTTCGTGCGATTTAACACCATTGGGTTACTTCCTGTGGGAATATTTGAAGTCACAAGTGAATTAGCAAAATGACGGTGAATTTATTGGAAAAAGTTACCAAAACCGGGTCCACATAATGCATTACGTAACCCGTAGTCGTGGTGGTCTTTTAAATGAAATAGTGCTCCATCATTAATGGTAAACCTCCCTCTTTTTATTAAAAATAAAATGAAAACTTTTACTTACAAATTGCTGGTTTCATTTACGTTCATTCTTATTGAATAACCCTCTATAAGTATATATGACAATGTAAACAAAAATTGTACAAAATCATTGTTATTCTTTCAGTACTGATATCTCTCCTCAAAATAGTAACTTAATTATGATCTTAAAGGAGCCAAGATGTTATATTTATTTGTTTCATGTACCTATTCCTTACTACTATAACAGCATAAGCACTTTTTGTATTATAAATTATAATACACTATACGTATCAGTACGTATGGGTTTTTTACTTCTGTGAAAACTGACTGCTGAAAAATACTGTCCGTGTCAATGCCAACCACAATAATTATGTTATGGCATAGACGTCGGTTAGTAGTCACTTCAAGTAGGATAACAGTACGTGGGATATTTATTATTGTTACAATTAATAAGTGGGTATCTATACACATACATTACATACATGTGATAAAATGTAAACTCGTTGGTAAAGGGAGTGAACACTCTGGATAATTTTGCATTAGACAAGAAATTAGTTGTGGTGTGTGTGTATTTGTATATAACAGCAAAATCGACATAAACCATTGAATTGAACTGCAAACATTTTCGTGCGATGACTTTTTAAGAAATGGTTTGACTGAAATAAATAAAACAGACAATTGTTTTTGAACGGCTTTTGATGATCAAGCGCGATCCAAAACTACAATTTATTGTTGACTGTTCCAAAACACATCTATTTTCTACGTAAAATAATTGATCCCGTTCGAAATTTAACATCCTGAAATAGAGTCAAAACATTTTCGTGTAATGGGTACTTAACTGTTTCGCATAAACATCTAGTTGTTAAAAGTTATGGATGAAACGAAGTTTACAATAAACTTAAATGGCTCGTATTAAATCGAGCAAGGGAATCCTTAAAAATCCTAGCCTTCTGAATAAGATATAACACTTCTAAAACTGGTTGCAACGCATGCAAAAGTCTGTAAGAGGACATGGTTCGAAGAACTATGAATCTGTTTTACTATATTCTTTTTACCTTTCCCGTAAACTTTTGCAGTAGTTCTCGTAATTACTTCTCATTTAACGCAATCTTTTGCAATAAATAACCCTTTGAAATCCAATCTAACTAGTGAAAGGTATAAAAGAACAGATTTACATTGATTCTACGCTTTTTCACGCTCAAAAAAGGACTTACTTGATATTTAATATGCGCTGAACTACAATGCGGTAAGATTTCTAAACTGACTATGATAATTTTATAATGCGCATTTCAGCAAATGATTCGAAGAAATAAGATATAAAGGGTTAATAGAGCTTGTTGCAAGTACTACCTAGCTAAAGGTTTTCTTCTTATGAAATGTAAATGTCATTTTTTTAAATTACTGTATATATACCTACATTACTTAAATTCTGAACATCGGTTCTAAAATTAATATTTTTAGTATATTTATGATGAATGACTAGCTGGTAAGCCTGGCGTTCCTTTCTTTCCCCTTTTCTTCGCCATCACCTGTTTCCCTTTGATTTGATTGTAAGTTTAGTTCGTTACCTTTCAGAGAATGAGAATGAGGAGAACATAGCCTCGAAACGTTTGTCACATATTTTATTCCTGGACTTTTAATAAAAATTATAACGGCACAAGAAAGTGCTCGTGTACAAGACAATTCTGAATCTGATTTGGACCTACGAATTCCAGCACTTCCAATCTTCCCATTCATCAACGTTTCGAGAAAAATTGAATAGAACTGCCTTTTACTTGGTGAAAAACCATAGTAATAATGAATAAAACTCGCAGAGTAAAATCCCTTCACTGTATTTAACACAAGAAGATGTAACGTTAGTTTCGCCGACATATTGGCTTCGTCAGACTATACTCTATAACCCTCTAATTCACTTTGATGGTACGAAGCCACTGTGTCGGTGAAAAGAATGTTATTTTTCTTTGTGTTGAACATATGTATATATATTGTACGAGCTTTATTCATTATTTTCTGAATAAAATGCACATTATCAAATCAAATCAAATCAACTGTGCCCCATGGTACGTGACATCTTCATCGATTAAAAAGGTCTCGAAACATCGTCAATTAAAGAAGTAATTCAGATACACAATACAGTGATCAAATAATTGTTCATTCCAATACATTTACTAAATGGCTATTCGACAATATTGACCTGATAGACAAATTTATAGTTTAATTTTGATTGATAATGGTGGTTTAGCAGCTTGAAAGTTACTAAATATCTAAGAAATCCTTTTCATTGAAAGATACTCTTGAACGGTTTCTAAAGACAAGCAAATTGCTTATTATTTTGTGTTTGGACAAATTGCAGTATACTATAATTGCTCTAAACGAGGAGTGTGCATTGCTATACTAAAAAGAAAAACGTAACGTGGACCAAATAGACCTGAGTTGCCAAGCATAGTCAATAAAAAGTTTCACATTAAAAGACGACTCTTAGGCCGGTGACACATCAGAGAAACTAATTTTATGAAATTTGTATATGAAAAATATTACATGAAACAAAATTTCTCGTTTAGCACATATCAGGAAAACTTATTATATATACTTGTTGCGTATACACATTTATCTAGAGTAGTTGCAGATATGTCTTCCGTGGAAGAAGACGTGGTTTTATAGTGATAGGCAAACCGCAGACGGCGAAATAGCGTCATTAGGAAAAACAGACGATTTTGGATACGCCCTAGTAATTAAAGAAACCAGCAACATAGTGCTACTGTTATTGGAGAGGAACTCAACAACAGCCTGATAAATTTAAGCAGTTTTACAGAATGTACCCGGAAAATTTTTATTGCCTACTAGATCTGATTGGGTATTTCATCTTACTGCATTAGCCAACTATCACTCAGCCAATGAAACAAGTTACAACAAACAGAACACGTTGCATTTCACGAAAGTTGCTTGCGAAATCATTTCTGCTCGCCTGTTTCAGAAACGCCCATGTGTTCCACCTCATTTGAATGTATGGGTGGTGTGAGAATGAAACTAATTGCATGTTTCATGAAATTAGTTTCTCTGGTGTGTCACCGGCCTAAGAGTTGGCACAGGTAAAAATCATTGACGTTTCAAGGGCGTGTATATTAACAGATTACAGTAGGAATGATTATCACATTACAATATATACAGCTATATTAAATTTAGCAACCAAATAAAGAATCAATAAGAAAATTAGCTGACCAAAATTTCTGTGATATTTATAGACAAAGACTGGGAGGTAATTTTAAAAATGGAAGTAATAGTCAAAGCTTTTATTTGGATTTTGGCAACCTACAAGAAATTCCTTCCAAATTCCAGAAAAACTATTTTTAATGTGGAGTTTATACAGCATTACCAAGAATTTGATCACTTCGATGAAGATCTTTGCGCAATTATTCCTCACAATACATGTATACATTCGAAAACCTAAAACAGTTTGCTACAAACAATGAAACTGCTCTAACTTTGATAAAGTTGAGGAGTCTGGAAAATCTAATGTTTTATCAGTAGTAATGCTGCTTCGAGTACTTCAAAGCATTATAATAAAATAGAAATTTGATATTTAGAAAGATAAAGTTAAAAATACTAAACAAAGGCCAATTGTGAAAACATCGGAAGATCACTGCTCTTTTTTGTGCATAAAACGGCACATATTTGTGGTAATGAGATACAGTAATATCTCGATTATCCGAATCAATTGGGAATCGGTCCCAACCGAATAAGCAATAATCCGGATATTTTAATTAGTTATTATTAATTATCGGGAGATTACAATACTCTACTACATGAAATGATTAAAAACATGTATGAGAATAGTTTACAACTCGTATTCCATGGCAGTATACCTACTTAAAATTTGTTTAAAAGCGCTTAACCTTGCTGTTAGATTAAGCCCATTTGGTCCAATATTTTGCTCGTTATCTTTATAACTTTTAAACAGTATTATATATTGGTTTGAGATTTCGGCTCACGTGTTATTTTTCCTTAACAACGTTATATCCATAATTTCAAGTGTCTGGCATAAAGCCGGACTGAAAAAATCGAAACTTACTTATCTTGGATTAGGCTCCATTTGGTCCAGTGAATATTTTGATTTGATTGAAATCGAAATACTAAGCTTTTTTGCACTTATTTACAGAAAAAATGTGATTTCATTGATACTTTTTATCATTACAAGCTGAACAAAATATTTTTCGGTTAGTTTTTAGAAGTAGCATTACTTGAACAACTCATTGAAATTGAAGATGATGTATGTATTTCATTCAATAGCCGCGCTGAGAACTGTTGTTGACGTAATCTACTCTGTTTCATCATATGCGCCTTAGCCAAAAGAAAGTGCTAATTTCCGGAAAAAATCTTGTCTCCTGCGATTTCGATCAGCTGGTGCCCAGGAAACATTGATCTCAGAAAAAAGTATATATACATTCAAAGCGGATATATCTAGCATATTTGCAAATACAATGTTCGGCCATGGATTTAAATTACGTTTTGTGGTGTAGGAGGCAATCATTTGATTAGCAGTATCTACGCCTCGTATGAGAAATGAATCATAAGAAACTATAGACGAACAACAAAATAGCATACCTCTTGTCGAATTGTAATAAGAAACAATCCCCGGTTCTTTTTCGACTCACTCTCATCAACTTCATCTGTTCTGTGCATTGTACTAATCAATATCGTTGCTTTGTTTGTGTGGCTGATGTATGATACTAATGTCGCAATGACAGAGAAAGCAAATGTAGACTTATACAATGGGAGTTTTTTTTACATTCAGCAACTTCGGAGGAATAAATGTTTTATTTCTACGTACTGTTCCTACATATGTAAGTTTTCTTTCAAGTAATTTATTTACCAAATCAAAAGTGGAAAAGAAGTTGTCGCCTGTTCCCCTTTCAAGCTTTCCGTCAACTCCAATACAACGCGTTGTCTTTGGTTTTGTTTAGGCTTTACATTGTTAGCTTTTGCAGGATATGGCTTTATCTTCCAGACGTAGCCCGACTTTCAATCCACCGATAACCAAAATTTCATTTTATATTTATATAAATTTATTTATTATTTTGCACGTTTTGATGGCATAAACTGTCGAGGGGAACATCGTCCCCTGAAACCAACAAGTTGCTCGTCAACAGTGACATTTTCGTGGCGGTTGTAAAACATTTAAAGAAAGAGTTGCCAACGTTCCCACAGTTCAGGAATAGAGGATGAGAAATTCCACATGGCACGATCCATAATAATATTTATTAATTGTATTAACGAGATATTCAATCAAATTAGATATAAAATATTGGATTAAATTTTTGATTTTTAGTAAAACATGTAGTATGGACCAAATGGTCTCTTAATCTAGGATTCGTATATTTTTTTCGACCTAACAGCAGGGTTAAGTTTAATACCGTTTATGACTGTTTATTCGCCTCCATTATTACATTTCTTATAGACTATTGTTATTGGCAAATTTAATTGCATTACGTAATTACACGCGATGATATATGGAAAGTATCATTATAATTTGACAGTAAAAGAGACAATGGAACGTAACAAGATAATAATAATAATAATAATAATAACTAACTTATAGCTACGTTTCTCCAGCACATAAGAGGTATGTTCGAAAGCATGCACCAAGTCAAAACCAACGAGTTTTACAGGAAGTTGTATATTTCAACACAATGCGCTGAAAAGGTTTTTCAATGAAACAAACGCTTTGTATGTATGAAAAAGGAAACAGTTGTTAATCATTTCGTTTAGGTCGTACCGGAATTTATGCTTTATATTGAGATATTTCTGCTTCCAAAGCCGAAATCTAAAAGAATGATTTCCCCAAATATCGTACCTACTGTTCAAATATTTTAAAAAACAAACACATACATTCGTATACGTGTATATCACATTTATAGGTGATCATATTAGTGTTATTACTTTCTACTTCAACCTCGTTTCATTGTCGGTATAACATTTATGAATTCAAGGTCTCTTCGCTTCGTAAAAAGTGTACATATGTGCGTGCGAAAGTGAAATTAACTTTTGTGGCGCGACAAGCGCTCTTCTTCGTTACCTTCCTCGAATCCAGTAAGGCTGGAATTATGTAGTATGTGAGTTGATCTTCGATACAACTTTTCCAGAAGGATTTTCAACTACATCTGACATCCTTCAGCATTATTTAGAGAAATAATACATCTTGAACCGAGCAATAAGAATGCAATGTATGCGTTTCTAATTTATATTCAATACACTAATACCGAGTTGCTAGCGATTTATCGAAAGTACGTGTTAGACTCTTTAAATCGTTCCTAACTTATATAGCAACATATAGATCCGTACATAAGCTCAAGAGTTATAGACTCCAATACATTACAGTGATAATGACCTCTAAAAATAAGGAAGCATACTTGCAAGCTCACTTTCTTTACTATATCACGTTTTACACGAATGTGCACCGGAGATTTATGTATGCCCTCGAGTACGTTCTGCTATATAAGTATTATTCCGGAATGGTATGGCAAAGTACGTACAAAACGTGCATAAATCCTTTTTTACTATATAAAACCGGAATTATATCAATGTTATGATTAGAACATGTATACGTAACGAGGATAAACAAAAAAGAATTATGTCCAAGAGTATCTTGTGGGTATGTAGGTGGTGCTACTATACAAGGTTGATTATGTTTAAACTGTATGTTAGATGAATTCAAGGATTTAGAATGATGATGACTGTTAATTTTAATGACTATCAATCAATATATGTATATCTTGAACATGAATATAAATATTAAAAAGGTTCTGTACAAACGAGGGAATGATTGGGGCTACTTTCAACAAGTGCAGCACTATGGCTTGGGGATATGTATTAATTAAAATGAAAATAAACCCTTCCCACACCTTACTTGTATAAATTCATATATGTACATATTTCAATTACCAACTTGTTATTTTCAGTGGACAGATAAAATTCACGTGTTACTGCTGCACAAATGACACCACGCGCAGCCCCATTTATCTAATTTAGATCGATTTATATATTGAAGACGACAGTTTAGTACTTCGTATAGAAACATGTCAATGCATATTTAAATCTATACGGGACGTAATAAGGATTATGTTACGTTTTTTCTTCGCGCATACCTCGATTTCTGTCGTTACACTTATTGCTATTAATCAATCTTTGTTAGTGGCTCATTCTATGCGCTCGACATTCCTACATTATCGATTGCTTATCGATTTCCATTCTTACGGGTAGAGGGAGCCTTCATGCCTGCCTGTTTAGAGACGAAATTACTATACGTTTTCCGATTGACGCTTTCGGTGCAGTTCGGACGTTTGCTCCGCGAAGTGTTTTCCTCGAGAGATTATCGTTTGAAATCTCGGCACATTTGTAGATATTGTGGAAAAATACTTCTCGTTTCCGGTGCCCCATTTTGGGATTGGATCGCCGAACCGGTGAATAGTGTTGATTGAGCATCGTAGGAGCTGATTAACTCAGTAGCAGTTGGAGCGCGTGTTACGTTCGTAGCCATTTTGTGTTTTACCCCGTTCTAACGGTAAGAGGTTCGCTTTATTCGTTTTGGTGATCGTATTCTTAGGATTTTCTGTTTCTTTAGGGGTTTTAGGGGTAGTGGCCGTTTTAATATTGGGATAGCGTAGTTTTATATCGGCTATATAGGGCTATTGTACTATTGGACCGATTCTTGGTTTTCAGTCATTTGTAGTCATCTTCTTGGACAACGCTCTCATCTGGTCGACAAATCTGATTTACTGCTATTCGACTGGACGTATTCCGCCATTCTATCGCATGTGGCCGACTGCTGGTGTCTTATCTCACCTCACCGCACAGCTTCGAGGGAACACTAGCTAAGTCGCAACCTTTTACCAAATCTTGCCAAATTTTGGCCTTATAATTCCCGTATTTTTTTATTATTGAAAACCTATCCAGCGTTCATTCATCACTAAATTCGTAAATTAGCGAACCATTTATAAATTCCGAGTTAATATTTAATTTAATCATCGGGTGTGGTTCTCGCATGCTTCCCACATCAATAATTTTATTTAAGTAGACTTGGTGAAGCCACTGTAAACCATAACGTTGACCAAAGTAATGGGTACACATAAATGTATAGCGATTTGAATATCTTGTCGAATTGCGCCTGAGAATATTGCATTACGTTGACTATTCAATAATTATTAAAGACTCGTTAACTCTCATGGTTCGCTTGTTTTCTTTTGTGGTTTTTCTCTTTACTTAATTGAATAACTTCGTGGATTCCTGTTTATCCAGAGCTCGACAGGGTAAGTGTAAAACAGGTGGCGCCTTTAATATACAGCTCTTTGAATTTATTTAAGCTACTCCCTCGCCGACTAGCTGGCTAGCACCCTAAGTGATAGCAAACTTCCTTTCTGGGACGAAATCGGTAAGCTCTGTTCAGTCTTTAGTAATTAGATATGGTGGTGCTAATACACGACGTAACAATTATTGTCAATTTTGTTTTATCTATTAATCGGGGAAATACTTAATTTTTATTAGATCATCAATTTCTTGTTCCTGTTATCTAAAGCTGGCATCGAAGATTTCTATATTCCATTGTAATCGGTACATACATACCAGGACTATTTTTTCCTCTGAGCCTCTCTGACAGTCCATAGTATGTTTGAAACAAATTTACTTGACATGTAAACTTGTTATTCAGATCTTAAATAACTGTGACTATTGATAAATATACTTTAATATTTTTAAAATATTTAAATTTCAAACGTAGACAATGTTTTGAGGAAATTAAAGAAGCTTTGGTGACAAGTCGTGTTCCCTAGCTATCATAAGCCGATGGGACATACGATTTCAACCTGGTCGACTTTCCTTGATAACAGTTTTCAAGCTCCTAACCCAAAAACGGCCATTACCAAAAAGAATATTGGAACATGGTTGAAGAAGACCGAGCAAAGATGTCTTCAATGAATTGGCACGGAACAACATCGTATCGTTAATCCTGGGTACCAGTAAATGAAGACATTAGTGTAGTAGACCGTGAATGAATGAAAGGAATGTATGAAGATGAAGCTGTTACTATAAGGAATATTCACGCAACTCTAAATATTGCTAGGAAAGCAGTTAACACCATTTTATACAAGCATTTCAATGTGCGTAAGCTTTGTTCCCCTTCGGATTTCCCACAATTTGACTCCAATTCAAAAAAAAATAGAAATTGTCAACTAGATCGCTTTTGACACAGGGTCCTCTCTCATCTGATGGACAACATCATTACAGGTGATGTAATATGGGTATACCACTATGATTGCGAAAAAAGCAACAATCGATATTTTAGATGTTTAAAGATGAGTGAGTTTCAGCAAAAGTTAGTCGTGAAACAACCCGAAACAAAGAGATTGTCGCAACATTTTTTAGAATGATTGGACGTATTTCCACTGTAACGCTGGATGATGTATTATTAATACTGAATGGTTCACCACAGTGTGTTTACCTCAGGCTCCTCCAAAATAGCCAGAAAAGCGTGCAAGAAATACGATTATCCTGTATTTTGAAAACGCTCAGGTACACCTTGTGAGATATTGATATAATGGATCCATGCGCCATATAGCCCAGACCTGGTACCTAATGATTTATTTTTGTTTTTGTTTCCACGTGTAAATAGTAAGTTATGGGGTTGGCGTTTTACATCGGCCGAAGAAGCGATGGAGAAATTTAAAAATAAAATAAACAATCTACCGTGGGAAGATAATAATAGAATAAGAAAAATGCTTTGAAGAATGGTTTTTGCGGATACAAAAATGCATTGACTCTCGTATATTTAAAGGAAAAGATATTTCTAATTCCAATTTTTAACTGAATCTTTCTCCTCTTATCTTTTGGAATGTAAATTATATGTATAAATATGAAGGCAACTTTAATTATATAAGTAATAATGAGTAGACTTCAGATAGCAGATATTGGCTGGTTCTAAAACCTTCATTGTACGTTGAAACTTTCCTTACGGATGTTTATGTATATATGTATGTATGTATGTATATCTTTCACTTTGGCGAAATATGAAGACATGTATTTACATTTAGATTTTTCTTGTATTATGCAACAGCTACAGAACATAAGAATGCAAAGTGAGATGAGTTACAAAATGCCAAGAAGGAAAGGTTAACGATCTTTAAACATGTAGATACGTGAATTGGTTTAAATTAAATACTAGAATGTATGTATGTTTGTATTTGACTATAAGCCTTACTTTGATGAAGTATTTAAAACTTATAATTTCGAAATAATATCATGACTGTCTCATAACATAAGTTAGTAAAATTTGCGATCAAGAACATGCTTAAATTTCAAAATATGCATGTTGACGAATTGATGATCCCTAAACCAACTTACATGTAACAAACGACACAAATAATTTTGAGAGAATCCAGCATCTTATATATTTGGAAACCATAATCAGCTCCCCCAACATAAGGGAAAAGGAAGATGGAAAAACTTAGAAAAGATACGAAGGATAAAAGAACTGGCAGGAAGAAGTAAGATAATAATGGATGAAACATAAAAAATGACTGCAAATAGAAATTTGTGGAAAAAGACAGGAACTGTATTTTAGCCGAAGATGTGAGGCATAAGGCTTACGTCAAAGAAGAAAAAGGAATAAATTAACAATAGGACAGATACAGAGTGGTAAGCGCATTTAGTTTGCACTTGTTAGTTAACACGTCATCCACTTTTTTAATAAACTCTAACCATCGCAGAAAAAATTATGATAAGAGGAATATATGAAACATTATGATAGGATAATATTTAACAGTACAGAATTGGAACGAACAATGAATTCGAAGTGTACAATCATCAATCAGAGTGTATTGGGTGCAAACAGGTCGGAAAGAAAGGGAAATACAAATTTAAGAAATAATCTTGAAGTTTCTACGCAAAAAAGGGGCTGAGAGAAACCTTATTGGACCTACCCCACCTTTTGGGTTTAATAAAGGTCTCCTTAAAGGGGAGATAAAGAAATGGACAGCATCCATCACAATAAAACACTGGAATGACACCAGCGGGCTGGAACATTCCAAAAAGTTTCTGAGCTTCGACGCTACGAGGGCGGACCTCGCCCTACAACTGGACAGGAGAAGCTTAAAAACACTGACAGGGGCACTTACAGGCCACTATACCTGCAACAAGCACCTATACAAAATGGGCTTATCCAACACGGACACTTGCAGGTTCTGTGGTGAAGAAGAGGAGTCAATGGAACACTTGATCACTAACTGTGGGGCACTAGGCCACAGGAGATACAGATTACTACATGCATATACGCTGAGTGAAGAGGACCTATTTACACTCCCATTTAAGGAGCTGATCCTGTTCCTAGACGTATTAAATAAATAAAAAAACAAGGGGAAGCACAATAGATCAACGTGGTCGCAGTGCAAAGGACCACTTTGGGCCAGACCCCACCTCATTACAATACAATACGAAACAATACAATCCTTGAAGTTAAAGTTGGAAATGAAGTGTTATAGGAAAATGACTTGTTGAGGGTTCGCCATCTACAGAGAAGGACAAACAAAAAGGGGCTTGTCCAGTGGGGCAAAATAGACATGGGCGACCTAAGAAGACCTGGAATATCATTGTTGCAAGTATTCTGGAGGAAAAGGTACAATGCTGATACTCAGCACTAGATATGGCAAGAAATAGAAAAGGCTGGAGCAACTTTGTTAAATTAGACATCCCAAACAGAAGCTGGAACCTTGACGTCTTAGTGTAAACAGACATAGTGAAAATAATAATAAATGATAGAAGGATAACAACGAGTCGGATTTACAAATATTTTACAAATATTAAATATTGCTAGTTCAGATAAACGAATGATAAATCGAAACAAATGGAGGAAGATTGTGCAGTAAACAGAAACCCGTTTTCGATTGTAATGCTATGGAAAGAAAGAAACCCACTAAAAATTTGAATACCAAAAATGAAGCAAATTCTGTAAATGCATTCAATTGCGTTGTTTATCATTTAAATACCCGAAAAAAATTGTCATTGTTAAAAATTTTTGAAAGTAACTGAATGTATGAAGATTACAAAGATGAAACCCCTTTGAATCTATCGGTTGTTCATCTTCTTGTTCTGCTCTGCCCACGAAGGAGTAACCACCCATCTCCAGCTTCTCATTCTTAATACTACTTTGCCATTTAAAGCTGAATTCACCTTAAAACCCAAATGCTAGATTTAACATAAATTTTATGACAACTTTTTAAACTTTTTGGCACATGTGATCCCCATCTCATTTTTCACCCATTCTTAATATTACTTTCACCTTTTAAAGCTTAATTCAGTTTAAAACCTAAATTTTTGTCCTATTTAATTCTAAATTGGACCTAAATTTGATGACAACCTTTTATACCTTTTGGCACATGTTACACCCATCTCATTGCTTTCACTGATTTGCTAAAAAAGGGTTTTATATTTTATAATTTTTAATTTGAAGACTTTCATCTAAATATCTAAAAGTTAAAAATGGCCTACTGCCGGAAGTAGTTTTGAAATAATTTCGATATAAATAAGGGATAAAGAGGAAAATTTTCTTTAAGTTGATTTATGTTTTTGTTGATATCAATTGACAATTTTGCAATGGGAATGAACAAGCACATACCGCACATTTTAACTTGAGAGTAAAATCTGGCTCGCGTCAACTGGTGTCGAAAAAATTTAACTGGTTCGATAACGAAAGCTCAAAAAACGTTTGCAGCAATGCGAGTAGTAACAAATAATGGGTTTATTCTTATGAATCCGAATACATTGATTGGCTATTTCAAGATCAGGAGAATTCAACAAAACCTATCTGTTTATGCAGTGGATAGAAAATGATCGGAACTCTTAATAGAGAAGCGACTCAAGTAGCTACAATTCCTTTTTGAGATCCAACAATTATTAATGCCATCCTCCACTAATTGTAAGATAATATAAGTTCAGTTCAGTTTTTAGAGTAGCAAAGTATTGAATTATTAGATCATCCTCCGTACAATCCCGACGATTCTTTTGCGTTCCCGTGATCAAGAAAGAATTGCGTGGCTTCTAGTCCCCGAAAGAAAGAGTCTACCAAATACCAATTTGGCCTATGTCAATTAAAAACCAAAATAATTTCTTTATGTTTTGATCTGAATGAATGCAAAAGTAGGTAGGTATATCAATTGTAAAATCATACGCAGAGGTAGTTTAGACGAGGCCATTCTTTCACCTATTCGATGATTTAATCGAATAGTAACCAATATATACTAGAAAACTAGCTCTCAGGTGACCTAGTAGTACCAAATCAAATGGAGGAATAATAATCTTAAAGATATTTCCACCTCAACAAGCATATCCATATCGTCATGATAATAAAAGGTTATCTCTGGATGATATGTTTTTGGGATGAAGAAACATCACGGCTTATGCTCAGCTAATTTTAAAGACAGATTGAGTTTAATAATTTCGAAAATTAATTCTTACAATCGAGAAAAAATGCTGAGTTGGTGTAGTAGAGTAATCTGGACTTCTTGACGTCATTACACTTGGTACCACTAGGGAGGGGTCTCAAAATGCTTCGAATCACTTCGAATATATGTATATAAAAAATTGAATGACTTCGAATATTATTCGAATTCATACAATGTTGAAAGTCTGATACGTCTCGAATGGTTCTGCAACTCTTGAAAGTCTTTAAAAACTAGTATCAAATATACTAAATTATTCTATTGTACTTCTAATTTATATATAAAACTCTGCAATAACTTAAAGTCCAAATTTACGTGTATATTAAACAAGGTTGAAAGTTATGCGTAATAATTTTTAGAAATGTATCGTGTGCGATGAAGCGGAATACTGCACAAAATAAAATTTAAGAGATAAATTATGCCTGGCGATGATTACGAAACCCAGTACAATAAGAAAAGTAACTATTTAAGATCAATCTGATCATTCCATGAAATATGAAGATTAACAGTGTGATCACACTAGTTTAAAATTTTTCTTTGAATTTTGAACAACAAACATGTTTTGCGCTTATAAAAACAAGAAATACGTGTCGAAATGTCAGCGTAACCCACAAGGTTGACCACTATGCACTTTGCGAAGTAAAATTTTTGATACAGAAACTTTCGTCATGCCATAGTAAAAAAAAATACTTGAAAAAGGAAGCAGTAATGGTAATATATAAAATAAAACTGGGCAAATAAAACCGGATATGTTTTTCGATATGTCCTCCTCATTAAAATTTTCAAAGAAAAAAACGATAATGGTATAGGTATGTTACTCCGCTATTTTGAAAGTGCTTAGATTAGAAAGATAAGATTGTTTTTCTACTTTTGCTTACATAATCGGTGCTATTAGACATTCTATCCATAGCGCAGCTCTATTCTATTCTCATGTATTATCGTTTTACATAATTTCGCACTGTTCAGATAATTACAGGCGGAACTTTCATCTCACAACTCTCTTTTATATTGCAATACGTTTTCGGAGGATAAGAAAGTCAATAAAGCATGACTTCAACGCATCAGTATTTGTAATGATATGTACCGATTTCACGGATAAGTGATAATTAGCAGATTGCATTGGTTTTTTCAAACATTTTTGTTGCAATTATTACATAGGGAAGTAGTATATTAACTTTTTTAACTATTTTCATTAATAAGTTACTGCTTTTGAACCACACTCTACTTGTTCTAATAATATACATACATATAACATATTAACTTACCGGCGACTAGCACCACTAATAGGAAACGAAACACCGAAGGAATATTTCGCGAAAGTTGAACGAACACTGTTTTAGCCATTTTCGTAATTGTCTATAATACAGCGTTCACAGTTGATCACTTACTGACTGGTTGCACATAACTTACTAGAGAAGTAGTCTTGTTTCAATATGAGTCCGTCTGTTGTCCACTACTTCTTAGATTTTAACTTTCTTAAATTACCATTCGGTTAACTGGGAAGCGTGTGCAGTATACTTACCGTACTGTAGGTAAATATTTTCCAAATTAGGCGATGTTGGGCTTTAAGTATATGACAAATCGTAACAATTTATATCAAATTATATTTTAAATACAATTTAATTGGATTTTATGGTGATTAGATCAGAAAGTAGAAACGATACCCTTGGACATGAAATCAAACCGTACAGACCTTTTTCTTTTACGTCAAAAGAACCATTTGGTGTATCAATATATTACATTAAAATTTTTGTAAGTTTTACACTGGAAAAACTAAATAAAAAGATCCTAAGACTAATTGTAAGTGATGTACAAATTATTTTTCAAGTAGCGATCAACAGAATGCCTTCGAGGATACATTCCCAGGATACTGCAAAACTCAGATAGGTAGACGCATCGAAGGTCTTTTGCGAAAGTCTTACAAGACAAGTATGTATATTCATCTATTACCTTTTCTGGACGTTAATTTTCTTACTAATGAAAAATTATGTAGTGGGAAAGATTCGAGAATGGGAACCAAGAATTAGTTTATTTTCTGTTAATAATGGCAAAGATTCACTTTGTGTAAATAAAGGAGACTTAAAACTATTTGCTCCACTCCACATTAGCTTCAATATCCCTTATATCAAGGAAATGAGGTACATTGCTCTTGCTAGCTGCAAATTTTGCAATGGAATAAAAACTGCGGATTCTGTACTGCGTTGAAATTTTTTGAAGGTCTATATATATAGAAATCAATAAGGATTTTCATATTTCAGGTAGTGAAGCATTTCTAACGTTATTATTAGAATTGACCTAAATCAGTCCAATCCCATCTGTGACTCGTCCGTACGGGCATTTGGGTGGCGCCACGAAACATACCTGCTGTCGGTACATCGCTTTCTATTTTAATATTCGTATTGTCTATTTAGCATTTTTAAATTTACCAATGTTACGTGAGAAACGTATGCCATTTACTGCGTACTTTAAAAAATCTGTCGAGGGATTTCCATAATTGGAATGTGCGATTTCATATTTTTGTTAACTGTGTAACATTCTGCAACATCTAGTTGACAACCTACATTTTGAGTGTTTTAGAAGACATATACTACCCGCCATATTGTGTATGGGGATGATAAAAGAGAATATTGTGTCTAACTTGGTTTCCGGGTTGGAACCGCGTCTGGTTTGGCGTGGATGCCGACGTTTCGTCCACTATTGCAAGGGACATCTTCAGGGCTGCTTGCCGATGTTGATCGTATTGCTGTCACTTGAAGACTGACCCGGACTCTGAGTGGCGCGACTTATATACATAACATCGGCAAGCAGCCCTGAAGATGTCCCTTGCAATAGTGGACGAAACGTCGGCATCCACGCCAAACCAGATGCGGTTCCAACCCGGAAACCAAGTTAGACATGGTAATTTCGACCGCGGAAGCCTACACCTGAGAGAATATTGTGTTTTACGTATGATAACCAAAGCAAATCTTGGCATCAGAACCATAACTATCACACACATAACAAAGATGTCTTAATACCGGTGAAACACTCTACTGCCAAGTATGAAAGGCATATGTACCATAACGGATATAAATTCTTTAACCACCTTCCTAAAGAACTAAAAATGCACCCTTTAAGTCTTTGAAGAGGCTGCTAATTTCAAATGTTCTACACAGCATTGATGAGTATTTTTTAATTACTGTATAGTCTTTGCCTATGCGCATTCTGTACTTGTCTTTGATCATTTATAATTTAGATTGTACAATATATTTATATATATACAGCCTGTCTCATTTCGGAGGGCCAAATTGAAATATCTCTCTTATTATAGAATATATCGGAAATTCGTTTTAATGAAAAATGTCACATTTTTCACGCACTACAATATGGTTAAAACAAAATTCCGAACCACAGCCTACTTTTCGAAATATTTTCGAAAAATATGAAATTGGGGAAAACTTCGAGGCTTTGTAACTTTTTATTTTTGAAAATACAAAAACGTTTTGAATGAAAGTTGATGGCAAAACATTGCTCTTTCGAAATATCAAGGAAAAAGTGGTGTAAAGTTAACATTTTCAGCTGTACTCTCTTGAACCGCCCAAAAAAATAGATAGAATCAAGTAGGCCATGCCACTCCTAAATAGCCCCTTAATTGCCTTTATAAAAATACCATTCACAATAAATATATTTTAGTTAAGTCTGTAAATTTTTTGCAATTTTATAAAATAAGTATCAGAATATTTGTACTAGTAATCTAAAGAAATCAAGTAGCCATTGAAACAAAGATCTAGCTTAAATGTCAGATAAGTTATCTTTGTTCGAGTTGGTGTAAAGTAATTATAAATTAGTTTGTTCGTGTGTTTGTGTTATATGGGTTTTCTGTTGACTTTGATTAATAACAATGTTTTCTAATGTAGAAAAATTTAACATGTTTGTAGTTTATAGCCAGTGTACTTTTAATGCAAGATTAGCTTTGCTGGAATATCAACGTAGATATCCAAATGGACTGCATCCCAATAAAAGAACTGTCGTAAAATTAGCACATAATCTTAAAAATTATGGTTCTTTTAAAAAAGTGCTGTACGAAGCAAAAAAGTTGTGGACAGTGTAAGAGCACAAAACAGAGTTTTAAATTACGTTAATAATAAAACCAATAACGATCAAGATGTCTCTTTAAGGGAAATAGAAAGGTTTTGTAACGTTCGTAAAGACAGTGGAAGAAGAATATTAAAAAACATAGATACAGGTGTTACAGATTAAGAAAAGTCCAACATTTAAGAGAAGATGACAAACCAAGGCGCTTACGATTTTGTAGATGGATCTTGAACAAGAAGAGGAACGATCCATCTTTTTCTAGTAAGATTTTGTGGTCAGATGAAGCCAATTGTTTAAATAATGAATTTTTTAATAGAAACATTCACTATAAATGGCACAATAGAAATCCTTCCTGGCATAAAGAAACAGCTTTTCAGGAACGGTCCAATAGACCCAACTAAACATTTACTGAAAACCGTTCCAACTAATTGGACCTTATTTTTATAATTATAAATTAACTGCAGCAAGATACCTTACCTTTCTAGAGAATAACTTGTTCGAATATATCGAAGAATTGCCGTTAGAAGATAGGTTAAACTTTAAATATTTTCAACAAGATGGTGCTCCTGCCCATAATGCTTTAATTAGTAGAAATTACTTGAATGAAAACTATCCCCAAAAGTGGATAGGAACCCATGGACCAATCTTGTGGCCAGCTCAGTCTCCGGATATTACCCCATTGGATTTTTCATATGGGGTTACATTAAAGATAAAGTCTATTCAGATACTCCGCAAAATGTTGACGACCTCAAACAAAGAATCAGGGAAGCCTGTGAGCAATTAGACCACAGATGATCGAAAATGCAAATAAAGGTGTTTACTCCAGAGCCCGACTGTGTATAAGGAACCACAGAGGACATTTTGAACATCTGTTATAATTATTTTTTTACCGAATTTTGATGTTTGTTACTAATTAAACTTTCATTTTACCTTGCGAGTATTATTTATTTTCCACAGCATAAGAGAATTTTGTAAATAAAATAAAGAGTACATAAGAATAGCTTGGCAAGTCACATTGTCACAATTTTTACATAACTTTAAAGTGAACGAGTCCAGAGTATTCTTTGTCTGACACATTTTTTTGCTAAACCTTTGTTTCAATGGCTACTTGATTTCTTTAGATTACTAGTACAAATATTCTGATACTTATTTTATAAAATTGCAAAAAATTTACAGACTTAACTAAAATATGTTTATTGTGTATGGTATTTTTTATAAAGGCAATTCAGGGGTTATTTAGGAGTGGCATGGCCTACTTGATTCTATCTATTTTTTGGGCGGTTCAAGAGAGTACAGCTGAAAATGTTAACTTTACACCACTTTTTCCTTGATATTTCGAAAGAGCAATGTTTTGCCATCAACTTTCATTCAAAACGTTTTTTTGTATTTTCAAAAATAAAAAGTTACAAAGCCTCGAATTTTTCCCCAATTTCATATTTTTCGAAAATATTTCGAAAAGTAGGCTGTGGTTCGGAATTTTGTTTTAACCATATTGTAGTGCGTGAAAAATGTGACATTTTTTATTAATACGAATTTCCAATATATTCTATAATAATATTTCAATTTGACCCTCCGAAATGAGACAGCCTGTATATATATACACATATATATATATATATATATATATATATATATATATATATATACCGGGTTTTTCATTAAGAGCGACGCATTTTTTTATTCAATTAAAAGACTTGTGGGTTAGTTATGGAAATGATTTTCATTTTAAATGAAAGTACAATCGGTGCCATTATTTGTGGAATACGACATCATTCAAATGTCCGCCGCGGAAGCGCTGGCACGAGTGAAAACCCTGGACCCAATTTTCCATGAGTCTAGCACACAAATCGGCCGAAATACCAGGAATTTCGCGTTCGATGTTGGCCTGCGGCTTTTCTAACGTTGTTGGCTTGTTGGCATAGAACAGCGATTTAATGTAACCCCAAAGAAAAAAGTTTAAAGGGGTTAAAACGCACTAACGAGACGGCAATTCGCGAGAATCCTTCCGTGCGATAACTCGCTCGCCGAACTTGGTCTTCAATAATTCGATTGTGTCGCACGCTGTATGACACGTTGCGCCGTCCTGTTGGAACCACATGTCGCCCAAGTTCGTAGCGTCGACCTGATCCCAAAATTACTTCGATATCATGGCCCTGTAGCGATCGCCGTTGACGGTTGCTGGCGCGCCGCTTTCATCAAAAAAGGACAATGGGCCAATGACGTCGCCGGCATGAAAACCGCACCAAACAGTTATCTTTTTCGGATAAAGTTGTGCCTCGTGCATCACCTCAGGCTACTCACTCGTCCAAATTCGACAATTTTGCTTGTTGACAAAACCATTGAGCCAGAAGTGAGCTTTACCCGAAAAGATGAGTTTCTTCTGAAAGTTCTCTCGCTAGCTTGCATCTGGTCCAAAGCTCAATTAGCGAATGTGCGACGCTTAAAATGGTCGATTGGCTTCAGTTCTTGAGTCAACGCAATCTTATATGCGCTGAGAGCCAAATCCTTCCGCAAAGTTCGCCAAAAACTGGTCAAACGGATGTTCAACGCCTGCGATAGGTATGGAATCGACATCCATGACTGTTCACGCACACTATCTCCTGTTTCGAATTTTTGCACCAAACGTTCAATAGTCCGTCTTGTTGGACGGTTCCGTCGACCGAAAATTGGCGTAAGCGTACGCAACATAGTCGTGATAGAACGTGAACTTTGATAAAAATATTGAATTATTTGCAAACGTTGTTGAAGCGTGTATCTCTCCATGATTAAATGGCATAGACTGACGTTTCAAAATGTGAAAGAATTGTGAAGCCAGCTTCACTCCTATTGCAAAAATGTCAAAAACAAACTGCGTCGTACCTATTGAAAAACCCTTTATATATTTTATCTGTATGACGTGTATTATATTATATTCTTTACACATTGTACGAATCTTGTAATTTTCTAAATTTTTGACTTTACGTCAGGAACATATGCTTATATGACAGTCTTTTTTTTGAAGCTTAATAAAATTATTAATGCCTGCCTTTAGCTCGAATAACGGCAGCACATACTTTTGGCTTTCTCTCCATACGAGAATTTAGTAATCCTCGAAGTATTGCTCGCCGAGCATTTTGCAGTCCTCTCCACAAGACATTTGCATTTACCGGATTCATAGATTTCTTTGAATGATCTAGCTGGTCCCAAATAAACTCTATGAGGACAAATTCGAAGATTGCGGAGGCCAAATCATTCTTCCTACTAATCCATTTTGTTCTTGTTGGCTTAAATAATTTCTACATATTCTCGCTGAGTGTTTGGGATCGTTATCTTCTTAAAATGTGAACCAACTTTCATACAGACGCCACTCAGATGGAACTGTATTGTCACTTTACGTTTGAAAATATTTTTTGTTTACCAGTTCCCCGTATATCTTGAAGAAATCTCCAAGTCGGTTGTTTCCAAAACACTCCTATACCATTACACTACCACCTCCGTGTTTCATTATAGCACTTAAACACTCTCCCGGCGCTTTTTCATGCAGACGCCATCAAACATAAAGAGAATCGAATATGTTGAACTTCATCATTATTCAACAGAACGCGTTTCCAATCCTCGATTGTCAAATCTTTGTGTTCTGGGCAAAGTAAAGGCCCAGTCTAACCCCCTTTTCTTATTTTCCTTTCACAAGAAAGGTTTCCTTACTGCCACACGTCCCACAAGTCCGACTTCCTTAAGTCGATGACGAACGCTAATAAGCGAAAATGATCTTTGCCTACCTTCATTTACAGTATGCGTTATTTCAGGAACTGTTAAACGACGGTTTTCTTTTTACTGGTAACTAAAATGCGCTCATCTTCCCTCTTGGATGTGATTTATTTCCGTCCTCCGCGTTTGCAATTCCCTAATCTTCCGATAATTTCTTTACGCTGAAGAGTATTATACATTTCATATTTGGAAATATACCAACCACCCCGAGATTTATCCCATTGAATAGCCTTCTTCGTGTAAAGTGCATATCGCAGCGCGTTTCTCTATTGGTATTTCTCCTATTTTCGACAACTACATACATACATACTTCACAATTGATAAACAAATTGAAAAGAAACAAATTTACCTGGGATTTATACATTTCCAATACTTTATATTTTATTATTATTATTATTTATATTACGTCTACCTTAGAATTCATAATATATCCTTCAAATATAACACTTCCAGCTTAAAAATTGCATTCCAAACCCTTTATTGTCTGATTTTACCGCAATAAACAACCCCTTTGTAATAGACAATACAATCTTAATCCCATTGCAATAAGGAAATGTTTCGTAAAATTGGTGAAACCACGTACTCATTTTAAATAGACAAATATTTTGTGGTAATTAGTCCTATATAGAACGTACATAAGTATTAATTACATTCTCTCTGATAAACATCACTTGTTTTTATACATATAGCTATCGTTCCCATATACGTGACGGGTAGTGTACATACCTACCTGGAATTTAACAACCCGAAGCATTCTACATCGTTTACCGCACATTAAAACAATCATAGAAACAAATTTAAAACCAAAAAATAAGCCACTGGATGAAACAATGGATACAAAAAGAAAATAGCGTGCATTATATTTTAGTACCTAAGGCAAATGGATTTTCTGTGCCGTACCTCTTATGCAGCAATAGAATTACAAAGTTACTGTACACACAGTAGCGTTTCATAGCCACCATGGTTTAGTATAGTTTACTCAGAAGGGCACTGAAAACACGTTTTACTAATCCATATAATCCGAACCTGCCAAACAATGCTACAATTGACGAATTAATCAATAAAACAAAAAAGTATTGAGTCAATAGTTAAAGATTTAGGTTTGACTTTTTACACAAACTGGCATTTTCTCATCATGTGAGCAACATTATCATTTCAGCTTCCAAATCTACTGGACTGTATCATGAGGGGACCTCATTAACTTAACTGCTATTGAATCTTTCTTTTTGCATATGTGGTTAGTAAATTGGAATATGCTTCTCTGGTATGGTGTATGGTATCTGATCGACACTGTCTATATGTCTCAAATAGAAGTCTCCAAGAAATTCCAGTGTATTTAGCATTTAGGCAAAATGAGACTTTCGCACTACAATATTAGCTACCTACTTAACTTAGCTTGCTGACCGTAAATAACACTGGCAGAAGATTGCGCAATTGTAATCCGGAGCAGACTAAATATAGCGAAAAATAGCACCAAAATTGCTGCCGAAAATGCCCAAAACCAGTTAGCGTCACGACAGTGAAGAGGCTTTTACGTCAAGCTGGTTTGTATGGAAAAATTGCTATGCGGGAAGCATTATTACGCAAAGAAAACAAAGCAAAACGGTTAGCATGGACGAGAAGGCACATAGACTGGACGTTGGAAGATTCGGAGAATGTGCTCTGCACCGACGAGTCTAAATTTTTCACTTTTGGTTCAAACAGAAGAACATTTGTCCATAGATCGAAAGGGGAACAACCACTTGGATCCTATATTACAATGAAACATGGAGAAGGATCAGTCATGGTTTGAGGTTGTTTTAGCAATACCTCTGTGGGTGATTTGATCAAAATAGATGTTATCCTTAAAAAGAAGGCTATAGGGAGATTAGGTAGAGGAACGTCATTTCATCTGGAACACGAGTAATCGATGGAAACTTCGTGTTCCAGCACGATAATGATCTGAAGCACACTGCCAAAATATGTCGTGAGTATTTAGAACAACTGAGGCACAGAAGGAAAATTGTTATTATGAAATGGCGGCTCCAAAGTCCAGATCTCAATCCAATCGAGCTCTTGGGGGAAAAACTCGACCGATAGGTTCGAAAATCTGCTCCAACGTCAAGAACAGTACTTTGGGCGCAACTACAGGATCTGTAGAGAAAAATAGAGCCAGTAACACTGGCGAAGCTGTAAGAAAGAATGCTGAGATTCTGTGCGGCTGCATTAAATGCGAAAACTGAGCATATTGACGAATTGCGAATTTAAATTAATCTATAAGTAAGTGTAAGTACAGAATAGAGTCTTATTTTATAATTAGTATTTGACTTGCTTTTGTAAAACATATTTTGAGGGTGGGTAACCACTTATGGCCGATAGTGTATGTATCTTTATTTAAGAGTGAATGATGTCACACTCATAAAAGGAATCAACGATCAAGTTAGTTTATTAATCCGTGATTTGTAGTTTTCTACACATTTCGTATTCGTAAATTCTTTATGTAATCAGTATTAGCCCTATGATTGTTTTATTTGTTGATGATGAAGATTTAATGTATTTCTATAGTTGGTAGTAAATGAATCGCCGTCTTAATTATCTAATGTTGGCAGAACCACATTATTGAATTTTCTCTATTCGGTGATTCCAGTAGTTCATATAGCCAAATCTAATAACTATTTTTCTTTTTTAGCAGAACTATGGGGATGAAAAGCCATAGAAGCATATAGGGCAATAAAAGGAAAGTCCCACTCATATAATGCATAACAATAAGGAATGAAATGCATAATTTAAAATAATTGTGAAATATACAAATATGGACACGGATGTTCATTACAATATTGATAAAATATGCCGTGCTTGTTTAGAAGAAAAACAAAATATGCATTCATTATATGAAGGTGAAAATGGAAATATGTTTACATCTTGCACCTCCTTAACTGTAAACTTCTTGTTTTGTTTGGCACAATGAAAATGAATTATAAATACTATTTTTAGGTGGATAATAATAACAACATGCCTTCTCAAATTTGTAATAAATGCAGATCTAATATGAATACTGCTTACCATTTTAGACAAATATGTTTAAAATCACAGCAGGCATTGGAACAATATTTTGAACAGTGCAAACTAGATGAAAGGGATGATTTCTTCGATTCGTCAGAAGATTTATTACTGGAGTTTCAAAGTCCTGATAATAAACCTGTAACACTGAGCAAACCACCCCGAAAAAGAACCAGACGTGCTAAAGTCGACTTCTCTTTTAAGTGTTCATTTTGTCCTGAAAGTTTCGATTTAGAATGTGATTTGGAGACGCATTTAATATCACATCCGGAAGATAATGATGCGTTATGTACTATATGTGGTAAATTATTTTCTGATATTAAAGTACTACGAAGACACGTAAAAATACATTTGAAAAATAAGCCTTTTAAATGTGAGGTATGTAAAAAGCATTTTCTGAATCCGGTAGTTTAACTAGACACTTAAGGAAACATCGTGGTGAAAAACGACACTTGTGTGTAGTTTGTGGAAAAGGTTTTTATGAGGCTAACGTTCTGGCTGTACATATGAGAATACACACAGGTGAAAAGCCCATAGAATGTGAGATTTGCAGTAGGAAATTTTCAGACCCGAATGGATTAAGAAGTCATTTGAAATCGCATACTGGTGAAAAGAAACATAAATGTGAAATCTGTTGCAAGTCGTTTGCACATTCATTTGTTTTGAAAAAGCACTTAAGGGTGCATAGCGGGGAAAGGCCTTACTTGTGTTCTGTTTGTGGAAAAAGTTTCACACAAGTAGGTCAACTGTATGCTGGAATATTGTCAAAAAAGAAATTATTAAGTTTCTTACTTTTAGAGTCATTATGTTGCAATACATATGAGGCAGCATACAGGTGAATTACCATTTGTTTGTAATATTTGCGATAAGGGATTTACTCAAAAAATCAATTAGAGATGCATATACGGATACATACTGGAAGTAAACCATATATATGTGCTGTAAGTTAATGTTTCTCAATATTATCCTATTAGCTGTATTCATGAAAATATTTATTGTCATCGTATGGTTTTTATCCCATCTATATTTTGCTTGAAATTTTCTGTATATTTCGCGAACTAAAAGGTCCAAAACTAATATTGAGCTTTTGTTAATTTTTCGCCATTATTAGAAATTTTGGGCTAGGTATGCTGCTGCATAGAATTGGTATAAAAAATTTCGAAATGAACAAACATCTTTAAAAGCAACCTCTAAAATATTTGGCGTCCCTATTCATGAAAAAACACACAACGCGGAGCGAGTGGACCAGTGAAGATTTACAAGTCAAACTGATTTGAGTGCAAGTAAAATTTTGCTCCAAGAGGGCCTGTTGTTAGCGTGGGCCTGTTTGCGGGCATTCAAGTTGCTATGGTACAGATTTATTTACTACAATAAATACAAATACTATGAATTTTTATTATAAACCATGCTGTTGCAGTTGGTATTTTCATAAACACACAATAAACATCTTATTCGGATTACGTCTAAACCGCTCATATTCTTGTTTCCAATTACCTATATATCGTTGATTTGTAGGTTTGTGGGAAAGGCTGCGCTAGATCTGGTGATCTGGCTATCCACATGAGAAGTCACACTGGTGAGAAGCCATACGCTTGTTCCCAATGTCCAAAGAAATATACTACATCCTCTCATCTAACTGTACACTTGCGTAAGCATAGCGGCGAAAAATCCCACGTTTGTGCCGTATGCAACAAGGGATTTACGGAATCGCAAAGTTTAAAATCGCATATTCGAACTCATACTGGGGAAAAACCATATCAATGCTATATTTGCGGACAATGTTTTGCACAGTCTGGGGCATTAGCGACCCATAGAAAAATACACAAATTAGATAATTAATTATATATTTTGAGTTATTTACTTGTACTAGTGATAAAAAGGAAGAATATCCAATGAATCAGAGAATAAACAGATGGATAAACGAAATAATTTTTAAACCAAACGTTTTGGTTAATTTATACATAGATATTGTTACAAACGATCAATACCTATCAAAGGTATGCGCATTTCGTTATTATTGCAGAAATTTCCAACTGTAATCAAAAGTACATTGCTCATATGAACTTCACAATCGATTGCAAATCATCAGAATTTCTTCCAAGAGGAAGTTTTAAGTTGAAAAGTACGCAGATATTGTGTTGTAATTTAAAGTTAATATTAAACATTATTTACAATTGGAAAAAAATAAGCAATCCTAGTGAATTGTAAACTTGGAAATTTTTCAGCCTGTCTCCAGTAAATTACCTAACCTTGTAATTAGGTGGTAGACAATTCTCGCCTAAAAGACAACAGCCTCCCGGACAGAAGTACCAACGATCATTATATTATTTAGGTCGAGAATTGTGGGATAACTTGCAATGTCGCAAGTAGAAATGTGCTAGTCAATTAGGGGCTGAAATTGTATTGAATTAAGCAGGAGCGGTTTCGCCGTGGTTGTCACTCTTCAGTGAGATGCATTCGTTCCTACACAATCCAATGAACCATATTCCTAGATCCAAATTATGGAAAATGAATCCGAGGAACGTCGCCTGGAGCACTGTTTCTCGGATCCTACTGAATTGTTGGTGGAAAATACCAATTAAATTAATCACGACTTGAATGTAAATTTCGGATGTGTACTCGTCGAAATTCTACGAAATTTATAATTGTGTGAAAATTTTAGAGTGTTGATAACACTTGGTTAAGGCTGTAGATTACAAATCTGTAATCAAGCGACATATCTAATCAACTTCCGCGTATTATTGCATTTACATGAAGTAAAGGGTATGTGTATCAAAGCTCAGTTTCAATACCATTTTTTTTTATTTGGAAGTACTAACGTATTACACCGCGTCTAGTAAAACCCAAAATGCTATTTGTATTTCAAAATCCTGGAAGCGTTTCTTTAAAAAATCAAAGCTAATTTTTTTTTCTTTCTTTTCTTCCCTGTAACTTCCATCTGTATTTTCTTTACACACTTTTATAACTTACTCGTCTGAAGGAGTGCCTAAGTTAATTCTTTGAGCTACCCTGAGTCCGAATTCGCCCCATCTGCCAATTCCTAAAATACGAGTATCGTGTTTACCGTGATTTTCAACGTTATGCGCAATGTTGGGCCTATATCAAACGACATTGTGTTAATCACCTATTTACACAATCTCCTTTTGATAATGGAAATAGCACAAATCCTATTAACAGTTAATTCCCCAATTAGTGGGATTAATTTACATTCATTCCATCTTTTTTTATACAATTTACATTATTATTTAACGTCTTCGAAAACCGCTTGAGAGGTCCTAAGGTCTAAGCGAGTCGGATTATCTGGGTTCTAACTTTAAAATAATTTTTTTACACTCAAAATTATATATCTCTCTTTAATGTAATTCATTTTGAATTTTTGATAGTTTTTCAGCTTTTTCTAATTTTCTAATTTTTGCAAATAAAACCATCGGAAATTTGACCTTACTAAACAACAAATTAATGCGTTCAACGCGTACAAGATAAAATAAAATTGTTCGAGGTAAGAGTAAAGCGCTTGGCATTGAAATGTTGTGAATATGCTGCCACTAGTGTATGCTAATCTAGCTACAGGTTCATGCGGCCTATCGACTGCAGATTGTTTGTAATGTTAGCCAGCAAAGGTTTCAAAACACTTTGGATTTGAGATAACTCCTCAAGAGGAAATCGAGTGGAGTTAGATCGTGAAATCTTACTGGGCATTTAAGTGCTTCTCGCCTACCAATCCATTTGTTTGGGAAATGGTACTAAGATAATTACGAACAGTTAGAGAATAATGTGGCGGTGTACCACCCTGCTCAAACCATAAGGCGCTATTCGGCAAAGGGAGATGTTTTGCATTTGAATGAACAGCAACAATTGAGGATAATATGTTTCGCTGCAGTAATAGCAAATAATTTTCACCATTTAATGCACCTTCAAAAACAAAAAAACGGCCCTATTACCAACAAGTCCTGCCCATACGTTGTTTTTTTTTTGTCAGAATTGTGTGTGTCCTTCCATCATACAGTCTGGATTTTCTAGTTTTGCCTATTGGCAAACCTGTTTATGTTTCTTGAAATTTCCGGATTTCCATTTATGTAATTGTAAAATATTCTCTTGCTGTAAATCAATATCTAAGAAAGCATATCTTCGTATGTTCTCTTATTTCTGATACAAATGTACAACAATGATACATTTATGATTGTTAGGACGAAAAAGAAATATTTATATGCACTTGTATATATGTCTAAAACGAGTATGTTGTAATGTAGAAAATGTAACATAAGCTATGAAACATGTTAGCATTTAATGTTATTACATGTAAAAAGGAACGTGACAATAATTAAAGACTATATACAATTAATTCTCTGGTTTCTTTTCAGTATAGGTTTGGGTTAACACAAAACACTCATTATCAAAAAAAGTATATATATATTTCTAGATTAATTTCATACGTAATTGACAAAAAAAAGCTTTATTTGTCAGTTTAAATTCTTAGGGTCAATTACATACATATTCGTGGAGTGTCTAAGGCTATTGTAAGATTTTCAGTAATAAAAATAGTGAAGTGCCATACAATAGATGCAGAATATACTGGAATGTGCAATTTTACCATTGCGTACACCTTACAATGAAGTGTGCAAATTTATCGAATAAAACTAGTCACAAAGTATCGCTTGATATTTTTATTAAATTATTTGCTGTTTAATTGGTGTTGCTACACTTACATAAAAGTGTGAAGTATGTGGAATAATCTCCGACCGTTATTTCGTGAAATTATACAGCATTTGATAGAAAATATATTTGAATTTGAAAATACAAAATTTTTTACAATAAATAAATAAATATTCGTATAGGAGATCACATTTGTGCAAGTAAAATTTTAGATTCAAACAAACCTTGTACTTATCTTACAAGTAAAGATCAATTGTTAACATACTGGATTAAATTTTCAAGTAACATGTCCATGGTCCAAACCTCATCTGTTTCCCTGCAATCCTTTTCTGGAAGTAATCTTGAAGTTAAGAGGCTCAGATCAATTTTCGAATTACCAAATTTTTGATTGTCTTCTAATTTCTCGAGTTCAGAATCAATTTGTTTGTACGCAGACTTAAATCCAGAAACTCTGAAAGCAAGGTTGTAGTATACTACATCATTTAAGTCAATTTTATTATGGTTTCGATAATGATTCCCTCAAAGTTAACAATTTTGCACAAATCAAAATGTTTGAATGTGAGTTAAATAATAACAGCATAATTTTGTTATAATTGCCACTGCAAAAAATTATGTAAATTATTTGAAAGAATTTGAAGCATTACAATGAAAATATTTTCAAATTACGTCTAATTGGGCGAAACTGTTTTTAATACAAATATTTAACATACTTTAGATTTTCTGTATCTGTACCACTAGATAATTCATCTTGAAGTTCTTCAATGTCAGGTATTACTGGAATATCATCTTCATCAGACTCGTGCTTCTCAGTTTGGAACCGCTCTCTACAATCAATTTGTTATGCATATGTTATAAACACATTTTTTACAAAACATACAATTCGATCAAATTTGTGGAGCTCCTGTTCCTAGAAAAAGAAAACATTGTCAAAATCATGAAGAATATAATATTTGTAGTTATATTCTTTGGTATACAGATTTTCTCCAAAAGATTTACTATAAAAATTACTATAATGACAATAGATCATATAGCAGATAGGAAGACGGATTATTTATATGTTATCTATACTTCTTAATATTTGAATAAGCACTAGCTTTTGTTACTTTCAGTAATTAGTTTCCATCTGTTAGATGATAATGTAAAAAAGGCTGTAATATTTTCGTCAGCTGTATTGGTGAAACAGACTACTAGAGACAGATGGTATTCTTTCTTTTTAATAATTTTACCTATTTACACCATGTTAAAAGGGGTGAAAACATTGCTGCTTGACTTCAAAGAGCACTGGCCTATTACTTATGCACTGCCATGTACTAGGTGGTACTCACATAATATACAGAAGATAAAATATTGGCAAAATAAAGCAGAGAAGAAATGGATAGAGTTTAGCAAACTCAGAGTTTAAATAGTCTGCATAAAGCTTATATCTACATATATACATGAATGTTGATATTATTAACCTTCCTATACTCACGTCAAAATGAAAGACGTATACTATACTATATAAATCGGTCTCACAGACCGTATGCGTGAGTATAGGAAGGTTAAAAATCTGTATAAAACTCACTTCGCAGATTTCCCTCCTTCCTCAGCCCACTTTCCAGTTTTTCTAGATCGTAGTATAATTTCTGGGGGCGAATTACTTATGTTATCTACGGCATTGTCCAATAATTCTGTTTTCTCTGGACTACCATTCCCTGCGCGGCGTCCTTGTTTTATTTGCTGAAAATAATTGAGATCTATAATTTAGAATGAAACATTAAAAACTACCTACCTTTTTCCCTGATATTGAATCTAGTTCATCGTCCCAATTCATTGTAATAATAAATAGGTACTTATTAAACTCTAATTTACTTTAACCGTTCAATTAACATTTAAAATCCCGAAGTTGACGGATGGTAAATAGATATTAGCACAATAGACTATATGAAATGACAAAAGCACTGCATTAGACCATATGCAATATTGGTGCAAATGTATTGCCTAGAACAGTGATGTTGAACATTTTGAAAAGTGGGTCAAAACTTGTTGTTTTTTAGCACCAACTCATGGGTCGTTAAATCAGAGGCGTTACTTGGAAAGGGTGAGGGGGATGGTTAAAAACAATTTTTTCGGTTCTCACTTTTAAAATCCTCTAAAAAGTTTATGTTTCCTTTTTGTTTTACAACTTTTACTTTTGCAAGTGTAGAGGGAAAAATAGATATCAATGGGGTGATACCATGAATTGCTGCACCGGGTGACACAATGCCCAGTCGGCAGTAGCCCTTGCATTGCTAACTAAAACTAATATAAAACTCGACAGGCATACTAAATGAGACAAAATGGATATTGTTATAAAAAATTTAGTTGTTAGGAGTAGATTATACTGTCAATAGTACTTTTTGAGAGAAATCGATAAAGCAATAAATACAATATACTTTATACAGTGCAATCAATTGTAAGTTTGGATATAAGGATACTGTAACAAATCTAGCAGAGGCAGAAAACCCATTTAAAGTGAAAGAGATAATATATTTTTTATACGGTAAATATAGTTGAATCCTGAAGCAAATGTACCAGAACTGCAGGAAAAGACAGAGAAGAGAATTAAAAGAGGTATTTGAAACTAAATAAATCCATTTACTATGTTCTTTACCAATGGCGATACAACTGTAGAATTGCCCGAAGAAAAACAGATCAAAGAAAGCATTTAGAATTTGCAGCAAAACATCAATAAACAATAAATACAAAAGCAAAAACAAATATTGAAAAAATAGGCTATGTTACTTGAAAATGTAACATGTTTGTTTTTGGGAAATTTTCCAATATCAATCTCCAAAATTATTGTACAACTATGTAATTTCATAAGTTTATCGAGTTTTTTTGAACCTTACTATTATAAATTATGTAAGGCTTATCATTAATTTCAAAATGTTACACTTGACCACAATGCTTACCATTGTACCTACTCCTGACGACGACAATAAATAATTGTCGAAATATCGAGAAAATAAAACTTATTTTCTCTAATTTAAAGCAAGACCGAATTTCACGAAGAAGAATTTCTTACCAGATAAAAATACACATAATGTGATAAATATGTAATAATATCTATATGTATTATATATATATCATTTGTATTTTATAGTATGCAAAAATTTTATGAAACCAATTAGCACTCTTTTATTCTCTTGGTGGGATATATTTAATTTTGAGAGTGAGTGTAGATATATGAGAAGCGATCTTGCAATATTAGTTGCATAAATATGGAAATCATGTGAGTCTTGAATACATTGATGCTTTGGTGGCCTAGGTGCAGTTTAAACTAACATCTAAGTCGGGTAGATTTGTAAGGCGGTCACATTGCGGAGCAGCCGTGAATAATCTGAATATGAAAATAATATAAATAAAAATCTAGAATTAAAAAAAAATGCTTTTTCAAGCTAAAAGTTAGATGCAGCTCATTTCTGTATTTTTTATGATTTTTTTATCCAGAACAAATTATACACACAAAGCTTTCCCACTCTAAACCAATTCTTTGATGGCTATCAGTTCATTTTAAATGCCTTATTTGATAATTTACTTATCCAGCACCACACTTACATATATACCTACACTCCTGTATAATACTCACATTTTCTTTAATCGCTCTTGTTGTACATTAAGTAAATGTGTGCAATTTTCCATTCCGACGATTTTCTTTTACCTTGTAAACATTTTGTGAAGCGTAACTAGAATGTCTAATACCATTTGAAGCAAGTTCTTAACTAACTCTATAGGCACTTTTCTAGGGGCTGGTCACTTATTTTTCTCTATTCTTCCTAAAATGTCGCTTATTTCCTATACAATTATTCTTTCTACTCTTATGAGTCGTGGAAGATCGATTATGTTTCTGTTAAGAATTGTTGATAATACGTTTTTCACTGGTTAATTTATTACGTCCTAAATAATCATCAATATTAGTACGTTTACTCTCTCAGTAAGTAATACGCTTAAGAAAATGTGGTGAAATTGTGGTTAACGCTAAAGGAAGAACAATATTTACGTTTCATTTTGGGATGATCAAATCATTTTGGCGTTGGATGAGGATGGTGCAGATCACATGTTCAAAAAGCTTATAGATGAATATGTGGAATGCGGTTTAGAAGTTAATATTGACAATACCTAATATACAGTGATAGGTTGTGTGAAACAGAATATGGTGAGTAATAAAGAGTACCCGGGAATATAAATATTTGGGAGTGCATCTGAAGGACGGTGGAAGAGACAAATAGGTAAATGAAAACAAAAGTAGGAAAACTTATACAATCCGTCGAGGAAGACAACTCTTACGTAAAACAAAAATAAAATGTATATATATATATATATTTCGTGACCTTTTTATACTTATCTTATATGATAGATCTCTACCACTAATAGGTCAATAAAACAAGGCTGGTTTGAACGATAGTTATATTTTCAGAACGTTTACAAACGTTTTCGGAATACCTTCGTCAGTGAAAATATAACTAGATAAATATATAAACAAACATTTGTTTTTTATTTGGGAACTATCAACAAAATGACTAATGACTAGGATTTCTTGATATAGAGAATGTGTAACAAAAAAAAAAAAAAACTATTAATTTCAGAACCGATATTCAAAATTTAAGTAATGTATATAGCAATTTGTTAAAATGACATTTGCATTTCTTAAGAAGGAAACCTTTGACTAGGTTTTTAAATTTGGGTTTTCCCTAGTCCTTGAACAGAATTGTTAAGGTTTCGACAAAGATTTTTTGATATAGGGTTTTACTTAATTTGCATGTATGTTTATACATTAATTTAGTTTTTATAATTTATATATGTATATAAAAGTTTGTTACACATTCTCTATATCAAGAAATCCTAGTCATTAGTCATTTTGTTGATAGTTCCCAAATAAAAACAAATGTTTGTTTATATATTTATCTAGTTATATTTTCACTGACGAAGGTATTCCGAAAACGTTTGTAAACGTTCTGAAAATATAACTATCGTTCAAACCAGCCTTGTTTTATTGACCTATTAGTGGTAGAGATCTATCATATAAGGTAAAACAAAAATGAGATTATTTACAAGCTACTATATTACTTATTATTAGACGAAAAATAACAAGAAGAGTAAATGCTGTAAGAACCATATGCTGGAGAACATGGGGTGATGTTGATAGATCAAATATTAAATCTACCGGTTTGGTTTATTATCTGCACTTAGCTCTCTTGGTATATCAACCCGCACTATACAGATGAAAATTATTAAGTTTAGTTATGACATCTTCTAACAGTATAACAACAAGATGCCGTGATACCAACTAGATGCTTTGTTCTCCATATGCTGCACTACCTTAATGTTACTCTATCATTCATATGTTAAAATATTTACAAGCATCAAATTAAAATCCTCTTTTTTAAATCCTGGATAGTGCTTTATGAACGAGGTTAGTACAATGCGGTCAACTAGGCCACAATGATGTGCTTTAGGGTTTTCCTTTCTAAACAAACTATGTCTTTTCTAAGTTTTGAGCTTCAATTATACGTTACTTACTACAATTGAACAAATTATTGCGGTTGAACGTAAATTGTATAAAACTGGAAACTTAGATTTAATTATGCACATGTACGTATATAAATTAAGCACAATGTTAGCAACAATGTTAATGAAAATTAATTATCTGTCTTCTAGTTTACTGTAACACATTCACTTATATGGTTATATTGTAATTATATTGATTCCCAAGTAATTATTTCTGAGAAAGGATTTAATTGGAGTTAGGAGCAACCAATACAAGTATTTTGATATGTATGTTTTGCTTAATATTGGACACCGAACTTTCCAATAACGCTAAATTGCCCAATTTTGTCTTTAAAATGGAACGCCTTGAGTACTGATGTTATTAACCTATTGCCAGTGGCACTTCAAAGTATATTATAGGTTTTTCCCATTGTATATTTTTAACAAAAAGTGCAGGTAGGTTTTTACTCGTTATCATTATATTTAATTTGGAAAATACTAACATTCACTCATACCATTCAATTCATAATATTTAGTATAATACGATTTTAAATAACGAAACAAAATTACCTTTCAGGATTACAACATAAACAACTTTGCTATTGTGGATTCATTCAGACGTTTATCAAACGATAAAAATGTTTTTACACAGAAGAAAACATTCTACATATTCCCCATACTTTTGTAAATCTGCGATTTAATTTAAAACCCTATTATATGCTCGTATTTCAATGACGCTGGATTTGAGAATGTTATATCTTTAATTTATTATTTATGTTTTATGGTAACTTTATTCGTTTTTGATTTTCAATATATACAACGCTTTTTTAAAATACACAAATTTTATATATGAACGTGTACCTCTCTTTTTCTGCATGCAGTTTTTACTGCAATGTTTGTTTACCGATTACATGAATTTTTAAACCACGACTAGTTTCAGTATCATGCCATAAGCGCGAGTGATCAGTTCTTTATTTCTAAAGCTCTGTAAATTGCTAAGAGCAACGTGCTAACAACACCAGGAGGATACTCCCTGAAGAAGACGTGAGATTCTGTGTGAATTGTCCTTAATTTGTTATATAAAATATAAGTCAGGAAGAAGTAACGAGTACAACGTAACTTGCAAACTTCGGGAGTAAAGACGTATCAGACTCTCGGGGAGATCAAGGTGAAAAGACCTAGATTTTGCCAATATATTTTTATTGTAGCTACAGAATATAATAATAATATCAGAAACAAATGTTCTTTTCTGCAAAAGGTCTTCGGCCAAAGGGACACAAGTATAGAAGCTATCTGTAAATAGTATATAGTAATCCACTCATCAATCTTATTACGACATCATGTGAATATGTTTTCGCAATTGCCGTTGCATTGCCTCCGGTGTAGATTTCAATATTATGGTTGTAACCTCGAGGAAGATATAATTTATATAATTTTATTTCATACTTATACCGATTGTCTGGAATATATTGGCGAAAACAGAGACGTCTTCCCAATGGAACCATACTTCCGTCAATTACGATATTTTTACCAGATCTAACAGCATTTTTTAAGGTAGCAACATTTGCCTGAACAATATTTCACATTTTGTTCAACCGCTTTTCAAGTCTGGCTGTGATATTGTCAAAAAAATGTAAAAATTTAAGTATTGATAAAAACGATCACGCTTTATGGCTTTTTTATACGTGCGTTTGCATACATGTCCCGTTTAGACAAATATAATCCAATTTCTGGTAGTTGTGTTACAACCATGATACACAATATGCCAATAAAAGTATTTATTTCCTCTTTCGTAACGGGCTGCCAGGTCTGTTAATGTCTTCTGCTACCAGCTGAAGAATTATTCATGCATTTTACAGCATATTTATTTGTTTCTTCAACTATCATTTTTAGTATATTATCCGTGAGCAATAGTTTATATAAAGGAACAACTCATTACAATCAATATTTTCAATTGAAATTTTCTCCTCGCCCGAATATTCATTTATTAGAAGACTGCTTTCTCTTATTTGCTGCCATTGCTCATCGTGGTCCTCTTTTGAACCAATCTCGAAATCTTCTTCCTCTGAGGAAAACGCGTGAACCAATACCTAGCGGTTCAGTTTCATTGCTTCTACTAGCAAAACCCTCGTCAGAAGAGACTGACAGGATGTTGGGTCTTAATGTCTTTCTTCCACATTCATTTATAGATTCAGTAGATGAATCTATATCCGTATAATTCATTATTTATTAGGGACAAAAGAAATCGAAGAATATGAAAATCGGCGCAGTTATCATCCGGTGAATTTTTACTACCAACTTAAAAGATGTATACGGTTCTCTTGTCAAGAAATTCTTAACTGTTTGTGCCACATACTACATATAGGGCATTATCCTGTATAAATATGCGTCTTGTCGGTGTGCGATGTCCTTGTTTAAAATCCTGCAATTACAGTTTTTGTTTAGAACATTTATGTACTTCTTTCGTAGTATAGTACCTTCTACAAAGTATAAAACGCCAGGACGGTCTGGAGTAATCACGCTCCAAACCATGGATGCTTCATAGATCGAAGAACCATATACTATGTGAGACGCTTGTCAGTTAGTCTGCGGACAATTTGCGATCGCTGATTTAACACATGATACGAGTTCCTTTTTAAATAGTTCATCTTTGCGTCAGGTATTCACTTCTTGCCTATCCTATTCCATATCTGGTACTACTTCCTTTGCTGTATGGAACATATTTTTTCTCAACTGTTTCCAATTCTCTGGGTTCAGGAAGTTTATTTCTCGGGTAAACTCTCGGTTGAATTTTAGCTTCACTATATCAAAACTACAGATTATATGTGTTGGCCTTTCCTTGTTCCGTGTTCTTTGAACGAAGACCAACCTTCATTTTGGAGAGGTAACAGTCCGAGTCAAAGTTGTCACTTCTCAAGAGTTACCCATTCTGTATTTCCCGTTGTGCTTTGCGTGCATTGGCGGAATGGTTAGTTGTCCTTTATTTCCTGAGAAAGTTTTTGGAAACCGTAGAGATCATGACAAAGTTGAATATCTTACACCTTGGAGGTCTTCCCAAAATTTATATGTTCTAATTATTTGCGTGATTGATTGGTTTATGTACGTATGTGGAAGGGTATAGACTTTATTCGAGTTCTTCACTTTTCACTTTATATTTAATTGACGAATTAGCCAGTTATTTTTCTTTCACCAACACTTATCTAAATACGTATTCTCAAAGTCTTTTTGAAATAAGTACACACATTGCTGGTTTTATTGTAAAATTGCAAAAATGTATAAATATTCGGGAGTACCATGTTGTTTATAGAAAAAGTAAAATTGATAGTAAATGATAACTCCCAATTCATTATTAGAGGACGTTAACCCTTTATTAAATATTAACAGGTATTATTTAGAGAGCCCGTAATAATACAGCGATTAATGTGTGTATAATTTTAGATGGCACCGACCTTGCAGATATGTTTGATGCGAATGGCAGATAAACTGGATTAATACGATTAGTACGTAGTTGTCAGTTCTGAACACTTTTAAGTGACAATTTCGATTCTTATTACTTGATATTTTGTAGTATATTTATTAGATATTTATTAGAATTATTTGCTCATAGGATTAAATTGTGACGAATCAAAAAAGAAATTATGCAAAAAACGGAACCAACATACATAAATTAAATATATCGATCTTCAGCAGTTTTAAGAAACTGGTACAATTTGTAGGTTCTTCTTTGAAACAATTATCTCCCGTATAACAAGCTTCCGGTTTTTATTCAATATATTTTTTAGCACTGACCAGGAATACTAATCGAATTTATATCTTAATTACTCTAATAACAATTACGAAGGGTATTTTGACGATTTCTACTCCCCGTGTATTATGCAACTAAATTGATTCGATAGATGGTTCTAAATATCATAATTAAGGTTTGATAAAATAATGGATGACGTATTATCATTAAGTAGTGTGAACCGCACTCGCGTTATCATTGAATAATAAAGTTCGAAGAAGTAACAGCGCGAGTCCGGTTCACACTACTTAATAATAACACGTTGTCCACTCTTTCATCAAACCTTAGTCACAATCGTGAATTCTGACATTTTTTATATAAAGAATTACTAATAGATTAAAAAGTGTTAAATAGTTTAGTTGTATGATTTTTTAAAGGAAGCAAATGGAGCTGAGATATTTCTTAACTACGTGACTGGAACTCATACATTGACCGTTATTTAAAAGGCGCTGTCTGATTACCTCAATAAGATCTCTATGGAAACTTTTGTAAATGTGGCCTAATAGGCACGTTGGACAGTTTCGAAACCACGTTAATAATCAGCACGCGGATATTAACTTCAGAAGGGAAACCAAAGTGAATGGCTTTAGCAGATGGTCGCTTTAGTTATTCGATCTGCCGAAACCCGACACATACTGATCTATATCTTCATGTGTGTTTCTCCCATCACATCTCATAGAAGTCTTCTGTAATTAATTTTATACTCCACCGCGTCATAATTATCTCCAAACGCTTATCCTTGAGAGTGAATTATGTCATTACAACTTCCTTTGGTTCACAATTGGTATATAAGAAATCTGCCATCGAGAGACAAGAGCATCATCAACATCAAATGCCACCCTCGTCCTATTAAGTTCTGCACAGCCACTGCCGGCTTTACCGCCTATATCCCTTACGTATTTGGAGTATCTGAAATATTAGGCAAAATGCTTCGTAAATATAACATTAAAAATCTTAATACCCTACACAAATTTTCCAATTTATCCCATCTACTAAGGACACAGTGAATACGCTTTTATCCAAAAGGCTATATAGATGATTTCGTTAAGATTTGCATTAACATCAACGCTGTGTTGGATTTAGGAAGTCCTCCTCGATTCTTGCTTAACACCACTTAGATAAAATCTCAGTCATCACTGGCTCCCCGATGAGTTTTAACACAAAATGCGTGAAGTCATCGAAATTTGGAGAAACCCAATCAACTTGAATTGTGGAATGCTTCCTCTCTTTTTCTCTGTGTAAATCATTACTGTTACCTCAGTTTCCAATATGTTCCGTTTCACTGATCAACGCTCAAAAAACAATGATATTCGACTCTATAGAATGCGCTATCCTTGGCCCTCCTTAAAAACCAGTTACAAGAGTGGCGAAACGTGAAGTTTTATTTGATATATTTTATTGATTTAATATTATTTCCATTATTTTCTTACTTTATAATTTTTGTTTGTTTTCGTACGTTGCTGTTATCACTATTATTGCAAACATGGGATTTAAGTAGCACACGCGACCACAGGTTAGGGGCAAAACTTTGAGACAAACAATTACACAAAATTTTTATATAATTATGTATTTGTATTTTCGAAAGTATACTGTAGAATATTTCAATACAAAAGCATATATGTATGTTAATATTGTATATAAGTTAGCTTCAAAAAATAAAATCACTAATAAATATAATTAATAATAATTTCGATATATTCAATAGCTACTAATCGTGCAAGAATTGAATTTGACGTTTGTCACATGCAAATTTATTGATAACATTCTCAATAAATTTCTTTTTACCCCCTCCTTTATTTTATTCCTGTACACACTAAGCCTACACAAATCTGATAAATGCGTTTCTGAAATAATGGACCTTAGCCACGTCCTAAAGTACTGAAACTTCCTTCAACAGTATACGTTACATCAGGTAATGCGATACCAATCGTTATTGCAGAACAAATAAAAGGCTAACATTCGCATTGTTCTAACACTTTTAATAAAGTTTTGGGGAATATTAGTCGAAGGAAAACTTGCCCATTTCTCATATCACCTAGCTGTCTCTTTTTCTAGATGTTCCAAATCGTATTTTTCGCGTTATTTTGAAACTTTATTCTATCTATTTTCTAAGTATTCTTGGGATGAAACTGAAGTATTGAGAATCCTATCTTGATCTTGGAATCTAAGTATGGAACAAATATTAATTGCCAATAATATTCTTCAGGTGTCACTCCAGGGTGATTGCCTCTATAGTTCTGTATGGAACATCATCTAGGTATCTCTATTGCTACTGGCAATTTTCAGCTGTATCTTAAAGTTTATAAATTTCTGTTCGGATTTTTCCCTATGTATGTATATAATTATGAATATTTTAAGTAAGACTTCAATATGTTGGTCAGAGGCTAATAAATCTACATCTAAGCCCTGTAATTTTTTCGATATTGGCTCGGGAATAACGGAATATTTTGATATTATGTTTAAACAAATAATAAACATTGGAGTACTGCATGATGTTGGCAAGGGATGCGCTTGTTCATGGATTGATCCCGTTCAATTCATAGAAATTTCTTCTAATTGATTGAAAACGAGTTCAAAGTTATTTGAAAAACCCGATATACTTTGATATTTTGAAGTCCATCTAGTTTCTGGAAATAAGGTAATTGTTGGCACAGTGACTCTCCGTGTTCGACTTTCCCTAATAAGTTTTACTACTGTTTTAATAACTCCTACTGATTACCGAATGTAGAATGTTTAAGTCATTCGCAACTAAGTTTAACCAGTGAGAAGTACAATCTACGTAAGTGGCTTTTGGATATATATTTTTCATTCGGGCCTGAACTGTTGGATTTGTTTTCCTTTCCTAGTTGGTACTATATAATCAAATAAAATGTTGTATTAGATCACCTTAACAACCTAGTGTAGATATAGATGAAATAATATAGAGTCGCCTTGTAACAATTTTTATCTGTCGTAGCGGTTGTTGTTACTTTGTACTTTATACGTGTAAATTAAAACTGACCTTAATTAACTAGAAGGTTTTATTATAAACAACTTGAACACTAGCTTCCTTTCCTACCATACTAGCACAACTGTCATATTCTTGTCCAATTAATTTGTTCATATCCAAACCGTATTCTGTACATTTATTTAAAACAACAGAACTAATACTTCTCCCATCCATATCATACAGTTTTGCAAATCCTACCAAATCTTCTCTTATATTTTTATTGTCGTCAATAAATCTAAGACCAAGTAAAAGCTACTCTATTCCAGCAACATTTGCAGTTTCATCAGCTCAGATTACTCACAAAATATTGCAATAATAATGGTGCAGTTGTAGTTTAGTAACGTAGTCTATTGTTACGGTGTCGATAGCCGAAACCGGTAATCCGTAATAAAATTGCGTCCCATGATCAAGGGGCAAGCATCTTGCATTCCATTACTTTTGCAATTACAATTTGTGGAATATGTACTAGATTCCAGAGGGGGCAGGTTTGCCCCCTTTTGCAGACGCCCATGCATACGTCTATAGTTGTTACATTGCAAGTTGCAATGCAATAACCTTCGAAGCATCTTTTCGGGTAGTAGTTGTTTTTAGACAAGAAATTTGCACGACTTAATTCACAGAAGATACACCCAAAAATTCTATGTTTACATGAATTATTGTTTCGTGGTTTCTACGTTTTATTCTCATTTCACTCAGGACAAGGTTCAATTCCGGAAACAGTTCTATTAAAGACTCTGGGCATGCGAGTCTACGTCTTTGTAACATTAAAAACGATTCCCCTTATATTTCCTTACCAAAATTCTTAAAGTTGTAAGAAATAGATAGTTCAAGTACACTTGTATGTTATCGGATACGTTTATTACTGTTGTATCAATTTGTTTTTCAAGATTGTTTCACTTTAATACTTAGTTTTAATAAAACTCAAAAAATCAAAATTTTTAAAATAAAGCGAAATAGTATTTATAAAGCTTTCGTTTAGACGATTTCTGATCACATCTGTTAGAAATGAATGCATTATGACACTGGTCGATGCTATAAAAGCCTGACGCTATCTACACGATGATCTTTTTAAGTACCTATAAACATAATTTATTGTCGGCATTTCTATATTGTATAAACACATTTAGGCACGCGGAGTCTAATTTTAGCGAATGGTAATTTTGACGGAAGTTTTCATTAAATAATTGTTAGTAATAATAGTAACCGGTAATAGTTACAGTAATTACAACAATAATAGTAACAATTAAGATATCAATCGTTCTCACCATTACTGGAAATTTAATTGACTATTTAATAGATTCTTAAATTGAAGACAGTTCTTATCTTATAGATGCATATAAAATCAAGTATTACAGCTCATTTTTAATTCTGCAGTTATTCTAACGTTATACGAGGTGTGAAGAAATAACATATTACAAATTACAGATTTTTCGTCCAAATCAGATGGTTAACTGAAACAAGCGATCGTGTTTGTTCTTCAGAATATTTTTATTGTGAATCAATTACATATCAATTGTAAAGTGGAATGGTCGTAAAGAAATTAGGACCAACGTAGTAAAGTCTTATCAGCGGCTGCATTACCTGCATTCTGATTTCGTATTGAATCCTTGATAAGCACTCAGGCCTGATTGAAAACTTGCGAGGCCCCTATTGTTCAGTTATCTACATCTTTGCCTAAGTCTTAATTGGATTATTAGCAACTTTGAATGGACTACAAGCTTGTCTTACTCATTCCTTCATTCCTTCATTCCTTCATTCCTTCATTCTTTTAGGGTTGGTCACCAATAGACCCTGCACTTGAGCATTATTCTCTTTATACCGATCTTCAATAACACGCCCATTTCCGTTCAAGCAACCTTGCGTCCTCCACAAAGGCCACTATCTCGTTTAAGGGAAGCCTGCATATTCTCCTAGGTTCCAATAGATCTCTGCCGAAATGCTTCCGCCTGAGTCTCTTGAATTCCTTTCAGGCGCAGATAACATGCATGCTACTTTTCTCGTATACTTCAAATCTTCTACACCGCGGTTCGTTAATTTTCCGTATTGCATAAATGGTTTTCTAATGGACAGTGCCCGGTTACTAGGTGGGTAATAATCTTAGTACCTCTTCAACTTCTTTTAATCACATTAGCTGGGAACCTAACATCAATCCTTGTCCTGCCCAATCATTGTAATTGATCCTATTAAGCGCCTATGATGTATTCAGTAAATATGGAATCGTACTCGATTTTCTATGAAGTTCAGCATTGTATATGTTGCTTGTATAGTTTGTCTTCGTAAAATATTTATTGAGTCAGTAAGAAATCTTTACAAACTCAATATTAGATTCCTTCGTTGTTCTGTAGGTAACTGTATTACAGTATTTACTCTTTTCTGTCACATCACTTCCATCAGTCCATTTCTGGCGGTAAATGATAAAAATTCTCTTACTTCTCCTAGTATTTTCTAGCTTTATTTGGACAAATGACGATGTGGTCGTTGCTCCGGGTAGAAACACGGTATGTTTCCCTCAATAATCTCGAGCTCCATTTTGCAATGTACGTCATATATTCGATCAACATTCAGTCCTAAATTCCTAGACCTACTGCGAGGCTATAAGCTTCTGGTGCAGTATTGTAAAACCTACAGTTATCGTCTGTGGTCTATCCTTTGATCTTCAGATGGTATGTCAAGTGATCGGAACAGGTGAGGAAACCAGTAACTAGTTGTCGGTCTTCGTTTTTGTAGTTTCCGAAATATCTTGGGCCTTTGGACGGAAAAGTGATACATCTTTTCATCTGTCTTAGTCTTAGAATATTCCTCCAGTAGACAGGCATTCCGCTCTTGTATGCTTCCCATAATATAGTCTTTAGTCCTTATTAAATGGTTCAAGCCTGAAAAATGGAGCCATGGGTTCTCCTATAACGAGACTATTAACAATATTAGCTTTGTTTCTTTTATATACCAGCATCCACATCAACGTTATTTTGTTGTTGCTGCTGTTGTTCTTTCTGCCTAACTAATTGTTTACAATTCCAAGCCGTTTTCGACTTAAATGTGACTGATGTAAGACCATTGAGCTTCGCATGACTGGGCGAATAAAAGTTTTTTCTTTTGGAGCTCCCGTTGAAGGCATGGGTGTCCAACGAAATCCGGATCAAAATATTCCAAATCCGTATCAACTTTATCAACCGTTAGTAAACTATAGTGGTGTGCTGTTACTGAGATGCTGTAACATCGTTTTAACATCATAACATAACATAACATATTTATTGAGTAAGTAATTGTTACAAACTCAATATTAAATTTCTTTTTCGTTATGTTGTAGGTTAACTTCCAGTATTCACTGTAAACTTAATTCCTTTTCTCCTAATATCACCTTTTCATTATTCCATTTCTACATTCTTAGCGGTAATGATAAAAATTCTATTATTTCTATCTTTTATATAAACTAAATAAAATTACCCTTACCACACCTTTCGGAAAAAATCCAGATACGTATTTCGGCAACTAAGTTGCTATGTTCAGTGGAAAACTGGGGTAATTCACTATCAATAGCGATATATGGCTAATACCCAAGACGAACACCACACAATAAACACTGTACAATACTAAAGCATTGCACAATAAACATCACACACTGAACGCGCAAACTGACACACTGTCAACAGTGTTTTGGTGTGTTTCGCGTGTTCATTGTGTGATGTTCATTGTGCAGTGCTTTAGTGTTGTACAGTGTTTGTCTTGGGCATTTGCCGGATATAGCTAGCGACACCGAATTCCCCCAGTTTTCCACTGAGGATGGCAACTTAGTTACCGAAATACGTATCTGGATTTTTTTTCCGAAAGGTGTGGTAAGGGTAATTTTATTTATGTTATATATTATTTTAGCGACAGTCCCCTTATTTTTATTTGTATTTCTATCTTTATTTGGGCACATGACGATGTGTCGTTGGTTCGACTTGAAGGTGTATGAGCAAATATTTCGAACTATATCGATATCGCACCAGCTTGGATCCTTTATTGGTATCTAATACTTTTACTCAAACGTATCTTCGGCGTAAATTGAATTGAAACCACGCATTTGTAAAGTTGTACTTATACTTATATTACGAAATGTTATTGATAAAGAATTGTAGATGCTAATTACTATCTCGCTTAAATATCTGTATTTGGAAGATGTCTAGTTATCTCGTTGATTAAATGTTGCAATAACATTTGTATAATTGATCTCGAATAAATTAACAGCAAGATTTGCTTACTCCAGGAAATAAAAAGGTTCGAAAGTACTGTAATTCCTTAGAAATATGATGATTTTACGTTTTCATCATACAATCCTCAGATTTAATTTCATTGTTTCATTACATAAATCTTTACTTCACGAGATACCATAGGTGGCGATAAATTAAGTCTAATTTAATCCTGTCACCGCGAATTGAATTAACTAGTTGCGAAAGAGTAATAATAATCAATTTTGTAGAACATATTTCAGTAAGATGTATTGTTAACTAGACTATAACCTGTGATAACGGGATTATTGAAAATTATTACTTCTGTCATTTTTTACTCGTTTCGTGGGCTATATGTATGTTATGTAGGAATTATAGGATTGGCATGTAGTAATTAATCGCGTACAAAATTACTATTTTGCTCGCCACAGATCTATTGACTGGCGCAAAGCTCTTAAGAAGTCCGCACCTGGAGAGCCGCAGATGAAGGTGGTGGAAACCAGAATGTGAAAAGAAAACCGGTCAGCGCACCGCCAAAGTCAGTAGATTGGCGAACTCGTGGCTGGCGTGACACATTCACGAAAAGAGAGAGAGCGAGCAAACGAGTGTGTGTGCGCGAAGTGTGTTTCGCGTGCAGACCACAGCATGCGGCTGCACCAGCATCTTATGCTGGCAGCTGTAGTGATGTTACTGTTATTTACGCGGTGGCCCCACATTGGGGCACTATTGCTACCTACTCAGAAATCGCACGAAACGACTTTTTGTCCTATATTAGAGGATTATTGCCGATGTACCGCCAATCAGCAGGAGTTCGTTTGCAAGGCGGCCGGTTTCACAGCTATGCCAGAAGAACTGCCCGATTTCGTTTCTAAACTGTGAGTGTTTCACACTTATCCATTTCTAAAACGTAAGAATTGGAAAGAAGATGCAATTAGGCAGATGATTTTTCCCTACAAATTATTTTTTTAACAGCTGCAGCTCTCACTAGAAAACACTGTCGTGTGTCATATATGTTCGAGACATGCATTTACTGTTTATTTGATTTATGCATTGATTTATACATATGTGCGTGTATTACGCAAACTTTTATTTTGTATAAATCGGCATATTTTGATTTCTTCGCATATTTTATTCATGTCTTCTTCAAGAAATTTCTGGAGATACTCACATATCAATAAATGACATGATTCTTTTTCATTTGGGGTCCATCTTATTTTCCAAAATGATTTGAACATATTTCTGAAACAAAACAAAGCAAAAAAGCTAATTGTTCAATGTAATTTATTTACTGCTAAAAATATATATCGCATTTACCAAACCCAACTATTTCAATAACTTAAAATGAAGTCAATATTGTAATAATATTCACACATTCTTTATTTTCAAACATAGTCTTAAGATATTTTATTTGGGGCGCATATGGTGTCGCTTCAATATAAAATTTTCTTTTACGTAGTTTTTAATTCTTATATTGCAATATATAATAATAATAATAGCCGCCAATAATTACTACTACTACTACGTATTTACATATACAAATAGACAATTTTACGGTTTAGGAAATAAAGACAACATTACACGTCGAATGTGGATTTTTTTTTACAGTACAAAAACGCCTTTTGCTATATAAATATTGGTATCTTTGTAAGAATAAACTTTTAAGTTAAAATTTTTTTTGGACGAAGGTGAATATTTTGCTCTAAAAGTGGATTCACCCATTTTTTTATTGTCATTTTCACAAAAAGAAAACACATGAAAATGCTAGCTAGGAATCAATGCATTTAGTGTTATGGTAAAATTGTTGATTTCCTCCGTAAGTATCATATAGATCTCAGTTGGTAAAATTCATAGAATTGTATTATAGTTTCTTCGTTAACATTTGCGAGGTTTTACAGTTTTCATATTTACGTTCATATGTTAGAGATTATTACTTCTTTCTCATTTTTTTAAAGGGGGAATATTACGTTTATGATACTGCTTTCAGTTGACTCAACAACACAAATATTCCAATGCCTTTTCACTAATAAATGACACTTACCATTTGCTGGTGGCTTAAATGCTTTTGGTGTTTATATTTCCGTTCCATCTTTAAAGCACCCACACATCTTTTCGTAGAAATTATTTTTTTATCCTATAATTTATTCGGGACAAGGGTTCCCGGATTTAATTAACTGAAGGTAAAGTAATTTACTGTGCATATAAGAACATGCATAGAATATGATGCTACTCATTAGTTAAGTTTTGCCTCTATATTGATATTGCGGAATATACATCGAGACCATTTAATGATCAGTAGTTATTTTGTTAATTCAACAACTGATATTGAAGTTGTTTTGATATATTTCACAAAAAATAAATAATAAGAGTATAAAAATGATCTCGTTTCGAAAATTGTGTATCAAGGTACTTGTCTTCTACATTTAAAGCTGCTTCAATTACGAAGAAAACTATATCATAAAATTTTTTAGAAACAACTTCGGCCTGATCAAATAATTAAATTTACAATTTCTTTTTGTCTGCAAAATACATTACTCAAGTGTAGTGAAAATTAATAATAAGAATAAATTAAATAAAAAATATGAAACAGGAGTGGAGGTGTTTCTTGTACATTTACCATCGCATCGTGCATTTAATATCACCAATGCAGCATTCATTAATACCGTCGATGGTATACAAATTTTCTCATATTCCATACAGTTCAACAAGACCCACAAAGACTAGTATGAAAACTACAATCATGTTCATTTGAAAAACTGTAAAGATAGTTAAATATCGTTTAGAAAAGGAAGTATAAGTCAGCACAAACATCCGTTCTAAATACTACCTTCAAAAATTATGTCTCTTCGGAACAGAATGGTAGCTTGGTTTGTATGAAATCCTTAATTAGAAGATGACTTACAAATTATAGGTTTAGCAGACTGAGCACAAAAATTGCCATTTTAGATTGGTTGCAAGTGGGTACTTTCAAAAGCGAGACGCCGAAGATGATTGTGATCTTCGACTTATTTGAAGGCCTCAATTGCAAGACAATCTACAAGTTTCAAAATGTTACCGGTTTGGCAAGTATTGAGCAGAAGCAATGGGATTTGGAGACCGTTGTATGTGTTTACAATTTAATTAAATGATAATGCCGATGATTACAGGAAATATAAGCTTTAACTCTTTGTTGCTCGATGGTATTCAGAAGTACCATTGATTTTAAACGCTCTTAAATCGCTGTAATATGATTTCACTTGTGTGTTTAGTGACAGTACTCTGACAAGTCACTGTTTGCAGCACTTGCCATAATAAGCTACGGTAAATGCTTAATGGACAACTGATTAATACTGGAAATTTGATTTCTTTCTCATGGGATCTGTATATTGGTTCGCGTTCGGTTTTTACACATTTAAATGCTTCCAAATCATTATTCATACAATTCATTCAATAATTATATTATTACCGTAACATTACTTATGTTGTGTTATTTCTGAATATAATGTTTTTGTTTTACTTTTTCACGCAGGTTTTACGTAAATACAAAAGATGTTAACTTTTAGAATAAGTTTACTTTTTCTCAATTACGGGCAAACAAACTTTATCCACGATGTTTTACTGTTCTTGAAAATATTAATTTTACATCTGTCGTAGTAGATACCTAATTTTATATGAATCAAACTTGATACTTGCCTGGATCCAAGTGCTTAAGTCTTGTTCTACAGAGATTTTACTGAAATTGAAACATGTACAAATATAATAACGTGCAGTACATAACAATTATATTATCTTTAAATTTACTTTTTATTTTAATGCCAAAATTTGGACTTTTTCTTTTGTAAACTAAAATATACATGTAATTCTTTCAAGAGTGTAGTAAGAGAATACACTGAACACAAAACCATTTTCAAGAAAGGTATTCCATGATTAATTTATACCTTGGCTAGCAAAGACTTAAGCGCCATGGATTTGGCGGACTTTGAAGAAAGAAACAAACTATCTTCAGAACACTGAAGTCAAATGCTCAACATTGAATGAATGAATCATTACACACAGCAAAAACTAATTTCAATTCAAAGTTACTGTTTGATCGCACGAGTAAAGCAAAATCTTCAGGATGAGTTTTGAAATAATGCCAAATTCATGTATGCGAGTATTTCTTATGACAAGCAATAACATATAATGTATAGTCCTAATATTATAAAATGATATACATACCTACACATATGTGTTGCATCATTTATTGTTAGTTAATGTTAAATTAGAAACACTTTCAAACTTTCACAGGAAGAGAATTGGTTATGGACGTTATGGTATTGGTCAATATTGTCTCATTCCGATTATCATGATTTTTTTAGTTTCTCGTGTGGTGCTCTATAAGTAGAATTTTCTCTGTACTTATTATTAATATTCATCTTCATCTTTTATCTCGTCGAAAGCATTTCCTTAATTTTTATTACACTTGTCCTTCCCTTTCTCGTTTCTGTATCCTTTTACATTTGGTCATCTTAATTTTTATAACATTATCAAGAAAATATTATATTTAAAAGGAACCGAATTATCTGTGAAAATGCTAGGTTTACATTTCTGTTTATAAGCTATGTTAGATGGTAAAGTGGTCTGACATACCATTTAAATACTGATTGCGATGAAATTCGCTTGGAAGTACACAGAAAAGCGCCAAATGCTAACTATTTCATGAAAACACGAGGATTAATACTGATGCAAGATTATATAAATTTTAATTTTTTGACACGGTAATTGAAACGTAGACTTATTAAGAAAACGGTTTAATAATAAATGAAAATTAGCGCACGATATCAAATTAGAAATACATATGTACGAACAAGCTGAGAATATTCTTTGTTTGTATCATCTCTTCAAAATGTTAATATTTTAATAATTTATTGATTAGTAATATCAGTAGATAACAGAATCACTCAAAGATACAAAGTAATATTCATGATAGGCATTTATACCCAAAATGTATATAAAAAAAAAAGAAAACAACTTGGACATTGTTAAAACCATATATGGATTCTATAACGTAACACAAAAGTTCGTTGGAGCGATTACAATAGTTACAATATAATTCTACCACTGTTCGATTTTTATATTATGTGTATCAAAACATCTGGTTCAAATGTAACATCTGATACAGAAATATCATTCCTGTTTATATAGTTACCTAGTACATCATCAATCCGAATAATATATTCTTGTGATTTGCCACTCGTTTGGGGTGCCAAATAGAATATATTGTTTTTCTCCAAATTAATTTATTCTATTAAATCTACGAAATATATTTCCAAAGCTTTGGGGATTTGGCTATAATTTCGTCAGTTTCCACCAAAATTACATTGTACTTTTTAGTTTTTCAAATATAATCTGCAATTAATTGAATACACTTATACTAAGGTGTAAATATGTAAGTTTCTTAAATCGTCCTCAAAGAAGCTTTTCTGCGGCTCTGCAATCTACCTATTTATAGCAAATTTTATCTCATGTGAAGCCTCAAAATTAAATGGTTATTTCAAATTTGTGAACCAATGAAAATCACTAAGAACAAGACCTAACGAAATAGGGTGGATCTGCAAGCAATTCCCAACGCAATTCGTTTAAAATATCTTGACTACTTCGTGTGGTATGGACTGTTGCACTGTACTGTTGCAATAATGAACGCATGTGCAACTTCCCAGACCGTTTAGTGCAAACCGCTTGCCGGAATGGGTCAGATAAAAGATTACAATAATATTTTGCGTTAATTGTTGTACCTTTTAGAAGATAATTCATAAAAATAATCTTCTCGGAATCCCATAATACAGTAAGCATTCTTTTTCCAATTTATGGAACTGGGCATCTGGTTTACATCATTCGGCTGATTTTCAGTCCCAAGAATGAAGTAAAGTATACACATTTCGTCTGTAGTTATTATCTGTTGCCAAAATTGATCTCTGTAACGTGCTAAAACCTCTTAAAGTTGGTGACACGTGTCGGACATCTTGAGTTTCTATTCCGATTCAGAAGGCCTTGGAACTCAACCTTATTGACGTCCAAATTTTTGTGAAAAACCTCAAGAACCTGTGGTGTATCTATTCCAACACTAACACTAATTTCACGAATAGTTGTTTGCCTATAATCTTTCAGTAGCTTCACCACCGCAACAATGTCCTGCCAGCTTTGAAATGATCAACGTCATTGATAGAGTGTTCTTTTAGATTTTGCCGACTCTCGGAATACACCTTGCAATCGTTGCAGGCGATTTCTGAAGGTTTCACACTATTTGTAAATAAAAAGAGAATTATAGGTCTTTGTGATATAGTCACATTTTACATTCTGGCAAAGGCAGCCGTACGGAAATTCGTCTACATCAATCAAGTAACTGAAGTATACGAAACAATATTGCATGGGATAGATACGTAAACATGTCAAGACCTGTCTCTAACTAATAGTGTGAGCTATATGATTTACACAATTGAACTAGAGCCAAATCCTTTCGAACATCCCAAATATACTTTGGATTTAACTTCTAAATGTGTCTTTTTCAGTTACTACAATTCTATATTAGTTCAAAGTAATCATCAATGTATTTATATAAGCGAAAGTTAAGACTATATTTAATTTGTACCGATTACACGTACAAAACCATCTTTTGGATCTGTGGGAATCAATATGGAATCAATAGTATTTTGAATTAACAATCAAATTAGCGGTGAACATAATATAATGGTAAAAGATTGGCTGATGGATGTCGCTTTTCATTCATAAAGATTCCTGAAATTATATATTTTCTTTGCAAAATCCTTACTATAGAGCTAATGTTAAACACATTAGCTGTTACGGTCTTCTTGTTAATAAATAACTTCGAAATTACTTTTGGATGTATCTCGGTAAATACTTATTTTCGAACAAATCAGATAAAATTCTGCCCCTATTTTGGTTCCCAATAGTAACGGTATTCTAACACTCAGGTAACTTTAATTAAAATTTCGCTCGCAGCTTCTCCCTTGATTGAATACTTAGCATCTCCTTTATTCTTTTTATATCATTCTCATAGCGATTTCATATCTCCAGTCTTTTGTTTCAGGTAAATCTATTTATTAAAAAAACTCGATATTGAACTTGTGTTTTTAAAGAATTTGATTTTGGAAATGGAAGAGGCATAATGAAATATCCTAGGAGTAAATTAACGATTATAACTGTTTGTACATCAAAGAAAATTTTATCATCTAAACCCTTTAAATTATTGGGTGGAAGTACTGGTTCTACACGTTAGGTACTTCAGTGTTGGCAGAAATTAATGGGGATTGCAGCCAAAGGATAAGATGAATAATAAAAGACTCTCTTTTGGTAAGTTTAAGCTTTCGAATTAAAAGAGAGAGTCTTTTGTACCTCATCTTATCCTGTGGCTGTAATCCCCATTAATTTCTGCCAACACTTAAGTTCCTACTTTTAAATTATACAATTACATTTATCGCTTACAAACGCAACATTAATTCTGATCATGTCGATTTAGTGAAACTCGTAAATGGAATGACATCGATGTAAGCGTAAAGTTTTTAAGATAGATAATAGATAGATAATAAATATCACAATAGTATGTATCCTATAATTTAGGTAATTTGCTGGTGGGAATGTACTGAAGTCCTTAGGTATAGCGTGAGTAGATCGTGTTTAACAGGTGTGAGTTAGATTCGCTTCAGTCTTCATTGCCGTTATAATTTCTAATTTCTGCGTTTTCCGTACTTTTCTGCAATTACACCACGAATAAATGGATTATCATGCCGAATATGTTGAATTGTTCTTTTCGTAGTATGACCTGACTTAACTTACTGTCGCACTCTCAGTTTATTATTTCATGTTTGTGCTAACTGGAATTTACACAATATTATTACCTATCAATAACACATATATCAAATCCACAAAAATTTTTATTTTTATTTCACTAAATATAGATGAAGACGTTGAATATACTTCCAAGTATTTTTATTGCATTAGAACTGAAAGAATATGCACGCATGCCACAAATTCAGAAAGAAGACAGGCAATTGAAAGTATTACATCTTCGAAGAAAATCTTCTAAATAATCATTTACAATGTATCAATTAGACGTTATCAACTTCCCTCAACTTATTTCTAAAGTTTATAGAATTATATATCAAACAGGATCTAATAAAATATTCATGTATTTCATAAGATTGGATAAATTAATTTCAGTTATAACTTTCTGTTTACTTTAATATCCACAATTTGAAGCTTGCTTTGCTAAAAAAGTTCGCATAAAGATAATTTACGTCCTCATTTTTTAAGGATCTACGTTTTGTGGATTAATTCTTGGTGGCCTAATAATAGGTAAATATTTTGGCATTCCTCTTTCTCGTTTTATTATATCAGGTCACACGAAATGGAGCCGAAGTTTTGTAAGAGTTTATTAGCAATTATAGTACCCACTCCGGGATGCCAAAGGAGGCGAGAAAAATGTATCAGAAAACAGATAAAGTTGTATTTTTATGTGGACAAGTCCACTAACACACGTATTATTTAAATGAGCTTCAATTAATTTTCTAAATGTGACACTAAATATGTTAATTTTATACATCAACAATAAAATCGTCGTAATTGTCCGAGTTCTACAAGCCGATAATACAAGTTAAGTGGCGTGAATTATTATACAAACAAATGGTTTCCAAAGCAAGAGGCATCGTGTATTAATGTAGTTTCAGTGTAATACGTTACTGTACGTTAGTGCAGACAGTACTAGGATATCTAAAATTAAATTTTATATGTTTTATGTGTCGCAGACATTATAACGTCAGTCGTTGTAGTAGAAGGAAACATATGGTAGGAAAATAATACTGTTCCTTCCTAAATGGCCTTAAATCTAAACAAGTTCTTAATTTAATCTTTTAGATATTTACACTAAAATATAAAACCATGATTATAATCTAGTAAAGCTCACAGCAACAGGTAGAGAACGACTTTAATTATACCATCATATTGAGGAGTACATATGAATCATCATATCAAATAAACTGATTTAAATCAAAGGATATTTAAGACTTAAATATTTTAAGGCAAGTTTAGGTTTATTCATTAATTATTTTACTTAAGCATAAATAATTATTGGAGTTGTATACAAGGAAGATTCAATTTGATACATGCAGGAAGGAATGCAGCGCCACGTTCTTCCATTTCTTCAAACGCTAGAAAACCTCCTTCAACAAGACAATGTTCGCCCCTCTACGTTGAAGAAAACTATATCTTGCCTTCATTGCCAAGATTTCGAATATTTCCCCGTATGTATTGTATGTAGGAGGATATCAAAGTTACCTAAATAACCGTTTACTTCTGAAGCTTTGCGTTATCAAATGTATGTAGATTGCTGGGGATGCAGTAGATCATTTGATATTGATAAACTTTAGATTCCATGTTAGGACGTGTTACTGAATGCAAAAATAACCGAGGTGACTTAAGACATTATTATAAATCTTATTACACTCTCAGATTGTAAGCATTTATTGCTTTTCTATAGTTAATTTAATCAAAAATTAAGAGAACGTAGGTTTGCAGACGGGGTCAGAATTGCTAATCATAAGAAATGTTTAAGATCTATTATTATTATTGTTTACTTCAAATTTGGATTGCTGTAGAATTTGGTGAATAAACTACCAAAAAAACATTTTACGGATTTATTTCAATTTGAAAAACAATACAAAAAGTTAATAAAAAAGTAGAACATCTACATAACTCTTCAATGAACAAGAACAGTACAAAACAGTGAAAAACGAATCAATCTTGCAGCCATGGAACCAATCAAAGCATCTTTTATCAGCAGCTCTTAAAAATATTTGCTAATTGTTTTGAGCAATGCGTTTAAATTGTTTTAAATGGTTTTAGGGAATAAGTTGTCCCATGATTATCGTTGTGTTTATATTTTGCGTGTGGTATGTTCTACATTAAAATTACACTTCCAATTACTTCAGCACGCCATGCGAAAAGAATCTAGAATTAGATATACCAAATTAAACGTTAGAAACATCTGTCTCAGATAAATTTCTTAAATGATCCTTAATACTCTCTGCTCTGCGTTAACACCAGTGAAATATGTGTGGAATTATAATAAAATGTAAGATGTGCGGGCATATTGATGTACGCGCCCGCCTTCCTCATTAAATATTAGAAATTCTCGTGACAGACTGCATCGATTACTGTTCAGCGATTTAAATTAAGCGTCCTAAAATTTGCGACATACAACATCCTGTTCCTAAATCGACAAATTTTAATAGCATCCTCTGAATTATTTCTGATTTATTAAGTTAATACTGCTTAGATACTATTGAAAGTAATATTTTTTGCTTTCTCTTAATAGGTATATTTATATCCACGGACGCATTATTCATTTAATTTACTATTGAAAGTTCTAGGACAAGAAATGCATAAGTGTACTAAATTTAGAGAAAGGTGCAGAGTTAATCAAAGTGAAGCTTCTCTACTTGGTACGGCACTGATTTACAGTAAAAGGAAGTATACCGGCTGGGTCAGTGCTTACCTTGCGTCTGAAATCACGAGAGTGCGAGCGAGAAGGAATAAAGAAAATTACTAATGAGATGAAATGAGATAGAGTGTGAAGGACGTAGACCCACCTGCTGACACGTTTCACGCTTTTATTTGATCTCATTGTAACAAGAAAAGCTCTTCATTCGTTCTCGCTCGAATTTCCGTGATTGCAGGCTCACGTTAAGCACTGTTCTGACCGGTATATGTATATACAGGCTCTCTCATTTCGGAGGGCCAAATTGAAATATCTCTCTTATTATAGAATATATCGGAAATTCGTTTTAATAAAAAATGTCACATCTTTCACATACTACAATATGGTTAAAACAAAATTCCGAACCACAGCCTACTTTTCGAAATATTTTCGAGAAATATGAAATTGGGGAAAAATTCGAGGCTTTGTAACTTTTTTATTATTAAATATTTAAAGTTTAACCTATCTTCTAACGGCAATTCTTCGATATATTCAAAGCAAGTTATTCTGTAGAAAGGTAAGGTATCTTGCTGCAATTAATTTATAATTATAAAAATAAGGTCCAATTAGTTTGGATCCCAATACACCCAACCAAACATTTACTGAAAACCGTTCGTGAAAAGCTGTTTGTTTATGCCAAGAAGGATTTCTATTGTGCCATTTATAGTGAATGTTTCTATTAAAAAATCCATTATTTGAACAATTGGCTTCATCTGACCACAAAATCTTACTAGAAAAAGATGGATCGTTCCTCTTCTTGTTCAAGATCCATCTACAAAATCGTAAGCGCCTTGGTTTGTCATCTTCTCTTAAATGTTGGACTTTTCTTAATCTGTAACACCTGTATCTATGTTTTCTTAATATTCTTCTTACACTGTCTTTACGAACGTTACAAAACCTCTCTATTTCCCTTAAAGAGACATCTTGATCGTTATTGGTTTTATTATTAACGTAATTTAAAACTCTGTTTTGTGCTCTTACACTGTCCACAACTTTTTTGCTTCGTACAGCACCTTTTTAAAAGAACCATAATTTTTAAGATTATGTGCTAATTTTACGAAAGTTCTTTTATTGGGATGCAGTCCATTTGGATATCTACGTTGATATTCCAGCAAAGCTAAACTTGCATTAAAATTACACTGGCTATAAACTACAAACATGTTAAATTTTTCGACATTAGAAAACATTGTTATTAATCAAAGTCAACAGAAAACCCATATAACACAAACACACGAACAAACTAATTTATAATTACTTTACACCAACTCGAACAAAGATAACCTATCTGACATTTAAGCTAGATCTTTGTTTCAATGGCTACTTGATTTCTTTAGATTACTAGTACAAATATTCTGATACTTATTTTATAAAATTGTAAAAAATTTACAGACTTAACTAAAATATGTTCATTTTGTATGGTATTTTTTATAAAGGCAATTCAGGGGCTATTTAGAGTACTTGATTCTATCTATCTTTTGGGCGGTTCAAGAGAGTACAGCTGAAAATGTTAACTTGACACCACTTTTTCCTTGATATTTCGAAAGAGCAATGTTTTGCCATCAACTTTCATTCAAAACGTTTTTTTGTATTTTCAAAATTAAAAAAGTTACAAAGCCTCGAAGTTTTCCCCAATTTCATATTTTTCGAAAATATTTCGAAAAGTAGGCTGCGGTTCGGAATTTTGTTTTAACTATATTGTAGTGCGTGAAAAATGTGACATTTTTCATTAAAACGAATTTCCGATATATTCTATAATAAGAGAGATATTTCAATTTGGCCCTCCGAAATGAGACAGCCTGTATATGTTATGTGAACTACGAAACCAGTTATACGTTAAGCTCGAATAGGAAAGATCTCATGGAAGATGAATTACATTATTTCGAATGGAAACGTGTATAAATTGATTATTTGGGTAACGCTACAAATTATAGAAAATTCATTCGATGTGAATGTATTAATGTGTCCTTTTATTGTTTATTTCATATTAGAAGCTATTATTTTCTCTTTAACATTGCAAATTGTATTGATAGACAACAGTTTCTCAAATTGACAGTAGATCATATTGGGAAATTATCCACCACATAATTGCTTATTAATTCTGGCACACTTACACTTTAATATCTCGCTAATGATGACGCCAGCACCTCCAAATCTTCTCTTGCTGAATAACATTCGCTGTCGGTTTAGTTCAGTTTGAAGATCCTACATACATATGTATGAGAGGCGCCCTTTAAGTTATTACAAAAACTGAGAAAGAAACAAACTGCTTTATTGCTTTTCAATATATTCGCTGTTATACACTGCTACTACCGTTCAAACGAATTCTCGTTTCCCAACTCTGAATTTGGTGTTTCAAAAGCGTGTTTTCTAAACGTTCCGGCAGCATCTTGAGGTGCTGAAAATCACTGTCCATGCATTATTTTTTTCGACATTCGGGAATAGAAAGAAATGGTTAGGCGATAAATCAAATAAAACATCAATTCGACGTTTTTTTCCTTCCAATAATCAATAGTTTGACGTCCTGGTTGTTTAGGTGTGGTTAAGTGTGAGAGTTGGCGTTATTGCGATGCAGAATGATGAGATCTTTTCGGCTGTTTTCCCCGATTTCGTCGATGACTTCTGGCAAACAACAATTGCTGTATACCATTCCACCATTCACCGCTCTTCGATCCTCTAAAGTACGGGTCGGCAAACTTTTAGTATATAAGGCCTCATTCTCAAAAATTGAGGACGCACCAATGATATTCCTATGTCTTAGGTAGGTACTCCTAATATATACCTTCAAATAAATCAAAAGAATGTTACATGTTACATATAGTTGAAATAGGTATTTATTAAAATAGTTATAAGTGTTAGGTACAACAAATGCTACATAAAGGAAGATAAAATAATTATCAAAAAAGTGAAAGTTACACTAACATGTCACTGTGCTCTTTGATCTTGCATTTCCATAGACAACTGAACAAATCTGGTTCATAATCTGACGTCCAGATTTGCATCGGTCATTCCGCTTCTATTCTTTGATTTCAAGTGTTTCATTGTGGAAAATAGAGATTCGCAAGCGTAGGTTGAAACACTGTGTGCATGTATCTTGAGACGTAATGCTCTAAAAATCGAAAATTTGTGTTTATCAACCAAATTCTAAAAGTGTTCATCATTTTTATATGTCATTCTTCATTGCAATTATTTCCAGTTCTAGTTTTGCATAATTATAGTCAATGTCAAAATAGTTTTTGATCATCTCTGCAAAATTCTCTTCTCAAAGTGGATTTAGCAAAAAACTGTAAAAGAGACTCAAGTCATTCAATTCTTGGAACCGGGAATGAAATTTATTTTGAAGTATATCCAAAGGTGGGACAAACGAAGCAGTAGAAATATCTTCTGCACGTACATTCATAGCATTCCTCAGTAAATGCGATTTCCATTGTTATTTTGTCTTTGAACGTATTTACCGAACCCACCATTTTCGAAATATGACCATTTTTACCTTCCATTTCCAAGTTTAATTCACTTAGTTTCATAGTTATATCTGTCAGAAATCCCAAATCTGCAAGCCATAATTGATCACTTAACTCTGGATTCTCATAATTTCTTGATGCCCAGACCGTTCAGGAATAATCATCCTCATCTTTGTTGGTGTCTCCCACACCGAGTTCGATACGGAAGATGACATTTTGACTAAACGAAATAATAAATACAAAGAGCAGAAGGAAAAGAAAAAATTACACACAAAACAATGAACGCTAACCAACAATTGACAGACACCAGTCGATCAATATATGCAGCTATCTTTAATAACAATTAATTCTGCAAATTAATTGTAAACAGTCTATTCTGATGACGGTCCATTACCAAAAGTTGAACGAAGCGATTCTATGCATTGTTATCGAGTTAGGTCTTTACTAGAATCGTAAAAAGTTATCCAGTCCAACATTCACATAAAATGTCTATTCTTTCATAAAATCTCTTTCTTTAAACGTTAACTGTAAACAAACTATTCGGTCAATTTCTACGCTGCCATTATTTTCACAATAACAAATATCAAACTTTACGCAAATAGTAATGACACCTCTCAGCAACATCACTATTTGTAAGAGATCGTTTGCAAAAACATAAAAGCCTCTTCCACGAATGCTTGCGATGTGACTGTGGAAGGATTTGCATGTCTGTATGCTTACAATATGAACCCTTGAAAGGAGCATAGTGTATGACGACGCTGGATTTACTGAAAATGAAAAGCTAGAACTATCAATTTCAGTACTTGAGGTTCACATTAACGTGTTCAAGAGGAATGCTTAGTATATTTCCAAATGATTGTATTTGCATTTGTAGGCTGATTTGTTGCTTTTAGTTTATGATCTATCACCTTGTTACCGCTAAGCTCGACCGGCTATATTGGGTACACCCATTAATACCAGATACAGCTTATTTGCTACCATTAATTGACGGGCTCACGTTTGACTGACGTCTATCATTGGAAACCGTAGCTGTTATTAGTGCTCAACACTTCTCATACCCGTAGATAAAAATTATTTCTGCTCTTTCTAACAGCTTCAGAAGAATCTTAGACAATTAAATGTAATGAAACGATCAAATGATATTTATTTGGATTTGAAAACTATTTATGAAGCAATCTAAAAAGTCACTAACAAACGATTTAACCTACATTGATATTGATATATCCAATATCTTTTTAACAATACCCAATTAAAAAAAGTTTAAATGATGTTTCTTCAAAAACTAATGTTTTCTTTTCTGAAATATCATTTTACACCATTCCTAATGCCGACAGTAAACATAAGTAAACTCAGATCTTAATTAACTAGAAATTGGGCATCTTGTTAAGAAAATATATTGCCCATTAAAAGTTTTCCAATATGTACCTGGTATAATAATATGTTGAATGTTTTGCGATGATAAATTTTTATGTAATGTTTCGCCCAGGGGTAAATGCCTCTACAATCATTTTGATACGTGGATATATAAGCACGTAAGACAGTAGCATACATATCTTCAATTTCTAGATATGTAATGTCTTGCAGAAAGTTCGGAAGTGACCAAATTGACGGGATCATAAGAAAGGTATAATCTATCGGATGCATTTCCTAAGATTTCCATCTACAATAATACAGTTTGAATCCAAATTTGGAACTAACATTGATATCAAATGTTACTTACAAATAGTGAGAATTTTTTGTTACATTTTTGTCGCTTTGTTGTTGAATTTTTCGATTAAGAGAGAAGCAGAATTGTAATGATCCGTTTGGTAATTCACATATTTGTGGAGAACGAATGCATATTATTGCATACACATAAATATATCAACGTATGACAAATGTGTGTATACGTACACAGACATATTGATATATAGTATAGTATTTAAAAGATTATGTTCCCTGGAACTAATATGTCAAGAAGCATGTTACGTTTATGCGTTTATTTCTCAACATGTTGAATTTGATTTCTTCGCATCTAGTTATAATCAATTCGTTTAGCAAATAAGTAATTGTAGATTTCGTTTCAAATTCATATTGCTGTTTTATTACTGGTACTTCGGTTGTCGTTCAGGAAAAAGAAACTATATTAATTGATCGTGTAGGTTTTGTTTGGCATCGGTAGACAATTTGAAAAGTTATGTGCTCTGACGGAGTCTTAAAATATCGGCAGTATTATATTGGTTCCTTAGATTTGGCCCTGGTTATTTCTTATCCAGATGAAAAACAGTGAAGTGGTTCAGTTTACGTAGGTGAGAACTAAATCAAAGCAACAATCGGTTTGGATTCGTGGGTTCCATACTAGCCCAAAGAGATTAAGTTAATGTAACAAAATGATCCATTTAAGATTCGAAAGTAATGAAGAATGAATTGTTTACAACAGTATCACCCGAACAAGATTTTTATGTTATGATTTTCGTGGACTTAAAGAGAAATTGTATAGTCTGAACTTTTACCATGTAACTATACTAATAATTCAAATGCGTATACGCAACAACTAACAATGTAATTCGAGAAAGGTGATCAGAAGCGTTAAGTCATAAAGGTGTATGTTTAACTGGGATAAGTCCCCACTCGGAAAAAATTATTGGAGCTTGTTTAGGGGTATTGCTACATATTCTGGATGATCCTGATCTTATATCACCAGCTCACCATTTGGTTTTGTCCTATTTTCTGCCACAAAAGAAAAAACGATAATTTTATTTTTTATTATTATAATTGTTAAATTATGTTTGCGGATTGTCATGTATAATTAGTATTTACCTAATCGCAGGCGGTTAAAATTACTAAATTTCTCTTTTCATAATAAAATAACTGTATTGGGAATAAGCGTATGTAACATATGTAAGACAAGATTATGAATAGAAAGAAGCTAACATAAAAATATTAAAATATGTCTTTGTTCATAGTTACATTAAGTACTGCAACACGAGGATGATTAGTTCTTCGGCATACGTTCTGCAACTGTACCGTCATCATAATTATATCATTCGTTCCAAATAAAACTCAAATGAAAGCTCGTAATGTGTGCGATTATCAAGGCAACGAATTACTCGATATTTGTTCAGTGATTGCAATTATATTAAAGATCAACACCATTTCAACGTCGTAAATTACATTTTCAATTACTTACAACCTACTCAGACATTTATTAGTTTTATTCAAGATCTTGTTTTTTCATTTATAGGTGATTTTCCGGAATATTTACTATAAATATTTCCTAAAATTTAATTTAAAGGAGATAGAATCACAAAGTCTGTTGGTTGTTTCGACTCTACTGACAGCCTCAAGTTTTGTTCATTAATAAATTTTATTTTAAAAGGTACAGAATGAAAAATTTTACGAAAGAAGATCTGAAAGTATGGCAACTTTGGTCTTTTTCTATGATAATCGTTCTAGAATGCGGTATATCAATCCTCTACATCCCGAGTTTCAGAAAGGGGTAGACGTAAAGTTTTAATGAAGCGTATAAACGTCCACGCTGTAAAGAAGTATGATCTAAATTAAAGTAATAATTCCCAAGTTTATGTATTTCGAAGTTTACATAGTGTATTTAAGCTCCCATAATCTCAAAGAAGAATGTTTTTATATTTAGTACTTTATGTGATACTTATTAGATACGTTATGTAAAGCCTTAGGAGGAATAAATAGTGATCTTAAACTTATCACTTCACAAAGTTTTAAATCTTTGGAAACGCTTGAATACCTCCTCACTCTTTCTATCGGTTTTACAGAAGTTGGCACAATAAAAATGGGAATAAGTCAAGTCAGAGTATACATTTTGAATTCGTAATTTGTACAATTGAGATAGTAGATACGACGCTAATTCGGAAAATGAACTCGTAGTTACAAAAATTTTGTTATATAGATTTGAAAACTACAGTTGCGTTTTACTATTCGGCATAAACGCCATTTGAGGTATTTGTCGTTTCGTTTAACACATTTTGAAATATATTCTTAAAAAATATCAATCGCCTGGAAATGAAGCCACTATGTAACAGCATCTCGAAATATATTGTCACTGTTGAAACGGTGCAACGTAAGCCATTCTTTCATGTACTTAATGAGGCAGTAGTCACTCAGTCAGTGCCAAATCTGGATTATAGGGTGGATGATCAAAAACATCCCAAGGGAAGTGCAAAAGCTCTTGGAACACGATATCGGACATCAGCCTGTCATCACATTTAGTTGCACGCACTTCACATTTGGCGGGATTTTCTAGGACAGCGTTCCTTTTCAACTGATGTAGCAGACGAGTCAACTAGAGCACATTTTTCTAATTCCACTCCTCAATATCAACTGAACATCTGCTCACAGCGCCCCAAGAATGACGTTGCAATCTCCGCTCATTTCTAGCACAGGGGAGTTCTTTTCCGAATTACCCTCGTATAAATTAAACTGAGATAAATAACTTGCAATAGCCATTACGTTAGATAGAGAAAAGGGAAAATTTATGTTATTGTACCTAATGTTATGTAGGAAACTTCATAATGATAAAAGTATTAGATGTTCGTACATATGAGAGTTCAATTAGGAAATTCGGCCATAATGTACTAATTGCGCATTTTTGCAGCTATTTGATTCTTCTTTCTAATTAAGCATGATAAAAGTATTTGCGCTAAATTCTTGAAGCCGTATATCATGCATAAAATTTAAACGAGAAAACACTTTCTATTCTGTATTCTGGTAAAAAATATGCGTAGGTCATAGCAAAGGCATCCCAAAGAAATTCTCTTGAAGCATTCATCTGATCGAGTTCTGTAAAAGAATACTCTAACGACTTTTTAATGTGGCACTATTACTGATTAGTATTTTCTTTTGAAATTAGTAATTCATGTAACACAATTCCATCATTATAAATTAGGTGGTAGTATGAAACTGAGCTAAAGAAGAAGAATAACTCATTATCAGTGTGTTTACTTCTCAGATAGTATAGTTAGTGATACATGAAGCTGAAGAACAAAGACAAGGGAAGATGTAACATACAATCTATTTATTACACGTGTAATAGTATTTCAAAGTTCTTAACATTCACTTTAACACATTTCAATATTTCTAAATATATTTCTAAATATATAATTCATATGTCAGAGTGTTTTAGATCTAGCACTTGAATTTGTCTTTTAAAACTGATTTGGTTAATCGAAGATTTCGTGCATCTCGCCGATATTTTTGCTAAATACTAACTATAAGAAGAAATTAAGAGACAAATGAAATCCATGGAGAGGAGAATGAATAGAATGGAAAAAATGAGCATAAGGAACAACGTTGTAGTATCGGGAATGAAAATATCAACAGAAGACAAATACAATTTGAAAATAGGAATGGAGAATTTTATGAAGAGTAACATGGATGTGGGAATAGAGATAAGGGAGGTGATAAAAATGGGAGAGTCAGTGTATAAAGTGGTTCTAGAGAAGGCAAGAGATAAAGAGGTAGTGATGCTGAATAAGAATAAGTTAAGGCAGTTAAAAGAAAGAGTTTACATAAATAACGAAATGACCCTAGAAGAAATAGATATACAGAAGAAACTGAAGCAGATAGGAGAGAATGAACGTAAAGAAGGAAAAAGAGTTAAGCTAGGTTATCAAAAGATCATAATTGATGGAAGAGATTATAAATGGGACAGGGAAAGAGCGAGGTTGGAAAGATACGAGAGAGAGCCCCCGAACAGAAATTCAAAAAACTGATAATATTAGGAAAGAAGGGACTGACGACGACAACCATGGCAAAGAAGAAGGATACGATCGAGGGACGTGCAAAGCGGAAGAGGGGAGAGGATGGTAGAAGGGAAGAACTCGAAAAAGGGAAGAATCTTGGGGAGCAGCGCTGGGAAAGGGAAAGCGAAAATACATTCGCACTGGAGGTAACTCGACCCAAGAAGGCAACTCAAAACTTAAACAAAACGCGAGGAGGGGAAAACAAGGGGTTTAAGGAAGACGGCAAGAAGAACAAGATAAAAGAAGAAGGAAGGCAGTATAGCACACTGAGAGTGGGTAGGTGGAATGTGAGAAGTGTGAATGGGAAGGAGGAGGAGTTAGTGATGGGAATGGAGAAGCATAAGATAGAAATAATAGGAATTACGGAAACGAAAAAGAAAGGGAATGGCATGAAGAGAATTCACAAGGCATACTGGATGTTCTGGTCTGGAGTTAAAGAGATAGAAAGAGCAAGAGGCGGGGTTGGATTGGTAATAACGCCAACTAGATTGAAAGACCTGATGAAAGAAGAATATATAAATGAGAGATTGTTGAGGCTCGAAATTAGTTTATTGGACGAGACTTGGACACTAATAGTGGCATATGGGGTAAGTGAGGACGTTTGTAAAAAGAAAAAGACGAGTTCTTTGAAAGACTCCAGAAAACAATAGACGAGGGGGAGAAAATATTATAGTATTGGGAGACCTCAATGGCAGAGTAGGAAATCTGAATGAAGGAATCGATGATATTATGGGAAAAGAGGGACAACAAACAAAAAATAACAATGGAAGCAGAATAATTTAAATTTGTATTGAAAACAATCTAGTCATAGAAAACTCGAAGTTCAGACACAAGGACATTCACAAGTTCAGTCGAGTCGAAGAAAGCAGGAGAGAAAGATCAATTATAGACTATTTCTTAGTAAGCAAACACAAAGAGGAAATGATACAAGATATTAAAGTAACACGCAGTGCAGAAATAGGAAGTGACCACTACTTGGTAAAAATGGATATGAGAGGAAAAGAGAAAAGAGAGGACAAAAGAAGAACGAGGATACAAGACAAAATTAAGAGTTACAAATTGAAAGAAAGAAAATATTATGAAAAATACCAACAAATATTAGCTAAAAGATTTGATGACCCGGAAGGAAGCGGAATTGAAGGAAAGTGGAATCATTTCAAAAACAGCTTATTGGAAGCAGCAAAGGAGAGCTGTGAAGTTAAAAGAATATCAAACAAGACCGGAAAAAGAACAGAGTGGTGGACCACTGAAATAAAGCATATTGTAAAAGAGAAGAAAACCAGTTGGAAAAGATATCTTGAAACAAGAAACCTGGACGATTTGGAAGAATATAAGGAGAAACGCAGAAAGGTCAAAAATGAAATTAAGAAAGCGAAAGAGAGGTCTTGGATAATATTTGGAGAGAAAATGACTAATAATTATAGAGAAAATCAAAAATTATTCTATGGAACGCTCAAACAATTAAGACAGAAAAGAGAATATAACATGGTAAACATAAAAGATAAGTGTGGTCGTATAATTACAGAGGAAGACCAAATAATGGAAAGATGGCGGCAACACTTCCAAGAGCTGACAGAAACTAATGTCGAGACAAGGGAAAAAGAAGAGGAGACGGAGGAAATACAAAATATAGAGCCAATTCAAGAAGAAGAAATAATGCAGTTCGTAAGGAAGCTGAAAATAGGAAAGGCTCCAGGAAGAGACAACATAACACCAGAAATGATCAAATATATGGGAGAAAAAGGGAAAAGACAAATAACCAAGCTAATGAATACGATTATACAAGAAGGTAAAATACCGAAGGAGTGGAACTCAGGAATAATATTGCCCATTTATAAGAAGGGGGACAAGAGGGATTGCAATAACTACAGGGGAATTACACTAACAAGCGTCCCAGGTAGAATATTAGCGAGTATTATAGAAAAGAGAATAAGAAAAATAACTGAGGAGAGCATAGAAGACACTCAATGTGGATTTAGAAAAGAAAGAAGTACACAAGATTTAATATTTGTGATAAGACAAGCAAGTGAAAAGATAATTAATAAGAAAAACAAATACATATATGTTTTATAGACTTAGAAAAAGCTTTCGACCGGATAAGAAGGGTCCTAGAAAAGAGAAATATAGACAAACGAACAATAGAGTTAATAAAAGCGATGTATAGGAATAACACAAATATAGTAAGAACCAACAACGAAGAATCTAAAGAGTTTACAACAAAGATTGGGGTAAAGCAGGGCTGTGTGCTTAGTCCACTGCTGTTTTCTATGGTACTAGATGAGGCCATAAAAAGTGCTAAAAAACAAATGAAACCACTAAAAATGGGTCACTAGAAAATGAAGGAGACTAACTTGTGTGAACTGATGTTTGCGGATGATATGGCAATTCTGACTGAATCAGAAGAAGCGCTACAAAGGAACCTTGAAATCCTAAATAAGGAAATAAAGAATATAAACATGAAAATAAACATCGAAAAGACCAAATCAATAATAATAGCAGGAGAAAGGAAAAGACAATAACATCAAAATCGAAGGGAGGACAATAGAACAGGTGAATAACTACAAATATTTAGGAACAATAATTCAATGGAACGGAAAAATAGAACGGGAAATTAATGAAAGAATGAAAAAAGCGGGAAGAATGTTTTATATGATGAGAACTACGTTTCTGGGGAAAAAGGAAGTGCCAAAACGGATTAAAACGGAAATTGTGAAAAAGTGATAAGACCAACAATAACATATAGTAGTGAGTCCTGACAAAGCTTTTGTATTGGAAGAACTTTTACGTACTATACGTATGTTGTACTTACTATTTAGTTATGCAACTTTCGCCAGAATTAATAATCAGCACATAAATCTTTTTAATGAGACACATTTTGTCTTGACAATTACTGCGCAATTCAACAATTACATGTCCTCCAATTAAAAATTAACATGTAAACGCTCCATATTGGTAAAGTTACTCGATAGTACTTAATTATAGGCTATACATTAAGGCGATTTATCGATCGTGTCTTTGAAAGGAAGAAGAAAGACTTGGACTTACATATGCGTACGTATTTACCGAGGAAAGTCAGACGAGAAAAAAACCTATTAAAAATTTAACCCAATTTTGACAATATCACGTATCGTAATTGTACCGTGGATATCCTTTCGTTAATAGCCTTTACTGTATACGCAAAAACCGATTGCTGCTGGTTGTTCACCAATTCCGTTTGTTGGTGACCTACATGCTGAACGCTTACGTACAAATATGTGAAGTCATATGTATGTTGTACATATGTATGTATGTGTATATACATGTATAAAATTCGTGTTACACGTCAAATAGATACTTCTTTTTAAAAAGAAGCGAAGCATGTTTAAAGGATCATGTCGTTGACGATGCTTTCCTACTTCTCCACTGTGCCACGTTACTTCCTCTTTCATTTAAATCCATAAAGAAATATAAGCACATATACTATCAGACGTTATCTGATATATTTTTCAAGTGAAGCGATTATTGTAGTTGTAATTCTATTGAATTTAATTCTCAATTAATTTAGCGAAAAGAAATTTAAAAGAAAACATCAAGAATTATTACAAAATAATGTAATTTCGTTTCATTTATAATTTTTCTTAAGCAACTTACTATTTTGGATACTTACATATGTATTTCCTTTAAAACTATGGTGTTTAAGTCTGTCTCTTCACGCAGTTCCTCTATTCTTTCTTGGCTGTCATCCTTTCCTCCTTTTTCCTTTTGCAAATTTCATGCATTCTTCTAACTAGTCTCCCTGAACATACTTTTATATTACCATACCATTGTAGTTGTTCTTCTTCTACTTTGTCAAATTTTATTTTGTTCTTAATTGTGCTAAGGAATTTCATTTCAATTTCATTTATTTATGTTTTACTTTTTTACTAATTGTCCAAGTGTGAGACGAATATATTAACACTGACGAAGGTACTTACTTGATTGTATATCTTCAATTTCATTTTCCTAGCAATTTCTCGTTTACTCATTATATATATTTTTAATAGTTTATTTCCTGGCACCCACATCAAGGTTATTTTGCTGCTGCCGATTCGTTGCCTAAGGGATTATTTGCAGTTCCAAACAAGTTTTGAGTAAAATGCAATTGATTTAAGAGTCTTTTGCGTTGCCTGATTGTCTGTGGATATGGCTATCCTTTGCATTTCGAAGTCCTCCTCGATTTAACATCTTGGTGACTTTAAATTGGAATAAGCCATAATCAATTTCTGCCGGAATCTACCGCGTTCGTTGGATAAAGTGGTGACTATGTACATTCAGTTGTTCGTTAGATTTGATCCCCTTTTCCCATTCATCAAAAAGATGTTCATCTTGTTATTATTATCTGACATTTTCTAATGTTCATACATATCTCACTTTTGGTATTCCCAACTTTGGTGTTGTCGCAATAATAATTTACTCCCATTCAAAGTTACACATTTCCAAGATTATTTTATATTTCTCGATTTGATTTTTATCGCACCCTTGATTGTTCGTGTAGACGTTGAATTTAGACTTATCGGTAATTATTTACGGATTTCAGAAGTTTAGATGTTCCTCCTGATTTCTTTGGTCTCCTTGCTCAACATGTACAACTACTAAATAGTGTTACTTTATTTTTACTTACCATTGGTGTTCTTTCCACTGTCACATTAGATTACTTCCCAAATTTGAGCTTATTCGAGCTATTATCTGCAGTGCAAACATTTATTAGCACTGCGTGCAAGGCCATTTAAACAATTCAACACTTGCAGATGTGTGTAAATTGTGCTTAGCTCGATAGCCCATGCTTCTCAATTACTTAGGCCTATCATCCATGTTTCGTAATGTAATCCTACTCCAAAGTCAGTCCTGAATTACGAGAGCTTTAGCAAGGCGATAAGTCTTCGAAGATAAATACTCAAAATGTTTTCTTTATGTGTTAAAAAAGGGCACCCGAGACAAAGTAAAATATAAAATCTTCTTATCGAAATATCTATTGAATAACTAACAATGAAAATTGTATTTTTTTATTTCATCAGCTGGATTACGCCATATCGAATTCTGTATTATCTCGTGCAGCTAAACCGTGTAGATATGCAAGGCTTCCCAGGTTCATCAAGATTAGTGATGATACCCCAGGACAAATTCAACCTCATTTGAACAGCAACAAAGACAACTTGTTTTGATGAATATGAAATTGATCCAGCGGGGTGCATTCTTTGGTTTTTAATTACAGTTTTCACTGTATTTTTTTAAATTTTCGTCGTGTCGTGATTAACAGGTAAATATTTAGCAAAATACATTGTATGTGTTATATAAAACGATATGGGAATCAAAAAACTAATTGTAAAGAATAATTTCTCCGTTCTACAGAGCACCCATGCTATTCACTGCTATCGCACAACTACGCTAATGGTAGTGTAGGTCAACTATTTTAAACTAGAAGCTAATTAGGACAGATAACGCATATACCCGTCCATCTAATGCATTTGCATACAATCATGAAGGATGTCTACATTACCGTTATTTTGTCTCTTCTAATACATGGTCTAATAAACGAATCGTTTTCAGATCGTTTCCATTTGAAGTTAATTGCAGTTGTAAATTCTTTCAGAAGAATGGTGTATCTGTATTACTTATAGATGCTGATAGGAAGCGTTAATGTAGGAAATAAGAACCAAAAAGATATGCTGATAAAATATTATCTACTCCACAATTCCTCTCTATTTTGTAATGTCATACGTTACACTACGAAGTGTGTAAATAAAGTAATGAGGCTGGTAGCGCAGTATTCGATCAGGCAACACTGGTGATGCAGGATTTGGAGAGGAAGCGGGTAAATATGTGATAAGCTATCAGTGCGTGTTGGAACTCACTACAGTCGAGTTGTTTGTATGCAGTGATTTTAGTGAAGCAACTTTTGCTTGTGTGTTCTGATAATGAGTGACAGGAATGTCAAGCAACGGTGTGCGACTTGGAAACCAAGCGCCAGAGCATGGAATAGCGTACTCCGGGCCCTCCAAAGAGAAAGAAAGCAAGAATGAGAGTTAAAAACCAAAAGTATGCTGATTTGCTTTTTTGATAGCCAGGGAATTGTTCACAAAGAGTTTCTGCTTTGAGGCCAATGGGTTAATCAACACTTTTACCAAAAGTGTTCCTGAAAGACATCGAAAAAGGGTCACGCGTGAGACCAGACATCAAAACGAATTGGGCGACAATGCGCCTTGTCATAGCTATTTCACTAAAACCTTTTTTCGCGAGGAAGAACATACCTGTTGATCCTCAGTTTGCCCGACTTGAGTCCTTGTAACGTTTTCCTCTTCCCAAGATTGAAACAATACCTCAAGGGACGTGGTTTTCGGGAACTGGACAACATTTAAACGGCTGTAACCGACCAGCTGAAGTCTGTTCGAGTATCCAACTTCCAGCAGTGGAAGATCATCTCCAGCGCTGTACGCCTTCCAAACGCAATTACTTTGAAAGGGACAATGTTGAATTGTAATGTTATTGGAATAAAACAAGTGAAAAGAAAATCGGTGGTATTACTTTATTTACACCCATCGTCTGTAGTATGCTCTATAAATTGGTGCTACATTTGGGTATATTTTAGGAATGAAAAAGAATCTATAAGACCTTATCCAAATGCAACGCTCATTTAGCCAAAATAAATAAACCACATGATGTATAAGTACATATATGTAAATTTTAATATACCACATTTTACAAACTGACTGAAATTCAACAAAAGGAATTCTATGACGAATGCATTATTTTTACTATAAATAGTTTTTACGTAGCGCAAGCATGTATGAAAATACCGCAAATCCTTTCACGTAATGGTAGTGCCAAGAGAATCAACGCCCAGTGATTCCAAACCAGAATTTATTGGGTATGTCTACAAGCGTCGCCGACCGCAGACGAAATATATTTAAGAACGTTCATTATTAAATTAATTTCAAACGTTAACGCTCTTTCGCTGAAAATGTACGACGCTTAATGGCTGACCACACGACGAGACGTTCTCAATATACATACATATACGTAATATACATATATTACGTACATGTGTTGAATGTTACGTAGAAATTTTGTATTTTTAAATGGAAACAAATGTTTCTTGTAAACGTTATTGCCACGAGAAGAAGAGTAAAAGATGTTCTACAGAAAACATCTTTACACAACAAGTTAAAGATAATCTGGTACGTGTCGCATTTTAGCTTTGAAGTCATTTTAAAATTCATTCAAATCATGTCCGATTATAGGAAGCTTCCATATATACACACGTAATGGCTACACTCTGATAATTTAAGATCCAATTGCACATCATAATCAGTGTACTTACATAAATGCTAATTGAGAAATGATATTATGTATAACTGACTTACCAAATCTGCATATCTGTAGATGCACGAAGTCTGAAATTTCTATACTATCAGGAAATTGATTTCTGGTGCATGTTGTTGTAGTACGTACTGAGTTGATGTATTGTTTATTATACATCAATAAGAAATATATGTAATATGTATTCAAGATGTTTTGATGAATTGGGCGCGTTGGTTTTATCGGAAACAATACAGCATAGCCATAAAAGAGCATTTTACTGCTTGCTTGTTCTTATCTCTCGACATGTAAGCAAATGCATAATATAAGAGTTACATATAGCCACAAAGATAAATACTAGATTGACTGAAAGTGCTTTATTGTTTTTTAAAGGATTTTTCATAAAGATTAATACACTTTCCACATTCGTTCAAATCAACTGCTGAAGCAGTTCTTCTGAAAACTCACCCCTCAAGACGTTGTGAACGTTTTTAAGCTTCCGTTGTTGAACCAGCTTGAAACTCTATTGCTAGAAGTCCCCTCCCCCCTTTTTTTTCCTTCTTTATTGGCCTTGGTGGGACCCATTAGCCACTTGCTACTACCTACCAAACCGTATGGACACGGGGATTGAACAACGGACACTTTTTCACACCCGGGGTCGAACGGGTGGCTAATTATTGGATGAGTCCCCTTTGTCTTTCAGTTACAACATGCAGCGTTCAACGGAAAACTAACTTTCTAACACCAATTCATCATACAGGATCTTTTGGATTGAGGTCTTTGAAATGTCTACTAACATTAACAGTCCAAATCTATCTTTAAAAATGCGTTTATATATAGCCCAAAATCCTATTTTCCATTTCATATAGTGTATCTAACCTATACCTATATTTCGTGTTTGTGGTAACTGGTCTTGGCTTATTCTTGCAAGGTACTTTGAAATTTCATGTTTTCTGCTATAACTTTCTCCCTTAGCATATCTGTTTAGGGAAGAAACTACCTGTATAGTGAAATATTTGTTTGGAGTAAATTATATATTTACTGAGGGACTACAACTACTATTGATATGGTGTATTATGCATACATACGTTCATAGTAGTTAAATTTAATCGACATTTTCAAAATGTAAGGAAATGGAATATACTTTCGTGTTCAACACTCCCATTTTTTGGCAGGAATATGATTTTAGGCATTAATTTGTTGAATTTTAAGGAATACAGATCATAAAATGTTAAATTTTCGCTGAAGATCTCGATTAAAATTTTCAAAGCAGAAGTTATATAGTTGGAATTTATTAGACTAACATATATATCTGCATTCAGAATTCAAGACATATAATCCGCAAAATCACATTATCTTAAAACAATATATTATCTACCATCAACGATGTTATCAGCTAAACACTTCTGTTTACTTTAACGTATTAGGAATTAGAAACTAGCATCCCCCTCTTGTATTAACAGTTCACGTTAGAAAACCTATAAACCTGGAAATTTGGCGCAGTACATTCGAGCGTTTATAATTTTTCGTATATTAATTCTAAAACCTTTTACTTTGTTACTACTTTTAAATTTGCTGATTGTCGCTTCCCCTTCCCCCTAAGAAAACGTGGCGGACCTCCAAGCCTTTGCGGACCACCATTTGGGAATCACTGGTCTACACTAATAATCTTCACCAGAGGCATACATGCGGACAAAGGATTAATAACGTATGATCTTTGATAAATTCTTCTAAATTTGAAGTTTAGAGACTATTTTTTGGCGATTGCCTCTATTTATCGAATTATGGGGTAAAAACGCAATGTGAAAACTTTAGTTCGGTCTAGTGCAATGGTAAAAATGTGATTAGTTTCTCACCTTACCACGAAAATAACATTTTTGGGAACATCCGGCAAGAATTGTAAGGACCGTGTTAACACTAGATTAGAACGGTATTAATAACTTGCAAACTTCAGGAGTAACAACGTATTAGACTCTCGGGGAGGTCAAGGTATCTTTTATTGCAGCTACAGACTTTTCGCCCTCAGATTAAGAGCATCCTCGGTGTAGGCTACTTTTGCCTGTAGCTGCAATAAAAATATTAGCAAAATCTGCGTCGTTTTCACCTTGACCTTCCCGAGAGTCTAATACATTGTTACTCCTGAAGTTTGCCAGTTACGTAGTACTCGTTACGTCTTCCTGACTGGTATTAATAACTTTATGGTGAAAAATTTACAGATCTCATGTAGTGTTAGAAGAAATATTGATCAATAATGTTGAATAGTTATTTATTGTAGGAGTATTTTATAAGGCATATAAAACATGCAAGCAATGTTTAAACATGAAAGCGAAGATTGATGAATAGTTATTTAATCGTCTAAACATATTTGAAATATGATTCTATTGAAATCAAACTTGCAAATTCAAAAGTTAAATTTATATTCCTTCTCTAATATTCCTATTTTGCTTAAGGTTCAAGATCGGTTAAACTTAATTTATTTGTATTGGTTCCAAAACTATTTTGAAAATTGTATGTCTGACCTTTAAAAGTAGTATGTGTAACGATAAAATACTAGTTTTTTACAATGTTAAGAGCTTCTACAGCTTTAATTTTTTCTTCAATAATAAGTGAAGTTTATGTCGACGAACTTTTTGAAAAATTCCTTCTTTGTTGTTGAATTTAACCTCAATTGAGGAATAGAAAAGTGACCACGGGCTTACCGTCATTTTTCGACTTCAAGAAAGCAACGATAACAAAGGAACTTACAAAAATGCTCTTTGACAAGTCTTAACTACCGTATCCAATATGTGGTATTCAAAATCTCAAGCCTGAAGACCTGCTGGTTCTTTATTTATTATTGACAGAAGATTAGACGTGCATGAACTCTTGAAATTGTAAACAATTAGTATTTTATCGTTATGCATATATCTTTTAGAGCTAAAATATACAGCTTTCGAAATAGTTTTCGAACCGACCAAGAAAAATTAACTTCGATCCTGAAAATAAGTATGTTACAGCTTTAAGTATGTACATACATACATGTAAGTAAATGTAAAACTTCGTATTAGCAAAACTCTCACCTGGTATCGAACTTTGGATCTGAACTTCAATAGCAAATTACAAGTTTTCTCTCGTGTGTGCAGCTTAATTTCTGTATGTTCGCATAGCAAGTGAAATGCATTTGATGAACTAATATATATGTATACTAGCTGACCTAGCAAACGTATTTTCGCCATATAAATTATTTCTAGTGAATATTTTGGTAGTCAAATAAAAAATAACTAAGTTATTGTAAGTGTGGGGGATGTTGTATATGACTGAAAGAGGAATGGAGCGCTTTTAACGTTGACGGCCTTTGATTTTGAATGTTGAATTAAAGTGTTGACCATTTGCAGCATTATTTTTAATTATTTCTGTTGCTCCGAATGATGCCATTTGGAAACATGAATTGAATGTTCGAATTGACTTCAGGGACAGGTTAGAATCTAGATCCGTACCGATAAGTAAATCGTTCAATGGTTTAGGTGATGTTTCAATTTTCAGGAGTTGCACTTTTCCTGACGCGCAACACATTCCAGCTGGTTCATTTTTGAATTTAAGCGCATTACAATGCGGACATTCCTTGTCCATAGCACCAATCCCCACTTTCGAATGAGCGTAATATGTACTATCGGGCTCATACTCTGGAGACCGCGGAATGAATCGAATATAAGTTCTCGATGTACTCGTTGGCGTTGTTGGTCATTTGCTCTGCATGTGTTAACTACGAATTGGCGCGCTTGTCTTTGTTCTAATCGTCTTTGTTGATTTTGATCAGCTCGTGCTTCTTGTGATTGTGATTCACATAATTGCGCCATGTTCACACGCATATCTTCATTGTCCTGTTGGATTTGTTCGTCTGTTCTCTGGGCCCTTCTATTTCACATGTCTGTAGATCTAGTCGTTCGGCGGCCAAACTCAGACCCTCTGTGTCTTGCTGACATTGCTCACTGTACCCAACAAACAAATAGATCAAATTGAAGTACTTAATGCTAGGAAACAGTATACTGATAATGTATTTGTTCTTTTATTATTTTACCTATCTTTCACAATTATAAAATACGCATGTATATATGTCTCTTTTAATTGAAAATGATTCCCAAAAACTGACACTGACAGGACACTGACAGGAGACCGGCTTGGCTTCGTTCTCATCCCTACTCTGTGCTGTTTACGGGGTGAGAAGTGACACCGGTAGACGCCTGGCGGGAGTAGGGTGAAATTGTTGTATGTATTTTTTAATGCCGAATCATAAAAAGATTAAAATATAAAAATTTGTCCAAAAAATAACAAAAATTATTTTGGGGCGGACCACCCTTATCATTTAGGGGTATGAAAAATAGTTTACGTCCTATTCTCAGACTTACTGAATATACACGCACAATTTGATTAACCCGTTTCGGAGGAGTTTTGTTACAAACACTGTGACACGAGAATTTTATATATTAGATGTACCATATGTATGCAAAGCAAAGATTTCGTGGAAACTTCAATAAATTTATCTACATACATACGTAATTTGCCTTTTGAAATTCGTTTCATTTGGCGTAATGAACCAAGTCAAGAGACCAAGAAGTCACTTATTAGGGGATCCTGTGTAAACCTAAAGCAAATACACCGAGTATATTTTCTGTTGACCTTGTGTAACCTTTGCTCGTATAGTTTACGTTATTATTTCTCTCAAATATGACAGGTTTGGCCCTAGTACCTTCTTTACTAATTTATTCCTTTTTCTTATATCAACATAATTAGCGAATCATGGGCAATGCGTGTCATACAATGATTTCGTGTCTTATCGGTCAATTGGCTTTCCAAGAGTTCCGCATGAACCTACTTTTGGGCCCTTTACTTTACTTTCTTTTGGAAGACAGACAAATGGTAACTCGAGATTGTGGGCCGTACATTCAGAACAAAACCACCTCTAGATACGTGTTCTACAGTTTAATACTGCAAGAAAATTGTGGTAATTTTGAGATCTAACCAGGAAGCATGTGTTTTGCATATTCTTGCAGAAATATTTTAATAATTTCCTAGCAATTTGTAAATCAATCCTTAGCGAAACATGGTAGATTAGTTTATCGTTTCTGTACGTGTAACAGATTTACAAAACGGCAATTCTACATACGCGTTACGCGTGTACATAGAGATACTACACTGACAAATACGTTTATGTGTTAAATCTGAACGGGTACAAATTAGAGGCATTTGCGATATTAATGCGTTTCACTTAAACAGTTGATATTAATACACAGTTTAATGAATTCCCTTCAAAGCCAAGCCTGTATGACAATAAAGTGTCTCCAAAACACGCATGTGTTACCACAGGCGCTGACACTGGTTTGTGTCGTTAGTAATCTCTTTGAGGATAGAATGGAAAAAATGTGTATGTATGAAATTTCGTACTAGAATTTGAGCGTAGTTAAGTCAGACTTTCGATTTACTTAAGGTATTATTTTCATGGAAATATTGTTTTAAGGAAACTTACATACTAAATTCTTCAACCTTTGAATAATCTATCATTCACAGAAAATATAGTATGATACTTCTTCCTTCCTTGAAGGGAGCAAATGCTTTAGACGTCCGAAAATGAGACATTTCTGATGAATTTTTTTGAGAGTGATGAAATAATCGTATCATTTTCACATTTTAATATGATTTTAGTATAGCTTCAAAGAGTTAAAACACATTTTTCTTCACAGTAGAAAATGGCGACGTGATAGCTTTTCGCTCCACGTGTTTCATGTGTCATCAAAAACAGCTGCCATCACTACATTTTTATTGTTAATATGAAACAGAAAACAATTTTTTCGATTATTGACACATTTAGGTATAGTATAAACCTATAAAATTATTAAAAGGTATGAAATTGAAAATTATGTAGGATTTGTAACCAAAAGTTCAAATTTTCGACCATTTCTTCGACAGTTCTTACTCCAAAAAAAAAATTATCTACGCGATATCCTTCATACTTGAGGTTTATCCTACCCGTCATATCATACACAGAAACCACTGAAAATTTCATTGAGAATGATCGATAACTTTTCGAACTACAGTGTGAGCAGTTTTCCAAAATGTAGTAATGGAGATAATTGTGTTTAAAGTTTCAATACGATAAAACTACAGATTTTAGTGACTTACCGATCAATCAGCAATTTCAGGTCCATGCAATAAACCTTCAACTTCCTCGGAGAGCTGATTTTTTCTATTTGCTTTTGTTTTCGAGCTGTACGAGCTGCTTTCGTCGAGGGAAGGCTCATTTGCTTCCGCCTCTCTATCCTTGCTTTGTCGGAGTTTTCGGTGGAAATTCTCTCTCTGGCATACGTGCCAACAATTATGCCCAACGCATTCACAATTTTTAGAATGGAGGAAAATCCTTCATTGAATGCCCCAGCAGCAATATAAGTTGCGATTTCAACGATTTTGAGCCCGCAATGGAGGTGTTTTGGAGCTAACCGCCAAACTGTTGCGTCGAAACTCTCATTCGCGTTTTGGGTATGGCCACCCAAGCATGTTTCGAGCAAAGCTTACCTCGACAATTCTTTGTAGATTGGTAAGAGATGCTCCTTCATCTCTTCACCAAGTACCGGAGGAAGTGCTTCATGGTCTGGATTTTTCTCGAGCGATAGCTTTCCGCCACTTGCACCAGGTTTCGGCTTCTGTAGGGCAGTTTCCGTGATTCGACTTTTCTTTTGCTGAAGAAATATGTCAATAAGTAGCCATAATTTCTTTTTCATATCTTCAACACTATTTATGTTTTTTCAAATACTCAAACCATCTGTTGTAGGTTTTTGACAATTTTATCGGTCAACTTGCCCCATTCCGGAATGTTTTCTTTTTCTTTAATTACATTTCGGAGTCTACTGCCCATTCTATTCTCTACTAAAACGAGTATGAAAACATATTTCATATTTCGATTTCTCCTTTTAACAGTATCCTTTTCTTATAATGTAGTTTCGAAATATATAAAAAGAAATCAATTTTTCGAAAATTCTAAAGGATTTGCTCTCCTTAAAGCATTCGCTTAATTAAGGTTTTTTTATGCTAGTGATTTAGAGAAGTGTGCTACAGTAGGACAGTAGGTTTATTGATTTCTACTACATTGTTTCTTATTTATTGGTTTTGTCATTCGAAGATTCCATCCTCATCTTTCTTTATGAACGCCCCACAGTTTCTGAATGTACACTCATTCACAAAAGAATATTTTTACTATGCATAAGGCCTTCCCCTTGTTGTTCTTATAATGTTCACTTCGTCACGAAACTAAGGTTTTCCATGTAATTGTTTACTCCCAAATATAGAGACAAAATTACTTGTGGTCTAGTTAATATAGGAAGTTCCGAAGTTTGCTTGAAACAGAGAAGGAAAGTTGGGATTGACTCCAAGGATGATAACGGTATAATTTCAACCGACCAGTGTATAGGTTAAAGTGCCAATAGGTAATAAGATTACTTCGTTAGCGGCGTCAAAGCAATTTGTACGATATCCTACATTGTTGTTCGTTGTTGGTAGATCGCTGCATTTCCAAACGGAGCGTGAATGTAAATTATATATACACGTTTATCGGCAGCTTCGCGGTGTTTAATTTATTTACTTGTATACACCGTATTATGGGGCGCGATGTATGGAATTGGGTGTCTACTTATATACAGATTTAAAATGAACATCTCTATTCAAAAAGTGTAGCGTATATATTATATTTATGTATTAGTTTTCAGTACACGAATTTACGGTTATAAGCCCAGAAAATTTCAATAGCTTATGTAAGTGTAGTAAATGAAAGGTTATGACAAGAATTATATATGTGAATAAAATATTTTTTAATTTCCTTCACTGTTGTTGGTCCCGTATACGTTGATATTGCAATTGTTTCTTTGAGCACTTTATCTGAAAATGGTAGTAAAAGCTTTCAATTGTAACCATTTCTAGAGAAATTGAAACAGGCATTTATTGCAGTAACAAATGAAGGACCATCTCGCTGCAGGTACTTTAAGTAAACACTTTACCCGATTGGGATTCAGCTTCAATGCAACACTTTAGGCGAAATATCGAATTTCTCAAAACCCAACTTTGGTGTATGTACTCTCCAATCACGTGTGACCTATGGTGACGGGTAAAGTTTTTAGTCGCATGTGTTGTTTAGCAATTATCCATATCACCTGGTAATGGAAATGGGGATCTTCCATTTGGAGGACGACTCAAGAATTGGGTGTTTCATGGCAGCCGTCATTTCGAGCAATATGAGTATAGTTCGAGACAGGTTGAAGAACAAAAGAAATATTTCTTCAAAAGTGGTTTTCTATCGTTAGAGATTCGTATGCACGATGCGTAAGACCTCTTTTACCGTTGGGTAAATGTAGAAGAGGGTTTCATTTGGATAGCAGATTGTACTGAGAATTTAGTTAAATTTCTTAAACAAAATTGCGCCGGCCTAGCTCTTTATTAATGATATAAAAACATAAATTATAACAAATTATATTTATAAACTTTGAGAAATGTTTAACATGTGTGTGAGTGTAATTTCTTTTTCGATGATGGTTCTTCCTATATCTCCTATCTTAACTTCTATTCTCGATGCACCTATAATTACAATGGATTCTTCCCCTTCACTGGTATTTCTTCTTAAAACACTTTTATTCCAAATATATTTATTGAGTTATTTGTTGACTTATCTATCTTATGAATTTTATTCGTCGTTAACCAAACAAACTTTTTATTTCTTTTGGGAAACCAGGACTACACTGCTTTATTTCTAAATTGTCCACGAAATGAAAACTTTAATTCACCTTCACTCCAGTTTGTCCAGGTATATCGCTGTTATAGAAACCTGTATTGAATGTCGATGTATGCTTGGTTATTTCCAGTAATTTTTTATGAATTCTTGTAATGTATAAGTGTTATCTGTATGTGTCTGAATGTTAACAATACTTTTCTGTCTATTAACCGATAGCCTTTTATAATAATTAATAATTTTATTTTTAGTGACATTTTTTTCTTCCATTAAACGTCTCTGGCTGGAGTTCAAATAAGAAGCTAACACCCCTGGCGTAATAAAATGCTCTAAAGGTGATGGGCGTGGTGTCGAAAAGGTATAAATAAAACCCCAAAATAAACTGTGACTTTTAGTATACTATAAGATGCATTAATGCAAGACTTTAATTAGGAGATAAAAGAACTGTTCAAGGCGCTGTATATTAAATACATATACTTTAGTAAGACTCGTCTTAATGCCAAGGTTCAGCAATAAGCTACTTACAAAAGTGAAAATATTAATTCATAGAATCTAGATGACTATCCACAAACAACCTAATTAGGTGTGTTAATCCAGCAGCTACTATTTAATTATGGCATACCACACATAAAGGTTCCACATTTTGCATTTAACTGGAAGTAGAAAGAGGAGAATTGTCAGGATAAAATGTATATATACGAAAATGGCACTTCCCCTACACCAACTGTGGCCCCTTTGTTCATTATTTCACTCAACCCTTTTTTGTGTTGGAGTTGCCTATTTCCAATGGCGAATAAAAATCAAACGATCAAACGATATGATTTTTGCACTTGCACCGGAGCGAAAACACTATACCTAATGGAAGTGTCCCAAAAGTGCTTCAAAACGATATAAGAAGATAGAGTAGCCTAACCCCCATAGCAAATATAAACCATAGACAAGGTGACTTTCGCATACGTGGGAGGGAAGGCACTATGCCCTTTGACAAGTCTTAACTACCGTATCGAATATGTGGTATTCAAAACTTCAAGCCTGTAAACCTGCTGATTCTTCACTTATTATTGATACAAGATTAGACCTGCATGAGCTCTTAAAATTGTAAACAATTAGTATTTTATCGTTATACATATATCTTTTCGAGCTAAAATATACAGGTTTCGAAATAGTTTTCGAACTGACCAAAGAAAAAGAAAGTTTTAGCGATCTTGAAAATAAGTACCTTACCGCCTTAACGAGTTTGGGTATTATGTATGTAGTTTTGCTATTGCCATAATCTGTTACCAACATTACTGTTTTTGTAGTAATAAGCTTACTTTGTTCCCGGAAATTATTCCGGTTCTACTCTTCATATTGCTGGTCAACGGTAGATTTGGAGGGGTATTATATCGTAGTCAGGTATATTTATTTGGCTTATATTTGATAAAATCGTAATTTTTAATATTTCCAGAACGATCATTTCAAATAGAGCATCTTCACAATGAATAGTCGTGTCGTGCGTACATACATAATTATGTACCATATAAAAATATTCACTCTGCTACATTCCTGCTGTAGATGTCATCGAGGATGCAGATTTCGGTTATAAATGTAAAATATAGAAATATTTTTATAACGTACTTACTTAATGTCACAAGTTATTTCTGGAAAAATCGTAAAAACTGAGTGTCGAAAGTGTTCCCGCCTATAACCGTAAAATTTGAATGACAGTCAGTGCTTCGGGTATTTTCAACCTTTCCTGTTCAATATATTATTCCGCCGAAGGTAGGGTTGGGTAAGAAATGGAACGGAACATGCAATAATAAACTCGAAATAAAGATAAATAAATTTATGACCTCCCTTAAAACTTGAATTTTGCTTTCTTTTTGTCATTGGGTGTTTTTCCACTCGGGAAAGAATTTGTAGAAGCATTACACTTGAAATTTAGGAATTTTTCTTAGGAAAAGTCGTGACTACGATTGCTACTTTGTATTGATACCTAATATAATTCACTAAGAACTTGAAATATTATTATTATTGCTATATTACTAATAGTTTCATCAGCATTAGTGCTAATAGTTTCACCATTATTATCTATCATCGTTAATTGTGCTTGCTATTGCTACTGGTAATAATGGAAACTATCATTACAAAACACCATACACGATACGTAGGTAAATACATGTGCTAAACCGATGTCATTCGATTTAACTGAGAGGCAACTACAGATATGCTTCGTTCTAAAGATAATCACTTAACAGTTGGAAACTCTTGCTTTTAGTAGATACCAGTAATGCTATGCATGAAATTTTCGCTGACTCAGCATTTTTCTCTTGCAATGAAAGGTTGAGAAACAACTTGATGAAGTATGTCGGGCTGCTAATGCATTATTTAACAAGTCTCGTGTTGATTGTAAAACGTTATGCAACTCGTGATATGTTCTTTATGGAAGTCTTAATAATAACAATTGAATTGTTGTAACATCATCGCCCACGAGAGAGAATATGAATTTAAAAAAATGCTATTACGTAATATTCACCCGGATTACTCTAGTCAACGTGACTTCTTAATTTATAACGTCGATTCGTAGAGAAGCCCTGCGCCAAGTTCTATCTCCCGTTTAATTAGAATTATAGTAATTTAGTAATTAGTAATAGTGAAGTTGTTGTTATGATTTAATGAATTGATTAAATATTTTTCGTTCATCTCCAGATCAGTATCTTGTGATGATTAAGATCGAATGGACCTTAATCCGTAAATACGGAGAATGAATATGAATCAATATTTGAAAGTGTCTTCGGAATTGCAGAGTGCCAGGAACAATCCCTTACTTCTTATAAATGAACAGTTCTTGGTTTCTTTGGTCGAAAAAGTCTTCCTAAACTTCCAGCTTCTCGCTTCATTTTGCACCCAAGCACCTCGATAATCCTCGGCTATCTATCACCACGAGAGGATTACGAGTTCTTGATGCGATCTTCACCCTTTATGGCTGGTAGTTCCAAGGAATTGTAAGATTATCGTGGTCTGACGTTTCGGACATCTGTGATGTATCAGGTTAGTCGTTGAGTGTATTCTTCGAAGGTTTCCAATCGTGTGTTGTTGTGAAAGGTTTAGTTCCTGATCAATCAACGCTCTTTGAGATTCATAAGAATTTTTGTCTTAACAGGTTTGAAGTATGCATGTGGTAATGCGCAACGCTTGTTCAGCCAAAAACGTCTACAGTAAAGTTGTTCTGATTCTGCAAGCAAGACAGAGCTTACTCCGCCGATAAGAATAAAAATGCCTTTCATATGTTGTTAATTGAAAACTCCATATCACAGGCCGTTCACCACAATTCGCAGGTAGATACTTGACTTTTGAGCGTCATAGAACTCTACGCCTCAAGACAGTAGGCTTAGCTAGTTCCGTTTCCTGGAGTACTTTGTAAGTGCTCCATATTCATTAGCACGAATCTATTTGATTTACAGATCTTACAGGTGAATTTCCAGCATTCTTAAATTTATGCCGGTATAAGGTGATGCACAATACAACGATAGAGATATTGCTGTGGTGGGAGTTGGAAAACATAAGTGAAAATGCAACCCTGAAGTATTTCGTCGTCATAGTGCTTATTAGGGAACGATATCTTCGTCGTTTAGTTTAGAAGCTTTATTGGTTGAGCAACGGCTAAGAAAGCCACAGATATATACAGCCTTTACCTTTAGGCCAATTGCTGATGTATCTTCTTCAATTCGTTCCTATTTTTCGCTCTTATCCTCCATTTATTTATTCCTTTTTCCCGGAGATCAGCCATTACGACTGAAATCATTTGCTTCTGGCCGACCTCGTCCTCTGTTTGTCGTTGGCTCCAAAGGATATCATTTTTTTATTATGGGAGTGTCCTCTCTTCTCTGTACATGTCCTAGCCGTCTAAGTCTCTGTGCCTTAATAAATTGCGTGATGTTTGGTCCATAATACAGTTGCTCCAAATCTTTGTTTCTTGGTCTTTCCCATATCTCACAATTTTTCTTCCTCCCCCAAAATCCTTGTCCATATTTTCCTTTCCCAAATTTCCCATTTATCTGCGTCGACTTCATTTATAACCCATGTCTCGCTGCAGTATGTTACTGTTGGTCTGATATTGTAACGAAATGCGGGCATTTTGTAAATTAAACCTAAATGCTATAGCTTCCTTAGTTGCCCGGTGACATGAAGAGCTAGGTTTCCAGATAATGACTTACCTCAATACACTACTCCAAGCTCCGTTAGGGTGCTGTTGAGTTGTAGGGCGTTCTTCAGATGAAGAGCCTTTAGTATCGTTGTTACTTGATCAGATAAGATCGGCAATTTTACTATTTGCGTAATACTAATAAGCTTAAATTTAAATTGACTGATAAGTCAAATTCAGAACAAATCGATACTTTGTAGACTAGTAGTTTTCACTATAGCATGTTCGACGCCACTTCCCTTATCGACATAGCATCGTATAGCTCCCCAAGAATAGCATGACAGCGGAGATGCGTAAATTGGCAAAGAAACTGGATGTGGGTGAATGAATGCATATTCTCTCGTACTTTGCCCGTTGTGCACATGGATCACTATCAAAGCTATACTTTTATTTAAGAAATTAAGTGTGTGCACCTCATCACGAAGGAAATTGGTCTGATACCGTTAGTTGCATGAAAGCACTTTGGATAGTGCATGAAGCACCAGACATTGTTTTAAAAAAGATTCTAGATTTTTACAGATCTGACATTTTAAATAACTATTTTTAAATATTTAATGACCATTTTCTAAAATCTAGAGAAGCCTATGGCACTTTTAGGACCTTTGAAGGAAAGTTCTGCTCTGCATGAACATCTAATGCTAGAAGTTGCTCTAATGGAGATTCTACAAAAATTGTATCTGAAAGCTTAGAAATCCGAAGATTTTCCAGTAAAATTTATTTTGCAGTTATGCATTTAAGTCGATACAAATAATGACCGAAAAAGGAATTAGAAAAGTTAAATAAATTAAACGTTAATTTCAAAATTATTTCAGTTCGAATGTTTAAAGGGTTCATCAAAAGCCTTTTAGGTCAGTATAATAAGAGACACTTAATTCGTAGGTTTTTAGATAGTTATTCAATGGTTTTAGAAACCATTGAACTTGGCTTGGATGTCCAACAGATTCGCTTTAAACATCTCAATTGTAAGAATAAAGAAAAAAAAAAATATATATATGTCGTTATGTCTTGGAAGTTTTTATAGAAATTATTTACGAATAAATGCTTGAGAGTAACTTACTTCCTATAATTTACGAACTGTCATAGCTGTAGTCTTTTTAGTTTGAATTCATATAGCAAAACAGTTTGTATTTATATATAAATATGTATAATGGCTTCATATTCGCCCAGTCACTTCTTTATGAATACCATTTGTAAATAATATATTGATTTCCTTTCATTATTATGTCAGAGTCTGTTCGACTTCCCGTATTGTGACTGACTGGTCCATTTGTACATAGATCGAAAATGAAAAGTGCTTTAGTGTTATATGGCGAAACAGAAACCTATCCAGAAAAAGCAAACAATCTAAACAAGATATGTTTTCATCAAAAGACCCGTCAAATATCTTTATATTGCAATACGAAAGATGCCTACACGGAGAAAAGGAACGAAAGAAAGAAGAAAAATTGCAATCGAAGCGAGATATTCCAGTGCAATGTTCGGAAAACCGTCGGACATTTATCTCTTCTCTGGTTTAGGGAGAAACTACATCATTTTAGAAATTGATCGTAGTAAGAGGATGAGTTTAAACTTTCATTGGTGTGCGGAAGAACTGATATTCTTTGTTGTAGTACGTACATATGTACTTTACACGGAGCTTATTTCTTACTTGGACATAAATCCGCCATGTCTGTATTTACTCAATACACTTTTGTCATCTTCAAAAAGTTTTACGTATTCGAAGCCGGCTTTTTAGTCGATGTACTTCGTATAAGTTAACGTTGTCTTTTCTGGAATACGTCTTCTTCAACAGTTTCATTTAGTTGATAAACAGTAAAATACGTCCAGTAACTTTTCATGAAAAATAAAATGTAAGAATCGATTAATTTGAATAATTCTTATTGCTTGTTGAATCGTGCTTGCGCTATTTATTATTTCATAATGCTCAATATAAATATGAAAATAGTCAGTAATAGAAATAAGTTCTAACTGTTTAAAACAAAATGAAGAATCTCGGGAATTAACTCACTTCAAACTCAAACGAAACGTATGGACTCTATAGAAGAGCTGTCCATGAACTTTGGTTAATATGAAAGCTTAGTTGTCAACATACGTATTTGGAGATATCCAAATTGGTTTGGTGCGAGCAAAAATCATTTTATGTGAGTTTCTTCCCAAGCCAATGTTTCTCCTAACTTTTTCTAGTTTTCGAGTTTCTTTAACCCTTCGCCGCCTGAAATTAGATAATTCCATGATAAGGTGCAATGGTCTCATAGATTCATATTTACAAATATTACTTAAAAGTCAAAAAACGAAAGCTGCATTTATAATTTCTTGTAATGTATTTAAAATAACATACAAACTACAATTCGCAAGCCACACTTTCGACAAAGCAGAAAAAGAATGTGCGAATAAAATCCTAATCCTCGCTGTTGACTGTATTGTGATTCCAACCAATAATGTTGTTAACTTTCATAAACCATATCGGCATGTTCTAGGCACAAAGATTTATTTCATAACTTATAAAACTGCTTTTGTGCACCTTAGATTTTGTCTTGTATGAAAGGGACACAACATTTTCGTCTATTTGAAGCTGGGAATATGAGAATTTACAAAATTTTTAGCATTGGGCGCAATGAAACTGTGAAACTAAATATGGCAGGATCAAGCACATACACTTCCTTTAATGATGCAGGTAGTACTGACGAACTCAGATTTGTGGATGACAACAGAAATCTATTGCGCCCGACGAAGGGTTAAGAGGGCAATAAGTTTGTGGCTAAACTTTAAATAAGAAGTTTTTGGCTCTCCGTATTTATACTTGCCGACTAAATTGTAATTATTATTAATTCACGCAATTTCAATTATTATTTGTAACGTGCCTAATATCACACTGCTATTTTAGAGGAAAATTTTCCTGTATTGTACAGGTCTACAATGCTGATGTTTATTGGCAAATACGTTCCAGCTCGTTACACTGCTATTAACGCAATCACTATGCTGTAAACAACAATTACCAAGTTCAATTAATTGCTAATTAATAAGTAGATGCCTTCCTGGACTGGCGGTATTGATTATATAGTTTAGGTAGTTCACCAGAACTGTTGATAGGTACTCCTTACAACATGAAATGAACTATTGTTTTTGATATGTGTAAATAATCAAGATTTACTTTCTTTTACGCAACGAAATTGTGTTTTTTTTTGGACATTTTCCTTTTAGTCATATTATATATAACAGTCTGAATAGTCAATCTAATAAAAATTGCTTGGCTACGTGTGACTTGGTAGGAATGTTTAAGTTTCTATAAACTTTTCTTCCATGGCTATTGTAGGAGCAGAAATAATTAAGATTCATCAATTTATTTAATGGGTGAAGTTTACTGTTGTTACAAATGAGATCATTATAACCTCTTCCGCGATCGAGATCACAATGTGTAACTTGGTAACTTGAAGTCCTCAAGTGACAGCAACACGATCAACATCGACGATCAGCACTGAAGATGTTCCTTGCAATAGTGAACGAAACGTCGGCACTCACGCTAAACCAGGCGCGGTTTCGACCCGGAAACCAAGCTACACATCCTTATAACCTGCACTTGGAAGAGTATGGACAATTACAATGATTTGGAAAATCGTGTACATAAAAGGAGGTTAACTAATCTTATCAAGAAGCACTTGAAATGAATAGTGGTAACAACTCACGGAAAGTATCGGCTTCCATAGTTTGTTTCTCTTACCCAATTAGGATCGACATGTCATGCGAACGAATCGATTGGTTTGACACAATGTAACACTAAAATGAATATTTACGTCAATTACATATACGAGGATGATGTGAAGCGAGACTGGAAGTAAAGCATCAGTAAGAGTCTTCAGTTTTTATTATTTTTCAAAAATTGATTCCCTTCAACTTCAATGCACTTGAACCAACGATGCTAAAGTGCCATTATGCCATTTTTCAAATGACCGTTCTCAAGATCCTAAAAATGGTGCTCCGTTGCTGCAATAACTTCGGCATCTGCTCGAAAATTCTTTCCAACAAGGAAACGTATCAGTTTGGAGAATAACCGGAACTCACTGGGAGCTAGATCTGGCTAACAGGGTGCTTATCACTGCTTAATCCCCCCTCCCCCCCCACTCCTTTCCCCCGCTGTGCGTATGCTATTGCCTGGCAGTGCCGTTCTTGCCTGCTGGCACCACAAGCAACCTGTGGTCGGGTTGGTTGCGAGCTACTGGACAATAGCGGGGGAAAGTGCACTGCATTTTAACGGCAAGTGGCTAATTTTATTAATGAGATAAGGTACACACACGGTGATTACGTTATTTTTAATCTTACGTGTATTTCTATTTGACCGCGCCTGTATGGATGTTTCGTTTCGTAGTTGTACATGCAACGATCCACTTTTCGTGGTGGCGAATCTTCGAACTACACACGTTTCATTTCATTAATTTTCAATTCATTAATTCCTAACTTCACCGTGTTCTTAATATCGTTTGCTTTACACGATATCGTTCCTTGTTCTATGGAGTTAGTTGTGGTAAATTTAGTTGTTTCAAATGTTGTGTTCCTTCTGCGTATTTCGTTAATAAAGTGTTTCGATTTTGAAACACATTCCGTTTGAACTTATTTCCGCCTTGGAAAATTTCCGGATGTGATTTACGAAGCTTTTAGCTTGCAGTGAGATGTTGTACCGTCCATTTTTTTTAAACCGACGTTCACGTGACACAGTTGGTTCCGTAAACTATTCCGTTTTTCCTTTGGAAAATTCATTTGTTGAACTGTTGTTAAATCGGATTTAAACAACTTTTCTTATCTGCTTCTCTAATTTTCGTCGAAAATTGCGAGAAGGGTTAACACAGTTTGAGAGATCCACGTGTAGGATGGTGCACAACTTGAAATCACAATTGATTCAATGTATTGCGAACAATTCGGCTGGTATGAGAAGGCGTTTTTATCGTGATGTAAGAAAACTTTTTCATAACCCATTCCAGGTCGTTTCTCAGAAATTGCTTTGTTCAATTTGTCTACTAGAGTGACATAATACGGTCCGTTAATGGTTCGACCCTTTGTAAGATTATTAAAAGTATCCTCTTCGATTACCAAAAAAGAAACGTAGCCATTACCTTACCAACCGATGGAATGGCTATCACTATGTGTTGAGATTGCCGTATCAATTTAGGAACACAGTGGTTTCATCAACCAGCAAATCTTCGCAAAAAATCAGTTGAGTTTTTGTTAAACAGCTTCAAATTATCGCTTGACGTTCACATTCTTTCACGTTGTAGATCACTCATTTTGCTAGACAGCTAGGACATGCACAATTCTACGTGTAATATGCTTTCAGTTGATATGTTCACAATGCTTGATCTGCCTGATCTGCTTGATGTCAATTGTTGTTTTTTTAGAACAATGTCGCTAATTTTATTGACCATTTCCGGAGTTGTTACAATTTTCTATGGTCCTGGTAGCACATTACCATCGATGCTCGTATCACCACGTTTAAGTTGTGGAACCCAGTGACAAATTGTTGGTTTCGAAGGAGCATTGTCACCTAAAGTTTGTTTGCATATCATCTGAAATTTCAGATGTGTACACCAAGAATGTCTAGTTTATACATTTCATGATTTTCCATTTACAACACATTTCCACACTGCTGTTATTTTCAAATCAAATGTCAGAAATTAACCACACTTAATTTGTTACCATAAAAGACATAGCAGAATTAGAATATAATACCTATTTCTTTGCGAAAGTTGGTTTCAATAGTCGAGTCTCACTTCCCGTCAAATCATTCGCGTACTCATCTGAATTATCTCAATATGTTAATGAATTGTTCTGATTAATATTATAATTTAATATATAAATTTCATAGTTAATGCATCCAGAAAATGCCGTATTCTGCATCAGTAATAACACAAACAATAAGACAAGAAAAAAGAAAGATTTGTTGTAAGTAGTTATACTGTCGGCATTCATGCCTATGTGTAGGTATTGCATATTTCACACAGAAGTTCGTACATACCGAAGTTATATTGTTAAGGTTGTAAATTATCTGAGAAACATCGTAAATTATAGCTTTATGCTTTATTGAGCATAAAATTATGACATTAGGTTCTAGAATGAGTAATTATTGGTTGTAAATTCATGTAAATTGGATTTAACGCACGAGCCCAGTTTCTCCTTCGGCGGAAGTAATGCAAACGTTTCAGAGTAGAAATCTTAGGTGTATTTGAATGAATTCCATTTGATCTCCCACAGTGCGTCAGTGCTGCTATTTTGAAATTCTCTTCAAAATGTGGTCGCATTGGTTTTGCTTTTGTCCCTCTTTCTGATATCACTATTTACTGTTTACCATGTTCTTCTGCTTCCGTTTAATTGCTTACTAACTCGTGTTAAGACATGTCCTATAATTTATACTGATGGGAACAAGGTGAGTGGGAAAATTTGTGAGTTAGAAGAACTTCCAACATAACAATTTTTACCTTAACCATGTATTTCGAATACTAAGTTCTTATTCTCAGTAAGAATGTGATTAGTTGCGGTGTTATCAAATTATTTGACTTACCTCGGGCATAGGGAATATTTGTAAGCCGCGTTTGTTATGTGTATGTTAAGTACTATGATGTTAGTTTTGGTTACTGCTAGACCCTGGAAAGATTAGATAAGTTGACCCTCATCAATTACGTCAGCAATTGCAGGCGCTCGATGAATCGCATTAACGCATCTGCATGATAAGTAAAGTTTTATAAAAGAGTGGATGACGTGTTATCAATAAGTAGTGCAAAACGGACTGATACTTTTATTTCTCCGAATTTTAATCTCGCACCTTGCACATAAGAATTCATATCGAATCCGTCTCACATGTACAAACATCAATGTTCAGACGATATATACATAAAATTTGTACACGAAATTACAGCTCTTGCAAAGCCGTACTGACGAGCGGTATAACCGCAAAACGTACGTCTACGGATGGCAAGAGAAGATCAAAATTTTGTAATTTGCAATTTTTCCACGGCGGGTAGCCGCAGAGCGCGACTGCAGTTACTGCAGGAGGCTGTGGCAACGCAAGTTGTCCACTTCTGTAGAAAAATAACTGTAAAAATGCGTAATACGTGCATTGTGAGAGAATTCATATCGAATCCCTCTCACATGTACAAACATCAATCTTGCACATAAGTAGAGGCAAAGACCGGTTTACACTACTTAATGATAACACGTCATCTACTCTTTGATCAATTCTTAATGATAACTCTTTGCGTACAAGTTTGAAGGTGGAACATTCTATATAATGTTACTTCCATAAAGTTTCTAAGATTTAGTTTTTATGGAAGTCAAATTGAATATGTGAGAGTGGCAAGAAGTAGTAACAGCAGTACTTACTTCGATATTACTTCTTGCCTTCATCTATTTTATTAACCAAATTGTTTTAGGAGTTGAGCCGCGTCATGATATAAGAACAAAATACAAAAAATGCACTTTAGCAAGTGGATTTTTCCGGAGTAAAGGCAAGGACCTGCCAGAAAATTTAATTCAACTATTCAATATTGTTTCTTCGCTCCCAGGTACTGAGTAGCTAATTTCGTTTTTGAAGTATGTTTATTTATTTAATATTTACTAAATGCACCCATCTTGGTTGTAAATCGAAATATCTGGTGGTATTCTCAGGTATTATAAAAATTTGTTACGTGATTGATCTTTATTATTATTTTGTTAGTCATAATCTAATTTAAAAATAATCTTTTTTGGCTGAAAACCGCTGAATTAAATTTAAATATCTTCGCAAATATCGGGAATGATAAGTGCGTAATTCGCTTGAATCTATTTTTGTTCGAAGTGAGAGAGGTGTATTTAGAAGTTTGGTAATAAATTGCCTCTATAATTTAACTAGGACATTACAACAAAGACGACCGAAAGTTTCATTAAGAATCCAAATAATTTATGTTGTACTTCTTTTCCCGTGCAGCGAATGCACAAATAACATGAACCCTGTTAACAAAGTGGAACGCTGCAGTAATTAACCATTATCGTAACTATGTCATCGCATCGATCCAGTGGGCGTACGTTGTGTTTTAGTTGGAAGCAGAAAAACTAATTTCCAAACAGAACACGTCTGTTGCCTCTATAATTCATCCAGTCCAATTAAAATTTTCATAGTCGGTCAACGAGCTGGTTATAAGACGAATGGAGGGGAATGGATTTTCACAGCTACATCACAAACATGACAAATTTTGTTTTTCAAGCAATGATCAGTATTCAAACAAGCCATTTCTAATTTAATTACATGCACCTTTATACTTCGCTGATAATAATTGTAAAATCGCGTCATATTATACATAAGAAGCATGATGTTCTACCTGTAGGCTTTACTTCATATTTTCACATTCACAGACGAGTGCCTTACAGATGTATTTATGTTCTACTTTAATTTATTTTCATACCAATTCGGTTACTTACTGGATATTTTGAAATCTTAGATCTAGCAATAAGATTAGAAACAAAGTATGGAACGACTGTTGAGGGAGCATTTGCATACAACTGAGGGTGTCTTAAAAGTTATAGATGAAGACAATATTACTGTCATTGGCTCTTGGTAGAATTCGGCTGTTAACCTTTTGAGGAATTATCTTTTCAATTATCGGAGAATGGTGAAATCTGCTCATTCAATTTAGTCACCTAGGCATCTATTCTTGGATGCTTGTAGCTCGCTGTTTATATATCTTCTTTTACACGTCCTTCAAACACTTTGGGTATCTTTTTTGGATGATATGCTTGTTTGCCTAATCGAATTGCAGAAGTACGAGCTTTTTTAAGCCCTGTACCTACAAAGGACTACTAGAAATTACACATCTTCAGAAATTTGGAGCTATGATTTTTGTCGGTGTAAGTTAAGAGAAAGTGGTTCAGATTCATCTACAATCCTGATTTGGGTAGTTAGAATAAATAACAAAAATATAAAGTATATGGTTCATGTTACTTGATAGCCCTAACGTAATTATTCCTTGCTCAAGATGTATCTCCATCAGCATATTCTCAGCAAGAAAATTTAAATTTTATGTGAAGCTTTAGTGTTGTCACAGATGAATTGTTATTCTGTTTATAATCCTTGTTTTACTCCAATTGATATTGGTAGGATTCAGAAGTTGAAAAATTTGTGGATTGATAATAATAATAATTCCTGCTTAAGGTTCGAAAATACGAACGAATCTTGTATATGTAAGTTATGTAAGGTTTTAATAACGTAGTTATTGATCATACGCCTCCTTATTTGTATAATAGGATAACGATGCACACAATTTGAATATATGATACAAGGAACTACATACTCAACCTTTAAAGAAACTCCAAATATTGAAGAAATCGTTTGGATATACCATATAGACCCTCATTCTGAAAATAGTATTTGCTTTCGCGTTAGTCTACGACGTCTACGTCATCATCTGGACTTTATGATTTCAGCTGTGTGCGTAATGCTTATGTGGGTCTGGAAACCGTAAAATGTGACCTTTGGGTGTGATAATTTATCTTAATATATATTTCATTTTTACGTATAGATACATACTTGGCGGCAATATTTTTTATTGTATACTAATTCTATCCAAACATAAATTTACAGTAGCATTGTGTAAAATGTTAATTTCGTTAGGTTCGAGTATAAGTTTTTCTATTTTGAAATTCAACTTTTCAGATTATAAAAGTTGTGTATATGTTTAATAGTTTTCCGCTTCTTAAGGATACTATAAATATATTGGCACGTTCTATGCATACATATATTCCCGTACCTTTCCCATGTTTGTGTAGAATAAGGTTGAAGGAACGTAGAGAGAGTACGAAAACGTTCTATTTTGGTATCGACGATTTCAGACCGAAAGGGTTGTAATATTTAAATCGTTCGTAAACCCCGCTTACATAAACCGCTGTAATTGTGGGTTAATGTTTCGTTGAGAATAGTGCAGATGACTTATGTGTTTTCCCGACATTGTTCTGTTACTAGTATATATGCTTGCATTAACATCAAAATATTTGAATATACATTATGTTACGTATTTATATATAGTGATTGATAGTATAAATGTATGTACAAATGCGTATATCATAATAGCGAAAATAGAGAGGAATTAAGGATGCAGGTGACCAATTATCTGTCGTATTTCAAAGTCCCTCAGAGTTATCTTTTTCCGTTCTTTTCGATCTTGTGCCTTGTCCTTTCAGTCCTTTATTCCGATCTCTTCCAAATCCTTTTTCACCACCTCCAATCATCTCCTTCTTGGGGGTCCTTTTCTCTTCGTCTCACATTTCCCAGCCTCCAGTACCCTCTTCACGAGTCTCTGTTTTGGCATTCGTATGATGTGTTCTACACATCTTAATTTTTGAGCCCAAATCTTGCTTGCAATACTTGATTTTCCGAATATATTCAATACCTCAGCAACTGTGCTCCTCCATTCGCTCTCAGCTGTTTTGACTCCCTCAAATATCTTTCTCAGGATTTTACTTTCCCAAGCTCCCAGTTTGTTCTCTTCTTGCTTGGTTATTACCCATGTTTCGCTCGTATATAGTACAGCAGGTTTTATTACCGTTTGATATGCTCGCAGCTTTGCAGTTCTTGATTTTAGAATCGTTGTTAGGGAGCCCACTGCTCTACTTCCCGTTGATTTTTTTCATTGCCGTTTCTTCTTGAGCCTTGCTGGACACTTTTAGTCGAAGGTATGTAAATTCCTTCACTTTTTGGATGTTGTATTCCTTTTGTCTTGCTTTAAACCTGACAATTTTATTTTCTTTTGTCACCTCTGCATGCATTTCCATATATTTTGTTTTTCTTTCGTTCACCCGCAATCCATGCTTCCTTGCTTCTTCCTCGAAGTGTTGAAATGCTCTTTCTAACTTCCTCCTTGATCTAGTCAAAAGGGCGACGTCATGTGCGTATGCACGCATTGCTTTTTATGATGGAATATGATTCCGTTTCCTTGAATTTTACCTGCTCTGATGACTGCTTCTAAAACCAAGTTCAATAAGCCGGTCGACAGCGGATCACTTTGCCTTAGTCCTTTTTTAATTACGAGCTGGTCTGACAGGTTACCCTCAATTGTGATTCCATTACTCGTGTTTGTTAAGATCACTTTGACCAGCAGTATCAGCTTTTTGTATCCTCAAATTACTCATTGCTTTGTAAAGTTTACTGCGAATTATCGAACCATACTCCGGTTTAAAGTCAATGAGGAGGATATGCAGACCCAGATTTTGTTCGTAGCTGTTCTTTGTCATCATTTTTAGTCTAAAGATCTGGTCTGTGGTGGATCTTGTTGACCTAAATTCCCTTTGATATTCTCCTAGTACTTGAATCTTATATCACTTTAGTCTTCAACGTATGACTTTTGCCAGGATCTTGTAGGCTACATTCAGTAATGCGATTCCTCTGTAATTTTGACAGTATGTTTTGTTTCTTTTTTAGCACAGGGTAAATAATAGTCTTATTCCAACACTTTGACATTTCCTTTTCTCGCCATATTTTAAGCACCAGGTGTTGCAGCCTTTCAATAAGCTTTTGTCCCCCATTTTTCAAAATTTCTGCTGGGATCCCATTTCTTCCGGCACTCTTATTATTTTCCAATTTTCTTATTATTTCGCTTACTTCTTGGTTTGTTGGATCTTCAATTATTCGTTCATCGTCATTTTCTGTTTCATTACGTGTTTCTTGTTCTCCCGATTGCTGTTGTCCTTCCTCTTCCTCATTCAGCAACTCCCCAAAATATTCCGCTCACCTTATTAGTTTATCTGCCATATTTCCAATAGGCAATCCTTTTTGCTCCTGCAATAATTTGTTTTAGTGTTAGACTTTTCTCTTGTCATTTTAATTTCCTGGTAGAATGTTCTTATCTCCTTATTTAAATGAATCTTTAGACGTTGCAATCCGATTCTATTTCACAGATATTCTGTCTGGATTTCTTTCATAGTGTGAACACGCATGCTATACTACGGGACAAATACTAGGTTTTGTCGTGCAATATTACGTACAACTATTACAATTTAGCTTGTCCGTCCCTTAAGAAAATTGTGCAACCGCTTACTAAATAAGCACAAATTGCATGTTTTCATAATTGCGGACCACAACCATAAATTTTAGCGTCGTCCTCATTGGAACTGATGACTAGGGTGCAGTTGACATTTCTCAGAAAGTCGTCTGATGGCAAACCGAATTTAGGAGTCATCAGAGTGGGAGATAGTTGTTTCTATATTTTTATTTAAATTTTTATTTTTGATACTAGATTTGAAAATACTTTTCGGTTATGGAATCTACATAGGTGGTCGTAGCAAATGAGACTCATTGATAAATCTCACGATTTTAATTCCTATCGAACCCGTTTGCGATATAATTAGAAAGACGCTGTTCAATTCGATTTGTCCTCCATAAACTTTGGTATATCTTCAACAAAGAGCCCAAGTTGCTTTATATGGATTACTCAATGAATATATTCTTATTTGAAATTGTCGACTGTCAAACGTTAGTGATTTTCTATTTTTTTGAGTTTGTAATTTTAGTTCAGTTTGTTACCAATATAAAAGTGATATATACGTAGTTAAACAGCTAAATAGAAATTGTAATTTTTAGGTGTTTTTCCTTTGGAAGTGTTAAAGCGCCGAGGGTATAGCTGGGAAACATTTTAATACATCAGATTCGTTGATCACGTTTCTGTGAAAATATCTTGAACGATTCTTCAAAACTTTCAATCTTATTACTTACAATGTAGCTTCTCTTACTGGTTTACTCTTTCAGCAATTATTCTTCTTTGTAACAGGAAAAATAATAATTTCTTGGATATTTCCGAATAAATTCTGTGGTCCTTTGAAATACGTTCAATTCATCTAATGATCCCCCTTATTATAAATACTACTTTTACACTTATAAACATCCATATCCATTTGACAAGATGTCTTACGATTTCTCTTTCAAACGTTGTTTTGTCAAATTGTGCTCAATGTCGGTACGGTGCTTAATCTGCCCTAAAATTAGATTACGACTCACTTCCTTCTATTCATTACTATCCCCATGCGTCAATATTTATATGTTCTCAACTAAAATTAGACCATTTCACGCATAAGTATTACAAGTACTTTTGTCAAGGCAACACATTGTAGTTAATGAATACTAAACGAGTACAAAATAATACAGTCATAAAGTTCAGGTGAAGTCGTTGTTATTCTAAATTAAAATACATTTTTATAACGATCAAAGAATTATTATTATATTAATTTCGGGGTGTTGATATCTTGAGGTCGTTGGAGGTAAAGACAGCTAATTCATGGTTAACAGAAGTAATTGTTACAGAATGATATGCCTATACGTTATAAATTACCATTAATGCAAATTCGAACAACTTCGAATAATTTTATTGACCTTATTAATTGCCTGTGAGATGTTATATTTTATTGGAGCTAGTTGCAGATGAAGTTTGCATCTTGGCATACTCCCATAATAATAATTTGCATAAAATTAAAGTAATTATAATGTAAGTTTGATGACATTGTTCTTGATTTTGTAATAGGCTTAAATGAGCAATTGGTATAACTTGAATATTGATAGACTGAAATTAACCTTTAAGTGTGATGTTTAGTATTCACGTTTATGAGCTATTGGTTCATTACTGTTATTGGCTATTTCGATTTTGATGAGACGTGTTAGCCGCAGGATAGTATTTTCCTTCCATCTACGACTTCTTAAATACCATTTTACGCAAATAAAGCTTATCTTATACACACATTAATGCATACAATTAGCAGAGTGATTGAAGGTGAGAAAACAGTATTACATTTTTAATGTACAAAAGAAAAAAATCCTGGTGATTATAGAGCAATTATCTTATTAAGTACAGAAGAAAGCTTTCGGCATCAATAATAGACGCCAGCTATTTAGGCACGGAAATGGCAAAAGAGCACCAAGAGCCTTGAAAAGAAAATAGCTGCTTTCCATAATTTCTGTAGTCATTGAAAATACTGAGGAATCGTTAGAATTTAAAATGACTATTTATCAAGCTTAAAATATTTGATCACATCGGAAAATAAAATAAAAACGATGTACTCGAAAATAGAAATGTAAAATTAAGGATGAAATTACAAAAGTAAAAGTCTAAAAATATAATAAATTCGTAAAAACAGCTAAAAACTGTGATTCCATGTTTAATTTGCAAATCAGTTTTACAAAAATGTATAAGGGTGTGGAATAGCAATATCTGTGTTATGTTTAGACAGACGAAATTGCGTTGGTACCGTAAGAAAATGATGATTAACAAAGCTATTGAAGCTTAAAAAATTACGATTAAATTTTATGTGGAAATATTTTATTCTAATTTCTGTAGTATTTATGAAGCAAGAAGTATCTAAAAAACGAAGCAGGATAAATTACAGTCATCAATCATTTTGGATCAGAACAGAAACAGAAAACTTTAACCACTAATATTCAAAGTGCCTACCTAGATGTGTAGTAAAGTGTGTTTCAGATATGTTGTGTATCTATTTACTAAAGTGATGTAGACCTAAAAATGTGGTAAAATTCGTGAAACAAAGAAAATGCTAATACAAGAATGATGGGATTTTAATGCAAAGATATGAGATAAGCGCAGGTAGGTAGTGCTATCATGAGTAAACTGACAACAAATAGGCATTTTTATAGCCCAAGTAGGACACTACACTTTGCAATCTGAAATATCATAAGTGTCACAGGAAAAACATTCAATCATTGAGAAAAGTTGAAGAAGTTGTAGTTTAGGTTGAACTTAAATTGAATGATTCTAACTTTTGCTATACCAATTTGGGGGTACCTTGAAATATTTCCAGAATGACAATGAAAATAAAATAAAACGGATTCAAGTTATATTTTATTTTTCAATATAATACCCTCGAAGCTCAATACACTTGGTCCAAGGTTACTCTAGCTTCTGGATTCCTTCTCGGAAGTGACTTTCTTTAAGGTTCCCAAAATAATCGTTAACAGCCCTTATCTGTCGACTTTGAACTTCAATTCTGTCAATTTTAGCTGAACAGTTGCACTTGAGTTAGCGAGTGCATTGTCGTGGCGAAACAACACTTTTTCTTAACAAGTCCCGGGCGTTTTTACTGAATTGTTGATTTCAATTTGTCCAAAAGTGTTGTGTAATATTGGCCAGTAACAGTTTTGCCTTCTTCAATACAACCAAATAGCAAAATTCCTTTTGCGTGCCAAAAAAACCGATACCAAGCACATAAAGTATTTGGAAAAATAGCAACTCCCTAGCAGAGATTCAGGAAACCTGTCAATCTACCGTCGTATCTTACATTGGGACAGTATCAATTGTGAATTAACGATGCATACTTCGTACTGTTAGGTCCTTTTTATTTCTCCACTAAGGTTAACAGCTGAATGACTGCAACACGTATTCGGAAGCTTTCAGCTAGCTCCGAAAATCAATTAAACATCCCTTAATTAAAGGGTAAATATGATAATTGGCGATGTAAATTGATAATTAGCAACAGCTTAATAATACCTTGGGACATATGTTCGTTAGGCAAGTAGTTATCAAAATTAGATTACAACTTCGATGCTGAAAGTTCAGCATTTTGACTAAAGATGTACAAAGAAGGAGCTTTTTAAATGGCTAGTTGTTCCAAATGGCGCCAATATATGTCGAAATAAATTTAGGCAAGAAAGTGTCGCTTTTTTTTTCACAATATTAAAATAACCTTATATTATACATATTTCATGTATCATTTACAAAACCTGGGGCTAGTATAGAGGGGAGTTTAACACTATGAATATAAGGGGTGCGTCGCAACGTCGAAAACTATACGATATTATGGACTTGTGTTAAATACTTGCATATGTGAATGGAATACTGTATTGAATACTGGAGTGGATGATCTAAATTTAGACGTGTACAGTAATTTTAAAGTAGAAGAGGGGGTGTGAATGAACATGCAGAACAGTGAATTGTGGAATATTGGGAATATAAGCAAATCCTGACCAGCGATCGTGCTGCAGTGGTTGGCAAATAAGGCGGCAGATTTCTATGAGGATGGCGTTCAGAAGCTGGTTGTACGACATGATAAGTGTCTTAATATTGGTGGAAATTATACTGAAAAAGTAGATTAAGGCACAGACTTTCTTATAAAAATCAAATCATTGTGTTTTTTTTTTTATACCAAACCCGTACTTACTTAGAAAATATGTATTAGTATTATGTACAAAAGAATTACAGTATCAGAAAGAGATAATGAAGAATAATTATGGAGAATAAATTCGTCGCGTGTCGCGAAGCATATGTACGAGACAGGATACGACATTAAAATTGTGTGTGGGTAAATTCGCCGCGTGAACTAAATGCGACATACGTATAAATACGAATTTTCTAAGTAAGGATATTGGCCCGTCAGTTACTCCGCACTTTTCGATCTATTATAAACAGGTAATATGATAGCAGTTTCTTGTTCGGTTTATAATCAATTAAAATTATTTCTTTCGAATGACAGTAGAGGTGTGTATTCAGCTAAAACAGTAGTACATACTACTGACGTTTCGCGGTTTATTAAATGTTAAAATACTATCAAAGAATCGTCACAATAATAATTTGTACGAGTGTGCTAATGTGTTTTCCTGGCATCCGATGATGCATATGTATGTACCTACTAAATGCATTAGTTTTACTCCTAACAATTCATTTAATACAACTATTTAGCAGTGATATTGAACTAAACTTGCTATAATTCAACCACTGCAATTTTAAACTGATGATATTAAAAAATATTTGGTGGCGAGTGACTGGGTTTGATCAGAAGCTAAATTTCATATTAATTAAATTAATTACGTAAACAGGTTCACCACTAGAGTCAAATGCGTCAAACAAAAAGCAGGAGATACTACATAAAAAGGGAACAAACGTTACGTATATTGATGTAATCCATTAAATTATGATGTAAATTATGAAGTGTGTATTTCAATTTGTATACGTATAAGCATATCGGACACGTGAAATCTCCTTATTATATTATTCCATTAATTTCTCGACCGTAACGTAAAACTCTACAGATATAATGTTTTCGAAAATAACAAGCACATTTTTGCGCTTATCTATTACGTACACGAATAGCGTTTTAAGTCCGTAGGCTGGTTATCTGCCAGTGCGCTTTAGACTATTGTAGAAAGCAATATTGTATCAAGTAATATGTTGGTGTGATACCGCTACAATTGTTTGATATGAGATCATATTTTATGCAACAAAGTATGGATATAAATAAAATTAGAATAAAGTTGCATAAAAGTCGTAGAGAAATCTTCTATATATATATATTCTTCAGATATTCATATCCAACTAACATTTAAAAATGATTGATTTGTTTCGGTGGAAAAAGTAGGGTTTCCTTTAGGTACTAATGTTTTATAACTTCATCAAAAGTTGGAAACGCAACTGCAATACCAGTTGCAAATACCAAGCTACAATTTAAAACTATGGAAATGCACGCTATTTGGATCCATAACAATAGAAAAACGTTTAGATTTAGATTAAGGGCAATCAATGATCCAACAAAATTGCAAATACTAACGAGTTACGAGTTAAACAAATGGGTGAGAGATGTATCAATGGAAAAGGAGAGACACTATCGAAGAATCTTTAGATGCTTATAGTTAGTTATGTATTTAACGCTGTTTGACATCGTTTTTTAACTATTTTATTTGTATGTGCTATACACTTTATTTAATTTTATATCTGTAGGTTAATATATATTTTTATTTTCTTCCGTTTGTTTTAGATCTTTTCCTATTTATGTTCTATTAGAACATCGAATTTTGCATTCTTAAACAGATATGTTTATTACATTAACAAATAAATAATTGTTAGTTGTTAATTGTCATCACATTGTCGGTTATTCAAGTCAGTTGCAATTTAAAAAATTGCTACCCGAAAGAACCTATCTTTTTGATATTGTCTCTACCACTAACAGGTCAATCACACAACAACACGGGAGGTAGCAGTTATATTTTCAGAACGTTAAAATGAGGTAGTACAGGAAAACATCTAAATTATTTTTCAGGAACCTGATCAAGCGGTTAGATGAGCTAATCCAGAGTTTAGAGGAAAGAATTTAAACAAAGTTAAAGAAATCTTAAACAAAAATAATTGTCGAACTAATTTTTACGAAAAATAATAAAAAGTAGTACGAATAAATTATATAATAGAGGTATTAAAAATAATGAGAATAAAAGTTATAATGCTATTCTTTATGAAAACGGCTTAAACCAACAAATAAAAAATAATTTAATAAATGCAACGTAAGCATAACTTTCGTTCCAAATTATAGTAACAAAACTCTTTTTATTAACACTAAATCTAAAATAAATAAACAAAATCCAAGTAATGTAGTTTATAAAATAAATTGTAAAGACTGATGGGTGTTACATCGGCCAGACAAAACAATATTTAAAGAAAATATTGTATGATCATAAGTATTCTTTAAATAATGATTTTGGTGCAATGACCGCTGTAACAAAACATTACAAAGGCTTAAGGCACTTTGATGATTTGGAAACAATTATTTAACAAAAAGAAAATAATTATAAAAAAGACTAATATACGAAATGAAAACCGATGTTCATAGTTTAAGTAATGTATATTGTACTGAGAATTTAGTTAAATTTCTTATAGTAAATTGCACCGGTCTAGCTCGTAAGTAATGATATAAAAAGCATAAATTATATCAAACTATATTTATAAATTTTGGGAAATATTGAACATAATATCAAAATATTTACCTAGTGTGTGTGTGTGTGTGTGTGTGTGTAAGTATAACTTCTTTTCCGTTGACGTTTCTTCCTGTATCTCCTCTCTTCACTTTTTTTCTCGATGCAGCTTTATGGATTCTTCCCTTTTGTAAACTCTTCCTTCTTCTGTATGGTGAGGTTCTTTTTCTTAAAACCCTTTTATTCGAAATATATTTATAGACTTATTTATTGACTTACCTATATTGCCAATTAATACGTCGTTAACCAAACAAACTATTATTTCTTCTTGAAACCAGGACTACACTCCTTTATTTATAAGTTGTCCACGAAACGAAAAACTTTAATTCACCTTGACTCCAGATCATCGAGGTACATATATCGCTGTTATAGAAAGCTGTACTGTACGTCGATGTATACTAGGTTATTTCCAGTAAATTTATATGAATTCTTGTAATGTATAAATGTTGTATGTAATGTGTTTGAATGTTAACAATGTTTTTATTATCCATTAATATATGCTTTTTATAAAATAAATAAGTTTATTTTTAGTGACATTTAATATACTACAATATACTAACTTACTAAAATTACATTTACATTTCATAAGATGGAAAGCAATGGCTAGGTTTTTCTTTAGGACTTTCCCTAGTCCTTGAACAGAATTGTGAATTGAAAGATTTTTTGATATAAGGGTTTTTGTTTTCATGGTTTGCATAAATGTGCATTTGCACATTAAATAAATAGCAATTTTTCACAGATCCTATATACCAAGAAGTTCTATTCGTTAGTTATTTTGCTAATAGTTCCCAATTAAAAACAAATGTTTGTTCATACAATGTAGTTATATTTTCGCTGACGAAGGTTCTTCGAAAACGTTTAATTTAACATTTTGAAAATATAACTGTTACCTTCAATGTTGTCGTGTGATTGACCTATTAGTGATAGAGAGACTATCTAAAAAGATAAGTCTTAAAAAGGTCACGAAACACATACGTACTATATGTGAATACATTTACCCGAAAGAACATAAATTAATAAGAGAATCAATATAAAATTAAAGTTTAATAAGAGTTTAGAACATTGGAGAACATGTACGCTACATTAATACCGATTGTTGTACATTTGGGGATAAGGATTCAAAAATATTACGTATTCACGTATTCTTTTTCCAAAATTAATGTCAACATAAGGAAACATTTTCAGGAAGCTTTATTGAAACTGTTATGATAATATATTTGTACTTATAATTCCTCTTCGACGAATTTACTTTATCGTCAACTATTAATTTCGAATAACAATCGCACAACACTTCAACTGATTATCAATTTGTAAAATACAATGTCATTAAATGTTCAAAACAGCTTAAGCAAATTGGAACGCAAAAGCATGTTCGTTCAGCATTTACGCTTTGTATAGCAACCACTGATCGATTTCTCATCAATCATAGAGAGGGGTCTTTGTTAAAACCTTCCACTTGTCAGCGCCAAACCGAAAATATTTACCATATGTCGACGATAAACTACAAAATTTATCAGCTATAAGTAGCTACAATTTTCCAAAGCAAATACATACATATGTTGGCATAACATTAACCAGTACGTATATCAAAATCAAACATAAGTGATGGATTATTGCTTGGAAAGTCAGAATGAGGGAAACGTAATAGAATTCTTAGATGTCAATGTATATAGAAATATGTACCAGGAATGTTTCCAAAGTTCTAAGAATTTGCCTATAAACTTTTTATTTTTAATTTTTTAAATTAAACGTACAATGTGTTATTGCGGTAACAAAAATCCGATTTATAGACTATTTTTAAGACTTATAGAATATTTTGACTGTTTTTGAGCAGTATAAACCAACCCTTTCTCATGTTCATGCCAATTTTGATGTAGCCGCCTCTTTTTAATGTCGTGAATAGTGCCTTTGGAGACTCCAAATCTATTACCTAGTCTTTTTATGGATCATTCTTCCCCAAGTAATGTAATTACTTGCATTTATTAGCAGCACTTAAATGCAGTATGCTGACATGTGTCAATAATGATTTAAAGAGGCAAGGCAAAAGCCAGATTTAAACTACATTATCTTAAGTGTCCGATTTTTTGTTGCCGCAATAGTACTTTTTCAATATAATCTCCATTTAATTGAAGGTATTTTTATTAAACCGTCCTTAAGGATTTTTGGCCGTCTCTGTAATCATTTAGAGTTTCAAACCGAACACTCCGTAGTAGTGCTTACAAATTTTGGAACAGATGAAAATCATTAGGAGTCAGATCTGGTGAATTCCAAGCGCAGTTCGTTTAAAACATCTTATGTTCTTGGTATGGTATGAGGTCTTGCTTTATGCCGTTGCAATAACGGACGCTTATGCAACTTTCCAGGCCGCTTTCTGGAAACCGCTTGCCACAATGAGCCGGATAAAAGATTAGAATAATATTCTGAGTTAATTGTAGTACCTTTCGAAGGATCCTTAAAAATGATCCCCTGGTATTCCCAGAAAACAGCAAGCAACACTTTTCCAACAGACCTAACTGTAGGTGTTTTAATCGGAGGCCTTTCTTCTGCTTTACGCTACTGTATCGACAGATTCTTCGGTCTCAGGATTGAAGTAAAGTACCCATGTTGCATCAGTCGTTTTTATCCGTTGTGACAATTGTTCGCATAACGTGCGAAAGCTTTACGCAGTTGAACTATGGGCGAATTCGAAGCATCCCTGGGATAATTTGCAGATTTGTCGATAAGTATCTATTCAAGCTTTCGAAAAATACTTTCTTAAACTACTGTAGAAAGTTTGTTAATCAGAATATTACTAACATTTGTTTTTGGATATCAAAACAGTACTGTTGGGAACATATGGAGTCCTGGGAAACAATACACAAGGTGTAAATAAAATTGGATTAAATAAAACTGGGGTTTACTTGGTGAAGGTCCATAATCACAATGAATCAAACTCGTAAAGTAGAAGTACTTCACTATATTTAACAAAAAAATGTAACGTTTCAGGCGTCTATCATTAGTTTAGAAAATTACTTCCAAGCACTCATTTTCACAGGCTTGTTGTACTTATTGTTAGAAGACCTGGAAGTACAACACCACATTCAAGATAAGTTATTTGTAAGACATTTAGAAATTTTCAGATAGCTTTAATATACTTCTGGCCCTAGTAAAAAATAGAACATGTGCTGAAGCAGAAGTTATTCTTTTTCTCTACTAGAAGATAAATAGTATGTTATAAATCTAAATTTAATGTGATGTTTAATTTTTTAAAATCTGTCTGCATTTATTGCAAAATAAATAACAAAGTGTGTAACAGCAACAGGTCAAGCGGAAAATAAACTAATAACAAAAAAGTAATAATAATAGCAACAATAATAGTAGTAATAATAATAACAAGAACAGTAGTAGTAATAAAAATAATAGTTAATAATTACATATTTAGATAATTTTCTAGAGAATTAAAAGAGAAAAGTTTTTAATACTAGATTTAAATTTATTGAAATCGGTTTCATTTCTAATTTCCAATGGTAATTTGTGAAAGAGTTTACAAGCCATGGAATAAAGAATTTTTGAAATAACGCAGTTTAATGGAGAGGCGGAAGAAGGTAATTAGCGTTCCTTGTAGAATAAGTAGAGTTGGATTCGGTATGTAACTCAGAATATATACGTCGTAAAAATTTGAATAATAATAAGTACAGTATTAAGATTGCAACTATGTTTTAAACGGCATAAAGCACAACATCTACTTGATAGTTGTTTATATACAGTATCAATGTGAAAGGAACATTTTAAATCCTCATCAATTATTAGACTTAACAGTTTGCAAGAGCTATTAAAATTTACAAAAGTATCATTTAGGAGAATCTCTGAAATATTATAATTACGATCATTCCTAAAAAGTACGCGATTAGTCTTCTCAAAATTAATTATTAAAGGATTTGTATTCACCCATCTGCCAATGATGCTAAAAACATAATTGGTTTTGACAATTAAATTTTGCAATTGATGTTGACTTATTCCGAATTTTTTGGTTAGTCTTATTTTAGAAAGTAGAAGTAGAGTGCACTTGAAATGTTTGATTTCTAGTCTTAAGATTTTTGTTTCAAACTAAACACAGTTACTATAACTATTGCGATAATATCCTAACTTCTTTCCTTCACGTATATGTATATATAGAAAGCATCCCAGCCGTGTTAATATTTAGATCGCGAATCAGATATAAAGATGAGTGCACTACTGCTATAATAAGGAATCGTGTTAGAAGCTCGTACTCGAATCGGTGATAAACCGTAAAGGTGTTGGAAATAATCATAAATTTCCATAATATCCCCATATCGGCTTTTCTGTGCAAATCTCCTTTATCTTAAGCATATCGGAAACAAAATCACATACATGCAAATTTTATCGCATTTAGCCTGCTTTAAAACCGCATCGAAGTTAAAATTAGCGCTGCAAAGGAACTATACTCCCGCCTAATAACCACAAAGACCGTATAGCATTAGATAACATTTTTTACATGTCACTAATGGCTGCTATATAAGCAGATAGAATAAAACGTTATGTAGACATTTGATTTTATCGACTAGATTGCATTGTGGAAGGTTTACGAAATGGTAGTTTTAACATGTCTTGTCCGAAGTAAATAGATGACATTAGAAGATACGGTCAGTACACGTATTAGCTCAATGTAATTGTGTTCCATTTCGATATCGGTAGTCGTGTTTCGAATTCGTACAGTTCGCCGCATGCAGTTTGTCTGAAACTCCGAACATGTTTCTTTTATTACCGAATTAATAGTAGTCATGGCGAACAATATCTCCAAAATATTTGTATACGTATGTACATTTAAAACGAGTCTATTACTATTTTAGCGCTGATTGTAACTAAGGTTTGCATTTCCTACGACTAAAATTGGATCATTTGAAATTCTTTCTAAACAGAGTGTGTAACACTATCTTTAAAGTAACAAAATATCCTTAAAAAGAGCAATGCTGTAAATTTAGTAAATACGTCCTCAACTATATACAATACAATATAACAAAATGCAAATTCTTGTATTACTGAATATTATCAACATCCGTACCTTTAATATTTATAATTAAACATTTTGATAGCTCTTTGAAAATTAATTATTTTGTTTGAACTTCTGGTGATAGAGTTGTGGTATAGGATTGTGCAAGTGAGGATATGATTAAATTTTAAAATTTAACGTCATTTACACCTAGTATAGATTTTAATTAGGCTAATACATTTCACAATGAAATTGTAGCTGTTACTTCAAGGACCTCTTCGAATCCTTTTGATGCGGTGTATTGCTCCACGTTCTTCTTGTTTCTTTCTTATAAATTTTTCGCCTTCTCTACGATTCTTTCCCACTCCTTTCTGTCGTAGATTTTTTCTTTCCATCTCCCTGGATTCTTACGTCGTCCTCCACCTGTTGTTTCCATCTTGTTCTGGGTCGTTGTTTTGTCTGTTCTGTGTTGTTAGCCATGTTGTTATCTCTATAGTATAGATTTGTTTTAACATTTTCTTCTCTTACATAATATAAGATAGCTGCCAATTTAATTAAATTAATGCATAATTTTCTTATGTTCTTCTTCTTCTCGTAAATCCTTTTGCCCCTCATCGTTGGATTATCTCTGAATCTCACAATGATTTCATCCATTTTTTCCATAGTGTCCGGTCTGTACCATTATTTCTCATTTCTTCTATGGTCCTCTCGCTTTCATCCCAATTCGTTTATTCTATCGATCCAGTTTTTCTTGGCCTTGCCTTTTTTCTTCTGTTGTTATTTTTGGCTTCTATTATTTTATTTGTTAGACCCTTTTGTTTCATTCTTATTATGTGACCCTACCAATTCAGTTGTCTTCTTTCAATTTTGTTTAATATATCTTCTTGGTTTGTCATATTCCTAATCTGTTCCATTTTTTATTACATTTATTTTAGTTTCCCCGCGGTCTTCCTCAAAAATTTCATTTCCATAGCCGGTATTTTACTTTCGCGTTCACGTTCTATTGTCCAGGACTCACTTACGTACATTATTGTGGGTGCTACTACTGAATTGTATACTCTTTGTTTGACCTTTGCTTTTATTACTTTCTACCCGAAAATAGTTGGATTTAGAGCGTAGTATATGATTGTGGTTTTCAGTCCTCTTTTTGCTATACCTTGGTCTAGATAATTTCTTCTTCCTTGTCATTTATTTTAATTATTATATTATTTGTTGGCGATTTGTTGCCTATCACCATTCCTTTGCTTTTCTCTACGTTTATTTCCATCTTCATCTTCTCTATTTCTACTATCAATATTTTTGTTAACTTTTCCATTTTCACATAACTGTTATAATTTATTTCTTTTTTGTTCCTTATCGAAATACTATTAATATGATTATAAATTTTGTTTGGTCGAAGTGAGTTTAGTTATCAAAACCCAAATACAGTAACTTCAAAATTTAATACCTATATAAATACATATTATCACGGTGTGGTTTATTTTAAATTTTCCATTGTTTGCTGAAAATATCAACTTGAGCCAGTTAAAAGCTACTTGCACATTAATGTGTTGACAAAAGACGACTTTCAAGATAAAGTATCTGCTTCCTAGTTCTATTCATATCAGGCATTCGAGTGTTCCGTAATGTTCACCACTATACACAATGAAAGTATCCTCCTCGAAGGGATCTTGGGTAGTTGAAGCCGGTGCTAAATAAACAATGAAAACTGGATTGGAAACGTAGGAGAAGCGCGAAAGAAACACCAACCCCTAGTCGGATTATTCACTCTTACTTCATAAACTTTTTCTCCCCCTTGCTACGTTGCAACCATTCATATTTCGTCGGTAAAAATTTTTGCGGTAATTTACATAATGGCTTTTTAATTCTTTTGGGGTGTGTTCACCGTTCTCTTTTTCGTATTCGGTTTTTTCCAACTGTCGGCAAATTTTAAAATAATTTCTATGGTTACAAAAGAATTTTCTCCATTTCCGAGAAAAAATCAGTTTTGATTAAAAAATTAGGAATTAATAAACTAAATCAGGTTTAAGGTTTCTATTGTCCTAATATACGAAGTAAATACCTACTAAACGGATTTTGGACGAATATAATTCATACATCACAAGCAGTATATATCGCGATTTCACATTTAGACGCTATATAACATAGCAAAGGGGTTCGTAGAGAATAGTAGAATCTGGAGTATAGGAATGACGCGTGATAAAGCAATCACGAGGTTAGTCGAATGATTTCCTACATGAAAACACGGGATGTACAGTATCGCACAATCGAATTAGGACCACCTGCGTTTTTATAAATACTTACCATGAAATTCTGTGTCCTGCAAAACATATACCAATTTCTTTACGACAGATATAATACCCTTCTCCTCCACTTATGAAACGTCCCTCTGTAGTAGATATTTGCATTTTGGACAAAAATTGATCTTTATTCATTTTTGAAATTATTCTGAACATTTGGTTTCCACTCCATTTCTTTCTTTGTAAAAGTTGGTTAAAAACAAGGTCTGTGAAAATTAGATATTTTACAAAATGGGGAAAACTAAAGGCATCGAGTTCAAGAACAACCACAGTTAAAGTTATATTAGAGGCTGGACTATACTTCTATCGAAAAATTGCGAAGAACTGTTGGCAGATTAACCAAGAAGAAAGTGTGAAGGGTCGAGGGTCTGCTGAAAAGCCAAAATTAACAGCTAAAATTAAAAACGCTTGGCTACAATGTTCGACGTTCACATTAGGTTCTGTTTGACAGATTTGGCTATTCTGCCAAAGTTTGATGGAAAATCTGTTGTTTCTTCGCAAATTCTCAGCAGGAATTTAGTGCAGATTCTAATAGAACTTTATTTTTAGTTCTTTTGTCACTCAGTTTTCCTTAGTTTTCCTCATTTTGTGAAATGCTAAATTTTTACAAACCTTATTTTATAACAAACTTTTACAAAGAAAGAAATAAGTAAAGAAATAACTGATCCAATGCAGGCAAAGTGACCACTCAATATTTGTTTAAAATGCGGACATCTACTACAAAGAGACGTTTCATGAATGGACAACTGTCGTAAGTTCCGTTTGGTTATTAAGAAAAAACACCAATACATGAAAAGGTTTTTATTATCACCCAGAAAATCGATTGGGAAGTTCCAAATGAAAACAGCGAAAATTCCGAAGAGAAATGTGGGGCATTATATATAATATTTTCGCCGCTTCCATTTGAAACTCCCCAAATGATTTTCTGGATGATTAGCCCATTGCCTAGTTAGTTATAACCTCTCCTGCTCCCTAACCCTGCCAACGACATCTTTCCATAGCTTCCCCTCCTGTATCTTCTTCTTCCAGTTGTCTACTTTCATCATTTTTAAATTTTCTGTTACTTGGTCAATTCATCTTCCTCTAGGTCTTCCCCTTGGTCTTCTCTCCATTGGTGTCTCAATTTGCTATCATTTTGATATCTCCCCATTACTTCTCCATATGTGATTTTATTATTTTGTCGATGTTTTCTCCTCCCATTATTTCTTGTATTTCGTGATTCATCAACGTTTTGTACTCATTCGCGCCTACCTCCTTTGGCCCCAGCATCACTGATTATTCTTCTCTCGAATACTCTTAGTTTTTCTTCCTCATTTCTAATCATGGCTAATATTTCGCCTGCATATATTACTGTATTTCTTATCATTGTTTTATAACTTTCCATTTTAGTGTACTTGCTCACTTTTCTTTCCCTTAACAATGATTTGTAACAATAATAGGCTGGATTTCCTACCTGCACTCTCTCCTGTACTTCACCTTTACAAACATTAATAGCTATTTGCAATCCCAGATATTTGAAGTAATCTACCATTTCAAATTTATATATCCCTACTTTGATATCCTTCACGCCGGCACATGTTTCTCTACTGTAGTCCATATACTTGTTTAGTTTATTACTTCAAGACCCTTAATTTTTGCCTCACCCGCTACTTCTTGAAACATATCGAGTATTTTTTATCCCTTGAGATAACTACTACGTCGTCTGCGTAAACGATCACTTGCGATATTTTATTAATTATTGTTCCTTTTACGCCTACTCTGTTCATTATACATTCTAGTGAAATACATGAAAAGGTTTTTATTATATACAACCTAAATCTATTACTTTCAGCTATGCTTCTATATAGTTGTCATAAGGATTGAGATATTTTCATAGCGATGAACCAGTTTGTTAATGCCCTCCTTATAGAACTCTGCCCCTTGTGAGGCCATGCTCTAACATTGTCCTGCAACCCCTTATCGATCGTTGTGATCCAAGACATTACTTCTGGTTAGAGAAAAGGTGGTAGTTGCTAGGTGCCAAATCAGGGGTGTAGGGGGACCCTCAAACATTTCCCACTTAAAACTGTTCAGTAGGCCTCCAATGTGAGCGGCCGTTGTCTGGAAGATAAACGATACCCACGCTCAATAATCCACGTCGCTTCTTCTGAACAGCTCTTCTGAGCTTCTTCAAAGTTTCACAATAGACCCCACCGTCAAATTGTGGTCCCTTGTTCCATAAAGTGTACAAGAAGGACGCCTTTGCTGTGCCAAGGGACTATGACTTTTCTCGGCGAACATGTTTGACGGCACTTTAAAGGTTTTCTCGTAGACGCCTTAGAGCGACCCCACTGCATTGACTGCCTTTGTCCTTGCCATAGGCGACCCAAGCCTCATCATCTGTTACGATTTGCTTGAGGAAATTTCCACCTTCAAATTCGTAGCGTGTCAGAAAAGTTAGGGCAAATTTCATGTTGTTTCCACACATAAATTTTCATTTGCAGCAGCCATTTTAAACGACTAAAATAGCACGAAAGAATGTTTGAACGATTTTACCACTATCATTGCCAGATTCACATTGAACCAAACTACACCGCTGCTCTGCGTACGCGCCGATATCGCTTATTCCTCTACTCATCAAGCGGAAACGAAACTACGAATCGCCCTCGCATGTACGTGTTCTACGGTACACAGAAATTTGTGATAAGTGTTTATAATAGATGTGTGTACATAATAACATACAAATCATTGAAGAAGAACTGTGGTTTGTACGTTTTATTGAATGGCCGATCATATTAAACTTGAAGATATATCCGAGTAGGTTTTCAATGTCCATCCTAGGTACATTTTTCTGGTTTTACGCTGATGGACCCATATCGTTGTTTCGCTCTCTTTACTCAGGAGTATTGAAATATAATTCGTAGAATATATTTTTGTATTCTGTAGTAGGTTTACACTCCGCAATGCAACACGTCGGATCTTATTCTAGACAAAGAATCCAAAGTGAAGCGCTTTTCAGTCAGCTTTAAATTCTTATCAGTTGCTACACTTAGTGCTGTTGTAGAAATTAATGTTTCTGTTAGATGAATCGTATTTTAAGCAAGTAGTGCTCGGTAGCTTTGAAACAAAATCTATATAATTCACATTTATTATTAGGTATCGACTTTGCTATGAATCTTTTAGCTGAGTTACCTTGCCTTCTCTGTAATTATCACAATTAATCAGATGGTCTTACTTTTATTTATAAGATTTCTTTATGAATATCTGTTTGTTACTTGAATGTTAGTGAATGGTGTATCCAACTTCTAGAATCAGAGTTAAAGTTATTACAGATTAACACGTAGAAAAACAGTTTCTTAATATTTCCTAAAATCATAAGTCTCCTATTAAATTTATCTGGGTATATATATATTGTACATACATACATACATATGTAGATCTTAACATTTTCCATTTCTATTTACGAAATTTGCAGAGTATAGCGAAATGGGATCAGATTCTATTAGGTTATCGTATACATTTCAATGAGTTTGTGCGCGCCAAGAAACTGGGTTACTTGTTTAAAGTGAACTATGATCCGTATCTATGTATGAGTGCATCATATACTGACACTCTAGGGGACTAGTTTTCATAACTTATGCGGACAGCATCACCTACTTAACGGAATTTAATACTATTTTGTAAAATGTGGACAACATATTTTTGCTCTGATATATTCGCTTAAGAGAATTCATTATCGGATTTTGGTGTCTAACAAACACCTTCTGCAATAATTTGCATCGTTTCAAATAATTCGTGTGGATTTCGTTGATAACCTGACTTAATCTATTATCATTTTACTTTACAAAATCACTATTTAATAGTGATATCCACTTGATATTTCAATATTAAGAAATGTCGTATGTACAATATTTTTAGAGTCAAGCTCTTTTCGGGAGGTTCTGCGGCGAGAGTTAACTGGGAGAAAGTGAGACGCTTGAAATCGTCAGATAGACGTTTTTCTTCTATCCTTCTTCTTTCGTTAGTTCTTTCTCGCTGGCACACACACACGTTAGCGTCTCCCCCATGAGCTGGCGCTCTTAATATTTGGACTCGAATTTACTTTAAATTCAACTTCAACTTATTTACCATCGGTTCGAAATGAAATACTTTTTCTTTATACATTCTTTATTCAATTATAGAATTTTACCTTCCATTCAAATAAGCATCAAATGCGTAAAAAGCTTTGTTCTTGTCGGGTATCCCACGACACCTCTGCTTTTTTGTTTTATACTTCTTTTATCGTATGGTATAACAGCAGTAAACTTGAACTGCTGATTTATATTATACCAGACAGTTTCGTTCTTAATAAAACGTTTGCTCGATGGTACAGTGCCATAACGTCATTAACTCTGACGACTAAGGAAAATGATATGATCAATAAACTGAGATACATTCAAATTGTACTAAATTTCTTATTCTATTCTGAAAGGCTACTGTGTCGTGCATCAGTTGTACATCTCCAATACATTTCTACATTTCTCTCACCATTTTAATGCGTTTTCCTTTATTATTGTTTATCTCTTATTGTTGTTGCAAATTACATCTAAACTTGCCAATTAGGAAGTGTATACATTTCGGACTGCCTTTTCCTATCTTTTCCTTCAATTAGTTGCAATGACCAATATTTGGTAATTCTCATAATAACCATGTCTAATATTGTTTTTGAAGTTTTCAAGGATTGCGTTGTTAATAACCTGACGACTTTTTCAGAATTATTCAATTTCACCACATTTCAAACATTGCTGGACGTTTACAAGTATTTCTTATTAGACGGAGGACTTATAGAACATTTTCGCAATTATAACTTCGTTTTCAACTAATCCGGAACGACTACTGTTATGGCACGTTCTGACGTCCCCTTTTAGTTGTTTCTAATTTTGGGCTTAATCCTCGTATATGCTTGACCCTTACCGATGGTTCCTTCGTATTACCTATAGACAAATCTGTACGTGTTAGGAGATTTGTTTGCTAATTATCAGTAGTAGTGAGGGTGTTTGCCTTAAACCAATGCTGGGAATGAAATTTTAAAGCGTAGTGTAGAAACTCCCGTGGAGATGCATTTCTATATCAATTTCAGATCGATCTAATAGAAATTTATTAACTAAAGCACGCAAGAGATTCGTCATCTATCCATGCAGTCTGCAATTTGTAAAAGCACCTATATTAGCATTTTTGAACTTTTTCAAAATGATTTCTTACTCGATATTTCTTTTTACGTTGCCTAATCGTTTTTTCTGGAACGGTTTATTTATTTGATTATCTCTACCTTGCTCCAGTGCTTCTTCTCATGCCCTCACCTCCGACATCTATGTCTTAACCAACTCCTTTAGAGCTCTATTTTGCAGTAAGTATCTAAATATTACATCAATTTGAGCCTTAACACCCTGTTGGCGTCCTAGAAAAGGTAATCACTTACAGCTTTAACTAAATTGGATATCTCTAAATTTTTGGTACCTTGTGAGACAGACTTTCTTTACTAAATCTGACGGCTTATAAACGTGAACAATTTTTAAAGGTAATAAATAGCCTTGTACAACCCTTCTAATAATTACAGGTACGTATTTCAACTGCTATACTATCATCTTCAGTGGCGAATAAGAAGAATACTAGTTCATATGTGATTACTAAGATTTTTATTTTCAATTGTCACTACATGACACATATTTCTGGTTACCGAAATGGGTGTAGTTAAGGACTTATGTTAAGTGGTTTTGAAAAGGTATTTGTGCACTTTGTAAACTTAACTTGCAAGTATCACTTTTGGTGAGAGAATGTTTTTAATTAATACCCAACAGAAACTTTCATAAACGCCACATTTCATAAAACGATAAATGTAGGAATGTCTGTTGTTTAGAATAATTACAGCTAGGTTACTTAAGCTGCATTTGATGTTATTTTTACTATTATAAGCGAAATGAATTTATTTTCTGATTCATTACATCCGATTAACATTTAAGATTTTATGTACATTTTCTAACGAGTAACCACTTGCAAATTTAATTTTAGTTGAAACTGGCGGATACATCCACTTTATAATTTGTGTTGCAAGTTACTTTAATGGTTGTTAAACAGAAAAAGAACGTTCTCCTTTTGAAACTGCAACCTATCCCGCCCATTAATATAAATCTTTCTCTTAGTTCAGAGCATTTACCGTGATTAATTATACTGCTACAAGACGTAGGTCGGCATACACTTAATTAGAAATTTAGATTTGCTACAATAACGGGGCGACGATTCCCTTCAAAACAGCGAAGAGGTACTGCTATCCCTGAATTCTATTATGTCGTCTGTGATAAGGAATCTAATAAGAGGGACAAAAGTGGTAGAGTATAGCTCTACAATTTAACATGGGGTTGGAATAGACAAGCATGTTTGCGAGTTTCTATTAAGTGTTTGCATTGTTAATTGTATCCAACCAAACTAGATTATAGATATGCCTGTAATATATCTTTCTGGTTATAAAATGTAGTGAAAGTATTAAAGTTTACGAGTAAGCAATCCGTATAATTGATAATATTCAACTCGAAATTGCAAAAGGTCGTGGAGCTAGGTGTGTGTTCTTCCTTACACCTTAAATAGTTGTTTGCAAAGGCAGTGGTCTGGCGCGAGGACTGTTGCAAAAATTTCGGAAAAAGATAGAAACGAGTTGTTTACTGCTTGGTACAGTTATATATTACCTTCGCATTATTATGGATATTTTATTAATCCGTTCTTCTCCAAAGTTTAAGCAGTGCGAATATACGGATTCCAACTTAAATATGACTATACGCAATTAAAATGTATAGTTAATTAAGCGATTTACTTTTTTTTCTTCCAAGTGAACGTTCTACTAAATCTTTATCTATTTGATAACTTGCAGCTGCAACAAGCTGACAGCAATATAATTCAAAGAATGGTATTTAATTAGCAGCTCCTTAATTTGATATTTATTTAACACTCCTCCAGTGTCTTAGAGTTTTCACCTAGATCACGCTAAACATGTCACAAGCATACATTGGAATAAAATATTTGCCAGCTAGATTTACAAATCAAACTATATTCCATTTATGGACACAATAAAAACAGTAAATAAAAAATATATACATGTGATATGCCGCTGGCTTCGATTGAATACATTTTGAAAAACATTGCACAATTAATTAATTTGTGGCCCGCTCAATCGAACGGATAGTAGATCACTATCTTAATTACTCGACATATTTGGACGTTTAATCATCTTATATAACGTTGATCATTAAACAATTATTGATAACAATCTTGATTATTTTGTAATTCTATAAAATATTATACTAAGCTGTGTAGTAAATACTAATGTCAGTATCCATATATTATTAGTAAAATCTATGATAGAAGATATCAATTAATATTAATAACGATTATGCATATGTATGTATCCTAACGTCAGTTCTTATTAAATAGCCGTAATAAACTAGCTACAATACTGGTTTAATTTGCAAACGAAGTCTATCCACATACCTACATTTGTCGTCAAGAGTTAATGTATACGTTTGCAAATTCCTTTCATTTGTTCATCGTAGGGAAAATTCTACAGCATATCTAAATATGTCAATGTCTTCCTTCAAATTAGAACGAAAAATATATGAGCACTTGACAGTAATGTTCGCGTTACGGTAAATTTATTGCAAAAATTCCGTTGTATGAAAACGACAGCGCTCTTTCAAGAAAAATTCCTCTACTATGTATGTGTATGTAGGTACACATTTACGAAGAAAATAACAGTAAGTATGCGCAACCATCAACTTCTAGTATAATGCATACACTTAAGTCATGAAATACATTTTCCTTTTACGAATCTTTATACGTAAATACTTAAACGCACATGCCCTTTCTTATAGTATCTTTCATGATTCTGCTCATCGTCCTATTTTTACAGTAAATACAACAAATTACATCAAACTTAAGATTAGAAAAATGTATTTTGCAAATCTTGTGGAATGAGAAATAAACATACTTGCAGTTTGTATCAGAAAAAAGTGTACGCGTTTTTTCTAAAGTGTAGGAGATATCTGTGTCTCTCTGTCACGATGTGATTGTATCGTCGGAGGGCTAAGGCGCAAAATTTATTTCAGTATCCCTCGAGACCTCGAAGTAGAAGCGTCTATTCCAAAATGAGTTAAATTAACCGAGAATTTGGACGCCAAGAAAATTGTCAAAATTTTTCAACGGTTCCAAACACCGAAGTCGCCTATAGAAAGCTTGAAAAGATGAAAACGGCATCGCGATAATGGGATTGGTCTTCACAATCTCCAGATACTAACCCAATCGGAAAGGTGTAGGGAATTATGAAGACAACCCGCTGAATGTTCGATTTGAAGCGGCTGGCTCGCAATATTAAACAAATGGCGTTCTGTGGTCATTGACTACGAGGAGAAACTTACACTTTCATGTAAACAAGTAAGAGATATCTTTGGTACTTAAGAAAGCGTCGCGTACACTTTCTTCTGATACAGACTGTATATGTATGTAGGCCCCTATTTCTCAATACCGTATTATTATTAATTAGAACCAGAAGGAAATGTATAGAAATGAACTAACTTGCTTGAAACGCATACCCTCTATTTTTTTATAAATTCACAACTATACACAGATACAAAACTTTATCTTTCTAAGGAGGATTGCAACTGGTGCCGACCGAGTCACAAAGTTTTTCAAAATTGGGGTTTTTCCTTATAAGTGGTATTCTTACGAAATTATCAAAAATTCAATAAATAAGGTAAATAAAAGATGAAATGAAATTCAAGAAGATGGTTTCATTTCTAAGACATAAAATTCCAATAACTAACCAGGGTAACTTCCTTTTTAGAGTATGTTTTCTAGAGTCGGCATACAAATTTCTATGTTCCTGAACACAGCACAACAAGAATTGCTTTTGCTCTTCTTGGGCTGTGATAAGTCCGTGAAAATTTTGCATTAATTTTACAGCTCTTTTAGCAGTGTCATTTACAACCCTCAGAAGACCTGCTTTTCGTTTAGCTTCCTGAAAGGCAGCATTATTGTTCCAAGAAGACACATTTGTCTGAAGAAACCTGTCATCTAACTAAAGTCGAGTTAGGAACACTTTGCTCTTTTCTGATACGAAACCATCACGCTTTTTATCTGAAACAAAAAAGGATTAAATGAAAAAACAAGAAGTTTCGAATCATATTCGTTTTAGTATGGTCATCAACATTGTCAAAAAGTGATAAAACGGCTGCCTCTTCAGATAAATACCACAGGTGTTGGCCAAACTTGCTTATAGCAGCTTCTGAAACTGTTGTATCAACTTCGTCCTAGTCTTTTAACGCTTTCAAACAGCACAAGTCTTGATAAGGTGCTTTTACTGCCTCTGTGCATTCGATCCAAGGTCTTACATATAGCATCACAATAAATAAGCAGGACCTTTTTATCCTTTGCAATCATGCTGAACTGAGACTGAGAGAAACATATTTTTAAGGAGTAAATCGCTCTGGCCATCCATCGTGCCTGATGCATAGCACCAGGGGCCTTGATTTTAATTTTCTTCTTTGGATCGCCATTCAAAAACACTATGCATAGTTCGATCAATTCGCGATAATCATCTCCTATAAAACTTTTGTCCAATTTTGCTTTATAATAAAACAAAGATAAAACTTGTGTATCAGAAACGTGTTGTTTTACAAAGTCGATGCGTAATCCAATTTTATTTGAATCGATGTTTTTCCAATTCTCTCCAATTTCAGGGCTGCCACTAATTTGCCTAATCTTGGCTTCAAATACAGTTTCTAGAACCAGGTCATAAACATGATGGCGACCAACGAAAAGTAACAATTCTCTATCCAAACTTTGTTCTATGAGAGTACAAGCTCCATTAAATCGGCCAGTGTTCGTTGATGTTGTGTCACAATATATTATTTGCACCATGTCAGTAAGGATCCAGTCATAAAGGGCCGGAGCTATAGCTTTAGCTTGATGTTTACCAGAGAACTGTTTAATTTTGGTGTTGTGAGAAGTGGTTACTTTTCATCAAAAGAAATCGTAATTGGCAAGCGTTCTTCTTTAGGACTACGCACGTCTAAGCCTGGTAAAAGTTTACCATCCCAATTAACTGTAACAACGTTAGGCACGTTGTTCTGGAAGTCAGTTTTTATAGCTTCTGCTCTAAATTTTCTCGTCTGCGTACGAACTTCGCTGGATTGAGGATTTATTTAAGGAAAATTCATCGCAGATCAGACCCAGTGCTTCTACGACTAGCTTAAGCGTTATCAAATTCTTTCTACCTCTTTTCGAACTTGTGGTAGATCGAAATGAAGAGCGGCGAACCTCTTGCAATTGTGGGCGGTACCGTTATGATCTGGGATGCCTTCAGGTACCGAGGAAGACTGCCTATATGTTTCATTACCACTCGAATTAACTCTATAAAGTATCTAGAATTACTTGATGACGCGTTGATACCGTACATGAATACATTTTTCAAACGAATGGACCAGCCAAAAATGTTTATTTTTGATACAATAATACAGAAAGAGGGCCTTTTGTAAATATGTATATATGAAAGATAATTATTTTTCTAATAACGTGAAAATGTCTCTCACAGACACATGTTAGTAAGATTAGGGTCACAACGCAAGTCGGCACGGGTTGCTGTTTGTAGAATGGGCTGAAGAAATTTTTTACAGAGTATTTTAGGTCATTACAAAAGTATTTAGAACGTATGCGTTAAAAGAAAATCAAATTCGAAAAATAAAGAACGCTAATATACATGATTATGTATGCCAACTACATAACACAATCAAATGTGACATTTGATCTTCCACATCACATAAAACTGCATAGCTTTTCTGTAATATCGCCGCTATTGGTATATAAGACATATAATACTCTTGGACGGCAGAGAATTAAACGCGAAGCAACTAGTATGTGTGTATGTGCAAATAAAGTCAGACATATAAGTACCTACTCACACGTTGTCTTCATTCTGTAGAAAGCAGAATTGTCGAGAGACAGTAAGTTTAAACGTAGACAAAACAATTCCAGCGTCGAATATACGCAAGTTATAAATGTTCGTCCATTATGATTATACTGGAATGTATTCAGTGCGCGGGCGAAGATATTTCGTTTGTATTATTTCGTTGGTGGAATTATGGAATCGTAAATGTAATACTTAATCATGCTTTTCAGACCAAAGTGGTTGTGAATTAAGAATAACGGACCGGTATCTGTGCAACAACAGCAAATATTAAAGTTGCTGTAAACAAATCGGACGTTTACTGTTCGGCTAACTTATCGCTTATGAACATCGCCTGAATTACGAGGGCTCTAGATAAGATCTTCTTTATTGCAGGAAGGCAAGGTACGTGGCGTTAAACGGGAAATTTATGTCTGATATTTGAGATGATTAAATTTTAAACATTTTAGATTTATTTGACGCAAATTAGTTACTTATTGCATGTTAACTGGAGTTAAAGTTAATAACAAAGTAGTAAATGTAAGATTATGCGATATTTTGCAAACAAAAGGTTGAATGGTATGTGTGCACCACTTGTCACGCATTACAAGCAAACGACATAACTGCTACTGTTACTTGAAGGAACAACAAATTATCAAACTTAAAATTTTATTATTTAAAAAGTTCCCTGATTGTTACTCGGCACCTCCACCAATATGTATCGTAGTAATAGATGTGAAAAGCTGTTTGTGATTTGAGGTTTAATTTGAGAAGCATATACTCACGTAAATGAAATAAATATTAATTGGCCTTCTAGTAATCACGGCTTGCATTTAGAGTTAACATCCACCATGTATGTACAACATATCGATAGTTCGGCTCAAGTCAAGCAGTAAGGCGATCTTACATAAGTACGACTTTTCGTAAGCTACGCCTCAAGAACGCCTTCTATTTTATAAAGCGTGCTTCGAGCGTTTCCGTCTGAGATTTTGTTCGAGCATGGAGTTTCGGGGAACTCTAGTAATTCTTGTTGCTTAATGTTTTTGGGCACGAATTACTACTGTGAAACTAGGTTGTCAGGCGTTTTTAATCCACATTTCTGCACTGTCGTAAGACTTGCGTGTGGTCACATAAGTGTTTGTAAAAGAACATTATAGATTTTACTCGTAAAAGTAAGTAGTATATAATTTCTCAGAAGTGCACTGTTATTATACAGTGTGTAAATAAAGTAAGGACTAATATTTATATTATTTTATTGTCGCTGTTTGGAAGAAAAGGTCGGACACTGCAATTTTATTTCTTCCCTCCGGACTTTATGCACGTTAATTTTATTTTTTCAATTTACTATTCTTGTATCTATAACCCTTTCATTTTTTAGCAAAAATATGTTAATTTAAAGCTAACATTGTTGTAATTTAAGCATTTGACTCTTTTATAGTCGTTTGTCCACAACGACATTATATTTACTAAATAAGCGTGTTTCATTTACGCTGTTAGTTAGACTCCAAGTGCTCTGTAACGATGGTTCAGCAAAGGTTGAAAAGCAGTATTTGGTAGTCCATAATACGTCCTTAACATTGCGATCTTCATTCCTATTTGTTGATTGAAGCATTGGGCGATGCAAGTGAGTATACCCATCAACGAGCTCATTTTGAGGAAGCGCTGAGAAGGAAGGAATTTTTGAGGAGTTTTCGAGTAATGTATTTTGATTGAAGGTGGTCATACTTGCAGCCACAGATGGGCAAAATAATTGACCAATATGAAAGTAGACTTCATTGTTTTTGTATTTAATCTCATGTGCCAAGAAAGTTTATTGAAACTCTTTTCAGATGCGGTTCTTAGTATTGTGTTTAGATCTATTTCTCGACAATCATTTAGGAGCAAATGTAACCTTTTCACACCAAAGCATCGTTCTAATTTGTTCCACAAATGGTAAGCAAATGGGTAACTTAAACCTTCTAATTCGTCAAGTAGTTTTATTATTTTCGGGGACAACTCTGATATAAAGTTTATATGAATATTGTCTTTACGTTTGAAAAATTCATAGGCCTAATTTTTTTAAGAAAGCAAATGCTGGGATTTTTATTTCCCCACTCATTGAAAAAATTATGAATGTGATCCAAATAATCATTCAGATACAAAACCGCTGCTAGCCAAGTGTTGCATCTCGTGACAACAGGCGCTGGATAAAGTTTTTCTCGCAGAAGTGGAACTTTTTCTCTCAAGTAGCTTAAGTATCAACTTTTCATTCCTCTTCAAAGAAGGAAGGCTGACATATTAAGCTCCTTAAATTCGTTGACAGAAACATCGCCAACAATATTTACTTTGTGAGCCCAACAGTGGTAGTGAAGTATATGTTTTCCTATAAGAATTTTCAAAAGATTGCAACAAGCGGACATGGAACGAGCTGAATCTGTCACTAGCCCTTTTACTTCGGTGTAATCGATTTCATGATCTTTGAATGTACCGATAATTGTTTTTTTTTAAATTAAATTAATACTAAATTTCCTTTATTAATCTTGATGCATTGGCAGTGACCAGAAAGTTAACACTTGATTCAGCTTGGAGTCGATTGTGTTCAAAAGCACAGCAAAAATACACCGCCCTTGCTTATTTGAGATTTCCTCTGACACGATTCCCAAACACATTCTTTTCCATTTTTGCTCGTTTTTGTTTCTCAAAGCCACCGAAAATGGTGGACTGCGGTTTGGCTCCTGCGATACCAACCGTAGAAGATTTATTTTTGATGTGAGTTGATGACAACGCGTGCTTGTTCAGTGTTATTTGTCACCTTCCAAACGAATATTACAATACTTGCACATCACAATTTTTGTATCCGATAGATACAGGCCATCTTCTCCGATTTCTTTTACTCTTTCTTCTAAAGCTTTCTTAGGGCAGCCCATTTTAAATTGTAATGAACGAAACAATGTTTGTGTAACACACGTGTGTACAAGAAGCTTTATGAACAAACACTGTTTCTTCTCACTCGCTCAAAGGACAACTGATAAATCTTTTATAGGGCGGAAAATGTGAGAGAGAGAGAGCGGGAGATAAATAATTTATCGTAAAAGAGGCAGAAATTGGTATATTGACTAATAAGTTTATTTTTTATTATGCAATGCTGCATCGCATTGGAAGTCTGAGAAATGAGTGTAGACTTTATCTACCTACATCCGACTGTCCGAATATTTTAAAACGCAATCTAGAAAAGTTTGTAGTAGATTGGGCCCTATAATGCTGGACGTATGCGTAAATATGTTACTATACAACTTCAGAAATTTTGGAAATGCCAGAAACTATAAATTAGAAATAATTATTTTGTTACCAAGTTTAAATACAACGAATAAGTTTTAAGTGTAAAGTTTTTAAAAGCACTCCATACTTAAAAATCAAGATAAAGATATAACATTGGGAATCCTTTGATACAAACCTCTACTTTTTAATTAAAACGCTGGAGACTAAATCAGTTCCCATTGTAAAAATGGTATTTATATCGCACCCATCATTTTCGGCAAAATTAGTTAGCAACAATGTGGGACCTTTATACACGTTATCGTTAAAACAAAGTTGAAAGCAGAATCTGGAACGCAGACACACGGAAAATGTATATCAAAGGCCATGGGCTCTGTTTATAGGTGAATCAAAGAAAATATTACCATACTTGTTTTCTATTCTTTCTTGACCAAAGTAGGACCATATTCTTTTAAAATCACTTGTTATAGGCCACTTAACGTTACAACTGATAATCCCTATTAATATTGAGACAAATCAACTTACTATGCTCTTACAATTTATCTTAATAGTTTTTAATTTTAAAATTTCTTGGAAATCTCCAATAATTCCCAAAGAGTATTCCAATTAAGTAAATAGAAACCACACGAATTATTTCACCGAACCTCGTGAATATTATTTTCGTCATATTGTTTTATGTCGGCGCAAAAGAGAAAACGAATATGACATACTAATGGGCAGCTAATGTACAACAACAAGCATTAGACTGTCAATCAGTATAGCTCAACCGATCCAAGAAGTAATTGGCTCTGCGGTTTTTCCAACTGATCAAGTAATTGAAAAACGTCCAGCGCGAATGATATATGCCGTTTCGTTTTATAATTAGTTCGAATTCCTTTTTGAACGATGGCGCTCACTATGTTCTACTTTATACCTCGTATCAGATAGGAGAGAATTTTAAATATTCAGGTGGTTGTAAATATTTATAACATAAATTTTCTTTCGTCGAAGTTTCATTAAAGGTAATTATATGTACCTTGTTATAACTTAAGAATGTTAGTGTGTCACCAGTGGGTCATAAAAGGATATACAGTAGAAGTTCGATAATGTGAACACTCGCTAACGTGTATATCCGGATAACGTGTACAGTGTTCTTTTTACGCTCCTAATTATAAGTTGCATTATATTTCACGCAAATATTGAAATGTTGCCCGTTAAATCAAAATGTTTGACTGTAGTGATGTAGTTATAGTTTTAGAAGAGCTCAGTTATAGAACAATTGTGGTGTTGCAAAATCCATTACTTGCAAAATTAAATATTATAGGAGCCAAATTCTGTACGCAGTGAACACATTTAACCGCTCGCTTCCCAGATAATTAAAAAGAACCAAATAACAGATGTTAAATTTTCTTTAACTATCTTTATGAATATTGGATGAAAATTTTCGTCTTAATGTCAGTGAGAATTTAATTTCTCTTTAGCGGTATTTATAACACATTCGCCCACGTGAACAGCCTTAGTCTTAATTGGTTTACGTCATTAAGCTTTTTCTGTATGTATTCTAGTGACGGACCAACTTTTGGATGCTAAATTAAAACAATTTTTTTTTCAACACATTGACTGCCATGACTATGATATTTGATGCCCAATGATGTTTCCGTTGAGGCTTTGGCTATCAAATATGATAGCCACAATAGATTTACATGTCAGACAATAGCTATCAAAAATTTATCACTTAGACGTAAATCTTGTAGAAATTTGACTGCTGCCCCCTCCCTCCCTCCACGATGTGGCTAAATATGATAGCCATGATCCGTACTGAAAAACTTGTGTTTACTTTTCACAGGGAGCCGCAGCAATTTTTTTTTTTTTTGATAACGAGGCAAGAATTCATCATTATCATTCAAAGTTTAGCCAGATTAAAACACTCTTTTACTTAAGTTTAATGTTGGATACTACGTATTACGATAAAAAATTATGGTGGCCCTCCGGTGAACATTAGCAAAATTGGTTGGGCAGTCAACGTGTTAATGACAAACATCACATCGGTAAACTCCTCACCACACAATTGTTTATAATAAAATCGGTGACACGTGTTTCGCTAGCTCCAGGCAAGCACCTTCAACAACCGTATAAACCGAAGTGGCTTTTAATTTCTCAGAACTTTGAATTCTAATTTGTCTTTGAAATCTTTAATTGATTTAATTTAAAATGTTCAAAACTCAAGAGTAAATTTCGTTTCTGTACCTTTCTAAAATTACGTTGTAATCTGATTTATTATACATGCAACAAGTAAACAAAACAAAAAGAAATAAAATAAAGTACCAATTGCAATTATATAAATGTACTAGGCTATGAGCTATTGTACTGTTTTACTGGTTAAATCTATTTTTATTACAATTGCAATGATTTTAAACCTTGTTAAATGTAACTAAACGAACAAAATAAAATTTACTTAAACACTAAAACAGCAAAAGTGGATATTTTAATATTCCGCGTAAGTTGCTTTGTTAGGAAATAACCTACGTTAATAAGTACCTTAGGTCCTCTAGCAATGAAGAAGGATTACAAGTAGGACAGAGAAAGATCTATTCAGCTGTGATTCAAACCCTTTATATCATCGGTTTTCAAATACTTTTTATCGTGGATCCCCGGATATCATGATTTCTGCCATAGGTACCTATGTTCCTGCCAAGCAGCCCTTTTAGACAACTAAATAAAAAGATGCGAGTTTTATACATGAAAAATATATTGTCTACATATAATACAAAATAGAAATTTTGTGTGATTGATGAACTCAGACTTCTGTTATAGGCTTTCCAAAGTCTATATTTTTGTATAAATCTAAAATTGGGTCGTGAAATCTTAGTAAATTGATCGGAGACGCTTTGGGAGTTCAAGTACCATCAATTGGAAAACGCTGCTTTGTATTATTGACATAACAGCAATCGTTCACACTCTGAAACATGAAATAATTGCATATGAAGTGTTAAGAAATATCAGGCAGGAACAATGTTCGACAACGGGAAATATAAATAATTAGAACTTTGAATAAATTTTCTGCTGAAACTGACCAAATTTTAATAAAGGTTAATAATTTCTGGGAGGGTGCTGAAACAGGTGTTTTGGTTACAACACTTGGAAAGCAGACTCCACTTGTTATTCGATTTTTCGAAGTATCATTGACCTAGACACGGGATTTTGCCTGAAATCTTCTCTTATACCAGCGTTAGATCAGAAAAATTGGATGCAAACCTGAATCTCTTTTTCAGGCCTTTGGACCACTTTGACTGATTTTTTCAATATGAAATTCAAATTCAGCATCCTTAGAAATAGAAGAATATCTTCTTCTGAGAATAAGCCTCTCACAAGTACACATAGAAAATTTCCTTCAATATTCTCCGCATGAACCAAGTTATAGCTTCCTCCACCTCAGATACCCTTTCTTACAATTGCGCTTATAGTTATTAAATATTAAAATAAAGCTCATATTACTAGTATTGGTATAATACAAATAATACTTATAACAAAATTTTAATGATATATAAATTATAACAAATTTCTTTTGGGAAATTCAAATTTTGTTTAGTTAGCATGATTTCAAACACATAACTGTCTAAATTTTATTTGTTATTTCCTTTGTCAAAGGTATGAAGAAGAAATTTAAAAAAATGTAACAAAATTTATTTTATTTTAGTTTCCTTGACATCGTAAATTCCCTTTACAAATCATTACGTAAGTCTTCTAGATGTGGTTGAGCTTGTTTTTCAAGATATATTTCCTCAACTTGGATAACTCTACGTCGTCTTTCAGCAAGCTTCAGTACCGTAGCACTTTTTTTCATTTAGTTCCAAAGAATTTTCTGCGCTCGTCTTCGATTTCTTTAGAATTGCTTCATCCGAAAGATATTCTATTAGATCAATTTCAAAATAGTCACCGCAGTTTACACAATTCTGAATTTTTTGGACCAACCAGTAGCTACGATGCGTTGTTATATTAAATTGCTATTCACTTTCCAATGACGGATGATTATTCATTTTACGAGTTCTTTTCCGCTGATCATCTCTAACAGGCAAATATTGGTTTTATTCGGAACATAATTAAAAAGGACGGATGTGTTACTGTAAGCAGTATTCAAGCAACTGTAAAGATTGATGTGAAAGCAATTGAAGCAGCATAAGCTTTGTTCCTTTTGGATTCCCCACAATTTGATCCCAGTCCAGAAAGACGAACGTCTGAAATGGTACAGAGCCACACTGGACTACCTCATCTGGTATGTATTACGGGTGATCAAACATGGTTCCATCGTGAAAAAGCAACAATCAGGACTTTGGGCCCTTGAAAATGAGTCGGCTCTGACAAAGGATTTTTCCGCAGAAAGCTGGAACAAAGAGAAGGTGGCAACATTATTTGGATTTACTGGGCATGTATCCATTATAGCACTGGGGGATCACCATGCTGTTAATGCTGAATGGTTCCCTACAGTTTGCGTGGCCCAAATTTTCCGAAATGTTTCCGAAAATCACTCAGAAGAGGTAAGGTAATTTTGATAATGTTCGGGCTCATACTGTTGCTCGAAAGATTAAGTATTAGAATGCCCAAAATATTGAAATGATGGATGTTGCGTGATATAGTGCACACCTGACTCCTAATGATTTTTTGGTTCCATATGGAAAGGATAAGTGACGCGGTTTATGTTATACATCAATCAAAGTAGCGGTGGACACGTGTAGAAATCAAATTACCAATCTAACGATGGAAAATGTTTCAGGGGCGCAAAAATACATGGATTGCATGTGTGTGAAAAATTGTAATGTGGTTTGTTAATTATATATTGGCTATATAGTCGAAACTAGAAACTCCGTCAACTGGAATCAACTCAAAATGCCACTAATTCCTTGAAATCTCATTGTGTGACTAGTATAACATTTCCCTAAACGAAAAATTTAAATGCGAGAATACAAATCAGATCAGTGAGCGCTACCTGAGGATTCGGATAACAAAGGATTACGAATTGTCACGTTCGTCAAATATACATTTACGTGCAAAATCTAATATTTGTTATTCATCTATGAAAAACACAGACATTGAAAGAAAATGCAGGAATAGAATCCATGCCCCTGGGTGTTATAAGTTTGGGCTGCATTATTGCTTTGATTTGACTTAAATTAATATTAATAGCATGCCATAAAGTGGGAGTGTAATAAATTCCAAATCAATAAACAACCCTCTGCGGATGCTCGCATAACTTTGCGCGCATATTGGGAATTTCGAAAGTTAATTAACAGTTTTTGAACCCTCTAAAAACTTAATGAATTAATCTAAATATAATTCCATTACCAAAGTTCATAATGTATGTCTGTATATGCAATGGCAGTATTTAAGGAAATTTGTATTTCGTAGGCCGTATTATATGATTTATTAAAATACTCCTAAATATAAACGCCCATTTCGCTAGGTCAATTGCTTTGGAAACGACAAAGTTACTGAAATGTATAAATTAATCAAAATTAACGATTTATTACGACTTGCTGCATTTTATTTCGAAATATTAGTCTATTAAATTGCTCGTCGATTATTAATGAGAAAAGTTACTCGGAAAATGCACATGTAGGAAATAATGGCATTTATGATTTACCGCAGGGGGATTAAATAAAAATTCCATTGCGTATACGGGGTAATTTAAAGATGATTTAGGGTTTTAATTTCACTTTCGGTTCCTATAGTGTGAAAAATTGGCTGAAATAAACGATTTATGCACAAGCTGTTCTCCTGAGCTTACACATATTCCGCAGATCGATTTGTTTCTGTTGTGCCGGTTTTGTAGGAATGCTCTTTTCCAAATGGGAGTTTAACAAGGTAATACTTCACATTATTTTGGTCTTGCTTTACATTGGATTTTAGTTTAAATATTCTGTCTTAAATAATAAATTTCAAGCTATACGTTGTACCTAACAACCAGGAAATTACATCTGTATCGTTTCGTTGATGTCCGTTCGTCAATCATTAACATTATCAATTTGTAAAAGACTGCGTATAAGTCGATCATATTTTACAATTATGACTAGAAAAAACTGACTTTGTTGCAATCGTAGAGATTTATACCATCTATATATCGGAGATCTTAACAAGAATATATGTCCGGGAAAAAATATCTAGAGTGATGAGATTGTGGCTTTATCCACATACGTACTACATATATACTGCAGAGATATGTAAAGGGAAAGTTTAGTTACAGAAAGACTCGATTAAATAACATTAAGCAAAAGAAAATTATCTATTGTGTTAAATATAGAACAAATGTAAAGATGAAGTGTTAAAACTTAAACTAAAGTTGAATTTACGAGGCAGGAATAGGAACTTTTGTATTTTTCTGTAAATCTTAGATACAAGCAAAATACTGTTAATATGTTATAATATAAGAAACATTACTTTCGTATTAGTTAAGTCATATCATTGTAATTAGAATATGGAAAAGAATTTGCTAGTAGCACTCAGTTGGATGTCGAAATTTTGCTGGTTCTGGCGTCCTTACAAAACGCAGTTTTCTAGAGGAAAGCATCATTAGGGTTGTGAAAAGCATATGCCTAGACTTTATTGCCTCTAAATTAGATGTGCGTTCAATTTCGTCCAGTCTGATAAAGATCTTCTGTACAGTATTCGCTTAAGGGGTTATGACAGTCTAGACTTCGGTGACTTCGAGCATGTTCTTTACATGTAAGAAACAGTTTAATATAGAAATCGTTTCGGGGCTTTATTGTGCATATATTTGAGAATGAAAATGCGTGTTTTAAATAAATTCTGAAATCAAAATGGCGAGAATGAATGCTCGTTGCAAGTGCTCTGGGGCCTGCAGCATAAGTACCGTAAATGTTGTTCTAGACCAGAAAAAAAAACACTACCTTAAAATATATTAAAATGGCTACGGAAATACGTAGGGAATTTTGAAAATCTTTTTTCATTTGAAAATGGCAAGATCTTGAAGAAAAAGTTATATTTTTGGCCAAAAATTGGCGCAGAAAGTTGTTAATAAAAAAATCACATCTCAAAAAACGGCTATGCATTTCTGTAGAGAATTTAATCTGCTACAATTTAGCAAAAGTGCAAGTAATTTGAATGAAATTTGTTCAAGTTATGGTGTAAGCCAATTTGAAAAATGATGAGAAAAAGCGTTTAAAGTTTCAAGTGATGTTTTTAACTCTATGTACTTTTAGTCTGTAATCCCTCCACTATAAAGCTGTCCTTCGAAGTTGCCCTTGTCGTCCTCTTCTTTATTTCTTGCATACTTTAAGGATTGCCGAGCCTCTCTGGCACCTATACTGATACTACGCTCTGCCAGTTTCACGTGGTTTTTGTCAGTTCAAATGCAAAAGTTATAGCATTCAGGGCCTACAGTTATTAATAGGACCTATGTATATCATTCTCATAGCATTAGTCATTCGATCATTAAAATACATACTGCAAGATCGGTTGCAATATCTATGATTTTCTTGCCGCTGGATGTAGATTTCGGAGCAATTGTCCAAACTATTACATTAAAAGATTCGTTGCTGTTCTGTGTAAATGCATGCTAAAAATAGCGATTGAGTAAATGATCGCTGCTTAATTCTGCATAAATTGGTTGAATATCTCGAAAAACGTCTTCTGAAAGAGGTGGTTTGTGCTCGTACGAAACCAAAGTATTCGAAGCTTTAGCTTTACTACCATGTGCATCAAGAATCTGGTCCTGCTGAGGAACGATCATCTTGTGGCTCCTCGTTCGTTGAAATCTTGTGATACAATGTTGCCCAAATATCATTTCACATCTTTTGAATGGAGTCAGGATTTTCTCTTATTGCTAATCCGTAATATATATTTAGTTCGTCAATAAGTTTACGCGTCAGCATTCCTTTACTACCTAATCCTTTTGTTTCGTTCCTTAAATTTCGAAGTCGAGTGCCCATGCGCTTCTATACATGATCAACGCATTCTCTTTTGTGTATAATTCCATCATATTTAAATCAGAATAACTTTGGAAATAATTTTCTAATCGCTTTAGAACCAATTGTACATTCATCTTAACACTATAGAGTAGACTTTAAGCAGAACAACAAATTTTACCGAAAAACAAATTCTAGACTGTTATAACCGCTTAAGAAAAAGAGTATCTGTCATGCCAAATATAGAGTAAATTTAAGGATAAAGTGTTAAAATTGAAAGTGAAATTGAATTTAAGAGAGAAGAATAGGAACTTTTGTATTTATTTTTGTAAAACAACAAATCTTACGATGGAAAACGGCTCGCCCTAGAAACTCTCTAAAGAAATCAGAAATCGCGGTAGGAAGCTTCCAAGTTCGCCTCTTCTAGATAATCACGGTTTGGACTTTACCCGCGAAAATGAAGAGGAGGAGGACTTCCGTTGAGAAGTGGAAGCGGTGGTGAACGGGTTGGCAGATTGGACCGCAATGTCCCTTGACCCACCTTCTTCCAACGAAATCTGAACTTCCATCAATAGCCTGGTCCGGCTTCCTATTGCTCCATAGAAAAAGCCCCCAAGGTTGGGTTATATCACCAACCTGACTCCGAAGAACCTGAAGTAACGGTGTATTTTGGCGAAATTAACAGCTCTGGCATTCTGCTCCTGCTGGAAGCATACTGAAGTCGTCAACAACCGTAAGCCCTAGAAAATCATCTCTGTCCCCGCACCTTAAGATTGATCAACCTTCTCTCGAACATGTCGAAAATAATCGAGACGATCATCCTCAACTCGACTAACAGAACTCACTGACGGTTTAGGAATCATCTAGGGCGAACATTTTGGATTCCGAGATGGATTCTCCATTAAATTCATCTCCTCCGCTTCTCGGGACATATTCGAAATGGTTTAGAAAAAGCGTGGCCCTGTACGAGACGTTTTCTTCAATCTACTGTACTTTTAACACAGTCTGGCACGATGGGTTGATCTGCAAAAGTTGTGGAATAAAGCCTCCAATGATTAGGCTTGTTAGATCCTATTTGGGAGACAGATTCTTCTGCACCAGATACAAATCCGTGAAGTCGAGCACCCGCAGAATTTGATCAGACCTTCCACAGGCATCGCGTCTGGAACTGCACCTCTTCATAGTTTACATGTTAGATCTTCCTCGAGCACTCGCTACTGAGCCTGCAGTATACGCAGATGACACCGCCATTTACACAGCCTGCAAAAACGAGAAGATAATCAGAGAGCATCACCAGAGCGCCGCTGATGGTTTCTTGAACTGGAAGTCTCGATGAAGACTGGAGGTAAAGAAATCTAAATACGTAGCAGTCACATTTACGCAAAGAAGGAAGCCTCCCGCTGAGAAAATCGTAGTAGGTTTACATCGAATAAGGGTTTCGATCTCGTAGATCATGCATTGTTGCTGGAGAAATTATCTAGGTACGGTGTTAGAGGTATACCATATGAATGGTTTTGCAGTTATTTGGAAAACCGTAGTCAATATGTACAAATTAATGAGGCGACGTCAAGTAAATGTACATTGATGGGTGATTTATCGCAAGGAAGCGTGCTGGGGCCCCTTCTGCACATTGTATATGTAAATGATATTCCATCTGATGGTGTCACCATGTACGCTGATGATGCTTTTGCTATCTTCTGAACACTCTAAACACATGGATCGGGTTGCATCTAATACTTTAAGTGCATTAAACAATTATTTTTATAACAACAATATTGTTTTGAATAATAGCAAAACTGTGTTCATTGAACTTAGGGCAGCTTCAAGCAGTAGATATCATCTAGTCAAGGGACATCAGACTAGTATTGCTCAGGTGGACAATACCAAATTTTTAGGCTTGACGGTTGATTCTTCACGTAATTGGAGATATCACATTGAAATGTTATGTAAAAGACTTAGTCCCATATGTTTTGCTTTGAATGGACTGAGGGATGGGGTTGATTTCATAATGTTAAAAATTTTCTATTTTGTTTGCTTTCACTCGGTAATGGTGTATGGCATATTGGCATGGGGATCATCGGTAGATGTTGTCCGCATATTTAGCATCCAAAAGAGAGCACTACGGATTTTGACAAGAAATTCGTCATGAACAAGCTGCAGAAACTTGTTTAAAGATCTAAATATTATGAGTCTACCGTGGGTCTATATTTGGCAGCTGCTATTGTACGCAAAAACAAATTTTGACAAATGGCCAAAGTTAAATAGAAATATTCACTGTACCCGAAATGCATGCACACTGGTGATTCCTAGGCAAAGGCTAGGATTTAATGAAAAAGTCCTCAGTGGTTGGCGGTTAAATTATATTATAAATTGCTAAATAATGACAATCTCCATTGATCAATTTAAGAATACAACTAAGAAATTGCTAATTGAAAATGGCTACTACTCGGTAACTGAATTTTTAAATGATGCATTATAATGTTCTCTTTATGAGTGTTTTGGTGTTCTTTTTACTGATTTTGTATATTATTATGTATTGATATGTTATGTGATTTTGCATTGCTGACGTTTCGCATACTCTTTATGAGTCGAGAGGAATAACGGGTATTATTATTATTATTAATAATAATAATAATAATAATAATAATATTATGCACCCGATTCATTACTGACAGCGATGTGCTACTCCCGCTTCTAGAGCCCGAGATATAATAGGGCTAGTAGTAATTTTAATCGTGCTAGTACTTAGGTCTTCCTCGTAAAATCTTAAACCGCCCCGTCCTCTTCATTGTCGGAATAGCAACAACAAAGAGCACCATGTATATAATAAATGTTATCTTTGTGAGAAAGTAGTAATAGTTGGATATGTTTATTTTGTACTTCGGCAGCATTTCCATTACGATAACTACAGCCACAGATTTCCTCTACTATCACGTACTTATAGGAATGCGTCGAATTACCAATAATGTTCTATATACTAAAGCAAGTTAAGTCTGGTACACTTTTCTATTAAAAAAATAATAAATGTCAACAGTTATTTGTATAAACTTCTATAATTTCTGGCGTTTTGAAATCGCACTACTTCCAAACAACGACCAAGTAATTTAATTTTAATGCTTTAGATACTACGTAAAACTACAGAACTTGTAAAATTAAGTAAACAGTTTATTTGTTATTACAGTTTTTATTATAGCGTGCGGTTTCGCTGCGGTAATAAAATTATATTTATGGGAAAAGTTTATTAACAAAAAAGCAGCAAGCCAGAGACGCTAACGATAATGGACGTAGATTGCATGTATACATTCTAATGAATTGTAATTACATCTTTCTTTTTATTGGTAGTAAATAGTAATCGACAATTAGCGTATATAGGTAATTTTATTGAAATGTAAGTGTAAATGTTATTAAGTGTAAAAGGCGTGTTATTTATTGAAAGATAAGTATCTATGGAAGAGAGCTTCTATATGAGCTTTAAATGTGTACTGCTGGTAGTAAAAAGCAACTTTCCCCAATAACGTAGATCTCGGAAACAAATCGGTGATTATTGTGAATATTTCTCGTATGATTTGATGTTGATTGTAAATTAAAATTACCTATTTAATCAATACTGGTTGGTACCTGGTGTGAAGCTTATATACAAATATTAGACATCACAATTGGCGATGTTGGCTTTACGAAACATAATTTTGTGATGATATGCCACTAATACATTACTGTAATAATAATAAATAATAATAGTATGTGATGTGTGTATTTTCCTCTAGTGTTTTCACATTTTAATGACCACAAAAGCAGATATTACCTGGTTAGAAATATACAATTTATTTTGTTTTGTTCTTATACAGTGGCAGTCAATCCACCATAAAGACAAAAGAGAAAATTGACTGTATACAGCCAATGTACATCAGTCTCATCAAACTTGTATCGTAGTGTTAATTCACATTTCTAAGACATCAGACATTCTAAATTATATCTCTGTGCGATCAGAACTACTAATGCGATTCGTGTTTACATTAACGGTTCAATATGCAACATAAGATTTGTATTGATATTCAAGATGGAAACGTGTTCATTTGTGTTGTAAAGTTTGCCACTTGGTGCAAATTTAAAACATAATCACGCATGATTTATTGATATACACTTCGCAACTTCTCTTCTACTAAATATTATTATTATCTTATTTATGCAGCATATTACATCAAAAGTCGTATAAAATAACAAAATGGATATAACAACTTTATTATAGCAGGGATATACACGAAAATAAGCGAAAATGATTGTAATTGAAACTTTGTAAAGGATAAGATGGGATGATGAGAAATGCATATGAAATGATGGAAGTAAGAATGGATAATTACAATTTACTACTTAGTTGACCTCTTCTATTCATTTCAGCATGATTAAAATATACTTTTAACACCAATCTTATTGTCCCTTATCCTTGAAACGGAATTATTGCGAATAACAAGCTTTTTATTACACAGTATATGTTTATGAAGTTAAAGATCGTTGTTTCAAAGGAACAAGTACATACCGTTTCAGTTTAATTGTGAATTAAAATCATGTATCGTATGTATGTGTGTACAGAGAATTCAGTAAGGAAGGAAACCCACGTGGCCATGTCTAATATTAATTGTCTTCTTTTAGAATTGGTATTCCTCATTATATTTTTTGAGAACCAACTTGTTATTTCTATTTTCATTATTTTTACATTCATTGTATTTCAATACAAGCAAGTATTAATTTTGCTGTATTGTAAGTCATTATCGGTATAACCTTTAATATCAAAAACAAAAAATGAACACTTTGAGGTTGTGAGATCTTTGACAATGTTTACATCGGAACAAGATAGGTTTATATTAATAATGGACTATCGAAGTGGAAGTCAGGATCATCAACGCCACTGGATTTATTCAGTTCAAAGCTATGTCGATCAATTTGTACAACGCTTTTTTGATTTTAATGTTCATAATAGTGACCTCGAATACCAATGATGCATATGATTATTAATCGGTTTAAAGAAATAAATTGCATTTGCCAACGATAGCCTAAGGGTAGACCTAAGAAATTAATTGAGGATGTAGTTGATGATATATTCGATTTTGTATCGACCGTGGGCCCTACAAGTCCATAGTAAAATTATCAGACCCGATAGGTACTAGAATTTCTTTTTATTTATTTAAATTTCGCACAATAATATTACTTTTAGGACGTTCTGCAGGAACTGCTCACACAGCAATTACTAAAAAACTTAAAATGCATCCTTATAAAGTAAGGCTTCAACAATTAAATCTTCTTAACTTTCAAGAACGAATAAATTTTTGTCGATAGTTTAATGAGCATATAAATAATAATACCACACTGGATGTGACTCTCCTTAGTGATGAGCTGTGGTTCCATTTATTTGGCTACATCAATTTACGCAATTGTAGAACGTGGCCTACGGAAAATCCACATGAGTTCGTTGAAATACATCACTATCCAATAAAAATTGGAGTTTGTGTAGCTATATCGAGACAAACAATATTGGGACCAATCTCTTTTCGTGTCATTATAACTCCTTAGCGACATTATCATATTTTAGATGAGTTTATAGAACAAGTAGATGATAATAAATTACAGCAGGATTTATGTCAACAGGATAATACCCCACCGCATACTGCTACAGTAACTTAGGAACGCTTAGAACAATTTTTTAATAACACAGTAATTACCACAAATTTATGGCATCCACGTCCTCCTGATCTTACTCCTCTCGATTTTTATTTATTTAAAAATTTAAACATAAAAAGTACATAAGTACATAAAAATAAACACCATAATCTAGAAGAACTGCAAGCAGTAATTCACCATGAAATTATTAACAGTAGTGTAGAGGAATTGCAACATGCTTTCGAAAATTTGAAGGGGCGAGTAAATGTTTGCTTACAAAATACTGGAAACCATTTTCAACACTTCCTGTAAATTTAAATGAATAAAGTTATAGAAATAAAATATGCTAGATTTACTTTAGATATGCTTACTGAAAATATGTTGTGTAAGTGGTGAAAGTAATTCCTTTAAAATAACTGATAGTTGGTGATTTGAACGCTTAACATTACCAATTTGTAATATTGTATCCTCAAAAAGTTTTATTTCTAAATGCAGATCCAGTGTGTATATTTTACAGATTAATATTTTAAATTAATGAGTATTAGCCTTTGTTGTTGTGCTACTTGAAGTCTTTAATTATACCCATGTAATGTGTAGTTCTGTTATCTTTTAACGATTCCAGTACTAGGTACGGTCTCATTCTAGTTAGATTTTTCTCCTGTAGCTTACCTGCTCTCCTTGTATTGTATTGTATTGTAATGAGGTGGGGTCTGGCCCAAAATGGCCCTTTGCACTGCGACCACGTTGATCTATTGTGCTTCCTCTTGTTTGTTTTATTTATTTAATTAATACGCTGAGGAACAGGAACAGCTCCTTCAATGGGAGTGTAAATAGGTCCTCCTCACTCAGCGTATATGCATGTAGTAGTCTATATCTCCTGTGGCCTAGTGCCCCACAGTTAGTGATCAAGTGTTCCATTGACTCCTCTTCTTCACCGCAGAATCTGCAAGTGTCCGTGTTGGATAGGCCCATTTTGTGAAGGTGCTTATTACAGGTATAGTGGCCTGTGACTGCCCCTGTCAGTGTTTTTAAGCTTCCCCTGTCCAGTTTTTGGGCGAGGTCCGCCCTCCTAGCGTCGAAGCTCAGAAATTTTTTGGAATGTTCCAGCCCGCTGGTCTCATTCCAATGTTTCATTGTAATGGACGCTGTCCATTTCTTTATCTCACCTTTAAGGAGACCTTTGTTAAAGCCCAAAAGGTGGGGTAGGTCCAGTAAAGTTTCTCTCAGCCCCTTTTTTTGCGCAGATGTCTGCCATCTCATTTCCCCCGTGCCCCTCATGTCCTGGCACCCAGACCAGGGTGATCTGGTTCTGAGTGGCCAGGCCATTAAGCATGTTGCGGCATTCCAATAATAATTTGGACGTAATTGTACAACTGCTCAGGGCCTTAAGGACTGATTGACTATCCGAGAATATTTTGATTCGTATTCCCCTATGTCCCCTTTCGGATAGGATTCCTACAGTTTCCAAGATTGCGTATAGTTCCGCTTGCAAGATTGTGGTGTCCTTGCTCAAAGTTATTGATCTGTGTGTTCTAGGCCCCACTATTCCTGCCCCCTCCTCCTCCGTGGAGCGTTTTGGACCTATCTCTGTACCACTTTTGCGATCCATCCCGTAACCATCTCGGGTTTGCGCACCACTCATCCCTTGTCGGGAAAACGACCCCGTACTTCCTATCGAAGCAAAGCATGGGATCCATGTGGTCGCTTGCTAGAGACATACAAAGTATGTCTTCGATTTCCTTCAGGATAGTGAGATGACCGGTAAGGTTCCCTGCCTTAAGTTTTTCTTTTCTATAGATGGAGATTGCTTGCGTAGCTGCCTGCTCTTGCACGGCCACATTTAGCGGTGTCAGGTTCAGAAGAACTTCCATGCCCGTCGTTGGGGTTGATTTCATAGCCCCTGTGATGCATAGGCACGCAAGTCTCTGCACCCTGCGTAGCCTCGATATGGCTGTTTTCTGTTTTGTTTTCTCCCACCATACCAGAGCACCGTACAGTATTGTGGGTTTAAACATTTGGGTATATATCCAGTAGGTCATTTTCGGGGTCAGACCCCAGGATCTACCTAGTAGTTGTTTAGCAGTCCAAAGGTTTTTTTGTGGCCTTCTTTATTACTGACTCGAGGTGCAGTTCCCAGGTAAGTTTTTTATCCAGGATAATTCCCAGATATTTCACCTTATCACTGGGGACGACCTCGATGCCGTTTACTTTCAAGGTGGGGCTCTCCTTTATCGCAATTTCAATTGTGTATAAGTTATGTTCATTGAGAACAGTTTAAATAGCTTTGATTCATGGGTAGTTCAGTTATTTTTTCCATATATTCCCGATATTAGTCGCTATTCATGTGTGCTATTATTAGTTGGATTTGGATTGGATTAGAATTTGTTAACACTAGCGAATACGTGAGTGTTACTCGATGGAGCAATGATGGACTTGTATTACTGATATTAAATTATGATAACTTTAATGCCCATAAATATGTAGGTTATTTACTTTCACAGAAAATTTAATAACGTTACCAAAAGCGACAACTGTTATCTAATAGTAATAAATGTGAAGTGAAAAGTCGTTATTTGTTATGAAAAGTAGTCTGGCCAGGCAATTACCAGTTCCGTTGTAATATCAGAGCATCAGGCATCAATTCTGATAAATTTTGGCGTTTATTACTCAAAATGTGTTTATATGTAGAAAATCAATGTTCGGCATCAATCGAGGTAAGGTTTCCAAACTAAGTATGAATCAATGTCATTCAGAAACATACCAGGAAGTTTGTCGTAATCAGGATTGTTTCACAAAACCGAACGTTACTTTTCAGGGTATTTGTTGGCTTGTAGAATTAATTAGTTGATTTAACGCCTGTTCGTATAAATATTATTGATTCTTGGCAAGGAGATGTCCAGCAAATTCTTCATGCAATCAGATGTAATGCAGAGAAATAAGTTATACACATCTGTTGCAACTTGGGAATTCGTAAACTGCTCTTGACTTTTTTATCGCGTTCGCATCTTGCGGGTTGAAAGTTAAAACTACATTTGTTGCTGTCTTGAAATGATTGGTATAATATAAAGCTGTATCAAGCAACATTCTCATCTGGTTATAACAAATTGTGGTGGTATCGGAATTCCTAGACACAACTTGTAAAATTGGTAAATTTGCTTAGGAGATTTCAGAAAAATGTTCTGTTTTATTGATTAATGCCTCAACTACAGGATAACGCTGTCTAGCAGTTTCGGCTACAAGATGCGTAGCCCGTGGTAAACATGTTATATAGAGGAGATTAGGGAAACCAGTTTTCGATAGCCTAATGGCGTTTAGCATATATGATGCTCCATCCGTCACTCGCTTGGATTACACTGCAAATTCTTGCAGGGTGCTTACGAAACTTTAGTATTTCTAGTGGTGCACAAGAGGTGCGGCACAGATGATCCATTTGTTTGCAATATTCGTACCACAATATGAAGCACACTACTCTTTTACATTCTTTCTGTCATGAACTGTAGTGTTTAATTTTTCAGTTCAGATTTCAAATTTGCTTGTACCACTTTCTACGGTATATGGTAAATGATATCGTAGCCCGCTTAGGGTTGATAAATTTCATACTATTTACATGTGTACGCCATTTATCTACATGATTATTGTATTGTTCAAAGATTTCGTCTACGCTCTAACTGCCAAAACCCCGCTACAGGTTTCTGTAAGTGCGTAATAAAGGGCATACATTTTTCACGCGACATCGTTAAGTTTATGAAATGCAAAATACACAAGACACATACAATTAGAACAGAAAGTAACGTACCGGTGACACCTAAGATCAAGTCCGTACGGACGAGTCACTGATGGGGTTCAACCAATTTTGGCCAACACTTTTGCTAATATTATATGATTATCCACTTTTAAAATATATAAAATCCATAGGTTTACCTACACTAAGAGAAACGAAGGAATTTACTTTTAATTATTTTAAATGGTAAAAATTTTACATTTTAGAGTGCAGCTGAGTGGTAATTAATGGCTTAGATGATTGTTCTATATACCATAAAAGCGCATATTTGCGTTTTTTTATTTACGTCAAAGTGATATATGGACATATATAGAAAGCACGCAATCAGATATTTTTTGCCTGGGCGATTCATTCAATTTGTCCCACTAATATGTTACCTAGAAAAGTGAAGGCTAGAAAGTAACTCGGAATATAATTACAGATTTTCCGTCTTTAATGATGCCGACAAGTCGAATAGTTATTTTAACAAATACGTATTTGCTCGAAGCCATTTGATTGAGAAATTGATAGTTTTCTAATTTAAAGTGTACACTGCTAAAACTACTTTCTGTACTACGAATTGAAGTATAATAAATTGATAACTTTTCCTTCTTCTCATTTCATTCTTCAGTCTCATATAATTTCAAATGTATGTCCTAATGAATATTGAAGATGTATACAGATATATATATATATATATATATATATATATATATGTGTGTGTGTGTGTGTGAATAGCATCTTAGTCACCAACTTGGGTTCAGGGTTTGAATAGATGACCATACAATCAATTAGCACGTAAATTGCCTGATGAAATTCCAGAACTAATTGTAAGTTCGTTTTAGACCACAGTTTTTCTTATTTAATTATCAACAAGCTGATAAGTTAACTAAGTTAACTAACTAGTATTGTAATTGTTTAATTTTTACTAAATGGTTAATATTACTGCATCTTCTATTAACAACATTGTTAATGTTACAATTCTTTAATTCAGAATTGATAAAATGTGCCAGTTTTGGATGTAAATTTTCCTTTTTTAGTGTTCATCAACACGCAATGCATGTGCGAATTAACTATTTGATTAAACTTGGAGTAGTAGAAGTTACAAATAAAAACTTTGATGATTAGATCTTCATTGATTAGCATGAATAAACACAGAATTTATTGTTTCCTCTGAAGAAATAACTTAACCTTTCAAGTCAGTAACATTCGACGAGCCCATTCATATTGGAATTAACTGATTTGTCTCAGTGACAAATATACCCGCATCTCTCTTTTAACAGCATCGTTAAACTTCCTCTTTCTTTTATCTTTGACCCGGAGCAAACGTATTACTCTTTTTCTCTTTCACTTTTAAAGTAAAATAAAATAAACTTCTTATTTGCAGTAAAATTGATTATGTATTCACAATTATATTCAATAAAAATAAGCTTGACATGTGGTTCAAAACGAATAGGATATCTGCCAGCATTCGTGTGGTGGTGAATGAAAATAAATTGCGCGGAATTAAGTCTGTATATCAAGAAAAATGTTAGGTAGACATAGAAAATGTCTCATAATTAAATATATAAGCGAAAATTGTGAGAAATCGTGTAATCGCATCCAGAATATCCCGCAATGTTGAATTCAAGGCGCCGCGCCGCCGTTTCTATAAAGTAATCTAAGTGATTTACTTGCACGTCTACTCTGATAATTACAGAAGCAAGCTCACTACAGAAATAAATGTAGTAAGTAAACAAATTAGTGGCGAACTCGCAGACTGAATTTTGGCGAAAAGAAATAACACAGCAGTCGTAAAATGAAGATAAAATGTAAGAAAATTTGTCTAACAAACAGGAGAGATAGGCAGCAATGCGAAGAATGTGCAATGAGGGAAAGGAAAGAAAATTAATTCTAAGGAATGGCATTACTACACCGCCGCCTTAAATATGTATGTATGTATGTATGTATATACGTACAAAGAATTTAAATGTAATCGCCTGAGAACACAATTCGGCTTCGCATAAAATGGAGACAAAATTTACATGAAATTAAAAATATGGAATTAACATGAATAATCATAAGTTTTACTAACTACTTTAGCTAAGAAAAACAGCTCTCAAATTGAAGAGACCTTTATTTCTTGAGGGGTGTATCAAAACTGTAGAATTATTATCCTCTATATTAACTTTTTAGTACATAACTTCAAATAAACATATTTTAATCATAAAAAAGAATGAAAAATATCAACGTATAACAACAATTCGTCGTTGAAATCATAGGAGATGAACATCGGAACTTGGAAAATGTGCCTTAGAACAAAGGATAAAGTTATCTCTACATTCCCACAAATTTAAAAGCATTCTCCAAAGTTATTTTAAAACAAGCAGAATTTTTATTAGAGACTATTTATCTTTTGGGTTAACTCCACCACTTCCTAGTTTTAATTAGACATCATTAACCAAACCAAATCAATCAGTATTAGGTATTACATTTTTACTTTGAATTTATTTCTGCAAACGTACATAAATATAAATCTATATACGTACCTCGCCTTGTAAACACGAAACCATTTCTTAGCTTCTATAAATAACCAGATTACTACACAACTGGATAAGAATTTTAATCGAGTTAAGAGTATTTTCTCGAAGTAGGAGTTGAAATTTATGAATGAATACACCTCGTCTCCGTCTGCGGCATCCGTTGACTTCTTTTCAGTTTGGCAAAAGGTGAATGGAGTGAGGAACAATATATCAATCTGTTTAAAAGTAACTCTTAATCCTCTTTCGAGGAGATTTATCTTTTGGGATTAAGAGACAGAGTACTTTGTTGAAGCTGGTGCTTATGGCTATCCATTCGTGCGTATATAGATACAGGAATATTTATTGGTGGGACCATTTATAACAGTAACGTTCTGTGTATATGTATATTATATAAATAATAAAATATTAATATAATTGGAATGTAATATATATAATGCGATTTTAACATTCACGACTTATTCGAACATAATTCGATTCAACCAGAAAACTATGTTCTTAAATTAAATATTGAATGGAGTATATTAATTAAAATTCTTTTAAGAAATTATATCTGAAGCGCAACCTGGGGATGCACTAAACGTGCACTTCAAACTCTATGTTGTATGTCAGAGAAAAGCCTTATAAAGTTTAAATTGTACATTTCCATTGATGTTAGTGATTTCAATAGTTATCTATAAAATGCAGTTTATATCCTTTCTTTACTCTTTCTACGCCTCTTTGGATGCCTCCAAATACCTACTTTCGACGACATGTTCAATTCAATGTTGAATGAAGGAAGCACAAAAGAAAAAACAAATAAAACTTTTTGCCAAATGACTTTACTAAAGGAAATTTGCAACGTGATTGGAATAGTGTAATTTCCAAAAGCAATACATTATTTTGGACTTTACGGACGAGTGATCAGTGAAAAGGAATTTTATGGTACAAGGATTAGTTAAACATCCCCTAAAATTATGTTCTTGGAGTTGTTTTAGTCGGTGTGGTTTCGAAAAATGCTTTTATTTCATTAAAGTTGAAATGCTGAGAAAATAGTTAAAATTATCAGTAATATTTTATATTGTTGCCAGTGATGCCGGTGCTTGGTGTAGGATGTAAAGAAAACAATATAACAATAATCTAATGATCCGAAACATTATCAACTGCAGTGCTTGTTAGGAAGACGAAAATGACATTTGAACGTTGAATTGGCCGTCTGAATCATTGGATGTCAATTCTATGGAGAATATGTTGCGTTTGGTATAATATAAACTACTTGGAAGGCCTGTATTTAATTTATAGAAGTTTGTTTTGAAGATTTGTGAAATATGGCGTTCATTCTTACTAAGTCTTGCGGAAATCTGGCCGAAATTGTACCAAACCAATTGTACCAAGTATATTGGATAATAGTGGAAACGTTCCAATAAAATATTTACATTTATTTGTTGTGCTTTATTGCTTAATACGTAAAAGACATGTAACCAGCATTAAACACATTAAAAGCATACGATCAAGAATAGCGTATCTAACAACCACAACAAAATGTTACAGGCTTTTACAGAGTGCATAAGTGTCCACCATTACATTTCATTGATGTAGGATATGTATAAACACATTACCACTCATATAAAACCCCTTGAAAACACGTCAAAACTTCCTGTAGAATACGTCAAGCCGATACAATTTCACCAAAGCTATTTGCTATTTTATTAGAATCTACATTTAAAAGCATAAATTGGGAAGGCAACAGAATAAATATTGTTGGCGAAGACCTACATCATTGAAGGCTTGGAGATGATATAGCACCCAAAGCGGATTATGCAAGTCTGCTTCCTGAAGTGTTACAAGTAGGACTGAAAATTAATTTTAACAAAGGGCAATACCTTACCAACCTTGTACTAGGTGAAAAAATCGTTCTAAACAACACTTACATAAAACATGTGGCCCCCTATAAATATTTAGGTCGTGAGATCTAACTAAGCAGAGACTTGAACAGACTTTGACAAGTTGAGATACATATTTAAAGCAGTGCCAATGAGTTTAAAAGGTAATGTGTATAATCAATGTGCATTATCGGGTGTGACAGATGGGAGAGAGGCTTCAATACTCACTAGGAATACAGCAGATAAATTGCGCTCTGTTTAAATATGAATGGAACGTCCAATGCTAGATATAACACTCACAATCAGAGACAGAGTAACGCACGAAGTATACTCGAAAGAAAGAAGGAAACATGATATGAAAGAACGACAAATAATGCTTCCTGGGACACTTTAGGAATGCCATATATATATATCTGTGCCCCGTGGTTCTAGCTTTTTCAATTAGCTGTTTTAGTCTAAAAATATGGTCTTGTAAACTATGGCATTTCCTAAACCCACTTTACACTTTCTCCAGCTGTGCTTCAATGATGTTTTTGAATTTCTTCTCCAGGATTCCTTCATATATTTTTGCGACACTGCTTAACAAATTGATTCTTCTATAATTCTCACACGAACTCGGGTCTTCCTTCGTAGACACTGGCAGTATTATTCCAATCTTCCAATCATCAGAAACTTTTCTCTGACTCCTTTCTGTCCAATGGTCTTTAGCATTTTCGCAGTGATTTTGTCATAGTTTGCCGATTTACCCCTCTTGGCGCTTTTTATCGCGTCTATCGCTTCTTGTATCTGTATATTATCTTCCTGTATTTTCTTCAAACTTTGTTTCTTCGATTTCTATTACGTTTTTTTGTTGTTTTAATGTCAGGAGTTCGCTGAAGTATTCTCTCCATCTCTCCATATTTTCGTTTCCGTTAAATATTGGCGAGCCATCTTTACTTTTGACTTGTTTCATACATGATTGTTTCCCTTTTCGTAGCATTTTTAATGCTCTATAAAACAATTTTTGGTTACCGTTTTCAAAATGTGAATTAAAAAGATAATAAATTGTCGCAAATTTACTGATGTGTTCATTTAGGCCAAAACCAGCGGAGTTATTTATTATGTTTTTTATTTAGTGTACATTCCTATTCAAATTTGTGGTAATATTGGACATTACGTTTATATTATTTAGATTACTTATTGTTAAACTTAACTTCATCTTTAGCGGCCCTCTTATGCTATTTTACCGAAACTACAAACAATCTGTTATAATACATAATTACATTTTCAGCAATTTCGAATTTATTTATTCCAATCGTTAAATCCCCTATGCTTTTCAGTACTATTGGGTTTCGGCGCGCTTTCGTTGCGAACAAAGCGGAGCAAAGTGAAAAACAAAGAACGTGGAAGAACAAAGCGCTTCTCGATAGAATCAATCTCAGCTGACAGCCATTTATCAACGCCTCTTTTTATTTCACACAGATTATAAAAGCCCTATCGTTGTTTGGAGGTCTATCTTTCAATCTCAATTATATTTACTCAGATCCCGGGGATCTTGGAAATTGCTGCTCTCGCTAATTTGTTTTTGATGTGTCCATTTATCTTAAACATCTCGGCACAAATTGTAATTATTCACTTTTAAAAATAATAATATATGCAGTTCGGAAACAATATACCTGACACCTTGTTGATACAAAGGAACATATGTTAAATATATGTAGTTACAAATCCTTACAGTTATAAGGAAATGATTAAATTAGAAATTTGGTGATAAATTAAAATGTAAAACGCTGACTTAACACGATACCAATGCGTTTTCATATAATAAATGATCCAGAAAAGCAGGAACAGACAGAAACAGCGGCGATAGAATAGCTTTGACTTTGTTTACAGTGTATTGACCCGTGAGCGAAAATACCTCAAACAAATGTATTTGTAGATTAACAGACGCTACAATTTTCAATAATCATAATAATCAAAATGTCAAGGATGTACGTATAATTTTAACTCCTTGTAAATTACAAGTGTCCAAGATTGTTTATATAAACTGCCACAAATTTGGATTGGAGCAAACTCATTAAATTTATAAAAACAAAGGGGTGAACAAAGACGACCTGAAACATTTGTTATTGTGTAACATTTTGTAATAACACAGAATTAACATGTCATTCTGTTAACATGGAATGTTAGCGTATTGGATGTTCTTTTGTATCCTTTTGTATTTCTTAGCGTATTATTCTGTTGCTCCAGTATTACATCACTATGTCACTGGAATGATACGTAAATATACTTTTACACCCAATTGCTCCACAGTTTTGCAAATAGCCCAATTTCAGCTCTTCTTGAGACTCTCGAAATTTCGTGATTAACAAGTGCAACAATTTGCTTTCCTTAATGTTTATCTCCCTTATTTCTATCCAGCGCTTGGGATTCGTATTTGTGATTTTCGTTTTTTAAAGCTATGCGCCAAATTCTTCTTTATATTTTGCGATTAAAACAAATCTGATCTAATTACTTCTTCTAATTGTATAAATAAATAAGTTTTATCAGATATCAACTTATCTTGATTCATTTTCTAAAACATTACTGTTATAAATGCAAAATAAACATAAATATGTACTGCAAATGCCAGAAATTTGTTCTGGATGCCTATATCGGTTCATGAAGTTCCCGAGATAATTGACGAAATTTAGACAAAAACCTTTTTCAGCGTGGATAACGTTCCCGCTAGGATCATGAAGTTAGTCAGCACATTTATTGCAGAGCTTCTGGAAAATATAGCAAACTTAATGCTAGCAGAATGTGTGCGTTTCATTGCATTAAAACATGCGAAAATAAGGCTTTAAACTTCAAACGTAATGCGGATATTTCAGGCGGCAAGATGATCTGATACTAGAGCAATCTTTCAGTACCACTGCATAACTTTTTATATTATGAGAAGTGGCCATTTCACAGATTAATCGTCGCCTTCAATTTTCTTCCAAACGATATACTAATTTATTTGCAACTAAAAATACTTTCGGTACAAAGAACACCATAAATAATTAAACGACTCTATGGAAAAAGTATGTAACCAATGTAACATAAAAATTACAACATAGAACTTAACTTAAATTAATAATTAATTAAAATGATAATAAGATACAACTATTAAAAATAAAATTGTAGGAATTGTAAGTTAATTTAAATAAAACTGTTTCCAGGTAAGTTTTTCCCGGAAATATATAGGATAATAAATACCTTACCTTTATTAGGTAAGGGTAAGGTTCTTGAAGGTTATCTAGACGTTTTTCCGTTATACAATTTTACCCTTCTCAAACGGTATACATAACTTCAGTCGTTTTTACTGAATAAAATTGAATAATGGATATGGAGAAACGGAAGATTTCGGGTTGTAAATAGATGTTCTACGACAAGGAAACAAATAATTAGTGTGGTGCAATACTTCGCTAATGAAACTGCGAAAATTTAGTAAAATTTTATACTTTCCTAGAAGATCGCTGAAATGATTCTAGCAGTTACAAAATTTAGACGCTGACTCTCATTGTTTTTTTAAATATCGCTTCACTACTGATCTATACGCGGAATTACCCGTGTTGTTTTTAATATGAGCGCCATACTAGAAGAATTCGACGTAAATCCCTTTTGAAGTAATGAAGGGTATTTGGACAGAGTTTCAAGCCAAAACTTGATATCTAGGTTTTGTACAACCCCAAAAGATGCCTTTTTCTAGGGACATTTTTTATAAAGAGACCAGAACAATCCAAACTTTGACATCCGTGCGAGACCTATGTGATACTTCCTCCAGTTATATCTTTCTTACATTATAATTAGAATTTATCATCTACTAGCTGTTAAGCCTGTCCCTGCCAGGCAGGAAGAAAAAGAAAATCTGCTTGGGAGAAAAAAAGCAAAAAATTATTTGCCCATCAGTGGGCTTCAAAAAGCTCTGGATAGACAAAAAGGAGTAACACACAAATAAGGAAATTATATTATGTATTGATAGTATACAAGGGTATTATTAATTATACATCTCTTTTTATATCTAAGGTTTATAAAATAAATAAAGGGTATCTCAAAATCTATCTTAACACATATTCCAATTGAATTTTGCAGATGTTTTTCTTTAGCATTTTCATAAAAATTTCAATTTTCATTTTGACATAATCGGGGATGAATTTCGTCCATAACTCGTTGAATTTTCCTTTTGAGCTCCCGTACTGTTTGTGCATTGTTTGTATACACTTTTCCCTTCAGACACCTCAAAGAAAAAGTCCAATGATGTCAGATCACCAGATCTTAGTAGACAATTAACTTCTTCCCGTCGCGAGATAACACGTTCAGGATACTTCATCTGCAATAAGTGTTTCAGTCGCAATGATACTAGTTGCACCGACATGTTGAACCGAACTGTCATCAACATTAATTTCATCCAATATAGGCCATAGAAAGTTGGATAACATGTTCCATAACAAAGACCATTGCCGATAACTGCCTTGCCGGTTGCATTCTCTCAGAAATATGGGCCAAACGACTACACTAGCCTAAAATCCACATCATACACACACTTGTGGTAGATGCATAGGTTGCAGATGAATCACGCGTGGATTTTTGGTCCCTTTGGTAATTCTGTTTGTTGATATGCCCGTCAAGTTGAAAGTGCGCACCATCACTAAGAATGATTTTCTTGGAAAAATCACCATCGAGTTGTTGATGCTCCAGTATATAGTTGACAAATGCTTGACACATGGTCTGTTGGTTTTAGATGTGGTGTAAGTTGAATCTTATATGCGTGCATATGAAGCTTTTTAGTCAAAATTTGATGCAATGAGATTTTGGAGATGTTCAATTGTTGAGAACGATGACGAAGCGAGGTAGATGTAAGTTCGGGATAACCCTTTCCTAACGGGCGCAATATTTTCAAGAGAGCGACCCGTGCGAGGATGGGCACCTGCCGTGACATTTTGAATTGAGCCAAGATTTACAAAATTTATTGATTAAATTCTTATTAATTATTAAGTTAAAGCTGTATCATTTTCCATATTCGAAGTAGATGATATACAGAAGAAAATCCATAAACAATGGCGTCATTTAATCTAATCTTTCCGAAATTTTATTATTTCGCTTACACATCACCATAATACATATGTTTTCGTATTTAACATTGACTAACTTAACAATTTGTCTAGTTCATTAACCATCCTTAACTTAACGGTTTCTTTTTTAATAGAATTTGGCAGAACTATTTAAGTACTGGAAAGCAATACATGATTGAAATTTGAAAGAATAGTATGTTTTTATTGTTCACCAGTAATGTGTTGAGCCACCGCCATTATTTATACAGCCAATAACACGTCGAGAGATCGAATCTAAAAGTGTATCGACGATAGTTTGGCCTATTGCACCCCAAAAAATTTGTATTCTATGTTGCAGAGATACCGAAAGTCAACGATGGGGTCGATAAATTCCTCAGTATGTTGTTCATAATATCAAACACGTTCCATCGGAGAAAGATCCGGAAATAATGTTAGCAAAAGGTTAGCGTGGTCCTTGTCAAAACAGTTTTAAGTAGTCTTTACAAATGTGAGGATAAGCATTCCCTTGTTGAAACAGGGTGTGCTCCAACATTTGAAGAAATGGAAGAACTTCGGGCTGTACTATTTCCTGAATCATTGACGTAGCACTGCATTTGGTAATCCTTAGATTTGTGCATAAATTATCCCAACTTTAAATTTAAAAAGGTATTATAGTGCAAAAAACGTGTATTCATTACATTGTTAGCTTACATGTTAAGTAATAGTTATCAATTTCGTCTTCACTACAATGGTAAAAAATATAAATTATGCAATATGGATATATGTACTTTTATGACTATTTCTTCGCTTTATCACTTAATGAAATGGGAGAGTCTGTGATGAGTAAATAATAAAAAAGGAATTCACAGGCGCTTCCAGATAAGATTTTATGTCACGGAAGATGCGTTCGTGAGTGGGGTCGGTTTTATCTTTTCGCACGGGCGCAAGAAGGAAGCAGTGGTAGTGGCAGCGTTCGTCCTTTTGTTAATGACATTTTGACCTAACCCAATGTCAGTGCGTTGCTGTGAATAGCACTCAAAGGTTAAATTTAATTAATATAGCAACTTGCCCGTTGAAACAAGTACAAATTGGTGGAAATGGATCCTTGTAAAAATCGTATTCCCGACTTTTAATTTATTAAGCACTTAAGTCCTTTTTGAAAAATTAAACGGTAACCACTACAGATTGGGACTCCAGCAAATTTTTCAAACTCATAAGCACAAACTAAGATAATATACGATATAATAATAATAATAAATTAATTAAAACAACGATATATGTAATTAAATTCTAAGAAATGGAGGTAATCCATGTACGAATTAATATAGATTTTGAAATGCGAGACATTTTGATGATTTCTCACTTGCTTATAGTTCACACAAGAATAACTTTTGGGGATAACTCAAAATTTACTTCTGATGAAACAGCGAATAATGTGTAACGTTGTGTAATCTACTTACTCTCCACAAAATTAACGAATAAGTGTTATTATTAATTATGTTTTGTTAGGTATTTCATTTAATTTTGTAGGAACCGCTTACTAGCCATTAGCTGAAATGAATATGTAATACTAATGGCAATGCTATTAACAAGTAAAGGCACAAGATTGTAATCCTTTTACTGAGGAAGCCCATTCAGTTACCAAAATAAGTGCATATATAAATTTTTAATGAACACCTAACAAGGATGTTTATAAGCATTGCAATCTGATCAAACATAGATCAATGAGCAAATTATTTCTAACCTAAATTAATATTACAGGAATTAAAACTAAGGGCAAATCACTAGTATCACTTAGGTTCTAACTTTTAATTGAGTTAATATTGCCATGTATCATTGCTAAACTCTGCTTATCACTTAACCAGCTCGAAAGGCTCGTTTGTCTTGAGTTTTCTGACTAATTCTGTATTGTCAAGGAGCCTGATGGCCTTGACGTTGACGTGTTGAAGAAGTCGTCGCTCGTGACTCTTGTCGAGTTTTTGGATTGACTCGTTAACGGTGTCCATTTTCAGGTCCCTATGGAGGTCACTACAATAAGTATATAATATCAAAGTTAGTGCAATTCGAATGTCATTTTATTGAAGAATGAAGCGACGACAAAGCCAAATCTACTGTGGCTAAACCTACATCAGGTAAATTTCAAATAACAAAGATTCTCACTATTTGCCACTATACGAGGGATGTTTCGAATGATCCAGAAATTTGGCTCTAGTTCAAATTCGTAAATCTTACAGATCACGCTATTGGCCAAAGACAAGTCTTGAAACACTTACACAGGCATCCCGTGCAATATTGTTTAGTATACTTCAGCTACCTAACTGATACAGACGTATTTGGGTACCGCAGATTTTGCAATCATGGAAGACGCGATTAAATCACAAAGAGCTGTCAATTTCCTTTTATTTAAAGAGGGTGTGTAATCTTCAGGGGTCCTTGAACGTCTGTGGGGTGAATGTAGTCTGCAGAATCTAAAAGTACTGTCTATCGATGGCTCGATCTTTTAAAAGCTGGAAGAACGTCAATAGAAGAAAATATGTAAATGAGGAAAAAGGTTGCTGAAGTGGAGAGCCTACTGAAACATGATAAGAGAATAACTATTCGTGAAAGTAGTGATAGTGTAGCAATGGGTACACGACAGATTCATGGGATTTCAAACAAACGTTTGGGCGTGAATACCGGTTCACCCCGTCAGATACCAAGGCTGTCGGTATTGGAACAAAAGCTCAACGCGTCCGACACCTGCTGCGAACTTCAAGAGCTTTTAACACGTTACGGCAACCAATTTTGGCAATGCATAATAACTACTGATGAAAGATAGGTACCTTACTGTAAATAAATGGATTGCAGAAAGTCCGAAAAAATCCTTTGAGGATTTCCACGTTTGTATAAGCGTATTCAATTAAATGGAGATTGTATTGAAAAACTGCATTATAAGTTTGATGAAGATTGACGAAATAAAACATAGCCAAATTCCCAGAACTTTGGAAACATCCCTTGCTGTAACAGCGTACAATTACGAAGTAAGTTACAACATTGCCGATCCCCCTCCCCCTCTCCCACCCTCCAATCAATACGCTCTATGCGAGTAGTTCTGTGTATATGTAGGCTGTCGTAACTTATTTCGTAATTACCGCTGTTTCTCCAGACTAGTGAGGACATATCTAGAGAGCTCCACGCTATTCTATATAAGGCATAAGAACTGTCGAACTAATAACATCGTAAACATAATGATTCCAAATGTGTACAATATCCTTAGAACTAATACTCTTTTCTACTGAAGGAAATTTAGTTTCTTGCACGTGAATGTCGAGTACTTAGAAATAAGGTAATACAATTGAGACCAAGCGAACTAGATTCTTCTATTTGGGATTCTCCAAGCAGAGCAAATTCAAGCGAGTTAGCTGCTTCTTCTTAAAGTTGTGACTGCATATTAGTTTCACAATATCGTCATAATTTCAATTTGGAAATGAAAAGATCAATTTTTCACAAAACAAGATTTAATCATTTATATTATGTGCCCTAATTACGATTTTTGCACAGTTTCTGTCTGCGTATCTGTTTACTATAAATACTATCGAGAATTAAATTCCAGCTTCTCCACAGTAAACTGGTTCATACCCCATTTAATGTAATGCGATTTGGTTAATTGGCAGTGCGAATAATCTAAGCTCATAAAATCGGAGCGTTACTACGCGTAATTTGTGGTTTCCGCATAGGAATAAACACTGGTAAGAGATGTAAGACCGTATTGGATTTTAATCAGAATTTATTGACTGCTGGCTGAAAAGCGCCCGCAGCTTTTGGCAATAAATAAACATTATTATTATGGGTTTACACCGTGCTGCCGTTTCGGCATTTCATTTAGTCTTGTCGACGCTTGAACTTTTGCGTTATTGGATAAGTTTTGTAAATGAGATTTACTAACGCCTCAATGATACTAGGGCAGACTCTGATCACGCACCGTGTGATTGAATTTTAGATTTGTTTCCGATAGATCTATACGATTCGAAAGGTATTAGAATAAAATCAATTTCTAATGGAAAAGATATGTACGTATAAAGTATCAGAGAATGGGAGCAATAAATATGTAAATTCGTAAAATGTTATTTACAGGGATTTCAACTAGATGCAACATGAAAATTGCTTACAAATTCTTAGTGTACGTAAAACACCGTTCTGTATGGAAATACTAGATTGGCTTACTGGTTTGTAATGATTATTAGTATCATGAGCAGTAAATCAGTTACACAGTTACATTTTTGTCGAAGACAAGCCACTTACATTTATAAATAATACGCTGTTAATGTCTAAGTGTTTAGAAATTTACAGTCAACATGAAAATAGTCATAAAAAGCAATCATAGCCTTCCAACTTTAAATGATAAATGCAGAGTGTCCGACAACCATTTTGAACAGGATTGAAACGACTTACTTATGGTTATCTTCTAGATTTAGCGTAATTTAATGAACGTTTGGCTACGTCCGAGCTCATTTAAATTACTTGCGGATATTGAACTAGGAATCTTAATATTAGTTGTCAAATAAATAGGAATAAGTGTAGCAATAATAATAACAAGAAACTTGGATCAGTAATAATGATGATGACAATATCAGCAGTACTAGTAATAATAATAATTATAAATTACGTAATATTAGATACAGATAGGAATAAGGGTAATATGGAAGATTTGAACCAAGCGTTTCCGCATGATATAATGATAGAACACACAACCAATAAAGACTCGCTCACGTTTGAAAATTGCGCTGTATTTATGATATGATAATGTGCATGTACCTAAACAATGTCCTCATTTTAAATTCTAGTGGAAGTTATCTCACGTATTGATTGAAAAACAACGTTTGCTTACCATTGAAAGAGATACCCTCATTGATCATACAAAACACTCAAAGCACGGAAGTCGGCGGAAGTGTCTTACCAAAGAAGATTCCTACAATACTAAACTAATGGACTAGGTCAGCTTCCATCATTGTTGAGTTTCGGTAGTTTTCAAAGAAATCCAACGTCAAAGACAATCACGGTTGCACTTATTTCTTTGCTCTTTTTGGAATAGTAACGAAAATCAAACTATCATGCTGTGGTCAAGGAAAGCAACTTTTTTAACGTGAGGGGTAAATTCGATAACTTACTCATCATTGGCCATCATGAGCAATCCTGGACTACTAAACAGCCAGTGCAAGCTATAGACGATGATGATGGCTGGCCCTGGTCGTCAATGAGTCGACATAGAGAGGAGCTTTTAATATTAACTATGTACAGTTATTAATACAAGAGGGTTGGCTTAAATTATTGGAAACCCGCACAGTTAAAAGAAAGTTTGTCGGAAAATGGGTGATACGTTACCAAACAACAAAAGACGTCGACGATTTTAAAGATCGTGGTAAAATGCGGGTAACAACAAAACGAGAGTATAAAGTTAATGATGAGTCATCTGTCCTCTGTAATATAATATTACATGGTGAAAAGGATATATGACTCATCATACCGTATATTTGCCCAATTATATGGTCCATTGTCAAACGAAGGCTGTCAGGGAAACGTGTGACAACTTTGAAACAGTTGCACGCATTCGTGTAATATGGAGATAACTGTGGGAATCCTTTGCTGGAAAGGTGATAGACAATGGTGATACAATGTTTTAGTTAATTGCGATCAAGTACTATAGATGCATGTTCCATATTAGAACTTTTTTCATTAATATCTTTATCATTGTGTGCAAAACTAACCCAATCCTCTTATGTTGATGATGAAACGTCCGAAATTTATGAAATGTAAAGGTTAGTCTTTCAGGTTCCTCTTTTAAGTTTAGGGCCGTTTAATTATTTAGTATGATTTAAATATGTTGGTGTTGTTGCAACGAAAGACGTATTCCCGAATTAATAAGTAATGGACCAGTTGTTTGCCAACAAACATCTAATGCTAGCGCTTTCAATAATGCAGATAGCAGAAGACTGTGGACAAATCCGACAAAACACTGGTGATTGCCCTACGTAAAATTTGACTTTTCTGCGCTAAAATTTGATAAATCTCGAATGTGTAATTACAATATAGCTGGACGTCATCCATTTTTTGTGTATAAAACACATAAGCAAAAAGAAAAAGCATGTGATTAGCAGATAACTTTGGTCTTCTCCAATAGGAAATTTAAGTTATCTGGGACTAGTCATTCCAATAAGAAATTGATTTGGTTATCTCATTTTGTCCATATCTAAATATTCCAATAATTGTATTCGAAACCAAGATCAGCAAGCACCTTAATAATTATTCCTTTTGCTTCATATTATCTTTTGAAATTTTAAGCATTTTAACCTGTGATGTGTTACTAAATTTAAGCATTTTCTTTGTTAACTTTAAAACTGGGATGTGGTAATAAAATCAATAAACAAGAAATAATATTTCAGGATACTGCACTTTTGCCATTACTCACTGTACATGTTTGTGTGTCTAATGTAAGTACCTACAGTCGCTCTCACAGTTGAGCGTACACAAAGGAGATAATAAAAGCGTGTTGATTATTTTGAAATAATTTTTACACAATAGGAAATACGGATAATAATACAATGTACATATATAGATTACTGTTACGGTCAATTGTTAGTTTTCTGTATTGTTACAGTTTTCTGCTTTAATATTCTGTGATCTCTCGTTTCAACGTTTAACGTGTGAATGATGCCCCGTGTTCGTCATTTTTGATTCAATGATACGGATTGCGCCGATTAGATGCCCACGTGGTATTCATTCCGCTTGTAACATTGAGATTGAACAGATCGGTTTCCGTGCCTTTAGTTTATTCCGTTTCGCTTTTAAATCTCGTTATCGAGGATATACACGAAAACTCGACGCTGAGAAGTATATAGTACCGTTGAGTTTCTCTTCCCCAAGTTCTGCTGTTCAAACTAATCGTTCACATTGCTTTTCCCTCGATTGGAGGTGAGTCTTTCTTTTTTGGTTAATTGCGATGTCGTAATTCTCTCTTTCACGTTGTAATATGGAACTAGTAAGAACTAGTATAGGCTGGTATAACTAATGTAAGCTAGTATTAGCGAGTATATACGAGGATAGAACTATCGTAGAAGCCAAAAGCTAGATTTTCCCGATATCTTTTCCACACGTGCGAGAAAACCCGCCATCTTGTACAACTTCCGTCCGATACCGAATACCACGCCGTACAAAAGTCGATAACAGAAAACGACATCTCGCTAAATCCCGCTTTTATTTGCTTTATTTATATTTTTGTACCGTTGAGTTTTTGGGGAAAATTCCCTAGAATCTTGTAATTATTTTTAAGTTAGGAAATTGGAGATTTGTGGACGAGTATACGGGGGTTTCCTTATTTGTGTAAACATTCAATTATTTTAGTATTTTTAGGCGGTGGGGATTCAGATTGTTCTCTGATGCTAATTAGTACTATATTTGTTTCTATTAGTAGTTTAGGGGCGAAGGGAATTATCAGTACTTATCACTCGAATATTTGGTTGTTACTGACGTATCTGAACCGAATTACGAACTAGTTTAATTGATATTATTTTTTTAATTTTTTGCACCGCCAGTGCAATAAAGTGCTGTTAAACGTCAATCACTCGCCTCAGTTCATCTTATCTTACGTATATTTTGTTATTTTGCTGATGTGAATTTTAAATAGTATTTAATTGAATATGGACAGTCCGGATAACCACGTACCATCTACTACGAAAAGTCTCTTCGACTCCAGTTATTTAGAGGTGATCCAGTTTCACAATTGGAGAATGGCGCCTTGTTACTATTTCTCGAAACTTAACCTACGCCCTTTTCACTAGGCTGGCACGGCCTGGATCGTCTTCATTATTACCAACGAGGCGGGTCATCCGCACTGTAACGGTATCGGTCACTTTCCTGACCTTCCATTTATCATTTCCTTTTATTAGTTTCATTTTTCGTAACAAAAAGCTAGTAACATTATATATATATATCAATTTCAATAAAATCAACTGAAACGTAATAATAGCAAAACATGAAAATGTATCATACGGATTATGTATGATAACATACCAGGAAAAGATCCTCGGGTAATCCCGCAGAAAAATTTGCAGTCGCAGACACATATTTCGAACTTGTTGTTTCTCATCAGTACGACAGAGCTTGGATAAAGACGGGCGAATTTTAGTGGTAGAACAACAAATGGAGCACGTTAGGAGTCCGACCAAACCATTTGTGGTACAAATGGTCTTTATGCAAACTCCACCGTACTGATGAGTACCAACGAGTTCGAAGCACGTGTCTATGGCTGCAAATCTTTCTGTGGGATTACCCGAGAATCTTTCCTTTGTATGTAATAATAGCAAAGTTACTGCGACGAAACGTTCAACGTAGCAGCGCTTTATATCAACACAAAATTAACCGTGCATCGTGTTATTTTATAACATAATATTTGTTATATTCTTGGATGGAGACAGAATCTTTTAAATTCTATTTTTAAATTTGCACTATTTTTCATCTTATTTCTCATTGATTAAATTTAATTTAATTATTTGCACCACTGTCTGGCATGCAACCCCAAAACATAACGAAACCACCGTCTATCTTATGCTAGCAGTTAAGTTTCCAAACGATGACCGTTGCTCGTTACGGTCGTCCATTTTCTGCGGATACTACTGTAAATACACCTCATATTCATTTCTTTTGATCAAGTTTTAAAAACTTCTCAATTAGAATTAAGTAATCTATGATAATTACTCAGAATTTACAAGTGCTTACACAGTTAACTAAGAAACAGCATCTGTAATAGCACACCCGTGGTACCTAAGTAATTAAACAACTTAAGCGAGGTATTTCTGTGGAGTAGATTAATTAAATAATTTCTAGTGCAAAGTTTGGAATTAATATTATTCCACACGATTTGCGCCCGGTAAGTAGTTCATAACACGATCAGTGTGGGCGTAGGACGTCAAAGTGCTCAACAGTTCGCTAACTCCATACATTTGTCGAACATTAGTAGTGTATAGTCTGCAAACTTCTTCGATGTAAATTAGAGTACAATAAGTAACTTGATGTAAGATAACAACATGTTTCCACGTCATCTCGTAGATCCTTTACTATAATAGACTTGAAACTGAAAATCATTTCGTATTTCGGATTACCTTTTATATTTCAATACGGAGTAGAAGAAGCCAGGTTAATGGTAAAGTTTTCACAATAAATATCTCACGGAGATGTTTTTGTCAGCAACAAACGCATTATGCGTCAAAAAGTCCGCTGAGTGAAATTTACGATGGTGGACATTATTTTCTTCGCTATTTTTTATTTGCGACTGAAGCAATAAATTATGGAGTTTTCAGTTCCGCGCTGTTTCTTTTTATGAATACGACAATAGAATGTAGGTATAGTATGAATTAATACATTGTAGTCTTTACTACGCGTGCCCAGTTGACAAATCCATTTAACTCTTTAAAACAATTAATTTTTAGTTAAACAAGGAAATATCTGAACAATTACCGAGATTTCTATGTAAAATAGTGGTTGCGAAAACAATACGCTGTCGATCCCCAAATATTAATTTTTTTATATTGTGTCGTAAATTTGCAGTGTATAAGTATGAAATGGATATGAGCAAAAGAGCATTTCATTGGCGGTATTTATTTTCATCAATTTGATAAATTGTGCTTGAAACATTTGCTGAAATATATACATAGGAATTTTATCCATATTCCCACCAAAGTAAATTTTGTTACTGCAATCAGTTTTAATAAACCAACAAACAAAACAAAGGACAAACGTACGCGACAAACCGCCCATTCATTATTAAGTTCCGAGTTAATGGAGCAGTATTTTTGTTTGCAGAACAGCTGTAAAACTCACGGGAATTGCACCGCGAAATCCATTTGGTCAGGATACATTACTATTAATTGCCCTTTTTATTCGTTCCGCCGAACTTATTCGACCTACCGTAAACGCTGTTTAATCGAATTATGCGAATTGTTTAATTCGATTCTCGCGTGGTCGACACTAATATATTGGATGCTGTTACCGTTCGCAACTCGAGAGAGAAGAGGTATTATTGCCTAGGATAGGAGTGTCTACGCCGTTTGGCACAAATGAGATCGCTGAAAAGTAGGTCAGCGAAAACATAGATCTATTCCACGGTTTCTACCAAAACAAGAGAGCTTACGATTGGTTGAAATATTTTTTTATTAGAAGCTGTGCATTTAAATTGAATAATAACAAAGACAACAACAACAATAATAATAGTAATAATAACAACAATAATAAAATATTATGTGTGGCTTTCATTCATTCAAGATCCTAATCCAATAAAAGTAGTTACTGCGAACATTACCTCATTTATTTAATTAGAAGTTGGAAATTATCTTTTACTGCGAGATTTGACTATACATATGTATATAGAACAATACATACATACATATGTATACAGCCTGTTTCAGAGTAAGCGCCTTTTTTTTAGCCATACTATGGGTACTACGTTCAAAATATTTGGCAGTAATATATTTCAGGACATTCTCTACGCGATGGTGATATCAGATTTTCAATTGGGCGAATTATTTCAAAAAGGCGACTTTCAACTTTTGTTTCGTAAACGAAATGCCATAATTTTTATTATTATTGAGATCGTAAAAACATTTTTTTACGATAGTATTCCGTTTTTCTTAAAAATTCATTTCTCTCCCTATCAAAAAGCAAACTAACGTTTTAATCTAGTAGCGCATGAATGTTTTACGCTCGATGTTATTTTTGTCCAAATATCAAGTAATCAAATAATCGATACGAGAACCGTTGGATTTGTCGTGGAGGACCAGTTGGTTGGCCACCTAGGTCACCTGATATGACACCACTGGACTTTTTCTCTGGGTGTATGTAAAATCCCAGGTGTACATCGTTGAAGCAATAACTATTGAAAATATGCAAGAGAGAATTCGTACTTCCATAAACGAAATTTCTCCGAAAATTATCCTTCGATCTATTGGCTCCATTGGACGACGTTCCAATTTATGTAATGAAAAAGAAGGAAAATATTTCGCGCATGTTTTGTAAATACCTAATTTTTATTTTTTGTAAATTTTTAATTTTGAGTTTCGAAAAGTAGATGTTTATTACAAAATAAAGTTTAATTGTTTCCTTTGTGCCTACCGCTACTTGATATTTGGACAAAAGTAACATCGAGTGTAAAACAATCATGCGCTACTAGATTAAAACGTTAGTTTGCTTTTTGATAGTGAAAGAAATGAATTTTTAAGAAAAACGAAATACTATCGTTAAAAGATTGTTTTTAGGATCTCAGTAATAAAAAAAAATCATGGCATTCCATTTAAAAAAAAGTTGAAAGTCGCCATTTTTAAATAATTCGCCCAATTGAAAATCTGATATCACCATCGTGTAGAGAATGTCCTTAAATATATTACTGCCAAGTATTTTGAAAGTAGTACCCATAGTGTGGCTAAAAAAATAAGGCGCTTATTCTGAAACAGGCTGTATATATATATATATATATATATATATATATATATATATGTACGTATGTTTCTGTTGAGATGGTCTTCGCCATGCGGTGATTTAAACATTGACGCCTCGGATGGCGGCCGGTGAAGCAGATCTCTTAACAATTTTTTAGCTCTTTCAATTCGAGTTCTTAGGTTAGTGGCCATACTAGAACTGTGGCGAATTTTGATCGTGCAATATCAAACCACTTTGCTCAGATGGTCTCTACTAAGATACCGGATACAAGTATTGTTGAATATGAAACATACTGCTTTATAGTGTTTAGTAGTAAATCTATGAGCGAATTTAGATGTTTATTTAACAAAAGAGTTGACACGCACACATTGATAATTACTTTTGCGACTTTATCAATCACCTTTTGTGGTGTGTCAGTCCGATTTTTGTGAAGCGGGATAAATAATGAAAAAATCGACTAAGATTTTTAACGAATATAATAAATAATAATAATAATAATAATATAATATTGTTGTCTCCTTAACTTTATGCCCGAATAGATCAGTTGAGACATTTTCATTGGTTGCGCAAGCATCATAATATAATAATCATGATTCACATCAAAATTATATTCTTTTTGTTCTCGTAAATCCTTATACCTCTCAGCGTCGGATCATCAAAATTGTATAAATAAAAAAAGGAAATAAACAACTTAATTAGGTTAGAGAAACAGCAATTTTATTGCAATAAAATAAATTGCTCTACAAACAAAACAAACGCAATTTGGGATTAACCAATGACGTACGGGGTCCACAAAGCCCGCATATATATTAGTCAAGAATGAGTTATCCGAGCTTTTCACATCTACGACTTAACACAACTAACGTGCATGCGAATCGATCATTTTGAACAGGCGAGTAGGAGTAAATGATAGCCAAATCAGTTATAGTCTAACCTTCCGTTATTTTCAAGACATTTTGGAACATTGTTACTCGCTTCCGATTATCACTCCGCAGAGACGTTTCTCGTTTAGAATCTGTATTAGGACAATTGCAATTATGAGATATGCAAAATTAAGAGAAAAATACCAATTATTTGTATACAAGTACAATTGTAACATGTAAGAATAGAAATTTAAGCTCCAGCAGTCTGTGGACAATTTACGAAATATTCTTCACATGCATATTTACTGTATTTTTTACAAAAATATTTTATTTATTTATTCCTTTTATGCTCACCAAAATAACAGCGACCTTCAGTAGTGAAAATGGTTGGAGAATTATCAGAAACCATTAGTTTAAATAATTTACTTATTCATATTTGATACTTCAGAGTTTTGTACTGCTGACAACGATATTTAAATACCCTCTTCAACGACGATATCAACAGTAATATCCAAGTTGGTCATCTATACCAAAATATAGTTCACTACTACATTGCAGATGTAATATATTTCTTCACTTATGTATGTGTTTAAAAAAAGCACTATTTCGGGAAAAATATTACACTTGCTCGCTGTAGACTTTACACTCTCTCTCCAGAGTACCAAGTAGAAGAGGGCGAGGACGACCAAAGAAGGAATGCATTCCATTCCTTCTTTGGTCCTTCGCGCCCTCTTCTACTTTGTACCCTTGCCTTCCATACTTGTTTAACCTGCCTTTCATCCTTCATTCTGCACATGTGGTCAAACTATTTGATCGCATTCTTTTCAAGTACGTCCATAATAATCGGGTCCACTTTCAGTTGTTTTCTCACTATAGTATTTCTGATTTTGTCTCTCTTCGTAATCCCATTGACTCTTCTCAGGTATTTCATGTCTATAGGATTTGTTTTGCTTCCTAGTGCTTGCGTTAACACCGAACTCTCCCGCATCTTTGTCTTTTCGCTGACTTCCTTTGATAAAAGATCTATTCAAGCTGTGATACATTCTTGATGCATTTTTTATTCTCTCATCGATTTCCTATTCTATGTTTCCGTCTCTGTTTATGTTGGTTCCCAGGTATTTGTACGTTGTCACTTGTTCAAGCTTTGCATTTCCAATTTCTACATTTAATTGTTCATATTCTTTCCCAAGTATCATTACCTTTGTCTTTTCGATATTGTTTTCCTGATTTCTCTTTGCAAATTCTTCTTCATACGTTGTCAGGTTATGTTGCAGTTCTTTGTTGTTTTTAGCTAAAATTATCACGTCACACATGCACATTCCGCTATTCTAATTGGACTCATCCTATAGTATCCCACTATAACCTTTGCCCACTTATGTTCCATGTCTTTTATGACATAATTTATGATTGTAATGAATAGTCCATCATTTATCTCAAATACTTTTGACTGCACCTTCTCCTGTCTGACATAGCATTTGGTGTTCTTGTACTGGCTTTGTATTGCTCGTATTAGTTTGGATTGGATTTTTCTTCGTTCTAGACTTTTCCATACTTCTTTTTGTGAGACATCGTCAAAGTCTTTTGCTAAATCTAAAAATGCTGCATATGTTTCAGCACTCATCTTTTTGTTCTTTTCAATTATCTGTATGAGCGTAAATATGTGGTCTTGCGTGCTTCTTCCTTTTCTAAATCCACTTTGTAATTCCAGCAAGTCTTGGTCGATTGCGTTTTTCAGTTTAATATTTAATATATGCTCATATGCTTTACTACACACAGCAATGTATTTCCTCGGTAGTTTGCGCAGGTTCTCGTGTCTCCTTTCTTGTGTATAGGAAGAATTATTTAAATTTCCCAGTCTTTTGGTACGCATCTTGCGTTTCAAGTTTTGTTAATAATTCTCCGATTATTTCTGTGCCTAGTGGTCCCAAGTTTTTCATCACCTCCGGCGTGATCCTTTCGTGTATTGCAAATTTGTCGACTTTTAGGTGTGCGATGACTTGTACTATTTCTTCCGCGGATATATTACCTGCACTTTATATATACATATGTATAGATCCTAGTTTACTGCTGATGTATGCCTATCCCCTGTACATATCCCACGATTCCTATGCAGGGAATGCCAGTTTTCTACTCTCGTTACATCTATTTCAGTGAAACTCATTATTTTGGCTATACTTCAACAGGGCGATTGAAATTGGAATAAGTAACACTACATTCGTTTATGTTTGAAGCAAGTCGGAAATGTTAATGATTGTTTATAGCAATCAGTATGGTTCTGATCACTAGGGAATGTAATCCTCCTGAAAAATGATGTATCTCAACAACTACTACACTTTATCACGATACCTAATACATATTCTTTTCCTAGGGACTCGCTTTCTGAAACTATGTGTAGAGAAATTTAGGAAACATTCTGCAGAAACTTTAATGACAACTTTAAAATACTGCAAAACTTCTCCAGTTTTAATTCTTAGAACTTCTGTGGTAGAGAAGTCTCGTAATAGATTTAATTACACAAGCTAAGTTATTAGACAGCTCACCCGCAATACAGTCCACTTAAACATAAACGAGATGAAATAACTTCGCTATTGTTTCAAGTGGCGTAGCTTCCCTCTCGCCATTTAACTTTGGTGTAGAACGACCGATATTTGAAATACGTCGTCCAGTGTCATACACTATAAACACAGGAAGCGGCGGACCAACAACATCAGCGTCGTCTGCCAATATTGTTTGAAACTTTACCATTTAAACAGTTCTCTGTTTCGCTGGATACCGATTCTTCGACTTTCGTTTCCTTTGTTTGCAACACTTGTGTTTGCTCTCTTTTCTGTGTAAATATTAGTATTAGGTGTGTAAATAAAGCGAAAAGAGGGTTCAACACGCGAATGGAATGATAATGTTTTGTTGGAAATTGGGAATTTTCGGGATGAATATCGTACGAGTTGTACGATATTCTTAGTTCTTCAATAATTTTTCTAAATGTGATTCTTCGATTAACGAACACAATGGTACAATGCTCAGACCTAGCGCCATCATTAACATCTCCGCCGCCTTCTTCAAAGCGGTTTATAGCACGTGCACGTACAGTGCGTTAAATATATGAACGCGTGTCAAGGTTAGGTGTGCACTGATAAAATGTCAGTTTCCACACCGCACTTTATCTACCTAGTGGATCGTGTGAACATCAAGTATAGTTGTTGTACTCGGTGTACACACGATCACAATCACTAGATAGCGCTTTGGAAAATTTCATTTTGCCAGTTGACCCTTGACTTTGAGGTGTGTTCCTATGTATATTTGACTCACTGTAACATTATATCATTATCAAAGACTGTTTGTAACATTTTCGATACTATACTGCCCTTTATTTTGTTCTTAATATAAAATTTCAAACCTATTTATTTTGCCGTACATAAAGTTAGCAGAACGTACTCAAGAGCGTCTTACTTATCGGCTAATCAAAAGCAAACTGAAAGTGGCAGTGATCTGAAGCTTTGTGTGTGCGTACGTAAATAATAGCGTATACTAAGTCTTCAGCAAATAAGTATAAAACTGAAAGTGCAACCCTCAGAAGAAGAAAAAGAGATTCATTGAAATAATAAGAACAGAATTGAAAGTTTTCATTTTCTATTAGAATCGAGTTACTAGCCTATTACTAGTTACGAGCAAGCGACTTCAGATGTACTGAATATTTACAGCTGCAGTGGATCAAATCCATTGTGTATAATTAATTTTACTAATCATAAAAAGGGCTTTTGGAAAGTTTAATATATCTAAGTTTCTTACAGTTCACAACAAAGTATAAAGCAAGAACTTGGTGCGCTCAGGCGTTTTATAATAAATTCCTGGTGGCTTTGTTTAGAACTATTTATCGGGAATACAGTAATGAAACGTTAAAATTTCAGCTGAAGTAACTAGTACGTATCGTGTTTGCGACTACTTCAAAATGCAATAATGTAATTTCTCTAAGTATGCTGTATCTTGTATCATTAGTATAATGGCACGCAAGATGCATAAGCTCAGAGTGATCATTATTACAGTAAGAGAAATATTGTGACTAGCGGTTGTGTCCAACCGGTTAAATGGTAAATGGGCGAGCACTAATAAATCACACGTTTGGATAAACATTTTCCATGTATTTATATTAGCCAATTAGTTTGTTAAACGCTATTTCAGTTGAAAGTGTTGCAATATTTTATCCCTTGATGATATTTAATCTTAGTGACATTTAGCGATAGAACGTAAATTATGGCAATTTCCTAAGAATATTTTCTTATTACTTTGTGTTGAAATAAATTACCCGTAATGTGTACTATTAGTGCTTGTACGAAAAGTGAAGAAAGATAGTCGTGTTTGTATGGTTACATGTATACATATATAATTGTACAGCGCAGATTAAATTTGTTTATAGAGATGATATTATGCATATAAAGGTATGCGAAAATATAGGATTGATAGTTTTAATAGTTAATATTACAAATATCGAAGCAGATTCTTTAACTCTCAACTGGGTATGATGAATACTCGAGTTTTGCTATATAGATGTATCAAAATATGTTCTAACTGTCGGAAAGCAAACGGTCCACGTAAAAAAATTAAATTTTAACATACTTGAATAAAACACATGAAACAAGAAAATTGCAAAATAAAAGTTCTTTCCGCTTGTTACTAGATGCAACAAATGAAAATGATAAAATAAAGCATAAATACTAATAATAACACCGGAGGAAGAAAAAGATGAACACGGTTTTTTAGAAGCATATTTTATAGAAAAAGTGAAACGAATTATTGAAGTTCGTTACACTTATTACAATTTCTTTTTCTTTGATATAAATGTTGCTTATCCATTCTTTTTCTGTATTTTATAGAAAATGTAAAGCGTTTTCTACCTAATGTATTCGGACACTCCTTGTGTCGTCTTCTTTTCGGTGGTCGTTCATCTTGGTCTACTGCAGAATTTTGTAATGAATTTGTATATGGTACAATCTTTCAAATCACGTTTTGATGGAGGTGATTCAGACGCTGCTGATGATTTGCCTATCGCTCGAAGTAGCTTACTTAAGCATAGTCGTTCAGCTAACAAGATACCATCAAACATCATTTTAAAATATGAATATAATATGCGCTACAAAGTGGTGAATGAAAGGAAATTTGCTGTCGTAATCTTGTTTGACACCTCTCGCAGAAATCATTTGTGTAGGCAGTAAAAACCATTCTCGGCCGTTACTTCTGAGGAAGTCCATCTTTTGGTTTTTCAAACCTTGAGGAAATAATTGCTGCTACAGTTACTTCTTGGAATTGTACATCGATTTCTTTGCTTCTTCTCGTAGAACGATGTTAAGTTTCCAGCACCAAGATTTTGTATTTGGAGAAGCAGCTCACTTTGTTGGGCAGAGTCGGTGTGTATAATCCAGGTGGTTGGGTTATAAATTTAGGTTTCTATGACGGGAGGAATTGGTTTCTGTTGACTAGGAAACACCGGTAGATGTATCTGAGCGATTTAAGAGAACCTTTGTGAAGTAGCTTGCTTTTTGTCGTAACTCTTGCGGTAGATACTAATTTTTCTAATCACGTCCCATGTGTGCCCCAGTTAAGTACATCTCCAATATCTTCATAAAAAATCTTCTGTTCGTCTTCAAGTTGGAAACAACAATGTTCAATAAAACGTGCTTATTTACGACTATATTCAGCGCAACATAAAGATTGTAAGTGGACATTACCTAGTTCTGCGATTTCATGAAAACGCGGGACATTTCTGGTCCAAAGATTCAAATCAACTTTTCGTTGAGTTGTGAAAGTTTCTGATTTCTGATTTTTCGTGTCATCATTTGTTGACTTGTTCTGTTGTAAATTTGAAACTAGTCACACATCGATTTTTGGCTGGAACATAAGAAGTAGAGAAGCAGAGTATTATCTCATATAAAATCAAATATGGATGAATTTACTTGACGATGTCTACTAACCAAAAGCTGCGGAGGAATTTCCCGCTTACCTTTCCTAATAGTGCCTATACATCTTAATTTATTTTGTTTTAGCTTTTGTAGGAGTTTCAAGCGCTGCTGACGGGGTCCTTAGGTGTCATCACATTACATCACATAACATACTTCAGCAGTGAGAGGGTTAACCCTATTGTCTTCTAGTACGTTTCGATTACTATCCTGTTTTTCCCGGGATTAGTTCTAAAACAGTCAATGTCGGTATAGCAAGATGTCAAGGATTTGCAACATTCTACTTTTTGCCGGTGTACAAAAATGCATTCACTAGGTAGTGTGTTTTTAAATCACAGAGGCATAAGATCTTGAAAGTTGGAGTTTAATTTCCATATAAACGTGAGAACTATATTTGCCTTTGAATCCTACCAACATCTTATTCACTGTCACATTGGCATCAGAACTTGCTTTTGCAATTGCTAACAAAATTGTGGAAAACGTCTGATATTGTAATTAGTTTGTGCAGGGGATGTGTTGTTTTTACTATTAAAAATATTATTCGTCATAAGATGGTTCATCATCAGTTTCCGATTCTTTGCCAGTCTCAACATCAGAATGTTCACTCTCCACCTCAACGTCACTGAGATCACTATCAGCTTCTTGAATTTGATTTTGTAAAGTTACCTCGTTATCATTATTACTGACATCGGATAAATTGTTCCAAATTTCTTCTAATTCGGCGTGAGTTAAATATTTAGGTACTTGGAATTACAGTGCTCTTTAAATATTGCAACACCTCCAGTGTTAAATGCGCTGCAGTGATAATACTGATAATTATTAACCGTGCCCGAGAAATACTTAAAGCTATGGAATAAATAAACGCAAACGCAGCTAATCTTTTATCCATAACTCAGCTCAAATATTTCGGAAACTTGCAAAAAAACGCCTAATACGCTGGTCATTCCTTAATGTACTTTTAATAAAAACTACAATGTCCATCCGTTTCCCCATGCCACCACCGCTTTATGTAGACATAGATATCTGCATTAGATCATATCGGTCAGAGGTCTATTATGTAAAATTATAACTGACATCGGCACGTACCACCAAAAACCCTAACCCGACCCGTCACCTCTGTATAATTTATGATGGGTGATGGTGGACCTCCAAAGGAACAGCACACAAGAGATTTTGTTGGTAGAAGACCGAACTCAAAACGATATCGACAGGCGATTAATCATGTCGGTTTCTCGCTCTGTACCCCATCGTAGACACCACTTTACAGGCCACGGGGCTATGCGCACGAAATCCTAACAGGATGATTCGTAACAAAAAAGAGTTCGTTAACCCTAATCTGCGACTCTGCTTTTCAGTTCTTTTCCGGTTCAGCTGGACGCGAGTGAGTTATATAAGTTGTATTGAGGAGGAGGGTATTCTATGTCAATGCGCGATTTTTATACGCCTGCTATTCTTTACAAATAAAGGAATGATTGCTTCCGTGCAACAAATGATTGAGTAATAAAAAAGTATTTCACGAGCCGCTAAGTTCCTCTGTATTTGCTCAAATTTCTACTCCTTTAGGAAAGAACAATACAATTCCTTTTATGCTGTCTATCGTGGTCTATTGATCTTTTATATAAATTTATTACTACTTCTTGATACGCAATTAATTCCAATACCTGGGGAATAAATAATGCACACTCCGCCTATAATATACAGGGTGCGCTTTAACACACCCTTAGGAACTTAAGTGTAGATGCTTTAAGCCATAGTAAATCAATTAGTGGAAAGTTTTCCTAAGAAAAGTTAACTAGAACTGATAAAAACAACTGTTATCCAGTTTATGTTTTCTGGATGGTGCTATTCCTATTTCAAAAGCAATGCTTTTGACATATTTTGAGTGCAAGACTAGCATTTCGTTATCAGAGCGCCGATACCGGCTAGTGACGACTAATTGTTCAGATGCGACCGTTGAATTCGAAGCAATGAACTGGTCTGATATCAAAGAAGACGCTCTTTCGAAACTTGGAATGTTACGATTTTAGCAATAGAGAGCTGGAATAATCGATAAGAAATTCATGAAATCATTTATACGCACAAGCTTTAACCACGGGGTAGACTAGTTCGAAAGTTGTCTTAGGCGATTGCTTTTCCTTTTTAGTGTTTTCATTAGTTCTTCGGTGTGTAGTTTTATCCAATCTACATGTGTATTAAGTAATTGCTATGCCTCGTCATTATACTAATGCGGAATTAGTAGATATCGTATTTGTTTACAACAAATCCGGACAAAACTATGCACCCTTGCGACGATATTAAATATTTGTTGATGATCGATCGTTTGGCCACCTCGGTCAACCGAGGGAGCCAAACCTAGACAAACAAAATGCGCTGCGCTTTGTGCAGTTATTACGGCGAGCACGTTTATGTATTGACGTTGGTGGCAGCAATTTCGAGCATCTGTTATATTCTATCCCAATCCTAATCCTTATACCTTTTTGGGTGTTGGGTATGTTGGAGTTGAGTTTTGAATTAGGGATACTTTCCCGTGCTTTTCTTCATGCTTTTCTATCCTGTACTCTTCTCCTAATTTCCTTCAAAGCTTATGTTTCTTTTTTGGGTTGCTTTCTAGCTCTTCCCCTCTGTTTTCTTTTGATTGGTTCGACTTCAAACACCCTTCCCACCATCGTATTTCTTCCGATTGTCATTATGTGCCCCAACTACCTCAGCTAACCTTCTTATATTTGGTCTTGTTTGGGCTGTATTTCCAAGTTTCCTCTGATTGTACTATTTCTCGTTTTATCTATTTCATTTTGTCATCTATCCTTCTTAGAAACTTCATTTCCGTACTTTGTATTTTTCGTTTCTGTTTGTTTGTTGTTGGCCAAACTTCCGAACCACAAGTGAGTAGTGGGACCGGTATCCTTTTGAAGATCTCAGTTTTGGATTCTTTGAGTAACTGCTTTTTATTTAGGAAAGTGTTCTTAATCCTATAAAGAAGTCTTTTTGCTGCTTCATTTCTTCCTTTTATCTCTTCATTGAACCTTCTACCCTCAGTCAGAATTGTCCCCAAGTATTTGAAGCTAGGTACCTGTTCCAATTTTCTTTTTTTTTAGAAATGTTTCCTGTGTTTTATTTTCCCCACTTACAATTATCGTCTTCGTCTTTTCTGCATTTATTCTTAAATCAGCCTGCCCCATGTGTTCATTGTATGTCTTAACCATTTCGTTCGAGGTTCTTTCGTTTTCTGGTATGAGCATAGGTTATTTCCGACAGCCCTATCATATCCATGTTTCAGAATCTTCTATTGTACTGTTTTACCTGTTTTGGTAGAACAGTTTTGTTTTAGTTTTCTTTTTACCTATTTGCTTTATGTTCATTGAAAAGTGAGTGAAAAATACATCCCACTCACTAGCACTTCCTGGTCTGTAGAATTGATAAATAATCGTTCTCTTGAACTTAATCTTCAAAAGATTTGCATTGTACATAAAAAAGATTCCTGCCTCGTTTACGCACTCGAGAACAAAAGCGAATTCGGCAACGAACATCTGTAGAGAATTTGGAAGTTACCGATAAGAATGCAGTGGAGTTTTTAAGTTGTTTTGTAACAATGGACGAAACGTGGATTTAGCGGTATATTTCGGAAATGAAACAACAGTAAAGATAATAGATTGCACATAGTGAACCGGTTCTGAAAAATACTAAGTCTCTTTTAATCGTTGAAAGGGTGATGGCCCCAAGTTTTCTCTTAATTATAAAAGAAATTTTCCTAATTGCCATTTGTACTACTTCTGCGTCCAGCTTATTAATATCTAGCTCTCTCGAAATACTATCTATTCCCGAAATGCAAAACTTTCCTGGTTGAACGCAAATTTGTAGTCAAATAAAGCCACCATTTTCACTCGCTTCGGCGTAGCAATCTTGAAGCAGGGGAATCGTTGAAGTAAAAATAATGAACTTCAAGGAGACTCTCGAAGCAAAAAGTACGTTATGGACCTCAAATTGCTTTCTCTCATAGCGAACGAAGTTACTTATTTAATCACCCTCGTAAAAGTGTTGTTGCAGTCGTTGAAATTCTAAAATCGATAAAGTCTGTATCCATTGTGAGTATTGTGTACTCTTAAAACTACCTACACATTGTTTCCGTATTGTATTTACAACTGTTACCACTGAGTTTTAACCTTTTACGCGATGTGTGCCCAGAATGTGCGTCAGATTTTCTATTTTAAAAACTATTGAACTCAGTAACGGCCATAACTATCACAACTCCATCACCAATTTCGCAACTATATTTGAATCATCATTGGTTCAGTTGTTTAATACCCTTGGATTTAAATGTCAGAGATTGTTGGTTGTCAAATAAAGTCGCCATTTCCGTTCACTTCGGCGAAGCTCTCTCAAAGCTGGGAAATCGTTGAAGTAAGAGTGTTGAACTTCAGCGAGACTCTTGAAGCGAAAAGTACGCTATGAAGCTCAAATAATTTTCTCTCATAGCGAACCAATTTAGTTATCCAACCACACTCGTACAAGTGTTTTTGCAGTTGTTGAAGTTCTAAAATCGATGTAGTCGGTATTCATTTGTTAGTATTGTGTTTTTTTAAAAATACCTATACATTGTTTTCGTTATTATATTTTCAATTCTCTCAACACTGAGATTCAACCTTTTACGCTGTGTGTGCCCAGAATGTGCGTCAGGTTTTCTATTTTAAAAACTATTGAACATAATGATCACAACTCAATCAGCTATATTTTAACGCTTACTGGTTTAGTTGTTTAGTACACTTGGAATCGAATGTCAGAGGTTGGTGGTGTCAGCAAGATTTATTTAAGATGACAAAGGTTTAATATGATTTTGACACCTCAACTGTCTATAAAAATTAGTAAACCTTTAGTGGAAGATTAAATCTCCACATTTTTAATACACACAATATTAATTTTTGCAGGAAGGTTTGGCAATACACTAAACTTTGGACACTGTTTCTTTATAGCTTTTTCATTGGTTCCTAAAATTTGCGAACTCTTTTTAATTCTTCATTACCAAATAGTAAATGAATAAGAATCGATATATTTGTTAATGACTTTCTGGTTTACTATCTTTTTCAGTTCTGCAGAATTCAATCTTTGTCTCAATCAAGGTGAAATTTTGACACGTATATGCAATATTCTGGGAAATATTTAAATTTGGCTTACTTGACGATAACTTTAATTTGTATTCATTTTGGGTATGAGAATTGTATATTACTATATCGCAAGGTACAGTTTACACATCATGAATGTTAAATTGACGAATATATGTATGTACATACATACATCAGAAGTTAAACAATAACGTCCAAGTTCTACATTGACGAATGTATTAACCAATATTATTGCGTAAAAAGCAATATATATTCAAAAGGCGAAAAGTTGTCAAAGAAAGTCCCAGTTAGTAATAACATACCGTATTTACTGCCCTACCCAATCGTTATTTTACTCAAGGAAATTGTTAAGTGAATCATTTTTGGAAAGACCAGTCCGACACGCACACGTATGCACGTATAAACACATACAAATCCATTGCTTATTTGTTTTATTCAATTATTTATTGATATCGTTCTTTGTATCCTTTGTCGGTACCAATAACGGTATGACGACCTCTTTATTCTTGGTCATAATCAGCGCTTTCCTTTGTTCGGAACAATATCCAACGTCTTTCTTTCGCTTCATTTATGGGTATGAGTAGTTGATATGCAATTACTTACGGAACTTAAAACATGAAAGTTGTTATAATTGTCCCAATAAAATTGCAGTTACAATACGTAAACTGAAACGAAATAAAAGCAGCAATAATAAAAGGAAACGATTTCATTTCTGGGATCCACCTTGATTATCGGTACATCTCAAACAAGTTCATCAAATTCGTCACTGTAAGGGGGTTCAAGTTTGATGAAATTACGTACGAAGTTACTTCATTAGATATAAAATAAATTTCTCACTGAAATGCAATAGAAGCTTTAATGCAACACCTGGAATGGTATCGAGGCCGTTATAATGTTCTATGATCTTCAGTGCGGTTTGGTTAGGAAGCAATGTAGGCAATAACTGTGAAAATCGGTATTTGGTAATACATTTGCTGTAATATGACGATATTAAATAATTATAATATTTCTTTATTATCCTGTTATGTATATGTTTAAATTTCCAATAACATGTGAAGTATGACAATAGGGTACTGATGAAAAGTACACATTTAATTAAACTGTAACAGAGATCGATCATTAATCTAACAACAACTCTGCTTAATAGCGTCAGTTCAATATACTATATACACAATGTCCGGAAAGTATTAGTATGGGCTAAGAAGATCTGGGATATTCAAGTTGAAAATCAAATTTTGTTAAATTATGTTCTTATATACTAAAAATGAACTTTTATATGTATGTATGTGCTTAGGTTTCTTCAACCTCTTAAGCGGGTGAAGTATGGAGATAGACTTTGAAATCTTAACCTTCCTATACTTCACGCATACGGTCTGTGAGACCGATTTATATAGTATAGTATACGTCTTTCATTTTGACGTGAGTATAGGAAGGTTAAATGTAAGCTAATGTAGAGTTGCACCTGATTTAAGAAGGTATTAGAGAGATACCGCAAATCGGAAGTCTCTATCTCGAGACGTTTCCGAATGATGAGTTATTGAAACAATAATATCGGTACCTATTCTCAAAGATTATAAACTGTGTAAATCATCCTAGATTATTTTACCTCTTATGTTCCTCTTATAAGATGTTGAAAATGTCCACCCTGCATTTCCAGGTAATACTAAACTCTGTTTACAAATTTCTGCGTTACATTTTTAAGTGTTTCAGGCGTTATGCCGCGACATACAGGAATAATTTTTCTCATCGCATACAAGTTTTAAGGATTTCCTTTGAACACCTTTTCTTTTAAATAAACATACAAATCCATAGCTTATTTGTTTTATTCAATTATTTATTGATATCGTTCTTTGTATCCTTCGTCGGTACCAATAACGGTATGACGACCTCTTTATTCTTGGTCATAATCAGCGCTTTCCTTGTTCGGGACAATATCCAACGTCTTTCTTTCGCTTCATTTAAGGGTATGAGTAGTTGATATGCAATTACTTACAGAACTTAAAACATGAAAGTTGTTATAATTGTCCCAATAAAATTGCAGTTACAATACGTAAACTGAAACGAAATAAAAGCAGCAATAATAAAAGGAAACGATTTCATTTCTGGGATCCACCTTGATTATCGGTACATCTCAAACAAGTTCATCAAATTCGTCACTGTAAGGGGGTTCAAGTTTGATGAAATTACGTACGAAGTTACTTCATTAGATGTAAAACAAATTTCTCACTGAAATGCAATAGAAGCTTTAATGCAACACCTGGAATGGTATCGAGGCCGTTATAATGTTCTATGATCTTCAGTGCGGTTTGGTTAGGAAGCAATGTAGGCAATAACTGTGAAAATCGGTATTTGGTAATACATTTTGCTGTAATATGACGATATTAAATAATTATAATATTTCTTTATTATCCTGTTATGTATATGTTTAAATTTCCAATAACATGTGAAGTATGACAATAGGGTACTGATGAAAAGTACACATTTAATTAAACTGTAACAGAGATCGATCATTAATCTAACAACAACTCTGCTTAATAGCGTCAGTTCAATATACTATATACACAATGTCCGGAAAGTATTAGTATGGGCTAAGAAGATCTGGGATATTCAAGTTGAAAAATCAAATTTTGTTAAATTATGTTCTTATATACTAAAAATGAACTTTTATATGTATGTATGTGCTTAGGTTTCTTCAACCTCTTAAGCGGGTGAAGTATGGAGATAGACTTTGAAATCTTAACCTTCCTATACTCACGCATACGGTCTGTGAGACCGATTTATATAGTATAGTATACGTCTTTCATTTTGACGTGAGTATAGGAAGGTTAAATGTAAGCTAATGTAGAGTTGCACCTGATTTAAGAAGGTATTAGAGAGATACCGCAAATCGGAAGTCTCTATCTCGAGACGTTTCCCGAATGATGAGTTATTGAAACAATAATATCGGTACCTATTCTCAAAGATTATAAACTGTGTAAATCATCCTAGATTATTTTACCTCTTATGTTCCTCTTATAAGATGTTGAAAATGTCCACCCTGCATTTCCAGGTAATACTAAACTCTGTTTACAAATTTCTGCGTTACATTTTTAAGTGTTTCAGGCGTTATGCCGCGACATACAGGAATAATTTTTCTCATCGCATACAAGTTTTAAGGATTTCCTTTGAACACCTTTTCTTTTAAATAAACATACAAATCCATAGCTTATTTGTTTTATTCAATTATTTATTGATATCGTTCTTTGTATCCTTCGTCGGTACCAATAACGGTATGACGACCTCTTTATTCTTGGTCATAATCAGCGCTTTCCTTTGTTCGGGACAATATCCAACGTCTTTCTTTCGCTTCATTTAAGGGTATGAGTAGTTGATATGCAATTACTTACAGAACTTAAAACATGAAAGTTGTTATAATTGTCCCAATAAAATTGCAGTTACAATACGTAAACTGAAACGAAATAAAAGCAGCAATAATAAAAGGAAACGATTTCATTTCTGGGATCCACCTTGATTATCGGTACATCTCAAACAAGTTCATCAAATTCGTCACTGTAAGGGGGTTCAAGTTTGATGAAATTACGTACGAAGTTACTTCATTAGATGTAAAACAAATTTCTCACTGAAATGCAATAGAAGCTTTAATGCAACACCTGGAATGGTATCGAGGCCGTTATAATGTTCTATGATCTTCAGTGCGGTTTGGTTAGGAAGCAATGTAGGCAATAACTGTGAAAATCGGTATTTGGTAATACATTTGCTGTAATATGACGATATTAAATAATTATAATATTTTTTTATTATCCTGTTATGTATATGTTTAAATTTCCAATAACATGTGAAGTATGACAATAGGGTACTGATGAAAAGTACACATTTAATTAAACTGTAACAGAGATCGATCATTAATCTAACAACAACTCTGCTTAATAGCGTCAGTTCAATATACTATATACACAATGTCCGGAAAGTATTAGTATGGGCTAAGAAGATCTGGGATATTCAAGTTGAAAAATCAAATTTTGTTAAATTATGTTCTTACATACTAAAAATGTATATGTATGTATGTGCTTAGGTTTCTTCAACCTTTTAAGCGGGTGAAGTATGGAGATAGACTTTGAAATCTTAAATGTAAGCTAATGTAGAGTTGCACCTGATTTAAGAAGGTATTAGAGAGATACCGCAAATCGGAAGTCTCTATCTCGAGACGTTTCCGAATGATGAGTTATTGAAACAATAATGTCGGTACCTATTCTCAAAGATTATAAACTGTGTAAATCATCCTAGATTATTTTACCTCTTATGTTCCTCTTATAAGATGTTGAAAATGTCCACCCTGCATTTCCAGGTAATACTAAACTCTGTTTACAAATTTCTGCGTTACATTTTTAAGTGTTTCAGGCGTTATGCCGCGACATACAGGAATAATTTTTCTCATCGCATACAAGTTTTAAGGATTTCCTTTGAACACCTTTTCTTTTAAATAAACATACAAATCCATAGCTTATTTGTTTTATTCAATTATTTATTGATATCGTTCTTTGTATCCTTCGTCGGTACCAATAACGGTATGACGACCTCTTTATTCTTGGTCATAATCAGCGCTTTCCTTTGTTCGGGACAATATCCAACGTCTTTCTTTCGCTTCATTTATGGGTATGAGTAGTTGATATGCAATTACTTACAGAACTTAAAGCATGAAAGTTGTTATAATTGTCCCAATAAAATTGCAGTTACAATACGTAAACTGAAACGAAATAAAAGCAGCAATAATAAAAGGAAACGATTTCATTTCTGGGATCCACCTTGATTATCGGTACATCTCAAACAAGTTCATCAAATTCGTCACTGTAAGGGGGTTCAAGTTTGATGAAATTACGTACGAAGTTACTTCATTAGATGTAAAACAAATTTCTCACTGAAATGCAATAGAAGCTTTAATGCAACACCTGGAATGGTATCGAGGCGGTTATAATGTTCTTTGATCTTCAGTGCGGTTTGGTTAGGAAGCAATGTAGGCAATAACTGTGAAAATCGGTATTTGGTAATACATTTGCTGTAATATGACGATATTAAATAATTATAATATTTTTTTATTATCCTGTTATGTATATGTTTAAATTTCCAATAACATGTGAAGTATGACAATAGGGTACTGATGAAAAGTACACATTTAATTAAACTGTAACAGAGATCGATCATTAATCTAACAACAACTCTGCTTAATAGCGTCAGTTCAATATACTATATACACAATGTCCGGAAAGTATTAGTATGGGCTAAGAAGATCTGGGATATTCAAGTTGAAAAATCAAATTTTGTTAAATTATGTTCTTACATACTAAAAATGAACTTTTATATGTATGTATGTGCTTAGGTTTCTTCAACCTTTTAAGCGGGTGAAGTATGGAGATAGACTTTGAAATCTTAAATGTAAGCTAATGTAGAGTTGCACCTGATTTAAGAAGGTATTAGAGAGATACCGCAAACCGGAAGTCTCTATCTCGAGACGTTTTCGAATGATGAGTTATTGAAACAATAATGTCGGTACCTATTCTCAAAGATTATAAACTGTGTAAATCATCCTAGATTATTTTACCTCTTATGTTCCTCTTATAAGATGTTGAAAATGTCCACCCTGCATTTCCAGGTAATAATAAACTCTGTTCACAAATTTCTTGTTTGTTTTTTTTTTTTTTGTTTGTTTTTGTTTCAAGCGTATTTTCGCGACATACAGGAATAATTTTTCTCAACGCATGCAGGTTTTAAGGATTTCCTTTGAACCCCTTTTCTTTTAAATAACCCCCAAGAGAAAAACTAATTCGGGTGAGATCTTACTGGTAACTACTCCATAACTCACCCCCATCCTATCCAACGCTCAGGAAACTCGTTATTTAGGGATTCTCTGACGTGTAAATAGTGAGGGGCTACTCCATTTTGCTGGAATACAGATCCATAGTTCTCGTTGTTTTCTTATGTCATTACCAATAATTCTAGCCTATATGTTAACTTTCTGGGAATGCTGGGTAGGGCTTCTTCAGCTGAACCGTTAAAGAAGAAACTAACTTAACATCAAAACTGCAGTCTTCAATATGTGTCATCTTTATTTAGTTCTTGTAATTTCCTGAACTGTTGGTTTGTCTATATTTATCTCTCTAGCTATTGTTCCCTTTGACTGCTTGTGTTGAAAAGGATAGTACCCTAGACTTGCAAATGGAAATCATCGGTTTTAATAGAATAACGACCTGACGCATTTTCTCACAACATTTCTTACGTGGCTTGAACTGACTGGTCTATCTAGTAAAAGCTCGTTAAATAATCTACCTGCCCCATTACAAATTCGATGACCTTCTGCACTATTAGAACGACTCGGTCTTTATTTGTATGCACCACCGTGGGAAAAAGGGGCAAAAATAAAAACACCGGTCCTGTATGTTCATTTTAGAATAAACATGGAATAAACTGATTTGAAGGACTAATGTCTAGTACATTTCTGTTATGTAACAAGTAATAAGTGTTGTGACTAGATCATCTCCACAATCCGATTATTGATACAATCGCAACCGAAAATCAATCCGCTAGTTAAGTTGATTTGATCATAATTATAAATTTTCTTAACATTTTATTGCCAACTTGGAAACCGGTTACGATACATACTTCCCGTTTGTGCCAAAATTTCTATCCCTTTAATACCATCAAAGTCAGGTGTAACTCGACATAAGGTTATATTTGAGTTTAAAAAATTCTTCCTTCGGATGGGGTTGATTAAATCTAAGCACGTATGAATGTGTATTTTTAGTAGTCCTTGTATAAGAATACAGAATTATAAATAAATATACTTAAATTTAGCATAGAACTTAGCACAAATAAGTCGATATAACATGCGATTATCTTATTAAGGACAAGCACGTGTAACTGTTTACTGCTTGCATATAAATCGAGCAAACCCAAAAGTAGTTTTTATTACAAATCGTAATTAGTGTAATTACTTATTTAGTTGCTGTTAAGTGCGCCGCTATAATTTTAGCCTCTTAGATGTTGGAGAGTATTAGTCAGATTATTATTCTAAACTTATTTTCCATAGAAGTCCTAAATGTATTATGTAGGTGTTTTAGCGAAAAGTCCAATTAATTAGAATGTAGATTCCGCGACATAAACTTATACGAGGTTAAGTTTTGGTAAGTAAAATTTTGCTTCGCAAATTTTACTTCCGTTTTAGGACCTATGGATCAAGAGACAATTCATACTTGAAAATCACATTACTGCCGTCTCCCAATAAGTGACTATTTGAAGGTTCTAGAATGCAATTTAAATTATATAAGAACTTTACGTGATAATAAGTATGATATCAAAAGCATGGTAGCAGGTATCACAAAAACTGTTAGAAACTGCTGCGCTTATGAGTTTGATGAAGATGATAATTTACCATTCACTGAGCGGCTTTGCTAAGAATAATCACATTTACAAAAACAGTTTGCCATTAAGTTGAATACCACTTAGGCAATATCTGTTTCCTGAATGCTTCAACACATAATCTTGTTGGCCTAGAATTCAGGGGTCACCAAACTTTTCAGCCTTGGGGCCATACTGATTAGTTCAGTGAGTTTTCTGCGTATTATACTTGTCATTAAGCTCTACCTAGCAAGTAAATGAATCCGGGTTATTATCATTCCGTGTTTTTTTAACCAACTTATCACAACAACAATAAGCTATTAGCTATCGCGGGCCGGATTGATGACACTGGCGGGCCGGATGTGGCGCGCGGGCCGTAGTTTGGAGACCCCTGGCGTAGATGGTAATGTAATCACAACAGAAATACCGACAGATATGGATATCACTAATCAAATAATTACAACGGACAGAAGCGATAGTGAAGACAACGATCAAGAACTTGAAGACTACCCACATACGCACCATGATGGTCTTAGAGATATAAGAACAGTGATATTTGAAAAGCGTAGATATTACAGATTATCACATACAGTACAACCTCTGAATGAGCCCTCTCCAATATTAATAAAATATTACATTATAAGTGAAAATTTAGTTCTATTCGTTTGAATATTCTTGAAGATATCAGCCCACACAGTGTATGTAACTATTCATTCATCGATTACAATTCTAATCGAATGAACGCCTACTCTTTTCCCAGTTGCTGCATTTAATGGATATTGTTTCCTCTTGCGCGCACCTAATCCGTAAGATAAATCAGTGCCGGGTTATCGATTAATTAAACGAACTGTGACGGTACAGGTCTGATTGAAATCCGTAGTTTGATCAACTGGTCGGGTTTCCATTTTCTTGTTCGGATTTTAATCGGCAGTCTAATTATGATTTTAATTAAAACGATACGAAGAAATTGTACGCCGTATTAGGCAATAGTGTCTTTTTATTAAAGGCACATCTGCGCCCGTGGTCGTTTAAAGTGTTACTGTGAGATTTATTGTTTTTGTTGTTTTCGTCCGACAGCCGTAGCACCGTAAACCTTCAAATTACTATCATTCTTAACATTCTTAGATCTGCTAGTGGAGATTTTTCTTTTTACGTTAGCGTGTGATATGCTTTGTTACACTTACTTATTATCGCATAACTGTGGAAATCAACAAAATGGAAATACGCATTGCAGATCCCTGGGAACTTAGAGAGAATGCCGTATCTTCCTTATTTGATTTTCGATTTGTGCGTTACTTTTAAGTACAACACATTCCCATTAATTTATCTTATTTCTACAATATAAATAGTGTGTAAAAAGGTAGCTGGTTTCCCAACAATTTAGATCTAGCATACGCTGAAAATACTTTCGTTAATATACAGGAAGATTTTATATGTAAGCACTAAGTGTAGATAAAAACGCAATAAACGTAGGGGAGACTGGGGCTAAATGTTAAATTTTTTACAAATATTTTTGAGGCACTCGAACATATATATATATATATATATATATATATATGAACACAATTATCTTGTAGAAAAATTGGTCCTCAACAACTTTTCATGATGAAGTTTGTGATGTTTCCATGAAAAGTGCATGTCTTTTCCCTTTTTCTGAACTTAATTTTTTTTTAAATGGGTGAATCTGAGTGTTTCAACATATTTCTAGTCTACTGAAACCAGTTTTTGATTTGTATAACGAAGTAAATATGTAAAAGGATATGAGAAAGATGAATGATGTAAAGAAAAACGTTTACTGAAAAATATAAGTTTTACAAGAACGAAAATGAAAAATAATCAGTTTGACTTTCGCGGTCGGCCTCATTTTTTCGGCGAAGTTGCTGCTTCTTTTTGTTTTCCCCTTTGTTTGGCTGCGTTCTGTTCATTCGACATGCGCATCGGTCAAAATAGCCGCCAAACGTCTTTTTCTTATACGTCAAGAGAGTTCACGCGATGTTGCTTTCGGGTAGGGTCGAATCAACTCATGAGTCCTCTCCAAATTGATATCTTCTTCATGGCTTGGATCATTTGAGCCCCTCAGTGGACCTGATCCCTCTTCTTCTGGTTGTCTCTGCTCGTTTCTCGAAGCTGTAAGTGAGGTTCCTTCGTTCGGACCAATACCACCAATGATTGAAAAACTTTCCCACGTTGGTTGCGTTAAACGCCATCGCGCGTTGGAGACTCGTCGCTTGGAGTTTCCTAATGGCAAGCGAAGGATTGCGCTTCATAAAACTGGGAACCCATTCTTCTCCAGCCATTTCCTTAGCTTCCCAACCAGGAACAGAAATGTTCAGTTTCTGGGCGAATTGAAAAGCCAGTTGTCTCACATCTTTGGGGAGGAAATCCGAAGTAAAGAACCGAACATTTCAGCAAGTATCCTATTAACGCAACTCCTTGTTACTCAGAGAACATGGTTAGATGTCTGGATTTCTTCAACCCGGCCGATTGAACCATTTTTCTAAAAAGGAGAAGATGATTTTAAGATTATGTAAGAAATGTATTTATACCAATATTTACTCCCATCGTTTCTAGGCACCAACATGGCTTCTTCTTGAAGAGATCCACTTCCACGAATATTTCTACTATTACTCAGTTCCTATATCTAAATAGATATAGACATTGCGATTATTTTTATGTTAATTATGGTTTATTTATACTGGATTTTTTTACATTTGAGTTTCGATTTTATTTCATTTTGACTATTACATGATTTATTGGGATTGATCTTCAATAGCAATATTGTTTAGTCCTCCTGTGTTTTCACTCACTGGTATTCTTCTTTTTTCTTCCTTCTTATAATTCACTTTTATATTTTCTTATATTTGTTTTGTCTATTGTTATTGGCATTTGTATTGGTAAGTTTAGATAGTTATGGTTAGCCGTTCGTTTAATTATGTATACATATGTTTACTCTTTTAGTTACTTGTCCTGTAATTGGATATTATTTATGTATCTGTTGGGCAATAAATGATTAAATGAAAAAGAGTAAACGAAGAAAGGAAAGAAGAAGAAGGTAGTGAAGCGTAATTAGGACAGAGAGGAGGAAGATCGATAACGGAAACGGGAACTATGGTTGATAACAGGATTAGATGAAAGAAATCGAATAAGAATCGTTAAGGCCATTTCCGACACCACAACAGACGGAAGGACCAAAGAAGAAACAAATCACATTTTGTTCGAGACGTAATTTATGGCACATTTGGTTGATTTTAATGATTCCACACACTCTCTCTCTATAACCCTAACTGATGCCTGTATCATATTTGTGTTATTCTAATAAGACATTAGTTGAAGTAAGGTATGAAAAAATATTTGAGAAAAACTGCTATGATCGCTTTGCTAATTGAAAATTACCGATGTTGAAGTATTATAGTAATTCAGTGGTCGGTCGTGCTGTTAGTTGACCTATTTCTAGAATAGTAGCAATTATTATCCCTTAACACGTTCATTGCCATGGCTAACATATTTAATAGCTAGTGATGTCTCCGTTGAGCACAATGTATTCACATGTCAGGCAATAGCTATCAAACATTTATCACTTAGATGCAAATCTTGTAGAAGTTTGATTGCTTCCCCCGCCCTCCCCGCACCCGCGATTTGCTCAAATATCAAATATGATAGCCATGATCCGTGCTGAAAAAATTGTGTTCAAGTTTCACAGGGAGGCGTGGCTATTTTTTTTTTTGATGACCAGGCAAAAATTCATTACCATTCAACATTTAGCCTGATAAAGAAACTCTTTTACTTAAATTTAATGTTGGATACTACGTATTACGAACAACAAAATTGGTTGGGCAGTCAATGTGTTAATTTTAATTATCGCTTTAGGATAGACGATACAATATATGGAAGAAAACTTGTCAGGATTAATAGTACTTATCCATAATGAAATAAACTTTAACATGTATGTACCTATAAAAATTCCAGTGTACATCTGAAGAAGGTACGATAAATCCGGGCAATGGTTATTTCTTATATCAATCATAATTTCGTTAGGTAATATGCTGTTAGCCGTTCAGAAAATTTCGTATTTCCCGTTTAATCATTTTTCCTCGATTTCCCATTTCTTCCACGTCGACATTGATTCAGAAGTTTCTCGAAAAATATTTCGCTGAATCGATGGGGAAAATGCCAAATCCAATTATAAATCGACGATATATACGACAATGGTTATATTGACTTTCGCCGTGCAAACAACAAATGGCCTACTTGTTTCTTTTATTGGAATTTGCATCACATCATTTCATTCAGAGATACGTGACTCAAATGCCGAACGACAGTTACCGAGAGATAGACACAGAGAAAGGGAGCAAGGAAAAACAACGGCTGCCTTCGTTCTGTAATTGGCGAACTGATTCTTTTTCATTGTTCATTATTCGGTCCGACATTGTATTATTGCAAAACCAGCGCTGCGTACTTGAAGATGTATGGGAACTGAATTAAATTGATACATATTTTGAGCAACTGTTTTACTTCATTGTTCGTATGATTAATGCAATTTCAACCGATATATGTATATATTCCTATTTATTTTGGAGTTAAATTGAAATAAATAGCGGACGTAACGTGAATAGTAATTAATATATGGTTATACTCTTTTGAAATTCTTAAAAAACAACAGAATGTGACTCATCAAAAGAGAAATAATTGTATAGACAAAACTACCCAAAAGCGTTAATAGACATTAAAGTAGTATACTTCCCAAATCCAGGTGGAGTAGCGAGGCTTGACTGGTAACGGATGACTGCTACGTAAACAGGCGTAATTTTCTGATACAAATTCATAGCAGTACTTTGCAGTAGTCGTTGTAGTCGTTAAGTTTTAGGGATTTAGTACGGTGTATAAGATTTAATTTCAACCAAGACCTGTGGAATGAAGTATTCTGTTATCATCACCTATCATCAATTAAATTCATACATTTAGGTAATACGTATTCCGTACTTTCAATGGTCGCTTTTTAACAATTACCTTCAAAGGCTTGTCTCAGCTTCTTAGTATATTTTATACAGGAAAAAGATATGTAATTGCGTTAATTCTTTTAAATCTCTGGAGTATTCGACAAAAAATGTGCTTAAATTTTGCTTACGTTAATATCACTTCTCAGATATAAAGTATTTTTGGATCCTTCTTCCTGTTCTCCCATCTTCTCCTTTTTCTAAGACTTACAAATACCATTAAATCGTTCATGAACATGATATTAGAACTAATATTCTGGTCATGGACTAAACTATGAGTTAATGAGAACAAGAATTTTTAATATTCTATCGAGATTGATATCGACTATTTAAGTAACACCAACAGTGGTCACGAACGCATGAACGTCATATCTTTATGCTATAACCCTATAACACAACTGTCGATTTCTTCTAGCATTAATAACTAGTTCTTATTAAACTATGTATTCATTATATCACAGACTAATATTGACAGATGGTTTAAAGTTCAGGAACCTTCTTTTATCGTATCCGATGATATGAATTGGGAATGTTCTTATTCGCTGTATGCACTCCACTGGAGCAGACAGACAGGATGTATGATTGAGTGCTCTATTTCATTAACCTTCACTTTTCTTCACTCGTAATACTCTTGAGTTTCATACAGAGGGGCCTAAAATATACTATGGTCTAGACATCTAGACTAAATTGCAATTTTCCAAAATTACCGGAGCTTCACACATCAGCTGCTAATTAAATGAATGATTTTGCATCCAGGCGTGCTGTTAGCCAACTCGATAGAGATGCTTCATAACAAGAAATTACTGTTTCTTTAAACATCCATTGTAAATCGTGTACAGTTTCCAAAAAATGAGGAATCCTTTGTTACTACCAAACCAGGAAGGTGTGTTCCATCAGATAAAGTACAACAGGTATTGGCGTATGAAGTTATAAGAAGTCCACAAAGAACGGTAGTATATGCCCATGCAACATCCAAATTATCTCGTAGCATTGTGCAATGTTACATGTACTTAGACGTACAGAATATTGGACTTTATAAAACACCAAAATTTATTTGAGCTACGGACGTCGTTTGATCGTACGTAACCTTTTCGGATGAGCTGTGATTTTATCAGTTCAGCAATATTTAAAGAATAGAGATTGGGCAACTTTCTTTAACACAGAGAACTGACACCTGGATAAAATCGTAAAATATTGCAACGTTAACTTAGTCGAATGAGCAGCACTGTGCGATGAATAAAGCTTTATAATTTTCTTTGAATAAAATTAAGATGTCTTACCTATCTTTCAAAATAATATCAATCATTATGATTACAAATAGGAAACCAGTTTCCAAAGATACTTGAGAGAGTTAGAATTTCAAAGAATAGAAGAGAAGAATATTTACATAACACTCTAATGAATGACCTGCACTAAAGTTCGTTTGTTAAGCAGCTTTCATAGAAAGTTGTGCAATGACTGAAAGATAGTCTACAATGCATATGTCAATAATTGTCACGGTGGGAACTGTGCTTTATTAATCGCAGACTACAACCATAGACTAGTTTCGTCCTTATTAGGACTAGTTGCCTACCAAACGAACCACAGTATAGGTCATTCATTGAAGAGTTATGTAGATGTTCTACTTCTCTATTCTTCATAAATTATGGACAACAGAAAAGTAGAACATGAATCATAATTATTACATTTTTGGCAGATGACGCAGCACGGAATGCAAAAGTCCCCAGAACGATAAATGTAGAAACGATTAAACGTAGAAAAAACTGGTATATTCAACAAGTTGACTTACACAAAATACTTTCTAAACCACCAAATAAATGAATTATAAGCCTTATTGCCCGACAAGCAGTTAAGAGTAGAAAGACTTGTTAATATTATGCAAACTATAATTAAATATTTGTTTAGAAACAAAGGTGTGTACACTCAATATTAATTTTATAGAAATATTACTTTCTTCAGTTTTGGTATATGTTAGAGAAAATCTATAAGCAATTTAAGTCGCCAGTGAATATCTGTTGACTTGTGACATCCTCGTGTAGGTGCAGAATCCTTGTTATTGCGTATACCTTCGTATATGTATGCCTTGACCATAGAAACTTTAAAGCACATATTAAAGGATAAAATATCTTGCAAAGGCTACCAATGATCCTACCGAATTGGGGATTTTTGCGTTTCCAGAAAATATAGGTTTTGCAAACCATCCAGGAATTCAAGGCTGACTATACATTAGAGCTGGGGTATCAAACTCGTTCACCAGAAGTGCCACTTGGATTACACAAAGTATGCCAAGGTGCCGAAAAAGTTCTTCGATTAGTTGTCCTCTCTACCCTAACTAGTTGTACCAACTTTTTAAAACAGTAAAATAATGAGCAAGAAAGACAAACTAAGACTAAAAATACCTGTATATATTAATTCATAAGATAGGGGTACAACATTATGTTGGCGATTTTTGAGGATCCGCAGACCTGGCTTGTTTTTCTTTCATGATTGCATCGATATCTGGTGTCAATTCTGTTGTGCTGATTTTCAGTATTCAGCGGTTTATTAATTTTCATTAGTGAAAATATTACTTGGCATATGTACGAGCTCTCAAACAGGCATAATACACTGACACTATATCACATCCTCACCACACAATTGTTTTATAATAATCGGTCACACGTGTTTCACTAGTTCAAGGCAAGCATTTTCAACAACCGTATAAACCGAAGTGATTTTATTATAAAACAATTGTGTGGTGAGGAGTTTACCGATCTGATATAGTGTCAGTAAATTACACCATAGTTCTTGCAATTACCTTCATACATAATACACGTTCGACATGCTTTTTAATGTTGGGAAAGTTATCACAACTTACAAAATACTGTGAGTAAAAAGGCAATAAGTCAACTTGGTTAAATTTATCTTTCAAGGCAGAATCGCACTGGAGATCTATCAGCTCCATTTGCAAACGTGAAGGCGTTCTGAAAAACTGGAAAATCGTATTTATTTAGCAAACAAAATATCCACCAAAATATCTTTGCTGCACGTACCATTTGAACGGAAATTAGGAAAGTGGTCAAGTTTTGCTTCACGGAGTTGGGGTTCCCATAATTTCAATTTCATTTCAAAAGCTTGAACATGGTAGTACATTTGTGTGGTAATTAAACGTTTGCCTTGCAATTTCACATTCAACATGTTTAGGTGTTCTGTCGTGTCAACCAGAAAGGCACAATCAAACCCTCAGTCCTCATCAGAATCAAGAGATTTACCCCTTTCAGCCATACAACTTAAAATGTGGTCGTGCAATTTCAGAAACCGCTTTAAAATTGCACCGCGATTAAACCAATGAACTTCAGTATAGGTATGGTAAGTCAGAATGTTTGTCTTCAACATACTTCACAAACTGTGAAAAGTGTCTGTGACTTAGACCCCTGCGTCTTATAAAGTTAACCGTTTTAATGACTGTTTTCATAACATCTTCCATTTTGAGAGTTTTGGATGCCACAGGTTCTTGATGTAAAATGCAGTGCATGCTGTTTTCTGGCTCCAATTCACATATTTTTTGACGTATTTTCGCCACGATACCAGTTTTCTTTCCTACCATAGAAGGAGCATCGTTAGTGGTAATGCTGAAAAATTTTGCCCAATCGATTTGGTAATTTGGTATTAATAGTTCAATTGAAGGAAAAATATCGTTTGACGTAGGTGTGCCCTTCAATGGAATGCACTCTTCTTGAATTTCAAAACGCGCGTTTATACCACGAATAGAAACCACGAGCTGAACCGTATATTTAATGTCAGTACTTTCATCAACGGCAATAGAGAAATAAATAAAATCTTTGATATTTTCTCTCAGTTGAAAGCCGAAGTTATTAGAATTATTGTTACAAGCCGGTAAGTTTAGGTACGAAGGCCACGGGCCCCATCTTTGACGCAGCTGCAAATATATGATAAGTCGAATTAATTGACAGGCGCACTTATGTAACCCGCTGGGAAATCTATAGCTCAAGAAATATTTAATGCGAGAGCAAAAGGTAATTAACATTTTTCTTTCCATCAAAAGAATGATTTCAGTTTTAGATCTACTGATCAAAATAGAGATCGCTCACTGCAAAAATTTATTGAATTATTTGAACTTATTGGATTATGAACAACGTTTGAACGTATCTACAAAATTCGTCACAACCAAACGAAATTATAAGGCAAAATTATGGTCGGAAAAACATCGAATTCAGTTGAAGCGGCTTATTAAACAATCCATATCGTATGAGAGCGTAGAGGCGTCGCACAAGAGCTGCTCCAATTTCGGAACACCTGCAATTAGCTGTAAAGAAACTCATCACACGTTCTGGCTGCAGGGTCTCGAAACAAACGAAAAAATTGAGGTAGACCAAATGAGCTTTAGTACTATTCACATTATTTGGGAAAGGAGGAAATTATTCTAAAATATCGTACACTGCTAATGAAAGAGAAGTTAAACTTTGAAAAGTACCAATTTCTAGAAGAGGTAAAACAAAAATTGTCTTATGATGACAGAGCACCAAACATATTCTAATCCTCCAGCTAAACTAAATAAGAAACTGATGTGGTTAACGTACAAGGTTTATACAATAACTCCAGAGCAATAAATCTCAAATACGGAAGTTGTAGAGCTTCCGCACCCATCTTTTGAAGTGATGACGAGCAATGAAAGACATGCTCATTATTAGTTATAAAATTTAGCTCAAGGCACTTTATATTTTGTCTCACGGTGGTATTCAGGTGTAGTCCAAATTCTTATTTCCAATTATTTATGTCTTACTGTGTTAAATCAAACATTCGAAATATATACTTGGCCACATTTATGGTGTGCGAAATGTGTAATTATTAACGAATTCTTTCAGAGACCTAGTTAAGTACGTAATCCTTACTGAAGCTATTAAAAGGGAATGTATATGTGTACATTCGTAGATTAAAATTCAACTTAATTTTATACATTTTACTTTTGTTCACAAAAGAATTACAAATGTTGTGTGCATTGTTGTATAGTATGAGGAGCTTTCACTTCAGCGTTACAAAACATTGTGCTGTCAGTGCATAATATCCCTTTAAATTTAAGCTTATTTAAAGGACAACTTTATAATCCACCCAGAAAATAAACCGCAGGCTTGAAATCGTTCGGAGTACCTACCTAACTTCCATTTCAAAATGCCACGTTCCGATAATTTATGTCGTTTCCGGGGTAACTATGGTTAATTCTTCTTTCACAGATTATCTCCTATTCGTGCAAAATATATACTTAGGTACCACATACAATTTTATGTTTGGCAAATATACATAAATACCTCAATCGAGTATGTATCTTTACGTACGCAATAATATGATTAATAAAATTCAAACAGCAGTGGTCATCAGAATATACAATTACACAAGAAAGAAATTTCAGATCGCACTTTATAAAAGAAAAGAAGAAATTAAAATTAATGTTTATGAGAGTTAGGCTTTAAAAATATCTCTGATTCTTTTCTTCACTTACCACAAATTGTGTGTTTAGTAGCGATCTTGGCGCGAATTCAAGATTTTAAGGTAGGTAATCACGGCGATAAAATCCGGTGTAAGTGCTATCGGCATTCCTTACGGCTTACTTTGCGTACATTAATTGTTGAAGAGAACTGTAGCTATAGTAATCTTCCTCAATTTTCAAATTATTCTACTTTTTCTTTTAGGAAATTGACCAAAACCACGTATTTTATGTTTCCATGGAAAATACACAGAATAAATTTTCATCGAAAAGAAACATTATAAAAGATAACATTGTTTCTCCAGCATGTGTGGGTTATGAAAACAACGACAAGTTATTAAATATTAATAAAATTCCTTTGTAGGGTAAAAGTTTCCAGGAGTTAGTTAAATATGTTTTTATTAGTGGTTTATATCTAATATAGTAGTTTCATTGTTTAAGCACGTTATTTGTATGTGCTCTTTACGACAGTAAAAGTCAGGAGTATGTTTACCTGTCATTTTTGGTAGTGAACTTTAGATCACCATCATGTTAGAGATGATGAAGGTTACTATAGCACCGTTATTGTTGGGTACATCACTACATGCTTCATAAATAAACATTTTCAAGAAAGTCGTTAACAACGTAGCATACATATTCAGTCTGAATACTATACTCGCTATTAGAGGTACCCAAAAATTCTAGTAGTTTTCTTTAGCATTCGTGGAAATTATAAAACAAAATTATAACTCTGTAAAAATAGCTATGCATTAAATTCTGTACGATTTATTTTTAATCAAGATTATGATACAGCTAAGAACACATTAAATATGTAAAACAAAGTTTTTTTAAAATAATGATATCACAAATCCCAAAATATATCTTATATCGTTACCCGTTATACATCATAAACTAGGCTTATAAATCTAGATAGCGGCAATAAATTGGACATTAATAAATCCGCCCAACGAAGAATGTCCCACTAATTTATTATTTTCGAAATAACTTTAGAAAAACATCAGATAGTCGTTCAGTTACCTTGCGTTTTATTTTTTGTTTATTGGTATCCAACTATAGTGAAAGGAAATAATTAACTTTATTTATTATTTCCTTGTACGTTTTTTTTTTCAGAAAAATTCATCTTGCTTGTGATGAAAATTGAATGGAGTTTATGTGTTACACTGCCTAAAGACACATTCAGTTGGCGCGCTTGCCTAAACTTATTCTGAACCTATCGCTTATTGTGTTTTTAAGTAGCACACAATTAATTACTGGATCGCATTCCCTATAAATGCTTTAAAAATATACGTAATTTTAATATATTTGGACAATGTTAAGAATTCACGCCATATCTCGAGTAAAATGAAAATGACAAGCACGTTATGCAGGTATGTAAATCATCGAAGCATACCAGTCGGATGAAATTCTTAACATTGTATTAATACGTTTAAACCGCAAATATTTGAAAGGATGTATATAAGTACTGTGAATATTTTATACGCGTGGCAAAAGATAATTTATGTGTTTGTGTTAAAATAGCATACCCTATTTGGGTACATGAGCCTGTTCATGTCTTTAATTTTATTTTGATACACTACTGCACTTAAAGATGTGACATTTTTCACCGATGTGTTTAAGTTTTGCAAGACCTGCTTCATTTTTGCACATAAAACATTACGTATATAAAGACAATTGCAATAAATTTAACACATCAGTGCTGGATGTTAAAACTTACATATGGAAACAGGTATAGGTCAGTGATTGATCTCTTTTATCTATACAATCATAATCGACATAATCACAATCACAATTAATTAATTCAATTTTCTTATAATTTGGATGAGTATGCTGTTCATAAAATCAAAAAACAGTAGTGAATACTTGCGTGTGATGTGAAATCGCTTGCATCAAGAAACACATTTTCAGTCTTAAGAATCCCTAAACAATTTGTTTCCTAACCTTCACATTATCACTAGAAAACACATTATCATAGCTAGAAAAAGTTTTCGGGTAACCCCGTAATTGTCGAATAAGCATACTTAACATAGTAATCTAGAGACTAAGGACAATCTTTAATTACGTCTCAAGAAGCTGGCAGTTTGGCTAGAAAAAGGTTAAGTATTCTTGTTAACGATTGCGGCGTGATCGAAAGAATATTTCTGGATTCCACTAATGCATCACCATGTTGATGTATATTAAATTTAAACAAAAAGCTATATTTTTTACTATAACACTTTCTGCATTTGCCATTTCTCTACAATGCATTGCCCCAGAAGATTTGTATCTTAGTATTAAAAGGAAATCGCTATTTTCTGAACAGTTATTGCACTCCAACGACGAAGACAAGGTTGCGCTGCAATGTCCATCTCATTCAATTCCTTTGGTTCGATTATGTGTATGTGTGTGGTGTAAAGTTTATTTCATCGCCTTGGCGCTCTTATTTAAGATGTGGGACTGACCTGAGGCTTTATTTCACCACTGCACCTCAGGTTTATTTTAAACAAGAAGAACAAACCCTTTCGATTGTTACACAGAATTTATCGCTCCAACATCTATAGAAGTCGAAATGGGGTATGAAATCCGTAAACCTATCACGTAGAAACGTAACCGAAACGTTATGCCGTATAGGCTTGATTGCTTCCAGCACCAATTTTTTGCGAAAATTTTAACGAAATGAATTTTATTCGTCGAGATGTACCTACATATAAGTGTATACTGGAGTTTTCACAAAATCAGATGAAATCGGTTGTTCCCTTGGACCATAGTGCAAGAAAGTATTTGAAACTCGATGAAAGGTCAAAGTTTACGAATTTCGTAAAAATTTGTATCATGGTGTGAAATCGCCTATCTATTACAATGTCAAAACTAGTCAGCAGGGTGATTGTAAGTTCGGAATATTCAACTTATTGTGCGTTCATCTTCTATCTCAATATATCGAAAAGATGAGGAAGAAATTGAGTAAAATGTAATTTGCACGTCGAGATTTACAGTAGCAGTCGAAGTTTAAGTCAAATCGGGCAAAATCCATTCATTCATGAAAATAATTTAAACTTGACGAGAAATCAAAATTGCACAATTTTGCTGAAAACTTACACCATGGTGTAGAATCACATGTATAATACGGCGGTACAACTAAAATTAAGTTACCATTTCTGAAAAAGATCGAATTTTTGTGTTTTGACCCAAATATTTGGTGAATAGAAATAGAAAGGTGCAGATGAACTAAAATGAAATCTACTTGTTGAAATCTGCAACATATTGAAGTTACAGTAAAATCGGGTAAAGTCGTTTGTTACAGTTTTCTATATCATTACTTTCGGTGTCTCGCTCTAATTTTTGCCATAGATGGCGCCCCGCTTTCGTAAGTTTTTGACCCAAGTCGCGCCTTTGGATGCACGTATTATTCATTCAGTTTGTGACGTTGAGTGGAAACAGATCGGTTTCCGTGAATAAGTTATTGTTAAGTTATTGTCGCTCCTGAATCTTATTGTCGAGGATATACACGGAAATTCGATTCTGGGAAGTTTACATTATTGTTGTGTAAATTTGGGAGTTTCCCCAAGTTCTGCTGTTCAAACTAATCGTCCACATTGCTTTTCCCTGAATTGGAGGTGAGACTCTCTTTTTTATTTTTGTTAATTACAGTGTCGTTATCATATCTTTCACGTTGTTGTAGGGAATAAGTATAGGCTGGTATGACTAGCGTAAGTTAGTATGAACTAGTATATACGAGTAGAGAGAGCTAAAATTTATTTTCGAGCTAGTTTCTCGACATTTTCTTAAGTGCATTTAGATATTTTCTTAACCGCCATCTTGAACAGTTTCCGTTCGATACCGAATACCACGCCGTACGAAAGTCGACAACGGGAAACTGCATCACTCTAATTCCCGGTTTATTTGATTTTATTTATATTTTTGTGTCGTTGAGTTTTTGGGAAAAAATCCCTAGGATTTTGTAGTTAATTTAGAGTTAGGAAATTGGGGATTTGTGTGCGAGCAAACATGTGCACGGTAATGTAATCTAGCAATTACATAACTCAAAAATTTGTCATTAAAAGGAGGCAAGATAGAAGTTCACGCACTTATCGTCTCAAATTCAAAAAAACACATGTATTTTCTAAAGCACGCACTAATTTTTCATACCACTTTAATTGTTGGTTTGTTAGTTGCCTGAATTTGCACTTGCTCTGGCAATTGCAAACTCTGGTTGAACTGAAAGTAAATATACGTTGCCCAAAATAATTCAGCATCTAGTTTAGCTCTTTGCTGCAGAACTGAGAAAGCGAGTAGAAGTGATAACAATGGCCTAAAAAAGTAGCGTCGATGTGATAATAGTGAACAAAATCAAACCTAAGATATTAGAGATTATAAGTGAACAAAAATATATTGGAAAAACACAATTAAGGTGGTGATATTATCTGAATCTTCCAGATAGATAAATTGGAGAGGATTGCAATGACATGCACATAGGATCTAACAATGATTTGCTAAAAGTCGGTAAAGATAAATTTTACTTACTTAAAGCAAGCTGAGGCCCTAGAAGAAAATTAAATGACATGTCAAAAGATGAAACAAAAAGTAATTTTACTCCAGATCTGTAGATGTTCAAGTCTGTGTAGTGGCAGATCTTTTATTACTGCTATTTTCTGTATAAGCGTTATGAAATTCCCCAACAGAAATTAATTCGAGGTGTCCTCATAGAATTTACTACATCATAACCTGTTTACGTCGATTTCAACGTCCCAAAATAGGTCCCAATTTAAATGTGAGGATTATTAAACAGTTTCATTTTCCATTTTCATCAAGAGAAAGTTTACGTCAAAAAACAATTATAGTAATATAATCACAAATGCAATTAAAGATCGTTTTAGTTACTGTAGACTCACATCTTTTAAAATAATTTACTGAAAAAATGAATAGAAATACCGAAATAGTCTCTGCTTCTTTATAAATGATGTACGCGGTAACATCGTCGCCTTAAAATGTACATGTTTTTTCGAAGATAGCTCCTAGTGGTCATTTAGCAGCAGCAATAGCGGTTCTTTAGATCGTGAGCCACCAAAACAACATTACAGTAGATCGTAGAGATGTCTGGGGTACTAGACGCTTGCATTCTTTAATCCGGCTTCACCTTTTGCGTTGTATAAGATCAGCACGCCTTTGATTGTGGGTTTGATGTCAACTAGAAATTTTCATGCTAGTTGATGTAGTTGAATTGTATCTGTAGCCATTAGGTATATAATTTGTAATGGAAGTATTCCAAATTATTCAAATCAGATGTTCTAATTTAAAATAGAAAATCAGATATTAAACGAAATGTTTTACGATCTAATTGTAATTTTTCAAGCTGTTTAGGAAGTAAATATTTGCCTTATATGTACTTTCAAAAGATAATAAAACTTAACATTATATTCTTTCATTTCGACGAATATATACATACATACAATTTCCAAACGAATAAACTTTATAAGAAGGAGTCCTTGTAAAATTGTCTCAATAAGCGAATCCGTCGTTTTTAAAGGTTTTTCTCTTTTGGATAGTACATGTATCTCTTTTTAATTAGTGTTGGGTATAGCCGCATACACAACGTAATTAGCGAAGTGTCAAATATTTTACCTCAAAGCTTAATTAGCGTAAAGCCACAGTTTTATCAAGCTACGACATTTAACTTGGCCCTAATGAGCTTTTAGAATTGGCAGGACGCTAGAGAAAAGTCGCATAATAATTTAATAAAACTTTCGGAGATCATACATCAACAACGTCCCAGCGATTTGGTTTCCGTTTCCGATAATAAAATACCACATCAATCGGCAAATGCTATTGGTATTGCGAATTTCACGCACCAGTCTTAATAGCAAACTTGCGCCAAATCTACCAAAGACAGCAGTTGCCCAGAAAGCTATTGCCGTTTTGCGCCAGCCGTTCAAGGAGGATATGTGGAGGAACATGCGACATATCTTTAGATTGAAACATTCGTAGGCATAGAGTTCAATAAAAATCCAGCATCATGAATATGATTTAAGCGAAGTAGTTTCCCGTTGGATTCTACGTCCTTTAACTAAAGGGCAAAATCGGGTCAATTGGTGCCGAAAAGTTTTGAGCTGGTTCAACAGCGGAAGTTTACGAACGTTTATAGCACCATGAATGGTGATAAGCTATGGCTTTATTCATATGAACCTGATAACAAACGTCAGTTTGGGTATTTCGAGACGAGGACAATCCAACATAAGTTATCTGTTCTCGCAGTGCATTGAAGAAAATGGTGGTAATATTTGTCTCAAAAGCAGGTCATCTAGTTAGAGTTCCTTTAGATCAAATAACGGTTAATTCCATGCGGCGTACCACCGTTGGTTTCGTCGGAAATACTCACTCGGAGAAACTAACCTATAACAACGAATCATCCTTCAACAAAACAATGTGGGTTCACATACAGCTCGAAAGACAGTTGAATTGTTGAAACACGTAAGAACAAGGAATTATTTCTCATGCAGTTCTGACCGAAGTTCCATCGATGAAGCATTTTTCTAGTCTTTGGAATATCGATATCCTTAAGACGATAATTTTGATAATCCCAACTGACAATTAGAATGGTTATCCTAAAACTTGGTTTGAACGAATGCAAAAGTGTATCAATCCTGATGGGGTGTGGTTTTTGAACCGTAAATCACTTCTATTTGACCTATTGTTTCTTGCCATCCCTACATATGGTACTTAAAGACTTCAGACAATCTTCATATACATACATAAGTACACCTAATTTGAGCCGAAGAACTTCCCACCATCCCACCATATACTAACCACTTCTGTTAGCGACATAATATTATCAATTCTAAACTTTAGGATTTAAGCGAAAGAAAGTGGGACCAGCCCTATTTATTGTAGAAAGATGAATACCCACCTGTAAAGTTTATTTCACATCGCTACACTAATTGTTAGATTGTATTGTTCAAAAATGTACTTACCTTAATTACATCAAAGAAAATTACAGCATTATTATAAAATTCGGATGACACGTAAGTACTATAACGTACACGATGCAAGGGTGAGTGTTGGGACTGTTACTGTTTATATCAACGATCTTCCAAATAGTATTGGAGCAGACCTACACCAATACGCTGATGGCACATCTACCTTAATTTCATTAAAAATTCATGCAGATATTGCCATGAAAATGGAAACTGCACTAATGGAAGCTGAGGAATGGTTCAGCAGTAATAATTTTAAATGAAGTACCAACAAGGACAGTCACCTATTAATTACCACAAAAACATGAAGAAGTACTAATTTCGTCTGCATGTAGACGGACTGCATGTAGATAGTCATTTGAGATGGGAGGCCCATATCGATATCCTGGGAGAGAGCTCGCTTCAGCTATCTACATCATAAACTGAATAAAGCAAATATCAAACTATCAGGCTGCTGAAGTTGGCTACTTTCCATGCTTCCACTCACGTACGACCTATGACATATTACTGTGGGCACATTGCACAGCGTGTGTTCTTGCGATAGAAGGAAGCAATAGAGTACTTGCTGGCATGGTTTATAGGCCTAACTGCCGAGAATTATACCAACAGTACTCGATATTTACCATACCCCTCTGCATTTGTCCTGTCCTGTCTTCAGTTTGTACGCTAATCCCACCAAACTTTTGCCACCAACGCAGACAACCATAATTATCCTACTCGACACAGAGAGAATTATATCTTTTTCAACTAGAAAGTGCACGTATAAAACTTTTTCAAGTGATTGAAGACGTTTTTGCCTTAGGAGACACTATATTCAGTAGACGAGTACCTAGAGAACACAATAGCCTAAATAAGGACAATGCAAGAATTGAGATTTGCAAATATGTACCTGCCTGTTTATATACTTTTCCTGTTCTTTCCTTTGTCCTATTTACATTGCTTTTATTTATACACCAAAGTTTATTTATTTTATATGTTTTTATATACACCTTTTTATTGACACTTGCAATCCTTATATTACAAATAAATATACTAAGGAGTATTTTATTTACTGAAAAGGATAAGCTGCTTTAGACCATTAGAAAAGAAACAATATCTTCGCTAAATGTTAGAATTATTTGGTAATACGTCGAATATGCCAGCAGTATATGCCGAGTATGCGTTGAAGTGGATGGCAGTTACGTCAAAGAACAATGGTACTTTGCTATATATTGGCCGCGTATTGCCATATAAGATCTCTAAAAATACCATCGACTTCCAGTAACTGCCGTTGAAATCGTAAGCTGTGTGTTAATAATGTATACAAAAGATCCATTATTTTACTAAAGTGCTTCAAATGAGACGAGAATCACCTATTGTTACGGTTACGGTTTAAACCAACACGATTAATCACCAGGATTGTTAGCATTAAAATATATTTTTTTATGGTATAAGCTTTTCTGGTGAAAATAGTAATTTCATATTTTTAACTAGTACACACCTTGGCTGTGTGGCTGATCCTAATACCGCTTTTCACTATAATAGCTATCTTTAATTATGAATAAATTTCGAATTATGGTCTTTTAGTTAATTTCATAGAACGAACATGGATAAAGTAAAAAACTAAAGTCAATACTAGATGCAGCGGAGAAGACATGTGAGACTCCAAGGTTAATAAACAAACAATTACAAACTACGAAATCTACAAAAGATAAAGTAAAATGGTGACAAAGTTTGTAAAGGAAGGGAAACGAGCAACGTGGTTAGAGTTGAGGGAAAACCTGAAGAACGCATACAATGAGAACCAGAAATGGTGATGAGATAAAGAAGTAAAAAGAATATAAAAGATGACCAAGGAAAAGTACGTAATAAGGAACGGAGACGAAACCAAGAACATATTAGAGGAAACGAAGCTATCGTCGGATATAAGCGGAGAGACCAATACAGCGAGAACAAAGGGGAAAGAGAAATCGCTGCATACCGAGGAGATAATTATAGAGAAAATTAAAACGTCAGCAAATAAAATGAAAGCAGATAAGGGGCGAACACACGACGATATAACAACGAACATGTTTAAAACGGGAAATGAAGGAATAATGAGAGTGCAGCATGTGTTAATGAACAAGGTTTACGAAGAACTCCGAGCACCAGAAGATTGACAAGCAGGCGTTATTGTGCCAATATACAAAAAAGGAGAATCAAGAGAGTGCAAAAATTCAAGAGGAATAACATTAATCATTGCAGTCGCAAAACTTTATGCCAGAGCAATGGAAAGTGGAATAAGGGAAAGGATAGAGAAAACTCTAGAAGGCACGCAATATGGCTTCGAAGCAAACAGAGAAGTGACAAACCCTAAATTTGTAATTAGACAAATTAGTGAAGAAGTGATATTGGAGGCTCACTTATGTTTCATATACAAAAACAACAAATTTTATCAGAATAAGGCACGAAGAATCACAGCGATTTGAAACCACAAAAAGAGTAAGACAGGCATGCGTACTGAGCCCGGTGCTGTTCGCTTCAGTTTTGGATGAAAGTATAAAAGTGGCAAAAAGAAAGATAAGGCAATACAAAGTGGGATTATGGAATATGGAGGAAGATGATTTAGGTACTGCTAATAGTACAAAACGAAAAGATACCGAAGGAAAATCTACAATGGAAGTCTGGAGAGTCTGGAGGATATAAATATAAAAATAAACATAGAGAAAGCAAATATAATATAAGCACGAAGGCAATGAGGCAATGAAAGGCACGAGCTTTACCTGGGACGAAAGAGCTAGAACAGGTTAATAGTTTTAAATTCTTGGGAGCGACGGTGATGAAAGAAAGTTGGATGGAGAAATCATGGCAAGAACAAGAGCTGCCGGAAAACTATTCAATTGCATTAAAAATATCTTTTAAGTAAAAGAGAGATACCGAAACCAACAAAACTGCAAATATTTAGAGCGGCAGTAACATCAATTTTAACGTATGGAGCAAAAGTATGAGAAACGACAAAGAACCAAAGAAGCAAGTTACAAAGCACGGAAATAAGGTTTCTGAAAAAATACCGATATAAGTGACAGTAGACGAAAGTCAGCTGAGATGGATAGGACATCTTTTGAGAATGGAGAAGACCAGGATGGTTAGAAATGTGTACGAGGCACAAGTACCGAGGAGTAGAAGAAAAGGGGAACAAAGAAAGACCTGGACAGAAGAAATAAAGGCAGCGGCTGACAAACGAGGTATAAAATAGATCGAAATCCCTGGAAGAACATAGGATAGAAAAATGTGGAAGGAGTCCTTGGATGACAAGGGTAAAAAGGCTTAAGGATTAGTTAGTTAGTTCATTTCATGTTTGAATCAGTTCTGATCTTCTTTGTATTTCTATCATAGATCATCGTTTTGAAAAGAGCCGACCTCTAAAGTAAATAGATGCTTGTGACGCCTTGATTGCCTTTAGTCAAGCATTTAAATGAAATATACATATTTTGAAGTAAAACCTTTATGATAACCATCGCATAAATCACATTGACGCAATTTCGAATATTAGTATGCATTCCCTACTTATTACTGTATGTTAACTTTGGATACCTGCACGCATAGAAATTCGTGTAACGAACCGGTGAAAGGTTGAAATATGTGAATGTTATTTAATTATGAATCTAAACATATCGACTTTGGCAAATATTAAATCTTTATACCGTGTCTTTAATATAACAGAAATAGAAATTTCAAAAAGGCAACGGCTTTATATAGAACGATACTTAAAGAGATTTATAGCTCTTCCGTAGGGACCGAAAAAGAGGAAAATCTCGGACAAGAAGTGTTTCCATGGTGGAAATTCCTCTTATTACTATCTGACACTGAGGATTAATAATACTTTGCCGAAAGAAAAGTCCGGGTGGTTTTTATTTACTAATATATCTAAAGTCGGGCGATGAACTTGAAAAGCTGTCTACTTAAATATATCTATTTTGCTTCTTCTTTATCCTTGTGATGTGAAAGATAAAATTTATATCTAAGAAAAGAAAGGGAGCGTATTGGTTCTTTTAAAGGATTACGTATTTTTGCTAATCTTCGCAAAACGCAAAACAGAAAGTATATCAATGCCAAGTACAGACTTCTTCGTAGAGTTTTGCGCCTGTCCTTTTTACTTAACAATAAGAAAGTTGAAATGAATCTTGAGTTGCCCTCTTTCAGTAAGACAACAACATTCAGAGCCAAACTCGGTAGTATAGTGGATGTGCTGTCGGCCTCTAAACCTAAACGGTGCGAGATCATGACTTCTAATTCCAGATAAAAATATCAGACACGACTTCTTCTCGAATAGGAAGTAAAATACAAATTTCTTCGACGTTCATGAGTTGCACAGCTGTATTTAATCAGACCGCACTTATCACCTAAATACCACTAGATAAAATTGAGGAATTTGCAGCTTAACTTAAAGCACGTTAGAACATGTTTATAAAACAAGCTTAAACTCAACAGTTCGAACAAGTGCGAAGTTTTAATCATACATTCTCAGGGATATAAAGGCTAATATAGCTGTCTAACTTTGTTCCATTTTCTGCAGATTCTAATAATTTTATACTGCTTAAAGATAGATACTGTTCACTCTCAAGCATAAGTTACCGAGATCATTAAAGAATTTTCTGACATACATATGCACATGCACACAAGGGGTTTCTCTTTCTGCTGAGTTTAATAAAGTAATACGTAATAAATTGATAAAACACACACATGTATTTATAATTTTTCTTTTCAATATTAACCTTTATATTCAATGTATTTTTGCTATGTGAACCTAACCGTTATCAAAGTGCGATTCTACCTCTTGGGTACCACAAACATATTGGAGAATTTTCGCCAAGCAGTACGGCGATTATCCACGGCTAGAGTGATAACCTGACCAGTAATTACCAAAAATGTCGCGACAATGTTTACGTTTTAGCTGTTTTCACGAAAAACTTTTGTTGAAGCCAACTCATTCTCAAAGACCCAAAGTGCCGATTGTTGCTTTTTCGGGATGATGGCAGTATACCTTTGTTGCATAACTGTTATAATGTTATATACCAGATGAGACAACTCAATTAATAATTATTACATGCTTGTGTAACGACGTTAACTGCTCCCACACTAATCTTTAGAATTGCCTATATATTCTCCGAAGTCACAGTTCGCTTCTCCTCCTCATATTCCGAATAAAACGGATTTTTCCTTTTGTTAATAGCCGTTTGCTGGGCGTATGGGCTCGAAAACTATCATTTAAGAAAAGTCGACCACGTTTAAATTGACTGCACCACCACCTTCTTGCAGCTGAGAAATACGACTTTCCAGCAAAGACGCGATTGGTTTCCTCAAACATTGTTCACGGTTTAAACCGCATTGGAATCCCAGCTTCCATTACCTTTGTTCAATTTTATGAATGACTTCTTATGCAAAGGATCACTTTAAACTTATATACTTGCTTAATAAAGACCATACTATAATTATGTATTTTAAGAAAATTCAAGTATATTCCTCAACTGTCAATGGAGATTAAACATGTGAACAATTAGCTTAAAATGTCGAACAAAACTTGTTTAAAAATACGATCAGCTTGCGAGCCCATCAGAAAGGGAACATGCCTTATACACCATTATGTCGTCAACGTAACGTAATCTCAAAATCTCATGCATTACAATACACCTGACATAAATAGTACGGAAATAGATCTATCGCTATTGTTTTGTTCGGATTGTGTGCGGTATCCCCTACAATATCCATAAATACATTTTATCGATCCCTAAACAGTTTCTGATAGTATTCGTCCCATAAAAGTTATCTAGCCTAGACCCATTCATAATTTACGAATGTTATTGTCATGCAGACAGAAATATAGCGATCGTTGGTATTCTCTATACGTTCATGAAATCTAGTTTATAAATATCTTTCAGAGACAATATCTCCAAAATGTATATTGGGGATTCTAGGACCAAGCAATACATTAGCTAACTTCATAAATAAAGTAATACGTGAAATAGAACAGACGTCATGATTTATGATATTCAATCTTTCAAGAAAAAAGGTATTCATCTGTATAAAATAAATATATACTTTTAGAAACGAAATTTTCTATGCTGCAATTCGATATAAACTTTGTGGTTAAACTAATCTGCAGACTCAAGAAGGTTTCGTAAGTTTGATGAATTAATATCACTACTTCAAAGGTGTTTCCCAACACGATGATGCATTTGCTACTGGAAGACACGTCTTATATATTTGATGTTGGAAATAATTAATTGGGAAGTAATTAATTGTGGTATACGTATACCTCACAGCGTTAGTTCACGTGTGTGTTTACAATATATATTGTTTCATCTCAATAAACATGTACGTTCAGCATTAACACGTCGATAGACGTGGTTTGCAGTACGTTGCTCATGTATAGAATACGTACGTCAATGTAATTCAAGAAAGATGTTACATAATAAGTAAGGAGTAAACATCAGTTTTTGCAATTTTCATAAATTTTGAGTAAATGTATATATGTATATTTCCTTATCCACTTAAATATTTATCTTTCGATTTATCTCTACTACTTTTTGGTCTCCAAATCTTTTTATTTTGACCTAAAATGATAGAGACAGCTCGAAAGATAAATTGTGTTTAGAGGAGTAATTGAATAGTAACACTGAAAAAGAGATAATTTTTAAAAATATATACTAGCATAGCTCTTTCAGAATTTCTTGAATTAATAATTGTTATTCACTCCGTGCCTAATTAGTAGTCACTCTTTCATATTTATGGAGTGCTCATACACAAACTATTTATCTACGTATTGCAGAAATTCTGAACAGTCGATAGTACCGTGCAGAAGGCTAAAGATGTATTTAATACTGAAAAGCATTTCTGTAATATGAGGATGGCAAATTCAAACAATGTGGAAGCCCTGATTAATATGTAGTTTGAGACAGAGATGTATAAGTTAATACGTATTTGTATTGTACATATCACGTTGTTAACAATAGTATGTTACTCTACCTCTGTTTATATAAACCACCACATTTTATTCACGTAATTGTATGCTCCTCCACCAGAAATATGTTCCCAACAATATAGAACGTTTTTACCATTTGAAAATGTTATCCCTACATCCTCATACTTAGTATAATGTGGTTGAAGCTATAAACTTGGAAATTTGATAAAAGAAAGTATAAATCAGAATTGTTGATAATTTACGCAAAAATATTTTTCTCAAACAACACTCCTAAACAAAAATCACATCTTTTGTGACATGGATAAAACAGGGAGTATCCTATGTCAAATTATACTAGAAAGCTGAAAATTACCTTGGATTTTCTCGATCACCTATATATTGTTTGCTACCAAGGGTTATGTGTTATACTGAAATATATCAATATCGATATGTTCCCAATGTTACACTTACTTCAAAATGTTGTTGCGGATGGTTAACACCAATATTTTGTCCCTGCAACATCCCGGTTTAATGTCCAGCAGTAATCAGCAAGCAAAGTAAGACCCCATTTGCTTTGGTATCGCCTTTCTATGGTTGCATCGTCTTGATCTTGGTTCCCCATGTTCGTAGCTTATGGCGCCCAAATTTACTAGATAGAAATCGAGATGAGCATCCAGAAAGTGATTTTTAATGACATGTTACACCTCATTTCTCTGTAGGCACTAAGTAATTTAGTTACAAGATCTTTTCAGCTTTGACATTTCCAAGAAAGTTGATCGCAATTATTTTGTCCATGCTCTTAGTTCAACTTCAGTAGCTCCAGTTTCAGGTACAAGAACCTTCTACCGTTCCGACCTACTGCTTTAACGAAATTTCTCATTAAACCCAATTTAATATGCAGTGGTGGTAAAATACGTTTTTACGAACAATCAAACTAGTTCGTTGGTAATATTTTGTAGACCCGTAGTTAGTCCTTGACGTAGTGGCCATTCCTTTTGCATATGACGATCTCGTACCTACTGTCCCATTCACACAGGAAATAGCAGTATTTCGTAAACCCCAGCTGCAGTCCAAGAAGAAGCACTATCACATTTTTTGGGTCTCCAGAAATTAACCGCGCATGGCCTTTGGAGCAGATGTGTTCTAGGAGACATCGCATATTCGTTCATATGAACGACTTGAATTAAAGGTACAGATGGCTATTTATTGGCTTCGTGAACCAGAGCCGCTTTTAGACTAAGTTTAGAGGAATCAATGAATAGGCGCCAATTGCTTGGTTCATGTTTCTACCCTAATTACATTACACAAAGTGGTGCAATATTTATTTATTTAGTTAGATAAATCTATCCAACATAAGATGTATACTTACACCCTCTGTCCCAAAAGTAACCGCAATGCGTCTATAAATCAGAAACCAGTGGCGTCATCTCTTGATAGTTGATTGATTATTGTAGTGGGACTCTTCCTTACCAACCTGACAAATTTTCATGACATTTGGTGCATAGTCAGCTGATACATTACGCATCCTGTGAGAGTGTTTTTCGTAAACGGTCAGAAAATGAGTCACGAACAACGAGTCAATATTAAGTTTTGTTTTAAACTTGGAAAAACTGCAACCGAGACGTATGAAATGCTGCAAATTGTTTATGGCGACGATTGTTTGTCGAAGAGGCAAATGTTCGAGTGGCATCGACGATTTCGTAAAGGCAGAGAAGATGTTAACGATGACGAAAGAGCCGGTCGTCCTTCGACAACTTTGGCCGAGGCAAATGTGGAAAAAGTGCGCGAATTTGTGAAAATTTCGAAGAAATCGTCAGTGAGATTTATGGAAATGGAGCTTGGCATCCCTAAAACAACTATTCAGCGCATTTTGACTGAAACCCTTGGTAAAGTCAATTCGAAGTTTGTTCCGCACAAATTGACCGACGACCAAAAAACGCTTCGAATCGAACACTCCAAAGACATTATTGCACGAGCCCGTGCAGATGAAAACTTCTTGAAAACGATTGTGACTGGTGACTAGACGTGGTGCTTTCAATACGAACCAGAAAGCAAACGTCAAAGCGCAGAGTGGAGGTCACCAGAAGAAGGAAATCCGAAAAAATCACGAATGGAGAAGTCGAAAATCAAGTCAATGCTGATTTAATTCTACGATTCGAAGGGAATTATCCATAAGGAGTTCGTTCCATACGGCTCAACGGTTAATGGTGCATATTACCTCGATGTTATGAGGCGTTTGCTGGGTCGCATTCGTCGTGTTCGGCCCGAATATCGCGAGCCAGGCAGCTGGAGATTACTGCACGATAACGCACCGTGTCATCGAGCAACGATTGTCACCGATTTTTGGCGAAAAATGAAATATATTCGATACAGCACCCACCGTATTCGCCTGATCTGTCCCCATGCGATTATTTCCTGTTCCCTCGTCTTCATTTGAAGCAGAAAGGAGTTCGTTATGCATCCGTAGACGCCATTCAAAGATCGACGACCGGCATCCTAAAGGCCATCCCAGAGATCGACATGAAAAAGTTGTTTGAAGCACTCGTTGACCGTGCAAATCGATGTATTGTAGCACATGGAGAATATTTCGAATAAATACAATGATTTTTGTGGACATAACATACATAGCGTGCTTTATTTCGAACTATTGCGGTTACTTTTGGGACAGAGGGTGTATATACATAAAAGTGCTTGTTACTAAAAGTTCGTGAATCATAGGTAATTTCTGTTTTGCCGAAGTACATCAGAAACACCTAAAAATTTCCATGTCACAAAATGTGTATTTAACAGTATAATTAGTGTGTACTTTTCTAAATTTACATATAACTGAAACAAGCTTAATATTGCATAAGTGTTTTTCGTCTAATTTACTCCTACGACTTCTAAAAGCATCGTAACGAAATGTGAATAAGAAAAAAAAAGGCTAACCACAGACGCTGGCGTGCTTTTCTCCTTTTTTGTGTGTGCCAAACTGCTCGTGGCAGACTAATCAAATTACTCTCCTTTCTTGGGGTGAAAATTGAGAATTTGAATTATCTTGCACATCGGTGCTATCTTACAAATCGTTTTTATGTGTCTCAAGTGCTTCGGTATAATGAACTAGAAAATTGGTGTGGTATCTTAGACATACGTTGAAAGTTACGCTCTGGTGAAACATTGGTGCGTTCATCAGTATACATGTGTACATATATTGTTATTAGACGTGCAAGTATTTATACTCCTATATAAATAAGTAGTTGTTGATTTCTTCAAAAATCTACTGACAAAAATTGAAGTTAAAGCCCAAAAGAAGGAAACATTACTAGTGATCAAGACTAGCTTTAAAAGAATACACATCACCGTCTCACGATTGACATTTTGCCACCTCTACTTTTTTTTTTAATCTTACTACACAGATGTTTGAAAACTTCAAATACGTCTTTCAACTGCTAAGCTATCATCCTTAGTAACGAAAAGCTCCTTTGTATTTTACTTAATTGGGGATATCAACTTAGTTACCAGAGTGCGTACTTGCAGTTGTCAAAAATTGATGTTATAGGACTGATAAGTGGAGGAAGATGTTTCTATTAGTTATTTTCATCTCTCTTTTAGATCTGAACTAACTAACTTATTTTCACCTTTCTTATTCCATTCCTCTCTGTTCGCTTCTTCATATCCAAGTGAGTAAACTTTCGTCCAGTATTTGATTTGAAATAGAACAAGAAACAAACTGATCACAACGTGAATTCCTAAATGCGTGAATGTTACTTTAAGTAAATGAGTGTCTAAAAATTATATATCTCGTTTACCCTAGTTATCCAACACGCCGTAAAAAACGAAAATTGCCAGTTGTCATTTTCTCTCATTAATTTCTCAAACTCATAGTCCCAATTTTATTCTAAATTTTTAATACTTAATTCTCTAAAATTATGGTCAACGCCTTTAGACATTGCCCAAGCCCGCAAGAAACAAAAGCGTTGTCAGGATATGGTTAGCAATCTACCTGGTATAAAAATAAACTTTGCTCACAAAATCAAATCACAACCTCGAAACAGGAGGGATCTTTATTTAACTCTTAAATGCTGACTGTATCTTTAAAGGTACAACCGATAAAAAATTCTTACGGGTCTATTTTAAGTAAAAATAAAATAAAAACGATTTAGAATAAATAAAGGGTTTATATAAAATATATTTTCATAAATATGTTTTCAAATTGTTTGTTCAATTGACTATCGTACATAAAAATTCATCTTTTAGAATATTTAATATATTAGTTAGTTACCCGAACAATTTTTTATTCGAGACCTTCCTACGACGTCACATTAAACAGTTGTATCTTTAAAGATACACGAAGCACTTCCCTATAATTTTGAAATTTGTTTCTGTTTGTATTGTTATTGTTTGGCTTCATTCATATTTTGTACTTTGAAGAAGCAGGTTGACTGTTTATAAGCATATTGAGCGTATTTTATATTGTATTATCAAAGCTATTGGTATTGAAAGATTTTTTTAAATAAATGGCGATGTCAGGTTTTAGAAAGCTTGGCAGAGTAAAGATAACGGATGAAGAAGTGTGCGAATCATTATGCAATAGTGAAGATTTTGCCTAGGATAGCATAGGTAAAAGCGATTCCGATATTGGTGACTTAGAAGAAAATGATTCATTTGAACAAAAGGGTGGATTAAAAACTGACATGGGGGAGTGCAGCTATATGCAATTAATAGACGAAAACGACTTTGATTCGGAAACCGAGGATCACATTGACCTTGATGCAAATAGGACCGCTCAATTTGATGTCATCTACCAATTTTTCGCAAACTTGTCCTACAAGTGCTTGGAGTTCTTTTTCGTCGAAATTTGGTGGATTAACTAGAAATCTCAAACCTGAATTTGAGAGGGTTTTGTATAAAATGGGCCATCTCCAATATAGCGCAAACGAAATTCAATTTGGTGGAGATAGTAGTAATATTGCAGAAAATATAAACAATTTGGAAACCCCGTACCAAGTTTGGTGTCATTTGTTTCCAAGATCTTTAGAGAAAGATATAGTTAGAGAATCAGTAAAATATACAGGCATAGATCAGATTAATTTTACTTTAAAGGACTTGCTACTTATATAACTTATCGTAAGCTTCCAAATTCTCGAGACTATTACATATATTAATAAAATACTCACAAAATTTCCAGTATATGTCTTTTCTTTAAGTTTATGTGAACACCTTTCTTCAGAAAATATACTACGCAGAATGCTCAGAATATCTTCTAAGACACAACCAGTTTTTTTTTCTTTCTAAATAACAACTCAAAAGTATTTTTCTTAAAAATCTGTTTACTCAGTTATTTCTTTTTTGCATTTTTACTATCATATTTTTTTTTTTATCAAAATCGGTTTCCTTGAGCATTTAAGCTCAAGTATTGGACATAAACATCAGGAGAAGAATGAATTTGAAACAGACTCACATCCATTGTTGGAAATCATTCAAAGATAGCCCATTTAAGTAAATAAAACATAAAAAATTACCATTAAGTGTTTAAATTAACATTATTTAACAGATTTAATAAGACACACATCCTCCATATACTGTATATGTTTTGCTGTATGTTCTACAATATTTATTCCCTTTCAGAAATTCCATTAATGTTGTTTATCACTGCGTTTCGAATTAATGAATATGCAAGCGTATTTTCAAACGCATCCTTTTTTAATGTGCGTTAGATATGCAAATCGGGACACCCACAACGATACGACTCATTTAATGGTTAAGGTGTGTTCTACGGAGATTACAAAACGAATTTAATTAGAAACGATGCTATGTGATTCATGATTTCGGGGTCTACATCTGGGGTTTTATCCAATTATATCCGAGCGAGTGGTGTGGAAGTCGGACACTTTGATTGGCTTTCCTTCATTGTCTAACTTTTTTATGCTGGCGATGCCGTTTAAACGTGAGAGACTTAATTACGTGTCACTGTCCCTTTAGATTGGTTACACGCAAGCTTAAAGGTTTCTGAATCAAATACACAATTGGAATCTGAAAGATATCATCTGGATTTTATTTCTGATGAAGGGTTTCTAATGTATAAACGGGAAATAATGATTTCCTCAGAAAGTATAGATATAGGTAAAGCACTTAAATGATAGTTAATTGCTGAAGCAACTTCCTTTGAGGATATTGCTGTGGAAGCTTTCAATTATTTTAACATTATATTGATATAAAATATTAGTAAATACTATAACCAAATTTCCCTCTATTCGTTGTTATAAGGCACAATGTTAGGAAACTGCATTGATAATTTAAAAGTAAGTTTTAAAAATGATTTCTTAAACGTTCTTTTCCTGATCTAAAGTCACGTATTTCAACTATCACAAGTAAATAATACTGCTGATACCATTCGAAGTAACTGCAATAAACAACATAATAGATTATCAGATACTAAATAAAGGCAGTTTAACAAATATTCGAATCAAAGCACTAATCACCTTACCATTTGTAAAATTATATACATGTAAAAACATATTTTCATGTCATGTTAACATTGTTTAGTGATTATCCTTGCGGTTGTCTAGATCTATGTCGAAGTACTTTCCATTTGAAAACTTAGATGGAAAGATAACATCCACTTAAACCGAGAGAGAGTGCATGCTAATGGAAATTGACAGCAACTAAAGAATATTCATTGTTTCCAGTAAAGTACATTACATATTTCATTATTTGTTAGTGTAGATAAGTACAGATCATCCTATTAATGAAAGAAATTGAATTTGCTAGAATTTTCGCCAAACTGCTGCCTGTATGTCTAATTTACATATAACGATATATAAAAAAATAAAATTACCCTTACCACATCTTTCGGAAATAATTCCAGATACGTATTTCAGCAACTACGTTGGTATCCTCAGTGAAAAACTGGGGAAATTAAGCAATATATTCCCAGTCGGTTCTTCAGTAATAAATAGAAACTGTATTTTCCATTCATTTTCGCTGATCCTCTTAAATTTCCTCTGATTCTGTTAGATATTTTCGGTGTGGAGTTATCAAGCGATTGATAAGATTATACGCTAACCTAAAAGGAAGGTGCCCAAACTCTTGTCTTAATTAAAAGCTTTTCTTCACAATTATCAAGTAACTATAAGAAATGCAAACAATTTTGATGATCCTCAATGAAATCAATGGAAGGGTTTGCTTGGAAACACTTAAAATTTCCCCGTCGTGGACAGTTTTCAAATACAGGAAATAACTGTAGGTGCAAAACCACATCGATGCAGATCGATAAGATAAAGCAGGATTTGATAGTTTCCGGCATCATACAAAATGAAATAGTCTTCACTTCACCCGAATTAGAAAACTTCTAAATACATATTTCGACAACTAAGCTGTCATCGTAAATGAGAAAATCCTGGGATTCCTTGTGCTGGAAGTGAAATTTGGTAACGTTCTAATGTATCTTGAGGAACTGATAACATGGAAAACGAATAAATGTGTTTGTAGAAATTAAAGCGTTAGCACCAGTGATATCCGGGCAACGCCCAAGACGAACACTGTACAACTCTAAAGCACTGCACAATGAACATCACATACTGAACGCCCACACGAAACACATCAAAACACAGAAATACGTATCTGGAATTATTTTCGAAAGGTGTGGTAAAGCCAATGTTATTTCTTTTATACAGTATTTTAAGCACTCTCTCCTTATTTACCATAGTTGTGTTTATATCCATATCCTTAAGACCTATCTGTACCATAATGGTTTGGACATCGGATAACACATACATATAAGTTGATAATCTACCCTTTGTTTCATTTATTAACTATACAGTTCTAATACTTTTTTAAGAAAGTAGAAATGTTGAAGATTCATAACAAATTATTATCAATGGCTACAATAAAATACAACTCCATCTTCATTGTGACAGTGGTTTGGTTTGGAATAGTATCTTGTAGTCTCAAAAGTTTTTGCATTATTAGTCCTTCTGCCAGCATACTCTTCTTTAATCAGAACTATAACGTGACTACAATCGTAATATTTTTATACAAATACAAATATTTATAGTACACGATATATCAATGACAAGAAGTCAATTCGTAGAGTAAGCTATCAGGAAAGCATGCTGTAGGATCACTGATGTAAAATTGTTTAAAGAGCAAGAATAATAATGAACGATAATTGGGTTTAAGCCCATTAATTAATTATTTGCACATATTTATGCAGCAGAGTACTCAGAAGTCAATTTATATTCTTGATTATAGAGTTTTTGGGGCATGTACACCGATATACGGTGTGTTTATTTGAAAACGGCCCAGGCGGCCTACATCGGAAACTAATAAAATTATTAAAAATCCAGAGACACGTCAATTTTAGTTTCGAGGGAACCATTTTGATTAATATATCACCATACTAAACTCATCCCCTGAAACGCCCCCACCTCTATTATAAAAAATTTTGTATATAATTTTTTTTTTCTGCTATAATCTCCAGAACTTGACCAAATGTCAAAGTAAGATGTACTACAAAATACCTTTTCAACTATATGACACAAATGGTATTATCCAATTTAAGGCTTTTATGTTGGGGATGGGGAGCTTAAGGAGGAAAGTTTAGTATCATGATATATGAATCAAAATGGTTCCCTCTCGAAACAAAAAGTGACCTGTCGTTGCATTTTTTTCAAATGAACACACTGTATGTATGTATATATAACTTTTTCGTAACAGAGCTCTGACACAGAAGGGTAATAACTCATTTAAATGTATAGATGCATATCATATCCCACAAATGCAGAAAACCGATTTCACTCACTTCTTTACAATAACCGGCAAAATGCCATGGCTTGAATTCTATCAGAATCAATTATATTTTTCCATTGTATTCATAATGCAACATTGAATTCTGTAATGCATTCCTTCAGATGTCTGTACTGATAATGAACTTACATGTCATTGCTCAAGGATTCAATTTCCACATTGTTTCTCTTTCAGTGGTTTGAAACTGTAAAGTGCAACTCATCTAAAAGTGCTAGGGCCTCCTGTTTTTTTTTCTCAAAAAGTTAAATTGTAACATATTATTTATTGTTATAGTACAATTGGACTCTTTAAGATCTACACGAATTAGTGTAAATAAAGTTAAATTAGTGTTTTTACTTATCCTAATTCGTGTAGATCTTAAAGCGTTCAATTGTACCATTGATAGTTATCGATATGCAAAAACATATAATATTATATATAATTTGTTATTGTAAAGTAAGAATTAGAAATATTCGGAAAGTTTTCGTATCACAGCAGCTTAACATGTCTTACAAGTTTTACTATATTACAAAAAGTTATTCCTATTTTCAATTATAATTAATTACAGCTACCCGAAACGACAGCCTACGAAACAATATCGTAGTAGTATATAATGTTACAAAGTTATAGTTGCTAGACAAGTTGCACAACTACTAAGAGTGAAGGTATAACATGCTCAAAAGTGAAAAAAACAATTATACCCACTCAATGTGATAATAGCAGTAGTAATAAAAAGCTTGCTCTGATTTGAGTGTCACTAACTCGGTTACTATAAGAATTAAAATCATGCTATAGAATAATTTTCTCTACACTTTATTGTACATAATTTCACATGAATAGAAAAACAAATTAACATAAGTTCTAAATTTTAAACATAACATCTGCACTATTAATAAATATCAATAATTTAAATATAATAAGAAGGCCAAGCAGTTACTATTACGAACAATACATTCTCAGCTCATCTTGCTAGATTCCTTTCAATTTTCTGCAGAATTTCGATTACATGCCGCACGAATGTGAATTTTAGTCATTCACATCACTTACGCGAATAGCACTTTTTGTTTTAAAAATTACTCTTACAAAGAAATCTAAAACACAAATTTCCAGCTGTCTTACTGATAAACTCAAGGTTTTCAAAATAGGCACTTTTTGTAATCAGCGTTACACGAGAATGGAGTATTGGCAGTTTTCATGATACCGTATTAAAGGTAATATTAGTGTATTGAAAGGAGATCAGGGTCTTATTGATTTACAGGAAACATGTTAAAATATCCTGATTATTTTTGAATGGTACAAATAGTTTACATAAAATGAAAGAAGGCTAATTTAATTTGACTGTAACAAAAGTATGATACATACACCCTCTGTCCCAAAAGTAACCGCAATGCGTCTATAAATCAGAAACCAGTGGCGTCATCTCTTGATAGTTGATTGATTATTGTAGTGGGACTCTTCCTTACCAACCCGACAAATTTTCATGACATTTGGTGCATAGTCAGCTGATACATCACGCATCCTGTGAGAGTGTTTTTCGTAAACGGTCAGAAAATGAGTCACGAACAACGAGTCAATATTAAGTATTGTTTTAAACTTGGAAAAACTGCAACCGAGACGTATGAAATGCTGCAAATTGTTTATGGCGACGATTGTTTGTCGAAGAGGCAAGTGTTCGAGTGGCATCGACGATTTCGTAAAGGCAGAGAAGATGTTAACGATGACGAAAGAGCCGGTCGTCCTTCGACAACTTTGGCCGAGGCAAATGTGGAAAAAGTGCGCGAATTTGTGAAAATTTCGAAGAAATCGTCAGTGAGATTTATGGAAATGGAGCTTGGCATCCCTAAAACAACTATTCAGCGCATTTTGACTGAAACCCTTGGTTTGAAGAAAGTCAATTCGAAGTTTGTTCCGCACAAATTGACCGACGACCAAAAACGCTTCGAATCGAACACTCCAAAGACATTATTGCACGAGCCCGTGCAGATGAAAACTTCTTGAAAACGATTGTGACTGGTGACGAGACGTGGTGCTTTCAATACGAACCAGAAAGCAAACGTCAAAGCGCAGAGTGGAGGTCACCAGAAGAAGGAAATCCGAAAAAATCACGAATGGAGAAGTCGAAAATCAAGTCAATGCTGATTTCATTCTACGATTCGAAGGGAATTATCCATAAGGAGTTCGTTCCATACGGCTTAACGGTTAATGGTGCATATTACCTCGATGTTATGAGGCGTTTGCTGGGTCGCATTCGTCGTGTTCGGCCCGAATATCGCGAGCCAGGCAGCTGGAGATTACTGCACGATAACGCACCGTGTCATCGAGCAACGATTGTCACCGATTTTTTGGCGAAAAATGAAATATATTCGATACAGCACCCACCGTATTCGCCTGATCTGTCCCCATGCGATTATTTCCTGTTCCCTCGTCTTCATTTGAAGCAGAAAGGAGTTCGTTATGCATCCGTAGACGCCATTCAAAGATCGACGACCGGCATCCTAAAGGCCATCCCAGAGATCGACATGAAAAAGTCGTTTGAAGCACTCGTTAACCGTGCAAATCGATGTATTGTAGCACATGGAGAATATTTCGAATAAATACAATGATTTTTGTGGACATAACATACATAGCGTGCTTTATTTCAAACTATTGCGGTTACTTTTGGGACACAGGGTGTACATCTTAAGCCTTTCATAATATACAGGATCCTGATAGAATTTTTTACAAACTTGGATAATGGAAATTAGGATTTATTCTTGTGTAGTGTAAATCACGATTATCACGTGCTATTGTCTTGTTCTACCGACCATCGCGTTTTTTATTCTCCACAGTCTCTGTTTCATTGTATTATTTTTTAAAATCGAACAATTCTGGATGGTCTTTTTACCTTTTAGAGCGAAAATTGCTGATCTTTGATCATTATCTTAAATGAATTGTACTTTAAATTTATATTCGTCTAGTACTGTTAAAAATAATAATATTATTTATTGCTGGTAAAGAATTATAGCAATAAATTACCCGCATTCAGGTAAGCCACCTTTTTAATTCATTTCTGGAGGTGTTACCATACATTTTCACAGTACTGTACGTACATTTTTACAACTAGTAATATATTTAACCCATGTGTTATCCAAAAATCAGTGGTTCCTGAAATATTGAAATTTTTTGTGGTGCTTTAGCAAAATGTTTCATTGCAGAACATTGCCGAGGATAAAACGAAATAAAATATACTTTTAGATGTTATTGGTAGTATTTTATGTCTAGGGCCAATCTAATTGTAAGATATTTTAATTTCCGATATTTTAGCATTCGGATATATTGCTAAAAATAGAACGAGTCGTATAAATGCAGTGTTAAGCATTTGACATATAATTTCTATGCAAATATTTGCTTTTCCATTTAGACGACGCAAATAATCTCGACGAAACACAACACCAAAAAGTTGATTATAAGAATTGGGAACTTTTGATTGATTTACAATTAGACTTATTTATCATGCAACGAGAAGCCCCTTTCCAAACTAGACTTGTCATTTTGTCACAGACTTGTTACGCCTCTCATTGCTATTATTGATTTCTAAAAGATTAGAACATGCTTTCATGAACAGGCGTTGAAGTGATTATTTATTGTATAATCATATTTTGCCCCGTATTTGATTTCTGTAGGTTTACATTAAAGATCTAATTTATAGAAAGAATTTTGCTACTGAGTGTTTTGGAATCGACTGGAAGAAGGATGTATCTCTATTTAGAAAATAATGACGATTTATTTGAACATTATTTTACCTGGTTTTTTCTACTCATAACATTAAATATGAATTAACCTTCCTATACTCACGTCAAAATGGAAGACGTATACTATACTATATAAGTCGGTCTCACAGACCGTATGCGTGAGTATAGGAAGGTTAAATAAGTTGTCCTATAATTTGTTTTCTATTATTATTCGTATTATTCTCACCGCCTGCTTTGTGCGAAACTAAGTGACTGATGCCCAATAAAAAATTAGTTTATCCCAAACAAAGTGAAGAAAAATTCTTGTGTGATTTATCATTGCTGGTACAATAAAAAGCGTTTTTTTAATTAATCTGATGATGTTATCTCAGAAACGAAACGTGCGTACAAAATTTTTGAGTTGAAGGTTGAAAGTGACAATGGCAAAATATTATTATTTTTTGATGTCACTTATAATAACGTCGGTAAAAATGAAATCGAAAATAACTAAAATTCAATTATCTTCTACTATCTCGCTAATCGACCTAGATATTTGAGATTTGTTTGCGTCATGTACTTGTATGTACGGTCTTAACTACCATTCATCCCATTTAACCGATTTCATAACTCTCAGCCTTTCGAAGATCCCCATACTTTTCATCCTTATCTTGGACACGGTATACAGGGTAAGAAACAGCGGACTGACACGTGGTAAAACGCACTAGGCGTTAAATCGATAATATTGTATGTGAAGAATAAGGAGCAGCACATACAACTTTATTGCTTTAACGCCTAACGTGTGTATCTTCTGAGTATGTTGTGCATACACAGACTTCAAATAAGATGAACAACAAAGCGTTGATACAATCATAACCCTGTAAGAGGATATTGTCTAAATAATATTTAATAATCATATTCTGAAGTTAAAGCTCGTAGCACTTGAATGTGTTCATTATTCATTTCGATGATTTATTTTGATATGTACATGATTTATCAATGATTATACTCATTAAAGGAACAGGAATGTGTGAAACAAGTTTGGAACTAAAAATTATTACTGTAGGTATATGTATACATTCATATAGGTGCTTAAATGAAAATCTGTTTTTGCGGAATATCACGAGCTTACTCATATAATTATGAATATGTATTAGTTGAATGTTTATATCAGCATCAAAGACTACATAGTTAATTACAAATTTCGACGAAACCTACTCTAAACCCATATGTTACATGAGTGTTTTAATGACGAAATTGCCTTATTAACATGTTCAAGGCAATTTCAATTTAGATAATTAAATAGTTTATTCATTCCATTCACCTCTCGGTTACTTTTGTTAAAACGACATAGTACTGGAATTAGTATATTTTCATCGAGCATGCTTCTGACCGTTATTAAAAATGAGAAATATAATAATAATAATAATAATAATAATAATGCTCAGACAAAAAGGTAACAGAACGGAATTACTGTTCAATTTGATTTGAGATTCCAATATCCGTTTTAAACTTTTTGATAATGTGGGAAGCAAACTAATCGTACATAAACTCTTGCAGTTCGACCCATCATCTCTTGTAGGTATATGAGTTACTATAGTCCGCTTGCAACGGCCAGGAAATAAACATTCTTGTCTACATATACAGGATTATTCACAACTTGGGTACCAAAGCTATTTGCAACTAAGTAAAAAGTAAGTCAATGATTATAAAAGGAAAAAATTGCTTAAAAGAAATTGGGCAAAAAGAGTTTGGTTTGAGGGCACTGACTTATTTATCGCAACAGATGTTCGAAGTTATTCCCGCTAGTATCGATACATCCTTGTTCATGAAATTGAAGCAAGACGACCTATCCTAATATCCACTTGTCCTTGTTTAACATATGGGCCCAATTTTACCAGCGGGTACATTTCTTTGTTGAAATAACAGACGTTCGCCCTTACTTCACGCTATCTGAGCAGTCAATTAATCAAAGAAACTTCAAAAATTAACTTTGGCTTCCCTGTAATAGCAAGTAAACGTTTTCTCTTAAAAAGTTTTTTAAAATCTATTATGAATTTTCTTCTGTTTTAATTTGATGCATGAGTTATGAAAAAGTTAGTATAAATGAATGTTTGATATGTATAATATACGATGAACACAAGCAGATCATCTTAATATCAATGCGATCACAATCAAATGCTTTGGATTTTATATTTTGAATTATATTCGTGACTGTACTTTCACTAACATTTTGAAAATCAACAGAATTTACAGCACTGAAGCGCAGTGGTTATATTGGGAAAGATCAGTTGCGTGAAACATTATTCACAAAATAATCATTGACTTTCTGAGGGCTTCCAGTATGATTTTTTTTCTTTATGATGGCCTAGTTGATTTCACAACGATTTACTATTTCTTGTACGAGCCATAAAATCGAGAAAAGCTTTCATTTCGAAATTAAGTGTAGGCGTTAAATTTGGTTTCCATTTTTTCACGCAAAGTCTTTAAAAGCTGTAGCTTTTTTAGTAAATCTTCATTTAACAAGTGGAGCATGTATATTAAAAAGTTGTATGACATAAGAAAGCTATTTTCTCTTTAGTAGAGTGTAAATATAACTTGCTAAAGTTAATTTATCGAAGGTCATGTTGGAAGTGGTCTACAGATATACTTACATAGTGCCCTTGGACTCATCTGTGAATCTGCTTATACCAGTGGCATAGTACACAAGGTCATGTTCAGAAAAATAACAATTACGTGCTCCAAAGTAAATGATGTTCGTATCGTCAGTAGTGGTAATTAAATCTAGCAAACATGGTGTTATTTGCGTGATTCTTGTTGGTACATTAATAATTTGCCGCGCATTAGTGGTGTTTAAGAAGGAATTAAAATATTCAACGGCAGACTTCGCTTCCAAGAAATCAATATTAAGGTCACCCCAACAAGATAGTTCCTCGGCAATCAGTTGACAGTTAATCAATCAGTACTCTTAAGTTATTCAAAAGTAGTCTATAATCAAACTGAGGTGAATTTACTAACTTTACAAGTTTACTAAGACCCATATTTGTTCTACATTGCAAGGACTAGCAATTATTTGACGACATAAATATACTTCGACCATAAATATCCGCCTAACCAAGAGGGTATAATTATTTACACTATATTTACTGATTCGTTAGTTGCTGAATCACTTCTTACTAACCATATCGCTCAAACTGTCTAAACCTCTACACTATCTTGAAGAATAATGGACTTCTTCTGATGTCGATGTGTACTGTTTTAATCATCCTAATATTCGTGGTAGTAAAGAGTAAAAATTACAAGTTCTGTGGAAAAATATATTTAGACTCTATACTAAAAAGAAGAAGAATATTATATTTTATTTCAATAATAGACGTATCGAAATAAACGAGCAAATACTAATAGGAGATAGCAGGAAAAGGCAAAAATAGGAAGGGAATAGTAGGTATCTCAGCAAGATCCAGCAACGAAAGTCATCTTACTGCACTAATTTAACAATTTTAAGACAGTATATTATTATGACTTGAAATTTCTTGAGTCTCGCCAAAAACCTGAACAAACACATTCCCATTGTTTGTGAATACATCACGAAAACTAGTGCGTCCTGTTACTATTGCCATTCTTTGCGTCAGAAGTCTTTAGTCTATTTTTCGAAGCATAACTTTTATTTCTAATAGGACGGCGACAAAATTTGACAGTAAATAGGGAAATTATTACCTTATTTTTCTGAAGTACATACTTACTATTTAGATTATAACATTAATAATAAATGTCCTCTATTTCTCGTAGTTCTTATAAAGTTGTTAGCAGAAAATATAAATTGTCTTTAACTTGCTGTATCTTGGGAAAAAAATTAATAGATGATGTGAAATTAAAGTAACTTACAAGAATAAAAGTTGCTTGTTCCCCCATTTCTAGTGCGTACTGTGGGCATTCCACCCAAGGGAGACCAATCGCATGCAATAAAATCGGGAAACGCCATTCAGTGATTTAACGAAAGAGAAATGCATAATTTCGATAAGTATCCACGAAACACAATAAACTTAAACCTACGTGTTATACGAACTAACACTTATCATTTATCACTTAATACAAATTCAATCGGCTGTTGAGAATTCATGGAAAGTCAAAGCTGTAATTGACCAAAACGCGTGTAAGTTAATTCTTATTTTACCTTTCCTTGAGACAGATCTAATCAATCAGCGTACTACAGAATGATACGAAAGATATGATCGATAACAAACGAGAAATTGGCGTAACAAAACTAAAAAGCAATAAAACCTACAACGCGAGTCGGCAGTCAAAGATACAAATTTGTTCTTCGTTAGAATTGTTTGTCCGCTTTTACGATCAATAAAATTTGGTATATCGAGTAGTATATTGAAGAAAATCCTTCCCTTTTGTTTTATATTCTACGTATATAGATTTTACTGGTGCGCCGACCCCTAACCCAAAATGCATGAAAGTTATGTGCATTTTAAAACCGGGGTGATGCTGTCCCTTGTTTGAGAAAATCTATACATATGAGGACTACTGAGAGGACCGTCGTTACAACTTTTATTTCGACCAAGTGCGTGAGCTAGGGAAAATTTTCTCATAAACTGAGATATGAAAGATCTGATAGGATTCGATAAAGGCGTACAAAAATTAAAGAAATAAACCCTTTATGATACCATACCCGACAGACCTAAGCTGTAATGACGGAAGTGGAATTGCTATCAAGAGGAAACAGAAAATTTGATATACGATAAGAAACGTGCCCAAAATTAATTCCTATCACCGCACAAAGACTACATTATTCCTTGGGATACATTTTTACAAATTCTGAAAGAAGAGAGTAACTGATATAGTTACTAAAATATTGCTCACATCGTTGATCAAATATAATCAATTAATTCTAATAAACAGTATATAACGATAAAATTAATTCGAAAAAGTCGTTTATTTATAGTAAAGGAATAGATGTTTATAATCACTAATCTAAACTCCAAACTAATTTAGCGAGAAGAGCACCGTTTTTCAGTCGTGTTTATTCAGTCATAGTACGGAATCTGCAGATAATCCAATATTTTGCCTGCTACTATAGAAGACTAAGAGTGCAAAATAGATTAAGGAATTCGTGCGGCCATTCTACATGTTAATCACGCTAGTAACACAATCGATTTGATAAGAGAATCAAAATAATATGATAACGTGACGCTTCATCCAGCCTCTAGTCAACAAAAATTTCAAAAATTCTCCATTCTTCCAAAAATAAACCAAACATGATAGTCATGATCCGTCCTGAAAAACTGATGTTTAAGTTTCCCAACCCAACCACACCGAATATTTTGGTAAAACGTTTCCGGTTCGATGCTTTTCTTATGTCTCGTGGAGTCTTCTCTCAATTTCAGTCGAGATTGTCCTTCACGAAATACTAAAATTTTTCAGAAATTAAATATTACTTTGCCGATCAATCGGAATCCTGCCATAAATGCCTGAAAATACATTTTTCTCGTTTCATATTCAAAAAATATCACAACTTTTATGCCCCTTATTTATTTCTATAAGCTTGAAGCGAATCACGTGGAATACATTTTTAACGTTTGCGCACGAAAATGATTAAGAATGCATGTCTTGCATTCTAGTAGATTGTGAGTACCGCCCCATAAATTTTCACGACACGTTACACCCCCAAATAAATTTACTAGATAGATATTGAGAAAAGAAAAAGGGCGAAAGGGCACACCGAGAATTACGCTACTATCATATCGTTTACCGCCGGATGGTTCATACACAAGTCCTGGCAGTCACGCGACAATAAAACAAATTTTAATATAAATGGAGATACTTTATCGACCTGTCTTCTGCTTAAGACACGCGAAACAATAGAAAAAAACTTGACGATAAATTGCGGGTAAGTTTAGAGACAGTTTCCGACGGCCGCTTAAATTTGATCTCGTTGATGTATACGGGAGAAGTATGTAGCTTCGTTTTCTATATAATATAGTCTACTTATTTTCACGCCGATGAAATCCCTCTTTTCGTAACTTTATCGGAAAAGTTCTGGCAGATACGTGGAAATAAAAAATCTTCCTGGAAATAATATATTAACTCCCACATTTTCTTCCTTTCCTTCGTCAGTCTATTTGTGCGTTTCACGAAATACTTAGATATTGTCCAAATTTATTTTGATCTAAGGGTATAATGGTTCTTTCTATTTTTTTTTCTGTAGGTGTAAGGGTAGTACTGTTCCCAATTTGTGCCATAAGGCTGCGAATTGAATTCTAATGGAAGTAGAAGTGTTAGACAGCTAACGTCGAATTACACTTTAATCGCCATTTAAAAGTCGTGAAAAAGCAGTTTCAATAACATTCAAACGGAAGAAAGCGTTCCGCAGATGACGTTCTGAGACTGGCAAGCCGTTATCGCAGATTTAATAAGCGAAAGGCCAAGAATCGTTTTCAGAACTAAAAGAATGAGGATTTAAACGCCCCGTTTCCAGTCCAATAATTAGTTTCCAAGTGTTATTACTCCCACTAATTGAAATCCAAGATTTCCTTCGTCCAAAATTCTTCTAATACTACGTGTAGCAAATAGAATATCTAACTTTAGTATTATTAGTTCTTATGATATTTAGATCAATTCACTTTCAGTAAACGATGCTTTTATAATTACCATCCTTTTTCTGCGAAGTTTTGCTTGCATTTTGGTGCTTGTTTATTGTATATCGGTATATATATATATATGTGTGTATGGTTATATCCAACACTAAAATGATAATTTACAGAAAGTTTAAACTATTGAGTGCCTTATATAATGTATTCTGCAAACTTACCAAATATATTTACAAAGACGCCACAATAACAGTTCAGATATTTGGAGAATTTATACCAACCAAATGAAGAAATAGACAAAGAGGCCTGTCCCTCTGAAGCTTTTGACTAATGTTTTGGAAAACGTTTTCCAGATGCTGAAAGGGAAAGAAAATTTATACACATAAGCGAAGAATTTTTATCCAATTTTAGGTTCGTAGACTATATGGTCCTATTCTCGAACGCTATTGAAGAACTCGAACGAGATAATGACAAAGCTGTGAGAGTGGATGACGTGTTATCATTAAGTAGTGTAAACGGGTCTTTGTCTTCACTTACGTGCAACGACATTAAAATTCGGAGAACTAAGGGCGTCAGTCCGGTTTACACTACTTAATGATAACACGTCAACCACTCTTTTATCAAACCTTAGTAATGACTTGAAATAACCGTTACCAAAGCGAAAACATTGACCAGTCAAGAAAATAGGATGCCGAATATTTTAAACCAACAAACAATAAGATAAGTCAACGAATATATAAGCCTAGGACAGAAACCGTCAGTTCAGGAACCGACTCAAATAGTAGAGTTATAAATAAATATTGAACTACACTGAGTTTCTTATGTAAAACTGAGACAGCTGCCCAAAATGGTATTTGCATGACAGAACACAAAAGCCTTCAACGTCAATGAGTCCTCTCTTGCGCGTTCAGAAACTTAAGCCATGACCAGAACAAACACGAGAAAACGTAATAAAACATAGATAGATGGATGTTAGGATTGTTATTCAGATTGGATGAAAAACATTTAGAACAAAAATAAAGTGAATGATGTCGTATGAAGAGTCACAAGTTTGAAATGGAGCTAGGCAGGTCGCTTGATGAGAACTGAGGGAAGGGGGAGAGGTGAACTATAAAGGTAATGGTGCGGAGACCAAAAATTAGGGGCACACCTACAACCTGACAATAATTGTATTGCTTAGGCCTTTATTTTAGATGCCTGACATACAATACTATAAAGATTACTCCTGTCAGCCACATGCCATGTTGTTTACTATATTATATTTTTAGCTATATTGTTACCTACGCAACAACAATCTATGATTATATTATACATCTCTCCTTACAAGTTTGACTTCTCTGGTTTGTTAACAACTCTACCGGAACGTGTTTGTACCTTTAACTTTGAATTTGACATTCGTGGTAAAGACTGTGAGGGGTTATGTATTTGAGTATTTGTATTACTAACCTCATTATTCAACGGCATAGGTTAGGATTTCGTTACAGTTCGAGAAACATCACTATCAGCACTAGACTGACTATTTTCAGGTCTAGGTTCATACAGATTTTCAGTAACTTTAAAAGGATTTCCAGATAGTCTAATATCAATCCGATTTCGCCTGTATATGATCGCGGTTTATCATGGAGGCTCTCAATCTTTCCAGGTTCCCAAGCCTTATTTTTGTGATTTAACACAGTAACACTACTGCCTTCATTAAGTGGATTTAGATTTCTTGCAGCTTTGTTAAAATTGCGTTCATTAATTTCTTGCTTGGCAAGCATTTTTCTTTGACCCTTAGACATAAATTAGGCTGCAATAAATCACATACGATTGGAACTTTCGTCTTGCAATTTTTGCTATTTAAAAGCTGTGAATGTGTATAGCTCATACCTTTTAACGTTGAATTTCGATAATTTAACAAAGCGGAGGTCCTTTTCCTTCCTCCAACGAATTCTTAAGTAAATTTTTATCATTTGATACGGCTTTTTCAGCTAACCCGTTAGATTGTGGATATTGTGGGCTACACGTAACAAGAATAAAATTCCAATCCTTAGCAAATTCCAAAAACTTTACACTTTTGTAAGGAACATTATCACTAATAAAAAGTCAGGAGATCCAAACCGTGCAAAAACTGGTTTGATTTGAGAAATGATAGCCTCACTATTTTTATTTATAATGGGCAAACTCTCAAGCCAGTTTGAGTGAGTATCAAACAAAACACAATAACTTTGATCAGCATAAGTAAAAATATCAGAACGAACGCGTGCCCAAAGTCTTTTAGGTATTGGGTAAGACAACATTGTTTGTTTGGGTTTTTTTGGCAAATTTTTCACAAATTTTCCAGCATTTGATATAGGTTTCAATATCTGTTGTGATACCTGTCCAATAAAATACTTTCTGGCTTGCGATTTTGTCTTTTCAATCCCTAGGTGTCCTCCGTGTAGTAGTTTAATCATTTCTAATCTTAATTTATTAGGCACAACTAACTTATGATCTAAAAATAACAAATTGTTACATACAAACAATTTGTCACGCAGTTTATAATAATTCATAAGAGTTTCTGAAATTTGATGTTTTTGAATGGGCCACCCAAACAAACTCACGGAGGCTTATGTCCAGCTATGAATCGCGCTGTAACGTATAGTTTAAATTTTAAAGGATGAGTACCTGATCAGCCAATTTGCAAAAACTAAAATCCGCTTAGCTCAAATTATTTACAAAACATTTATAAAACAAATATATATGTATATACTTATGGAAAACTAGTTATAAACAGATACTTGAGAGAGTCAAAATTACAAATGAATAAAAAGTACGACCCCCTCCGTGATATTAACCCGTTAACTAATTCGTGGGGTAAATTTTTACCTCACAACTGTATCCACCATTCTTGTTCTGAGTTTGCTTTGAATATATTCCATTCGTGTTAAAAAGAAAGTTATTGAAAAAATCATATTCTGGGCAGAGATATGTATGTTTTTCGTTTCATTAAGAATGAAATCACTGTTTTAACTATGTGTTATTTTTCAAAATATAAACAAATGTAATGGGGTAAAAATTTACCTCACGGAAGCACTAACGTTGCCCAAAAATAGCGAAAGTAATTAAGGGTGAGTAATGGTATATGCAATCTAGTCTGCAGTGCAGCCATTGCACAACATTCTGTGAGAGTTGCCTAACAAATGAACCTCGGGGTTGGTAATTGGAGAGTTATGTAGATGTTAGACTTTTCATTCATTCACATATATTTATCTAGTATTAACTTAAAGTAAAGATATAATTTTAAGATTAATTTGGTATATTTAGGAATATAATTAAAAGAAAATTATGCCTATAGGTATCAACTTTCTTTGTAATTTACATTGTAATCTTAGACAATCTGCGAAAAGAAATTAACATAATTAATTCTCTCTGACGTAGCAGGCTACGTTGTACACACCGTATAAATAACTAAGCCTACCGACAACCTTATCGATTAATTTTTGCTCAGCTGAAACTAAAGACGACGAAGTATAAATAATTTATATTTCTAACGTTGATTGACATTTAATGACGAACTAAATAAGCGCAACATATTTGAAAACTTCATTTCTTTCTTTGAAAGGCACCAAAGTTCAAAGCAGTTTTCGTAGTGCAACAATTATTATCCACACTTAAATTACACATTTTCCACGAAGCTAAATGCAAGCATTTTGTTATAAGTATATATTCTAAATCTAAGCATTTAAGCGGAATTCGAGGTCCTTTCCACTAATAACATAAACAGTATGTAAGTATTTTCTTGGCATGAAGTCCTGTGTTAGTGTTATTTATTTACGTGTTTATGGCCTCCAAAAACTGAGATCTTGGTATTCATTTACCGTCATTAAATTAATATCAGAAGGTTACCGCTTTTACGACATTTCTGCACTTCTACTACTGCATGAATGTTGCCGGCAGAATATAGGCATTAACGCCGAATTTTATTGAATCAATGAATGGCAGTTTGAGTGATGAAGGCCGGCGAAATAAACATACAATTTTCTTTCACATACGTATATGTTTTTCATATATTTTGCACAGCTCCGTTTCTTAAATTCAAATTGTGTTAACTAATTTGAGATGAAGCGATTATTTCAAGTTGCGGTTTGGAAAAGGTATTACAAATAAACGAAGCGTGTTCAGAAAGGTAAAATTTTAATAGTGTTTATTATACATTTAATTCTTTTTCTGTTAATCAGTTATTTACACCTTAAAGTTAGTTTCCGTTACTTACAATTAACTTAGTTTTATTACAAAATTTATACTAATAACACGCATATTAAATATGACTATTCTTTTTCAGGGATCTTACAAGCAACAATTTAACCGAACTGCATGAAGCAAGCCTAAATCGATTTCATCAGCTAGAAGAATTGTAAGTATCTGAGAAGTAAAATGTATCTATTACTGTTATATTGTAATTATAACACACAATAATTAATATATGCCACCGATGTACACAATAACAGTTATTTCTTTTCTAAAACATAACGCGAAATAGAAATTTTGAGGAAATATCAAACGCGCATTATTGCGAAATTCGTCCTCACTTAAATTCCGATCTTGTTTTATAAAAACATATCACGTATTTTTCATACTTCAATAAAACAGTTTAGATAGCACCAAATGCGAAATATAAATTATAGACTTTAGAAATGAGATAAATTTACTAACTATTAAGGCTATAGTACTAACTAAATACTAGCAAAATATAGATATTGTACCAGAAAAACAACGAGAGCTTTATATTATAATCCTTTCTGTCACCTTTCAACTACGTACTTGCTTCATATTTCAGGCGCTGCAACTGTGGTGAGTGTTGTAGGCAACGTTTCTGTTATTTCTAGACAAACGAGCCTCTGTAATCTGCTTAATCTACAAATAACGGTTTAATTTCTTGTTTTATGCCACTAGATAAGTGAGGCACAAATAACTGTGGGTAACACCACTTGTATAACCAAAATATCAACTTTGGCTGCTGTCTCCACATGCTTCTTATTGCAAGACTGTTGTACCTTTAGCAGTACTTTTCCGAAGTGAATTTTAAAATTCAAACTAATCTCAAAAGTGACAACGATGTACTTTATGTTTTTATTCATTTGCAAGCCGCGTCCATGCATTTTGAGTTTCTTAATATCATCGAGGTATCCGCTTTGTGTGAATGGAATTACTGCGATTTTGTCAGTTGCACCAGTTATAACACTATCGCCCTATGCTTTTCCCCTACCGAAACTGTAAGTACGTCAGACTATTGTTGCACATACGTCCTTGGTTTTTCCAGTTTTTCAAGAGTTCGTCCACCAGTGGGGACCACAGCAGAAGTTAAAGAACTACATTCTGATGGCATTCCCTAGTGACGATTACCTCTTTCATAATCGGTCTAGCGGACATATAAATAACTGCGTCTCTTGGAGCTAAAAGATACCCGGCAGTATTTCCTTCCTATTGATTGCTTTATCTTCCCTTTAAATTAGCGCATAAATTGTTAATCCCCAGGATTTTCTTGCCTGGTCTAGATACATATGTCTAAAGCGTTGCCATGTTATTGACCTATTTTTGCAAAGTCTTCAAGAGAAGTGATGAGAGACTGAAAGATATCGTATTGGCATGTGAATCTCGCCTAGGTTTAGGTATTATAACACTTTCGCTTTCCACGTGCCTACCGGCATATGCCCCGTTGCTAGACTAGCTCTGAGGAAATGTGCCAAACGGTTTGTCCGAACCCTTCTTGTAGGGTCACGGGTCAATACCACCCTACCCTTGAAGCCTTGAAGTTCTATATGATTTAATTTTCAGTGATTAAGTTCTGCACAAAATTATATTCCTTTGGCCGAAAAGCCATAATTATAAAAGATAAAAGATAAAAGTAAGAATGACTGTGCCTAAATATTGAAATAAAGTTTTTTCCAAAACACGGTATGGTAGAAATAAAAGCCATTTTATTAGAGTTCATTCTAAACCACAGGACTTTTTACTTTTATCAAAATTTCAATGACGTTTTATTAAGTCATTAGGTACCGCAGGCATTGATGCTTTCTAATGACACCGAGGTATTCACATGATCACAATGCACCAGCGAGTGTTGGATATAATAAAAATATCGTTCAAAGCAAATAATTATATACATTTTATCAGAAGTACTAACTGTACACGTTAGGCCTTAAATTTAAAGATGGAAAAATTACTGGGTATTGCAGCCAAGGATGAGTTGAAATAAAATACTTTCTTTCGGTAACTCAAAGCTTTCAAATTGATTTAATTCTTCATCGGAGAGTTTTCCATGAGAGCTGAAAAAGCAGCTTGTCAGCAATTGAACAGAATGATGTCAAGATCACATTACATTGCAATATATTCCAAAGATTGAAGTAAGTTAAAGTTTAAAGTTTGAATTTTTTTAAAATTTACATTTTATTCAATTTTATTTAATTACATGTAAATTTTTAGAAAAAATTAAAAATTTAAACTACTTCAATCTGTTGAATATATTGCAATGTAGTGTGATATTGACATCATTCTGTTCAATTGTTGACAAGCTGTTTTCTCAGGTCTCATGGAAAACTCTCCAATGAAAAATTAAATCAATTCGAAAGCTTAGAATTACCGAAAGAGAGTCTTTTATTTCAACTCATCCTTGGCTGCAATCCCCAGTAATTTTTCCATCTTTATTAATTTAAGTCATTATGTACATGTGTGTGTATGTATTTTGGTGTATGCCGTTGTTGCAAAAAGAAGACTTAAGATTTTACTTATCATATTTTGTAACTATTTGGGAATTGATGGTATCGTCATATTTTACTCGTTTGAATCTTTCAGTCATTTCATTTCGCCTTCCCTCACCAACGACGGTTGTTGATTAAAGTTTTTAGAACACAATTCGATACCATTCTGTTAGTCGAATTTACAAGAATTGTGAGTGGTGTGGGTTAATGTTGTTACTAAATCAGTAATATTACTAACGGATTTGCTACAATCCATAGAAGTACAAACAACATTTTTATTTACTGAGGGCGTAGCTCTCTTTCACTCTGCAATTACAAAATGGAATTTCAGTGGAATTACAGTGCTCTATGTTTCAGTCTATACGACATTGCAGGCACTGTAACATCCAACAGTATTTTTCTCATTATCAGTCTCTAATTGGGAATATAATTAATTCGATATTTGTATCTTTCTGTATTCAGTACGACGTAAATGCTCCTTTAACGCACTAAAGCCCCCAAAATTATTTTGGTAGATATATGTCGATTTCCCGCATCCATTTATCTGCATTTTCTCGTGGGAAATTGACTTGAACGTATCTGTAGATTAACAATTAATAAAACACTCGGTATTGTTTCACAAAATTATCTGTAAATATCGGATAGTACATGGATTATTTCAAATGTTTGCCTTAATTCTATTTTCGCTACGGCAAATAAAATTCATGGATTAACAATTAACCCAGTTTGTGCTAATCCCTCGTTTACTACCAAACACGAAATGCATGGATTAACAACTAACCCAATTTAGATGCGACGATATAGCTTTAACAAAAAGGTATTCGACATTTTAGAATAGGTTTATTTCTGGTACCAATTGAATGTCTTTACTTCCAATTTTTTAATATTCAGGAAAGCATCATATCACTGAATGTTATTTCGTTTGTATTTACTTAAAACGAAGTGGGATTTTGTCTACTTCCTACTATCGCATTTTGATTCTGGTTTATCACAGACACACATTCCTTGTAAGATTACAGTCAGTTCAGTAAGACATCCTTCCAAATAATAGTCGACTTGCAATACCATGCAGTAAAATAACGTTCGAAATTTTCAACGGGGATATATACTTTTATTGAAGAGATTTTACGTTGTAGGAAGGCACAGTTGAACGACTTGAATGAAGGAACAGCGAGCAAAGCTTCCCTTCGATAAACAATTCGGTCTCCTCAAAGAGTACAAAACCCCACTAGCAAAATTACAATTCATTTAACTAATATTTATCTTATATTGCGGATTGAAAAAGAAAGCATGTAAATTGATAGTAAAATCCAAGGGAATCCTACTTTACCGTAACCGGTTCTCGTTGGGGTAGCATTTGGAAATAACTTTATACAAAGAGTGGGATTGGGAAAACAATGAAGGTAATATCAATGATTGTATTGAAATGAAAACCACTTTGCAGAAATATATTATATATAAATTTCCAAAAGTAGATATAGGGAAAGAAGTTACGCCTTCTCTCTAGCTTTTATTTATACCGTTGATATTAACGAATTAGAATCCCTTCTTGCAAGATAAACACGTTCTTAATATTTGACCTTAATATCTCCGCGGGTTATGGAACTTGATAAATGCGAGTAGGAATACATATTTTCTTCGTACACCCGGAGCTTTCCGTCAACGGACATGAAAAGACAGCCGGACATTCCGTCCAAATTACACAAAAACACATTCAGAATCCAAACACCAAGTCTAAAGAGGCTTTTTCCTTTTCACAAGGAAACGACGACAGCCAGGATGAAAGATTGCAGGTCATGTTTTTCTCCTTTTTCACACACATATTAACGCTACTTCTAAAAGCCGTTGATGTGTTTATAAGCGATGAAACTGTGTGCAGCGCCGATGTGTTCTTGCTTGCCACTTTGATTAATTTACTTGAAAGAAGTGTTAAATTAAAGCTGTTACATCACGAACATTTGTGCTGTTACAACGAAATCTGCACACGTTAGCTGACGTTGTAAAATCATTGAATTAGTAGTAGAAGTATTTAAGATATGAAGGTGTACATTACCATTACTATGACATCAAAATTAGTTTGTTATTAAACTTAACGACTATTTGTGATTGCATGAACAAGCAAGCTATAAATATAATGTGTATTGCCTTTCTATAATGTTCATTATAACCATAAGAAATGATCATAAATGTTAGTGTGTACTAACTCAACCATTATACATCTTACCAAAATCCATTCAAATTATTTAATTATTCTAAAACCATTGACATCTGCTATTAATTAATTAATTCCAAGAACAGTACCTAGTTTTGTTACATTTGTATAAGTTGCATTTCTTTGAATTTCTTTCAAGTTAGAACATTTTTATAGGAGCAAAGCTTTTCCTTTTGGTGTACCCACGTTCTCTTTCTTTCAGTGCTACTCTCAATTAAAGGCTAGTTACAATCCATGCCTGAAGTTTTATTTCCTCATAGTTTTTCTGCTTTTTTCTAATTACCCAAGATAATACTGCATATGCATTGCTATAGTTTCAAAGTAGTTATAATAGGATTTCTATTTAGGAATGTACATCTCGTCATGCCTTACTTTTACTGATTACATAAAAGTATACAATACTTCGCGTGTTTGAGATGTAGTAAATATTTCAGCAAATGGTCGTGTGAGCAATTATAGGTTATCTTTTAATAAAATTTGACAGAAATGTTTTGAATAAAAATTTAAATTGTTGTTAACCGTATCTATATTCATTCAGAAGTTAGAGGCCATTAGGTCCAAATCACGTTTACGTTAACGATCCGCATGAAAGAAAGACTTTAAATTTTCTAGAGGACTACAGCTTAACAAAACTTCAGAGAATTGAAATTTTGCATACGACTACAACCCATGATGGCAATTTTATGTGCAAGGTTTCAGAGATTATTGGATATTGCTTCCTTTTTGATTGGATTGGTTACGCGTGTGAAATATTGATTAAAGAGGATTATGTTTCGGTATATTTTTGCACCTACAAGCCCGAGTAGGTCCTTTGACTAAAGCACCCATAGGAACATGTGCTAGATTCCAGAGGAACGTATCTTTACTAACTTTATCTGGCAGACAGTATTTGTGTGCGGATTTGCCGAAAACTTAAAGATCTTCAATAGCAAACGTAGCTCTGGTAAACGCCGTCAGTGAATTGTATGATTATGATTTCGTCGGTCTTCTTTCCTTACTTAAATTCTTTAAAATACTTTTAGGAGCGTCTTGATGGGTTCTGTTGCTGCTTTAGCAATGGATACACTAATATCAACATTGCATCTATGCACTGTACCGTATTTACTTACGGAATTGGCGCACAATTTCCAGGCATATAATTTGGACTGTAGTAATGCTGGGCTCAAGATGATTTCTGCAGAAGGAAGATGTTATATTTTCTATGGCGTAACAGAGAAAAATGAAAAACTACACAGAGAAGATATTTTTAAGAAGATATTAAAAATATATGTATACAGCGATACATATGTGAAAGCGCAAATTAAATTGTTTTGAAAAACTACAAAGTATTAAATCCTAAATGTACACCATGAGCTATAATTATTGGTAGAGTTATGACCCGATTGACACAATAGGTCAAGAGCAATCGTAAGTCAAGCATTACTCAAATTTTCATATGTAGAAATTATCCATGTAGTTTGCTAGTTTATAAAGAGGAAACCAATGTCTAGTAATCGTCCAAACTGAGTACATAGACTTGTAAATGTTGTATTCTAAATGAATAGAAAGTTGAAGATCTACACAACTCTCCATAGAACGACCTACAACTGAAGTTCGTTTGCTAGGCAGCTCTCATAGAAAGTAGTGGAATGACCACACCGCAAGACCAAATTGCCTATGCCAATAATTGTTACGAAGGGAATCGTGCTTTCAGTTGTAACTGGTTCTGTAGAGCGCTATGTAAATATTAAACCTTTTATTTATTTGTAATTTTCACTAATTCACGTATCTGGTGAAACTAGTTTCCAGTTTCTATTATTCTATTATATCCCATCTAAATACAAAAGAACTTAAGATAGCATAACGCGAAACGTAAAAGTGTACGACAGTAACAGGAGAAGATGAAATTAATGAAAGAAAGGTGTTTCAGATCCTATTAAGAGAAGAAAGGACAAAGCCGAAAACATCTATATAATTTCAGATGGAGACACAACAGAAAAAACAAAAGATGAAGCAGAACAATATGATATAACAATATTAGAGCAATGAAATAATAAGAAAAGAAATGTGTTGTCTTAAGAGAAATAAGCAGTCAACGAGGAGCTGATGGAATGCATAAGAAGCTTACACCACAAAGTGGATAAGTATGTTAGAGTGAGGAATGAGAAATCAGGTAGGTTTGTTTATTACTAAAAATTCTCTTCAACAAGGATTTATACTTAGCGCTTTGTTATTCAATACTATGCTGAACAGTATACAAAATAAAAGCAATGATAATAGATGATGAGAACACGGAACAAAATATACATACGTGAAGATTGAAGGAAATGATATTGAATATGTCTGTAAATTAAAAAAATTAGAGGAGACTATAAAGAACGAAGGCAACCCAGAAGAAGAAATTAACGAAAAATTATCAACAAAATGCAACAAAGACAACTTTCTTAGGGGAAAGGCATCCCAAAATAAACTAAAGTAGAAGTGATGAAAAATGTAGTAAAACTAGCACTAACGTATGAAAGTATATGAATCACTAACCGTGGAAATGATATTCTTGGTAATAAAGAAAGGTGAAACCAGAGGAGGCAAAATCAGGAAAGTAGTATTATATACACAGACGAGCTGGGAATAGTGAAGTACCATGCAGCAAGAGCAACTATAACTGTTTCGCAAGTGTTTCAGCAATTTAGGAAAAGAAATTGGTTAGGAAAATATATGAAGCCAAACTATCAGCAGGGGTAGGAATGGGCCGATCAACAAGAGCTTGGATGGAGGATGTAAAATGGCACTAGAAGTGAGAGATATAAAATCGCAAGAGGCAAAAATAACATCCAGAGAAAGAAGGCAGTGGAGGGAAATACGGAACAAAGGCTTTATTCAGAACTTTCGTTTGAGACTGTAGGGAATATTCATATAAACAAAATGTCAAAATTTACCAAACTATCAGCAAGAGTAGAAAGGGGACGACTGAGAATTGCTTGAACGGAGGGAAGTGAAAGGGCACTGGAAGTGAGAAATATAAAATCATAAGAGGCAAAAATAATATCCAGAGATAGAAGGCCATACAGAGAAATAAGGAGAAAATGGGCTTTATTGTGAACATTCGTTTGAGACTGTGAGGAATATATGAACAAAACGTCAAAATTGGAAGAGATTAAGCGATTTTTTAATTTCATCAGCTTAATTTGGAATGACGCATAAACATGCTGAACTTTCAGTGTGTTACAGTTGTGTACAATTTAGGCACATTAGCGACAATACAAAAATGATAATAATAAGGAGTAGAATTTTCGTATCTGTAGTACGCTGTTTGGCGGTAGCCTATAATTTATGTCGCATACAATAAATTCTGACAGTTACACATAATGCATCGGAGGAAATAGTAAATACTCGGAGAGGGGGTAATATACCAAGTTTGACAGACAAACAAGAAACCAAAGCAGAATGACCAAGAGCAAAGAAATTACGTATTGGTAAATTTGTAGATGAAGAAGTAAATACTTAAAATATCTTTCACAAACTTCTTGTGACTTTCAAGTATGTTTGACAAAGAATATGCAACTCTTTTGGAGTTAGCTTGTCTTTCGATCATTGTTTTCTTACTTGCCTTGAAACCTCGTAGTTAGCAGATATGTATGTGCGTGTACAATTATCTGAAAGAAGAAGAACGCAAAACTAATTACTTTGTTCCTTCATTCGATAGGAGTCCTATTTTCGTTTTATAAATCGATTTCATATGTTCATACATAAATTGTGGCTATTTGCGATCACTATTAGCATTACTTGTACTCTTCAGTTGAAAATAAATGCCCCGATTAATTTAGTTACTTCAGAATCGGTATAATTAAGTACATAATATATTTTATTTTAATTTTTATACATTAAAAATGTCGTTGTATTTCTTAATTTTCACACGCAGCGACCTTTTTGTCTGATGGAAGAAACCACGATGACAACTTAGATTAATGCTTCGTTATTCGTTTCTAATTCCCTTTTCCCCGCTTGTTACCACTTCTCTTAAGAAAGCGTTGACTCGTTTATGAATGATGATCAAAATTTTTCACCAGTCGACGGCTTTCTATTTGCTCGCGTGATTTATGACACTGAAAAGACTAGTCTCTTTTGAAACGCAAAATTTACCGAATACTCAACCTGTTAAGTATGAGATGACATAAAGTTTAATACTCATAATGAAACTAAATATATGTACTTAGCTATCCTAATTTATTTACGGATTATAAAATTTATTTTATCCTTCCAATTTGTGTTTGGTTCCTTACAAGTCAACGCATTTAAAGTAATATCGTTATTCTAACAGAATTAAATGTTCCTATCTTTATCGTTACAGGATTCTCACGGACAATAAACTGACAAGAATATCCGCAAATGCTTTTTCCGGCAACGTTCTACTGAAGCGATTGTAAGTATTTTAGAATAAAGTCCTCTTCCGATATATTTAAATTTTCGCCCCAAACTAATTCTGGATAATCGTGCCCTATTTCCAAATGGGATCGAAGTATTGCGTCCGTACCCGCTTGTTCGGAGGGAAAGCTTCAATTTGCAAAGAGCTTTGATTTACAACGGCGCTTGGGTTCAATCAAGTTAAAATCAATATACATAGATACAGTTTGCAAAGAAAGGAGTTGTCTTATAAATCATCGGATATTAACTATTAAGTATATTGGTTTAGCAACTATGTAAGTAATTGCCAGTTGCTGATAGAGACTAGTCGTTCTGTTTCTAGGTATGTTTACGTCGAAATGTCAAACCCATATTGTTGTCTGATAAACAATTATATTAATTGATTGTGTTTAATTGATTTGTATTTTCTTTCTGTGATTGATTTAAAAATAGAAATGCAAAGAGAACACTTTCATCCCATTTTACTTTGCTACCTCCTGAGAAGGAAAAACATGCGTTGACGCATAAAAAGTTATACGTTATGTATGGCGGTAAACTTTAAAAGCGCAGCAGGGCCGGAACTGATTAGCTAAATTTAGTTCTGGTGATTTCTCATTTTCAGGTGAACCACGCTCGGGTTGAAAACTGCTTTCAATTACTTCAGACGACATAATAATTTTTGAATTGTTACTTTGTCTCTCGTAATTGGAAAAGTTTTGCCAATCTTGGTTTTAATTCGTAAGATGGGACCATATTCTTGGTTAGATCTTGTGTTTTTGAACAATGTTATCTAGAGATAGAATGTACTCGTTCAATCGTGGACCGACTACCATATTGGTGAGTCCCAATAAGCATAGAACAATATGGCGGTCTGCAAAGCATTATTCGCTACCTCACAATAATAAGCATCTGTAATTTTAACACCTCGTTATGGAGAGTCATGTATGTACCTATTCTTTGAATTAACGCTAAGGTTATCCAATTAAATTTGATGACAATCAAATCAAGGCAATGATCAATTCGGATCATCATGATACAAAGCGGGATATTTTGGAAAAGCCCGTTGTATCACACACATTGAAAGTTATGAGGTGTGTAAATAAAGTAATGGGACCAGTTCTTCGCACTTGCCCTTCAAAGTAACTGGCTTGGAAAGCTACACAGCGCTGAGTACGGTTTTCTCACTCCTCATAGCGGTGGTGGAACTCATATATTGGAACAGCCTTTAACTGGTTGGTTACAGCCGTTTTAATGTTGTTCAGTGTCCCACAATGACGTCCCTTGAGGTGTTGAAGACGAGAAAGTCACAACCACTCAAGTCCGGCAAATAAGGAGACTAAGGAGCCACAGGAATGTTTTTACTGGTAAAAAGGGGGCTTACTAAAGTGGCTATATCACAAGGCACATTGTCGTGATGTAATACCCAGTTCTTTTTCATGTCTGGTCTCATACGCACGACTCTTCTTGGAAGTCTTTCAACCTCTTGACTTGGGGTACACGCTCTTTGTGAGCGGTTCACTGACTATTCCGAAACCAAATCACCATGTTTTTGATCTTTGATTTGTTGATCCTTGCTTATTTGTGCTTTCGACAGGTTGGACAGTGCGCATATCGTTGCTCGAAAATTTGAATCACTCATTGTGAGAACGCACAATCAAAACTTGCTTCACTAAAACAATCGCTACGGACAAACAACGTTACTAACGAGTTTCAACCCACACTGATGGCGTATCACATGTCCATTTTCCTCTTCTTCAAGTCCTACGTCACCGCAAAGCTACCAGCCTTATTACTTTATTTACACACCTCGTATTATAAACAATTGAGTTCTAGGTATGCAGATCTGTTTATGGGTTTAGGCGCACTTAAAGAAATTTTCTTAACATAACGCATGAACGACCGCCATGGTTTTGTAAGAGGAAATGAAAACAATCCTCTTTTAAAAATGGTTACTGCCGATGACAAATGGATTATCTAGGACAGTATCAATCTTAAAGATAAACAAGAACTAAAAGATAAACCAGCTCAAAGATCATCCAGAGCTGATATTCATGTAAGATGACCTTCTTATCTTATCAGTTTAGTGGAAATACAAGAAATTTCCTACTTTGAAATTTTATCGCATATATAAAGAATCAATTCAGATACGTAGCAATGTACAACCAACCTGATTAACCAATGCACTTCAAGGGAAGTGACCAAAATTGGTCATGCAACACATATATATATATACATTTCAGGTCGCCCGACAAAAACTACAGGACCTTGGTTCGGGTATGTCATCATATTTGCCATTTCGTTGTTACGTTTCATCTCCATCGTTTACTCCATTCTTTTTTTTTTTCTGAATGGTAAGAATGTCAAAAACAATGAGCTTTATGAAATCGTGGTGTTACCTAAGAAGTGGCAAAAGGTCGTTGATAAAGACTGAGCAGTACATTGCTGAAGAAAGTCACAGTGTTCCATTCGTCATTTATTTTCTTGTAGTAGTAAATAGTTGAGAATTCTGTTCCGAAACAGACAACTATATATATATATATATATATATATATATATATATATATAGTCTATTTTAGTTTGTTATCAGTTGTTTATAATATTTAGAAAAGTAGCTGTACGAGAGCCGAAGAAGAATTAATTTACTTAATTGCGAACTGACTACACCGTACTGAAGAGTCCTAATAAGGACGAAACTATATTCTACGGTTGCAATCCCGGATTAATAAAGCATAATTCCCTCTCTGATAGTTATTGACATATGCAATTTGTGCTTGCTTAGTAAGCCATTACAACGCACCTAATAAGGTCGTCTTAGAGAAAATCATCTGGGATTCATCTTGAAATTAATTTGTTGTTAATATGTTAATAAGAATAATAATAATAATAATAATAATAATCTTTATTAATCCATTCAGCCTTGGTATACAAGAATTGGACATGTCATTTCATAAAAAAGAAAAGTGCAATAATCTACAATACGATCAGAAACAAGAAGAAACATAGCATACACACACATTACACAGCACGTACAAGCATGCACATGTGTGCATATACATATATACATATATATATATAAGTCAGAAACACGGAGAAACAGGCAGACAAATGCAGACACCTAATTTTTATATGTTTTGTGAATGTGCTCCTCAAACTCCCCGACGCTGTAGAATACGTCGCTAAGCAAAAGATTCTTTATTTCATATTTGAATGTTTTTATCGTTGACGAGCATTTTATTCTGTTCGGCAGAACATTATACAATCGACAACCCGCACTAATAGGGGACTATTTATAATACGAGTGCATTGGCATAGGGACCCTTATATCATCCTTTTTCGCGTGTCATAGTTGTGGTACTTGCTATTTCTGTCGAACAAGTCCCGACTTCTATAGATGTAGGTCAAGAGCTTATACAAATATATAAATGTCACTGTTAAAATCCCATTATTGTAGAATAACTCCCTGCAGGACGTGTATCGCCCCACACCAAAGATAAGTCTTATTATTCGCTTTTGGACAACAAAAACTCTGCCAATTTCAGAAGCCTGCCCCCATACCGTAATATTGAAAGATAATGTTGAGTATACCAGTGCATAATACACACTTAGCAGAGACTCCACTGTTAGCATGTTTCTTAAGGTAAAAATTACGTAAAAGCTTTTATTTAATTTCCCGCAAATGAAATCAATTTGATTTTTGCATGTTAAGTTGTTGTCAATTACGGTACCCAAGAATTTTAGCGATGATACCATCCCCAGATTATTCCCGCCAATATTGATATTTAAAGTCAATGGCGTTCTGCCAATATTATACACTTCCATCAGTACCGTTTTCCGAACATTGACAATGAGAGCATTGCTACGACAATAGGCAACAAAATCATCAACAGCGAGTTTAATATATTTTTTTAAAACGTTGGGATCTTTATCTGATATGATGATAGTGGTGTCATCCGCGTACATGAATACTCGACCGTAGCGTATATGCTCCGGCAAGTCATTGACATATGTCAAAAAATTAAGGGGCCAAGAACACTTCCCTGTGGTGTTCCCAGGTGCATATCGAATTCATTTGATTCGTTCCCATCAATGTTAACAATTATTTGTCTATTCTCAAGATATGAAACTATCCATTGGTTAATGGAACCCCGCAAACCCAAGGCGTGTATCTTGGTCGATACGAAGTCACTTCTAATCGAGTCAAAAGCCCGCGAGAGATCAAATGACAGCACCGCCACAAACTCGCCGCAGTCAAGACAGTCGTAAATATGCTGAACAGCTTCTGCAACTCCTGTCTCGCAGGATAAACCTGCCCTATACCCGTATTGACAATGTGTTAAAATTTGATGTTTATCGAAAAACAATTCAATTCTTGTGCAGACAATTTTTTCAATGATCTTGGAAAAGTAGCGCAATAGGACGATAGTTCTCGAACAAGTCCCATTACATCCCTGAGGAGCCATAGCATGGATATACTGAATTGAATTATGTATTTTTTTAATTCTATTCTCTGCCACTAATATTATTTGACTTTGTAGCAATTTAGAGAATGCAGTCAATCGAAAGTTGAATTGAATTTTAAAATCTCATAATTTAGTCTTGGAAATAATTGGCACCTTCATACCTTTTCATTTTGTTTAATTAAAATGCTTGCGTCACCATATAATTAAACTAGCCAGACAAGTTTTAGAAATTCCTCCCATATCCATATAAAAATGTACACTATCAATAGATCGTGGGGTAATTACACCCAGCTTTGCCAAGTATCACATAAGTCGTTGGTGCGAGTACTACTTCAAACGAATTGAAAATATATACGTTGTTATATACTTTCCAAAAATATCATAAACTGTGCATTAAATCAGGTTAAATGTTATTAACAATTGGTTTGCTAAATAGAAGAATGCGAAGCTTGAAATACCAAGTGATTATTGTAAAATATTATCTCGGAAGTTATCTTCATACCTATTTTTCATTGACCAGTACTGCTAGGTATTATTCAACAATTTACGCAATATATACATAGGTATCTGCATGGGATTCAATTTTAAAACACTAAATCCTGTTGACATGAATATTGGCAAATGTGTCCTTAAAAATGTCCTCCACCACGATGTTATCTTTCGAATTTGACCACGGTAATATACGCTAAGTTAAGATCTTAGCAGCACTAAGATGTAGCTATTCTATTGTTCCAGGTACACCATCATTGGATAACACGCTTGCGTTATAATAAATCAGCTCTGCAAGCCCTGTCGGCCCATGGCTTGCATAATATTCTTTCACTCTTTCTTATTCATTGCCAGTGTCTTCCATCCTCTGCAAATGACCCAAGCATCTCCAATCTCTGAGCCTTAATTTTCGTAGTGATTTTCGGTTCCCCGTACAATTCCATTAACTCTTGATTCGTTCGTCTTCTCCATATATCATATTTTTCTTAACCATCTTTCGTTCCCATGTCTCAATTTTCTTTTCTACGGTGATTGGGTGAGGGTCCATGTTTCGCAAGCATATAAAACTGTTGGTTGAATAATGGTCTTGTATAGCCTTACCTTTGTTCTTCTTGTGATGTTTTTTTGCTCTTAATATCCTATTCAACGATCCTGCTTTTTTACTTCCTTTCATTAGTCTTTGTTGTACTTGTTCTTGCCTACTTGCATCAATTGAAACCACTACCCCAACTAGGTTATCCTTTTTGCCTTTTTGGAAACGTATCTTTATCCAGAGTTATTCTGAATAATTATTTCGGTCTCATTCGAATCATCAGCCACACGCATTCCTAAGTATTTAGTTTTATTTTCATTAATTTTTAGTCCGTATTCTCTATTAAACAGTATCGGTGACAGCGGGTCTCCTTCTCTCAATCCTTTATTAACGCTGAACACTCCGAACATTTTACCTTCCAGTATAACTCTGCAGTTTGTTTTCTGAAGTGTCATTTGTATCAGCCTAATTATTTTCGGGGTATTTCTAGATCGTGCAAAACTTTAAATATCTTTGTTCTTTTTACAGAATCATATGCCTGTTGAATCTATAAACAAGATGGGCAGTGGTATATTATATTCATGTGAATTACTCAGTATTTGTTTTATCGTAGAAATGTGATCAATCACAGACCTATTGGGTCTAAATCCGCACGGATATTCTCCCATGCTATCTTCAGCCACGTTTTCGTGATATATGGTTGATATTTCTAGTTGAATCAATTTGTACGCTGGTTCATTGTTCTACTAAAGAGTTTGCCTTCTATTCACCAATAATTAGCAGTTCTACACCAACATGAAACAATGTAGCTTCCATCCATTTGTTTATTGTACAAATTCTGGATTAACAGCTCTATCATTTGAATTTTCCAAAGCTACCTTCTCAAATTATTGAGCAGATGATCACTTTCCATGGATTAATTCGGAAACTTCTATTGCAAAAACAGAAGCGATTCAAGTACCACCTCTTTTTTTAAATGGATGTCGAGCTTGACTTACCTTTTAAGCTTTTATCTCCATCAAAGGAGAAGTTGCAGCAATTTGAAACCATTTATGTCATATAATATCATGTCATATCATATCTTTATTGATGTTATGTACATCAACAACGCACTTACACAGGTCATAGATAGTAAAAAAACAAATATACATATATACATAATATACGACAAACACAAAAATCCACAAACTCATACATACAACAAGCATTAAAAATTGGTAACATCTACGCTAGAGGACAAAAACTCCTTGTTGAGAAAGTTCTAAAGCAAACCATGTTTGCCAAGGATGAGCGATATGATTGTTGCAAACACTTGATAAAATTCAGAAAGTCAGAATACAATTACATAGCGTACATAAAATGAAGAAGTGTACTGCAATGTGAACAATACCACTTTAGTAATTTTACAAAAGCTTGTTGACTTTTATACCCAAAATTTCTACATTACTCCCACATCTATCGCAATGATAATAGAATTTTGAGGTAATGACGTTGAGAATGAATACCAAACACAAATTGCACATTAAACTTTGTTAGATTAAATCTACTTAATATTTACTTCAAAACAATAAAGCAAATATCAGTACCGCGTTTAATACACCGAACTATTACAGTTTGTTTAAACGCCAAAATAATCTTTATTACGTGAAAAATGCCTCATTATACAAGCAAATATTACGCATAAAGTGTCAATAAAACGCAAAGCTTCTGTTTCTGACGCTTTTTTCTTTATGCTTACTATCTTACGCAATTTCTAATATTTAAAGCAGTGAATACTGCTTTATTGTCACGAAATCGCAGCAGTAAAAACACCCGATGAAAAATATATTCAACGCCTCATATAACGCAAAATGGTCTATCCCAAAGTGACTGTAATGGTGTAGACACTGTGTTTATTTGCTTGTTCTTTCTGTTTTCTGCTTTATGGATCGTTTTAGCGAAATCGCTCGCCTCGAGAGGATCACGCTCATCGTTCGCGTATATAAACTCATTTCGCAAATGAAATGCGAGCCAATCAATCACAATTCTGAATTAACCGAATATGTTCGACACATGTGTCCGTCGAATGTGATGACATGTAAGATTCATTTTACTTGAAAAACTGAATGAGCACCTGATATAAGATTAATGTATATGTTTCAGCAACAACCGCTGGTTATGCAGATTTGCCGTTTTTTCGTCCTAAACATGGAGACAGATCTTGGTAAAAATACGCCAGTTCAGGCGAATGGCTCGTGACTACTTTGAAAAAGAATGTTTTCAGTGGGATGTTATACTTTATTCATTAGGTGCAACTAGAGTTTACTGTCCTCATATGTAATAATATAAGGTCAATCACCGGCTGAGTTTTTTTATTCATATCTCCATGTTATAACAAAGTTACGTACAAAACCCGACAATCGCGTGCAAAACATTTTCGTTGCTGTAATTATGCAGTACAACATGTCACACATAGTCGTTTACTAATTAATTCGTGTTAGATATGTACCAAACAAATTAGGTAATGATCGTAAGATAAAATTGTATTTAATTATTAGTTGGCATAGAGGCAGTGACAAATTTCGGTGTTGGACAAAGGCGCACAGCGATCAGAATAACACCTGCTGACTACATTAATCCTCCAGAAAGGACTGCGACAGAAGCGCGCAAACTAGGGATTAGGAGTATCGGCACTAAGTATTTGATAAAAGTGTTTATTTCTTTATTTATTACACTTGTCAACACATATTTTGCTGCTGGACTTTTTTAATTGTTCTTAGCTAATTTTGGTGCCCTGAATCCAAAAATACCATCAGATTTTCTCTATCAGATCGTCTTCAAAAGATGTGAGCACGTATTTGTATTTAGCTAGTCCTATTCCAGCATAAAAATATTGATTCCAATACAACCTACAAAAAGACGCACAAATAAAAGAAAACAAATATATTCTATAAAGCAAATATTTACAAATGTTATTACTCAAAATAAATATTTATTTAAAAACTTTCTTTTGAACGCTTTCTTTGCGTTTGTCTGAAAGGATTTGTCCCTTTTAATACTCCAGCAGTAATCAGCCATCACGTGTGTGTGTCATCTGTCCTGATATCTTTCTTACATTATTCTGATATCCTGATGGGATCGTTAGTTCTGCTCTTTACTAAAATCGTCAAGATTTGCAGGAAACCTCTATAACTGACTGTAGAGGTAATGGACCTTAATGCTCACATGCAAGCTAAAACTTCAAAGTTATTAAGCATATCTTCCACTATTTCTTCGTTATTTTCAGACGTATAATTACCAAGAAAATTTTGCACAACTTTTACACAACAACAAAAGAAAACCATGCATTGGACTCAATTTCAGTTATTGATTCTGTGAAGTGTGTCTTTTATAAGTGGTCTTATCTGAGGTCCATAAAATATTTCTGCTTTTAATTTTTCATCATTGTTTGCAGGGATTTGATTTACCAATTGTTGAAAACAAAGACCATTTTGATCTAAAGCATTCACAAATTGTTACATTAGCCCTAGTTTAATGTGCAAGGGAGGTAAAATTCTTTTTCCTCGTTCTACTAATGATTCATTAATAACATTTGCTTCTCCCTCTACTAGAACGTCTGTGTTAGACCAATTTCTTTTTACCCAATGTTGATCTTTTATTCTTCTGTCCCAGAGACACAAAAAACAAGGATATATTTTATATCCATATTGCTGTCCTAGAAGGAAATTTGCCATTTTTAGATCAACACTATCATCAAGCTATTTGTGTAATAATTAATTCTTTTTGTCTTATCAATTTTAGTTTTCCACTTTTTATGCCGGGACCCGATACTTGACGAATCCATCCTACCATAACAATAATGTGCCACATGTTCTTTAAATCGTGTAGCTATTGCCCGTCTCGACTGTCCTACATATGCTTTATCGCATTCACTACAATCAATTTTATAGATACCCGACCGTTGTTTCAATCTGTTTTGCCTTTGGGGTTACCTAATAGATTCTTTAAGGTGTTCCTAGATGCCCAGCAACTCCTCCATCTTTTGTTTCTTCAGAATATTACTAATCAGTTTTGAAACCTTATGATACCGTAGTTTTTATAAAATTGAGGTGAGGAGTTTACCGCTGTGATATTGTGTTAATTTAAAGATACCTAATATGATATATTTTAGCCATAACCTGTATTGTCAAGAATTACTTCCGAATATAGCTGGAATTTTAAAACATCTTAGTTACAGATTTAATTTATTTATTGCACTACAGCTACAACGCAAAAGATGATGAACATAGGTACTAAGCTCACTTCGCAAATTGGCTTCACTGGTGACTGTCAACGACGACATGCCTCTTGAAAATTACGATGAAGACTCCCTAAACTGGAGATGACGTTGAGTGGTTGAAATATAAGAAGGAAAGATCTTGTCGACGACGGCGTTTAGAATTTAGTTCATGCCTAATCTCAGAAGTCGCTATTTCTAACCGCCGAATTCAATATTGATACAGCTGGGAGATCATATATCATAACATATAGTCGTATAGTATCTATTGCAAAACAACATTTAACATAATGTATCCTACTAATATATGTGGACAGATCAGATTGCTGAAACAGATTGATTAATTTCTGCGATGCCGTAACCTTATTACTCTGCCTCGAAAACAAAGCTGTGGTAAATCAATACCAAACAAGCGCGAACTAAAGGTATTTACAACGTTGACAGCGGAAATACGTAAATTTATATATCAATTCATTACAAACGTGTATATACAGTTCAGTTGATATTTTATAAAATGAAAATCCGTAGGAATAAATTGATTCACATCGATGATATGCCGATCGTGTGTTGAACATTACGAATTTAGGAAAATTAGGTGTAGTAGTAAGAAAACGAGGGGAAGCTGAAAGTTATAATGTACTTAAATGAAATATTACACTGGTCAACACATATTTTACTACCGGACCTTTTTTAAGTGTTCTTAACTAATTTTGGAGCGCTCAATCCAAAAATACCATCAGATTTTCTCTATCAGCTCGTCTCCAAAAAATATAAGCACGTATTTGTATTTAGCTAGTGTTATTCCTGCATATAAATATTAGTTCCAATAAAATCTATGAAAAATGCACAAATAAAAAGGGAAACAAGCTTTTTCTATAAAACAAATATTTACAAATGTTATTACCCAGAATAAATATTTGCAGTAGCTGGTAACTAATTTAGAAACTTTCTTTTGAGGGCCTTTCTTGCATATGTCTAAAAGGGCCTGCCTCTTTAATACTCCAGCAATAATCAGCCATCATGTGTGTGTCCCATCTGTTCTGGTGCCTTTCTTCCATGATTCTGATATACTGGTGGAATCGTTCGCCCTACTCCTCACTAAAATCGCCAAGATTTGTAGGAAATATCTCTGACTGACTGTGGAGGTAATGGACCTTAATGCTCACATGCAACCCAAAACTTGAAAGTTATTAAGCACATCTTCCACTATTTGTTCATAATTTTTCGACTTATAATTACCAAGAAAATTTCAACAAAAGGAGACCATGCATTGGATTCAATTTCAGTCATTGATCTGGTGAAGTGTGGGTCTTTTATAAGTTGCCTTATCTGAGGTCCATAAAATATTCCTGTTTTTAATTTTTCATTACTGATTGCAGGGAATTGATTTGCCAAGTATTGAAAACAAAAACCATTTTGATCTAAAGTTTTCACAAATTGTTTCATTAGTGCTAGTTTAATGTGCAACGGAGGTAAAACGATTTTTCTCGTTCTACTAATGCTTCATTAATAACATTGGCTTTTCCGTCTACTAGAGTGTCTCGGTTAGGCCAATTTCTTTTATCCTATGTTGATCTTTCGCTCTGCTGTCCCAAAGACACAAGAAACAAGGATATTTTCCATATATACATTGCTGTTATAAAAGGATATTTTCCATTTTTAGATCAACACATATCATCCACCCATATGTGTGCAATACTTGGTTTTTTTTTCAGAAGTAGAGATATTGTTTTATAATTCGCTTTTATCTTTGTGGAATGCCCAATTGGAATACTTCGACATTTGTTTCCATTGTGTAGAAGGACACACTTCAGACTTCTTTTGTAACTATCTCTGAAAAGTCACCAATCGGTGGATGTGTACTCTGATATACCCATTTTTTGTAACAGTCCCTTTATGTCGTTGCAAACTACCAAGTTATCTTCCTAAGAATAAAATGGCAAAAGATCTTTTTCTCTGCTTTGGTAATACATAATTTTTGTTTCCGGGAAAGCAAGCAACTTCGAAGACTCTTTGGAAATGTATAAATCTCTAATAAGATCATTTAATTTTTCCTGGGTAAACCTTTCTAGACACGTTGAGTCTCCTTCAAAGTTACCATTGTCATGTTCACAAGAAGACATTTCATCATCATTTTCTGGTAATATATAAGTAAGTTACTAAATATTGGAACTGGTATTTATTCTGAATGTGGAATAGGTCTTCTCGCTGAATCCAGATTGCGATATGTCCACTTATGTCGATTATTTCGATTAATACCCTTTATATTCACTAGACAAAAGTGACAATCGTCAAACCGGTTTCTTGGTTCCCTCCATACCATCGGAATTTCAAATTTCAAGCACTTTCTTTGTCCTTTTGCTCACTGGCGCACGTTCTCAATGATGATGATTTGCAGGCAACATGTGGCCTCCAAGTAATATCTTGATCTCCTAGATGAACGCTAAAATAGGCCATGTATGCCTTTTTCACAAACTCGCAAATTGGTTTTCTACTCTCTCTCTTAATATGTATTCGCCACATATATAGCAAAAAGCGTCTGGATGATTAACACAACTACGTCTGGTTGTAGAAACCATGATTTAAAACACTTCTCGAACAAATATACTTGCAAGAAAGCAAAAGTTTAAACTGGATCAAGGGTTGAAACGTATATATCTTTATAGTTCTTTATGCAGATATTATTGGAAAGTAAACCATAAGTACCAATTATACCGCTCTTTTCATAAATCCTTTGTGATGTACATTCTTGAAAACTGTTTATTGCATAAACAAATTAAAGCCGGTATTGTTGGAAACCATTGGGGGTAAATAGGGAAATGTAAGATGACAAATAAATAGTTTCTTACCTAGAAAGATTAGGGAAGTAAAAAACAACTGTAATAAACAACTACAATTGACAACAAGATCTGGTCAGAAGGTTTATTGTAGCAATATGAATGAAAATATATGAAATATTTAATTTTTGTCTATCTCAACAACTAGAGCTGATACAAGAAACAGAATGGTACTTTTGGAATTTGAGTTCTTGAAATATTAAAGATTAGCTTTTTGATGCAGCTGTGTAATATACTCATTAAGTTATTGTCTTTCGTATTGGTTTCAATATACTAATCTCCGTCCTCTTTCGCTTTTATCTATTCCGCTGCGCCCCCTCAGGGAGGTCCATCCCAAAGTTAGGAGAACGCTGAGGTAGGGCATAAAGGTTTGCGACTCAACTGTTGAAGTTAAAAGTTTTGTAAAGTTATATTTTCAAACTAAGGAGAAACAATTATAAGTGCCTAAAGGAACGAGCCATCTGAAATTTTATCGATAATAATTAAATCGGTATTAGCTTCCAGTTGTCCCCTCAACTTTCGACCAAATCGAGTTTAAATGAGCTTCGGAAGTAATTAAGCGAGGTCTTTGGGTTTCGTTTTCAACAAATTACCTACCTCATTTTGTTTGAAAAAATTCAAAATCTTTAAGTTAGATGACAGTACCTATAGATTTTTTTATTCAACATATTTAGTCTTTATATCGCTAGTAATTAACACACTTAATGTAAAGAAAGGGATAATAAGATAATTTTATGTATAATCCTATCTAATTCGTAAATTCTGCATACCCATAAGATTAAAATTAATATTTGGACGGGAGTTCCCCCTTTCTGAATATAAAGTGTTTGTAATACACAAAAATGCCTGAACATTAAATCCACACTAGCGGGCTTCATCATACGCATACAAAAACATTTATTAATAAATGGATATTGTATATAGGTAGAGTAAAAATATTTTTAAGAATACCGTTTTCTGAAGTGAAACAAGAAAGGTGTAAGGATTACCGAAATTCATTGCTGTGCGTTAAGGAGTGGATGCGTTTGGGATAGATGCATTCACTGTGAAGAGAAGATTATAGGTTTTCTGGTTTTATCTTTTTATACCTCCCTACTTGCCGCCTTCATTGCACTCCTTATAAAATCACACACCTAATCTTAAAATTATCGGTAGTATATCTATTAGACTTTAAAAGTTACCTGATTTTTCAGAAAAATTTTGTCAATAATTTTCCATTGTATACACATCATGTTCATACTACTTTAAAATTGTGCATGTAAGTTTGTCCAATTTTATGTGAAACTATTTAGTACGCAATCCCCTTTATCAAAAAAGAAATTAATGTATTTACTATAGTTTCAAGAAATGGGTATCAACCGATACAATGCTAAATGTAATATAAGTTCCGTCACACATATGCTTCAGAATTTCATTGATCCCGCCTATAGCCACGACACCAAGTTATAATATTATTTAATGCTTACGATTTTGCATAAAATTTATGGTTATATAGATATTTTACATTTTAAACTGGCAGTCATAAATAATTAATGACGTCACTTGATATATCGTCCCATTTTCATGCGCGCATTAGACCGAACACACAGATATCGCTGAAATCTATCATTTTTATTTATTATTATATGTTCAAGTATTTACGTAACTGTAACGTTAGCTGTATCAGTGAAAATAGAATTTGTTTCATAAATACTTAGGTATATAGCCAATTTATTTGTTCGATAATGTTGCAAATATTTTTTGTCTATGTCGATCCGCTTTCTAGCTGGATAATCCTGATTGCCGTTTCGATACCAAGCGAAATGTCTTCATACGTCTATCAGCTATTGTTATAAAAGACTTGTAGTTGACAAACTAGTTTGTCAAGTTCTTGTAAATCAAATTTTAACTTCAACGCAATTAAGAATTACAAAAACGTTACCAAAAGTGACATAAATATAGTTTTTACAATGAAAGTGAAGGGAAAATTAAGCTACTGGTTTTTTATCTAATTCCCTATTGTCTTTCAACGTGTGCGAAAAGGGTTGAAAAATTGCGGTTGTATAGTGCCATCCATGGCATCTACTGCAAAAGCGATATCCAAAGACAATGATGGTCACAAAGTGCATGGAACGAACTTTAGTCTTCGTTTCTCTTTAAATTTGTCTTTGTGTTATTGAGGGAATAGTTACGAAACGCAGTGCTTTGTTGCTGATTGGTCAATAAAGCCACACATTGTATGTTCTTTCACAGAAACCGTACCGTAAAATCAAAAATGTCATTCATTTCAGACATTAGAACTAGCTATCGAAACCATTACAGAACAAATACAATGAACTGAGTGGGCATTAATTAGGCAAAACAAAAAGGAAAAAGAATAGGATTCAGAAAGATTGCCCAATCATAACAACATAATAACAAAGAAAGGTAGATACGCAAGTCCCGTAAGAAAATGGAAACAAACCAGATATCATTAAGATAAACCAACCTTTAACAGGAAGTGCAGCAAAATCAGAAAGCTCTTAAGGCTGTTTGGTACCTTTTTCAAGATCGGTTGAACTTAATTTTTTTTTATTGGTTCCAAAATTATTTTGACAATTGTATATGTGACCTTCAAAAGTAGTGTGTGTAACGATAAAATACTAGTTTTTTACAATGTTAAGAGCTTCTACAGCTTTAATTTTTCTGCAATCACAACTGAAGAACCAGTAAGCTTACAAGCTCGAAATTTTGCATACCGTGTATTCGTTACAATAGCTACGCCTCTTCATCGAGCTTTTTTCTAAATTCTTTGTTTGTTGTTGAATTTAACCTCAATTAAGGAATATAAAAATGACCATGGGCTTACCATCATTTTTGGACTTGAAGAAAGTAACGATAATAAAGGAGTTTACAAAAAGCTCAATGACAAGTCATAGACATCGTAACGAATACACGGTATGCAAAATTTCGAGCCCGTAAACTTACTGGTTCTTCACTTGTGATCGCATAAAGAAAAGCTGTAGAAGCTCTTAACGTTGTAAATAACTAGTATTGTATCGTTACACACGCTTCTTTGAAAGGTCAAATATACAACTTTCAAGATAGTTTTGGAACCAATAAAAAATTAAGTTTAACCAATCTTGAAAAAAAGTACCAAACACCCTTATGAAATCACAATTATTATGCATTCAAAGAATACCTAGAAAATCTTGCACCTAACTAATATACATTGTGGATAACCACCACAACGTTAAAATGACCACAAAACCGAATTCCATCCCTAAATTCAGAACACAGAATATGTGATCAAGAAGAAAGCTGATGCATTCGTTATATATTTCTTATATCTTTCTCACAAAGGAGACTAATGAAGATGATATTTACGATTATATAAACACTCCAAATCAGAAGACCACCCTTCCTTAATTTGCAATTGCTGGTGAAATCGAAGGCACAATAAAATATCTTGGAATGAGGTTTTCCTGTCGCGGATTACTGTTCAAATTAAAAAGGGTTATTCCAAATGCGTTCTACATCATTTTAAAATAATACCTTAAAGCAATACACTTCTGTCTAACATGCGAAAAAGTTGTAAATGATTTTCAGACAATAAGTGCTGGGACTCCAAGATAGTGTCCTGGGTGCGATTTTATACACTACTTTCACCACAGATTTCCCAATTAGCAAGGATCCCTAACTGTCACATTTGTCGATGATTGCAATCATAGTCAAAAATCCCGATCCCATACAAGCATCAAGAATACTAAAAGATAATTTACAGGAAATAGGAGACTGGGCAGGCAAGTGGAAAATAAAAATAAATGACGAGAAATTAGTTAACATTGTTATTCACCTGACAGAAACACCGTCTCTATTAACTATAATGACATTCTTAAAGACGACACAATAAAATATCTGAATTTTACAGCTTGATAAGGTATTAACATGGAAGACGCATACTTGGATGAAAAGGAAGGAGCTGAGACTGAAATTCAAGAAACATTATCGGATATTTGGACGTAAATCGACTAAAACTAATTACATAACCAGGTAGCTTCAAAGAGGTGTGACCGACATCCACTAACAAGAGAACAGCGGTAACCCCAAATACAGATTTTGGATGAAATTCTACAGATTGATATAAGATTGATTGGTATAAGAGCAACACATTCTGTGGCTCAATCTTCAGATTTAAGCGTACAGTCCCCTGTCTCAAGGATGGCGCATCTTTTATTATCGGAGAAATATGCTGTATGCCAAATGTAGACAGTGAATAGTAAAGATATTAAACAACAATAATAAAGCTCTAGTCGTCAATGATTGATAGATAATGATTAATTGACAATTGTCGTTCTAAATATATAATATTTATTTAATACAATTGAAATTATGAATATTGATAACGTTTCAAAGAAATACTATGATATAATGAAAAAGAATTTAAAAAGATGGTGGTGTGGCGTACCTGCTCCCCGTTATTTTCTTTTTTCTGGAACTGACGATGTCATATACTTCAAATTATATTCTAAAAAGAACAAGATATCTGTTATACATTTGTCGTATATATTTACAAAAATTTAGAACTTATGCAAATTTTTCGAGAGGGCTGTATCCCGAAATCGGGAGATTCAGGCGGTAAAAAGTGTGTGCCTACTCTTTCAGTCTGCACAGTTTCACCGAAATCTGAATTTTCGGGTTGTCGATGTTTCCTTGTAAGAGAAAGGTAGGAAGCTGCGTGCGTGCAATGTAATTATTTGACCTATGCGGACTTATAGGATTGACGGAAACACGGCCATAGTGAACAGATGCCTATATAACTGGTGCTCCATGGTTCATCCCAAATAAAGACATTTACCAGAATGCAAAGGTCGATACTCTGAAACAAGTGATTGTGAAGTGCCGTTAAAGTTTCATTTACCGTCTGGAAAAACATCGCAATGAATAGGCTATAAATTGATTCGACAATTCCAAACAGTGGAATAGAGTTGCCATTAGAATTCCGCTAGACTTAACATTTAAATGATGAGCATTTAATGAGTTTAATTGACTAGTTATCATACTAGCTTAGAAATGGGAAAATAAAAATAGATCTGCTGAATTCGTATTAAGCTTTTGGATCGTAACTTCTTACTACCACTGTGAACCTGAGCGCCCTAGCAATGTTTGATGTTATCAAAATAATTTATTGATATGAAAATATGCGTCCCACCATACGAAGCCAATGAGGTGCGATGATTGCAGAGCCTGACCAATCGATTATACACGGTTTGTCACAACTAATGCGTCAAATTCATTTATAATATGAGATAAAAGTAAGTTTATTGATGTACAATAAAGAAAAATGAATAAGAAAATTGGGTAAAGTAATTGGTTTGTAAGCACTGAATTATGTATTGTAATAGATTTATTGACATTGAAAAAATTGCGGTTGTTGAGCTTTGCGATACAGGTCTACGAGCTGGCCGTGAAAATAAACAAACAATCCTATGAAAAGGTATACTTCATCTTGCTTAACTGACTGCCCGAATTTTGCTAGCGTTTACATTTATTTCCCCAAATTGTAGAAATTTATCTTTATCTTTTAATCACGTGTTATTTCTGGGACTGTCTGGAACACATGTAATTTATCGCCCTCATGATAAAATGAATGCGGTCCACTGGACTTTGCTCCAGATACGGTCCCAGTTTTACTAGCGTTTACATTTCTACGTCTAAATAATACATCCTATTTGAAAAATAGTTTCAAGAGCTTGGAGAGAGTTACAAATACAAACTAAAAAGTAGAAAATAAAATTCTACATACCTCCCACATAAATTATTTCAGTGAGATGTATTTATCTGGCAAGTTTTACAAAAGTTGTGCAAGAACTGCACCGCAGCCTACATTGCATATACCAATAGTTATCAACAAAATTACAAACAAAGCATAATTCTCTCCGTTGATAATTATTGGTATATACAATGTGGGCTGCAGTGCAGTCCTTTTTGTAAAAGTTGGCAAATAAATATGTACATCTCAGTGAGATAATTTATGTGAGAGATATGTAGAATTTAATTTTATACTTTTTAGTTTGTAATACATCATACTTGGCCGCATACTGTCAGAGGTTTCCCAAATGTTCCTTGCAAAACTTCAAACTTCAAATTAATTTCGGCTTTCCTGTGATAGTCGGGAAATATCTGCTCTTACAAATTTTGTTTCATTTTGTTTGTTTCCATTTTAATTTGATGCATAAATTGTGAAAAGAGTACGGTATACACACCTTGCTTCTTCCGGTCGGTTTACCGGCCTATGGGGTTCAAATTATCCAAGAATTCAAAAGATACATTTGTAATATCTGTAAAAAGAATCATTTTCGCATGCAGTGTAGGAATACTGGCGTTTGTGGCGCAGTTAGATTAACTTCGCCTACGTTTTACTTTGTAAATTATCTGCGCGAATTATTTACTACTCTTTGTTTCAGAGATCTTCAAAGTTGTGGTCTTTTAGACATTCCTGTGAATGCCTTGCGCCCATTAGCCCAGTTACAAAGTTTGTAAGTATACATACGACGTTTTAGTATATGGCAAAACACATAAAACTCTTATCATTCGGAATTATAAGTACTATCTATGCATCATAAATCAGGTATATTTTCTCATATAGTAGAAACTGATTAATAAAGTAATAAAAGAGTAAAGTTAGGAATATATATTTTTATGAATTTCATACCGAGCCTAAAAAGAAGTAAGTTAGATCATTAATTTTATATACCGCCTTTGCGGCTCTCCGATTAACATTTTAATAAGATTAAAAACGTAATGCGTTTAAAAAGTACACGCTTAAGCGTTCGTCATTCTCCTTCTTCCCGTAAATTAATTAACTTCAACTGTACTACACCCGACAGTAACCTAATGGCAACGGATTAAATCTCTTTATTAGGAATATGTAAATGAGATATAGCCAGAATTTCACACCGGGACAGTCTTTGATTAAAACGTTTCTCCACTTATCCCGAGTCTGCGTTTTCTTAATAAGTTCAGTCACGAGCGACCATGAAACAAACGCCCTCGGCCACTCGACCTGTCACAAATCGTTTACAACGATCATAAAAATGTTTTCGCGCTGCGCTACGACAATCCGGAGGGAACTTGTGGTCGTTTTTAATTTGGTATGCCGCCCCATGGCGCCGCTTCTACTCGTGAGATTTTTTATCGCTGTTTGGATAGCCTTTGTCAGACTTTCCATTTTCTTAAGGAGAAAGGGAGGTTTATGCATCTTCTGGCAGAATGCAGGAAAATGGTTGAAAATACATTATAGAGAAAATAAAGGCTTTAATGAAAGCGGGGTTTCCAGCGAATACAAATATTTTGTTATTTTGTTTATAAATTGCTACACTTACATATAATAATGAAACCATTCCTTTACCAATAATACTTGTGCATCGGTGGAAAAAGAGAAAATTGAGTCATAATAGTAATAATAATAATGATATCAATAACAGTTCAGAAATTATTAAACAAAAATACTGGAAATCAAAATTTATGTATAACAGCGAACTATCATACAAAGGCAACTACAGAAACAATAGTTCACAATAATTAAAATACTCAAATAATCCACAACTGTTTGCAATGCAAAGTTGGTGCCGTTTCTGAACACTATTAATTATATTACGGATAGTATTGTCATTAATATTATGAAATGCCTCAAGTACTGCTTCCTGCAATTCTTCAACGTTGTTGTATATAGGGCCATAGACTTTATTTTTAAAAGTACCCCATAAAAGGGTATCACAAGGAACCAAATCAGGTGAACTTGCAGGTCAACGTACCGTTCCATTAGTTGCAAGTATTCTCTCATTAAATTGCTCATTGCGACAGTCCATAACTCAGGAGTATTATGCGAAGAACATGCATCCTGTTGATATCACATCTGTCTAATAATTTCTAGTGGCAACTCTTCAATTAAATCTTCGATCTTCTCTTGTAAAAGGGAGAGACACCTTTGCCTCGTTAAACTGCCATTAAAACTAATAGGGCCTACTAATCTATTATTTATTATGCCACACCAAACATTGAAAATGAATCTGGCTTGGAGTCAGATGTAAGCTAGTTTGGAAGTAGTAATGCTTATTACCTCTATTAAACATTTCACAATTGGTAAACGTAGTTTCCTCTGTCCACAAAATGATTTCTTGAAAATTGGGATTTGCGTTCACTTGGCACAAATACCAGTTGCAAAAGTGCAGTCTTCTTTCTGCATTTCCAGGTCTTAATCTTTGAGATGGTTTAAATTTATAGCACTTGTACTTATGTTTCTTCAAAATTTCTGAAACTCCAATCTTTGGCACACCTCCACTCTGCGAAATTTCTTTAGAAGAAACATTCTATTCCACATTAACACAAGCTAAAACTAGTTCTCCCTTCTCTGCATTATTCTTATCGTACATCTTTGGTCTTGCTTCAGCAAAACGAATCTGAATTCTTTAGGTTGCTGTCTAATCGTAATATCACTTTACGATCAGGTAACCGCTTTTCTGGATATTAAGCTCTGTATGTTTGACGTTTGTACTTCTACGTTCTTGTAGTACTTGATGTACGTACAAAATACATCATATTTTGCAAAATTTCCCATTATACGTTGAAGTAATAACACCAACACTATTGACAGATACGATAACAGTGGATAAACGAGATATTTGCTTCGAAACATAATTTCATAGAAAAGGTGATAAACAAAAACCAAAGTTATTGTGATAATGACACTAATGACTTCTGCCCGTAAAAAGAATGAACTTATTGTTATTTTTTCAAAAATTGTACGAAGTTTTGATATCGTGTGATATATGATTGTATTCAGAAAAGAATCCCCTCTTGAAGGCGGTGTACGGTACCAGTTTGAAATTTTGAGGTTAGGTTAGATTACTAAAAATTTGCACAAACGAAATTTGTTTTATAGGTGCCAATGAAAGTGTTTAAATTGCCATGCAAATTGGTTCAAGTCGCATCTCAGTGTCTTGGGTACCAGGGAAGTTGCAATAAATGACATTGGCAGATTTTGTTTTTCTTTTTAAATTTTGAACAACAGAGAGGATTTGGGGATAGATTCTTAATGACCTCTCGAACCTGTACTTGTTTGCTAATTTGCCTATCTCTGTAATTCTTCAAATGCAGAAGTTGCCAATGTTGTTCCTACGAAATCCGGGCACCTGTATATGGACACAATACAAAGATCTCCATCATCGTTGATTATGGAGTAGATCGTGCACCTACCGGTCCAGGAACCACTAACAATCGGTTATTGAGAATTAAGGTTTCTAGTAAATATTTATAAATGTATTTAAAACTTACAATATAAAGGTAGTCGTTTTTAAGATATTGCTATTCGTTTGAAAAAAATCTATCATTTTTGATCGCATAAAATATCTATTTCTATACATTGCGAAGAGAACAGTTCAAAGTCAGTTGATAGAATGTTATAAAATTAGACGGTGCACTTCGTTGTATACTTAACGTCTATTACATAAACCTTTGTACTTATTGAAAACAAAATTAAATGTAGATATCATTATGCTGCATTCAGTTTTATGATTGCAGCATAACCATAAAGTTTAAGGTAATATAATGCTCAAGAAATATAATACGGGTAATATCCTTTAAATGGAGAGCTATAAGTTTGAGATGCGTGTGAATACGAATATTCATTATACGTATAATGTAGCAATCATTCTACCACTCTCAGTAAGCACTTCTTCGGATGACATTACAAAATGATTTAGAGGAGCTTATATTTCATTGTATACGACCGAAATGAAACCAATTTGTTTGAAAGGCTCGTTTGATGTAAGCGATATAAATTTAGGTACAAAATTGCTAGGAAGGAATTGCAATATTAAGTTGTAAAAGAACATTTTTGTGTGTCTATTTTGTTATTTATTTAAATAGTCTGAATTTTCTTAAGTAGTATTAGGTTTTGGTACACAAAGCAATTAGGCCTTATTCCTGCTCTTTTTAAATACTATCGCAGATAAGTCATACAGATAGCCTATCCTTATGAGAAATTAACGATGATAATCAGTTTGAAATGGTAACGATTTGGAAACGATTTCTATATTAGACCATGTGTTAGAAGAGGAAAAATAGCTATACTGTAGACAATCCTCAGGTTTTAACATAAATTCATTGTATGAGCTATCTGGATGATCTATCTGTATTGATCCTGCTTGATTTTATTTATCCTTTAGAACAAATATGTGTATGGGTGAATTAACTTATCTGGATCAGTTTTTATATAACCACTTTTCCACCAAGAATATAAAACTTTAATTACGATACTATAGGCTGCACTAGTCCAGTTGTTTTCTTCGGAATTGTAAAAGCATGCGTACTTTTATCAGCAGGTATGCATATATTTTTGCAATGTTGCAGGACAGTAACCAGTCCGAGAGTCTAGCAACAAATATGATTGTATCCCACCCATTCGGTGTAAATACACGTTTGTAAACCATTTCATAAATAATTCGATTGTTAATTTTCCTGGTGTAGAAGCCTCAACATGAATGTTCGATGCCTAATAAATAGTAATAGTATATGGCAAGAAATTTCTTGCAGAGGACCACACGTCGTTGCTGCTGCAATGGTGACAATCCGTGAGAAACTTTTCGGCAACGTCTGAGCACTAGTCTGAGTTGGGAATGTGTGAACGGATGGTAGTTTGGAAAGAACAAAGTTTTGCCGGTAATGCATGGGTACTAGGGTTTGATTCCTTTTCCATGACTTCGATTCGTTACTCACAACAGACGACCGTCCACGTCTTCGTTTGTTTTCCAGGGTGGTGTCGGCTTATCTCCAATTCTTCGATGTACATTCATTACCGGAACCGGGAGCCAACACATCTTTTATTTCTTTAGCCGCTGCTTCTGCGTTAAACCCCTTCATCTGGATAAAATCCAAAACTACCTTAATTGCCAGTTTTCCGTCACCCACTATAGCGGGTTATAACAAATATCAATATTATTATTGAAAGGTGTATTTATGTAAGTTCAAATGATAATAATCAGGATATTTTTTCTTAAAATGATATCCAAAATCACATAACACTTTAACAAAATATAAATATATAAGTGTTACTAAAATATCGTGAAAAATTTCAAATTTACTTTCTCTTTAACCTTTAAGTATCAGCAACAGTTTTGAGTTCTTAGTTTCATACACTTCCTCGCACTTCCCGCGTCTAAGCGGCTCAGTGGCTTCAGTTTAAGTATCAAAACAGCCAGCGAGGAGGAGGTTGCATAACACGTGAGTCTTATCGAAATATTGGTTGGAGTCTATCAAGCTACACGTCCACAGTTGTCATATAAAATATATTTATGAAGTGTTCATATTTGTTTGAGATTTTCTGGTAAAAAATCGCAGAAAACAGAATAGCAGATTGTTCCCGTTCAAAACAGCAATCACAAAGTTCACTTGAGCGGCCAGAAAAATATTACGAGTAACGGATCCCGCTTTCGAGGAAGAAGTCAATGCATTGTTGCAAGCTTCAGATGACTCGGCTAATGAGAAAGATATCGAACAGCTTTTGATATCCGAGACGGATCTGATACGCCAACATGAAAGTGATGAGGATGAAGATATAAATAAGTGCCAGGATTTTGAAGAAGAAGCCGAAAGTTACAGTTCGGGGACTACGCCTCTGTCAGAATTACGATCCAAATTTTATTACGGAAAAAATCGCTTCAAGTGAGCAAAGACACCTCCTTCTGCTAGAGTTCGTACACCTCAACATAATATTATATATAGTGCTGTTTCCTCGAAGTAGACAGCTGACGATGAGAAAGATCCCTTTTCTGCGGCTGGAATAAGCTTTTTGATGATGAAATGCTGCAACAAGTTATGACATGGACGAACGTGAAAATGTCTAGTTATAGGATCAAGTTTGCGCATCACAATAGACCGGAATTGAAAGAGTTGGACATTGTTGAACTGAAAGCTTTCTTAGGTCTATTATTTTATTCAGCTCTGTTGAAGTCAAACCATGAAAACACAAGCTCCTTGTTCGCATTGGATTTATTTAGATTCTGTATGTCAGAGACAAGATTTACTATAGTGGTATTGTGTCTTTGCTTTATCAATTCAAACGACCGCGCTGTAAAAAAAAAAAACTGGCGATCTGGCTGCTATATCTCATATTTTCAACAAGTTTGTTAGTAATTCCTAACAATTTTATGAGTGTAGAGGATGTGTTACAGTAGACGAGATGCTAGTCAAGTTTCGGGGAAGAAGTCACATGATATCATACATGCCTAAGAAACCAGGCAAATACGGACTAGTGATACAGGCATTGCTAAAAACTTTTATTTTTATAAAGGTTATGTGTACTCTGGAAGAGACGCTGATGATAAGGAGGGCAATCGTAACGTGACGGTTGATAATTGGTTTCTCATCAATCCAGCTCGTAGATGAACTAGCGAAGCGAAAGCAGATATATGTAGGGAAAATGGAAAAGAATAAAAGGCAGCTACCAAGTGAATTTCAACCAGAGAAGACTCGAAAAGTTCAGTCTACTTTATTTAGTTTTAACAAAGAGAAAACTTTATGTTCCTACGTTCCAAAGAAGAGCTGTGGCACTCATATTTTCCATGCATCAGATTGAGGTACTAATAAATCCGAAATTATAATGTATTACAATACTACAAACCCCCTAGTGGCTCAGTGGTAAAAATCACGTTTCACAATGAATAGGTCTGGGTTTAAAATCCTAAAATGGATCTGCAACCTTCAATACGCTGCAGGAAGGAAATGCCACTAGGCGGGCCAGGAGTGGTACGGTATACGTTCGTATACGGCTCGGTGGCTCCGAACCCTTACACCGAAAGGTAGAAAGGGTAAAGATTATATATATATATATATATATATATATATATATATACAATACTACAAAAGGCGGTTTTAATGAAGCCGAGAAGAAATGTTCGATTTATTGGAGTCGCCCCCGAACAGCCCTATGCTGTTATTCTATTGAGTTCTAGACTTAGGTGGCATGAATGCATACATTTTGTATAACATGCATCAACCAAAGGATGTTGACAGAGGAGATTTCCTCAAAAATTTAGCTCGTTCTTTTGTGGTGCCTCACATGCATCGACGTGTAAGTAACATAAATTTACCGAGAGAGCTTAGGTCGACGATGATTCGAGTTTTAGGTAACGCAGTCATACAAAGGACTAGAAGAGTATGCAGAATTTATTCCTCAACAAAGCATAGAATGACCATCCATGTTTGTATTGAGTGGAGCAAGCCCATGTATGTGTCTGCAATGTTCACGTCCTTTGTGTAACGACTGCCGATAATTTAGCTTATAAATTCAGTTATCAGTTTTTTTGCTCCTAATACATTAGATAAAATGTGTCATAATTGTTGGTGTTTGCATGTTTCTACATTTTTAATAAAAGATGATTATATACTCACATCTTTTTGTTATTAGAAACCTATAATTTGATTTAGATATAGTTTTGAAGCGACTTCGGACCATTTTATTGAAAAAAAAAGGCACATGCTAATATAGAAGCCTGTGGGACTACATATACGGTGTAGTGTTATAAAAAAATGACGTCCGTACTTAAAGGTTAACCCTGTCGAATGCAGATACAAGAACAGACATTAATATCAAATTTTTATCATAATCCTCTTCTAGGATACTTCATACTATTAATGCAACTTATATATTTTCAAAATCTACTTTCTTTTAGCAAATTATGCTAACAATAAGTAATGTGACACATAATTGTTAGTAGAGTTGCTCGCGCGAGCCAAAATCCTTCCAACTTGCGACCGCTCCCGATTAAACTCCGTTCTTGACAAAAACCAACGTTCTATGGCTAGCATGAACACCTCCAATTATTAGATTTTAAAAATACTATACTTAATGAGTGGGAATTGCACCCCCTAAAAGAACTTCTAATTGTCTATAGTAATTCGCGCTAATACAAATTATTCTTAAACATTCGCGAATTACTCCTAATTCTTTCTTAATTCCAAAATTTCGTTTTCTGGTAGCATTCATGACATTATAATTACAATTTAGACTTCTTAATTGAAGTCAATGAAACCATGGACCATTTGCAAGAACGCTTAAAAGGTACAGTTGTACCGAAACCTTAATGCGGATAAGGCGATGTTCTCAATTTCTATTATGCTATCTCCTATTCTTATATAAGAGGAATGAGGCTTATGAGTTCACGGAAAATAAATCACCTAGAAATGAAGAAGAAAAGTACGCTCCGCAAATGTCTACGACAAACGAGACCGGATTTCACAACATATCCGATGGGAAAATATATATTATCTTAATCGAAAGCAGCGCCCCCGACTCCAATAGACACCGGAAAGAAATCCTCGTTATTGATTTGGGATTAGGTTATTTATGCTTTAGGTTTGCTGAATGGACATCGAGGGTCAATTTTCCGGGCATCTCTAGAAATTACTGCGAGATTATAAGTTTCGATGTAATTAATTTAGGTTTTGGTGCTTTATCCACATCTTAATTGGGTAAAGGTGAAACAAGAAATGACGTAATAAATTTACAAAAGTAGCTGATAAAATAGGTGGAACATTAATTAAGATTTACTAATACTACCAAAATTGATAATTATTATTGCTGATATCTTATTTCACTTATTAGAACGAAAATGGTTAAGGTTTCTTACAGAATAAGATGATGTTATCTTTGCAATGAAATGTACATATATTTAGCTTGACCAAGTTTAAATATTTTTCCTTTAATTTTGCTCTACCACCATTGGGTCAATTAAAACTTACTAAAGTAGTTATTAATGAAGTTAGACAAGCATAATACAAGTCTAATCGATATCAACTAAGTCGACGAAGCTTTACCTCTGTAATCTTTACAATTCCTATATATGAGAAAATAGACCTGACCTAAAATATAACCCAATTGGTATTTACACAATAGTTTTATCACCACAAAACATCCCACCAATACTCGCCAATTACATAAAATTGCCAAAATACATAAACATTCAGTTCGAGTAATGTATCCACGAATAAAGTTCTGTTTCAATCTTCAAAAATAACTTATTGAAAACTGTGCACTATTATGTTGGGTTAGGCGGCTCGGCCAGAATGAAATTTGGAGATTGGATGCCAAAAGTTTCCAGCGACTACATGAACTGCGCAACTTGCGCTTGGACGGTAATCGTCTGCGCAGCGTTCCAACTGAGGCATTGGAGACATTGCGATCGCTCGAGGTCCTGTGAGTAATCCAATAGTCCAGTCGATAATACAGGACCTTCCTTTTAATTACATACTTTCTTTCACCACAAAACACACAAATTCACTGCTGAATAGAATATAATTACTGCTACAATCGCATGCACCCTGGTATGCTCCAAGTTAATAAAGAAAATAATTAGGTTTGTGATTTAAAACGAACACAACTTTTAGTAATATAGATGCCTTGAAATACATATTTCGAAGTAGATTATCTTCAATGTTAATTAATAGCAAATATACGCTTGATATAGTAAAACTTTTCTACGATAACAAGACGGAATGATTAATAATGAAGTATTACTTACAATTTTTCGATTTTTATAAACAGTTGTTAAATATGCCTCTACGTTTTTCCAGCGATATGGTGGATATCTATTCGAGAACTTTGTATATTATTTAACCGTTTCAGTAGTGTCAAACCAAAGGTGGAACCAAAGTGACCTTACAAATTTGGCGCCACATCCAATGCCTCGTTCACCAGCCATTCCAATTTCAAAATCTTAAATACATAGTAACCACCGAATACCTCATATAAAAAATGCTTTTCATTGATACCATACAAAGTTAGTTTTCGATAAGTAATTATTAACTGATTCAGCAATAACGGTATCTAATTCTATTAAACAATGCCAGACAATTGCTGTAGCTTTATTACTATTTTTATATGTAAAATAAATCATTTTACTATTATTAAATCTTATTGCAGCTACAATAAGATATTAGCGAAATTTAGGTCGTTTCACCTTGACCTCCCCCAGAGTCTAATACATTGTAACTCCTGAAGTTTTGCAAGTTACGTAGTTCTCGTTCTTCTTCTTCCTGGTTTATTAAGTTGTTCAAAATGTCCACATTTCTTTCCTAATCAGTAGTACAACCAATTTTGAAAGTGAGTTTTCACATTTTCGATAACAGTCCGTGGAATTGAACGAAATTCTCGAATAATACGGTGACGTAGTTTCTCAAGTGATTCCAATAAAGTTTATAAACCACCGACTTTTAATGCCTCTAGACGAGAAAAATCCAATAGCAACAAGAGTAGTGTCCTTGCTAGCAGACTATGGGGCCTCTTCTGCTAATCCAGTCACATGTAAACCGTTAAACGAGCACTATCTTGTGAAATGGTGCTCCGTTCTGTTAGAAATAAAAGAATGTCTCCACGCAAATGCGTGTTTCCATCCACATCTTGCTGGTTCTATACCTCCTATTCGGTTCAAGGTTCGGCCGTGTTTTGTAATAACTGTAAATAGACTTCTCCATTCAAATGTTGTTGAATGAAGAGGAGGTATGACTGCATGTCCAAGTGTTTACCAAGAAGTGGTTGTGTGTATTCTTCCCGGTGAAGATGTGGATTGTCATCCATTTCATTTAAAAACGATGTTAACTCATTGCTAAAACAAATAGTCTTCGCCAATTCCTGGACGGTTCGAATTTTCTTGGTCATCTTCCTTGTATTTTTCTTAAACGATTTGCACTATATCACATCGGTAAACTTTCCACTACACAAATTATTTAATTAAATCTACTTATTTTTAAGATTGCCTAAAGTTAATATTTAACTTTAAGCGACCTTATATACCATATATAACTATTTCGCAAGCTGTATTTTTAGCGCTAAAATATGTATGCATAACGGTACAATACAAATTGTTTACAATTTTAAAAGCTCAGGCAGGTCTAATCGTTCTTTTCAATAATAAGTGAAGAACCAGCAGGTTTGCAGGCCTGAAATTTTGAATACCACGTATTCGATACGGTAATTAAGACTGGTCAAAGAGCATTTTTGTAAATTGTTATTGTTGCTGTTCAAAAATGACGGTAAGTCCACGGTCATATTTCTATTTCTTAATTGAGGTTAAATTCAACAACAACCAAGGAATTTAGAAAAAGAAACTCGTCTATAAGTCGTAGCTATTATAACGAATACACAATAAGCAAAATTTCGAGGCCGTAAGCTTACTGGTTCTTCACTTATTATTGAAAAAATTAAAGCTGTAAAAGCTCTTAATATTGTAAAAATCTAGTATTTTATCGTTACACATACTACTTTTAAAGGTTTTCAAAATAGTTTTGGAACCAATGAAAAAATTTAAGTTTAACCGGTCTTGAAAAAAGTACCTTACAACCTTAACCTCTGTCGTGTAAGATATGATTTAAAAATGCTACCCTCGTTGCTAGCAAAATACGTGTCGCTTGATTTAATTAAATAATTTATGTCATGGGAATTTCCTCAGTGTGGTATAGTGTCAGTAATACTACAAGACAATCCTTGCAGTCATTATCAATTTTGTAAGGGAAGAATTTATGAAGTGCCCGATTCTGTACAAATGCTTGTCTGCAGCAGAAGCTTTGCAAAAAGTTAATATTGGAGGCGCTACACCAAAACTTGGGTATTCGTGGTTCTGCACGTTTATTATTAGCTGCCGATTGCGATAGGTCAAATTTATTAATTGGCGAAATACGTACAAAAGGCTAATATTTTTCCAGGATACATTAGAAACAGTAACTGTTCTTCATACACAGCAGTTCTCGACGCCATAAATAAAACTTATTTCAACTCTCTCTGGAAACATGTGCATCATTAATACATTTTATTTTACAGACTTCATACGGTGATTCCAGAAGAATATTAGAAAACAACAACGCCAAGTGCTTTTTATCAGATGATTTTGAAAGTAATCAAGAACCCATTGAAGCTAAATTAGCAGTTTATCATTATAATTTCTTGATTAAAAGCTTTTTTCTCTTCAACAATACTTTTCTGTTTTCTGGAATGCAATTTTGCACTATTCCTAATGCTTACAATAAACGTAAGCAAACTCTTACCAAGTAGCTAACAATAATCTACACCTTATTACTGAATTAGTTGCCAAAATTATTTCTCTATGGTATTAATGAAAAGCATTTCAGCGATGTGTCATATACGAGGGATTGTCGTTTAAAATTTTGAAGTTGGGATAGCTGAAGAGCGGGAGGTTGGGAGTGGTGTCGTATTTCTATTATCATTTTCGATTTCTTTACGTGCTACTGAAACGGTTCTAACCATTAAACGGTACCTTAAAAAAATAATTTTCAAATAAGCATCTGATATGTAAAGTATAAAATTTGGTGATCTTGTCGCGTAGTTTTCTGGATGATGTATGTACCTCAAAAATACTTAAAATAGTCAATAAAAGAATGAACAGAAAACAAAACTCTGCGACCTAACTATATTGGGAAAATGAAATCCAGTGGTTCAGTTGAAACATAAGATTTGTGTTAAATCCTACCAAATAACTTTTTCTCATTAGTTTCATAAGCCACGCTTTACTGGATTATATTCTTTCAATTTTAATTAATTAGTTGACTGTCGATTTTATGAAATGCAGCATAATATTACAGATAATAACAATTCGTTATAGCAATATTAATAGCAGTAATTAACTAACGCTGATGGTAATTATGATGATTATTAAAAGTCAAGAGCGTATTTATATACGTACTGTGCATCTAGTTTTAGGTCCTATTTTCATTTCTTTTTGGTACTTTACTAAAACTACTTGTCAGTTATATCTATCCATTCCACAACTAATGTAAAACATCAATTTAAATTAAAAGACTGGATTAAGATAAAGTAAGGTTTAGCTTCATGAATAACTTAAGCCCATCTGTATACCCAAAAATTTTAAAAGCAGCACGCGCGGATGGATAAAATTTTAAGTGGATGGAAATTTATTCAATCGAAATAAATTTTAACGGCGTCTCTTTAGGAAATTAATGCGTTAGTGGAATAAATTACTGAAAACTCTCTTAATTGAGGAACAGCTTAAGCTACCCCCATTCATACAATACCGCGCCACTTCAGTGCATCTGGAAGCGCCATATTATAAAATTGAATCCTAACGCACGATATAATTTGAGTAAATTAAACACATTATAATTAGATTTCTGTAGAAAATATAGTATATTGAAGTGTAAAATCATGTTTTCTGTGTACAGGATAATTTTTATCGTATGAGTTTGAGGTACAGTGAGGGCCAGAAAGATTGATATCATCGTTCTCTATTTTAAGCTATAATTTTGACGCCTTGCCGGTAATTCGACACAATGAGCCGTAGTATACCATTGGCGTATCAGTGTGTATATAATTCGGATATCAAACAATAAATAGTAGGCATCATGCTAGGTTATGTACGAATAATTAAAAAACGCTAAAATAACGAGAAAAATTTAATGTATTTATTTGTATATTATATTAGTTGCATTGTGTTTGGAGTCAATTGTCAATTGGTGCACATAATTATTATTATATTTTTAAGCTAAGTTGATAATTTTTACATAAACAATCAATCTGTTATTTTCTTTATTACAGCAAACAGTGATTACAAATGATGATAATCAGAACAATTTCAACTTTTCAAAGCAAATAAGATTAAATAAATTGGATAGCAAAAATATTTCTTCGAATCATCTTCGTACACTTAGGCTGATGTTATTCTCTGAATTAAATTAGTAAAGGATGCTCCAAATGTGAATCAGCATTATTTAAACACACGTCCACCCGTCTTTTCATATTTTCAAACACATGGATTAACTGTTCGAGTGTAATTATTTGTATTGCTAACAGAATTGCATTTTGAAACTTTTCCATTGTCTGCATCGGGTTCGAAAAATTTGAGTTTTTAAATGACCGCATACAAAATAGTCCAAAGGTGTAAGATCAGGTCATCGTGGAGACCAGCGTTGAAAATCAATGACTCCATTCGCATAAATGTCTATTAAATATTTTCTGACGAGTTTGTATAGCCGTGTCGGTACTACCACTGTCACCTTGGAAATTTCCTTTTTGCAATTCATACTTTTGTAATTCCTTTTCAAATAATTTTAACATTTGTATATATCGCTTGGCTGTAACAGTTTCTTCGAAGAAAATTGAACCAATCATCAACTTTTGTTGGATGGAGTTGAGTTTCATATAACAGACGAGTGTTTCTTCTAGACCAAATCCTGTCACTTTCGGAATTCACATAGTCTGATAAGTGGAACCTGGCCTCGTTAGTGAAAAATGTATGATCCGAATGATTGTCATCTCTTATGCTACCATTAAGCCAATTACAATATTGAATACGTTTGTTGAAGGGCTCTCTTGGGCTTCTCAAGTATAGTCGATGTATGGACAAAGATTTGTAACTGTACGAGTTGCACTGTAGGACACACCTCCAACATACACACAGTTTAACTTAATTAAAATTATAATATAGTGGCGTTCTTGCTGAGCCAATTGTCGAACAGGTTTTATAGGACTTCGTTGGAAATGTGTACGTATATACCTATATCATCAAAAGTTTCTTGAGTCGTAATTGTTGGTTGCCCTCTGAAAACTTTCCATCCGATACATTTCGAAATTCTCTAAAGCTGTTCAAAATTCGGTATGTGTGACAAACCAAACAATCATCATCAACCTGTCCATCCGGGAAGCGGATGATGAATTTCTCGATACCGACTGACCAAATATTTCCATTTGCCATCTGGGGTACGTTCACCACTTCGGAAGTACGGTTCCAAAATAAATTTCTCTTGATCTAGAGCAGGGGTTCCCTAACTTATTCATGACGCGCCTCCTTTCTAAAGCGCCGGGAGGGGGGACACGCTTTGAAAACCCCTGATCTAGAAAATAGGGCATTTTGCAATGACGTTGGTAACTTATAATACAATCTAGTATTTTACATAACTACATTCTTTCAATTCATACTTATATTACTTACTTATAGCTATCCAAGTGCTGACTTTGCTGCCTTGAAACAGACAATACGAGAAAATAACTAATAGATTAGATTAACAACTAGCTCACTTAAGATGAGGTTCGATGCAGGTTCAATAAAAAGATGTACGACGTTTTAAAATAGGTTTCTAATACCCATTGAATGTCTTTACTACCAACTTCTTAATATTCAGGAAACCATCATATCAGGGAAGATGTTATTTCGTTTTTATTTGTTATAAACGAAGTAGAATTTTATTAACTTCCTACTACCGTATTTTGGTTTTGAGTTTACAGGCACACATTCCTTATTAGATTACAGCCAGTAAGACATCCATCCAGATACTCGATTTGCAATACCCCGCAGCAAAATAACGTTCGAAATGTTTAACGGGGATATATATATTTTTATTGAAAGGATTTTACGTTGCAGAAAAGCACGGTGAAACGAATTGAATGAAAGAGCAGCGGGCGAAGCGAATATTTTAGTGATTTCCCTATAAGACTAACTTTATTTCAGAAATTGGAAGTAAATATTGATATCGAGTATTGTAGAAAACAGTTTTTTAAGTCAATCTTTCTGGCTCTTCTGCTATATCATGTGACATTTTTTGATATCTACCCCTTTCTTCATCAAACAACCTCAACGTTACTATATTAGGCAAAAATTGATCAGGCCTATTTACGAGCTCAAATTCTTGAATATCGTTGTTTGACGTGACATGACGCGACGGGCAAAAAAGCTCAATAATTCATCATTTAACGCCATCTCTCAAAGGACGATTCCCAAAATTTCAGCCGAAAAAAAGAATATCCATCAGTAATTCCCTTTCTCTATTTGCGTGCCGGAAAATCAAAGAAAAGAAACTGAAGTAGCTTTTATGGGAACTTTGCATAGTCGATGACAACCGCGAGATATTAATCCAATGAATTTAAGCATGATCGAACACGCATTCTCAATAGGTGACGGCCAGGTCGTACAATTGATATGACTTGAGAAGGAATGGTCAACAAAACCCATGATATAATGTCCTCTGATCTTCAAAAAAGGGGACAGAAATAATAAAGGCCGTGGGCATCTCATACAGAGCCGTATCCAATACATTGCACGAAAATTTCAGTATGAAAGAATTTTTGACGCAATGGTGGCCGCAATTGCCGTTAACAATAAATAGTACGAAATGATGATTTCAAAGTAATGTTTGGCCTTGTATAAGTGAAATCCGAAGGAATTTCTCCGCAGTTTCCTAAGCATTGATAATACCTGGATTCATTTGATCACCAGCGCCCATCATCTAAGAAATCGATTTTATCTGGTAAAGATGCTCCAATGAAGTTGGTTTCATCGACGGGAACACTACACTTGAAGAAAGAAAGGACGATTATAAGTACGCTGATGTACTGATGCGATGCAAAAATAATGAAGAGAGACAACATTTTGCAAAGAGAAAGGGGCTCTTGCTTCATGATAATGCGTCAATACATAAATCTACAACCGCCATAGCCAAAATGATCAAATCAGGTCACGAATTGCGGTCATATCCACCGTGTTCTCCAGATTTGGCTTCCTGCGACCCTTTCTGTTCCCGAACATAAAGAGATGACTCAGAGTCAAAAGATTTATATCCAATGAGGAGGTCTTCACGGAGCTATTTTACAGGTTTCCACCAATCATACTTTTTTGGGGAGCTTAGAAAGTTGGAGAAATAGTGAGAAGAGCGAATCGAGCTATGTGAAAGGAGGCTAAGAAAAACTATTTAAAAAGAAAATGCCTTTACTAGTCGAATAGGAGTATTTAGTGATCCACCCTGGTAAGGTAGTAATAATCGGATATTTGCTTTACGAAACAACTACTACCCGTGTAAAATTATCAACGGTCGGTGAATTACAGGCAGAACAAGACTCGTTTAAAAATTTAGTAAGTAGTCGTTTGCATTTATTCATTTCATTTGCAAGTCAACCACTAGGAGTAATTCTGGTAATTGTACGGTAGTAGTTACTGGGTGAATAAGATCGCCTATTACACCTATTTTAAATAGCCCAGAGAGGTTCCATACGTTTATTATCTTTTGGAATGTCCCCTCACTATAAGCGACATAGTTTTATTCTTCAACTTACCTATGATCAAATCAATCCAAATTTACAGATGAATGCTTAAGGTTAAGATAATATTTGAGTAGCTGTCGACAGTCAAATTGAATTTACTCCAAACATTAAGTATCAATAAGTAGGTACTCTATTTTGTAACAGGTGTATTCTCGAGGACACACACTAAAGCATCACTTCCATCAGCGCTAACAGCATCGAAGATGTTCTCTATAATATCTAAATCGATTCGCTACATAACATATGTACGAGGGCATTTCAGGAAATACTACCCGTTTAGTCATACAGATAACGTTATGGATCCAATTAAAAACAAAATGGCGTAGATGTCGATAGTAACACCGTAACTTAGCTGAAGAAAGAGTTGAAGTTCTCCCGGAACGTGGTATGAGCATTGGTAAACAGTCATAAAGCTCACACCACGTACCGGAAGAACTTCAACTCTTTTTCAGCAAAGCTGTTGACATCTATGCTGCTTGTCCTATGCGCCATTGCGTATAAAATCCCGCGAAATTCGATTCGTGATTCAAGCAAAACTCATCGCAGGATTACTGACGTATATGGTACGGGAAAAAACAAGAGAAGGACAATGCTGACAAGTGGCCATTGTTTTCCTGCACAACAATGCTCGTCCCCACACTGCTCGAAAGACCACTGACCTTCTTCGGTAATTCAAGGGAGAGATTTCTGACCAGCCTGTGTACAGGCGCAACTTGACTCCAAGTGATTATCATTTGTTCAGTAAACTCAAGGATTTGTCGTCAGGACAACGTTTCCAAAGTGATGATGACTTAAAAGCAGATGTACACCACCGGCTGGCTACTTTGGCGGTAGAGGTTTACGCGGAAGACACAAACAAATTGATGTCAGGATACAACAATTGTCTCAACAACGGCGGCGACTACATTGAAAAATGAGTAAATGTATTACTTTCGTTTAAATAAAATCATTATTTACTTTCCTTCATTTTTCTTTTAATCATATCTAAACGAGTACTGTTTGCTGAAATCCGCTCATACATCTAAATGTTCGTCTACATTCATCTATACTTGGTTCGGCGGATCTTTTCAGTTCGTACCGCAGGATATAGTTCTATCCTTCTTGAATACATTGGACGTTTGTCATTTTCAGTTCTTATTGAGTCCGGTGACTGAAAGAATTCGCCAGATCAACTATGTCTTACCACAAGTGGGTAACCATATTGCATATTAACATGACTAGGACAACTAATTCTAAAAAGTTTTGAAAGAGGATTCGCTCCCCTGCAACTGCGTCTTTCTCAAGATAATATTTATGGCAAGGAGGTATGATCTTTAACAGCTCAAATCGATTAGAAAAGGTGCGGACTTTCGAAAACAACCATTAGATTTGCAAGAATTCTTGCGTCCCGTAATAATTTAACATATACTATTAAATATATAATAATACCGAATTAGATATACGGAGGTAGATATATGCGGTAGACTACAGTATCTAAAGGTCACTAAAACAATCAACTCTGTCTGCACAATTTATTAAATGGAACAAACCTCTCGCACATGCAGACTGTAGCAGTAATTACAGGAAATTTTATCACTTGTAACGAAAACGCTTTTCTACCCAGAAAATGCATAGTGTTCACTAAAAGAAGTCCCCGGCGTATTTTTAACGAAATTAAAGAGGACTAGGAGAGCAAAGAAACTATTCTAACCAATTAATGCACTTCAACACAAAGCACACTTTTCTACTAAGGGTATTTCTTCTATCTCAAACACTTCTTAGTTAATTGGCAATTTTGAAAGTGCAAAATTTATGGTACGATAAAATTTTAAAAAAGAAAGTTGTGGTAGTGGAAATTATGATTATCAAAAATTAGTTAAAGGTCGCATAAATAAGATTTTGTAAAAGACTTCTTGCCCACAACGCAACGCTCTCATACGTACTAAGTTTAAACATATATATGTATATTTAGTATCGACAACATCAAATTAGTGCTGGGAATGCTAATCAATTAACATTATCGTACTAATTTAAAGCACCAGATTTGTGGTTTACTGATTAGTTGCATTTTTTGTTTGCCTTGTTGTTATTCAGGATATCCGTTCCTGAATTTCACTACTATTGCTTGAGTAAACTTAATGTGTATATGCCAACACTTTATCCGACATATCCTTCAATTGAGTAATATTTTCGAATCATCACCTAAGTATATTTAATATTGCTGAAATTAGTGGCATACAGGATTTGCAACCAAAACTCTAATACCCAGAAAGAGTTTTAATATTATTTGATGGAATGTGTACATAATCAAATGCCATATAATTATTATTTTATTTAATCCTCTCAAGTACAGTACCTTCCAATAATTAACTGATTTCATCGAATGTACGGTGATCAAGTATATTAAAATTAGTAATACTTTGTGTACAGTGTTGCTCAAATTTATGGAAACATTCAACATATAGTATATGTATGTTTACGCATTTATATCTAACAAAGTATTAGTTGTAGAGCTTTCAAATTTAGAGATAATTAATTACAGAGATAAATATGCATCTTGTTAAATGTATATAATTCTTTTTGTCTGCTCCAATTTTCCTCTCACGACGCCATCTTGGTTTTCCTCGTTTTCAAAGATAACAATGCCAAGAAAAAAATTAAAAATAGGAAGTAAAATAGGCACACCCGTTGCTGTGTCGGTACATAATTTTCCTAATCAATTCTGGATATAATTCAATTAATTGTAATTTTGACAGTTCATAATTACCGTTAGCGTTGGTGAGATTATAGGGCTTCTCTGTTAGAATAGTATAATTCATTAGAAAGATAACGAATAGAAAATTTAATGATGATAGAAATGGAGTATAGAAAGAAGATCCTACAACAAATTTTGTCACTTATTTAGTAATAATTAACTGAGACGGCTGCCAATCAATAAGTCCACAGTTTCGAAGATATTTCAGTTCAAGTTCCCTGAGTGTAGCAATGTAGGAGATCATTCTAAACCGGATCGCCCTGAAACTGTTACAACCGAAGAAATATCTTTAAATCTGCTTTTGGATGGACAGGAGAATCCTAAAACTTCTGTCATCTGATAAATTTGCCGTTCTAATAGAGAAATATACACTGTGACGAACGTTAACAGTAATTATTAGAGTTTGTTAAAAAGGTGGATGACGTGGTTTCATTAGGTAATGTAATTCGGACTGACACTGTCACTTCCTCCGAAGTTTATTATTCAATGATAAGTTCTCATTAAATAATAAAATTCGGAGGGGTGACACCGTCAGCCCGATTTACATTACTTAATGATAACACGTCATTCACCTTTTTAACAAACTGTAGTAATTATGAAATTAAATCCAACGATATATGAATTTGATTAGAAAAACTATGTGTCGATGCAGTAACTGGTGTGTCTATTTTACTTTCGATCACTATTTCTTTTTGCTTAGAATTGTTATGTCTTAAAAACAAGCTTTATGAGAATATGAAATTGAAACAAGATGCTGTCTCTTGTGCAAAAATGAACCCGACAACAAAATGTTATACACACCTAAAAGATGCAAATCAATGTGCAATTGACTATCTCCGAATTTGAAAGTTCTTCAACTTCTTGTTAATAGTTTATCAGATATAACCGCGTTTCCATAAATTTTAGCTATCCTGTACGTATATGTAGGTCCTTGACTTCTATGCTCTTGACTCTCCAACTGTTAATTATCTGTTATATAGATTTCTTTACTTCTTCTAGCCATTTGTTTCTTGGACGTTCTTGTCTCTTCTTTCTTACTCCTTCTAGTGCTTTTTAGCGTGCCTCTGCTCAAGCATTCGAACAATAGGCTAACCGCCTAGCTCTTTGTGGTCCGATTTTTTGATTACCTTTCCTTTTTCCTGCATATCCATAAAATACTGATTTTTCCTTCTTTTCTATTCACCATCGGATATCTTAACGCCTGCAAGAGATATAATTTAATATCCTTCTGTTTATTCACGACTCATGCTTCGCTTGCATACAGCACAACTTGTGATATCATTGCCTAATTGTTTAGAATACAACTGTAATTATATGTATGTTTAGTCAGTTTGGTACAGAGCAGTATTTTGTCAAGACGTGACAAAACAAGCACGTTGTCTTAGTGACTGACAATAACACATGGCAGAAACATTATCAGATCTTGTATAAATTCATTAAAAATATAAATCATTTTAAAAATCATACACTCCACTTAGTTAAATACACATCAACACTGTCTCGTAATACTGCAATCTGCAGATAACAACCAACACACACTGCAGCTAGTAAAATATATAATTTACTGAGGTACCGACAGAGTGTTCTCTGAATCGTTCAACTAATGATAAAATGATGTTATAATTCACTTTGTATTTCTGCTGATGATGATTCATAATTTCACTACCACCACTACCCTTCCATTTCGAAAATGGAGTGAAAGAATTGGCAAAATATTGGCGACTAAGATGAGCTCAAAACAAGGGAATAAGTGTCCAAAAGTCCGTACGGATATGCTTTCATACCACCTCATCGTCCAAAACTGATATACATACGCTCTAAATAACAAAGCGATGTTAACGTTGCTTTATTTTCAGGAACTTGGGAAATAACCTCATTACCGACATTCCCAGAGACGCTTTCCCGCAAATGGACAACCTCACCGTGCTGTAAGTACAAAACAACCTTTCGACCGATGTATTTTGTTTTTGATAAAACTTTTAAATTAGCGCAATTTCCGTTTTATGTGCGAACAGGATTGTTGAAATGCGAAAATTAAGTTGTTATCTCTATGTAACATTAATCATCCATATCAAAACGGATTTTAAACTTGAGAGTAGGAGAAACTTTCCGTTTATGAAACTCTTGTTACAATACAACAATTAAATGTATATATATATATATTTCGTGACCTTTTTATACTTATCTTATATGATAGAGATCTACCACTAATAGGTCAATAAAACAAGGCTGGTTTGAGCGATAGTTATATTTTCAGAACGTTTACAAACGTTTTCCACGTTTGTAAACGTTCTGAAAATATAACTATCGCTCAAACCAGCCTTGTTTTATTGACCTATTAGTGGTAGATCTCTATCATATAAGAACAATACAACAATGTAACTATTTCTTGTTTTGTTTTCTTTGACCTAATAAGGGATTACTTTTTAAAATAAAAACTGTAAAATATAACTTACTGCATAAAATTGTAGGATAATGATGTGTTTGAAATAACAATTTATGAATAATTAAGTTAATATAGATAAATTGTTATTTAAATCGTTACTAGATATTTTACTCAACGCTTATATATGTAGATATGAAGTTGTTGAACATCCATCTTACGCCATGAGATATATAAAAATACCAATAAACACCGATTAAAGCTGCAATAAAGACGCTAACTAGAACAATTAAGGACGTTAACAGAAGTATAGTAAGTTCACAAAAAGCTCCTTTTCTTCGCTCTTTAAAATGTCAAATAATTTCTCCTGGCAATTGTCTAATCAAAGCTTATGCTTATATACAGGTAAAATTAAATATTTTCAAAGTTACTTGTACAATCAGATAGTAAGATGACATCTTTGAAGATGCTGTGGATTCTGTAAGTTTTAAAAATATCTACGTATATATCTCCGTATACAGTTCAGTTTTGTCTGGGGACTATGGTTTAGTTTTATCAGAAAGTAAAAAATATACGAATTAGACACCAAATATGTTGATGAATGTTACTAACTTCATGAGAAAATACAAATCACTTCTTCAATGTAGTCATTTTGATCAACTATTCTGTTATTCTGATAGATCATTGAATATATTCAACAGGCGAAAGGAATCAATAGGATACTCATGTGGTACGCAATTTTAATGATGTACTTATTGATCGGATTGCTTCGACTTTGCAACGCTTAGTGGATAATAGTTTGGAAGCCAACCTAGTATCGACTTCAGGATAGCCGCAAAAAGAACTGTTCACTGTCAAACTCGATTTGTTTCTTACGGACGTAAATTCTACCATAAATCCACACATACCTTGTCTGTAGGTTTGAACTTTTCCCCATTTGGCACTCGTCTCTTATTTCCGTGCTTCGTTTTCTATTCCTCAATATGCATCCTGATATATTCCTTACTTACTATCTGCTCTATATTCATAAAATTATTTTGTGACGTCATTATTGTCGCACATATGACGTTACCCCCTTTTCTTTGAAATGTTAACCCTAATTTTTGATAGCGCCATTTCGTCCAGAACGTCTCTCTGCATAGAAAACAATGACTTTTGAGATACGATATCAAGCTTTTCGAGAATAAAAGAGTTTGAGTATTTTTAACATTTTTATTTACCAGTCCTGTAACTTTTTGTTTAAAATCTACAATTTTAAAAAAGGAAGTTAATTTTGAATAAAGCCCAAGAAATGTTCCTTAAAATTCAGTTTTTGCTTGTTTTTCTTTTGTAACAATCTACACTCGGATTGTCGTCTACAAAAAAAAAAAAAAAAAAAATTTTAACATAAAACGTATAGTTTATCCTGTGCTCTCCAGTTTGACATGATATCATGATGGGTTTAATATAAGTCTTGAAAAGTCTGGCTATTCCCCCATGGTATGTCCCGAAAAATCCCTACTATTCTACTTGCTTCCTTTGCTTGGCTCTTGACTTCAATATAACTAAATAATTCTGATGGGATAAATGGTGCCCCAGATCCTTAGGTTACGTGTAGTCCTGCTTAGAGGATGGTTGAATAGACACCTTCGACTTTGTGAGCTATAAGCCTAATCTCACACTTTAACACTGGTTTTCTTGACGATTAATACCAGATGAATAGTATTTATAATAATTTAAAGAATACACTCTGAAACTCTTGGCGATTTGATGTTCGAAAGAATGAACGAATCAATAATGTGGCACGCACTTAAAATATTGACACAACTTTTTTATTAGGGGATGTTGGTCAACTAATTGCTATAAATTCGCATTTTAAACAGATTTACTAATATTTTAAGTCGTTAAAGACATCTCGGTGGGTGCTGCCAATTGGGATGCATTTACGCTCGACTGAATGTTTTAAAACGTGACTATTTTAGATACCGCAGATTTGCAAATTCTAGAATATTGTAAAATATTCGAACGAACGAATATATTACCGCCCCAGTAATAAGAGAATTGATCCTTGCTGACAGTAATAGGTATACAATTGGAACCATTGCAATGAAAAAACAACTAAATAGTAGACTATTTGGAATTTAGGACAGCTGATGTGAATTATGTACCTAACATTTTAAGTAGCTTAATTAAAGTTGGATATAGAAATGCCTGACTGGCTAAGAAGGACTGCGCCGTTTAATGAATTTAAACAATAAACCACTTAACGGGCAGCTGTAAACAAGATTGCGTTACGTGCGTATCTACACTGCGTGTAACAAAACAAATTATTTCATACACATTTTTTCTTCCTTATTCGATCGCGATGTTGGATGTTATGCTGGTTATGGTGTTACCACCGGACCAAAATTAATTGTTAATGAAATGCATTTATTCCGATTCCATTTCCTGTCAAAATTTTATTGGTCTTATCGAGCGAAACCCAAGCCAGATGGTTCGTCCTTTAACATTAATAACTTTCCCTCATATCTTCCTAACTTCCTCTGATCGGTATTTTAAGAGACTTTCTTAGTTGGTAAAGTACATGGAGTAAAATGTACCACTTATATATTTTTAAAAATTCCTAATTTCTTCGTTCTGATGTCTATTTCTGTTATCCGAGTTTTTAAATAAACTCTTATTTCTGTGGGAGATTTGTTTCACTTTTCTTCTTTACGTACAATAATTTTTATTATCTTCCTCCATTCCTTATTGCTGCACTTTTCATCTAAGTCGTTTTATTTATTGTATTTCTTGCTTGCATTCTTCATCCATACATTTTGTTCTTTTTGGTTTGCTTGGGGGTATTTTCAATGACAATTTTTACTTCTTATGAAAAATAGTCTTCTGCTATGTTTGCCTCTTTTACTTCTAGGTACCTAAATGTTTATTATAGTAAAATTTTTATTTTTCTTAATTAATGCTATACAACATATTATGTCTATCATTGAAACAAATTTCGCCGTTTCCTTTGTATTTTGTTGCACACAATATCCCACTCGGTATCATCTACTTTGACTACCACTCTTAAAAAGTGTATAATTTGTCATTTCCTCCATTTCCTTGGCCTTTAAATCCGTCCATTTCTGTTATAAATTTTTTAGCGTTCCTTCTTCGTATAAATCTCTTATATTCCAGGTTCCCAAATTGATATGATGCTTATACGCTTCCCTATTTCTCATTGTGTCTATACCTATCATTTTGTCCTCTCTTTTCATTTTTAGGCCGCTTTTTCCTCGTATCAAAGGATTTCTTTGTTCGTCTCTGCACTGATTCTTCAACATTCCATTTCCGTACTGTATTCTTTACAATTAACTTTTGAAACCCAATTTTAGCCCATTTTTCTTTTTCCCTTTCTTCTTGCATTCTCCTTCTTATTTGGTTTGTATTTCTTTTTGGATCGGTGATCCATCATCATTAATATAAATTTTCTCTTCCTTTTTCACCCATTTGAATTTTATCTTCAGTGTTAAATCAGATTAACCAGCACATTTTATTTGCTAAGCTCCTCGCTGATTTTATATCAATTTGCAGTTCTTGATTCGTAAAGCGTTCCATGACTTTTTTCATTAACACTTCATCATTGGGATCAACTAATGGGCACTGTCCTGATCTCTCTTTATATATTCCATTAAAATCCCCACTATATCCATAAATTTCTCGAATTTGTCTTCAGTTGTATTACTCCTACCCGCTTTGTCTGGAGCTATTCCTAATCTTGAACTTTTGGTAAACATACTTGTAAATTCCGCTATATCTTTTTTCCCTCCCTTCTTTCACTTTCCATTCCTATTCGAAAATTCTTAATGTTTTTATGCGTTCCGTATTTTTATTTGTTTAATATTTTCATTCGTTATTTTCTCTATGCACGTTGCGATTAACACGTTGAAGAATTCGACTTCTCGGAGACGACCACACCTCTCAACGCTTTCTACTACAATTATGTCTTATCTACTGTGTTGGTGGCTTCTGCAGCCACTGAACTCCAGTGTTGCTCTTTATTTGTGTCAAACTAACTCGATAACTCCTCAATTTTTGGAGTATATTCTGGAAGAGATTTTAAATATGTATGTCCACCCACTTTAGACACCTGGATCCAAACACAAATTCACTAATCATTAATCTTAGATACTAGCTATAATTTACTACTACTAGTAAAAGATACTACTTTCAAATAATGCACATAAATAATGGATAGTTTGTTATCTACTTACTATTTTGATCTAATTCGGCTATTGATAGCTTTTATTTAGCATATTTATAAGCCATTAAAAGAGTAGTTCACCTCTAATTTATTAATATGGTATATAAACGTATAACTTTAATTCTGAAAATACATTTAGGTACCTATTTAGAATTGTATGTCAATACGTTACCATCGATATGGAATACCAAGGAATTGGTCTGGCAAACTTCCAGCAGAACTTCTGTGATACTGTAAAAGATTAATTTAAAGCGTTTACTATTTCTATCCGAATATAGTACGTCGTTGTACTGCGCATTTTGGTTAAAAACTCTGGTTACTGCTATTGTCGAATATGTTATTCTTTCATTTTATGGTCATTAAGCTTCCTCATTTGTATCTCTGTAGTATTGCGTTATTTCATAACATTTACTTCCTACTCCTCTAGTAGAAATTAATAGATGAAATAGTACTGAAAACACAACAAGTTCGAAATATCACAGCGATAAAATGAGATCGATGTTCGCATTCAAACCTTTGTCTTCATAAAAAGAAAGGGAAATAAGATAATGGAAGCAATTTATTATTTTCTATTGCTGTTATTATTTTATGTTTGTCTATATTACGGGGACTAATCTGTATAAGATGCTCGCGCAGTATTTCAAGAACATAATGAACGTAAAAATCTCACTTAATTAATTAATCTCTTTATTATGTTAAGAAGCTTGGCATTACAGCAGAAAAAGTTAGAGTGTCTCTGATGTCAGCCGAAAATTTCTGGAATTAATGTAATATGAAGGAACTTCCATTTAGTCGTTAATTCTCAAAATTCCATCTAAGAAGATTTCTTACTAATACCATTTATATTAAGCATAATAACAGAATGGTCATTACACGTTCACGTTTCAATTGGTTTCTCTATTTACTGAAATGTTTCGTTGCGTTTTTAATTACATTATCATATTTCATATGTATCACAAAAAGTTTCTAAAAAGTGAGAAAATAGGATAAGATAAGTAGAAAATAAAACAAACTATCCAAATGCATAATAATTTAGGAAGAAATGTATGCAGTTACAATCTGAAACAAATCAAAATACTTCTACTAATATTCAAATTTAATAACAAAGTGACTATTCATTGCATTTACGCTGCTCAATTAATGAAAATTGCACGCTTGTGTGGCGTTAACCAATGTAAGGATCAGCAACATTCTACAAAACTGACAAACATAAATGTTTCAATTTCATTATTATCTATTTCAAAATTGTAAACGTGCACAATTTGATATATAAACTTGGAACAAACGTTTTAAAGGTTTATTCCAATTTGAGGAACAAGAACTTCAAAAATGCCAAATCCAACAACTTAATAATCCGCCGTATCACCACGAATCACTGAAAGAGTTGCGCATCTTGCAGACATGGAATCACTACCACACTACCCAGCAGTGTTTAAAAATATCCGTTAATTGTTTTGAGCAGTGTACTACCTACTGACTAATCAATGTTTTTAAAAAGATGTTAGATACCCCATTTTTTTCCCAAAATATTTCAGACGCTTCAAGAAACTTTGAAAATCTTGAAAGCAAATTACACTTTTTACAGATAGTTTACACGACATAGATTTAAATTATTATTATAACTAACGGTTATGATACCAAAGAGTGACAGAAATGCATATCTAAAATTACGTAGAATGTACGCATTCATTAGACAAATCTAAGCTGAGATAGTAAATTAAGTTTTTTTGTGCATGTGAACAACAGCGAGAATTTCGGTCATTAATCTTTTAAATAAGCCATTACGTATTTTATGAATGAGGTGATTGTTGATTATGACAATGACGAAAAACTACATTTTTTAATGTCAAACACATCGTATAATCAACTACAGTCGTATGTAAGATCGTCGGTTCTCTGATTTGTCAAGCATGGTGGCTGACAACGAAATCTATTTCCAGCAGTTTTACATATGGCCATTTATTTTTCCCAATTCACTTTGATCTGACTAAAACATATCTATTTATTATAGCAAGTGTAGTTCCGCGTGATGTTTGTGTTAAATTGGTGATTACGTGACCGTTTTATAATCTAGAACTAAAAAATAATGAATGTCATAGTAAATTTTAACACCATCTATTATTATTATTCTATTAATACTGTTGTACATAATTCTATTAATACTATTACTACAACCAACGACAGTAATACTTCCACGATTAAGTGGAAAAATTATCATTTCTATACCTCAATCTCTGACTATTTAATTTGGCACTATACAACGAACGGAAAATTCTAACTTGAATAGGAAAAATACATAAATTTTACTTTCATGGTATTGCAAGTATTAGCTAGTATGTTCAACATTTTGGTGTACGTGTATCACCTATCTATATTTAGCACAAAACGCAGTCATACTATATCTAATAATTGTCTATTGCATTTCGAAAATATGATTGATGTTCAAAGTTCGGCTTGTATTCTGAAAGGCTTCTTCAGCAATAACGAGTAGCCTCAGAGTAAAAACAGAACAAGAAGACATGAAAAGAATTTTGAGAGGAGGAGAGAAAAACAATAGAAAGAAAAATTTACTAGGAACAAAGATCAGTATTTCCTTGAGTACAACTGCTCTGTACTTCACTTATATGTATTAATTATCCATTCAATCCTAGAATTTCTTGTTATTGACAGTTACTGAGGAAATCTTCGTGGGGTACTGATGGGTACTGATCTTAATTCTAATTCCATTGCAGTGAGTGTTAAATAAGCAGTATCATTAGTAGTGGGAAAATTATTCGGTTACAACAAGAATGCCGCATTATAGCCCGGGCACGACACACAACATATCTCCATCAAACCAAACTCTCAAATACACTCACTTCAATAAGGCTATGGAATATGAATTTATATTTCAATGATGAGAATGCCAGTAAGACTTACTTATCTTATATGATAGATCTCTACCACTAATAGGTCAATAAAACAAGGCTGGTTTGAACGATAGTTATATTTTCATTTAATGAAAATATAACTATCGTTCAAACCAGCCTTGTTTTATTGACCTATTAGTGGTAGAGATCTATCATATAAGATAAGTATAAAAGGTCACGAAATATATATATATATATACATTTAATAAGACTTACTGTTAAATCTCTGCGAGAAGCATCACTTTCCACGTGATTAAAGGTTTTCATCAATTTTCTCTGAGATAAGCCTCCAGCCAAGTGGTTTCCTAAAAAAATTAAGAAGAACAATGGTTTATAATGGACTCGAAACATTTATTTCTTACCATTACCACATCTACATATTTATCTAATAATAATATATCGCTCTCAAATTTGATTGCTCCTGTGGTCAGGAAACCGAAAATCATCTTACTTGGAGAAATTTACAGCCCTCTACAAATGATGATGAAATCAAGATTGTTGGCAAAAGTAGTTTACTTGAAGATACCTTGGAGTTGTCTACGCTGTTTGCTGTATTCAAGTGTTTTTTCAATGTCGAATTCGTGGATAAGGTATCAAACTTTTCAAATCTATATTCTACACAAACAAGACCTACTCGACCAATTCATACGACTGTGATTGAATTACAACGATCTATAGGCATAGTTGTGTGTATATCAATAATAAAGCTAAGTAGTACTAGAAGAAAACAGCCGAGACCAGAATATCTCAAATGGTTGATGTAATGTCTGTGAACAAATTCAAAGAAATCAAGAAATTCCTACATTTCAACGACAATTCCTGTATGAATGATAAAGTTGGAAAAATACAAATTGTATTTGATCAAGTGCACTCCAAGTATAAGAATATTCCAATGGAAGAAAACCTATCGTGTGATGAGGAAATTGTTCCGTTTAAAAGGAAAATATCATATAAAACCTACAATCCTAAGAAACCCCACAAATGGGGGTAAGAAATATGGGTGTTATCCGATGTTAGTGGTTTTAGCTACAACTTTGAACTTCTTACGGGCAAAGTAAAGGAAACATATGTGGATTTTTGTTCAGGTAGTAATGTAGTTTTAGAATGTGCAGCGCAGTACCTATTAATTGACACCATAAGGTTTACTTTGATCGTTATTTTACCAACATACCACTGCTATCATATTTATCCAGCAAAAGCATTGACTGTATTGGAACTGTACGCACTAACCAGTTGAAAGGTTGTACATTTCCTTACCTTCATGGAAAAAGTGCTGTTTATGCAGGTGTAAATATAAAAGCAGTACAGTGGTATGATAAGAAACGTGTAACTCGTATTTTTACCATTGCTGGAATTACTCTATCCATAATATTGTAAAAATTTACAATCGTCACATGGGAGGTGTTGATCTTCTCGACTCAATTTTGGGATTATACTGTATACGTGGATTTCAAAATCGAAATTGCAAATAGGCCACCATCAAAATAGCAAGCATTGAATCACAATTAGATGATGTAAATCATTGGCCAATGCATGGTAATGTGAGGCAACGTTGCAGTTAAAAGACTGCAAGGGTAAAAGTGTTTATACGATAAAAAGCTATTTCAAAAAGTACCATCAATAAATTCAAGTTTACACTTTTTCTTTCTTTATACCTCAAACGCATGATCTACCCAAATGGGAACAAAAAATAAATCAATAAAATTTTGGCTTTTATTCAATTCTAGATTATTTAAATTATTTTTACAGCTGTTAAACACTAATTATTTAACTGAATATATTTTCATTTTAAGAAAAACAAAAATCATGTAATATGGGGTTAAAATCACTACTTTCGACATTTTTTCTGGTCCTAAATTTGTTTTTTGTTCTTCTCTAGAAAAGGTGATAAGAAGCATAAAAAGCTCTGATTCTAACGAATTTATCTCTTTGATTTATAGACAGAAATATATGTATGTATTAGTCAACTAGTGGATACCTACAGCTATATGTTAAATTTGGCCGTCAAATTATCGCTAACTAAAAACTAAGCACTATCCATTTTCATAGTCTATGACAGGTATGGGCAACCTCCGGCGGGCCACATGCGGCCCTCGAATAGGATTTGTTCGGCCCGCTACTGAATTCTTTCGTTGCATATTAGCACGACCCGTCTAAACTTAATTCATAATGAATCATAAGGATACTACAAAAATGTATATTTTTCAAGATTACTCGCAGCATAAAACTTCTACAAAAAAGGTTGCTCATGCCTGGTCTATGACTATTACTCAGTATATTAATATATATATATATATATATATATATATATATGACGCAAAGTCGAAGTGACTTAATGATTAACAAATAATCACAACTGCTAATACAATACACTATCTTCCACATATGATGAAATTATGATGCTGCTATTTATATGGTGTTAATCCGAATGGCTTTGTAATTAAAACTACCTTTCCAGATTACTGAAGAGAAATCAGATATGGCAAATCCATGAAGATGCTTTCTCAAACCTTACGTCTCTACAGAACCTGTAAGTACATATCCTTACCAAAAACGCAATTTTGTACCTTTCAATAATAACTCACTTTTATTATGGTAAAATGACTAGAAGTATGCATGGAAACGTATTTAATTTTCTAGTGAGCGGAATATTCTTTCTCGCATTTACGAGGAAAAAGTGCTAATATTCATGTTTGCTTTGACGCGACCTCGATTCTGGAAGCGGCAAGAATTTATTTTGCAAAGGCTCGCACATTGATCTAGACAGATATATGTTGACGCCATTCCTATGTGCTTGTCATTTCCAATATGTAAGAATTTTTTAGTTAGGTTTCACTTTCTCGTCTGTCAGTAGAAGTAAACATACGTATCGATGGAAAGCTTTTAAAATATTCCTGAGGACTCTGCGGCGGAGCTGTGTTGTGCTTTGTCATTGTTTGGAATTGCTTTTTAAAGACCTAGTCGAACTACTTTGGAATATATATTGAATGTAAATTTAACATCGTTGAGTACCTTTAGAAAAAACTACATTACTGTAAATCATTCTGTCATGTTAAATGTAAATGTGTTTATTCTATCCTGTCGCGCATGGGCTAAGTTACTGTGGGCAACTAGTATTCTGAAAATTTTTGAATACATAACTTGTGTAATATATGTTACAGATACTCATTTACATATGAGTGAACTAATTGTTTTAATTAAAATCATAAAATGGCTGTAGACTATTATGAAAACCACTCCTGTATCCTGAAGATACCATAAATTGTGATTCTAGCGTGATATATTACATAAAAATATTTGTTAAATATAGATGACGACATTTTAGTCTAATATTTTCAAGCAACCGCTTTAGAATTCCTTTTGTATTTGTTTCAGAGAATTGGACGATAACGCTTTGACGGAAATTCCCATAGCTCTCACGAAATTACCTAGTCTGCAAAAATTGTAAGTGAATTTTTCATATATCTAGGGATAACATTAAAGTTAATGGGGTTGCTTGCTATCTCGACGTCTTTTTAATATTACGTCGTCTTTCCTTCAAGTATACGTTTAACTTGCGTTTCGTATTTTCTTTTATCCAAATTATTTATTAAATATTCTATACATAGGTAAATATAATGTAATGCAGTGTTGTAACTCTAGGCGGCAGAACTGGCAAAATGCCCACAGTCTTTAGGGTCGTGACACGAAGTGTTAATTACAATTACATAGGGGCTGTCCTATTATCCAGGAGTGAGAAATGAATAAATGTATTGTAGTGAGTTTTACCATATCATTTCAAAGGAAGATCTAATAAAAGACGTTAAGTTCTTAAGGGCTTTTTTTATACATTTAACTTAAATCAGAAAAGGCACATAAAATAAGATTTAGATAGATATTTTATTTATATACATACAATTTTAAAACATTTTAAAATATTTAAACGAAATATATCAGATCATAATGCGAAAATTAATGAAACAATAAGTAATCTGAAAACAGAAAAAATTAAATCAATAACAGAACTATCCATAACAGTATAAAATATAGATGAAATCCAAACAAAAATATCCATGAATAATAACCATCTTATACAATAGATAAAACATATGAACAGAATATACAAAAACACATAAAACATTCGAATAACAATAAACAAAACGATTTCAAACTATGTGTCCAAACTAATTACACTAACACAAACTAATTCAATGAAAACATGGCATCTAATAGACGAACAAATAGACAAATCAAAACCAAAAAGAGCAATATGTAAATATACAAAGAGACGACTGAATAAGAACTAAAACACACAAAGAAGCGATAAACAAACAAATACTGTGTCAAGATGAGAATATAACTAGCAAAACAACAAATTCGAAGAAGCGCTATAAAACTACAAACTATCACAATACATAAACAAACTGACGACAGGAAATCAGACAAATACAGCACAACATAAACAAAATCGAAAATTTCTATTCAATAACCTCTTAACAATTAACAAACCAAAGACAAAAGCGATATATGGCATTCACGCCTATAAGGCAAAAACTTAAAATAAATTTTCAGCGTTCCCTTATGGAATGTCATCCATTTTAATAATTCCGCTAGTTTCAATGTTTATAGAAATATCCATAGTCATATGAACTGAAAGTAAAACCTAGGTTAAATCCAAAACGCTGTCACTTTTTAATTCCATTTTAAATAAGGACGACTCGGCCTTAATAATTAAAACGATTTGTCTAGTTTTTACTGCCTTCAATGATACTGTGATTTATGTTATAATGTACATTCTACGCGCGCACATTATCACCTTTCCTCAAATTTTTCTTTTTCAATGTCACTAGTCAAGCTGTCCTCATTCAAAGCGCAAAAACTTAAAATGAGTCGGAAAATATACCATTAATTTTCAACTTTCAGTGAAGACTATTTTAACAACAATGCCTTGATGAGTTGGTTTCTGTTGTTTGTGGTGGCGCACTACATTTTTGGTTGCTCCTTTGAATTTCAACGTAGACATACAAATTTAAGCAACGATTTCAATGCAAATCTACCAAAAATAACAATCGCACAGAAAGATATCGAAACTTCATGCCAGATGAAGGAGAATCGTTATGTGACATATATTGAGACATCCCTAGGCACTTCAAGAGCCTTAATTCAAAGTATCCGGCATAATAAATTTTGTTGAAAAACTCAGTTGATTGGTTGAAACGTGCATCTTTCAGCTAAAAGGCAAAAAGCGGCTCGCGTTATTTGGTGTCGGAACATTTTGAGCTGCTTCAACAACAGAAGCGCAAGAAACATATACAGCGTTGTACCATTTATTCCTATAAATCCGAATAAACGGCAATCCGTTTCAAGATGAAGACAATTTGACCCATTTTGCAGTATATTAAAGAAGCATTTTTGGCTATCCCAACTGAATATTTGGAATGGCTGCTTTAACGATTGGTGTGGACGAATGCCAAAGTGTATCAATCTTAATGAAGCACCGTGTGAAAAACCATCAAACCATCTTCAGTCCATCTACTATATAAATTTCATGGTTATATGCAACACTGTATAGGCAGAACTGCCTAGCAACTAAATGCTTAACTTGAAAGTACATAAAGAATTTCTGGCAATCCGTTTATCTTATAAAATAGAACGTGAGTAATTAGCCCATTATAAGTTGCTAAAACACACGCTGTTGATCATATGCTTCTTGTCCCTTCCAATGAAATGAATAGTCAATTAATTGGATTATGCCACTGTAGAAATGTGAAATAAAGCACAGTTATCGAAAGTATGAAGCATTGAAGAATGAAGAACAAGAACGGTCATACAAATGTGGGATCTTAATAAAACGCAAAAAATATGCTTCAGTATGAGCATAATCGATTATGTAAATATCGTAATCCCCAATATATAATATTCATGTGTTCGAAACTACTACAACGTTGAGGATGTAGAAAACAAAATTAAAGAAAGTAAACTGGAAAGGTTTTCTATTTAATGAAGTTCTCAAGTAGTAGTTTCTTTATAAATACATCTACCTTTTCTATATAACTCTAGTTCATATGTTCGACGTAACTTTATGTGACAATTTCAGCAGGAGATAACTTCTAATCTAGTTACAAAAAAAAATCAAAGTTCTTACAAACCTGATTTAGTAGCTCGATGATAGGAATAAATTGCGATATTTGTGATACCTTTCCTATATTGTACCAAGAGGATACGAGGACTGGTCATTAAATACCTATTCTCATGACAAAGATTGCCAAAATCGCCAACATCTGCGTATGATAGTAAAGTAATATCTTTCAAACGAAGTTTGTACCAATTTCAGGAAAATCTATCAATTAATTTTGTTTTGATTGCTGTTAGATTTGGGATATATGAGTTTCTTGCTCGCGTAGAGAAAAATAATAAGTAACTCACTTCATCTTTTGTTTTGGGACACATGTACGAAGAATTGAATACCGTTTGCGGAGAACAATTACACCAGTCATAAAATATTTGATAATAATAATAATAATAATGTTTTATGTCAAATAGTTTAACCCAAATTACAGGACATAAGTAAATAAAATTGTACAAATAATAATATACAAAATCAATGTAATACTACACCAAGACATTAAAATTATCGAGAGAAAATTTCACGGTAGTGGAGAATGGCCACAATGAGTTGGCCTAACGCAAATTTCATGACTTGAAAGTAGCCGAACATCGATTTTCAGTATACGGGTTAGCCAATTGATATTATTACTAAAGAAATGGTAAACAAAGTCCTGTAATTTTCTAGCTATTTAAGAAAAGTGAGCGAAATAGTAGCACTTCGGCTAATATTTGAGCATATATACTAGAACAAAGCATGTCGCGATTACTTACGATAAGTAATGAACAGAATGAATATTTCGAAATAGCATTAAACACTCACAATCGCAAGCAATAGACTACCTCAGAGTTCTTGATGGAAACTAGATGTCATGGTCAGTATTAAACGAAGGATATCAATGTAAAGTGATTTAGGTCATCTTTTAAATATTCTCAACTACTTTTTTAGATCAATAAAATAGCGAATTGGGATATACCAGCTATATTTCAGAACGCTTTTGTTTAACTAACCTAAAAAGTGGGAGCGAATACTTAGAATATATCTGGCCAAAGCCCGTAACGAACACCGAACACTGCGCAAGAACTTTAAAGCACTGCACAATGAACATCACACACTGAACGGAAAAAGAAGAAAATCATGAAACAGTATTACTCTAATGTGCAGGACTGATTTAACCTGAATTTCAAGAAGAAAAATGTTTGCTCTTATCAGGACAACATGCTGATGACTCTAAAAGTATGTTAAAAAGGATATCCATTAGACACATTGAAGAATATACAAAAAAATATATATTAAAAATTTTGTTTACAAACCTAATGATTCGCCAAGTTCTACTTCTCAATATTAAAATAACAAAATCATACTAAATGTAAACACAATCTTGGAGAAGGTGTGATTTGAGCTGTGCTTCTTTTATCTTATTTCTAACATTACTTTTATATACCTACTTACTTAATCCTTAATGCCTTTTTAACTTTTCGGATGTAAAGCGGTGAAGTTGACTTGTAGTCGTAGGTTCGTCTTCCAGGAACCCCCTTCACTTTTCCTATCCTTTTTGGGTTCATGCGATTTCGTTCCATTCTATCCCTCCTTTTTCTGCAACTGCTTTTATCTCTTCTGCCCAAATTTCGCTTGGTCTTCCCTTACTTGTTTGATGCTCATCATGTTTCTTTCTATTCTACCGTCTTCCATTCGTATGACGTGTCCTACCCACTTCAATTGTCCCTCTTCTATTCTGGTTTGTATCGGAATTCTCTTATCCTGTCATGTCTTGCCTTCCCTTCCATTTTTCTAAGAAATCGCATTTCGGTATTTTATAATTTGCTTCTTTTGGATGCATTGTTATTCGCACTTTAGATCCAGATATTCGAATTGGTATTACTACCCTTTTAAAGATTTGATTATTATTATTATTATTATAGAACATCACAAAATGTAATTGACCATGTCCAACTCAACATAAATTCTAATAACTATATTGCCAACTTAATAAAGTGGAATTAATCTAAATATTGTAAATGTTGTCAAGAAGAGAAGGTAATTTCCATTTTGTCATTTAATCCTCTTAATGAATGACTCTTTCCCCAAACAAATTAAATTTCCCAATTATGTTCGCGATGCACGGTGCATGAAATGTATGCAGAAACCCAATGAAGTTCATAAATGCGAATATTAAAGTGGAAACCGTAAACTTGACAACTGAGGTTGGTCGTTCTGGATATATAGAGCCAAAGCAATTTATGAAAGCGGAAATTTATGATCCGTATAATTAAAGGAAACAGATAATTCCGCGTGCCACAACCTTCCGGATAGAGGGTACTGAGAACAAAATTTTATGTGTCGTTACATGTTCAGGGATAAAAATTACAGTTGCTATTTTCATAATGGTCATTTAAGTAGTATTGTATACCCAAGAAACAATTTTTGGTTAGTAGTAATATTTGATTGGACAAAATTTATCAATTTAACATAATTGAGTGTCTCTACTTCCTTTCAACTATTCGTGTCAACGTACCTAATGCTAATACTAATCATACATTCCCTTTTAATGCGACTACGCCAAAAATAAACTTATTAAGTTATTACTGAGATTACTAATTTACCATATGATTAGGAACGCAGACCAAATCTACAGCGACATATTTGTTGGAGATATCCTGTAATAACCATATCAATTTGTTTTGTATTTAGTATGTGATTTAATGTTTTGTTTATATAGCTATTAATGTAATTTTTATTTTTTGTTTATTTTTTTAATGTATATATCTACATTACTTTGTCCTATTTTTGAGTATGTACCTGTTGGGCAAATAAATCATTATTATTATTTATCTCGTCTCATAGACGTTTTTCACTAGCATCTCCCAGCGCATCTGCAGAATATGGCCGCGCTATCTCCATTGACTCTGTTGCACTGTTACTGTTACCGACACTATTGTTAGCTGTCCACGATAAACTTCATTTTCAATTTTGCCAATTTTTATTTTCATTTGTACCGTTCTCAAATCCTTTTTCTAGTTTGCTCTTCTGCCTCTGATTCTATGTTCCTGATTCGCTTGCATAGGTTATGGTGGATTTTACCATGATATTCCTTTCTTCCCCAGACAAGTCTTTGATTGTATAGTCTGCAGTTACTCCCATGTTTTAATTTATGTCTTCTTCCTTTGCTAGTAATTGTATGTAAATATTTAAACCTTTTCACTTGCTCCATTCTCTACCTTTCCAAGTACATCCTAGCTTACCTTGTAAAAAAGAAGGAAATAGGAACACTTCTTTAATAATAGTTTTCGTATCATCTGGTTAAAAAGTATAACCAGCATCAGCTGGTTACTAAACTCACTATTGTGGAACAAGAAAATTTAAAAATAGACAGTTAAAGTTAGATTAATTGAGAGTCAAAATAAGGAAATGCAAACAACTGATTTCTGAAGCAGCAACTACAGATGCCAGATCCATTTTAACCTTAATCACTAGGAATTAGACAAATAATGCGTTTTCGTTTCAGACTCAATTAATACGCTTTCCGGTAGGTTATTATTATATTACGGTCTACACAAGATGAGATATTATCATCAATGGTGTCAAATATTACGTATTTATCAAAAGTTTCGTGAACCTAGCTTTAGGAAATTTCGTTCAAATATCATCTTCGGCCAAAACAATATTCTGATTGAAAACCTTGATCGTGTAAATACCTTAAACAATTAAAAGGAAACCAAACCTTCCTCTTTAGAATCCATTTAGAAAAAGATGATTTGCAGAACAGAAACACGTTCCATTAACATTTTATATCAATAGGTAATTAGGTATACATTTGCTTTCCTGCAAGTTCCATAGAGTAACTATAGGTAAAATATAATGATACACAACGTAACATTTTGGAAGAATATTGAGTCGTTTCAAATTTTTATATCTGCATTTTATATAAACAATCACTAAATTCCTTCCATTCAATTATTCGTCAATGGTGGCGAAATAAAATTACTTTCTAGTGTTTTAAATGATCCATTAAATAGGATTCCGTCGCAGGTCAATATCTGGAAATCGCATCAAGTTCATCCCCTGCGGCCTATTACAAAGGACACCGGCTCTCGTCCTACTGGAGTTAAAAGGGAATCCTCTTGTCGCTGTAGACGCCCACGCCTTCTCTTACCTGCCGCAACTACGAAATCTGCAAGTATTATGTTCCTTGAAATAAGAACCTTACTAACATCACCCACGCGTTATTTGTGCATAGTTTGCTCTCGTCTGCTGGTCTTCATTTCGAAGAAATACGGTTTGACAGTTTCATTAAGTTTTATCGTTATAATCTTGAGTACGTTGTGCCCACAAGCCGTAGCTTTTAGTTACAGAGCTTGAGGCATAGATTTTTGCTTGAAAAGTATTTTATTTATTCCATAAAGTAAGAAGATGAGACTCCCGCAGGTGTAGTTATAAACATACGTAATAAATTTTACAATGTTAAAGTTTTATTCTTGCTGTTGCTGATCTTAAGTTATGGATAGGATGAATGACACCAATTAGTAAAACATTATGTGTGTAGTGTATAAATAGATTCGTGGCATTTACATTTCAAAAATCTTTATCTCTGCCTCCCGTAAGTTATGTGTTATAAGTAACATATGCGAGATGTTTGCAAATTATTAGTGATGCGTTATCCTTCACTTTAACGCCAAAGAATCTAACACTTCTTGCAAATAAGAATAAGGAGACTGTGGTTAAAATAATATTTAAAATAAATAAAAATACTTTTACCACACCTTGCGGAAAGAATTCCAGATAGGTATTGTGGCAACTAAGTTATCATCCTCAGTGGAAAACTGGAGAAATTCAATATCACGATACTATATTTCCGAAAGATGGGGTAATGGTGTTCTTATTTATTTTATATAGTATCTTTTCTTAACAAAATTATGCCTACATTTTGAGAAAGAATCATAGTTTTTACCTAATGATCATGTAATGTGATTTAATTTATTTATTTAAGCCAGCAAAAATTAAGCTGTAGTATATTGGCCAAAAAGCTAAGCACAAATAACCTTCAATTTAAAGATCTACATGTAAAGATTACCAAAAATGGTCAAGACAATTCCGTTAAATATAGTGAAAAGGACATAAGTCACTTTTTGTCGTTTGTAGTATTTTTCTTACCAAAATTATACCTATATTCTGAGAAAGAATTATAGTTTTTACCTAATGATCCTGTAATTTCATTTGTCGTCTTCATAATTTAAACCAGTAAACATTAAGCTGTAGTATATTGGGCAAAAAGCTAAGTACAGGTAACCTTAAATTGAAAGATCTACATGTAAAGGTTACCAAAAATGGTCAATACAATTCTGTGGTATATAGTGAAAAGGGCGTAAATCACCTTTTGTTGTTTGGAGAAAAGTAACATTTTGGTTTGGTGAATTTGTTGCAAATTGTATTGTAACTATAATGGAAAACGTTCGCATTAAATTTTATTAATGTAGTTATATACTTATGTAAATTGATTGATGATAAGTTGTAATTGATAAGCTATCATTAAATAATCAGCTATTAAGTACACATATGCATTAGCTACAGATGAAACTTTATGTAGCAATAGGGTATAAGTAGACATAAAACCATATTTTGCGAAATTCTATTGATAATAAAAGTATATGTCAAGTTATTTTTGTATACGCATCTTATAACTATAAAAGAAATATTCAAAGAAAAAGAAAAATTAATTTTCACAATATTCTATTGTTTGTTTTAAAGTGAACTTCTACAAAATATTTAAAAAACTTGCAGGTACTTTTTCCCTTGGCCGTCCACTTGACTTAATATGGGAATTTGCGGGGGTGAAAGGCGTCCGAGCCGTCACTGAGAGGGAAAATATTTGTGCATGCACACACATGGTCACAGTAAAAAGTGGGGTAAAAATGCATGTTGTAGAATTTTTAATGTTAGAAATTTGTCACTTCGGTTTATACGGTTGTTGAAGATGCTTGCCTCGAGCTAGCGAAACACGTGTCACCGGTTTTATTATAAACAATTGTGTGGTGAGGAGTTTACCGATATGATATTTGTGTCAGTAAATTACACCACACTCCTTGCAATCACCTTTATTAAGAAACTTGAAATAATTCCCTTATTTTCCAAATAATAAAATCGTGTCGCAAGATAATAGTAACTTCTTTCCATTCGGTCTTTCTCATCAGAAAATAATCTATCTAGATCTGGATCAACGTCAGTTTTTTCCTTTTATCAGTCTTCAGATTTCTATAAATAGATTGCATATCCTGATCTAGTAAGCTAAAGATTTCTAGAAGGTTCTGTTTTTCAGGTTGCTTATTGGTAGAAGAGCATTATACAAATTACCAATTTTAAAACAGCAACCTCGTTCCCTTTTCTAAAGAAACTTATCTCTTTTAATTTTTCGTCTTCTTCTAAGGAAAACTTATAACTGATGATATGAGTTTTGGCAAATCTTAACCAAGGCATGTGTCTCATTCTAAACTCTTTTTCTTTTGAAGAGGCCCTTTAGTATGCGAATAAATAGAAATCAACAGCTTCCATAATGAAGACTTTAAATTTGTGCTCTTTGTTTGCTGTTCGGATAAGTTGATACCAATGTCTGCGCACATGAATTTCAAATGAGCACTTTTTCTTTGATCATTCTATAACCGAGTCTATATCACATTCTAAAGGTATGACCGGGTGTTAGGAATGTGTGCTCTATCACTTCTAGAGTGGGATGTTGATATACTGAAACGTAGAAATAAAACTTTGGTTTTTATTCTGACTGCCACATGTATCAGGATAGAAAATAGCAGACTTTGTTCCTTCTGGAATGGGTTTAATGAATCTGAATGTGTAAGACGCAATTTCACTTGCTCCTCTTCCTCCTGTAATTTTCGGTCACATGAAATGACTGGATTCATTAGTAATGCAATTGTGCACAGTTAAGTTATATGTAGACAGCTGTCTCAAATAAAACGTCTTATTCGTGAACACATAAGGGGTAGGAAGTACCTGTTGCAGATCAAAAGCAACCCCTTTTGTTTATTATTTGCCTTACCTTCATAAGCTTTATCACCAATGGCTTGGTGGTCTTTTAATGGATTTCGAATTTACCTTTTTCTTGATCATATTTCTCACGTGCAGTCAAAGTGTCACATTTACTTGAAGTATCATTCTTTGATTTTTAAATTTTAGGCTCAACTGGTGAAATTCTCTGGAATATATGTATATTGATTGAAACAGGTTTGTTTGAATATTTCTTGGCAATATAATTTGTACATTCTATCAAGATTCAAATTGGTTGGTAAGTACTTCTTGATTGTGTGGTGCCTGGAATAATGACTTATATATGCTGGAAGAACAGTTATATATTGTATAACCTGGTCTATTTCTTGCTGAGAAGTTTTGTGCAGTGGTGCATGTCTTCCTCCGTGGTCTTCGTGGTTAACACCGTTAGTGGATGCCAAATTATTACTGATTATTACTGAATCACATAGCCCAAGAGGGATACGTATACCTGTATTATGAATCTATAGTAAAGATGCCATAAAAAGTAACAAGTCAACAAATAATATTTACTTGGCTATTATTTGTAACAGCTAGAAAACTACAATACATTAATATCAATCAATAAACTAAGTTTACTTATATCGGTGTTAGCGAAGCAAAATTTTAATTGTCATAGACCTCCCAATTTTTGCGTGGTATTTTATGGCTCAATCTTACTGTAAATATACTTATATTTTTTCAACAACTTCAAATATTTAATATTATTTCTATATACATGTCAAAATCTTAGTTTAGGAACAAATTGAGTTATAGCATTTTAACTATTTGCCACAGAATTGCAAAGTTGTTAATTCGTATTGTCACATATTGTGAAACACGAATGGTTTTCAGTAGTTCAGCCACTGTGGTTGTTTAGCAGATGGGACACGTTACAAAATCCGTATAGATACACAGATTTGGTAACGTGTCCACGTTGCGGTTGATTCGCCACGTGGTTATAAAAACGCAATGCGGTTGCTGCTATTCCAACGACATATGTATGTACTTTTTCGACAAACTTCATTTTTATTCAAACGTCATGAAATGAATGATGGTATTATATAAAGATACATAAACGGGATACAACAGCTATTTTGCCGATCGTGTGTTTACTTGATTGAATTCAGATTATCGGTTATTTAGACGCACCAGCCAAAAAATCGGACTGCTAAAACCCGTCCGTGCGCGTGAGTTCTAAAAGTTCAGATTTTCAGATCATACGATTATTTGTTTTTCCACGATCAAGTGAATAACTATAAACTGAAATATATTTGTCAATAATATATGATTATCGCTGGTAAAGCTTCACATATGTTCGTACAGAAACTATTTTAGTTTTAATATGAAGGAAGTTTGCTCCAAGTGCATTTTACTAAAATGTGAATATTTCAGAATATTATCGGACGCACGTGGTCTCTCTACATTTCCCAGTTTGAATGGAACGAGTGCATTAGAAATTTTGCGTTTAGATCGTGCCGGGATAACGTCCGTACCGCCGACGCTCTGCTACACCTGCCCCAGGCTTCGGAGTTTGTAAGTCAATTGACATTCTTGTGTTCTCTCATACTCACAGCTATTTCTGGGTTACTTACAGAGACCTGAAATCCAATAAGCTTAGATCTGTTCCGGACTTGTACAACTGCAAGGATATGCGAGTACTGTAAGTATATCGAGAAAACTTGAAAATGAAGTCAGATTTTTATCTTGCATTATGTATATATGTACATTTCATATACAGAGTCTTTCAGAGAAAATAGTATATATTTGGGGTGGTGCTAGTTTCGAAGTAAAAAGTGTCGAATTTTTGGTGGGTGGGAAGGTGACGAAACGTGATGACGTACTACTAATTCTTTTAACAATTCCTAGCAGCCAATGAAATTGCAATTAATTAACAGATAAATAACTTGCTCTGATTTAGATTCAAAACTTAAACATTTCAAGTTCATAGTCTGATAATTGTTAATATTACAAAATAAATATAAATTTACTGAAAGTCAATACTCCAAGTTTGAATTGTTTTCCAAATTTTAAATACATCTAATCCGTAGGTAATTATAAAGTACCGTCAGTAAATATTGTTTATCTTAAACTTTCCCTGGAACGACATACTAGTAATCGTTTCACAAAACTTAAATCACCCAAGAAGCTGTATATATCTCAATATATACTAGGAAAACGTATAAAGTTCAACACCTCAAATCCATTATTTTCCACAAAAAGTAAATCATAATAGCTGACAATTTAGCTATCATGTTGAACAACATCAAATGTTATCGTTTAACATTGTATCCGTTACACAGTGATTTAGCGAGCAATAAGATCGACTCCCTTAAGGATAGACCATTTCGAGGAATGTCTCATCTACACGACCTCCTTCTGTCCAACAACGAAATCGAATATATTCCACAAGACTCCTTCACCGGTCTATCTAGACTCCAAGTGCTGTAAGTATTCAAAGGAAAACGTAAGCTTCGACTTTCCTATCTTTAGTCCTTTTTAATCGTTTTGTTCTCTACCGGATACAGTTTCTGTTTTCTAGGGACTTGGAAAGTAATCGTATATCCTATATACACCAGGATGCTTTCATAACAGTGCCGAATTTGCAAGACTTGTACGTATTAACAATACGTTATTTATTGATTTATATGTATTAATAATTTGGACATATTTCAGAAACCTCGGCAATAACGTGTTCCCCGATTTGCCGTATAAAGGTTTGAAAAATTTGCTACATATTAAAACATTTAACAATCCCAATTTGAGAGTGTTTCCGCCACCTGAGGTCTTTCCGAAGATACAAAGTTTGATATTAGCATATGCTTACCATTGCTGCGCTTTCCTGCCTTTGATTCCCCCAAGTGCTCCGCCGCAAGTGCAGGATCTTGTAATCTTTCCGAAACCTAGTGAAATTGATATGAGCATATGGAATTCTACAAATTTGTTTCCATATTATGGTAAATATTATGCTTATTCAATCTAATAAGTATTAAGATCTTAAGTTTCTATATGTAAATAACACGAACGAATTTAATTAGCCATAGATTAAAGTTACTTAATCCTCAATCTGGGTATACAGCATGGGAAAATACATACCGAGACATGGGCATATTAGGCGTTAAATCGATAACGTTGTAGCGTTATATGTGAAGGCAGTGACCAGCTAGTTGCTGCCAATATTAAAAGTAGCTATCATGGGAAAACTTAATAAAAAGGGACTAGAAATGAAATTGGCTTATAAAAAAGAGATAAAGGAGAACCGAAAAAGCATGAAAGAAGTATTAAAAACCAAGCGTGCTAGATTAATTGTTAAAAATGTACCTTTCAAAACAACAGCAAAAAAATAGAATGACTTTTTGAACAATATGGGGAAAATGAATCTGTGAATATTTGATGACCTGATGGGAAAATAAACAAGAAAATGATGAAGAATTGAAATATCCAGACAATGATGATGTTAATGAAGCTGAGAATGAAGACTTTTTAGAAAGTGAAAGTGAAACAGATACATTGTCTGATACAAAAATCAAGAAGTTGAAACCGATTAAAACAAATCACATTTTATTTCCAATGACTTTTCAGAGGGTAAAACTGTATTCATAAAATATTCTTGACTGACATGCTGCATTACATAAACAAGACTTACAAAAACAAAACAGCAGAAGAAAATAAAACAAGGAGATTCTAGAAATTTATATCTCCTAAAAGAAGGATTTATATTTGCTGGTACCACAGCTTCTGAAGGAGTTTCTGCTTCTGATATGGCTAACAGATTACAGTTAGAGCAATATAAGACAAATATTAAGAAATTTAAATATGTATATTTCAAGAACCAGATAAATTATACATAATTGACCACCAACATGGAATGACCCAAAATTGAACAAACTATTTAAAAAACATAACAACTCAACTGCAATAATCAACGAAGCTAGAATAATGAGGGATATAACGGTATCGGTAAATCCAAAGAATATAGATTTGTTTCATTTACAACGCACGAAGATGCTTTGAAAGCTCGTACTGTATTAAACAACAACCCTATAATTTTCTCAACAAATAAACGACCAATTGTTGCGTTTTCAATTGAAAACAGAACAGCAATGAAGTCAAAGGGAAGAATATTGCAAAAGATCTAAAATATAGAATCCAAATTGTAAAGAGTATAATCCAAATGGAGCAAAAGGATGAACATGTGAATAAAAACCAGCGAGTAAAATTGACTAATATTAATAATCAAAGCTTAAAAGATGATACAATTTCAAATAAGTTCTCTTGTGTTACTGCAAAACCTGGCCCAAACAAAATGAGAAGTAGATGCAACCTTAAGACACAAGCTAAGCATTTTCAAAAGTTGAAAAAAGAGAAGAAGAAACAAAAAACAAGATCCTTTAATGAAAGAAGAAAAAATATATATTAATAATTCGCCGCGTAAGGTAACACCATATACAGTAAATGCCAAATTGTATTGCATAAAGTCATTTAACCTAATACACATAATTTTTTATGGAAAACCTGGAGCAGATAAATTCTTCTTAATACGAGGGCCATCCAGTAAATAAGTTTCCCTATTTTTTAGCCAATAAACAACATTATTTACAATTATGCAGTTATTTTATTTTCATTATACAACTCATAGACTACTTCTCTACATAATCACCATTTCTGTCCAAGCATTTATGGTACCGTTGTAGCAATTTTTTGATACCACTGTTGTATCAAGCTGTGTCCTGTCTTCGTAGCCAGTGGTTCGCCTCCGCCTTCACTTCGTCATTATTCGCAAAGTGCTTGCCTCCAAGGTGCAACTTGAGTGCTGGAAAGAGATGGAAGTCGCTTGGGGCAAGATCCGGAGAATAAGGTGGATGTGCGAAAATTTCCCATTTGAAGTTTTTCAGCAACGTTTGGGTCGTTCGAGCTGCGTGGGGGCGAGCATTGTCATGTACCTCGCAGTGTTAACCGTAGTGCTTGGGGGCAGGTAGTCAACCGTGAAAAACGAATTACAGAACGGAGTTCGCACGTGGACACGTTGCGCGTACGAATAGCGTGATGTGGAAGGTCACGCGCTTCCAACGCATCCTAGTCACCATTTCTTACACTACTAACTAATTTTTACAACGTTTCGTTCGCAGAAAAAATAGGGAAACTTATTTACTGGATGGCCCTCGTAATAATGTGCACTTTCAATGCAAGATTAATTTGCAAATGCTATTTATTTTGTAAGAATTCGCAATGTTTATCTGATTTTAGAATTAAAGTCCAGGTTTTGATATACGATTACGTATGTAAGTAATAATAATTGTAGTTGTCAACATAATTGTATATATCTTAAATACGTCCGATTGTATAAGAAAACAACCATTTGATTAGGTGCCGAATTAAATAATAAATTTAGAAGTTGCAATTTTAAATAATTGAACAAGATGAGTTGCCAGAACACATATAATCGACCTACTTCCATACATTAGGGTGTGTTTTATTCAAACTCACCTAAAACGGACTACTAATTATGCGTATTGCTATATTAACTTAGACATTTAAAACTGATAAATATACGAATATTTGAAAGAAATAGAAATCCCTTCATTTAGCTCATATACTTGGTGGTTTTGCAGAGAGGCGTTTAGATTTTTCTTTTTATTTAAATTGTGTTAATTCTCGTTGGAAATAGTTTCTTTATTTGCAGGAATATCCGTTTTTCTGAATTCTCATCGAATCAACTTTTAACCTCACCATCGCATGGTGTGGATTGTATTTCAAAGTAAAGATGTGTATTTTCATAAAATAAAATTGACCAGCTTATAAGTTTTATAAGTATCCATCAAACATTCTACAAAATTGTACAATACATCAGTCACTGTAAAAAGGAATTGACTGCAAAGAATTTGATCGGAAGTAGCTAAAGAGAATATATGATAATTGGGGTGTTTATTCAAATTATCAAATTCAAGGACAAGAAAGATTTTTTTATTTTAATTAGCTTCTAACGATTCCAATTCTACTATAATGACGAGAATTAAAGCATACAAAAAATTGTCGTCGCTGCAAACTTCAGTGGACTAAACCTACTAATATAATTTTTCTTTCGTATTCGCATAATATTTTACCATATAAAAGAACTTTTTATGATTAGGTACTTTGAATATTAACATACAATCATTTTTTTATTCCACAGAAAATGTTTCGGAAAAATTGGGCTCAGATTTTAAAATATGGTGGAAAAGTCAAGGAACCGACGTTACTTACCCAGAAAATTTCGGCTCCGCAATAGATGAATACTCAGAAGACGACATCGTGAAAATCCTAGATAGCGAAATTACTCCTGGTAAAATACAATGTCTTCCACTGCCTGGACCTTTCTTACCTTGCCAAGATCTATTCGACTGGTGGACTTTACGGTGTGGTGTATGGATAGTATTCTTATGTGCGATGCTAGGAAATGGAACCGTTGTTTTTGTCCTGATATTTTCGAGAAGTAAAATGGACGTTCCAAGATTTCTTGTTTGTAATTTGGCCGCTGCTGATTTTTGTATGGGGATTTATTTAGGTAGGTACGAATAAAAATTAGATTGAATAAATATCTTAAAGATCTTTGGCTTTATTGAAACAGTATTCACCAAAACAAGTATCTTCTCAGGGTACATATGAGACCAGAAATATCTCTATTATAACTAACTCTCTAGTCACTTTCCTTTGAAATCATTATTCTTATTACAGGTTTCCTAGCTGTCGTCGACGCATCCACTCTTGGAGAATTTCGCATGTACGCAATTCCGTGGCAAATGTCGACGGGATGTCAGTTAGCTGGTTTTTTAGGAGTACTCAGCTCCGAACTATCGGTGTTTACTTTAGCGGTAATCACTCTCGAAAGAAACTATGCCATAACTCATGCGATGCATTTAAATAAACGATTATCTCTCAAACATGCTGGATACATTATGATTTTGGGTTGGTCTTTCGCTATAGTCATGGCCCTGTTACCGCTATTTAACGTATCAGATTACAGAATATTTGCAGTATGTTTGCCATTTGAAACTAAAGGGGCGATTAGCTTAACGTACGTAGTTTTTCTCATGCTAATTAACGGAGTTGCTTTTCTGATCCTGATGGGGTGCTATTTAAAAATGTATTGTGCAATAAGGGGATCTCAAGCATGGAATACGAATGATTCGAGAATAGCAAAACGAATGGCCCTTTTAGTTTTTACAGATTTTTTATGTTGGTCACCGATAGCATTTTTTTCGTTAACTGCGGCGTTTGGATTGCAGTTAATAACTTTAGAACAAGCTAAGGTTTTCACGGTTTTTATCCTACCTTTGAATTCTTGCTGTAATCCTTTCTTATACGCCATACTAACCAAACAATTTAAAAAAGACTGCGTAATGATATGCAAAGCTATAGAAGAAAGTCGTGTCACCAGAGGCATCGGTAGATGCCGACACAGTTCCAACTTCAGCAATCGTCAAACACCTGCGAATACTAACAGCTTAGCGGACAGATCTTCTAGAGAAAATCAAAATCATCATCTTCCAACTTGCACGTGCAATTCGAAACTTCTTGGTGATCAGGCACAAGGCCAGAGACGCCAAGATATAAAAACCCGTGAATGGTTACTAAATAAAGCAAGGTGGTTACTTTGCGTGCAGAGACCTCCGAGACACAGACCAAGGTCTGATCAGTACACCTATCAAATTGCCGAAATACAACAGAAGCAACATAAAAGGGCTTCTTCAGTGTCATCTAGTGAAAATTTCAGTTCTTCCAGGTCAGATTCGTGGAAACACAATAACCATTGTGGAATTCCATTACGTCTTCTCGATCCGAAAACGAGCGTCATCTTGGCTGGTTACTAGGAAAACTTCTCAAGATTCTAATCTTTCCAGTTCGAGAAACGACTCCTCTGGATCGGCTACAACTGCTTCGACGAGCACTTGGAGGATGTCAAGATCGAGCGCTTCCAGCGATCCGCCGAGGATAAGAAGCAAACCCAGATTAACCCGCCAATGTGCCATACAAGACGAAGTTGATCCTCCAGGTTCGCCTGGAAGACTGACAGTGCGCTTTTTAACGACGATTCCTTCCGCTGCAGAGAATAGCATGCAACTGGAAGATGAACCCAGTATTTTAGTAAGTCCCTCCAAAGAAATTCCAAGTCCATTGTATGCAATTCTGCATGCTCAGCCCATTACTCCTACGAGGAGACAGTCCATAGTGACTCTACATCCAACAGAATCACGTTCAATCTCTAGTCAATCCGAGCCCGGTCCGTCAAAACCCGGTCAAACTGATACAGTAAGATAATAATGTAATTATGTATAAGAATGATTTGAGAAGAAGCTCACGATTTATAAGTCGAGATAAAAAAGTATGTCTTAGATCTTTTGTCTTTAATAAATTATTGATTGGAATACGCGAGTATACAGTATCCATAAGAAATACAAAGTTAATCACTGGTTTCATCAATTATGATTCTGGGCAGATGTTACAAAAAATAATATCGAAAATTTGTTTATAAATTTATAAACAAAAAATAATTAAAAAAAGAAAGATAAATAGATATACAATATATTAGTTTAAAAAGTCGGATGAATGTACCCACTGGCTTATGAGCACGAAAGAACAAACATAAGTTACGTTTTCCTTAGGAAAACTGTGTCTCCGTTTGGAGATTTGAAGTGCAAATACATATTTCGATAATTGTTGAATATGAAAGCTACACACCTAATATTGATCCCGAAAGTACGTATTCTGAACTTTTCAGATCTGATATGGCAGAGGTTATTTTATTGAATAATTATCAAACATCATCTACTGAAATTGTTACACCTAGTTGATAACAAGCCATATTATTTGATTTAAATGCAATTAAGGATGGACATAAAAATGTTCTGTAAGAGTTGTTAGGAATAATAAGATTTTGAAAAGTACATGTACCGGATACCGAATTTTTACTAAATAAATCTTTTACATTTTATTTTTCCAAAACAAACTACGCCCGTGTTTTCGTTAGCACTAAAGAACAAATTTTGTTACGTTTTTTTTTCACACTAGCATTACATGTACAGATTTATAACCTAAAACTTAAGAATAGAGCTGTAAGCATTTTGATAATGTGTGCATAATACAAAGAAATATTTTTGGAAAATGATTTTGTTAGATTATTGTTCTTTCCGAACAATGAATGCTGTACTTAAATATGAAGGGTTGAACAAATGTTTGGTAACGGGTGGATGACTGGCATCTTTTTCTAATCAGACATGTTAGTACTTGCGGAGTCGTGAAGCTATCTGCCATCTTTTTTAAGGAGCAACCTGTATTTCGTTTTATGTATATTTATTTTATTCATCGTGTCCTAATAATTTCAGTATTTGATTTTGTCATAATAACGTTAAAAGAATAGTTTCTATTTTAATTGCAATTATTTCCAAATTAAATGTTCAATATAAAAATAATTCTAAATTAGATGCCTTAATTATAATGGTACCTAAAACTGTTCCGGCTTCTCCACAAATCTTTTCTAAACGTTTTCCAAAATATGGGGTGAGGTATCAACTACAAAGACTTGATTTTTGTCTGGTGCACTTGGTCTGATTGACATTTTAAATGGGTTAGAAATCCAATCCTGTTAAGTGTGGTAATCAAGCTGGCTATTAACATGCCCTGTTCTAGCTATTCATACATATATACCCAAAGGCAGGGAAAGGACTAGGAATAACTATGTAAGTTAAATCGTTTCTTACCACTGAATATTTATCGAACTTCAAAATTGCTATAGCAGCGCAAGTATTAATACGTAATAAAATGAGATAAATGTTTGCAGTCAAGCTTTCAGGAAGAAAGAAACGTGCTCCCAAGAGTACCAAGTGGATTATATTGCCCAGAAAAGCAATGAGCATGTTTTCCTTTTAGTATCACATGACTTGATCTTTGTAGGCTATCTGGGGATGGGCACAACAATGACAGGACAGAACTACCACAGATAAATGAAATAGATCATTCTTATGAGATAATTGACAACGGCAATCGCCGTTAAATGGAAGGAGATTTGAAAACGATTTCTATGCTAGACCATGTGTTAGAAGATGAGAAGTAGCTATAATCTAGGCACCCCTACTGATTTTACGTAAATTCAGTGGATGAGCTGTCTTTTTACTTATCTGTGGTATTGCATTGACTTTATGGCCCTTTCCATACGAAATTTGAAAAAGAAATGTTTCCATTTAACAAAGGAAATATTGTCCGTCTTTGATAATGCCCCAGTATATTCATTTAACAGCGTCGTGACCACATTAAGCCAATCAGGTTACGAATTCCTACCGCATACCCCACAATTTCAGGACTTGACTTAATGCAACTTCTTTCTGTTCCTTAACACGAAAGGAGGGCTCCAAAAAAAATCACACCCAATGATTAGATTATCACAGAAACCGAGGGTTATTTTGCAGAATGCGACAGATCATATCAGAAAGATTTAGGAAACTATGGGAAAGTCGTACCGAAGTAAAGGGAGACTGCGTATACAAATAAGGAAAAGAATTTTTTTAAAAATTGTTTGTAATAATCGAATATTTAATGATCCGGCCTCATGCTTCAAAGTTCTCCGAATACATCACATAATATTTTCATTTTCTAATGCAACCCTTGAAAGGAAAATTATAGGTTCTTCGCGAAGAGCAACCAACACGTCGGATTATGTATTACCATATTACCAATTGTACCAAATAAGGGATAACAACTTGTCAGTAAATATTTAATACTTTCTCATGCGTTATGATGAATTCTGCAAGCATGGATTTAGACATGGACAAATATAAAAGAATCCATTCTTCCCAAAATGAACTATTTTTGCCTTCATATCCTTCATTATTAATAGAATGTAGAATGATCCATTCCTGTTTCTTTGAGTTGTCTCATTTGTAATATATCTTTAAGATGAACGGCATTAAACTTTATTAGGAGCAGAACTTAATATTTACTCTCCACCAAACTGTTTACTGCAAATAACGCCTTTTGAAAGCCTTACAGATAAACATCTAATTATGTGATAGACAATAAATAAAAATCGTTAATGATCATAACATACTTCAAACCCGTGCACTACCATATTCAAGAAGTATAAGATGTCCGAATATTCAATACGTTACAAACGCCCCATTAAAGAGAATTGCCAGTATCACCATCAAATTTGAACGTATTATCGTCGTGAATCTGAAATTAATAACATAAAATGGTAACAGTTTAATTTCCGATGTTGCTAAGAAGGTAAATTTAATACTGGGTTCAACTGCAAAGGACCCGTTTCCGAACATTTACTCAACCCCTGTACAGTTGATAATGATTTCATCAACGGATAGAATAACATCCACGCTAATCCAACTCCTTTCGTTTTGAAAAATAGTGCCTTGTGTAACCGATAAATACATTTTTAATACAAGCGTAAGAACACGTATTGAAAGTTCTACCTATTTTCGCATTTTAACATAGTCGAAATATACCAACATAGATTTCTTTGTATAAAGATCGGAGCCGAGGAAGTATGAGCTTTGTGGCCTAAGGAATTACAATGATAAATACCATGGTATAACACAGTTTACACAGCAAATAAAAGAAAGTTATTCTCTAGAGAGTCTAGAGTATAAAATTCACAATTAGCCTTATTTTTAAGTGATGGACGATTTCAATAAGAAAACATATTTTGTCTCGAAGTTCGATTAAACGAATTTCCTTCGATATATACTGTAGGATCGACAAATAGTTTTGTAAAAATAATTTATGGGCTTCTACATATTTCGAGAAAAAATCAAATTATCTCCCATACTTCTTACTCTGTTAGTATCGATTTAATAAAATAAGTATGTTGTTATTATTGCTATCGGTGTCCTCTTTGTACCTTTCCAGTTAATCCGCCTTTCTTTTATGAACACCTACCAATTTTATTGGTAATATAGAGAAAACATACCACTAAATGACACTCTGGCTAATTATTACTGAAATTTGAAACTTTTGTAGTAAACGAGAACTTTGATTTTAGATGAACAGACGTGGAGAGGCGTAGAATGCTCTTAACAGGTTAAATCTCCTGAAGATGATAAAATAATACGGCTATATAAATGAAACTCCATAAAGAATCGTAAAATGCGTCTAATGGTAACTCCAATCCAATGATAGATGATTTAATCTTGTGAAAGTTGATTGATATAAATGCAAATACTCCTAATGGTTGTCAAAATATGTCAAATCACATCTCGTTGATGCTACCAATTAGTTACTGCAATTAAATACTTCATTTTCATTTGGCATTTGAGTAGACCATTTTCAACTTGATTAATACAAAACAGGTTGTAATCCATAACTAGATACCAGTGTAGCAAAAAAAATTCACGTTTCTTCTTCAGTTCAAAAACGCATTTTGAAAATTGTTTCATAAACACTGTTTTTATTCGTAATTATACCGTGCGTCTCAATTTCGATGCACAACATAGGTTGTAGGACCAATTCTCATACCCTTCGCCATAAGACCAAGGTATTTTTCGGACTCCATGTGCACTCAGCCACAAGAAAGTTATTATCTGAGAATTATTTCCTGGAGTAATGATGGAGCCGCTGAAGCGTTGTTGCTGGCCATAGTACCTTTAAGTCTCTACCTAATGGTCTGAAAAAGCGGTAATCCATATTAAACCGAACCCAATGACCCTTCATGGGCTGTATTGCGACTAATTACACAGTGCAACACGAAAAAATATAACCATATACGGACACCACTGCGTGATAAAAGACCAAAAAAAAAAGACCCGTGTCTCCCAGTTTTGCCCCAAATCATGCACTATTTTTTTCATGGGCCCCCAAAGATTTGTGGCCTCGGTGTCATTTTTGCAGAAAACCGATCATTTTCTCAGGCTCATATCTTGCAAATCGTTCGGAATTTTGATTTACTCTCTGAGGCGAAGTTATAGCTCTTGTCATAAAGAACAAAAATTGTGAACATATAAAATCAACAAACTTCATCTTCAAGATCAAAATCGCAAAAAACTTTAAAAATTCGATTTCTTTTTACCTTTTTCCCCTTGTTCAGGTCCATAGGTAGCAAACCGTTCAAAATTCAAGGAAACAATCAACTACAGAAATGTACCTAAGATCTCAATAAACAACCGCAGCAGCACAGGCAAAGCAGTAAGCTCAGCACACGCATCAACGGACGCAGCACACAATATAAAAGCGACACCACGCTCACAGGCTCACATCGAGGCATTACACAGCGCGACGTCAGCGAGAGCTCAGCGTTGAAAGTTATAGAGAAAGTGCTACAGCATAATTCGCACACAACATTGGCAACTGACAATCTCAATATGCAGTGTGAAGAAATTGATTTATTTTGCTACGTTTGCGGTCATCAAATCAGAAAAAAAAGTTCTACAAGATTTGAAAAGGAAAAGAATCTTTTAACTAGTGAATTCAAAAGAGCATATAAGTTGTTTTTCGACGAAGTAGACTTGACCGGTGAAAATTACATACCTAATACAGTGTGTCGCCAATGTTATAACAATCTCATGGCATGGTTGAGTGGAGGCAAAGATAGTATGAAGTATTGTAAGCCGGTAAACTAGATTAATCGCCAAGATGATCATGATGCAACCAGTTGCTATGCATGCGTAAATTACACATGTCGTCTAAATTGACATGCTGAGAAGAACAAAATTTATAGAGCAACTGTAACAGCCACACTACCAGTGCTTGCACCTGAAAATTTTGTATCACCAAGGCCGCCAACTCCAGATCGTAGGACAGAATTTACAGGAATGACTAGAGCAAGTGGTGTTACTTATGAAGATCCATTTGATACCGATTATGAGCCCCAACAGGGAAGACATGGACCACAACTAATAACACAGATGGAAATGGATTTCATTGTGGTCATATTGGGACTATCGCAGCGACTTGCCATGTTTTTGACAGCGTTTTTAAAGCAAAGAAAACCCACACATGCTAATATTAACTCTACGGCGTACCGCAAATGAAGTATTTGAAGAAGAAAAAGTTGATGAGGGCAGTCTGGAAGCAACGAGCCTGTGGACACCATAGGTTCTGAATCACAGTCAGATTTGGACACTTCGGACGACGATTTGGATCCACAACTTAAGAGAGTGCGATTTGCAAGTCTAGGGCCATCAACATTATAAACATAATACGAATATCTTTTTATTATTTTTGTAATAGATAGCATAGTATCTCAATGTTGAAGTCAAGAAAAAGCAAATGAAATTAAAACATTTTCAGGAAATTTTTCACTTTTGCGGCTACCTAAGCGCTACCTAAACGGTGTTAAGAATCATTCCTAGGAAGTTCACATGTGCTAGAAAGTTGTTTATTGAGATCCTAGGTACATTTTTGTAGTTGATTGTTTCCTTGAATTTTGAACGGTTTGCTACCTATGGACCTGAACAGGGGGAAAAGGTAAAATGAAATCGAATTTTTTAAGTTTTTTGCGATTTTGATCTTGAAGATGAAGTTTTTTGATTTTATATGTTCACAATTTTTGTTCTTTATGAAAAGAGCTATAACTTTGCCTCAGAGAGTAAATCAAAATTCCGAACGATTTGCAAGATATGAGCCTGAGAAAATGATCAGTTTTTTGCAAAAATGACACCGAGGCCCCAAATCTTTGGGGGCCCATAAAAAAAGTGCATGACTTGGGGCAAAACTGGGAGACACGGGTCTTTTTTTTTGTCTTTTATCACGTAGTGGTGTCCGTATATGGTTATATTTCCATGACTTAAAAAATTACACACAGTGTTATTATATTAAGAAATTCGAGACAAATCAAGGTTTTCTTAAGTTTTCTACTCTCTAAATTAGATTATGTTAATATTGTCTCTTGTGAAATATTCACTGAAATCACTTATTTGAATTGTTTATTAGTTTGAATTTAAATATTTTTATGGATCCCCAATCGGAAGTGAAAGTCTTTTATATTATAGGCAAATATTCTATAAGTACATATATAACAATGGAACACAACAACCGGCAAAATGTTGAGCTTTGTAGGCAAAACCTCCAGCCTAGGTTGTTCGAAACAATTCTCTTTATGCGACTAATTATTAAAATGTAAAACGAGAAGCTCACAAAACTAGAGACTGTAATTTACGTACATTTCTACATGATATTTTGGAAACAGCTCCTCGATGTGAAATAATGCCATTATTACGTCTTCAATTTCTTTTTAATTTTCTTATAATTTGTAATATTTCCAACGTATAAAATACATCGATAAATGTTGTGCCTGGACGTATACCTTTTTTTTTGTACACGTACGTCGAGCAGTTTTTGCTGCAATTTTTTTGCGATTGCATGGAACGTTTAGATTTCCACTCGATAGAATATCATATACTATACACGTAGTAGTTATTCGACGTGCGATGGATTCGCACGTAAGTATTATATTTCTAAAATTTTGTAAAGATGGCGAGCACGAAGCCGCCAACATCCGATAGTGCTTCTACGGCGAAGAAGGCGTGAGATTTTGGGTGAGTCGTGTTTCTTGTTGTAATTGCCGGGTCGCACATTTAAATTCAATCAAACAAAAATTTGCGTGCTTTTCTGTATTTTCTACTTAAGTTCCTCACATATTTGCATTTCCATTGTCATTACAATTCCGCAACAGTCGTATATGTACAGCATTTCGTCATTTCGTTTTTTAAAATGATGATATTAATTTATTAATAACATGGATCTCATATATTCCATTGTGAATACATCATTTCGAGAATTATAAGAATAAAATGTCACCCATTATAGAACACGGTGTAACCGTGCAACGACGCTGACTAAAAGGGCAGACAAACTACAATAATTTTCTGGCTCGCGAGAACTCGTTAAATAGCGAGATTTTTTCAAGTTTCCTTATTTTACTATTTAAAACATAAATAGGTATATGCAAAACACGAAGCAATTTAATGAATATTGAAATTAGAGAAAACATGTAGGTATAAGAAAATTATGATAAACATTATATGTAATTCTCTTTGTTTGCTTTTTTGCTACGGCCTGCCAAGTTAATGCAATATTCTTCATTTGTATTACCATTCATTTGTGTGTGTTTTTTTTTTTGGCATTGGTACTTTATACTTCCTTAGAGCCTAAGGGACAATATTTCGTCGAAAATATCTCTTTCATTTATATCCGAAATCGATGTCAAATTGGTTCTTTTATATAAAATACTGTAGTTTTGATTTTTATTGTATGTTTTTATTGTACGTATTAGATTAAGTCGATACCCACAACAATTATTCACTTATTTTACGGTATTTCCCTTTTTTTCTATTTGAGCAATGAGTGCTGCATAACTACTTATTTCAGCCAACATTGAAGTAAAGTTCCTTGTAAGTGTTATGCGTTTAATTTGGATGTGAAGTTATAGATCGTAGAGAGAATAATCCATATTTAGACACCAGTTGATTCACTTACAATCGTAAGAACACGATCAAAGCAAAGCAATGGCTTGACAATTGTTATTCGGACTCCATCGAAACGAATGGTAGAGAAGTGGTGTGCTGATTTTTAAACGCGGCCCCACAAACACCGATGATGCTGAACCTTTTGGTGCCCCAAATGTGGCAGTTTTTCCAGAAACCAAAAAGGAATCCACAAAATGGTTTTGGCCGATTGTAAATTGAAGTTGCGTGAGATAGCTGACGCCTTAAAGATATCAGAAGGCAGTGTATTCACCATTTTGCATGAACATTTGAACATGAGAAAGTTCTGTTCGAAATGGATACCGCGTTTACACACAGACAACAACACTTCGACGATTCAGAAGACTATTTTCATGCAGCATGTGCCAATGAATGAAACATACATCCATCACTAACACTTCAAAGTCAGATTGACAATCAGAGTGGACAGCAAAGGATGAAAACCGTCCAAAGTGACCAAAGACGCAAATGTCAGTTGGTAAGATTTGGCCTGCGCCTTTGGGATACGCACGGTATTTTATTCATCGATTACTTTGGTGCGTTTGAAAGAAAAAATTGGGAAAAACAACCCCGGATGAAGAGAAACAAAGTGCTCTTTCACCAAAACAATGCACCGTGTCATAGGTCCATCGCAATAATGCTAAAATTGCACAAATTGCACTTTGAATTGCTTCCTCATCTACCGTATTCTCCGGATATGGCTTCCAGTGCCTACGAGATGTTTGCAGACCTAAGAAGAATTATCCCTGGATCATTCTTTTTAGGTCTCCTTCCCTGGAAAGAGATTTGGCTCCAATAAAGAAGCGATTGCCGAAACTGAAGGATATTTTGAGCCCAAAATCGTTCTACAAAGAAAGCCATCGGAGTGTTAAAGCAAGCGTTGGAAAGAAGGCATTACTTTTGAAGGAGACTATGTTAATGTGTAAAGTCGAACTTTGCCTAAAAGTTGTTGTTTTATTAGTCATCCTACGAACTTATTGAGTGATGCGTTAGCAGCCTCATTTTCTAGAACATTGTGTTCGGAGTGGGTAACTGGTTTCTAAAAATTCTTCTTATTGCAGTACTAAATGCAAAAGAACTCAATTGTACCCCCTTTCTTGTAGATCATGGTTAATACTTTCGTTGAAAGTGCATCTTTGCAATAACGGATTTTCACATTTACGCTTAAATTAGGGGACAGAGGGGAAGGCTCAAATCTCAAGTCTCAAAAGTATGTGTCGAATGCACATTGTAGTAGTACCGAAAATATTTAGAGATGACACTCAAAATTCAATTGAAAAATGTGATACTGCTGTTTGTCTTGTTGTTAATGTTATATTTTTTCTGGTAAAAGGGAGTGATTTAGAAGCACTGGAAGATGTCAACTGATGACACCAAATGTTCTAGAAAGGAGAATATATTCTTCGTCAACCATGCTATTAAGAGATTAGGTACCGTTAGGATACTTTCCGCCAGTACAGCAAAAGTCACTATTAACTCGAAAACTGCTACATATTGGTATATGGAACCTTAATAGTATTTGATAGAGGGTACTACTCTAATTCGAATAATGTACTAATATACAGTGCGTTCTATTGAGACTTTATATTTGTAAATCTATGACTGGGAAAATTTGGAGTACTCTGTATATGATAGGACGCCACCTTTGTCACAGAAACATGTCTTTATATCTCAACTAAACACGTTACAAGGAACTTTAATGTTGACCGAAGTAACTAGTTCTGAAGCACCTACTGTCAAAAGAGAAAAAAGGCATAATGTAAAATAACTAAAAATCGGTTGTAAGTAGGTATAGGGAAGTATACCAAGTATCGGTCTATTTTAAGGTGTAAAATACAAAAATCTGATAAAAACTATTGCATCAAACTAATAATATGCTATTTACAATAACAAACTGGACATTTCGGATATATTCTTCTTTAGAATACAGAAGTAGTTTTTCATTAGCTTTAAACATTTGACTTAATTGATTTCTGCGGAAACAAAATACCCTTTTATTTGAAACCATCCCTTATCTTAAAATTAAGGTTGACCAAAGATAATACTTTGCAGAAACGCATTTTATAATAATGTATAATCGTCTGAATTCACTTACGGACGCAATGTTCATATCTTCTACTACCGTATTTGTAATATAACCATAAGAATAGAAAGTGCTACCTATTTTCTTACTTTAACGTAGTCGAAAATACTGAGGTAGGTTTTTTGTACAAATTTGAAATGCTGCTCAATATTTTATAGCTCCTTTTTAAAATAAATATAAAGTATAGTTGCTCAGTACCAACTTTATCCAAATAAAATGACTGTAACAATAATATCCATGCCCTATTTAAATACAAAAATATGAATAAAGTGTGAAGTTTTGCAAATATGCATCTATTATATTTACAAGACATACTTTTTTCTCCTTATTGCATGGTGAGTTCTGGTCTCAAATTAGTACACAGTCCACTTCAGCGTTATTAACTGTCGTACGAATTTTTCGTTTCTTGTTGTAATTTTTCTATTTCGTTTTATTTTATATATTTATTGTATATTTTTGTACATATACTTACTGACAAAAATCTCAAAAGAATGCGTGATATTGCTAGGTTAAGTTTATATATAGTAGCGAGTGAGTTTTTAAAATAAATATATTGTACGAAATAAGTGATAATTTATATAATAATGTATTTAATGAGAAAATGAATTCTGTAATAATAAAAATAAATAATAGAAAACTATTTATACACGAGAAATATGTAAAAAAAGAAGACGTTCCATGTTCCCAAATATATGTAAAGTATGAAATTATATAATTGTCATACCTATATATATATATTGTTTTATTTCAATTAACACTGCATTTTCTAATATTTAATTTAATTTCAACAATGACAAATAGCCCTAAAAGAAAGATATAAGCAGTTTAGTACATGAGCATGAAGATAATAAGAGTCAATTGCATTTTCCTCCTCTATTTTCTTTGTTTCTGTAATGTTTTTATATACAAAATTATACATATTTATACTAGAGCTACAAATATACATAAATTATTTTTTATTTATATCTATATACAGATTTTGACTTATTTAGTAGTAATCAAATACACTTAGGTATTTTAATTCGTATATATATACGAACGCACATATTTTCAATTTGAACAGATTTGAGTAGAAAATTAGCGTTAGAAGATAATACTGATTGAAGAAATGAGAATCAAAATCCATATATATTTTACATAGATATGTAGAAAAATATACACAAAGAATCTACATACATGTCAAGCATAATCTGTTGCCTCACAAAATCAATTCTGTACATAGTTTCTCTATTGCAATGAACTTCTAGATCATTTTTTTTTCATTTGATGCAATATTTAAGCAGAAAATGACCCATCTTTTCGTTTGTTTAATTACAATTACACACATCCTCTCGCAATATTGAAGCATCTACAAGGTAGGTTTCGCCCTTATTAGTTTTGAAATTTTATTTTTCTCAATTTATAGATATTTATTTCACGAAAGAAAAATTAATATCTCACTGTAAAATATGAAATAACTCGTTGTTTATTAAGTCATACTTTTCATCCTAAATTAGTAATCACATTTAGTTTTCTAATGCCATTAGTGATACAACTTATCTATTTGTGATCTGATGGTGAAATGGCCATTTATATACGAAAACAAACTGGTATCAAAATAGCATATAACTCTTCATTTTTAATTAATAACAAATAATTTTATTAAAGTTAAGAATAGAGGAATTTAAGTATTTTTCGAGACATACAAGAACAATATTGTTTGATATTTTCCCAGCGTTTGAAAATTTGCATGGAAGACAATGATGTCGGCTGAAAATCCTACACATGAACTCAAACGAAAATTGTCTACACTATAGTATGTGTAAACCTAAAGTTGCATTCCATTGTAAGATATTTATATATTTTTGAAAATAATTAAATTATTGTAAAATGAGTTTTCTAAGTAAAATCTTTTTGGATTTGGCTTAATCATTTGTCGTTTGGTTCTTGACTGCTGGGGCACCAGATGGCCACAACTAATTTGAATCTAAGAAAATATATAACAATTATTGTGTATTAATATACCATATATTTCTTCCAAATTATATCTTTGTTTGCATTTTGCATTATAACTAAGGTTCGACAAACGTGCGTCTTGTTCGCTGGAAGAACAGTCTATACACAGCGAGCATATGTGTAACGGAGCAGACATATCAAACTCGTATAGGTCTGTCGCCTTCTTACTCGCTGTATATACACTGTTCTTTCAGCGAACAAGACGCGCGTTTATCGAATCTTAGTTGTAAATGATACAGACATAAACTTTTCACATCTAAAGAGCTTCACGCATATTTGTACAGTCTATGTTACTTAATTATTAATAATCTAAGTACACTTTTCTATAACAATAGTAACAACAATTACGTTAGACATGTCTGATACAGTGTAAAAATAGAGTCAGACATTGAAAACATACACAAAAGTTACAATTTACAGCGATGGTCTAGATGGCAGTCTTCCTGTCGACCTCGATGTTGACAATGGAACAGGGTTTTTATTATAATCTATTTCGGTTTGATCAAGCGTCTTATTAAGCGTTAAGTCTCTAGATTTCTTAAACTCTTCAAATCTGTTATTTAACACACTTAACTCTGATCGCGACGACGTTGTGGGCGGCGGTGTTTCTTCCAAATTTTCTTCATCTACTTCCTAAACAGAAATAATGGAATGAGTTATATAATTATCACACGCCTCATTTTATTCATTTCCGGAATATTCATCACTCGAAATTGTCTAAACTCGTTTTAATCTCTTAGAATCCTAAGCATTTTATTTTACAGAAATTGACTAACATCAAAATATATCGTTTTTAACTCTTTCTGCAGACGATGCAATTATTTGCTAAGCTTTGTTTAGTATTGCTAGAAACCGTTGTAAACTTGACTAAATTAATTCTTCTTTTTGAAAATGATATGTGCGAATTCTATCTTCAAATCGTAGATGATTTCACTTGTTACTATCAGTGTAACAAGTGACAATTTGTTGTCATATTCTAGGGAAAATTTCCCATCTTAATTATAATCAACCATATCGATTTCCTAAGTTCTTAAACCCAATGATTAAAACAGTTTGGTCTCCATCTTGACCAAAATTACAGAAACGCATTCAATTTTAATTTCTTAAATTATGTTTATTGTAGGAATTAACGTTAAATCTGAAATTAAGTAATCTACTATAGAGGCAACAAAATCAATTTCATTTTTAACCTGTTCTTGAAGGCACTTCTAGGGCCTCTTTACACTCGAACTCGGTTGTACGCTAATTCGTAAATACTGACGAAAGTAGAAAGCACGTGGAATTTTCGTATTACAATAAATTAAATCAACGTATCACGGACCAACACACAAATGCTGGAAGAAAAACTTTATACAGCACTATTTCTCTAATACACTCAAAAAAGTATGAAATTTATCCTACAAATTTGAAACGCTCTAGCCATAACTTCATGTACCAATTAGCAAATCTGTAATCGGTTGACTTAAATTATCCGAGTGTAAAACGCATAACGATTTAAGAAAGTGAAAGTTGTGAGTTTGGATCATGACAGTTTCGAAATAAACATTGTTATAATTTGGTGACATAAAACAAAAAATATGTAGTTCCTTGACTAATTTCTACAATACGTATCAACTGCTATGAAGAACAAAATTATCCATCGAGTTCATGATGAAAGGATAAACAAAAACTGTTATGACTGTCTATTAGCAATAACGTGACAGTTATTGAATACAAATAAACAAATACATACTGAGTGGTGTATTAGTATGGCCATATTAGGGTTGTTGGTCGAGATTGAATTGAAAGCAAATTAAGTCAGTAGAGAATCTAGGTACAAGCAATACCAATATTGCAAGATATTTCATAAAAGTAAGTGTAATCACCTTTTTGGTATACATATTTTACCAACACTGAATTTTTTTATGAAAACTATATGCAATTTATACTTCACAATAGTAGTAGATAATATGATGGGCACTGAGCAACTTGTGTCTGACGATTATTTAACCCTAATCTATGATCAGCCGCGAATTCTTAAATCTAAAAGTTATAAATCTTTGCAGAGGGACGATGTAAATATTTCGAAATTTATCAAAGTTTATTGTCTTCTAATAAGTTACTTAGCCTTTATTTCGTACGGATTAGATACACACTTGACGCTTACGTTCGACCCCCACTCTTCTCTTACGCCCGGAATTCCCAAACTGTTAGAGCGTAACTCTTCGACGAGGGTCATAACCGATATTGTCACTGTTTCTCGGGGCTCCCATTTACCAGGGCTCTCTCTAATAAGTGTAAAACTTGAAAAGAGAGGAGTTGAACCTTATCAAGTTTCGGCCTTAAAATGGCAAGACCAAAACAACGATTTGCACGAGGAGCACAGTTTGCGAGTCATCGTCATGTGTAATAAAGTCAAATAATGGTGGCCAATGAAACCTGAACTGATTGTTGACTACAATAGCAACAACAAAGAAGTGTTATAAGAACGTGTTCTGACATCTTTTAGATCGATTTTTATATAATGCATTTGTTGTTTTCAAGAAACTTACAACTAACACTACAAAATGCTTTTGGAATTTAGAATAGAAGTTATTGAAAAAATTATTCAAAAGAATGTAAAACCACAAGTGGACAAATTCTCGGAAATCCAATATAACGCGATTTATATGCCACCTCATCTAGTCTTCCAAATCGTATCAAGAAGAAACGTCGCAAAATATGCGCCAAAATGCTGTTCCAAACGGAGTGAAAATGGAAAGAAAGTAAGAAGAGAGACAAGAACGTGGTGCGAAGATTGCAATGTTAGTCTATGTATGGAATCTTGCTTCAAGATATATCATAACTAAAGAACTATCAATACGTTTCTTTTACTGCTTCTTGTCAACGATTTTAATAAGGACTGACATCAAGATCTGCTATTTTTTTCAAATGAGACCACATATGTTAACCTTGTGGCATGATATCTGAGTGGTCATAATTTCAGAAAAAAGGTAAACGATAAAGAATCCACCATGTTCACGTTTCAAATGTAACTTGCTCAGGCACACTTTTCGTTTTACCTACCTCATACTTTCCAACAACGGAGAGTATGATACAGTACAATAATACAGCAAATGTCGAATCACATGACGGTTCTAGAACAGACGCAAATTAGTTAAAATATCATTTGAATCCCATCCCCTCAAGGATGACTCCTAATCCGCATCTCTTTGAGGAAGCGGATAATATCCACCAGTATAACAAAATATTTAAATGTGTAACGTGAAAGTAAGTTCAACTAAAGGAAATAAATTGTTAACCTTCCTATACTCACGTCAAAATGAAAGACGTATACTATACTATATAAATCGGTCTCACAGACCGTATGCGTGAGTATAGGAAGGTTAAGAAGATGAACCATATTCACTTAAAAGTAAAAAACTGTGTTTGCACACGCCTTTTGATTTTATCTCCTTACAACCAACTAACAGCAACAGCACAAAAGATATTTCATTTTAGTCAAAATCAAAATCAAAGTATTGGGATTCATTTGCAACAGAGCTTAATATTACCAAAAAAAGACATCTTCAGACTCCTTTAGACGTAATTTATAATTTATCCACAGACTAGTAACTGCACATAAATTTCGACAAATAAATTAGAAAAGAGATGGTGCCATAGTTCAGAAGAAGCGATGAAGAAGAAGAAATTAGAAAGTTTTATCAATGCCATAACTTTAGAAGCTTAACAACATAATAAACGGGAAACAACCAAAGCAATTTCCAGTGATTGGAAAAGTAAATCTGGAAGTTCATATATACATATAAATCTTAAATTTTTCTAAAGTAATAAATGCGGTTTCTTCTTTACTTTTTATTTTAAGTCTAATCTTTTTACATAATTGTTAGTGTCAGTATTGGAAATATTTGTAAATTGAAGAATTATCAGCATCAAAGCCACTACTTCTCATTGGTTTTCATATTTTCATAGGAATATTTATTGAGCGTTTGAAGTGTAATTACCTGATTATAGCTATTGAATATTTTGTTTCTGAATCGTTTACTCTTATTCCTTATTTAATTCTTAATGTTAATATTCACGAAGAATGAGAATACTAGTGTGAAATTGAACAATTGATTATAGATGCAATCACGCTCATTACTAAACCGTAATTTTAGGTATTAGGGTTTACCAAAAATCTATAAGGCCTCCTATATATTTTAATAGTCACAAACCGACGCCAAGTGTTTTGGCAATAATTACGTGATAAAGCATGCAAAGTTTATCATTTTGCCTTCTACGTAATATACACAAAGTGTTTGAGGTAATTGTGAAATTAGTAAGATCATAGTCAGATTTATTTCTGGCCGTACAATGGAATAATCAAAATATTCAAAATCATTTTTTCTCTTTTGATATTGTAAATTATTAAAATAGAATTGTTTAGATCTTTCATCAGAACACTACTCTCAATCGTTTAGGATTTTACAGCAAATATAACAATTTTAATTAAACCATCTGCAAGCACGTATTAAATAAACGTAATGTCCACTAATACAGCTAAAACGATCTGTGTTTAGTCTCTGCTAATACATTTAACAAAAATGTTAATCCAAACAACACATGTTACTGCTTAATAAATTAGCAAGATTTTAATAACTGAATTTTAATTAGAACAAAATTTTGAAGCTATTTTTCCAAAATATATACCCAACGACTGCGAAATAAAAGTACAAGGTGTTAAGTAGAATTTTACGGCTACACAGAAATTCTTGTTAAAAATAATTATTCAAGGTCATTTTTGTTTATTGTGTTTCCGAGAGTCTAACTGACGAAAATTCATCCAAAAATTATTTATGTCTGCAGCCAACATAAACACATAGGTTCTGGGATCGCATTTTATTGAACTTATTTAAACATCAACATTCAAACGAAAATGTATATAACATATTTTTGCCAACAAATATTTCAAAGATAATTGCCTTAGAAAATACTTCAATAATAGACGCATGACGATGTTTAAGCAATGGGAAAAGAATATATAATTATAAGAATGTTTTTATGGCTGTTATTAAATGTGAGCTTTATTATAGTCAAGGTAAACAAATAGCTTTGGTCATTTACCTCGTAACATCACATTATCTTAGAGTAGTTGCCAACTTCAATATAATCTGTATCAATAAAGTATTGCCTTGGAATTTTGGCGTATTATCAATTATGCTAGAGCACTTTTCCTGGTCAATATTGATGCAGAAAGTTATTTTGATATACCTGAATTTCAGAAAATGTGACAGGTTGTGTCCTATATCTCGCCAGAGTGCCTCTTCTCTTTTTGGGTACTACACGCCTATGTAGAAGTGACATCGGTTCTGGATATACTGAATCCATAGCTGCAAAGCACAAAACAAACATAGATTTACAAATCAGAGAATAAATTCCAAGAAATATAAACTAATTTGAAAACTCAATAATAATATCAAGAAAAATTCAAGTCGCTAATTTTGCCGAACTAGTCTGGATTTTCAACAAAAGAGGCTTTACTTGGTCTTGGTGTCCTATTAGTTTTTTCACGAAAGTAACAGGGTGTTTATATTTTATTATATGAACAGATTATACTTAATTAAGAAATCTTAACGAATGCGTACCAGATAGTACAACAGTATCCTTGTTTGCAATGGAACGATTGCCAATCATGATGATATATACTATTTTCAGAAATTTCGCTTAATTGGATTTCTTTAATCCTTTATCCTAAAAACCACATTGACTAGGGGTTCAATGTTTTACAGAACTCATCCTTGTCTGGTTAGAACTGTTGTAAAAATACATTCTTTTATTGCTTTTAACGTTTATTAATAAACCTCTCCAATAAGAATAAGTGTAGGCTAAAAACATATACTTATTAGCTAAAACTTAATTAACCAATAATATCGAATATATTCCTCTTTAATTAGACATTTGCTTCATTAACCGCATCCTATACTGTGCCCGCTGATATAGTTGCTTAGTTTTTCAGAAATCGCTTAAGTCGTGGGTTTATTGGACCTCGAGTCAATGGATTTTTCTCCTTTCTTGTTTTGACTTTTAAAGTAAAAGGTCCTACTAGGTCACCATTGATTACTCCAGCCCATACATTTAATGAAAATTGCTGTTGGAAGCGTCATGCAAACGTTCTGCATAGTCCCGTAGCGGTTCGTGCATTCCGGTAAACGTCTTCCTTAGATAGTATATCCATTAATTAATCCGTTTGAAACCTAATATTCACTTGACCGTGTTTAACGTATGGCCAGAATTTTACTGGCGCTTATATTTCGTTGTCTAAATTGTGTGTAAATATTCGCTTTTATTTATCACATATCAATGATCCGATATAAGATCATTTAAATAATGTGATATCATTTACCGCCCGGACCATAAAATCGACACGATTCAGTTGACCTTGCTAAATGTATGGCCCAAGTTTTACTAGCGTTTACATTTGTACGCCTGAATCCTAGTTGACTGTATACTGTCAGAAGTTTTCCAAATGTTCTTTGCGGAACTTCAAAAATTAATTTCGACTTTCCTGTGATGGTAGGAAATCATTTGCTCTTACAAATTTTGGCTTGTTTTGTTTGAACTTTCTTCTGTTTTAATTTAATTCATATGTTATGCATTTTTATATCTGTACTTAAACATTTGTTCTATCAATATAATGCCTCTCAAATTTCTTTGCTTTCTTAATTTTGTAGTGAGATCTTCGTTGTTGCTGTTGTTGACACCAAAGTATTTAAACAGCACCAGCTATTCTATCAATTCATCATATTTGATTATACCACCAATTTGCGCCAGGCGGTGAAATTATCAAGGATTTTATTCCCTCTGTCTTTATAGGACGTAGTTCGCAAGACTACGAGAATGTATAAGTTAATTGAAATTTATCGTGCTTGGCATTGGATCTATTATACGATGACGACTTTATTAAAATTGACATCAAACTTGTTAATAGTAAATAAATATTTACTATTCATTTAAAGAATGCATGATATAACTAAATATATATGTTTAATGAAGTAGCAACATTAAACAAGAAGTTATTTTTAAGTTATTTACAGCTAGTACATAGTAATATTACTAAAATCAATAAATTAAGCGTTCTGGATCCGCTGATATAACTGATTTCCTTTACCCCAAAAATTTGATATATTGACGCTTCTTTCACACCTCCACCATTTCTGAATCTCTGAATCTGTAATGAAAGGCGCAAAGTTTTGGTTTATTAGGTGGATGGGGTAAAATGTATTGAATACCTGTCAACTCAAGGACTTATGTTAATAGATTTTCGTAACACCTTAAAAGGTACCCGTCTTACAAAGAGAAGGCAAGGTAATCGGATTTTTGTAATTTTTGATATTTATGGTGTAGTTTTGACCTTAAATAAGAATATTTTGGAGTAGTTCGACGCAACATTCATAAATTACCGAGATAATCGATGGTGAAGTTTCACCCACCAGTTAAATCCACTAGACACGATTGTCAACTTGACTCGTGGCCTAGTCGATAGCGTTTTGGTGTGGTACTCAAGAGATCGCTGGTTCGAGTCTCGTCACGGGACATTTCTTTTCTTCCATTCAAAACGCACCATATGTTTTTTTCATTCTTCTTCTCATATCAAAAATTATGAACAAACGAAATATATGAACCATATGCAGGAACATTCTTCAAGTACTTCATTAAAATGCACAATGGGTTGATAAACAATATTCATTTTGAATTAACAATAAGGTTTCTATAAAAAGAAAAAAAACGAACGGAGTCAGGTAGGAAATGAAAATTTCTATTATTTTATATCTAGTATGTGACATTTTACGCAGTGTGGCCCGAGCCAGAAACATGGGAAGCAACATTTTTTTATTATTACCTTATTGTTAAGTTAATTCAAAATGAATATTGTTTATCAACCGATTATGCATTTTAATGATGTACATGAAGAATGTTTCTGCATGTAGTTTATATATTTCGTTTGTTCATAATTTTTGATATGAGAAGAAGAATGAAAAATACATATGGTGCGTTTTGAATGGAAAAAGAAATGTCCCGTGACAAGACCCGAACCAACGATCGACTAGGCCACAAGTCCCGTTGACAATCGTATTATATCTACTGGATTTAAATGGTGGGTGAAACTTCAACATCAATTATCTCGGTAATTTATGAACGTTGCGTCGAACTACTGCAAAATGTTCTTATTTAAGGTCCAAACTACACGTATCATAAATATCAAAAATTACAAAAATCCGATTACTTACCTTCTCCTTGTTAGATAGATCGATGTAATATCTATTGTTTAAAGATATTCCCAAACATTAGATATCGATACTGAAGGACATTCACCACATCTTACCGACCAATACATTAGCGAGATCCCAAAAATATTCATATAGTAGGTGTTAAAATTCATAAGTGGAGTTTATTACTTTGCTAATACAATGAACGGAAGTTTTAACAAATACAGTGTAAACAGTAACTCCTGCTAAATCTATTAATTCCTCTGTTGGAGACGTGTTTCTGCGGTTTTTTTTGTGTACCTGCACATTCATGCATGCTTTACGTAAAGAAAAATAATCAAATACATCTGCATGTTCATGCATTGTAATGTGCACTAAACGAACTTTATGTTATAGTAAAGGCTGTGTCGCTAGAATAATAAATATATCTTTTTGTTCAGCTGTGGTTCTAAATATATACGTTTCATTGTATAATTCTAATTCGAAATATACTCTGGAAAATAATGTCTTCCTAGAAAACCTAAAATTAATACCACTACCGAATAACCACTAACACGTTAATGTAAATTTAATAAGACATAAATTAACATTTTGCAAGTTTCTCCAGTATAAACGAGAATTGTTTACATCGCACACTTCCTCGCACGTCATCGTGATTCAAAGGTTTTTGGATTTGTCCTAATTTCTTCTTCCTTTCTATAGCCATTGAAAAAATAAACGAATGAATGAGCGAGTAATACAAAGTGGCATAGGATAAATTATAGACTTATATATAGTTTTCCTCTTAAATGATGCATTTACCAAAATTTTGCTATAAATTTTGGTTGAATTGCAACATAAACCAAATATTTTCTGAATTAGACAATGCCAAAAAGCGGAAGTAATTTCTAAATCACATTCAATTATGATCCAAGTAATATGTATATAACGATACACTGTATGTTACATACTTTAGGTAGAAATTTTTATTAATATATTGCCATCATAGCAGTCGAAATAAGAAATATAAGAAGTGCTAATGACAGAATCAAAGTCAATTAGCACTGCAATAGAATCCAGAACGCGTACTATTCACCCACTTTATCCACTAACAAATTATTTATTCTTCAATCAAATTATTGCAGGGATTGTAGTCCAATACGACACTAAACTATGTTTGAATGCTCTATACTATAAAGTTACTAATCCAGAATACGCGTTTCGTCAGCAATGAAGTCAACATCACAGTTTAGTATCTAATGAAATAGTAACAAATCATGTAGGAGAGAGGTGTAAACGGATTAGTTTCATAAAACTGTAATGAAATTGCCCTTAATTATTGCCGAAAAATCAAAAGACTGTAAGTCCAGTCAATGTCAAAAAGATGATTTAATTTAAGTAGGTGAGAATTTGTTATTTGGAGATTGGCATTCTGCTTTGTTAGGGATACAGAAAAGCGAAAATGAATATCTACCAATAAGAAAGTGGGACTGAAAACAAGGTCGTATTCAAGTTAATTATATATGTACGAATGAGATGTAATACAAATACAGATACTCGAATGCTCACAAGAAACACAAAGTGATAAAAAATATTTTAATACCAAAACGAATAGCAATAGTAGCAGCAGCACTACCCAGGCAACTTCAATTCTACTTACAAAGAATGTGCTTTTTGTTGCTTTCCCGCTGTTATCATAAGATTAGCGCATACTACCACACGTTCGTAATAACTTCAAAATCTTTATGAAACGCAAAAATCGTATAGTCTTGTGGATTTAATGACAACTCGGGCTTTCACACTCCATCAGAAATCGTTATCAAGTCTCCACTGTTCTCAAACAAAATCTAGATGTGCTGCTCTCAGTTATCCCAAGTATATTTCGGTGATGGTCCAGTATGCAATGCTTCGAAGGACGCAAAATACTTTTGTATTGCCTAGAGTCATAGTTGCCGAGAGCTGCCTCATTGTTTTACCTATTTTATTATTTCTCCTTTCAGAGCATTCCTAACTAAGTTCTAGTGCTTAGTTCGTCCGCTTGTTAACTATTTAATAGGTTTCAACCCCGTTCTCACCTCATACCCAAAAAGAAATCTTATTGTTCCTGCTGACAGAGCTAAACATCTTCCAATCATCTCAAACCAGTTTCGTAGTAATGATGCAAAAACTTAGCAATTGAATAACTTACTAGCTCTGTACGAATCAGGGCGGTAATCTTTCGATTACTGTAGTTCCGTAACATGTTATGTTGTTAACTGAAGACGGTTACTCAAGTCTTTCCTCTCGCCTATCTGAAGAAATTCTCCTTAAAGTCGTACATTCAATAATTTAGTATATTCGTAGTGTTAGGAGAACAAAGCCAGAGGACAAGCTTGCTAGCACTTTTCAATCTATATTGGATCCTTACCCAGGTTTACTTCTGGCCATTCTAATGAGAATACAGTGCGGAGAGATTCAAATATGACCTCCACCGCAGCATTTGGACTACAGCAACGTAGAAAAGTTATTGCAGAAAAAGCTTTACAAGGTGAGGAGGATGTAACAGCATACATACATAACTGAATTTAAAGATGTACAAAATATTTATAACGCCTGTTTCGCATTATAGAGGTACTCAGGCTCCATTTACAGAACGCTGATAGGGGCATTGAAAAACCTAAACGATGAATTTAAATGGAAAACTCCGTAAGTACTGTGAGTGCGAGCCACTTCATCATTAGTATGAACAATTCCATTTGAATTCGCTATTTCAATTTTGTGCGCTTTGGAAGTGGAGCTTTGAGCGTCTCTATGATTCGAAAAGGGCTTAAGAGGCCAATAATATTATCTATGAGCAATAGTATCGAGGCAGATAAGAATAAGAAGACTATGATCAAAATGATATATGAAAGAAATAAAATTACCTTTACCACACCTTCTGGAAATAACTCCAGATAGTATCACTAGAGTTATTCAGATATAATTAATTCATGCGGGAATCGCTTGTTGAAACTCCATAGCGAATAACATATGATAAATCAAAAATACTTTGTAAGTTTCAAATTATTTAATCATAGTACCACTACAATATTGTCTTTTTGATTTATCATAAGTTATTTATCAGATATAGCTGGTGATACTCAATTCTCCCAATTCTCCACTGGGGATGGCAACTTAGTTGCCGAAATACATATCTGGAATGATTTTCAAACAGTGTGGAAAAAGGTAATTTTATTTCTTTTATATATAGTAGTATCGAGTGCTCCTAGTCTTCCACTAGCAAGTTGGGAAAAAGTGGTTTGATAACGTTCAAATATGTACATGCAAGAACAAATCAGCAACTTGAACCATGGAAATTTTCGATTGATGATTTTTGTGACTTTAGATGTGGTTGAAATGCCAAACAATGTGTATATAATCTTGCACCAATTTTCGATTTTCTACCGCCATCCAAAATTATATAATTTATCCCTGCCTTTCAGAATTCTAGTTGGCCCGTTTTAATAATTTTATGAAGAATTTCGTGAAGGTCATCTATTGCTTAATTTCAGAAAGCATCGATGTTGTGCGTAAGATAATTAAAGGTAGGCATGTGACTTATCGTAAAATGGAGTTGATATTGTGCATTGACATGAAAAGATATCATTTTGCACCATTGAGCTGCTAAAAAGATGTTCTCTAAGAATTCAATCGTCATGTTTTACATTTGGTTTGTCGTATATGTAGGTGAAAACGTGAATTTATTCGTATGAACCTGGAACAAAGCAACAATCGAATGTTTAGAGATGAATCAAATACGACAAAACCTGATGTTTCACAAAGTGTTGCAGAACAATGGGCACCCTCTTTCAATGTTAGTGGATCACCCTAAGCCATGTACAGATCGAGGTTCCAACGCAGACCAAGACAAGTGTGGCTATAAATTCGGAAGTTTGGATTGCTGTGTACGGTATGACCAACCTGGCCAAATGGTTTCCGAGATTAGCGTACAGTTTTGAAACTCTTAGAACGGAACCGTACTCACCGTTCTTGAACTTACTCTAATTGGTTACATATTGTTTTTGTAGGAGTTTGTTTATTATTTTGTCATATTATCTAGAACAGCGTTTCTCCTTCAATCGGCAAATGTTTACAACCTGATGTTAGATGTAGTAGGCGTTCTAGTTTTCCCGAGCGTCTAACTGCCGTTATTTTCAAGCCTTCTCCAATCAACGCCTCTGCTAACGAAACTAGAAATGGCTTGAATGATTTTTTGTTTCGATTGAGATCACATTGAATGATCCACGCATTTACACAAGACATCAACAGCAATCAATAAAAAACTTTTTTCCACCATTTATTAGATTTGCGGTCATGATCATATAGAGTGCACATTTGGTCCGCTTTGTCCACGCCACCCATTATTTCTCTATAAAACTTGATCATTTCTGGACAAGGTATCCCCAGTTTTTCCCCGTTCTTTTGACAGTAGACATTGTAGGCATATGGCAATTATTCAAAAGTATAACTTCTTTCGTATCTTGTCACTTTACGAAAAGTATTTCGGAAGTTGAGCTTCTAAATGTAGTCTCGCCTCTTTTGAGTTTTTCTTCTACTTTTGATACATCCTTCCTATTTGACATACGAGTTCCAATCGCGGGAAATTATAAATTTTGCATCAAGTTGATAGACGTAAAATATCGGTCAAAGCAAAGAGTGACATTTAGCTCCGAAATAGTACTGGTTAATTTATTCACGACTCGTTCACCCAAAGTACCATCAACTGCTTCAAATTCGCTAATCAAAACCATTAACCATTCGCAATACTATTTTTGTTTCTACGTAAATTTTAAAAAGCTATGGTACACATGCAAAATATTGGGACATTTTTCACCATGCATCATCTAACACAGCATCACAAACTATACAATACAGTTCTAACTAAAGTCCAAATTTGTTTTTTCTAGTAACTTTATCCAGAATAAAATACCCAGAATCCGTTTCTCAAAACCTGTGGAGGTGTTAGAAATGCATCTTTCTGATATGCCATCTTCTGAATCGAAACACTGCTTCGAAAGTTGTTCCCACACATGCAAGTGAAAATGCTTTGAGAAATTATGAATATGTTTTTATAATATTGTGATGTATTCTTTGTATTTTACTGCAAACTTTTCGCAACAACTAGCGATCATTAAAGTGGCATACTTCAGGTAGTGATTAATTGAGGATACTAAATAGAAGATTTATATCTAATATAACGACGCCAAAATGTGGTTTAGAGGTAACACTAGGCGTACTGTAAAAATGATGATAATATTTACAACACTACAAACCATTGTAAACACGAAATATTTACCTAAATCTAGTAGCACGTCCATATAGAAAATAGAATACTCTGTAATTAAGGCTAATGCTACACGATACATCTAAAAAACAGGAAGTTTTCAATTGGTAAAAACTAGCCCAGTCATTACACTCCGAACAGTAAAATAAATGCCTTCTTACTGAAAAGAAATGGAAATAATCTAGAACGTTTACCTTATTTGCCAAACTTATTTCAGAAATTTTGCATCGGGTCTAGTGCTTTAACGAAAAAGTTTCCATAATTTTATATATAACAACACGCAATTGGGAACGTAGTAAAACGTGGCAAATTAAACATTAGTTGATGGTTTCGAACCTATTTACACTCCCATTGAAGGAGCTGATCTTGTTCCTAAGCGTATTAAATAAATAAATAAAACAAACAAGAGGAAGCACAATAGATCAACGTGGTCGCAGTGCAAAGGGCCATTTTGGGCCAGACCCCACCTCATTACAATACAATACAATACAATGGTTTCGAACTGTTTCAACTACTGGTTATTTTTTGAATATAATATGAAACTGCTATTCTACTATAAAAAATGTAAATGCTTTAAAACCGAAAAACAATTCCTGGTACATACGAGTACGTAGATAGGTTCATATGTTTACAACTTATAAGTGTCCTATTAATAAAGGTGTATATGCTTTCTTGACCTAATTTATACCTATACTTTACCTAAATCTTTCTCTTTTTAAGGTCAAATATGCCATTGTTTTAGTAAAACGGACGTATTTGGCGAAGAAATGTAATAGTACGAAATAGATTCCTACTGTAATAATATTATGATAGAAGTACAAACACGTACATATACAACAGTTGCTTTATATATACCACTTTCTCTTTTGCCACCGACCATATGCAATTGGACTTTCCTTTTTCAAGTGTGATTTAGCCTGCAATGCTTTACTTCACTTAGATAAGTTTACAAAAAGTACGTTGCTTCATAAATATTGATTTTTATTTCTTCTTAAAATTGATCTCCAAACTAGGAGAACCTAGTTGATTTTGACGAAAGAAACTACGATGTTATTCTGGTTTGTTCCTCTTTTAAATAAATTCTATTGACCTGAAAGTTGATTAGCCTTTCAAATTAACATTACCCCAAGCAATATAATGAACATAAATCACAGAAACAGCTACATATTTAGCAATAGTTTTTGTTTATGAGCTTTTGCTTAATATTCCAACTCCCATTTCTAAATATGTATATGCAGCAGTATTATACTTTAGTGAAATAATGCTATTTGGTTAATTTAATTAGTTTTTCAAAGTTTCAAGTAATAAGTCCATGTGCAAATATTTGCTTGTAATTGGCGTAAAGATGTTCTACTGAATATTCATGCCGATATCTTTGCTACAATGCATTATTACTTATGTACGTACTATCCAAAGAATATAATGCAAGCGTGATGGTCACAGACTATCAAGGCCAGGAGAGAAATACATTGAAAAATTTCTTTAAAAAGCCTCTCACGAAAACGTTACTAATTATAGACTCTATCATCTGACTAAAACAAATGAGTAACCTACTTTTCAAGCGCTGAAAGATAAACTCAATTTACTTACTTCAATTGGTAATTTGCTAAGTTCAAAGTACTTTAAACAATTTTCTTAAAATGCAATCAAATCAATAAGACGTACTCAAAATCACCATACATTTAATACAAGAAGTTTTTATTTGAACGTGCTTGAGAAGAGGAACAACTTTTATAACTCTCACAAATAATGACCTACTTTACTCGAGAATCCTTTCGTTTTTAAATATGAGTGGCAGATATGTTATAAAAATAAACACATATTGTTTATTAAACGTGAGAAAATGTGTTTTCTTTCTGTACCTTCATTACTCAAGAAAAAAAAAGTATAGATACTACTTACTTTGAATAATGGAAGACGGCATTAAAGAACTACCGGCTGAAAACAATTGGTGGAGTTCCTTTTTGTCTTCTGCGTTTGAAATTGCAAAATCACACCTTACACAGACACTCGAGTAACTACACTTCAACAGCAAACTGTATATAATAACTTGACTCTGAACCTTTTAGTGTTCGAAGCTAATTTTAAACATTGTGGCATCGCGACGTAGTCGATGGCTGAAAACAATTCTAAGCGGGAAATCCAACTTTAAATTTTTTCCTTTTCCGCGCAAGTACGAGGTAATATTCATGGAAAACCGACAAAGACTTTGTTCGTAAACTTGTACGGCAAGGAAATAGATCTTCTATAATTACTCATAAAAGAGACAGGTTCTGTATTAGCTTGGGTATTCACCTTGATATCGTTAAATGCTACAGAGACACCGGTGTAGTGGACGAACAGTTTCAGTGTTACCGTTATACTACGTACATATTCGCGTTTACCCCCTGTTAACTTCAAAATACTTCCTGCAATGGCTTAATAAATATAGCAAAAACGTCGCATTTTGGCAAACAGAAAGCGCCCGAAGTTTTATAGCCTTTACGTTTCGGATGAATAAATAAAGCTTGCTTTTCTCAAGAAATTTGTAACCGCTGCAACAATTCCGCACGGCGCAATAAATTGGATTTATTAAATTGTTAAATAAGAATGGGTTCGACGAGATACCGAAACGGACTTGATCTGTGAACCATTTTCCTTGAAACGAGTTCTACTTTTCAATATAATCGTACCCAGAATTATAAAAATAAGCATTCTTTTGTAAATGATTCACATTACTTGGACAAGAGTGGATTTAAGCCAAGACATCTGCATATGCTAAATGGCTTCAAATATTTTGAGAATGACAATGCAAGACCTGTATCTTCTTCAGAGAAAAGTTAATAAGCGTAAAAATAATTTCCGCATTTTAATACCAAACGGAATCGCAATGAAGAGTGGTAGTTGTATTAAATTGTATTATCATAGAGTTAACATCATTTGCGTTTATTTTGATTTTATCGTTAACATCTTAGGTGGGACCCTTAATTAAGTACCTACTTGGATCTACGGATACACACCGATGTATTGTAAGATAATTATCGGAACAAGGAAAAGAGAATCAAGTACTCTACCTCAGCAAAGAGTAACGATTGGTGTTAAAACTCTTGGAAGACATCCAAACCTTTGATTTTACTAGTACATAAATCAAATTGCGTGTACACATACACATGTAATTCTGTCGTCTAAAATGATCAACTCGTCTTTGTACAATACTTCATTTTATACAAACTATTTCCAAGATATTGAGAATCGAATAAAGTACCATTTTGTTCTTGTACTTTTCCATCTGTTCTTGTCACTTTTGTGTTAGATACAATCTAATGTGATTTCATTTTTCTGTTCTTTGATCTAAACAGTTTTGTTCATTCCTCTGTTTCATGCTTATAGCTCGAATTATTCTTTTGATTATGGGTTGGATTTTTCAAGAGAGCTCACTTCGTTTCATAAAGAACACTCCAAAGGCGATTACGTTCGTATCTGTTTACGACTCAACTTATGTATGTACTTTTGCATATGTTCTTGATATATTACTAAAAACACATTCCACCAGAATCCATAGGAGTATTTTTTAAAATTTTGCAATCCAACAGAGCAATAATTTGGCAATCCCATCGATATTAGAATATATTAGGATTCACGGTACTTCTTAAAGGGATGGCTTGAGATTGGGCACCACAATCGAAAAACAGTAGCAATTTGCAGGATACAAATCGCAAAAAACAAAAATTCTTTTCAATAAAATCATTAACATTCCGAAAATGATAGGAAGAAGCTAAGGGTATGATGTTATCAATCTAAAATATGTAAATATATTCTGAGAGAACATTTTGCAAACATTGCAAATTTTATGGAAAATGAATTGGTAAAATCAAATCAAGTATATAACAATATCTTGCTGCAATATTTTAAATGTGTTCAGTTTGTATAAAAAATAATTTTGTGTGGCAGCCAGTTGATTTATGAGTCCCCAAAACCAATAAATCTGATAGATGACAAAATATTTTCCCCAAAAAATGAATATTTTTCTGAAATGCTTACGATCTTTTATTTTATTATCATTTTGCTATTATTTACGCAAAATTCCTTGGATACAAGACACCTAACAACCGGGGCATTTCAAGCGGGAATTATGAATTCATAAATTCATGAACTCCTTTATGTATCATTAAAACTCCATGTCAATAATTTTTTTTTTTTTGACATTTTAATTGATGTCTGTTAATCAGTTTTATTTAAAAAATAAATCACACAAAATCGTCTATTATTCTGTTCATACTATTCTTGTTGATATTCTGGTGAAGAAAGTCCTTCAAATCTGGCGAAAAAAGGCTTATTACTATTAACCTGTAAAACAATTGTGATAGATTTATAAAAACACTTTTAATAAAATACATATATACAAGCGCGCTACGCTCTATACGCCACCACAGAATATCAACCCCAAAAGTAATTTAAAATATAACACTCATTTACATTGTTTTATACATTATTACTGCAAACAAACCAGAGTACTAAACCCAATAATCTAAGAAGCGCAGTCTAGAGTACGAATTACTTCAATTTGAAAGGTAGCTATAATTTTGTTTCGCCAATTTTCATCAAAATTACCATGTACTTTTCCAATATAATCTCCATTTAATTGAATAAATTTGTCCCAGCGTCAAATTATTTTTTTAACAGTCCTCAAAGTACTTTTCCGGAGTTTCTCCAATCCACCTATTTAAGTGTAACAAGTTTTACCCCATTTAAGGTCCCAAATCGAACACCCGGTAGTGATTCTTTCAAATTTTGAAATTAAAATATGTATAAATGTTGATGAATGTGATGAAAAATTCGTTTAAACCATTCTTCGTTCTTCGTGCTGTATGGGGTCTTGCATTACCCTGTTGCAATAACGAAACCTTATATAACTTCCCAGGTCGTTTCTTACAATGGGGCTGCCGTAATAGACCAAATATAAGATTGGAACAATATTTTCCGTTAATTGTAGTACCTTTCGGTGGATAACCCATCATACTAATCCCCTGCAATTCCAGAATATACCAACCATTACTTTGCAAACGACGAAACTTCATCTTTTTTAAGCGGAGGTCTTCCCTATTGAGTTTCTGTTCCCGTCCCAACAGTCTTGGTACCCCGCACACTGAAAACCTTTACGGCCAAGCGTTTGTGTAACACCTCATGAACCAGTCGTCCACCTATTCCTATACTAACACTAATTTCAAGAATAAATATACGTCTATCATCTTCAGTTGGTTTTCCACGGCAGCAATGTTTCTTCCATTTACAGAGGTGCTCCACCGTCCCATGCGTGGATCATTTTCTAGTGACCAGCTTTCCCAGCTCTAAAGCAATAATTTTTCGATTCTGTACACTCTTCAAATAGACCTTGCAGAAGTTGAACCAATTCTGAAGGTTTCACACTCTCTTTAAATAAAAAGAAAATGACAACTCTTTGTGATTTAGCCAGGTCCTCCATGATTGTAAAACCAGTGGAACGGGAATACGGCTGTAGCAGTCAAGTACGGGGAGATAGGAGAATAAAATTACTTACTCTTAGGGATCGCCATAGTACCTCAAGGTCTGTCGGAAATATGTTTTTGGCAGAGATGGGTTATAGAATAACAATGCGTTCACATATGGGTTTATTTCCAATAGTCCAATACTAATACTGCTTCTCACAAATCCACCCCCCACCTCCCCATTAGAATAGTTTAATGTACGGGCCGATTGGGATGAGAAGTGAAACAATATCGTTTTTGCAAACGAGCGTTTGTTTGTGGACCCATGATGGTCGTTGATGAGTTCGAGGAGAAAGGCAGTTTTCGAATTTTTCCTTAGAACGAGAGACTACACTTATTAGGGGATTGATGGTTTGGGCTGAAATTAGCATGAAAAATAGAACGCCTATAGTATTCCTTCGAGTCCATTTAAATGGTTAAATATACATTCACAAAGTTTGGGAACCATTAGATTAATCATATACCCAAGTGCTAAATAATGCCACATTCGAGCAAGACAATGACCGGGCACATGTCGTAGCTACATTACGATTCCTAGAACAGGCCGAGATGAATATTGTACGGAGAATTTAGATAATTATATTAACAAGATTCACCAGCCTAGCTTCTTAGTTAACGATATCATAAAAAGCATGAATTATAACAAATTGTATTTACAAGATTTTACAAATATTTGACATAAATTGACCTACCTATTGTGTTGGATGTGTCAGTATGTAATTTCTTTTATTCGATGGGCTTCTTGCTATGGATCCCCTCTTATATTCTTTCTTCGGTGCAGCTCTATTTTCTATGGATTCCCTCTCTTAAATTATTTCTTCGGTGTAGCTCTATTTTCTATGGATACTTCCTTTAAAACCCTTTTGGTCCAAATATAGTCGAAACTTATATTTCAGTCCACCTTAAACGCAGTAAAATCGTATTTTTTAATGACCTTTTGTCTTATCATTTTCGATCGTCAACCAACTATACCCTCATTTTTTCGGAAACAGAACTACACTACATTATTTCTCCGTTGTCCAAATAACTAGCTCTTTACTATTTACCATGGAAAACACTTCATCATGGCGTGACGTTATAGAGATCTATATTGTTGATGCCCAGATATCCTTGGTTTTTTATATCCAGTGGTTATTAGGAATTCTTGTGATGTGATTGTCTTGTGATGGTTACATTGTTTTCTATCTTCTAATCGATGCTTTTTATAATAATTTATAACTTTATTTCTAGTTACGTTTCTTTCTCCCATTAAACGTCTCTGACTGGACTTAAAAAAGAAGCTAAAAAGTATAAATAGAACCCAAAACTAAACCAAATGTCATTTGAACATGAACATCAAAAACCCCAACATTTACTGTGAATTTAAATATATTGAATTGTAATTAATGATATATTATTTATTGGTAATTAACCATATGAATATTAATATACTACAATATTCTCACTTGGCATGCGTGATCGCTGGATCTATCGCTCATGGAACATGTCTGGGATATGATGGATCAAACAGTTGGTGTGCTTCCCAACATTCCAATGAACTCACAACAGGTATATAATGCCCTACAAGATGCTTGAAATGAGCTTTCACAGGAATCAATAAATCATCTTCTTGAAAGCATGCCAAGGTGAGTAGCAAATGTGTTCGTTTACGACTTTACGTAGAACGGAAACTCCTTATCAAATTTACTCTATAAAAGGCAGGCATTTTACAATGAAAATATAATCATTTATTATTCTCAACACAGTAAATATGTGTAAAAGATTTGGTTTAAGGATATATATATTTACTCAGCGATTTGCTTTTTGTCATACTATAACCATTAAACGTTTAACTATTAAAAACAAGAACGTTCACGATGATTTTTAAATTTAAGAATGTATATCTAAAGATCGATTCCATATGTTAGAAATACGTAGGTAATTTATTATTATTTTAATGACATCGATAACTCACCAATTCTCACCAATAAAACCAGAAATTACGAATTTTGAATATGCTGAGTAACTTGCTAACATATGTTTATAGCTAGTTCAATCGCCTTTAGGACACAGCTGTGATTTCTGATTCAAATTAAAAATATAGAATGTAACACGGACTAAAAATAAAATTGTTGTGACTAAATCATAATACACAAGCTATTTTTGAACATATAGCAGCTTAGTCATTTTTACAAAGATGTTTGGGTTAATCGGAAACTAAAATAAACTTGCAATTTGATATCGAAATGCACTTTACTTTGTTTGCTATCTTTTCATAGGAAATATTCAATAGGGGAAGAATTAATGAGATCTCGAGCTATATTAAATGTAAGGAGAAGTAGTTATAGTTCTAAAAACATGTAAATAATTACTTACAATCCTTTTGATGTAAAAAATCTATATGGCAATATACAACCTTATTCAACTGGATTCGATAACGGATGATCATGCTGATCACAATATTAGTTACACCTTTCCAAAACAAATAAGTATTTCATAAATATGTGATAACAGTACACTCATGCATTTTTCTTATTTGTTTTACTACACAACAACCGATGTTGGATATCAAAAAGCAAATAAGTCAGACACACGACATTCACAGATTAGAAAAATACAAATATAAAAAATATATTCACAAATCTTGTCAACAGAATCAATGAAGGAATACGACAAAATAGAAACAGAATGAAAAACTAGAAATTATACATATTTAAACCAAACACAAAAGTTAAGATAATTAATGCAGAATGAAAACACAGCAAAACCGTCGTCGATACCAATAACCCGGAGCACGCAACAGCTAATTTCCCGAGAGAAAGGGACCCGAAAACGTGTATATATATATGCCTATTCCCTTACCATACAATATAGAAATCGAAGAAAAACAGCAATATGACAACGCCGCGCCGACAGTCATCGCCTACCGGAGGTAGATAACGTTCGAATTGCCGGCATCATCAGTCACTGCGTGGTTATCGAGAGAGACAATGTTTCGATAGGCGACCCTCAGTTAAATAAAACATGATGTTAGTTTATACAACACTGGAAATTCCATCCAAAGCACGGTTGATCTATTTTCTGTACAGTATGTATATCGTCCTGTTCCAAATTTAAGAAATTCGGACCCGTACTAGGGAATTGCCGAAAACGCCAGAAAGAGACGAACAGCCTCAAATCCAACGAATGAATCCTGAGCGGGAGGAGAGAAAAGATAGGGTTTATTCGTACTTGAAATGGATGAACCTCGCTCTAGCTGCCAAGTTGGAGATGAAGCCGATATTAATGACAAAACTATTAGAAAATTTTTAAAACGCAACAAGTAGGAGGGCTATTTTTTCAACCTCCGATCAGACAGTAGCTGTTTCCCTTTTGACAAAAAGAATTGCTCGGAACACCACCAACTGTTCTAAAGCATTTGCACCGCTTTCCATTTGACTGAAGTAAGTTGCTTTGAAGTGTTCCAAAATTAGCTTCTCCTGCCGGCTGATGGACCTATCTAAATTCTAGTGCGAGTTCCACCGTTTTATAAAAGTATAGTTAGGTACCAGTTAGATACTTATTTGACATTTGTTTTGTACTTATAAATTTGGAAAAGTCTAAAGAGACAATAACGGAGTAGGATGAAGATGTAGCTATGTTGGATAAAGAAAGAGAGGCGAAAAAGAGCAATGCGCATTATCATTTGTCTCTCGCGCTTAATAAAATATTTATCTTCATCTGAACTTGTACCATATAAATGAATATGAGTACTTAGTATATTCTCCAAATAAATTTATTTATTGAATGGAATGTAATGTACCACCACATAAAATCTAACAAAATGAAATTTTTCAAGACTGAGAATACTTTCTAATTAAATAGGTTTTACGCTTGTCTTGTAGTACTTGTAGGTTATGTTTGTAAATATTATACGTTGGTACTCAATAAGCTGTTCAATTTAGATAGCGATGCGACATGCTTAGAACATCAAGCGCTAGTGCATGTCACCCTAGCACCATTTTCAAATGGAAAGCAGCTAGTATGAAGACCAAGCAGGTAACTGGTGAGCGTATTGGTGACTGCGCATCTCGCCCTCCACACGCTCTGTCACTGCCGAGTCCAACACGCCATCTCTTGTTGAGCTGCAGTCACGTAAACATGGCTGTCTCTCTTGAACTTAGGAAGAGCTATTCAAAACAAAAGAAGAGGCATGCTGACTTCTGGAATTGTTCTGATCCATGACAATACCCGTAAATATTCTGTTTTCGGACGAGTCATATTCTCTATGTCATGGCCATCATAATCCTACAGCCACGCAATATTGGTCTCCGGAAAATTAACATCTATCCCGTAATGCAAGAACTTACTACCCCGAAGAAGTTAACGTTTGGGCTGGTAACTAGGCTGACATCATTATAAGGTCATTTATTATTGACGCGAATCTGAATATAGCGGGATATTTGGATTTGCTGCAAACTCAAATTATTTCTGCAGTTCGTTGTATTACCACCGATTTTGATGGAATTTGGTTCTAGGTCCACCAGATCAATAGTAGAGTTTTTGCATAACATGTTTCCTGATCGTGTTATTGCCAGAAAAAGTACGATAGAATGGGCGCCTAGTTCACCCGATCTCACTCTCTTCGATTTTTTTTTGTGAGATTATGTCAAAGAAATTCTTTACAGTTTTGAGACAATGGACAACTTTCAGAAGGTGTAACATAATCTTTTAAGAATATAACAATACCCCTTAGAATTCTCGAAGGAATGGAACGGGAGTTTTGGGATAAACCTGGTTACTGTCTTGTAATTTTTACTGACTCTAAGGAAACACACCTCTAAATGTTAACTAACGGTTTTATTTAATAAGAATATTTTGCATTATAAGTTTGTTACCACTCACTTTCGCTGCCTTTATGTACTCTCTCCAGCTAGCCACCGTTTCTGCCAAAACTTAATAATATTAAAATTCTTACAGTTTAGCCACGGAAGGTGGCATTTTCGAAACCTTTATAGGGTGACTATAGGTGGTGATAATTATTGCGTTTATTTATTTTTTGAAATTGTATCTTTTGGAATTCTGTTTTTATTTTCTTATTTAGAATCTGTTTCCCATATGCTGTGACAGCGTCAAAATAAATACAGTTCGTCTAATGGATCTTTTACCCGTCACTATTGACACAAGCAAAGATCGCCGGTTAATCTAACTATCCATATTATTGGTATCGAATATTCAAGTCCGTATGTTTGACAGAAATTATATGTAAACTACAATTAATTATTTCAATACATTATGTATATAGTCCTTAACTTGAACTAGGAGTACCGATTTGATTCGTACGGATAAAAATAGAGAGCTGGTAAAAAGATCCATTAGGCGAACTGTATATAATAAATTGAATGAAGACGAAATAAAATATTACGCAAACCGTAGCGTACTTGTATTGTTCTTTCCCTGCGGGAAGCACTGTTCAGCACGGACAAGTCTTATAGGGCATTTTGATAATTTTTTAGCAGTATAAACCAACCGTTTGTTATGTTCATGGCAATTTTGATGTAGCCATTTCTTTTAAATGTCGTGAATGTATCTTTGGAGACTCTAAATCTATTACCTAGTCTCCTTATCGATCATTCTTCCCCAAGTAATGTAATTACTTGCGTTTTTAGCAGCAGTTAACTGCAGTATAATGACATATATCAATAATGATTTAAAAATTAAATAAAATTTAACAAGGCAGAAGCCAGATTTAAACTACATTATCTTAAGTGTCCCATTTTTTGTTGCCGCAATAGTACAATGTGTATATACAGTCGGTACATTACATTACATTAAATAGGTGAAAAATTCCTTGAATTTTTGAGTTAAAATCTTATCTTGTGAGGTTTGGCTTGCTTGGATAGAAACTAATTTCTGTTATATTTTTATATTACAAGAAATCAAGTCTGTCTTACAAGGAGAAGGCAAGGTAATCGGATTTTTGTAATTTTTGATATTTATGGTACGTATAGTTTTGACCTTAAATAAGAATATTTTGGAGTAGTTCGACGCAACATACATAAATTACCGAGATAATCGATGTTGAAGTTTCACCCACCAGTTAAATCCACTAGATACGATTGTTAACTGGACTCGTGACCTAGTCGATAGCGTTTTGGTGCGATACTCACCAGATCGCTAGTTCGGGTGTCGTCACGGGACATTTGTTTTTCTTCCATTCAAAACGCATTCTTCTTCTGATATCAAAAATTATGAACAAACGAAATATATGAACTATATGCATAAACATTCTTCAAGTACTTCATTAAAATGCACAATCGGTTGATAAACAATATTCATTTTGAATTAACAATAAGGTTTCTTCAAGAAAAACAAAAAACAAAAAACGAACGGAGTCAGGTAAGAAATGAAAATTTCTATTATTTTATATCTAGTATGCGACATTTTACGCAGTGTGGCACGAGCCAGAAACATGGGAAGCAACATTTTTTATTATTACCTTATTGTTAAGTTAATTCAAAATGAATATTGTTTATCAACCGATTGTGCATTTTAATGATGTACTTGAAGAATGTTCCTGCATATAGTTTATATATTTCGTTTGTTCATAATTTTTGATATGAAAAGAAGAATGAAAAAGACATATGGTGCGTTTTGAATGGAAGAAAAAGAAATGTCCCGTGACGAGATACGAACCAGCGATCTCGTGAGCATCGCACCAATACGCTATCGACTAGGCCACGAGTCCAGTTGACAATTGTATTATATCTAGTGGATTTAAATGGTGGGTGAAACTTCAACATCGATTATCTCGGTAATTTATGAATGTTGCCGCGAACTACTCCAAAATATTCTTATTTAAGGTCAAAACTACACGTACCATAAATATAAAAACTACAAAAATCCGATTACCCTACCCTCCCCTTGTTAGAAATTCATAAACAGAAATCTTAAGCTGTAATGAAGTGCATTTTCCGTAGTTAATACCACAAAATATTATTGAGTTGAGTTCGCATAGGAAAACTGAATAAGAATACAAAATTTTAAAGCACTATGGCCACTTTAATATTTTGTTAATTTAATTTTTTAATAAAAAAAAATATTAGAAAATCTTGTTGACATTTTGTACACCTGCATAATTTATTATTCTAAACAACTTTCGTTAACGAAATATCTTCATCTTGGAAGATACTTACGTCATTATGTATTAAGAAATTAAATCAAAGTGGGTTGAGGTGAAATTTCGTATTATTACTCAGATTTCCTTTACGAACAACCTTTCTTAATAATATTTTATAGGATCTACTACAGAGACTGCTTTTTATTAGCATTTACAATTTATTTTTTAATTTCCACGACGCGTTTGATTATTATTATATTATTATATTTAATAAAAAGTGTTGGAGAAAAATATAAAAGGTTACTATAAAAAAATAATGAAAAATACTAAATACTTACTATATTTATAATGCTCTGACATTATGTTGATATCCTACCTTCAAGAATGAAGTATGTAAGAGGTAGCGTTGGCATGTATAGTACCAACTATTTCCTTCTGATTTGCCCTCCTATAGAAGAGATTTTGCGCGTTAACCATACAGGGGAAATATGATCCAACAGCGTACAATTACGAAATAAGTTACGACAGCATCGCCGACACCCACTCTAGTCAGTACGCTGTATGTGAGTAGTTGTGTGTATATGTAAGCTTTCGTAACTTATTTCGTAATTACCGCTGTTTGCCCAGACTAGTCAACTGCTGTATACATAGCCCTTAGAATTGAAGATATAGCTTTTCTAACAGTCTGAGGATTAGTTCGAATAGGTTCTACAGAATCTATAATCCTAGCTGCTGCTAAAAATAATCAAGGGGATTTAAGTCTGGTGACCTTGCTGGTCAAGCAACTGCTGAACCTCTGCCAATTCAACGGTTCGTATAATTTTGATAAAAAACTGCCACTTGTCTACCAAAGTGTGGAGGTGCGCCATCGTGCTGTATCCACATTCGTCCTTCTACATTAAGAGGAACGTCATCTAGTAATCCTCGAAGGTAATTTTCCAGAAAACGTAAATAATGAACGGCCGTGAGACCATCGATTATAAACGGTACGTCATACCTGCATTAGTAAGGCTACCTAAAGCTTTAAATGCTTATAGCTCAGTTACGATAGAGTTTTGGATATATGTTCATTAGATATTTTTAACTTGAAATTTATTCAGTAACATATTTTTAAGCTGTGGCGGTCATGTCATGGCGGACATCTGGTATAATATCATACAATCATATTATCTTCACGAAAATAAAACAAAAGAGAACGATTTACTAGTAAGGATTAAATTGTAGGCCTTCAAAAAAAAATAACAATAAAATTTTTTTATAAAAATACAAAATACTGGAGAGCAACAAACTCTATAGGAGGACGATAACAATGATATGCGATATAGACTACAATTTTGCTATGAACATCTTAATGCGTTCGATATCACAAAACTCAATAGGACTAAATTCAATGCGATGTACCAGTTACCAATATACCCTGTAATATGTACATATGTCTACGCGCGGCACACGTCCTTGCATTACTAGCACAAACGCAAACAGAAAATATTTTGTTGGATCTCTGCATATAGCTTTTGATATAAATAAATCCGGTTTCCAGTTGCCTGTTGTACGATGAAATATCTTTCTTGCAGACGGAACGTTTCTCACAATTTTTTCAAATTATTTTAGATGGATGTGGATGGTATTGATACAAAAAAGCAAGAACTAGATAAAAAAATGCTTTAATAGATTTGTAAATACAGTAATAAATATACTACTATGAATATATCAAATGTCGAAAACTCGATTAGAAACAAATATTTCGGTTAATTCAACAATAAAAAAATCACAAAATGCACACCACAGTTTTCTATTCATACATTATTTTCACAGTTTTCGTTTTAGTTTCATTCCGAACATTTATGCTCATACGAGTTTGCAGTTAGTAAGCCCGTCACACGTACCTAAATTTAGGCTTTAACAAATAAAACTGGATATGCGTCGATAATATCATTCTGGTAACTTCTATCTTAAAGACAAATAAAAATATACAGACTAGTTTCGCTTACATTTCATTGTTAATGTGATTTTCAAAGATTTCAATTTATTGTTCTATTATTTACAGTAAATAAAATATGTACAATCGTTTCTACGTATTTGTAAAATCGCGGTAGAAATACAATTTGAGATCAAGATATAGAAACAATAAACTTGCCTTCAGGATGTAAGATAATATACATTGTAGATGGTTGAAAACAAAATTTGCTATATCTCAAAGTTAAATTGTCATTAATATTAGTATTGGGTTAAATTGAAATCTGTGAAACTCTTTTCGACTTCACCTATGATATAGGAAATAAATAAAAGTTCAAATAAATTAGAAAAACCATAACATTACTGTTCGCATGATGTAAATCCAAATATTTCGCGCGGTGATAGAAATATTAAACATATGTTTTAGGCACTACTCTGATAAAGTATAGTGATAATATGTTGTGGTATACATGTCATTGTTGTAATTTTAACTAAATATCAAATAGGCCAAAAGCATAAGACTGGTACATATTTACGTTTGCAGAAGAGATAATAATCACAACTAAATTCGGGTATTTTCGCTTAGTACACAGTTCGTTAAGTATATCTTCCGAATTTATAGAAATATGTATTTAATATTCATACTTTCATACTGTATTGTTTCAAAAATAAATATAGTTTCGTATTACACATCTCTTCTAAAGATGAAAAGAACCTAATGTTAAAATATATAGTATATCGAAGTATTATAAAACACATACTTATACAGGTTTCATTTTACATGATTGCTAAGGTAACTTAGTACATGAATTATGGATTTTCACAGCAATACATTCATTAATATGCAAAACATTTTAACACGTTGTATACCAAATTACATATATCGCAAGATACATTACATTCCTCATTTCTAAGTACGAACATGGATCGTGATAAATTCTAGTATACAAGATGACATGTTATATACAGTCTGTACGGTTTTTCTTCAATCTATATACACATAATTAGGGGCTTGTCTATGTGGCTAGTACCTACAAAAATCAGACGATCCTTTTGTATCACGTGGCACATATTCTAAAGCAATTTACGACTAAACGGTGGTTAACTTCAATAAGTCATCACTACGTTTGGCTTGTAAGTGCTATCACGCGAGACCAGAATCTACGTGCGTTCTTCTTTTTGAATCTGATCTTTGCACTCCGTGATCCGGAGTTGACTTCAGTATATCAGGTTGACTTTGGTTTGCAATTGTTTGACTAATAACGGACTGATTGACGACGGACTGGTTAACTGAGACCATAGTTCCTCTACTAAGAGTTCCTAATAAGGGAGTTCCAGGATTATTTATAAGTAAATTCATATAATCGGCAATTAAAAGCGTCAGCTCTAATATCTTAGGTTTACTAAGAGAAAATATCAGCTTTTGGGATTGTTGTTGATCGTTTTGTGTAACGACGAGCATAAAATCTTCCTGACAACCTCCAAACGTAAGGACATTGGTGTAAGGATAACGTATGCGCTGTTGCATTGTTGCTAAATCTAATGCAGTAATTGAGTCTTCATTTATAGCGAGCCAAATCATGGGCGAATCATGTTGGCGAAGCTTCGCCTAAAATGTAATACGTAAATATTGTAAACTATCAAATACGGGAAATATCTAAATACCTGAAAAAGCGTAGCTCCAAAAACGGCCATTTCCTGGTACACGTTAAATAAATTCGAACACAATCCAGTTGAGTTCTTCCTTTAAGTCCTCTCCATTTTTCCAGTAGTTTTGCTTGTAATTCTGCCAATCCATCTTGTGATAACTGATCCCTATATCTGTACGGATAAAATTTATCGATCGCGTTTAAAGCGTGATTTGAATGTGCTGCCAAAATAGTCTGGACGTTGTTTAATGCGCTTAAGGTATTTGAATTTTGAACTGCTGTTGGTGGACTGAGTGTACCGTGTTGGCCCCCGTTTATCGCACTTTTTGGACTTTGATGCGTACTAACCGTCTGCTTGACGTGTCCAGAACTTCCAGTTTGAAGAGCACTTAAAGTGTTAGTTACGCTAGTCGCCTTGTTTAAAGAACAATCGCCCATGTCCAGTTGTGCCATCAAAGCTGCTAGTTCCAATGCTAATTCTCGACTTAAAGGGAATCTCCCAGCGACTATTTGCTTATTGACTTGGTAACATAACAATAGCCTTTCTTTGTCTGTTTCTAATTTTGCGCTATTCTTCCACCACAATCTATTCTTGTACGTTAACCGGATGACTTTCGAGTTTTCAAATTTACCCAGACCTTTCTCCCTTAAAGCTATTTCCCATTTTGATATCAGGTCACACAGCTTTGCATTGGGATCCAAAGTATGTTCCAGATCTTTTTCTATAGGATCATCGCTGAAGATAGCAAAACCATTTGTAGTCCTACACCCAATTTCATGTGCCAAACTATCTTGAAATTCTTTAATGGTGGTCGATCCATCAAAACTTGTTATATGGTACGTGCCATTAAGTAAGTGAACAGGCATCGAATGCGGTAGCGAGTGATGCTGCGGGTTTTTTAACAGTATGCTCAAGACTTCCATCCTGGATGGTTTTAATTCGCGACCACCTAAATTTTATAATGTATAAAAACTACAGTTAAATGTATACATATACATACTGAAACACTTACCCATAACTATTGTTCTTTCTAAAGCTCTTTCGCAATAAACAGCATATTTTCCACATTCTGTCCTATTGTCGGCGTTCCGCTGCAAATGCAGCTTTAAAAACCAGAGCAGTCTAGAAGATTTAGGTACGAAAAGACTGACTGCTAACGCCAAGAACTGCCATCCCTGTAATAAGGTGAACATCGGAGGACCCTTATGGTCTTTGTGCTCTTTGTAATCCTTGTGTTCTTTGTATTTGTCTTCTTGGATGGCCTGCGCATTAGAAGATGCTATTTGTTGTTCGGAAGTACTGTTTATACTGGTGGGGGTGGTCTCGCAGTAAATAGACTTTGCGTCGCGCAAAGTAGGAGTTGCTGAAAAGAATTTTGGTGTTTCTAGTATTATTTTGTGTCCCATCGTAAAAGATCGTCCAAAATAAAGTATGAAATGAGAAAATAAACAAATGACACTAACGGGCAATTCAACGGAGCATATCGAAGCATGACATTAACCACGTGTTACGCAAATTGATTTTCTAATAATCAGTAACGAATCATGTTAACATTTAATACTAAAAATTTTCAACTGATTTGAAGTTCAATTTGTTCATATTTACTTTTAAAAATTGAGGTCGTACGACATTATCGTCTACAACAGATTCAATCCCTAATCCCTAATTTTAATGAACGTTTTACCTATTATGATTTATTTGACTAGCACATTGCAACTTTCTACACAAAACGATCTAATTTTTCATTATTGTAAGGGGACACTGTCAATATTAAAGATAAAATTGTTATTGTTTGTTAAACAAATATAAATTTGTCGACTGACGCTGTCACTCTTCCGAATTTTATTATTCAATGATAAGCTGAGGTTTTATGAAAAAATGAAGACAATGGTAAGTGCCTCAACGATTTAATTGAAATTTTGTGGTTGTATAGACTGATGTCTGATTCAATAACTCTAAGAAGAAACTATAAAAGATATCAAAAAAAGTGAAGACATGCTCTTAACGATGGCGTAAATATTTTCCCTATAATAAGGGGGTGAGGGATTGTGCCAAAAACATATAAATTTGTTAAAGGTAAAATGTTTATGCCAACGTTAAGATCATCTCGTCTTAACCTTTTTTGAATATCTCATAGTTTCTTATAGTTATTGAATCAAGCAATCAAACTCAAAAAGTTTCATTTAAATCGATGAGATACATTTGTGTTTCCTTGTCAGTGCAGGCAAAAAATAGGTTCATTAACTTTTAACGTTATAATTTAACAAAACAAAAACTACTGAGCACGATTTTTTTCACAAAACCTCAAAAGATTTAGCACACAAAAATGTTAAGCGTCGGTATTTTAGAAGAGGCCGCAAGTCTTTTGATTCTAAGAGCGATCGTTAAAATAACGATTTCAATGCAGATTTGCAAAATACAAAATACATGCGGGCTGCCTATTAAGTCCCTGGCTGTACAGTTGAACAAACTAACGAGACGGGACGACCACCGTTTTAAATCCAAAGAACGTCATTACAACAAAAATCAAAATTACTATATTGTAATGCTAAGTTATAGATGATTAAAATTGAAGAAAACGGCTAATTAAATCGTCGACTTTTCCTTATTTGTGGAAGCGTTCTAGAATTGTTCCAGTGTATAAAAAGGATTGGGGAACACAACTGAAAAATTGAAGGCCTGTATCGATACTTTCAAATTTTGCTAAAGTGTTTGAGCACTCCATATACTGGAATATTTGAACCAATATAAGACAGCGTCTGTCACCTTTTCAACATGGATTTATTTCTGGGAGGTCAACTGTTACAAATCTGATCACTATTTCCCAGTTTATCTGTGAACAATAGGATAATCATAAGCAGATTGATATGATCTAAACTGATCTATCTTGTGCTTTCGATACTATAAATCATGAGATCTTACTTCGCAGGCTGAGTACTTTAGGAATAAGTCCTTCTTTTAATAAATTATTAGCATCTTATTTGGATAGAAGGGCGAATTATGTATGCTTTAATGGATTCAACTCGCAGAAATTCCTCTTTGTATCTGGTTTTCCACAAGGGTCAAACTTGGGACCTTTGCTATTTGTAATTTACATTAATGATCTTCTTCAGACTCTAGAATGTCCTGTCCTGTTGCGTATGCGGATGACATAAAACTCTATTCGGTTATTAAGTCTGTAAGTGACATTAGTCTACTTCAGTCTAGTTCGGATGTTTTTGTTGGCTGGTGTTCTCTCAATTCTTTGACTATTAATGTGAATAAATGCTGTTCTGTATCTTACACTCGCAAACATACTTCTCTGTGTTCTTCATATAATATCAATAATTTCACCATAGAAAAGTGTAACAGTTTTAAAGGCCTTGGTGTGTTATTTGATGCTTGCATCGAAAGACTTAGGCTTTGTTATGCGTTGTGGTAAATATTTTATTGACTCTTCTACTCTGAAATCGCTATATTTTGCCTTTGTTCTTAGCTTTCTGAACGTGTCCAACGCGAATTTTTTAAATTTGTTTCCTTCAAAATTGATGGTATGTATCCTCCCAGAGGTATTGACTACACATCGGTCTTGGATAGGCATAATATGACATCGTTATCTGAGCGTCGTAATGCACACGATGCTTGATTTAGTTTTGGTTTAAAATAATTCTGTTTCTATTTACAATAATATAATTAATTTGTCTAGGTTATTTTTTCTATTTGTATAATTACATATGTATGTTAATACGTGTAATCATTTCTGTAAATCACCCTGTAATTGGTTTTCGTTGGGTAATAAAGTTCATTATTATTATTATTATTATTATTATTATTATTATTATTATTATTATTAAGACAATCCTTCAATTTCGTACAAACTGAACTGCACGATATCCCTTTCGTTCGTCAGTCAAAAGTCTGGGAACTAATTCCGCACCCACTCGTCTCATTAGCAAATTATCGGTTAAAATGCTTAGTACGGGTCCATACCAGGTGTTCAGTTTCTTTGAAAGCTCTCGAATAGTCAATCGCCTGTTTGAACGAACCACTTTTGGCACATTCTGCACATTTTTATCTGTACTTTGAGGTCGAAAGATGTCCCGATTATTGCTCGTGTTCAACCGACGCTCATACACACTCATACACTATAAACAGTCTTCAGAATCACCACATTATCGTTGTACACTGACCTTATCATTTCATGGAATTCCCTAGCACTTTCTTTGCAACTTAAAACAAAGAGTTAATACATCCTCACCACGGGATGGAAAGTTAAGTTAGATGCGAAGGAATGTATAATTAATACACTGAACATTCGTTGGATGGCGTAGTATGGCTGATTTGTATAGGTTTCTACTACGCAAGAAGCATCAACCAATAACAGAACATCATCAGATGAACCAATGAAAAATCAACTAGTGCGTTCTGAGCATCTGAGTCAACATACTCAACATCAGTCAACATCAATTTTAAATGTGTTTTACACCGAATTGGAGAGTTATAAAGTTTACCACGTTAGCCACGTTTATAGCGTTTGGATCAATTTGCGTATTGTTTGTTTCGTTCTTGTTTTATTACGATTTTGTATTCAAATATGAAGTCAAGCAACCCAAAACGATGGTGTGTGGTAGAGTGTACTGATAAGGCTTTGCTTATAAAAAGCTTTGCTCTTAAAAAGTAAGAGAAAATAAATATTGTATATACCTTTGTTAGTTTTTTAGTTTTCTGCTGTATATTTTTCGTTATTTCAGATTTGGAAGTTGTAATTTTCATTATTGTAAATCCAATAAATAAAATTGCTAAATTTTGTTTAATTGGATTTACGAAATTGATTAGAAATTATAAAATTTCTTATATTTGCATATATATTTTAGTTTATAATGCAGAATTACAGATTTCTATAAGAATTTTAATTTTCTGCACATTCATTACTGGCGCTGTTTTGGTTCTTTGATCTATGCAGAAGTTACCTTTCTATTTTAGTTGTTCTATGATCCTCACTCATCCGGCTTTGAAAGCCAAGTGATAAGTCACAATTTGTTCTAACGTGGCACACACGTGTCTCAACGAATCGGGCTACGGGATTTATTATTTCAAATAAATGTAGTGTCAGAGTTGCTGCTATAAAAAGTCATCTATCGTATTTTTTGATCATACCTCGTATTCATACAAGAAATACTTCACATCTTTGCGTTTTCGCATTGGTTTCACATTTCGTGTTTTGGATATTTCAGTATACTCTAAATCGTATTACGGAGCAGAGACGAACTTCCCATATAATACTGATGTATCTATGTATGTACCTAAATATTACACTCTGTTTTATATAGCATTTCACAAGTAATGTAGCGTTATTAGTGGTACATGTTCTAACTAAATTTATATGAAGTACATCCGGTATGAATTCTAACAAATTAATACTGTAACGATTTCTTGATAGTTAAGTTTGTATTAATTTCAGTCTGATGATGTTATTTAATTAAGAGCGAAACGTTACTAGCATGTAGTTGTTTTCAATTAATACACATCTCTACATACTGTCAAATATTGAAAAGAAACAATAACGAATGAACAAGAACTAATCATCTGAATCTTCTGAATATTCTTGACGTTATAGCGCCGAAGTAAATCTCTGCGATTAAGTTTTAGTCGTGCGATTAGGTCTAACAAGGAGAAGGTAAGGTAATCGGATTTTTGTAATTTTTGATATTTATGGTACGTGTAGTTTGGACCTCGAATAAGAATATTTTGGAGTAGTTCGACGCAACGTTCATAAATTACCGAGATAATCGATGTTGAAGTTTCACCCGCCATTTAAATCCACTAGATATAATACGGTTGTCAATTGGACTCGTGGTTTAGTCGATAGCGTTTTGGTGCGATCAGGTGCGATAGTCACGAGATCGCTGGTTCGGGTCTCGTCACGGGACATTTCTTTTCTTCCGTTCAAAACCCACCATATGTTTTTTTCATTCTTCTTCTCATATCAAAAATTATGAACAAACGAAATATATGAACTATATGCAGGAACATTCTTCAAGTACTTCATTAAAATGCACAATCGGTTGATAAACAATATTCACTTTGAATTAACTTAATAATAAGGTAATAATAAAAAATGTTGCTTCCCATGTTTCTATGATAACTACCATTCTGGCTCGTGCCACACTGCGTAAAATGTCGCATACTAGATATAAAATAATAGACATTTTCATTTCCTACCTGACTCCGTTGGTCTTTTTTTTTTTTTTTTGGAAAAACCTTATTGTTAATTCAAAATGAATATTGTTTATCAACCGATTGTGCATTTTAATGATGTACTTTAAGAATGTTCCTGCATATAGTTCATATATTTCGTTTGTTCATAATTTTTGATATGAGAAGAAGAATGAAAAAACATATGGTGCGTTTTAAATGGAAGAAAAGGAAATGTCCCGTGACGAGACCCGAACCAGCGATCTCGTGACTATCGCACCTGATCGCACCAAAACGCTATCGACTAGGCCACAAGTCCAATTGACAATCGTATTATATCTAGTGGATTTAAATGGTGGGTCAAACTTCAACATCGATTATCTCGGTAATTTATGAACGTTGCGTCAAACTACTCCAAAATACTCTTATTTAAGGTCCAAACTGCACGTACCATAAATATCAAAAATTACAAAAATCCCATTACCTTCTCATTGTAAAACGAAAAAAATGATGCAATTTTCGTAAAAACAAGTTCGCATTAGGTGATTATTTGATACTTCAGATAATCTTAGAAGGAGAAAGTTTAGGAAACAGTTTATTACGATGCACCCCTTCCCTCCAGATAAAAATATTTACATAGTGGTCATCTTTTAAGCAAAATGCAAATACATACAGGTGTTCAATATGTGAATAGACAATGAAGTTTATGTTCTTTTTTAATAGATCGATTGAGTAGAAGGCGTGCAATGTTTGAGAATGCAAACATAGTTTACTATAGCAGGAGATAGTAAAATATAATGCAACATTAAAAATATACAAGTTTTGTTTTCATGCATAGTTCACCGTTCATGTTTTCTACGAATCAATATTGAAAGTAACTTATGTAAGTTACCATAAAGTACGTAGCTGTTTCTATTCTATCTATTACACGCATCATTTTTACTAAAAATTCAATTTGCGCATAATGGTTATCCTAAAAGCTGATAAAATATGACGCTTTTTGAAAATGATAATGACTTGGCAGTAACAGAAAGAAATATAGAAAGGAATTAGCGCTGATATGTTTGAGATAAAATGTCTAGATATATTTTCATTGTGCCGTATTGTGTAAGTGTATGAAGAAAGTTGGATAGTAACAGGGACTCATTATCACATACACAGGCAACTAATTACTAAACTATCGACTATCTCTATGAGAAACATACAAAAATAAACAGAAATAATTAAAGATAAATAACATGTATTAAAATAAAACGATTGAAACACCAACATCCTTTCTCAGTCGCGACCACAACTATGTCAGGAACAGATAAGGGTAGAAATATGTTTGTGAAATGGCATGCGAAATGTAAGATATTGATTAATGTATGTATGTACAAATAGTTTTCATATACATTTATAAACACATCACTCGTAAGTCACAAGTTAATATTCACACAAACTAGTATGCCAATTTCAGTATTTATGTTTTGCCAAGGTAAGAGGTATAAAGATGAAGAGCGAACATTTAATGATTATCATTATAAGATGCTAATGCTTAAACTTACAAATAGTTTTTCTTGCGTTTCATTGCATTTTGATTATGGTTCGTAATCGAAATGAAGACACATTTCTGGTCCAATGCATCAACGATTCAATAGCAATAATTCGAATACTGTCAATTATTTATCAATTACAGGTAGTCGTTGTATCACTCGCTAATTTCATGACGCGATTTAGAAATTGCGGCAGATTTTTGGTTAACGCGGACTTTTGCACGCAATTTTTGCATAACGTACATTTTACTTCGTACAATGCAAAAGCTGAGAAATAATTTCTATGGAACATTGGCAATACTAATAGGGTTAGCATCGTCTTTTACGGACAATGATGCGTCGTTGGAGAGACAACTACGATTTTAGGGTATGATGAAGGGTATGCTAAAAATTTCATCTGACGAATTTACTCGTTAAATATGGGCAACCTTTTTTGTAGAAGTTTTATGCTGCGAGTAATCTTGAAAAATATTCATTTTTGTAGTATCCTTATGATTCATTATGAATTAAGTTTAGACGGGCCGTGCTAATATGCAACGAAAGAATTCAGTAGCGGGCCGGGCAAATCTTACTCGAAGGCCGCATGTGGCCCGCGGGCCGGAGGTTGCCCATACATACGTTAAATGAATAATCCACTGTTTCAATGAAACGTAATTTTAGAAGTAGAAGTAATGCAGATCAACACGAATTTAATTAATAAGTTGTTTCCTGACACGACATGATGAAATAAAGTACATTTTTGACTTGCATTATGTCAAACTTGCTTTATATTAAAATAAAGCTTAGTTATTAGCGATATTTAATTTTTATTTTACTTGAACAAGTGGGTTTCGCATACTGCGATTTACACAACGCGTAATTTATGTGAAACAACCTCCGTATTATACGGCGGTCACCTGCATTATTATCTTAATATCCATGTGTTGCAGTAATTAACTGTAATTGTAAGAATCGTTAATGATGGTACCAGAAGTGTGATTTCATATATCTCCTTGGGTTCGCTTTGTTGCAATTATCACACTATTATGTTCGAGTTCCAAATGTGAACCCAAATCTTTATATCTCTTACAAGTGCAGTATTTCAGATGAAATTCTATGCCATAAACATGATGTTAGTATTTTTAAATCTAAAAAGCAATTGGTTTTCCTATTTTTTATAAACTAAAAACCAGCTTAATAAATGTTCCGGAAAAGTTAGTTTACAGTTGAATGGTACATCGTATCAAAGTTGGTTTTATAGCATTTTTAAAGCAAAATCTTTACAATCAACGACGTTTAACTTGATACAAGTTGATAATTATTAACGATAAAACGGAATCACTAACGATACATTGTTTCTACGCTTAGAAGGGAGTTGAGGTCAGTAAATTGAACATCCTTCGGTTGGGAAAGTTTTCTAAAGGCCGAGAAAAGAAAATGAAATGAAATCAGGTTTGGTAATCTACGTAGCATATTATCTCTAAGCTCTTCTAATTAATTCTTCACTTTTCTACTATAGTGAATTACATCATTACTCTGATATGCGTGAAATTTTGCATAGCCATAATTTCATTTTCCACACAACAACTTTTAATATCTTGCCGTATTATTGACCGAAATCGCACTTACTTTAACAGAAAATGCTTTATTCTTAATTGTGATGACAGCTTGGATGTTCAAAAAGTAAAAATTTGCTTGAAATTCTTTTCAGGCCAAGCAGGACCGCATCCCAAAACATTAAAATGAAATTCAAAAAATTGTTGGGCAATTATACCTATAGTGAAGTAAATCCGGGGACAGATATATCCCCGCATTCCGTATCTCCATCTCAAGCTGATTGAGATTTTTACCAAATTAAGGGTTTTATTGGTAATGATTAGCTAGCCCAACGTCTGAATCCCAACTTGGAACATCAGAATTATATATATTTTGATTTCACATCCACTTTTCATCACATGTGATCAGACCATCATGAGAACTTTCTGATATTCCTCGTAAAAGCAACGGAAAACTGTCTTCCAAACGACGCTGTTCCTGTGTATATTATTATATAATAACATAATTCATTTATCATCTCTACTTTTTCAATCGTTTTCAAATAAATTGAAATTGTTTGTTGGGAAGTACCGAATTCGTCTGTAAGTTCTCTAATCGTTGTTCTTTGCATCTGTGTAGTAATCATCTCCACATGAACCGTCATCGATCGTTATTCTTTCTATTTGCTTTTTTGACTCCGTTGCTTTCATGGCCGAACAAAAGTCACAAAAATAGATTGGTTGACAACGGTGTTTTTACATGATTGCTTCAATTGCTTGTAAAGCAGAATAATTAAAATTTCTTGAAGATCTTTTTTCTACATGTCGCAGTAGAAGGTAACGTATAATATTACGTACATTGTGTAGACGCCTACAACTGGCTTGTCGAATATACAGCATTATGAAAAAACTTGCCAATCTGATATGTGCAGGACAGTCAACAGAGACCTAATGATTATAATTTGTACCTGACATCTATTTCTATTCACTTGAAAACAGATGTAAGTTTCTGAAAGTCACAAAAGAAATGGTAACAACAAATATATACGAAATAATAGTAACAAACAATCGGAAGGTTTGGATACAACCATAGGAGATATAATATACATGATGGCATATAGTTTAGAGTCGGTTGCTTTTCATTGTATTAATGGACGGGCTAAAGAAAAGAGAAAAATACATTCACACAAGAATTGGAGTAAGACGACTAAAGGCGATATACGTATCAGAAACTATTTATGCAGGTGACCCAGTATTTATGTGTCACAAAATTATATCATGCATTAAATAAAGTATTCATTAAATGTATATACCGGGTTTTTCATTAAGAGCGACGCATTTTGTTTTTTCAATTAAAAGACTTGTGAGTTAGCTATGGAAATGATTTTCATTCCAAATGAAAGTAACATTGATGCCATTTATTGTGGGATACGACATCGTTCAGATGTCCGCCGCGGAAGCGCTGGCACCAGTGAAAACGCTGGACCCAATTTTCCATGACTCGAGCACATAAATCGGCCGAAATATCAGCAATTTCGCGTTCGATGTTGGCCTGCAGCTTTTCTAACGTTGTTCGCTTGTTGGCATAGACTAGCGATTTAATGTAACCCCAAGGAAAAAGTTTAAACAGATTCAATCGCACGAACGAGACGGTCATTCGCGAGAACCCTTGCGTGCGATAACTCGCTCTCCGAACTTGGTCTTCAATAATTCGATTGTGTCGTACGCTGTATGACACGTTGCGCCGTCCTGTTGGAACCACACATCGCCCAAGTTCGTAGCGTAGAGCTGATCCCAAAAATATTCCGATATCATGGCCCTGTAGCGATCGCCGTTGACGGTTGCTGGCGCGCCGTTTTCATCAAAAGAACAATGGGCCAATGATGTCGCCGGCATGAAAACTGTACCAAACAGTTATCTTTTTCGGATAAAGTTGTGCCTCGGCAATGTCAGGCTGCTCACTCGTCCAAATGCGACAATTTTGCTTGTTAACAAAACTATCGAGCCAGAAGCGAGCTTCACCCGAAAAGATGATTTTCTTGTGAAAGTTCTCGCCAGCTTTCATCTGGTCCAGAGCCCAATTAGCGATTGTGCGACGTTTAAAATAGTCGGTTGGCTTCAGTTCTTGAGTCGACGCAATCTTATACCGCAAAATTCGCCACAAACTGTTTAAACTGATGTTCAACGCCTGCGATCGGCGTGAAATCGACATCCTTGACTGTTCACGCACAGTCTCTGGCACGGTCCCGATATTTTCTTCACTTTGAGTATTACGTCGTCGCACAGGTACTGGGACATTATGCAATGCAAAAGTTGTTACAAATTTTTCTACCGTCTTGTTGAACGGTTCCGTGCGTACACAACGTAGTGGCGATCGAACGTGAACTTTGATAAAAATATTGAATAATTTGCAAACGTTGTTGAAACGTGTATCTCTCCATGATTAAATGGCAACGTTTCAAAAAGGGAAAGAATTGCCAAGCCAACTTCACTCCTATTCCAGAAATGTCAAAAACAAAATGCGTCGTGCCTACTGAAAAACCCTTTATAAATCATGACCTATAAATACTTATAGTTTGCAGTTATCTACACCACCTTTTAGGTCAATCAAAGACAAAACTTAGTTTAACAGTTTACATCTCAGAAAGGTAAACAATATCGTTTACGGTATTATGTCGTATACCGGTAGAGTAATCATTGGAAACAAGGAGGTAAATCCAAGTGCTTCAGTAGAAGAGCAAAAACTTTCCGATCTACAATACGGTATCAACATTTTGACAACAAAGAAATAGTTAAGTTCAAGCGAATGGAATACGTTACTTGAAAGCCGCAACCGAAATGATAAAGTAGATGCACATTAAGAACGGCACGCCAATAGTTGAATAACCTCAGAAGAATTTACAGAACCTAGACAATATAGGTGACTCGAGCATATGCTAAAGATGAATGATGACAGAGTTGTAAAATCTATGTGGAAGGCATGACTACACAAGAAGGAAGGAAAGGAAGGTGTAGAACATGGTGAGATGGCAAAACTATTGAAGGAGAAAAGCGTAAAAGTAGACACTACAGCATTGCACCGAACTAACCGGAGGCGTTAGTCATTAGAAAAGGGCGGATTTGCAATAGATTTGATAATATAAAAAAAGGTTATCTAGATCTATTCTATACAAACTCAACTTTCATGTCGATGTCGTATTCACCTGTAATCCAGCTATTGTGAAACATCTGCTGAATTCTATTAATTACATTGTAAATGAAATCTTACAAATTATTATCGAGTGTAAATGGTTGTCGTGATTGTAATGTAATTATTGTATACAATGTGTACTGTCAATACAAAAAATTTAGGTCACGAAATAAAACATGCAAAAGCACTTAATAGCAGTTAAGAAAACCAAAAATTAGTAATTAGAATTTTAATTATGAAATAAATATGTGCCAAAAGGCATACGTTAGCAGTGCGTTTAAAAAACCAAAGATGAAATGAGTTTCCAAAATATATGTATGAAATGTATATACACTGTCTGTCCCACATCGAGTGGGATTGCATTGGTAACTTTCTTGGAGTTTTGGTTAAATGAGATATGTTTTGCAGCTATATATGCTGATTTAAAATCCCTTTGAAAAAGCATCGCTGCATATTCTTGCCCGGTCTTTTAAACGGTTTGATATTTGGCTGTCTCCTTTCCGGAAAATTAGTTAAATAAGTTTTGGAATTTTTATAACACTTAAATGTGCAAAATGTCGTAGCTTTCAGTAATTTCAAAATTCGCCATAATTTTTAAATTTTTAATATAAATAACTGTAGATAACACTTTAGCTTAAGTAGCTGCTTTTTGAGAGATTGTGATTGTAATTGTTTTTCATCATAGCTACTTACCTACTTGATTATAGATTTAAAAAGTAATGTCTTTTGATGTTCAAGTACTTAATACTTAGTACTGTTTTAACATGGTACTAACTACTATAGGAATTACATACAAAGTTTTTCTAAAATAAATTTCACTTAATTCTGTTTAGATTTATGTAAGCCTACTTTATTAAAATGTAAAAAAAGTTAATTTTACTGGAATTTTTTATGCAATCATACGTTATCTTACCTCATTGAAAAGAGAATAAAAAATTCTATCCAATAACTTGAAAATCCAATATGGCGACCATTTAACTTAAAGGAAGTTGATACGAGTACTTCAAAAGCACCCACCTTAAATTTTTGTTTCACATGAATATTAAATTTGTCTTATCGAAAACAGTGACTTTAAGATATTTGATATCGAAGAAAATGTCAGTTTTGTTTCTTTTTTAATAACTTCTGACGGGTTTGATATTCTGAACTTTTTCAAACAGGTTTTAAATCAGCATATAAATCTGTAAAACATATCCCATTTAACCTTCATCTTCAATAATAAGAAAGTTATCAACGCAATCCGACTCGATCTGAGACACACGGTATATATTTTTCCTGACTTTTATATTTATCTTATATGGATAGTTTTTCTACCACTATTAGGTCAATTAAATGACAATGATTGAATTACTACATTACATTTTCAGAACGTTCACAAACGTTTTTGGAACACCTGAAGGTTGAAACATTTGTGAACGTTGATCTAGTAGTGATAGAAAAAACATCTACATATAAGAAAATATATGTAGGTACATATTTAGGTATGTATATATGAGCCTTACGAAATTGCTCCAAATTATTAGGTACTGCATAAATTAATTCTGATTAATATAATAGTAAAAGTATGTAAAGCGCTTTTCTACTTGATTTGAATTATTTTGGAAACTGTTAAAATAACAAATTATTTTACAACCAATACTGAAAACACAGAAATAAATATAAAAAGCACACTTACACTTTTCTTAAGAAATTTTTGGGTAGATACCTGAACTCCTAGCTTAGGTAACGGCGCACTCTTGCTGGTTTGCTTGATTAGAGCGCAAATTAGTTCGGCTTGCAGTTCCGGCATATCTAAACATTGTTGCAGAGCGTTTTGTGCTAAAACTACGTGATAATCGATACCAGCTTGATCAACGGCAGCCGACATGAACAACTGAAGACACTTGAATAGTTTTATCGCTTCACCCTGTGAAAATCACATTGCGTCCAAATATTATTGAGTCGATTTGATTTATTCAAATCCGCTCAATACCTGTAATATCTCCGTGGTTAACGTCGTCAACGGAAAATATGAAGGTATTGCACCATCTTTCGTACACGGAACGTGGAGAAGAATTGGATGACGCCACAGTACGCACGTGGCATCACCGTCAACCTCCATCAGTCTATGAATTAATTGTTCGTATTGGGTACCTGTGCTAGGGCCACCACCACTTGCAACAGTTAAGTGATATAGCCAAGCATCTTTCTCCTAAAATTACGGATTAAAACGTATGTATGTACAACCATTTGCAATTGAAATAATGTGAACCCCCACCTGCTTTCCCGGGCATAACAAATACGTTGGTCCCTGGTTAGTCGGAAATATTCCCACAGTCAAGTCCGGCTGTTCAGATTCCTTCTCTTCGGAATCGGAATCGGATAGATGCTCAACTTCTTCCACTCTGGCATCACGCATGTTAATTTGTCCAGCAGGAGCCTAAATTAAAAGCACATATAATTTCTTACGTTAGCTAGTTTTTATAACAAAGACTAATAAACGCTTACCGTATCCGTAGGTGATTTAAAATACAAAAACATTTTCCCAATCAAGACACACCAACATTTTTTGCGTGTCCGTTCTTGACTTTGGTTAACCAACCTTGTACTGAAGGTTTATTTTCTTCTTTGCTCAGTAAAAGTTTAGTCGCATTCCGCCTTTGTACATTCTGTAATATCCGCACCTGAAGTTTAGATTGAATCAGGTATTACGATTAATTGTATTCAATTAAATGAACAACGCTAAACTTTAACCTAAAATAATTTACGAACCCAATCTTCCATAGCCGTTATTGAATCCGCAGTCAAATAATACGTCTTTTTACCGGTATCTATTTCAAATGTATTGGAACCTTCCGCTCTAGTTATTTTACAAATTTCGTCCAAAACTATTTGTCCCTGGGGTTTCCTATTTATATCACTTTGGCTTTTATAATACGTTAGAACACCATTCTTCAATACGAACCATCGCTTCCTCCAGGTTTTTAATTTACCCCCTACAATTCGTGTTTAACTACGTCTCTACATTGATTATCCAAAATATTAAAAATACTAACCCAGTTTCGCCAATGAACCGCTCTTTTCTAAACTTTCCGTTCTCTTAGGACTATCCAAATATGAACCTCTTAATAATAGAGAAGATTCCAGACTAGTAGTGTCACAACTCAAGGCATCAGGTGGTACGGCGTAATCGTCAGACATTCCAGATTCGAAGGAAGTGTCTGAAACACCTATTTGTTAATGTTAGTGCATAACGAACAATTAAAGCAAAGCAGAACTGAAAAAGAAAATATAGAACGGAAATACAAATAAATACATGTAACATAATAATTTGTTTCCGCAAAGCAATGAAAGTAATAAAAGGGAGAAATGTAGAAGTGTTTTGCGAACTTGAGTATTTGCTGAATTCCAGTTTTGTACTGTTGAGCAAAGTAGAATGAACTAATTTTTCACTATTATCGGGTAACCAAGAGAGTTCTGTCGTTTGAACAATTGTTTACGTTGGTATTAGACAAAACTTCAAGAAATGCTTATTCTTTATATTACCAGGTGTTTTACTTCAACCGTTCACTGAATCTCGAACTGTTCGACTTTAATTTAAAATATAATTGAAACCCTTAAAATCCAGAAGAGAAATTACTGTGGAACACGTACGAATTTAAACTTGGAATTAACGTTGCAGAAGCTGCAAAAATATGCACAGCGTTTGGAAAAAGGTTACATAAACATCGGCTCAGAGATGGTTTATCATTTTGCTGCAGTAGATGAACCCTTAGAAGACGACACCAAGTCAGACCATGACAATTAAAATACGCCGAATTGGAGACAATGATCGAAATAGATTCCTCTTTAACGTATCAACGGATAATTGACAGTAATTGAAAGGACTGCTACTGTGTAATATTTCCGGCACTATATCACAACGGTAATAAGTCCGTAAAATGTTGGTTCCTAATTTGTGCACTAAATTGTGCACTTTTCTAATTTTAAAGTAAACAGTAACATTGAAGCTTAAACATTTCTTATCGTTCGCACTTCAACAAAACAGTTATCCAAATGTTGTTCACTTTGAAACAGAAGCATACAATATACGTTGTTTGGGGTACTTTAGTTCCAGTGCCTACTCCACTCTTCATCAGTGGTAAAAATTTGATCCAAAAAGTTATTTGATTTTAGTCGTCAAATAGAAGACGTACAAATTGCAGAAGGCGCGATAATTTGTTATTGGATGTTAGTCCATGTGTTTACCCTACAAGGTGTTGATGCTGACAGTAGATCACATAGGTAAATTTCCCATAGCATCTTCAAACCATACCTTACCAAATAAACGACTCTTAAAATCTATTCATATAAACTAAATTCGAAAGACAAAACAATTTTGGAACAACAGCCGCGAATTGATAAAATTGAATGTAGCGAATGTGATAAAGCATACATAGGACAGTGAAGACGCGCAATACCTACACGATGCGAAGAACATGTGACATTCTCGTTATGGTAGAATAGACTCATCGAGTGTTGTAAAGTATGTATATGAACGACAAAGGGCATGGCATTACAATCTAGAATTTAAAATTGATTCGGAAGAAATCCATTGGATTGTGGTAAGGACAACTTTTTTATAGTATATATTATTTTAGCCGCAATCTCCTTATTCTTATTTTCGATACGTATGCGTAAAAATAAGGATTTGTTAACCAAAGACGACGGTCTCTTGGATGGATCGTTGTTTTTTGATTTATTATTATTTATTTGTACAGAAATGTAGTTTACGTTTTGCATGAGGTTTTAGTGAATATAAAAATGATCCGAAGAAGAGAAATGTGCTTTCAGGAGGAAAAGAAACGGGTTTACGAGATTTGAAACGACGTGGGTGATCCTTAATTTTTCGTCTTACGACTGGAAACGACGTATATTATGTTTCTGTCTCAAGGTGGACAACATTTGGGTAACTGTTTTGTGGAAGTGTGAATGATAAGAAATGTTTAAGCTTCAATGTTACTATTAAGATTAGAAAATAGCACTCTTTGGTGTACAAATTAGGAACAGACATTTGACAGGTTTATTCCAATTTAAAAAAAAACAATAATTATGAAGATGTGAAAAATAAAAAACTTGCAGGTAATAGGTGCGATCATCATGAACCGTTGAAATGTCTGCGCATGCTACAGGTACGGAACCACGTACAGCGTTAAACAGAGACTTTTCCCAGAAATCAATGCATAAGTTTCGAAATCTTACCTGGCTGAACGTTTCGGGCAGTAACCTACATTCTTAATGCATTCCAAGGATGTTGAATTGAATCATCATTATTACCCAGTCTATTGTTTGGATTCCCACTTGATCCAGCCAGTTATCAACAATGCGAGCTCGATGTAGAAAAACATTATAACCCATACAAATGAACAGTTCTTCTATTGCCCCAGCCTAGGGAAAAGAATTACTTACAGGATTTCACTGAGGTACCTATGAGGATTGAGAGGACCATCTAGAATAAGAGAAAAATGGGAGAGACCTGCACCTCTGGCCAATACCACACTCTTATGTTTATATTGTGGTATTTCGAGATCAAGGGGTGGCTTAGTTTGGGCCCCAAACTTACACCACATAAAAACCCGCTTGCTGTTGCTATGTGCCTCGGCCCACATTCTGCAAACACTTTTATGGTCAAAACTGCTTATGCTTTTTTATCAATTTACAAACGACAGAACTTTCTTGGTTACTTAATATTTCACTTACTTAAATACAACCAGATCATTCACATATTTTAAATAATTAAAAGTAATAGCTCTTCCTTATATACATACTTTTCAAAGTAATGTCTAGTTTATATCAGTTTATAACATACTTCTACACTGCAAAAGCTATGCAAATTAAAGTTCATTCAAACTAAAAGTAAGGGTATGAACATCCTCGAACACAGAAGTTTATAGGTTTTATGAAATATGTATATTACGTCTTTTTCATACTTTCTTTTCTCTACGCAACCTGGACAAAAAAGTTGAAATTTGTCCATATGTATATCTACTTAGTCCCATCTCAAGTGGTTTAAAAGTATATTTGAAATATTTTCTACTGATGCGTCCGTTTTAGTAACTCTTTTGTAAATAATTCAATATTTCATTATTTAATTTAGTGTCTTGGTTGTAAAGAATAAAAAATTATGTTAAAATGTTAAAATAATTTATGGTTCGTTAAACTTAGTCTGCGTATAAAAGTATTACTGTACCTCTGGTTTTACTTTTACTAGGGGATCCACTACTACTGGAACCTGTTCTTTTACCAGGACTTGAACCAGAGGTTTCACCAGAACTGCGACTATGGGTATTGGTACCATCAATTGCCTGTAAAAATCATGAAGATAATTTTAGCTACACGTCATAAAAGCTTCGTTAGAATTAATTTAGATTACAGAATACTTACAGCAGTATTATTTCCTTCTCCATCGCTAGAATCATCCGACGAATCGCCTGTGAAAGGCATAGATCTTATTTGACTAGCTCTACCTTTAACAGTCGCATAAACAGGAACAGGAATGTCTTGATACCCTGCTTGTTCAGGACCCATATCACTAGGCGTCGTGCCGGTTAACGTTAGGCCGTCAGCTGCTACTTGATATATTCTATCTTCCCAACTTGGAAATCTATGCAAAGGGGGTGTAGGTGCTCTTGGCCAAGGAACTTTCTCTCTACTGGGCGTATAAATTTCGGCATAATCATGCGCTAAATCAGAATCCGAAGCGCTGCTTGGAACCCTTCCTATGCTGAGATTATCTACAGCTGTTCTCAAATCATCTGACAAAGGATCCATGCTGGAATTGCTGGGAACACTGGCTATTAAAGCGCTGGGAATGTAAGGCGCATGGGGCACAGGTTCAAAGCTGGCTGAAACGCATACGGATTGGTGTCTTCTGTGTTTGCTTGTTCTGGAGGAAGCTATACCTAGTTGACTCCTAGGTTCTGGAGAACAACTTTCAGAGCGTCGCCTATCGACCAATGCCAAGTGGTTTTTGAGCAGTTCCAGTTGTTGATTGCACTTAATATTTTGCTCCCTTAACGTTTGATTTTGTTGTTCCAATTCCTTAAGTTTATTCGTCACCCATTCCTTTATCCTTGCCGCTTTGGCTTCAACTTGTCTGGCGTCCTGAAGACGCAGCTGCCTTTGTTCTTCAACTTCGCCTTCTAAACGATGGATCTGAGTATTGTTGGTGTCACTCTGTTGCGACCATGCCAATTTTTGTTCCATTATTCGAACCTATCGATATAAAAGAAATTTCATTAGTTTCGTTATGTATAAATTATCTAATTATGCAATCTTACAGTTGTGAGTAAATGTATAACTCAGAGCGGTTACATAAAAATAATTCACCACATAATTAACGAGTGAACTTCAAAGATATTTTTATAATACATCTAGTATAACGTAAATTGCTTCATAACTTTCATTAATAAAATACGTATCAAAGGATACTTGTCATATTATTTACAGACATACAGAACATGGAAGCTATATTTGTGTCCTTATAAATCACGAATTTCCGTCTAATGAGAGTTCCGTTACTTAAATTCGTTTTATTTTTCTTGCGTATAGGATAAACACCCTGCTACAGAAATAAAACTACTTCTGAGGAATAGTTAGAATGACAGATGTGGTCGTATCATTTTTACGGCATTACATTTAGTCACACACATTTTCGTTCGTTAAGGCAAACGTAAGATGCTTACGTTCTAATTATAGAACTCGACTTAGTTTAATGATCCCTTTCTACTTGTTGCAATTAATGAATAAATATTATTTACTACTGCAGTTGATTTTGAAAAGAAGCAAAAACTTAATACAATGAATCACAAAAACGCAACAATAATAAATAGAAAATAATTGTTTTGAACTGATTTTGTTAGTATTGTATATATCGTAGATTACAATTTAAAGCTCGAACAGTAAGAAATCCTGGTGCTAAGTACATTTGTTGAAACATTTGGAAATTAGGAATTTCTGTACATTAGATCTCAAATAAATTAGCTCTTGTTCTTACCACCATTTGGAAAATTCCAAATTGCATTTCAACCACCAAATAGTTATCTCCAATGGAAATCGTCACTGTTTGCAATAGAGAAGTGCTAACCGAATAGCTTTTTCTTCTCTTTCTGTTCTTCACTGAGGATGACCAGTCAGTAGTCAAAAGGCGCTTGAAGTTTCCCAAAGAATGAATGTGCTAGGGATAAAACCTAATTTATTTGGACAAAATGAGATGATCATATTCTGCTTAGGACAATTCGCCTCGAACCACTTGAATTTTTATTGGAATTGAAACAGATACACGGCGGTGAATTCAAATTGGCAAGTCTTCTTCCGATCACATCTCGTACGTATTTGTAATGCACGTGACGGCTGAAATTTTGTCCATTCATGCTTTTCCCAAGAAGTTCACTGTTACTCTATACTAGGAAATCCTTGCAAACATGATAGTAGAAAATGTATGACACATTTTTTATGTCTCACCTTTATACGGCCATTGTATATCTTCCAAAAGAATCATGATACATCACTGAACACAACATTCTCCTTACTGAACTAATCGTCAACCGATCTGAGAGAAAACTGACGATCAACAGGTCCTCAGTTCCAAGTGAATGTTTGGTTATTTGGTTTCTTGTGTCTTTGTACGGTTGCTTGGCATATGTAAAATTGTAGCAAAGTAAAGTCATTTTCGATTAGATACATAAATATACCGTTGTAGTCATTCAAAAAGCATCCGCAGCGCGTTTGTTGTGCTTCTAACTTCATCATATTACAACCAACAATATCACCAACCCAATAGCCAGCATTTTTGTACGACCATGACCAATGGGGTCGTTGTTTCAACTGTCATTGACTTTGAGTACATTGGATTTCACATACAGCAGTCCCCTAATTTAAGGTAAGGAAGCTATTGATCTGTGTTATATGAGATTTGAAAATGATCATGGGACGATGGATATACAACCAAAACTTTCGTCAAAGACCAACGTATTCTAAAAACTTTAACAATTTCATTTGGTGTCACACGGTCTAAAGTGAAATAACCCCCGTCGTACAATTTCGTGCGAAGTGGCACTCCAGAAAGCATTTGATATCGTTCAAAAACGTGCGGCTCGACGTGGTATACGATGTGTTAAGATAAGACCAGTACATTCTTAATGTAGAGAGAAAATCCATTTATTAGTGCTACAGAACTTAAAGAAGACTTTCTTGTCTTTAGGAGTAACACATAATCTAAACGATTTATGAAGTCAATCTGCAGATCCTTCATTTAAAAGGCTAAAACCTAGGAGCATTTATAGTTTGTCAAAGAATATCTTTACAGTATCACAGTAAAATATGAAACAGGCTCTAAGATCTCGTGATATGCTATTTTGGTAGCGGCGAAACTGGGCATTTGAAAGTAATCGAAAATATGCTTAGCGATCATCTAAAGAAATGTTTGAATCCGTTGGTAAATTGTGTCTACTGCGATATTTCATATTCCAGCATGACAATGCCCTAAAACTGTGATGAAATTTTTCAGAATATTTCACTCATACATTGTTGTAGCAATGCAAGTACTGGATTATAAAATGGAAATTACAAAAAATTACAGAGGAAATTCCACGTTGCCCTGAGATTGTTGCAACCAATAGAATTTTTTTAAACGCCATGAATCGATTTGGGGATATTCGAAAATGAGAAATTGACGATAATGTTATTCGAAGTAAGGCTGGAAACACGAAAAAAGCAAGAACAATGTCCGGATAGAGTTTGTAGTACACATTTGAGCGAGAGATTCCAGTATCCGACCTTGCATTCGTTTTGGAAAATCGACCCTTTAATATGCGAAAGCAAAATGGAACTAAAATATACCCGAGATGCAAGAAATGTCAGAAGAAAGATTTTACAAGGCATGGAAGACAAACGTAAGGGATCTGAAGCTTTTTGGAGCTACATGGAGCTAAAAGAACTTGCCAAAGCGTGAGCAAACGCAAGAGGGTCCACAGAAAAGACGTTTTCTTATACTGTCTTATGAACTTGCTTGGAGAGGTTGTGAAGATGCAAGGGCAGAAATAACATTCTTTAGAGAAGAAGCCAACAACATCGACGAAAAATTAAGCAGAATGCAATATAGCCCTCTTTTTTCGAAAACCACGCAAGGAGTTAGCTGAAAACTAGTTACTAGATACAAAATGGCTTGTAAAAAATGATTCAGCTACCAACTTTTTCCCAATCAGACTGTTTCTAAAAGTCTAAGGTAAAAGATGAAAAGCCACCAGCAGCCGACTATTTTTGATTCCAAATCCACATTGGAGAATCACCGGAAATTGGTTCAAAAACAGTCCCGTCGGAGTAAATGAGATATCAACTTGGATCAAAAAACAAAAAAACAAGCAGTAAAATTAGACTTTAACTCCACCAAGAAAATTACAAATCACTCACTTAGGACCACTGCCGTATCAAAATTCGCCAAAAGCGTAGTCTCACAACAAAATCTGATAAAAATCACAGGCCATTCTAGAGCGAAGTCAGAAGTCAATATCCAGCTAGTTGCAAATGAATGAAGATCACCATAAAGAAATAATTGAAAAAATGAGGGAGCACGGAACGGAAATTGAGCCTCAACAGAATATGTCTCCTCCTATGACAAGCAACAGCGGTTCTGTGGCAATATCGTCGCAATATCAAAACGTTGTTTACAATTATCATAAGTGCAGCTTTTACTACTCAATAAATAAATAAATAATGTGCGTTGACTTCGAGTATTTTGTATTCTTATTCGATAGATTTTCTCCCTACCTACCACGAATACTTAAAAATTAACCGGATAATTTTCATTCAAGCTCGTTCTTCGAACTCGTGGAATTATTAACAACGAGCTTTCACGAAAGTTCTGGGTCTTTTTAAGTACTCGTGGTATTACCCTCGACAATTTTGTTGATGTGTCAGAATGGCCTCACCAAAGCACGGACTTCAATCTTAGTCAGCAGCATGGGATAAGATCGATAGAAAAATACCAATTCATCAGTGAAACGAACCCAAAACCTTCAGACAGAATTGTCATGTATGTATGTATTTGAGAAAAAGATATTGCAAGTAGACACAGGCTAGGAATTTGTTATAAAAGTTAAAGGACGTATTTTTTTAAATGAAATTTTTGGGAGACTGTAATTTTTTGGGGCAACTTACAGTCTCAAAAATATTCAAATTTGAGATTTTTCTGGAACAAATTTAATCAATTTTAAAGCATTACACTGTGGAGTACAACAGGCGCTTATGAAGTTTATATCTCCCCATCAATATACAGACCCTGTTATTCGAAAATGAAATATTTTGTATCGTTTGGGAGATGAAACTCTTTTCTACAGAAATATGTGTATACGAAATGGTGGAATGCTATTTAAAAAACGTGATGTCAACGCCTTGCATTTGCTTAAAGAAAGAAAAATAAATGGATGCGGTCGTTTGACGCATAATTAATATCTTACATCTTGACAATTTTTTGAAGACATTTATTGTTGCTGCTTTAAGGATGACTGCTTTTTGTATGTTTATGTGGATATGAGGAACAATATCTAGTATCCTAAGGTACTACATAGTTTAGGAATCTTTCTGTAATAAAGAAAAATTATAATAGGCACTATGGTAACTGTTTCTTAGTTACCCTTATTGCGATTTTTTTAGCCAAGTAATAAATAGATTCGCATATGCCTGGGTGTAGGATACATATGTATATTTAATTCGCAAAATGTATTGTGATTGCAAGTTGCACTTAGAAAACAAAAAGTTCAAATGAAAAACATTCGATATTTCCTCAAAACTTATAGGATAAAATATAATGGCGAAAAGAACTCAGAAAACCATGTTCTCAACAATAAAAAATAATATTTTACTGGATTAATTCAGCTTAGATGTGTACAACGAAAAATACGTTTCGTATTAGATTAATGAACGAACGCAGTGAAGTAAATACAATTACTTTAAAGGCAGAAAACAATCTCTTCAGAATGATAAATAGTAGTAAGTGACCCCTCCGCTGAACAGTCCAAAGAGACACGATAATAAATGGTCTTGTATTTCATTACTAGAGTTTGTTTTTCTATATGATATTTCTTAGAGAAGAGTAATCAAGCTTGTAATACTTGGAATTAAAAGACAAAAATATAACACCATTTAATTACGTACGCGAAAATCCAAATATATTGCAATTTCGAACTTACAAATACTAGTGTTAGACACGCTCGACTCTTAACGCTGCAGAGCAAAAAACCATGGACCCCTTCGCAAAAATTTTGAATCGGCAAACAAATAGGGGATGATGACTAAGGGAATCAATAAACACATACATTTATCAGAGAGCCACCCATTCTATACCCATTCCTCATACGATTTTCTTGTATGAATCACTTAAAATTAGTACAGTCGATTGTATGTGTTACGGACTACTAATTCGCATAAGTATTACCTTCTTGATTGCACGCCATGATGAATCACGGGTATTCTTCTAAGTGCTTTCGAAAACAGAGATAAAAATTTCGGCGACAGTAATGAAATTGCGCTATCAGAGAGTTGCACTTCTCCGATGACACCAGTTAACTGAGACTAAATCCAACACAGAGGTCCGTTACACAGTGGCTGAACAAGAAGAGAAAAGAAGACATCTATATGCTATAAACGGCGCCGCTCCGTCCCGACGTCGATCGTCGCTGTTGTCGGCCAACCTCCCCAAATGGTTCCACACTAACCTTGCACTTTCTGTTCGTATGCATTTAACTGCACACATGCATTAGCCATCAAGGAATAACCAAGAGCGAATCATTCAACGACGCCGGTTCAACTTCAACTGGCACATTGCCAGGGTGTTTATAGTGAGGGTATGAACACCTTTCGTAACAATACACAAACATGCGTTTCCCCACAGACCTATGTGTCTCCCACTGCAGTACGTAATTACAAAGGTTAACTAAAAGGCTACTGTATGCATGTTCGCACGATGTACGTGTCTCTTCCAGTGCGTATATATACAATTTATGTTTTCTGACATAGTGATCTAGAATAAGGGACCGAGTATTAAAGAATATTTTCAATTTAGCCATATTCTGTGGCAATTACATTAACCATTACAAGATACTGTTGATCAGTGTTTCGTCAACTGATAGTGACTGATTAGCAAGGTTCGACAAACGACTGCATAAGTAGTGGAAACCGGACCGACGCTGTCACTCGTGGGAATTGTAATGTCGCACCTTGCACGTAAGTGAGGACAAGCGGTGGATTGACATCGTCAGTCCGGTTTACACTACTTAATGATAACTATGGACCGGACCGACGGCTCTCCCTATTGCGTCACAGAGATGCAGGAACAGAGTCGTGCCGAACACTTGCAGTGGCGATTATTCCGTCGACGAATAGTGCGTTCTTAATAATAAGATAAAGTAGTTGTGCTTTGTTTTTCGGGTTCCCTTGTTAATACAACTTTTAGTAAATATAATTAATCTATGTGGTTTAGGGTTAGCAAGGTTTGGCTTCTTCTACTATTTCTTTTCGAGTAGGCGCCACTAGATCTCTTTCTTTCTTTCATAATAAGAGGATTGCTTTTATTTTATTTGTTGAAAATAGCAATACATATTATTCTTCATTGCCATTTTCCCGTAATTATTATGACCCCTCACAAACGTCCTCGTCAAGAAATCATGACTTCTTGGATTCAGAATCACGACTGCTTCACAATTCTCAATAATACGGAGATTCACAGCAATCTATGTTCGGTTACTTTGAAATGTGTAAAAAAGAAGATCGGTAGATCATCTGAAAATTGGAATTCACCAGAATCCATGTACTTCAGCTGATAATTTTTTTAACGATCTTTGCGAAGTACATGTGGCTGAGAATATTCCATTTCAATATCTTGATAATCCAATTTATAGACAATTCCTTGCAAAATATACAGACAAACATATTCCAGATGAATCAACTTTACGCAGAAATATATGAAAAGAAAAGAATAAAATTCGGGAATATGTGGGGGACAAGTATTTTTGGATTAGCGCAGATGAGATCATGGATATATTAGACAGGAGCATGGTTCATGCTATGATAGGTGTCTTGCATGCTGATCAGCCAACGAAACCATACTTGATAGCGGCCAAAATAGTTGAATTGGTGAATGCAAACACGATAGCTGATGCCATTGACAGCAACATTGATGATATATTCGAAGGTGCTGTGAGTCGAGAAAACGAGCTTTGGCAAACCAAATATGATACTGACACGCTTCTAAAGCCTTGATTGCCGCGCATATAGCTTGTAGCTTTTTGTAAGCTGGCGATGCGTTTTTCCCTTTGTGGAAGCAATAAAGCAAAATATGATGAAAAAGCTCGCTTGAAATTGCAATTTTTCAATCAACGCCAAACCGAAACTGCACATCGATCAATACTATTCTTTCTCCGTTCTGAACTAAACTATAGCCGTGTGTAAATAAAATTGCATCGTAAACGGTTATTTTGTGATAAAATAGATGAATCATAAGAAACAATCTAGAATCTTCGCGGTTCGATCTTCATTTGTTTTTTTTTTTTCTGCAATAAGACAACTTAGTTATGACAAAATATCCTTGTTCAAGAGATTTTTAGTTCAAGATACAAACAGTTGTAATAGCCAGGTAAAAGAAATCATATATATATTTAACCACCTATTAAATGAAATCATAAATGTTCTCATCGCAACAAAGCAATCTTACTACAACATTTACAAATAAAGCAGCGAAATCCTTAAAAGTGGTAGTATATATGAACAAAATGCATTAAATGCATTAAGAGTATAGGCCAGTTGTGATAGAGAGGTTTTTTTTCGAACAATGAAATTAAAACCTTCAAAATTCTGAACACACCAAGGAACATTGAACATTCTACAGATACGTATACACCTCTTCAGAACGAGCTAAAGCCGTTTTAAATAACGTCAACATTGCTGAATTAAATTCCTATCAAATTTGAACTTTAGTTTGGTTGCTGGTATATCACAATATTTCTATTACTATGATAGGATTTCAAGATCAAATTGAACCACCTATTCATACCCACAATTTCTGTGCTTGATATAACCGGTTCTTTTTAAATATCTCACAATGAATGCAATAGATTAAAGTTAATGATACGACTGGGAAATCTTCATCATAGTTATTATATAGCAAAAGATACAAAACACAAAGTATCGAGTTAAATTCAGATCTTTTTACAGTAGATCCTTTTAATAGAATGAACCACGAAGTATCACTTATGGACAGCAAATTTTTCTAAGTAGACGTACTGGTTATTCATTGTTAAAATGAAATCTAACTGAAAACTGCAGCTTCAAAGAGAACAGAACACTACACACGTATTAGTCTCATCGTTACGTCCCTTTCATTCTTCTGAATTTATTATTTACTTTCAGAGCAGCAGTAAAAGTTCCGGAAGTCTATTGTATACACGTGCATCAGAACTAATGGGAAGTTTGGTGACTGGACATTATTATTATGTCGAAGCACAGGCTGTGAATAAAATATTTTCTAATCGACGAAATACGTAAATCTTAGTTAATTTTTTGGATGTAAACGAGAGGAAAGCAAGATTGCAATAGCAACTCGTAACAGGCATTAATTAAAAAAATTGATTATATTTAATCAAATTCGCATATCGCGTTCCTTACCTATAGAAACATATGTATATCTCGTGAAATACTACGTAGGTTAGAAAATATGAAAAAAAAAAAAACAATATAAATATGTCATCGGAAAAATACTTATTTGGAATAAACAATGTGTTTTTCTTTTTCTGCGGTAGTAATTGTACTACTCATACACGAAAAAATCCATAAATTCTTCCTTTATATCAAACGACAGAAACAGGAAGTTTATGCGAATGTATGTAATTCCAGCCGAGGTTATAGTCATAATCATATGCACACACCCATGATGCATGAATGCATTAGACATAGGAATGCCTGTACCATGACTGACAGCCCGGCAGCTAGCATAGCAAAAGCGTTTCAAATAGTCTGGAATTGTCAAGAGATTTACAGATGTACTGATATCTCTGGCAGAACATTATAGGGTAAGTCTATGATCGGTACCGGAACACCGAAGCATAAAGGAAGCGAAAAAGCCTCTTTGTACTGTAGAGGGCAAAGGAAGAATTCATAGAGTCCCAACCTATAAGCGGAATTCCTTATCAAATAATAAGAATCGGGAACAGGATGCAAAATACCGAAGAACCATACCAGGATTAAAACTGTCTGTCTCTGTTTACTTGCTCAATCTTCGGATGCCAGAATAGAGCTGTTACTGCAGATGAACAGAAGAAACCGTGGAACTGTTGACAGGACACTGCCGTCTTAACAAATATCCACACCATGAGATTAGTGAACCATCTACTGAAGAAAGTACCGCATGTCCTTTGTGGGAGTTAGGGGCTGAATAGAAGAGATTAAGAAACGTTCAGTTATTAAAGTAGAAGGTTTCATCGAGAGCACCGACTTAATGGGGTGCAGTGGACCAAGGACTATTATGTATTACATTGCAACGTATTTGGACAACCTGAAATAAATCAAAAGGGAAAATAATATTACAATTGTTGGCGCCCCTGTACCTAAGATTATAATTTTTGGGAACTAATACGAGAGGTAATACTTGTTCTTCTTTCTATTTTATTATTTTTAGTACCTGACAATCAACAAATATACTAGACTACTATACTAAAGAGATAAAACCCAACGACCTATGCGTGTTTGTATGTATGTATTTGTTGATTACTCTGCTTTCTGCGCGAGATCAGAAACAAATATTTAAATGATATGCAAGGCATTTGCGCAATCTTGCCAAAAGGACCACCATGGAAAATGATATTGCAAATGTCACATTCTTGTTTCCAATTTTTTGGAGAATACTTACCCAACCAGGAGATAAAATAGTTTCTTGATTAATGAAACTTCTGAGATGCGTACATTTTGCCCTGTTCACAATCAATCATCATCTTTTATACTCTCACAAATGAAGAGTTTCCCAAAAAGATAGCACATTCTGAATGATGAACCGTTGAACCGTTCAGCAGCATTAGAATATGTACTTAGATTAGATTACTTGAGGTGGCAGTACTGCCTCTTAAACTGCGATCTTTACAGATCTATTGTGGTCCTCATGCCTCCTTAGAGTACGTTCTCTAGCTTTATTCCTTTAATTAGACTTATTAGCTTTGAGAGCGGTTCTTCCGCATATAGTCTCGCCTCGGGATATTCGTCTCCCATGTGTGACAGCCGCGTCCTTGCCAGTACCTCGCATTGGCACAATACATGGATCGCGGTTTCTTCCTCAATTTGACAGAATCTACATATCGCTTCCTCTGTCAAGCCCATTTTATTCATGTGCTTATTGAGCCTGCAGTGCCCTGTTAGTAAGCCCACTATCCTTCTGACGGACTTTCTGTCCCTGCGTAGTAGGTCCTTTGTAAACTTCGACATTTGCTCTCCAAGGAACTGTTTCGCCGATCTCTCGTCTGAGGAGTTCCTCCACCTTTCCCGAGATTTATTCTCGGTCCACTTTCTTATGGCCGATTTGATATGTACTTACTAAAATTTCCACGAGAAAAGCTTCCAGGCCACTCACAATTACTAATCATTTTCGATCAATAAAGAATCTTCCACATCAAAATACATTACCCTAGTTTGACTCTTATGAAAATTGAAACATCCAAATATAATAGATTCTTTAGTTTTGTAAACTATGAAAATAATAAAAAGAGTTTAACATGCAATGGCCTGTAGCATTCCAGAAGTAAATTTGCTGATGCCTTTTTAGCACTTGTTTCATAAAATTAACGTTGAGATATTTCTAAATATAATAAATAGAAGAAATTAATAGAATTAGTAAAAGTGTAAGCTATACAGGAATGAATTGATAAAGCTAAATATGCAGTAAGTGTGAACATATCGCGTGTTACAAGAGTATATGTGTATCCACAATCTCACCGCAAAAAGAATCGTCTAGACTGAAAAAATGTTGTGTTGAAGGTTAATAATACTGGGTACCGTTAAAGTTTTTAATTAAATTTTGTACCTGCAATTATTTTTGTGAACTTATTAGACATAAAACTAGTATTTCGAATTAATCACAGTCTAGAAATTACAATCTGGACTGCGAAAAATAACGAACGGCAGTCACCACTATTATTTTATGTAATTATCAGTAGAAATTGGGAAAAAGATACTGGCATACTGTACTGAACAATGATATCAGTAATAATAGACATAAGCATAAATATTCGCATGTTATATAACACATCTTGTTACTCGAAATTGAAGCAAAAAGACAAATCCTCAATTTTCTCCATAACAGCCAAACAGCACCGCTAGTCGTAGAAAAATCTCTGTTGTATTGTAAAAGAAAATGCCGCAAAGCCCGTATTGTTAAAGAGGGAGCCTAAACAATGTAACTTGATACTGCATGTGACATGTGGGGTGCTGAGATCCTGGTCTATTTATTTGGGCTAAATGACTCATCAGAGAGACATGTGGGGTGGTTTTATAATAAGTATAATCTGCAACCATGCGTCACATTTCAATTCAGTAAACTTAATTTAGTGTGTAAAAGTTTTCGGGGTTCTTATAATAATTATAATTTTTTAACCAAGAACTACGCTGTGTGTATCGTTAAAATATGATATAGTTCAAGCAGAGGTATACATGTAATACTATGGATGGATTAGTTACTAAGTTTAAACGTGATGCTTTTAAAAAGTTTGGCCTGAATTTATTTTCTCATATTTCAAAATAAAAATAAGATGCAAATAGTACATATGACTAACATAAATAATAACTACATATACAGAGTGTAACTGTAAAAATGGTAAAACCAGTGGCAAATCGCACGAAACGTTTTTAATTGCAATAAAATTTTGGCCCCCTACATTTTTACATTACGGTACTCTGTTCCTCGTAGACGTTTATTTGAGAGGTAAGGGATCTTTAAAAGCCGAAATAAATAATCAGGTATTCAGTCAGTATTCGGGTATTCTGCAATGTAAGCAGATGGTTTCATTGAAATGGCGCCACCAGCAAATAGCATATTAACGATAGGTGAATAATGCTTGTCTGTCACTATTACAGAAGATTTTCGAATACCGCCTAAAACAATTAACGGATAGCTATAAAAATTGGTAGTAAAAGATATTTTAATCGGTTCCATGCCTGTAAAATGCAGATTTTTGGCGGCTCGTAATGTTCACATGTATTATTAACTTCTTTGTTATTCACATTCTTGTCATTATTGTTTCTTAAATTAGTACAAATCCTTCAAATGCTTGTTTGCAGTTTATACACAAAATTATGCACATTTACAATTTAGAGGTAAACAACAACACAATGGAATTTAAGACATCTCTTATGATTCGCAATACTGTAAAATTACTCAAATGTTAGTGACCTTTCAAATTGATATTTATAGTGCCACTCTAACAAATTAATAACAAAAGTGTTCAGTATCCGTTAACAATTTTTAACAGTGTAAGTATCCATGTGAATGTCAAGGCCGTTCTCGTGTTATGAATTTTCATATGCATACATGGCGTATTATAATTTGATTACAAAAATATTTTGTGAACGAAACTATAAAAAAAAACTAAATATTTAATGCTCTTATTAGCTGTTCTTTAGTTCCGCAACACTTTCGCCATCTGTGTAACATTAACAATCAAGGAAAAAGTCATGCTTTTATGTGATAGTAATTTTAAGACATAAAAGTATAAAATAGTATAAAAACGACCAAACGGAAACTAAATCCTAGCCGTTGTTTACGTTTTGGCTAATACGAAGCGAACTCTAGTTCCTTAACACTTTGGCCGTCTGTTCAGCATTAACAATAAAAGAAAAAGTCATGCAATTAGATGATAGCAATTTTAAGATGTAGAAGTATAAAATTTTATAATAACAATGAGAAAGAAACAACGAGATATGTATCGTTGTTTACTTTGTAATATATATTTTTTATTATTATATATTTATATTTAAGTTACTCTGTCATTTATACAAATAAATCTATAAATAGCTGTTATATTCCAATTAATTGTTAAATCAAATAAGGACCTATATAAGCAATGAATAATTTTATAAATTTTTAATGTATGTATATAAGAAGCTCTGTATACAAAATGTTAATGTTTTATGTAAAGCAATTTATCAATTCTGTTGTTAACACGCATTAATAACATTTTTATTTACTTTCCATCAACTTCAAAACGAAAATAGGTCGCTTTAGTAAAATAAACAGACCCAAAAATTCACTACTAAGAAAAAATATTTAACAAAATACTGCAAACGTTTTTCATGTGTATTTATAATCTAATCATATATATAACATTTATTACTTAGAAAATCACATATGATGCCTATTACAAGAATGCGAACAAATCATTGGCGTTTCTAGAATTTATTGCATGTCTGTTTACACATTCTAATCCTTGTATTTGTCAATAACATGCATTTCCGCGTGCTTAAATGCAGGTAAATAAACAAAACGTATATCTGGGCTATGTTTAACGGGAAGAACACAACATTTTTCTTAAATAATTCGTACTTTTAATTCATCAAACATTAAATATTCTATTACACTTTGTTCCTTATTTCCAATAAAAGTGTAAAACGCCAGTCTGAATCAAATATCTATTTCTCTACAACTTACATTTTACCGGTGAATCATCCACAAACAACAAATACAATCAAAAAGGCGCACCAAATAAGAGAAACCGAGAACCAAAAACAAAACTCGAAACAAATTTTCTGTTTTTCTGTCAGCTGCAAGACGACGCCATGTCAACGGGCAGCTGCGTCGCGACGAAAAATAATCAATAACAAACGAAAGTGAGACGCGTTACCAAGCGACCATGGCTAGCTTATGCCCTATCTCATACAACCTATACCAACCTATCTCTATCTGTCTAGTCGCACGATTCATAAAGCTCACCTTATCTTCGGCCTCTTCCGCTCGTCCTTCCGCCTCCAGTACTCGTTGTTCAAGCTCGGAAAGCTGCAACAAAAACAAATGCTTTAGCAACAAATCTATGCGTTTCAGAGGTTCGAGCATATAAGATTATATACAACATATTAAAATTTCTACCCCCGAGCTATAATTTATTTAAAACATGATTTTGGCGGTATTTTCAGTTAACAGGAAGTGTACTGCGCCACCTATTACCACAGACCTAAATTTCCCTTTGATCTTAAAGCTCTCGCAAGAGGGCGCTTAACAAACATGCAATGTAGGTAGTATATGCTGCAGGCTGTATTTGGATTAGGAAGCACGCTGAACAGGACATGTAAACTTAGTAAAGCAGAAATGTAAACATAAACTTGATTTCCTCAATTAAATGAAGAAAATTGAAATTGAAGTGAATTTCAAGATACATCAGTAATTTTAAAGGAAAGCTGAAACGAAATTAATATAATAACGTAGGTTTGCACGGCCGTAGTCAGTAACTGAACTGCTTCCGGATTGGGTCATGTCAGATATATATATATATATATAATCTTTTACCCTTTCTACCTTTCGGTGCAAAGGCAGATTTGAAATAACAAAATTATAAAAATAAAGACACATTAATAATAATGATGGTAACAACAAACAATGCACAAAAGAAAAATAAATATGACGCAAAATCAAAAGGAAGCAAAACGATTACAATAAAATAAATAAATTAAAATACATAGAATTCTATAAAAGCAATAAAGATAACTCGACGTTCGGCCACGGTTCTTCGAGAGTAAAAAAGGAAACAGTTTTATTTCCTGTTTGTTGTTATTATGCACATATGACATCATGTAATTATAAAAGACATAAAACAACCCTTACCACACCTTTCAGAAATCATTTCAGATATACGTATCTCATATGATACTTTGAAATTTTGGGAAAACTTACTCCATAGAAACGATATAAGGACTGAAAATTAGAAGAATATATCAAATTAACAAGGCTCTACGTGTCCCACAACTGTTTCCAAATTGAGGGCAAATATTTTGCTAAATAGTTTGCCACTATTTACGGTCAATTTTTTTAAGTGCAATTTTGAGACTCAACTTAAAACAGATGCTAGGTATTGCTCAAATGTTTGGATCAGATATCTGGACGACATACTTGCCATTCTTTGGCAGTAAAAGTATAAAATAACAGGACTTTTTGAAGGAATTAAATTCTAAACAAAACACCATAAAATTTACGACGAAAAACGAGAAAAACACCGAACTTCCATTTCTCGATACCTTAGTAATCAGGAATAACACCAACTTGGAGATAGACATTTATCGTAATGAAACCAATGTCAGCAGGTGTATAACTGAGGATTCTAGCCAGTTTTCAGCAAAAATGGCATCTTTTAATTTTCTACTAGACCAGCTATTAAATTTTGCCTTCACGACAGAAAGATATCAAAGAGAATTTAAATGCATAGTAAACAGATGAATACAACAGTTTCGAAGCAAAATTGATTGATAATTTAATTAGGAAACAAAATTTCAAATCCTTGATTAGGAAATCCACGGGTCTAACTTTGGAACAAGTCAAAAAATTCGTTAAGTTACCATTCCATCAACAATTTGATTTACAGGTTGCATATATGGTAAATCAGCTATTTAATTAGGTAATCCTTTACGAAATGCCAAGGATAAGAGAGAGAAATAAATAAAAAATCAGGTATCTACGAAATCGGTTGGTCAGGAATGTGGCATAAAATACATTGGGCAAACTAGGCGATCAATCCTAACACGATACAAGGAGCACATTGCTCATTCTCCGTTCAACAAGGCCTGAAAAATCAGTGTAGCCCGACATATTTTAGACAAAAAGCATGTTATGCCAATAGAAAGTTTGAAGTGAATTAAAACTGGAAAAGATAGCATAATAAGAAAGTAGATTGCAAAAGAATTGATATTTTGGTAAACTAGTTTTGAGAACCTAAATCTTAATAAAAGAACGTATTACCTGGAGATTTATCGTTTGTCAATCGCAGACCGATATGCTGTACTGACGAGTCCTTACAAGGACGAAACTAATTAGTATGCGATTGAAAGAGCTTGATTCTCCTCATGGATTATTGACGTATGCAAATTGTGCTTACTTGGTAAGCTTTTGCACAGTTACTTGTTAGCTGCCCATTAACGCATCTAATTCATTCAAAGTCGTTATATAGAGTCCTTCAAATTTTATTCTATTAAGTTGATATTTTGATTGATATTTTTCGTTTTGGCTGTATGGGAAAAAGTTATCCAAATCAATTTCTGTGCTTGTCTTAATTCGGGTTTGTTTCCATATTGGCAATTCGGTAACTTAATCTTTCCCTTAGGGAATTTACTATGTGTGCCACTCTACTCTAATTTTGCGAAATATTTTCTTTTGATATCAATGCAAAAATAAAACCTCAATATCTATGGTATTTTTGATTTGAACAAGACAATTTGCGAAACTTAAATATATGTTAGTTTCTAATACCAAATATATTAAATTAATCTTTTGTATCAACTTCGAATTATTTGGTTTTAAGAAATGGGGCACGCCACGTTTAAATAAATACAGTTTCTTTTTCGCAAAAACAAGTCTAACGCTCCAAATACGAACATAATTACGAGGTATGTAGTTACGCATTAGCATTATGCACATTTATACCGTTAAATAATTTGACCTTTTCAATTTGAGGCGTATATTTCGGGGAATTTACTTTAGCAATTCAAGGGTACCCTCACCACCTATACACGAGACAATGGCAACATTAAGTTATTCATTAACCCCGGGTAGACCGCAAACGGCAATAGCAATTGCCGTCAATACATTTGGTTCCAATTGGATACAGTAGTCAAGTGATTTATTTGATTCTAAGGACAAATGTTAATAAGCAATCAGCACGATATTCTCGCACAGCTTACTAATAATCTACATCTACTGTAGAAACAGATGTGTGAAACAAATATACCCCAAGAGGTGAAGAGTTGAACGCAAATAATTTTAATTGATGACGATAATAATAATAATAATAATAATAGCAGTTCCTCATTTCTAATACAAGAGGTAAAATTTAAAATATTTTTATAGTTGCTTTCTGTTATGGATATAGAAGCTAGTATATATAATATATATATACATATGTAATGTTGCTATATCTTGTAGATACATAAAAAGGAGTAGAAATAGTATTAGTATAGAAGGATGATATTGTAAAATGGAGACGGCAGTATCTCAGGGATATTTCACAATTCAGATTTCAGAACAGGACAATTTTTTATTTGGACGAAACTTGGGTGAATGAGGGTCATACGGTGCAAAAAGTATGGACAGATTCAAATATTTACAGCATTAGACAAGCTTTTGTGGAAGGGCTTACAATCAGATTCGAGTACCCCTCTGGGGAAGGGCGTCGTCTTATATTCTTACATATTGGAAGTTCTGATGGTTTCATCGATCATAGTTTATAATTATTTGAAGGCAAAAAAACATCAGATTACCAAGATGAAATGAAAGCTTCAGTTCTCGAAGATTGGTTCCCCCAAATATTAAACTATTTACCGGAAGGTGCTGTCATTGTAATGTATAATCCATCTTATTATAGTCCGGGAATGGAAAAGCCAGCATATTCATTATGAAAGAAAGCAGATATTCAAAGCTGGCTAACAAGTAAAGCAATACACTATGATTAGGATGTGGTCAAAGTTGAACTGCTAAGCCTAGTTAAAATTCATAAAGATAAATATATTTCATATGTCATGGATGGATTGGCGAAATCGCAAAATAAAACTGTCTTACGATTACCTCCTTACCACTACGAACTTAACCCTATTGAGCTAGTGTGGGTGCGGATAAAAACTTAAGTAGCTGGAAAAAATAAAACTTTTAAATTGGTAGAAGTTAGGTAACTTTTGCTTGATGGCTTAAAAAATGTAACTGCTACTACCTGGCAAAACTGCATAAACCATGTTATTACAGAAGAAGCCCGTATGAAAAATCTGGATGTAATCATTGACGATGTCTTGAAACCATTTATTATAGCGAATGGGGAGATAGTGACAGTGAAGATTCGGAATGTTCGAAATCATCACGATAACTTAGAACATGTATGAAGTTAATTTGCTTGGTTAGAATCACCTTATATCAATAAATGCATATAATTTTTGAATAGTTTGTAAATTTATAATAAATGTATTACAGTTGCACACTTTATAATAAATAAATATGCTAATGTGAACTATTTTTCTATATTGCGCTGAAGCATCATTATTTATTATTATTTTGTACGATTCAGAATACTAATTCCAACACATACTTTCAATTCTGACAATGGGACTTATTGTCACAGAGTGAAAACTTAAAGTTAATCCTCGGCCTCGTACATTTTGCTGATCTGAATATCCCTTTAATTTGCCGCGTAAATTTTATTCCAGATTTTATAGTGTGTAATTTGGGCTTGGGGTTCGTTCAGAAATTCGCCTCTTTATTCTAGATAAAAGGTATAGCACTTTACAATATTGAATTAAACTAAACGTAAAAGGGCCAATAGCAATATCAGCAGGTGTCGAAGTAGATTCACTTGTTTTAAACAAAATGCAATTGGTTTTAGATGTATTCAGTTGCAATCTATTGCTAGAAAACCATAAATTGATATTATGAAATAAATTTGGCCCATCTTCTACAAGTTCAGTACGTGAAGTTCCACCAAATATTAAGTTCGTAACATCGACGACGTTTACGATTTTAAAATTACAACTTGAGATATTTGAGAATAGGTCATTCATAAATATAACAAATAGTAATGGGCCAAAGATAATGCCTTGGGGGAACTCCTAAATTAACTATTCTTTTATTGCAGCAGATGCAGTTATTAGTGCTGCTCAGCTTAACAATCTGTCTTCGATTCGATACATACGATGCAATCTACTCCTGTGGAATAATCATATAGCTTGTCAAGCAAAATAGAGACATGGCGTCAAAAGCCTTCGTGAGATCTAGGAATAGACCGCAAACCATAAGTCCTCTATCCAGCATACTATGTGTATATCATTTCAATGTAATCAAACAAAGCAATGCTTGTGCGTTTATAGATCAAAAGTCATGCTGATTAATATTAAATTAACTTTGTGAAAGCTGTTGGTATATTGTACAATGACTTCCAATATTTTAGAAAACGTAGATAAATTTCTCATTGGCTTATAGCTTTGTGGTTGTGTTAACTCACCCTTTTTTGGAAACGGGGTTAATAATAACTTGCTTTAAAGCAGCTGGATAGTTCTAGCTTTGAGATACTTTGTAAACAAAAACAAAAATTAATTTCGGAATAATTAACAAGCATACGGTAGCGCATATTCCGTAGTCACAAAATTACTTCCCGTATATCAATGAATCGTCCCTGTTTCAGCAGGTGTCGCTAACGCTGGAGTGTTTTCGTTCTATTAGATAGGAAATGTGATGGGGTCGAAGACGTGCAGATGCGACACCTGCTACTTTGTTACAAACACAAACATTTTGTAAATTAAAAAAGGGAGTGAAGTGAAGTCGATTCTGAAATGAGGTCAGAAGGTGTATATTCTACATTTTCTACCTAGAAGATTAGTTGTTGTTCACAGTATCCCAAAACAATAATAATAATAATTATTAATTATTTTTAATCTCAAATATCTATCATTAAAGGTTGAGGAATAATTAAGAAGTATTTGAGCTTGCCTAAGTCGTACTAGGTTATTGTACAACAAATATTACTTTTGTGACAACAGGGAAATAGCAGTCAAAGTAAAACAACAACGAAAGTTCTAGATCTTACTCCTCATTAATTATAAAATCTTTCCCTCTCCAAGGAGCTACTTATCGAATAATAACATTGTTTAATATTTTAATTATTTATTTTCACATAATTATAGTGCAATGAAAAAATATTTATTGCGTGTAATAATGTAACACTCTTTTCCTAGGAAGACATGTGAATTACGTTTCTCTTTCCTACTAAAATGTGTTTTCAGTGTTTAAATTTTCATCTTGACCGGTTTTTTATTTCAGTAGTGCTGAAACATCGATGATATTTCACACATATGTATGAATGTGTTGGCGAGAAATTCGACTTTGCTATCATACGTCTGTCGCAAAACCCGTATTCCAAACATTTGTAGCAATTGACATGTTCTATATCATGAGAATCCCCCGATGGATACGCGAGGGCATGTTGGTTATTTATGATGCCCGTGCGAATACCGCAGAAAATACATTCATACGTGTCACCGCTAAAAACATAAACAAGGACATGGGAAAAAATCGGGCAGCTTCGCATTTGCTAGGTTTGTTCCTGAAATTGCGAACTGATCCGTAACAAATTGTTGTTTGTCCGAAGTTAACTTTTACATCTGTAGAACGTAAATGGAAGTTAAATAATGCCCTAACGAAACGTGTAAGTTTATTCTTGTATATATTTTAAACGCACGCCCCAATTATTGCATGAAATATTTTCTAGTTATCTAATATTTAGCAGTTATATACAAATACATATGTACTTACATGCAATTCCAAATTTTCATCAGTTACAATTAAACTTCAAAAAGTAAGTCTTATTTTACCAAAAGTTAACGGCTTGGAAGATAAGTAAATAAGTACATACATATATGCATTTTGTGCTTCTTACAGTAATTAAATCAATACATACTCAACATTGTACGCATATATATATATATATATAAGGTTTGTCTCAATTAATGCGTCAAATTTATTTATGCGGTTATATTAAGTAAAAGTGAGGCAATGAGCATAGAAGAAAAAAATGAATAAAAGGAAATTGGGCAAATAAAAGTATTGTTTTGGAAACATTGAATTATGACATCGTAACAAATTTGTCGAAATATAGGTCTACGACCTGGGCAAGAAAGTAAATAAATACGTCCTATTCAAATATCCACTTCACCATGCTTAACATATGCCCCGAATTTTACTAGCGTTTGCATTTCTTACTCTAAATTGTAAAAATTCGCGCTAGAAGTTCTTATTGACAGAATCAACATATCATTTATCAGCCGCATGATGAATGATATGTGCGTACATTGTGTAACATTTTCACCATTATACACATGTTTCGCTCTGCAATAATTGGTATATACAACCTCTTTTCCATCAACACATATACTAAAGCAAGCAATTCGTAGTAACGAAGTTCGTACAGAACCGGACTATCAACGAGTTTATACCTCCGACGAAGTCGTGGATTCGATTTCCACGCTCCTAGCCATAATATCCATGCCTTTGTTCAGACTCCAGGTGCACTCAGCAAGTGAAAATAAGTACACGGCATTAAATTGCTGGGGTAATAATAGACAGTTGAAGAGTAATTGTTTACTAAAGTATCTTCAACTTTGTAGTCGTTTAACTAAAAATCGATAATGTCTACTAACAAGGGAACATCTCCAACCCGGAAATTTAAAAAATTGTTAAACTTTATCCGTAAATAGTCGTTATGGAAGAATAAACTTCCTACAAAAAAGTAAAACATGATCTTTACGCAGTTCAAAGAGTAATATAACATGCATAAAACGGCACTCGAATAAGTTCATTCTTAAAAGGGTGAGATTAAGCGTCCTTACTTTTTAAATAGAACTACATCATTATTTTCGTGTAATTAACAGGCATCGAAGTACTGAATATCCTTATATAATCTTAGCGTATTTATTCGATCTGTTAAATCTATTAAAAAATTTAAAATTATTTAAATTTTGAATGGCGTGGTCGTCCCCTTGGAGCGAATTTGGGCTGATAAAAAATGGTTTCAAAGACTCCTCCATAAGGACTATTTGTGGATACTAAACATTACACGCTTTTCATTAAACATTATAAAACGATCACAATAATATACCTTACAGAAAAGTAAATTCCCAACACTACTGACTGATGTGCTGTATATTGAATTACTGAGAACGTAAGATAAGTATGTAAGTATAGGAAATTTTTTCTTTATTATTAATAAGTATATACATACACGATGTGATAATTGTAAGAATATAACCACAATATATGTGTGTATAGTTCACGTTTTATTATATATTCTTTTCATTTGTTGGTATTGACCACTTGGTTTTATTAAGAAATGAATTACGAAATTGTGTCAAAATGCAGACAAAATGTAATCGACTTCCTAATTACAAAATAAGATAACACCAATGGGGAATATAGATATAAGGCTGCTATTGCAGATCATTCCAACCAATCTGTATTTTACCGATTCGCCCTTTGCGTATTGTTCCAAAATACCTCCAAACACATAGGTGTAAGTAGTCATATACGATTATACAGACCCAAATACATACATACGTGTATGTAGACAAATTTTGTTATACATATGCATATTTTACATTAATGCATCGGGTTCAACAGCAGGAAGAGATAAAATGGCTATTTCCCATTAGATCGGGACCGAAAAACAAATAAAACTAAATGTACGAGTATAGCAGGCATGTATGTGGCGGATACTATTTGCATTGTCCATGACGGTATTATAGGGGTGTACAAACAGAGAGCACGTTACCCGTCACGAAGGCTTTATCTAACTAAAGGCGATTTATATGCCAATTATGACCGTTGTACCATGAACATTTGTGAATTCGATGGTTTAAATTAAAAATTTAATTTGTTTCATACCTTAATATCCTTGAAACACCAACACAGTACATATTTAAAATATACTTAAATGTTCAATCTGTAAAGTGTATTACAACTTACGCAAAACTTTTAAAACAATTTTAAATCAACGTGAAACATACTCCATACTCTGTATCCAGTCGGTTTCAGCATTATACCCACCGTCTATTTACCATACGCTAATACAAAACGGTAGAATTTGCTTTTTTAATGTACTCCTCCGGAACGATAATAGGTACTAAATTACCGGAAAGGGGAATAATGCGTTATATTAACAAGAGCCAATGCACCGTCCGCAAGTCGTTGCATTCCATAAATGCATGAAATTGACCTGACAACTTATTCTACTTTTTATTTATAGCATTTTATATGTATGTGTGCTGTCAACACCTAGGTTATCTACAACGATTTGTGGTGCAATTTATATTCCCCACTTAACTTTTGTGATATATCTTACAAAAAAGTGAAACACATATTTATTATTACCAAGAAGGGAGTCTCCATCGGCAAAACAAAAACTTCTTGGAATGCTTCTTCTCATAGAAGATCCAAGAAGAACAAGAAGTTCGTTGTACGCAAGTAATTTGTCAATAATTTAGTGGTCCTTTGTGCACGGTTCAGCATCGAATGTATGCGTATGACGCATTTGTTCAGAATGGTGGGTCTGTTGTTACCTTGCACTTTGCTTTTCGAACGCAAGTGCTTTTGGCAGAAAATGAAAATGCAGTCATTCTCATGAGTGCCGAGGCACATTCTCATTTGAATGGGGTGGTTAATAAACAAAATGTACGCGGTACTGGTCTTCTAAAAATCCCCATAACATTCACGAAAAATCTCTACATTCAGGGCGTGCAACTTGAGTTGGAAAATATTTTTCCCCCAACAGGATGGGGTCACCGCGCGCATGCTCCCAGAAAGGGCAATTCCACGTTTTGGGGATATCTCATAGCCCCCAAGGTCACCAGACTTTAGCACTTGCGATTTCTTTTTGTGGGGATATCTGAAATCGCAAACCCCGCACATTGACAGCAACAATCGATGGTGAAATAATAGCTCGGGTGATGGCCGATTTTCTGCGAAGGCTGAAAAGCTGCATTTAAGAGCATGGACACCACCTGCCTGACATCTTTCACAGGTCATATTCAATTTCAAATGGCATGTAATGACACACAATTTTGTGTATTAAAATACAATTTTCCATAAAAACTAATTGTATACTGTTTATTTAAAAACGTCAGATTCTTGTCGATCAGCCTGTATATACCACCCTCCCTTTGGTATTCCTAAAAGAAATCATTTCCTAGCCCAAGACATCTCCGATTTCATTTCAAAGCGGTTAGTCCTTATATTATTTGCAAAGTTAAAGTGATATTCAGGTACGGAAAGATTAAGAGAGGTCTTGATTAAACCTCGGCGGTTTTCACAGGACTAATTTTTTTAATACTGACCTATTCTTCCACTATTTCTTGTTTTTATTAAGCATGCCTTAGCTTGAAGTTTTTCTAGCAGTTGGTACATTTGCTAAACTTTTGTTGAAATGCATTATATCTTGCAGATTTGGACAGATTGCAGCTTTAGATATTTTCGAAACTTTTCGAAATAAAGAAAACGTAAATGATATCCAAACTAAAGGAAATGAACCTAGAAATAATCCAGAAGCCGGATGCTGAAACAAATTTAAACAAAACCTGAACGATACCTATGATGAAAGAAATGCATTAAAGATTAAAGCCAATCAACCGACAATGTGACCACAATGGTGGAGATATACGAATCGAAAAAATATTCCACAAACCGGGAAACAGTTAAGAAGACGCTCAAACGATAATAGGCGATACAAGGTGGCTATCTAGAGAAATAAGAATGTATGTAAACTGCGATGAATATCCAAAAATTATTGCGGATATCTTCAGAAGATTCGGACAATTTCTTTGAGCAAAGTGATTACCCAGATTTGCAGTAAAAAATTTAACCAGTCACAACTTAACTAAACAAAAGCAAATAGGATTAGATATCAAAGCAAGCTTACAATAAAAGTAAAAGAAGGAGATAAATCAACTAGAAGAAGAATGAGGATGGCAACAGATGGTGCAATTAATTAAGAAAAAGGTATTATATGTAGATATAGGAAAAATTAAATAATTTTACGTCACTCCAAATGCCTTATTAAAGCCGTTTTTACTTAATCTGAAAGTATAAAAGCAAGGTTTCATATCTCAGTTATTAAAGTTTATTTCATATATTTGGAAACGCGCTGTACAAGCATCCACGACTCGCTCAATTAACTGAATTTTACTTCCCTGAATTTAATCGACTCGGAGCGCTTAAAGTTTAGAATAATAAATGAATTACTTCTGTGATTAAATTCATCAACCTAAACAACTCTAATGGATCTGAATTTTGAGGAGAGGCTCCGTCGATACTTTCTATTCTCGTCCTGCTATAAAAAGATTATCTACCGACTTACACCACCACCTGTCGTCAGTGATGAGTTTACATTTTCCACTCGAAATTTCCGAAAAAGTCCCAAAACGGGTTTCGTCTCTTGTAATTGCGACCGCTCGCTTTTCATTAAAAGGCATTAAATTTGAATTACAGAAGGAAACGCCTCAGGGGCTACTGCCGTTCCCTCCGAATGGAAATGAAATTGTCTCGTCAGAATTTCCATTAGAATTTGTTTGTGAAATAATTAATAAACATTTGGCTGATGAAATGATATTTGTTAAAAGTACACGTTTATCTATGTAGCACGAACACTTACATATAGTACGTACTCGTATGTATGTTCATGGAAATATAAATATGTAATAAGCAACCCCATCCAAACTGCAATTGAGTTCAATTCCTGTAAAACAAACAAATTTATCGATAAGGTAAGGTACTTTATTTCAAGATCTGTTAAACTTAAAATGTTTTTATTGGTTCCAAAAATATGTTGAAACTTGTATGTCTGTCCTTTAAAAGTAGTGTGCGTAACGATAAAATACTAGTTTCTACAATGTTGAGAGCTTCTACAGCTTTAATTTTTTATCAATAATTAATGAAGAACCAGTAAGTTTACAAGCTCAAAATTTTGCATATCGTGTATTCGTTATGATAGTTACGACTTGTCGACGAACTTTTTGTGAATTATTTGTTTGTTGTTGAATTTAACCTCAGTTAAGGATTATAAAAATGACCATGGGGTTACCGTCTCTTTTGGACTTCAAGAAAGCAAAGATAACAAAGGAATTTATAAAAATGTTCTTTGACAAGTCTTAACTACCGTATCGAATATGTGGTATTCAAAATTTCAAGCCTGCAAAGCTGCTGGTTCTTCACTTATTATTGGAAAAAGATTGGACCTGTCCGAGCTCTTAAAATTGTAAACAATTAGTATTTTATCGTTATACATACATCTTCTAGAGCTAAAATATACAGCTTTCGAAATAGTTTCCAAACCGACCTTAAAAATTAACTTTAAGCGATCTCGAAAATAAGTACGTTACAGCTTTAATGAATCTAACTTTTGGGAGAAATCATTAGTTGAACCAACATTTTCTCGTCTCCTTAGGGATGTGACGACCTATTGCACCGAAACTCAATGGCTCATTATGTCCTAGCCAGTCTAAACCATCAAATCGGTGTCCCCAATAAAAACAATCACCATGCTACTCAGAAGTTTCTTATATTTGAACACTTACATTATTACAATCTATACGTTTCCAAATGGCGACTTTAGTATTTTTATTAACATGATGGAACAAATGATGAATAGATTGGCGATGCCTGACAAGGTTATAGTGGTTGGGGATTTTAATGTGAAGATTGGTACTAAAGATAAGAACACAATTCTGTTGCTAGATTGCCTGAGTCCATATGGGTTTTCAGATCTATTAAATATTGCAACGCGTGGTAAAAACTGTTTAGACAATGTATTTGTAAATTGCGGCTACGAAAATATTAAGATTTTCCTTACATACAAATTTGATAACCATTTCCAGTATGTCTGTGAGCTTTCACAGGCATTCAACGAACAATAACGATGAAATAAGGATCATAAGACGAATTACTGCATCAGGAAAATGTAAATATTACAATTTTGTTTATGAAATAAACTGGGATTTCGTCTCTGATACTAAAATAAGCATTAACGATAAATTTGTTAGATTTGTGGCAATTTTGCTTCACGGTTTCAACACTGCTTTCCCTGAAAGCTTACTGAACTTGAAACGCTGTACGCGTGGCGGGAGCTGGTTCAGTGATGAAGTGAGGCAGATGAGGGAACATGTAGGTTTGTTGAACGAAATCTATAAGTTTACAAAATCAGATGCTGTAAAAGTTAAATATATTGAATATCGCAAAATTTACAAAAAGACGACCTGTGATGCTAAGCTAAAATTTAATGATCACACTTTATAAAATGCAAACTATTCAAATAGGGCATTATGGTCAATTATTAATAATCATAGAGCAGATAGGAAGAGAACTTTAACTCCAGATTTTGATCTAAATTTCAGTAATAATTACTTTGTTAATGTAACTAATGAGATTTGACGAGATTTTACTGAGATATCCAACTTGAAACCAATTCTTATCTTACCTATCATATCAAAAATATTCGAAAAAGCTTTAAAACTGCAAATCATGCGTCGTTTGAAGAAAATAATTCAAGTACATTCTTGCAATATGAGTTTCGACAAGGAATGTGTAGAGAGGACGCAGTTTGTTGAAGGAGCAGCTAGGATATATGCTGGGTACATGCTGCGATCTGACTAAGGTTTGACTGGGCACAGCACGAATTGTTGCTTAGGAAGCTAAATAAATATAATTTCGATCATTTAAGTATTTTCTTTATAAGATCGTATTTATATAGTACTCGTAGAACACAAGCTGTAAAATGCAAGAACAGCGTGTCTGATAAGTTACGCATCTCCGTAGCTGTACCGCAGGGATCCGTGATAGGACCTTTGTTATTTTTGATATATATTAATGATCTTGCCTGTTATGTCTTTTGTGGTTCTATCATATTTTACACCGATGACACTACTATAATATGTTATGGGTATAGCCAAATGCAAAGCTTAGTAAAGAGTCGTGCAGCACTTACGAATGCCAAATTTTAGCTTGCATGCAATGGTCTGAAGCTAAATGCAGAAAAAACAGCTTCTGCAATTTTTTTCACTAAACAGCGTGAAAGATTTCGTGAATCACGAGTTTCTCAAGTTTGTCGGTGTCGGTCTGGACCCCTTCTCGTCCATGGGATCATAATATTTCTCTCCTCACCAAAAGAGTGAAAGGCAATATTTTTCTTGTACGGAATCTAAAACTAAACGGGACAAAGCATGTTCTTTTGACAGCTTATCATACACTATTTCATTCGTTAATATTGTATGCTATTTTGGCTTGGGGAAATTGTTCTTCGTGGGAGAGAACCTTTCGACTACAACGTTAAGCTGTCAGGGCTTGTTGGCGGTTTGAGGTACAGAGATGATTGCAGTGACTCGTTTTCCGGATGAAAGATATTCAGTTTTCCTTGCTTATTTATACTTGAATGCATGTTGTATGTCCATCGCAATTTACATATGCAATTTACAGTTTTATAAATCATAGTGATGTGCACGATGATTATACTAGAAACAAAGACCTCCTGGTGCCTAAATTCTGCAGATTAACGAAAACCCAAAAGACTCTAGATTTTATTGCTGTTAAATTTTACAAAGAATTACCAAGTAACGTACGGGAATTACATACGACTCAGCAATTCAAAACATGTGTGAGAAAATATCTTATCAGTGAGCATTTTATTCCTATGGTAAGTTCCTTGACCACGATCTGTTAGACACTGATTTTGATTTGTGTATTTAACATTTGGCTTGTGTTTTTATGTTTTAGTTTCTTCCTCCACACCAATCCTACCTACGGTACCCGTACCCGTAGATTGTCTAAACCATATTACAAATCCGGCACTAATCGCTGAAGAAGATCAAAGCACGTCAATGATTAAGCTTCTAAATTGTCATATCCAAAAGAATCTATGTACTAATTAATATTGTTAATAGAAATTAGTGGCAACCGGCAAACTTGCATAGCAATAAAGTTGAAAAAGCTTTCAAGGATGCTCCCTTGCATCTACTGGTATATTTTTATGTATCTGGCCACACTGTATATGTCAAATAAAGTCTACACCGCAATCACAGTTCGAAAATCACAACTGAAAGCAATGTAGCACATTTCTACACACGAAGGATCTCCACTGTAATCAAAAAGAGAACAATGGACGTCAAAATGAGATCCCACGAAGATGACAAAAAGAACGTAGTGCAACTCTCTCTTTTAATAATATGCTCGGGCTGGCAGCCACACACATGCTGCAAAACAAAGGCGCACTCTGCTATTCAATCAAAATAGGGTTTTAATAATAGACATGTTATACGTACAAATGTCGAATATGACCGCAATTCAAATGGCGAAACGTTCCTGTTGCAGTTTCAGGATGTAATGTATCAAACAATGGTCACCAATTAATTATATAACTTGTGTGTGGTACTACTCAAATGTATGCAAATAGGAAGATAGAGGACACAGTATGCATAATTCAATAGCATTTCGACAAAATTTAGTCGATTTTTGTACATTATTTCAGAAATATAAAAAGCTAGGATACTTCGCAATTTTTAAATCTATTGAACTACGATACTACCTTATTAAGAAACTATAGACAATTTGATAGTACTATAATTTTACCAAGCAGCACCAAGCATAGGTTCAAGTGTAATACGATTAAAAAGTGAGGCTTAATTAATCATTATTCCTTATACAAGAACACCAAAATTAACTCTATTTATAATACCTTATATTCTTGATATGTTTATCACTATCGCAGATATCTGTCTTTTATTTTATCAAAATAATGTTATTCTAGGCGGTTTATGTTTCTTAAACGCATTCAATATTTTATTTAGAAACTCATCTAAAGCTAAATATTTTAAGAAGGGCACCATATACTTGCGTTCCAAGCGAAATTTATTGTATATCACTGTGTTTTATCTAGGCGGAATTTAACGGCTTAATTTACTGATAACAAAGTTAATTAAATTCCGTCATTGTTCTCGAAACGGTTCTGATTTGTCTTGTCTCTTTTGCGCAAAACAGAAAAGTTGAATAGATACATGAGACGATAAATAAATTTAAATTAAACTGTTACATTGGAAATTGTCGCTTAACATCTGCAAAGGCGGAACGTAATTGAAAAAATAACGGAATAAAAATGTTTATGGTAGAAAGCACGAGCTGAAATTCTAATTTAAACGTTGTAATGACAAAACTTTTCATCCCTTTTAAAATTCTCATCTGGGAGTGAAGTAACCTGATAAGAAAATGACTGCGTAAACAGTGTTCTAGCAAGTTGAGGGAGTTTAGTTATTACACTTTTATAGCGCGGACTGACATTTCGGCACATTTCGTTTATCTTGCTCGAAAAAGCCTTGGTGAAAATGTACTTAAATTCAAATTTATACGTGTATAAATCATAAAACTTATTATCGTAAATTTTAAATTTAATCAATGCCTAGCAGCGAAAACATATAGTTTTATATATAAAAATTCATATTTATGTACCACTAGTTTATCTTAGTATAGAAATAAGGGAAATAAAAAGAAGGTAGTTTATGAGAGAAATTAGCCTTTGATCGAAACAGTTTAGCGAGTAATTAGTCTTGGATTCTATTACGAAAATACGTCTTCATGGAACAAAGTAAATATTCAGTATTATCGAATTTTATCAATGGCTTTATACTATTCTTCTAGAACAAACTGAAACACGATAGAATTTGACACTACCATTGTTGAAATTTTTACCATCCAACAAGTTTTGTAAAGGATGACATAAATGACAATCTCATGGTAGAGTACCATAGAAGTAGCAACACATCTCGACCAAATACAATTGCTTTTAGCGATTGACTGAAGATGTATATGGCATTATCTTGTCACGGTGAGAGACGACACCATCACGATGTAAACATTCTAGTCGTTCAATTTGGTTTACTGTTGGATGTACACATCCAAATTGACCCTCTGGTTACGTGATAGAATTAGAGAACACACAATTTCTTTGTAATAACGGCCAACTGATGTTTAACCCTCTTTCCACGAGTGATACATTTCTTAGCTGTTTAGGCTAGTTAACCTTGTTCACTTCACGATCTTCCTCAATTGAACATATGACAAGTTACTTATTTTCCATCGCCAATTTTACCAACTGTACCAACCTAGAAACATATATAAACCTATAAATCTAGTTTCTTTGAGCAACCAGGTTTTCTCTAAATGCTTTTCAGTGCATATGGTGCATTGAGCTTCAACATATCAATCTTGATACTATTCCTTTTAAAGGTAAGGGTAATACTTCAAGAATGTTATTCTACTTTGTGATATTATTATGTCAACCTACGATAGGAAAGTAGGAACATCAACGAGATGGTTCAACAGGATTCTGTATTAAGCTTTTTCTGTGGGCTCAAACAATGGTAATAAGTGTCTTATTAGTAAAGTTCGATAATCATTACCCAAAGCTTAGAGCTTAGGAATTTCAAAATACGCTCTAGCAGCTATCATGAAGATACCTTACAATTGCAAATATGTGTGCGAGATCTAAAAACTGAAGAATATACTTCATTTATACGAGAACTAAAATTCATACGAGAAGTTAAACAGTTATTAAAACGAACACCCAAGCGCACGAGACGAATATATTTTGATAAATATAAATTTCATGTTGACTCGTTACTCTTTTTTCATCTCATATCTTCGACGGAAGTTATTCAACACCACAATCTCAAAAGTTAATATATTGGATACTGCAACACCAATTGGCTTGAAATTTGCAACATATATTGCGTAAGGACTACAAGTGCAGTGAAATAGTTGACAGTGCATCACTGTTACCAAGCAGAAATAAAAAAGTCTCGTTATTTAATTGCTGCACCCCGTATTTTCCCTACATGCATCAATCCCCGGTTACCGACAGGGTATAACTCGTTCAATTGAGAGTATACACCTTAACTAAATATTATAACCTTAGGTACCACCTATAAGTGTGCAAATGTACAAAATTATGTGCATAAAAGTCACGCCAAATTTACACTTTTACACTTTGGATGCACATCAAGGACGATTAATCTGTAGTAAAAGGTATTTGCTTCGCAGCGAATTTGAAAAGGTATTAGACCATTCTGTGGTTAAATTTGTTTCAATAGTTTTCAAGATGTCGGTAACTGATGAATTACTGAGTGTTGGCATGGAGTTAATATTGTCGTATATTAATAAAAAAAGAGAAAATGGGGACCTCGTCGGTGATGAATATAAATATATCATGGATAGGACTACAAGAGCAATTGGGAGCATCGCCGCAAAAATTAGCAGAAATTTCTACAGAAAATCCTAAGACTTATAAGAATTCTTTAAGAATAACTCGAACTCCGTTTGATTTTCTTATAAAACGTTAGTCCCAGGAGGAAGAAATCTTCTTAACCTTCCTATAGTCACGCATACGGTCTGTGAGACCGATTTATATAGTATAGACGTCTTTCATTTTGACGTGAGTATAGGAAGGTTAAAACTGCCTCTACCCGCCGCAAGACCAAATAATTTTCCCTTATATGCCTATAGGAACTTATTTTCGTTCTTGAGGCATCCACTTGTAGTATTTCACTGATGATTCTGCAAGTTTGTAAAGCAGTATTGTTTTGCGGGTATCCTTTTTTACGATAATTCTCCGATTTGTTGCTCCGGACACGTTAATAATTCCTACATATCTCTAAAAATATTTCCACATACGAAAAGGAAATTTTACTGCACAACATCATGTGATGTGAAAAGTTGTTTGCTGATTGGATGTACGCGCTTTATGGAATGAAAATTCATATTCGTTACTGTAGTTTCTTTGCGGATGAATCATCCATTCCCTTCATCAAAAGTAAAACCCAATTTTACTTCATTCACTGCGTACTTTGTATGAAGTGCAGATGAAAGCAATATGTATAATCCTTGCTAAGAGTATCGCCCTGAATGTGTTGCAGGCCAGTACACATTATTTTTCTAGGAGTGCAGTGAACGTTATTTGTGTGATGTTATGGGTCTAATATCATAATCGCTATTATTGCACTGCATAAGCTGAGAAAGACTAAGCTTCTTTCGCTCATCGGTATCACCGAATATTTAGTATATCGCACAATTGCTCGTTCCAAATACAATGAAAATGTTGTTGACCACCTCATGCTGGTCGCACAACAAACACTATGGCAACTGTTCGTGCAGGAATTACTTGAAATCTATTGTGAAAGCAAAGGATCTCACCTCGTCACATGAATATCGCACCCAGAACAATTTCTATTATCGGGGACAATCTGGAGATGAATGCTTGCAGAAGCGGCAAGCGCCAGCTTATGAAACTTGCCTTGAAGGTCAAAAGAATTGAAAGAGCAAAACAGTTGTTAAGTTATTACAGCAAAAGAGGGTACGCAAAATCTTTGTGCACCAGAAAATATTCACAATAGAAGACAAATTTCAACTGTTGGATGACAAAGTGTATGCCCAAAGTTGTGTAAAAGTCCATAATATTGTTCGGGCTTCTCCGACCTCAGTAATGGTTTGCTGAAATATCTGCTACGAGGGTGCTACTACTATACACTTTAACCATATTTAGGTAAAACCAACTGCCCAAGTGATGTTTGTACATATGAGAATTCGATGAAGAAATGCCCCTAATATGTACTTAAATGCGCATTTTGAGGCTATTTAATTCTACAGGAGTAGGACTAAGTTCCTAAAATTGTTCTCAGTTCAATCATTTATAAATACGGTGTATGTGGGACTAGATTGTGTATACTTTGTCTATTTTAAGTTTTTATCTACGTCATTCTTTGTCGTACGCGTAAAGACGATCTATTCATTTGACTATCTTTCTCAAGTACTGCCGATGAAGATCTTTCTTCGGCACGATTTACGCTTGTCTCAGAGACAAAGATCTATGAACAAAAATTGATGACGTAGGTAAAAACACTAAATAGACAAAGTGTATATATGCCAGTTTCACTGATGATGGTATTTAGCACCAAAATGCGATTTTCTTTGATACCCCTCAATCCCCCAGGGATGCTTTGCTTAAGCTTAGAGCTTGTTAGGCAGCCTCTTTCCTCGCCTCCTGCGGCTCGAATCTCGGACGTTACACACCCCGACCTTCTGAAATGAATCGAAGTTAATGAATATTTCGTTACCGAGAATCGAACTGGAGACCTTTCGTACCAAAGACCGACATCTGGCCGTCGTCGATTCGGACAAAAATTTCTAATAAGAAATTGTGCTTTGCCAATCCTAATAAGAGAAGATAATGGATTTTTATTACGCAACGGTCCAATAAAGTGATACAACATTTATGGGAAAAAGAGTTATGTGAAAGGTGTGGCAGGAGTTTGAAGCACTAATAAATTTTAGGAGATATCGCTTGAGATTTCGTATTTGGCTTTATAACTGATACCCTGTTAAACAAATATGGTATTACTGTTGTTAACTTATCATTATTTTACAATTGGTTAATGCCTGCATCTGTTACATTAATATAGTAAGCTTTAAATGATGTACTTCATTATTATATTTTTAAGCCGTAGCTACTTGTAGCACAATTATAAGCGCTAAAAATATAAAGCTCTTTTTAAAACTTTCGTATTCTAGCAACCATTTCATTAATCTTTAATGTATGCTTCTAATAAGTTTACTAGCACGTCGGACTGTAGCTCTCTAACTAATCATTTTTCTTTAAATCTCTTTCTACAGGATGGTGTATGTTTATAAGGGACATAATTAGAAAATATTGAATACTTTTTTGCTTTTTTCGAATTGTATAGAAAAAATAAAGGTGAGTTACTTCAATGTTCCCTATACCTATCGTTTACCGTTTTCGAAGTATTTGAGGATTTTCGAAAAAGTAAGATGTTTTGAAAATAAAGATAAGAGACAAACTATTCGAAATTTTCAAATCATCTTTTTACTCTTGATTTGGTATATCTTAGACTACTTATTTTCAGGTATGTAATGGGTGATTCCACATATCCGTTTTATATGTCTCAGCTTCAATAGTGTCAGCTTTGTTATTTCAAAGGAAACATCCTGTATATTTTTAGACTCGACCCAAACTGCATTAGCTGCTATACCTATCTCTTGTGGTTTCGGAGAAATTTGAAAGTATGTTAAATTTTACTTAGATTGAAATTAAATCGAAGCTGCTGGATCTGGAAATGTATTTTTTTATTTTAACTATCTGAAGAAAGTTTCTAATGAAACATATATGCCCTTAAATGACAAGTATTTTAATAAATGTTTGGTTTAGGATTTTAAACTGCTAAATATAGAACAGCTGGCCATTTATACCTATTTATATTAGATATATGCTAGACTCCTGGTGGGTCCCTTATCTGCTTTTTTAAGGAAACCGTACCAATATATTGTAATACGGCAAGAAATAGAAAAAGAGGAGATGCTAGATAGTTTAATTTTCCTCTTATTAAGCCGTTAAAATTCTCCAAATTGAGATTCTTCTATTCTAACTGGCATCCAAAAGTTCCACAGAAATAGAGATAATGAAAATCAGTGGACGTAAATAATTTGGAAGTCATTCGCCTTTTATTATTAAATTTAATATTCACCGCGATTCTCTCGCATTTCGGGCAAAATAATTTAGACGACCCCCAATTTACGTACTAACGTCTTTCGTCTTTTACCCTCCAGTAATTTTTACAGTCTCATTCCGACCAGTCGGTTCTGTTTCATCGAACGTACTCCGTAGCCGCTTGTTTGTTGCAAATTATTATTTTGCGTACTACTTCATTTTGGCTTCGGCAAAAACAGTTGTAATTGAGTTAGTGTAGGCAGTTTTTCTGACGGTATGGGACGCCGGGCGCCTGTACCCCAATGCGAACCGCCAACGAGAACGGGATGCCGAAACATTTACGAAACGAGGAAAAGTTTCGGTAACAGCCATTTCTGGCATAAAATATTAAACCGCGGTCGGAGCGTACCCGCAGTAAATCTGCCGAAAACGGAACAGTTTAAATTCGACCATGTTACTGACGTTAAATAAATAGGATATTAAAAAAAAGAATAATTACCGTAAGTTTTTATATGTATTATGCGTAGTCCTCTTATTGTAAAAACTAAAGGCATGTACATTTGAAATTTGTAAATTTCAAAAGGCATGATGTTGGTGAATATATGTAGATACTAGTAGTAATTTTGTGAACTGAATTGCGCTTAAATTTCTTATTTCTGAATTGTATATTGTATTTACCATTCAGATACAAGGGCAAACCATTCTTCACACGTTGTGTTCCTTAGAGCGTTGTAACCATATTTGCTGCCCTTATAGTCTCTTTTGACATTGTTTTAAAAGACTGCTACCCTTTCTTAATTATACATTTAAAATATCCACTTGGCAGTATATACATTGGGCGGGATGTACAGATCATTTCTATTAGATACAGGCTTATCGAGAACGCGTGTTCACTACGTCAGCAGTATTTTCTTTAAATCTTGGGACTTTTGTGTTCATAGGTTCATGGTATTTGCATATCACTAGGATCATACAAGCATTTGACAAGGGCGTACAATCGTTATTGCCATTTTTTGCTGTCATTCTTAACGTTTTCGCTCCATCATTTTTATCATACATTAAAAGTAACAGAACTGTACTTTCCAGTACATAGCCGTTTCATCGCATTTCTGCGTAAGGTGAGCTAAGTAGAATATCATATAGGATAAAATAAAAATAATTATTTTAGGTTAAACTTTAAAATGTTTACAAATGAACATAACGCATTCATTATGATGGCCCATTTTTGAAGCGGTACTCGAAATTAAGATGGGACTTGGACATACTCACTGCAGTCTTGTATTGAGCAATACGTGGAAGGCTTTCCAAATGAAAATATTTCATATGAAACATTTTCTCGCCATAAGAAGAGACTTGTGGAACGTTCTGAAAATAAACATTGGATCTGCAAAGGGAAATCTATCGGTAGGCCAACTGTGTTAAGTGTAGATGTTGTTGATGAAATTCAACATCGAATGGAGCAAAGTTCTACGAAATCTCCACCTAAGTTATCTGCTCAGGCAGGTATCATAACGTATTTCATAACTTATTATAGAAGAATTCAATGTTTTCTTGTTGTGTAGGTATCTCTTATGGAAGCTATCCAAAGGCTTTGAAGAGGATCTTGCATATTCATCCATACGAAGTGTCAGTGGTACAAAAATTATATCCACGAGGCCATCGAGGACGTATTCAATTTTGTCAATAGTTTAGGAAAAATTTAAACAATAACGATGTATTGGACAAAACATTTATGTCAGATGAGGCATGGTTCTATTTATCAGGCTACGTGAATAGCCAAAATTATAGAACATGGGGTGCGGAAAATCCACATAATTTTATCGAAACCAGACCAGACCAGAACCCTATTTAAATTGGTATATGGGTGGCATTATCAAGACGACGTATTGTGGGATCTATATCTTTGTTAATGATACAGTAACTGCTAAAAGATATGAGAATAATATTTTACACCCATTTATCGAACAATTGCACCATGATGAATTGACGGAAGTATATTTTCAGCAAGATGGAGCAACAGTTTATACTGCATTCGATACATTGGAATACCTACGACAATTTTATGATGATCGTGTTATTAGCTATGGAAGATGGCTTGCAAGATCACCGGATTTAACACCCCTAGATTTTTATTTCTTTGGTTATCTAAAAAACAAAGTGTATAGACAACGCTTACATAACATTGATGATGAGCTACAAGCAGCTATACAGCATGCAATTGAAGATATGACTGCAGAAGAAATCGAAAATAGTATCTAACAATTTAAAAGGGAGGATAGAATTATGTATCGAACAAAACGGAACACATTTTGTTTATTGTAATTTGACAGAATTTAGTTACTTTACTCTTAATATAACAACAGCTGTTAGACTAACTGAATAAATAAATTGTGGCAATTATTAAACTTAAATCTATCTCAAACTGAAGAGCATAGAATAAAAACTTACGATCTATCTAGCAATGAAGTCCAAAGTAAGAAAGTAAAAACAATTTCGCTTTTATTTAAAAAATGGGCACCCTAATTAAAACTTAATAATAATATAATAATACGCCACTTTTTACAATATTTTACATAGAGCATTAGTGTACTACCAACTGCTGCGATTTGGATTGCCCAGTTTAGTAGTCACGTGGTGGACAGGAGTTGTTGATATCTCTGTATATGCTTATGGCAACAACTCTTAGAAAACTTCGTCAACCAACATCAGAAATGATAAAAAGTATTTATAACTCAGACAATACTTAATAATACATTAGCATTACAATTAGCATAAAATAGAATGTCAATTTCAATCTGTATCAGCAACTACCACAAGAATCTGGTCTGCAAATCAATGAGAAATTACGACTCGCGCCTCTAGGATACATGTTCTATGTAATTAAACTGACATCAGTAAGATATAATTTAATAGAGTAAATATTTCAACACCTACGGTTTCAACATAATTTATCAAATTAAATAGGTGTAAAACCCTTAAATAAACGGATGTCGTAAATTATAGTCTTTCATTTATAGAGGAGGCGCATGATAATGAAGCCGACAAAAACAATTCCCAATGATTGCCTATACAGCTTAGACGTTTCACTTAACCTAATTGAATCATTATTATCAGGGCATAAATCGGTTACTGCAATGTGTGATGTATTATATTAAGTGATATCGACTTTACATATACGAGGTGGTAAATAAAGTAACGAAACTGGTATCATAGTGTTCGATCGGGCAACGCTGGTGACGCAGAACTTGGAGGGCTTTCCTTGTGCATTTTGACAATGAGGGACAGGAATTTCGAGCAGCAATGTGCGATAAAGTTTTGCTTCAGAGTTGGACACAGTGCAACGAAAACTTTTCCATTGAATCGCAAAAAAGCAAAAATGAGGAAGTCAAAGATCAAAAGCATATGATTTGATCTTTCGACAGCCAGGCAATCGTTCACACAGAGTTTGTGCCTCCGGATCAAGGGATTAATCAACACTTTTACCGAAAGGTTCTTGAAAGATTTCGAAAAAGGGTCATGCGTGTGAGACCACACATCAAAAATAACTGGGATACTTAACCACGATAATGCGTCTGGTCGCACAACAATTTCAGTAAACCGTTTCTTTTGGCCATTAAGACCATTCCTATGGCTCCTCGTCTTCCTTATCCGTCCGACTTGACTTTTTCCTGTTCTCTCTTCCCGAGATTGAATCAACACCTTAAGTGACCTTGGGGGAACTGGGCAACATTGAAACGACTGTAATCGACCAACTGAAGGCTACTCCAGTAGTTCCAGCGCTAGTACGAGGAGTGAAAGAACCGTCTCGAGCGCCGTGTGGCTTCTCAAAGTAGTTACCTTGAAGGGGACAATATTAAATTGTAATGTTATTGGAATAAAACAAGCGAACCTCGTACATCATTGCGACGATTATTCTTAAACCGCCCGTGGAGTTAGAAGTAATATATTCTGTTCAACGTCCTCTGAAATTGAAATCCGCTTGGTTTGAATTACGTTTGCCACTCAGAACGTCTTTATTCGGTAATATCTAAATCGGATAACACTGGATTTACGTACTTACTTTACGAAAGTCGATGACTTAATTATAAGACAACGCCGTAAATCGTCTTTAATTTACCACTTCGGCCGTTTCTTGCAACTTCTGCGTCGCAAATCACCTCACACAGTCCAATTTTAGTTAAATTTATTACTTATCGTATTGACGAGAAAAAGTTTATAAGTTATAATACACAGGTTTCGGAGAAATAAATTCGAAAAGAAATAACTGAAAGGTTGATTTCTGGTGAGAACAGCATCCTAAATAGAGTTACATTTCTTGGAAGTAGGTTTTTCTGCTTCTTCAAGGTCTTTTTTGTTATGGAAATAGAAGTTAGATTACGGGATAATCATTTAGATGTACTTATCTCTTAGCATTGGTTGAACTGATAACATACTGCATGGTGCCAGTTGTATTTCTATGTTGAGCCTGTAGTACTAAATAATTTTGTAATCAAACTATGGTAATAACCAAATTATTCGTTTCAAATTGGACAGTTTGATTTGAAAGAAACTATTAATAATTTTCTTAGTATGATGTTTAAACCCGGCTCAATCTTCTGCGCATACTAGGTAGCCCTATTTTTCTCTTCTTAAATATCTATTTTACATTACGACACTTCTTGATTTAATGTTACTGATTGATTTTAGTCTTCTTTTCTTCTCTTCTTTGGGTGTAAAATTTGAATGTATGCAAAAGCTCCATACATTTCTATTAAAGTTGATGGAAGTAATAAATCTAAATATGTATATACCTGGCATATATTTTGTTGTTATTGACCGTTTATAATTTCCTAGGTAACATTTCAAAACATCGAACCGAAAGTTGTTCTAATCGCAAACTTCTCATTCATTGCTCTAAGCAATTCACAATTATTCTCAGCTTCACAGTGTAGGGCTATGAGTTTGTTCTGGCTTAATCATATTATAGTTAAATTGGTGGTCTATCTAAAGGAATTTTATTTTTGTCAGGTTGATAAAGAAGAAATGTACTTACTGGAAACATCTCAAATTTGGGAATTAAAAAAAAATTGAAACTTTGTGGACAAGTAGTGCTCACCTAAGAATGTTTGAAACCGTTATTCTTAGTTGTCCAACTCGTTTTAAGTGGATGAGACTACCTTGATTGTTTGCTTAATATTCGGTTTTCTGAAAATAATTCAGCATTGGTCGAAACAATTATATCAAAGTTATATTCGGCTTCGAACATCCTTGGCTGAGGACCATTTTTCTACGAAATTTCAATTTCTCTTTAATTTTCAGGTTCAACCTTAGAAAAGATCATAGGCACTAGGAGATTGTCAAGCTAACTAATAGTCGATCAATTATTTTGCGAATATCGGAAGAAGCTCTACATTATGAGAGGAAACAAGATAAAGGTAACGAAATAGTTGATAAACTACGAAAAAAAGGTATATATAAATCATTTCCATGTCTTATTTACAGAGTGATATATTAGCGGGTTCCTTTGCACAAAAGTCGTGCAATAGCTTACTACATAAATGGAATCGCATGTACTAATGCTGATAGGAGGCTATAGATCATCAAGTTTACGGTATCCGTACCTTGCCGTTGAGAAGATGAGCATATTTTTTTGGAAGTTGCTAAGTAAGAAAGAATAACGAAAACATGTCAAACTTGTGCACAACTATTCGGAGAGTGACACAGCATCTTCGTTAGCAGTACAGTTTATAAAAGTCGCAAGATTGGTCTATTGAACATCTTCATTTAGATCTTGTACTTTATCGACATTCTGAAAGAAATGGTAGTTAGTTAAACCTTGTAAGAATCTCTGAAGGTATATTACTCCAAATCATATGAATCCTATAATTTTCTCATTCTGTATCACATCGATTACGAAACACAAACAAGCACATGCCAAATTTTCTGAATATATTAGAATGTTTTTATGGAAGGCCTAAGGAAAGTAGAGGAAATTTCTTATATTTTCATTATCGCCTTTTTGTTAATCGAACTAGTCACTTGCTAGTTTAAAAATATTTTATATCCTATATTTACATATTTGTAAACATTAAAATTTAAAGTCTAACTCGAAAATACTGAAAGCGAGAACATTTGCACATAAGCAAAGTATAATTACAGGGACTTCCGCGAATACGAGGGCGGGTCATTAAATAGGTGATTTTTAATGAAACACAGGTTTTTGGATAAAAAATCATTTTATTTTACAACGTAATCTCCTTTGAGCTCTATACACTTTGTTCAACGTTTCTCCAATTTTTTATCCCTTCCAAAAAATAAGATTTGTCGAGGTTGTCAAAATAGGTATTTGTTTGTGTGATGATTTTATCGTTGGAGTCAAATCTCTTTCCGCCTAGCCATTTCTTCAGGTGTAGGAACAAGAAATAGTCACTCGGTGTTAAGTCCGGAGAATAGGGCGGATGAGGGAGCAATTCGCAGCCGAATTCATTGATTCTTGTCATAGAAACTGCAAATGTGTGCACCCTTGCATTGTCCTCGTGGAAACGAACTTTTTCTTGGCCAATGCCAATGCGGTCATTTTTTCGAATCCTCACTAAATCGACCCAATAAGTTGGCACAATATTCTCTATTAATTGTTATACCCTTTTGAAGGTCATGACTTTATTGACTCACAAGCCCACCTTGGTCATCTTTGGCACCGATTCACCCAGAGAAAGCCACTGTTTTGACTTCTGTTTGGTCTCTGGTATGTTGTGGTGGATGCACGTTTCCTCCACGGTTGAACAACGCCAAACACTCCTGCGAAGTTGTCACACGATTGCGTTTGTGGTCGATTGTGAGTAAACGCGGCACCCATCTTGCGGAAAGTTTTCTCATACCCAAGTGATTATTCAAAATTGAAACCACTGAGTCATGTGAGATGCTTATGGCTTCCACAATCCCTCTCACTTTCAATCTCTGATCGGTCAACATCATATCGTGAATTTTTCAATTGTTTCGGGTGTAGAGACTTCAACTGGGCGTCCAGAACGTTTGGCATCTTCAGTGCTGGTATGGCCACAACGAAATTCGGTAAACCACTTTTTACCATTGAAATTTATGGTGCAGAGTCCCCATAATATTTATCAAGCTTAGCCTTGGTTTGAGTGATGGTTTTTTTCCGCAAAAAATGATGCTTAATGAGCACACAAAATTCACTTTTTTCCATTTCACGCGATAGTCTGCTATCAATGGCTGTCAAACACAAACTAAATGACGCAGCGTGTTCAAATTTTTATAGGAGTCAACTGACAGTTGCCTGTTGACAGAAGCAGTGTTGCCCTTTCAGTTAAGAGGCGGTAAATTGAAAAAGTCACGGACTTATTGACCCACCCTCGTACTTCTGTGCAAGTAAACATTGTATTCCTCGGTATAGGTAATGCCAAGTATATTCCTCTTTCAGTCAGAAACGAAGACGAATATAGTTTTTAACTCTATTACGTTTCCAGCTCTAGCAATTCCATAGAGTATGCACTTTACCGAAAAAGTTACGTTATGCGGGATTTTGCGTAGATATCATGTTAAATCGTTAATAGTTACAGAATAGAGACGAATCTTCATATTGAATATATTATCGTTATGAAACCGATTATGTTTTTCTTTCGAATGATCTACAAAGTATCGAATGGCTGAAACGATTGCCAGGCAAAATATAAACTACGTCGTATCCTTTGGAAGCAGAAATATCGAGTATCAAATCAAGTATCACATACTCTTGCAGAATGTTTTAAAAATAATATGATATTTAAAATCACACTTTAGATTAAGAGTGTAAAAATTAAGTCTATTATACAGTTAGAATTGAAAACACCAAAAGGAAAAGTTATTGTTATATCATATATCACATATTATAAAAGATGTAAATGAACAACTAGAATGCATTTAAATCATTGTTTGTACATGAAACGCAACTCATGCACTAAAAATCTAGCAGACGTTTCGTGTATAAAGTTTTATAGAGATCACTTACTCTATATATAAAATTGAAGCTTTAGAACACAGCTTTTTTATTGTACTCGTTATTTAGTGCGGAACGAGTGTACGTCTCGATCGACTGCTTTATTGGAAAACAATAAAAATGAAATGGCGAACAATTCAAGTTGACAGATCAAATAAATACCGCTAACTAAAAATGGACACCAGTATTGATCGATACTGCAGGTTGCTTTATTTGCCAAAAGAAATAAATAGTTCATCTCAATCGATGGTTATTATAAAATAGATAATGAATTAGAAACCACATAAGTAAATGGTTAAAAATGTGCTAGTGCCCTTGGGAACCTTGAAAGTACATTTTTCAAAAAATATATACCTATACTTACAGTGCAGTGGATCAATAAAGTATTTGCAGCTAAGTTTTGCAGGAAAACACCATGGAATAGTAAATTATTTTTAACATTAATTTTATTATTATTATTATATATTATTAATTTTATTATTATCAAATTTTAAAATTAAAGTCATAATCTTCACATGAAACTAAAAACGTAATTTATAAAAATACAAAAGAATTGGAAATGCAATATCAACAAAGTATTTGCACACTTATACTTAACATTTATTAGGGTTACTTTGCCTATGCGATTAATACTTGGTGTTCATCCCTTTTGCATTCATTACTGCCAGTAACCTGTCTGGCCTAGATGTTACAAGTTTTGAAGTAATTTCATGTGAAATATTAGTTAATTCGTTATTCAATCTCAATTTTACTTGTCCCTCGTTTGAAATGTGGTACTTTCAGATCGAGGATATGGCACAAATTCTCAATTGCATTGAGATCTGGACTTAAGGTGGGCTGGGTAGGGTTTCTCGTATTTTGTATAAAAGTCATTCCTTAACGATCCTTGCTGTATGTTTAGGATCGTAGCCTTCTTGAAACATAAATCCTGTATTCGTGCCCATTTTCCCCATACTATAAAAATAATTTGATTGCAATATCTTTAAATAAGATTTAGCATCCATAATATTGCCGATGAAGTGTAAATTACCCACCAACCAAACAAGAACGTTTCCACCTCCATTTAAACTTCGAATTAAATTTTCAGTTTCCAATTGTGTTTGGTTTTCTCCAATTCCCCATTCTTCTACCACGTAATAAAAACAAATTAAACTTATTTTTATTCGAAAAAAAAGAGTGTTTTACCAAATTCTATTGGCTTTTTAAATATTCTTTGGCAAATTGTAAACGTTTTACCCGATTCTGTTCACTTAAAAGCGATTTTTTCCTGCTACTTTTCCATTGTAGCCAGGCACTTCTGATTACCTTGCTTACAGTTTCGAAGTTACACAAAAACTTTTTCCTTTTTCTTTCTGCGATATTAGTTGCTAGGATTTCCGCACTTATCTTCAGATTCTTTGTACTTCTTTTGTAATAGCACGCTTCTCGCGCTCATTTAAAATCTTTGGACGACCATATCTAGGCAAATTTTCTACACTACCCGCTTTTTTATATTTGTTTCTAATTAAATGTATATTGATATATGATTTGGGTTTTAAGGTTATTAAAGACTCGTTTAAGGAAATTCTTGAAATTCTAATGTTGAATGTACCATTAAAATTGAAAGTAAGAATACTCATGTTTGTTATTGTTTTCTTGAAAAACTTAGCCGTGAAATAATTTATTGGCCCACTATATATACATATGTATGTAAATATGATTGTTTATTGTACCGAGAATTTAGATGAAATAATCACTCTAATACTCAAAAGTGTAAATTCTTAATTAGATTGCACCGGCTTAGCCCTGTATTATAACAATTGCATTTACAAGGATTTCGATATAATTTTACATAAATTCAAAGTATTTGCCTAATGTATGAAATGTGTTATGTGTAAGTTCTGTTACAATGAAATTCTTATCCCAGACCCTTTTTTGACTTCTTTGGATCTCTTCTTAAATTCTGTCTATCAGTACAGCTGTATTTGTTTAATATTTACTTCTTTTAAAACATTTAGTCTTAACTATAATTAAAATTTATATTCTAGTTTTATTTTAACTTCATGAACCTGTATCTTTGATATGGAAACTCGGCAATGAAATTCTTCTTATATTCAGTGGTAATTAGTACTTTTCGTAACGTGAAAGGGTTGAACGTATGTGTCTAAATGTTTACACTGCTTTCTATCTTTTAATCGATGCTTTTTATAATGATTGATATTTTTCTAGTTACATATTTTTCTCCTATTAAACGTCATTGACTGGACTTAAATATAAAACCTAACACCCACAGGGTAACTAAGTCTCTAAAAGGTGGCGTGCGTGGTATTGAAACGGTATAAATAGAACCCAAAATTAAATAAAATGTCATTTGAACATGAACGTACACGACTCTCAAACCCAACATTTCATGTAAATTTTGATGTATTTCTAATTGTAATTAATGATAGATTATTTAGCAATAATAATGACAATTAACCATATCAATAATAATATTATAAAAAGTACATTAATATTACATTATGTATATTTATGTATTTCTTTATGTACTGGCAATATACATATTTTAATTATTCGATGGTATTGGTCGCTTCTTTCTTATAAAAGGAAGTATTCCATGGAAATTCAATAGGTTTACATTGAAAGCACAGGACGAATCGCCCCCGAAAACTTAAAAACCAAAACGTTACTGCACAAAACTAAAACTAATTCATTATAGAATCTACTTTTCCACCCTTCTTTCATCGAGCAAAGTAAATAAGAATATAATTTCATTTGGATTTCCAGCTTTTAACATTTCTTGATAACTGAATGTTTTATTTGACGTGGTGTTACGAAGTACTTTACTCCAATTATATGTATTACAGGCGGATACTGAAGGGGCGGTTCCTGAAAATTTGTGTAAGCGGCAATAGCTGACGGGTGAACGTCAGCTCGACATCACTCATTTGTAAACTCCATAACACATCGTTGGTAGCACAAGTATACTCTTGACAGTTTAATGATATACGATATGTATGTCACAGTTTGACAGGATCAATACCTGATTTTTTCCATCCACCGTTATACATACTTCGCAGCTCGCAAGCAGAGTGGTACTTGAAATTTATCACCTCTTCCGACGCGTTAATACTTCTTCCTTGTCCTCCTGTTATCGTGACAGTTTCATTGTACGCGTTCTAAAAAGCATCTTAAATTTGTTTTATTTGTTTATCGATGCCGGTGTCGCGCTTTCCATTATTCATTTCGTCGCCTCTGCTTAGAGAGCTCGGAAAGTTATTAATCGTGAATTTCTACCGGTTTTTATACTTGACGACAGCTTTGAAATACCTCTTCCGTTAGTATAACACCGGTAAAGAAAATATGGATCTCACAAAATATTACATAAAAGATGTATGTACACCTATAAAATACACAATAAATATGTATTACCTTCGTATACTACATGACATGAAAATTGAAGGAGTGCAAGTTTGTTGACCGAAATTGGCAGAAACTTTTACCTATTCAAAGGTGATTTAAATTTTCTTGCGATGGATAAAGTGGTCATGGCATATATGACACTTCATTCAGTTTTTTCTAGCATTATTTTCAGTTGTATTTCTTGCGATTTTTTATTAAATTTTGACCGTTTGTTTTAAATTTATTTAACTTGTTTTAGAAGTTTGATTATACCTAGTGTGCGACGACGTGACCGACAGTTGAGCAAATTCGACAGAGGTCAAATTTTTGGTTTGCACGAAGGTAGTTTTACGTTCAGGAACATTGGAAATCGCCTTAACCGGAACCAATCCACCATTGTGCGCTGCTATCAGTCATGGAATAGCGTTGATGAGGTGGTGGAACCCCATATTCTTCCATATCTTCGCAAGCTCGAAGACCCACTTTTTCAGGAAAATAGTGCCCGTCGCCAGATTGCGGGAATTATTCTAAACCGGTTCGAAGAGGCCTATGTTAATATCTTGCCATCGCCACCCAGATTCTCCGACCTCTCGTCAATTGAACACGTGTGACACATTTTGGAAAGAAAGCTGAGAAACTCAGCGAATCCTCCGCAAACACTAGAAGCTCTTCGGCATGAATTACAGGTTTCTTGGGACGTCATAACCCAAGAGCACATCAACCACCTACCGGTATCAATGCCACGAAGATTGTGAGAGTGTGAAACTCAGGGAAGGTCCAACATATTATTAATCAAGAAAAAATCAAATGTATTACCCTTTTGTTCTTTTTCTTTTGAATTTTCATCCATTATTACCTTTGAATAGATAAGCGTTTCTGCCAATTTTGATCAAAAAATTCGCACCCCCTCTTAGTGTTGCAATTTCCATGTTATGTAGTATACTTATATGATTTACTTTCTTATATGTATCAAAACCTACTGTGTTTGCAACAAGTATGCATTTTACGTCTACCTGGAGACAAAAATACAGGTTGGTCGAAGAATTTTGAAAGCAAAAATGAAGGAATGTGCATTTTTCTTATTCCATATAATCTCTCACAACTTCAATACACTTATTCCAACGATCCTCCAATAATTTTATACCATCTCTGTAATGATTTTCCGGAAGCTCTGCAAAATACTGTTCCACAGCTAAAATAGCTTCTTCATTCGACGAAAAACGCTTTCCACGAAGAAATTGTTTCAAATTTCTGAAGAGATAATAGTCGGAGAGAGCCAAATCTGGTGAATACTGGGTGTTTAAGTAATGCGTACTTTAGTTCGTTCAATTTAGCCATCGCCAAAACACTTATCTTCCGAAAGCCGAGAATCCTTTTTATCCAAATGGTCCAAAAGGTTGCAATAATATTTAGACTTAATTGTTTTACCCTTTTGAACCCGTTTTGCATTCCAAAAAACTGATGCCATAACCTTTTTTGCCGATCGTTCTGACTTGACTTGTTTTGGAGCTGAACAACCACCTTCAGTCCATTATAAACGTTCTTCTTGCAGTTTAGGAGCATTATGGTAGATCCACGTCTCATCCACAGTTATAAAACGACGCACAAACTCGGTTTTATTCTGCTTAAAACCCTCCACGCTGAGAAATTTTTTTGGATTCAGTCTTGGTTGAATTGTTAACGAATTGGGCACTAACTTTCCGTATAGCTTTTTCATATGTAATTCTTAGTGTAAAATATGGGGTACTCGTTCGTCCAAGATGCCTACGGTATCAGCAATTTCACGCTTAATCAAACTTGGATCTTTACAAACAATATCATAGACTTGCTCAATAATTTTTGGTGTTGTTGCATTTTTTGGAGGTCCACTACGTGGTTCATCTTGAACGCTTGTACGGTCACATTTAAACTTTAAAACCCATCGATGCGCAGTTCGAAATGAAGGAGCAGATTCCTTTAACACATTCACCATTTTTGTATGAATTTTTGTTGTTGATAAACCTTCCAAAACAAAGAATTTTATCATCGCACGATTTTCGTTTTTTTTTTTTCCATTCTAACAGAATACGCTGATACCTCAACTTTAAATAGCTTGTAAACAAAAAATAAATTAACAGATCGAAATGAACTTTTGTGTGTGTTCAAATGGAAAATGAAATATTAAAATAGCGTATAAATGTTGATTCCTGTACTGGTTAATAAGCGTCGCTTTCAAATCTTTTCAACCAACCTGTAATTATTCGAAATATTGAATCACGAAAAGAATATCTATGCGTATAATGCTTTAGTTCCAGTTGCCATTTATAAAGAATCTGAACATATTGTTTGCTTAACCTTCCTATACTCACGCATACGGTCTGTGAGACCGATTTATATAGTATAGTATACGTCTTTCATTTTGACGTGAGCTTCTTACATAAATTATGCAAAAAAATACGATTTTTATGTCACCTTTCTATTCTTAAAAATGCTTTACTTATGTTAGCTGTTCTAATATAATAATTTATTTATTCCAGGCTAACTTAAATTTAAAATATTACACAAATAACAAACACCCCGACAAACAATTGTGGCACATAATGTTCTTATTTTTAGTGTGTCATGGGAGTAAACATGACAATCAAGTCATTGTACCTGTGTCTCTCCAGATTAATTCACATTGTATAGTTCAATGTATATATATTTATTTTGTGACCTTTTTATACTTATCTTATAGATAGTCTTTCTACTACAACTAGGTCAATTAAACGACAATAATTGAGTTAATAGTTATATTTTGAGAACGTTATACAACATTAACTCAATTATTGTCCTTTAATTGACCTAGTAATGGTAGAAACACTATCTCTAAGATTGTATAGTTCGAGATAAGCAAACTACAAATATTCTTTCCCCTCTTCATCGGTTTTCCAATTTTGTTTGAAGGCTTTTCTTGATGGGCTTACGGAATTGTTTTAGTTTATTATTCATTTAAACTTTGTTTAACCTGCTATTTTTTATCCTCATCAAAATCTCTTCCTACCGTAGTTTCATTTGTAGTGTCAGTAAAAAGACTTCGTAATTTTTTTCCATCTTCGAAAACGGCGGACAGCTTCTGGTAAAACTTCAGTTGTGAACTTTCATGTGAAATTAGTCAAGGAAAAATATGTTTCTATGAAACTGGTGTGATATTTCATTGTGTACTGTAGTGTGATAGTTGTTTTAACGACATACGACATAATAGATAGTCATCGTATTCACTGGATTATTTCTTAGCCCTCCACAATAGATTTTGTTCACAGCATTTTTAAAAGTACTAAATGGTTGAAGGATGTAAGAATAGTGTGGCGGGAAGCATGTTGTCTAACGGAACTACTAAAACCCCATTTTACTCATTTTATATATCAATAACCTGAACATGTATAGCCATTTAAAACATCTAAAGCAAATGTAGGAGCGAGATACAAGGTGAATTCTTAGGTATTTCGTTAGTTCCTTGCACTTGTAACAGGAAAGTAAAACTTGACGGTAATAGTATGAATCAACGAAGTACATAATTTACTCTATTCTTCGTCAGTGATGGCTAAGTTAATACAACGAGCATCTATATAGAAGTACCCAGTTTTATTTGAACGCACCAAATTTAATCGATGAGATCAATATTAAATATATTACATATTAAAAAAATATTGGTATTGTCCCCTGTGATGGTTGTAATTCTAGGCTTTCGATAAGTGTTTCCTGGCATATTAAACATTTCTTCGTTTTTTCCATATTTTTGCCTAGTTCTCTCTGTATTTTCTATTACTTTCCTTTATTATTCGTGACTAAATAAAATTATCTATCTGTTCTACTTTATTTCTATTTATATTTATATATTTATTTAAGTGACTTTCTTCTGTTACTGGTAATCGGGAATTCTTGTTTTATTGAGGTTTATTCCCATATTAACTTAATAATAATAATAATCATTTTGTTAAGCTTCAGAAAAAAATGCCGTATAAGCAGGTATTCGTGAAGTAAAGCCAAAAATTTATAAAATTACAAGATTCATGCAATGTGCGAAGAATATAATACACGTCACACAAATAAAAAAATAAATATAATCTAAATTATAAATGATCAAAGACAAGTACAGAGCGCGGATACACAAAGACTATACCCGTACTATAGCCCGTGTAGGTGCATTTTTAGTTCTTTGGGAAGGTGGTTAAAGACTTTATATCCATTATGGTACATATCCCTTTAATATTTGGGAGTAATGTTTCACCGGTATTGAGACATCTTCGTTACATATATGATAGTTATGGTTCAGATGACAAAATTCCGGCTGAGATATTCAAAATGGATTGTAGGTTCCTCTCAGAGTCTATTGTTCTCGCCATATCATTAGTAAATATTAATTCTGTTATGTTAAACAGGTCTTTCTTTTATTTTCTAGTAGTGCTATTCTTGTTGTCTATCTTATTGTAAATAGCTTCTCATTAAATTGTTTTATATCATAAATCGCATTGTGTGTTATGTTTTTATTACGTCGTTGGCTCGTGTTTTCTACTACTTCAGTAATAAATTTCCCGCATATTTTTCTACGATAATTACAACTCCCTTTGTCCCCACTTTTATGTATTGGCAGTATTACTTTTATATTGCACTCACGCCCCGTTGCCTTCTTCATATCCGATGGTCTGTTTATTCGTATCTCTGCCTAGTGCCTTACCCATTTCCAAACTCACAATCTTTCCATCTATTTCCCCTTTCTCTTTTTTCTATTAAATCTCTGCTTTTTACATTTTTCGTTTTTTCCGTTCCTTGTTCTGTTTCAGTTTCTTTGAGATTTTGACTGATCGGCTTATAAAAGTGTACTCCCTCTCCATAATTCGCTGGCATTTTGTTAGTAAATTTCAGCTAAAAATAGCTTTTGTTTGTTTATACAGGTTTCATTTTTTGCACTGATCTACAGAACAAATTTCTCCAATTTTTTTCTTCGCTTGTTTTGCCCCAGTCTTGACTATAATTATCTTTGCTTGCTTCGTTTCTGCTCCTGCTTGTTTAGTACCTCTATCTACTTATTCATAATAAGTAAATTGCTTAAAACAAACGCAGAGCTGTTTATGTTGACTGTGATTGTTATATCTACACTTCACTGTGACTATAATAGTCAGAACTATGAAGGATGGTTTTGGAATGCTTTACAAGAGTTAACCTAACAGTTTAAACGCATTTGTAAAGATATGAGTAACGAAAAGTCGGTTAGAATGAAAATTATCTCTTCACGAACATGGTTTTAGAATGAACTATAAGATGATTGGAAATAGTTAAATACCAGACCAAATAGAATGGACGGTTCAACTAAAAATATTATGGACAATAATCGTTAGTCCGAGCAAACAGCGGTAACTACATACTAAGTTACGACATCTCCTTATTTATGTAGGCTGTCGTAACTTGTTTCGTAATTGTGGGCTGTTACCGCTGTGCGCCCAGACTAATAATCGTACTACTTAAATTTCTTTAGTATTATGTATGTATATAGACTAAATGGAATTCGCCAAACCTAGTTTTTCTAGACCGATAAAAGTTGTCATTAATTAATGCATATCTATTAGTTCATTTAATTTATTTGCCATTAATCACATACAGAATTGATCGTTACGAAAAAAAAGAACTTGATTTTTATTTTAACTGGTTGTTCATGTAAGCTAATAATAGGTACAATGTTACCATCACATAATACGAACAAGTTATAAAGTAACTTGATACTTGTGACTATGCGTTTGGTAGTCATCGTTTCCGCAAAATACGAAAGCATTCTTCGTATTTTTCCGGTAGTAGTATGCTTGCGGTCTAGTTCGGTTTTGCGAAAGGTGAAGTAAGGAAGTGTGGAGAGAAAATCTTGTTTTATTTTATCGCTGTCTTGAAAGCTCCCGTAATGGAAGCAGGTAGGTGCCCGGACGTGCCGAGAAATTTAAAGATGTACACAGCAGTACAGCGTAGCACCGCACAACACAAAACTCGATGCCGGCGCAACATGTGGTTTACGTTTACGTTACGTCGCACTTCGAATTTCCTCCGCTCAAGAAAATGTGCCTGCGGCCTGAGAAAACACGCACGCACCTGCACTCTCCCCGCTTATTATTATTACTACTGCTGCAGGGGTTCGGATGAACCGCAGAAATTCTTTTAAAATATTCAAGGCGTTCTCTCTTGAAGGTTGGGGTCAGGTAAAATCAGTATGTTTACCAAATAAACTTTTAAAAATTTAGAAACGAGAGAAAGGGGAGTCCTTGGTGTGTTTTATCTCTTGTCAAATCTTTCTTCAGAATATATTGAGAAGCCTACGCTCCAACGTTTCATATACTTACAGAGATTTGTATAAGTTGATTCACACTCATTTGAACTGATTTTTGTTTGTATCGGTACTTATCCAAAATTTGTATATCACTTTCTTTTAACGTATTAAATTTATCTGATGGTACATATGTATGTTCATGTTTAGTAATGCATTATTTTACAGCAAAAGCAGTAGAAGAATATACGCACGTATTCTCTGATTTTATGATTATTATCCTAAATTGGAAATTGGTATCTGACACAATGTTTCAAATTAACATTAAATCCATTTTTAGAAACTACACAATTATGTATGTATATACACGTAGTAAGAAAATGGCATGTGGCTCACATCTTACGATCATTTTGAAATAACGATGCTACAATTAAATTCTATTTCATACATGGTGAACATCAAATAGAAAAGTAAAGTTATAACTTTGTAGATAAAGATAGTCGGCTATATATTAGTTGCAGTTTACAATTGTTGCGATCAAATTAAACCAGGGGAATTTTGAAAAGACACTAAATTAATGATATATACCTCACAAAAGGTCACTAGCTTCGGTTTAGCATGGAATACCTATTTTTAGATAATGGGCTAGAGGAGCCAATCGCAACCACTTGAGCCCGACCCAATTTTGTGTCACGGAAGTTTAAAAGTGGGTGGCAATTTGCGACCATTTATGTAAATAAAAAGTCATTGCAGTCAAAAGGACTTGGTCAAGTTTTGGATAAAACGAATACCAAAATTTAACCAAAAGGGCAATCGAACTCTACTACCATTTGCAACAACATACTTAGCAGAAACCGGCTTTTCAGCTCTGACTGCAATTAAAAATAAATATAGAAATCGACCTCAAAGCGTTGGCGCAACGTTGAGGATTGCATTAACTAAATCAATTGAAGCAAGAATAGACAATTTGGTGAATGAGAATCAGGAGCAAGACAGCCACTAGTATCTACTGGTATCAAATTATATGTGTAAGGGTAGCCTTACACCGAAAGGTAGATAGGAATATGATTAAGAAGAAGATCAAATTATATGTTTGTAAGATAGAATTATTGTCCTGCGCTTGGCATCATTTTTTTTTCCAACGCACATGGGTCACCTTATAATTTTGTTATAATTTTTGGGTCGATAGGCACCAAAGGTTGCGGAACGTTGGGCTAGAGAATTATAGGTAATGTGACCAACAATTATGCTAGACGCATAGAGTCAGAAAAAAACACCTTCATATTGCGACAGCGATTATGAGAACCAAATCCGCTGCTTTAGGTTTTACTCTAGTGCCGAACCAACTCAGCTACTATTGCCCATTTGACCCATTTGGCTAGTGCAGAATGTGGGTCTGAAATCGCATCGAATATTACAAACGAGTAATGCGCTTTATTAGTTCTCATATGCACTGCCGTAATTCCAGACCCAGGTTTTCCACTGGTCAAATCGGTACAGGGGCTCAATGATATATTAGTCATTATTTCCACCAACTGGTCTCCATTTATTAGGTAATTTATCAATACCCGATGCCACAATGTGTTACTTTTGTGACCTATAAAATCAGCCCACACTTTGGCCCATATTATCTGTCCTCAGGTTTGTACCACTTTGTGGGCTTTGTGAGCATGTAAAGGAATAAATGAAGTCTAATGGGTTAAGTATCGGGAGTACCACGGGAGAGGGGTGCTTGACTCATTCATTTTCAGGTTTGTCCAAAGTACGCTATATGATCGAGCATTGTAATGTTGAAAGATGATCTCCTCTCGTTTGTGATAAGCAGGCTTCTTCCCTCATTTCTTCATGCAACCGCAACAGCTGCGCACCAAAACAATGACCAACAGGCATTACTGATAAAACTGCCATAAAAAGACCATATAGGTTAGGTCTACATTCGCAATTTGCTGAAATTCACCTCGATAAACCTTCCAAACCCGATGTCATTTTATTAGCTAATATACATCAGTCATGGTGGTTATCCCAGAAGATAGAAATTCATAATGCTGTGCACACTTCGAATTTCTTGTTGCAGACTGGAATTAAACATTACCGGGGCTTTTTCTGTAGGCAAAAATTTAGCTTTGCCGTGCAGCGAATCGTTATATGAAGTGGTCTACTACTAAATAATCCAGAACTGACACAAAATTCCCAAAATTATGCCTTTTTAATAGATAGGAACATATATACTGAGTGGCATAGAAATTGGTTGGAATACTCACTTATGTCATAGTAATAAATGATCAAAGTTTGGGAGGAAAATCTTTATTAGTTAAACAAAATTTAATAATTATTGGTAATTATGTGTGGAGCGGCCTCTCTGATTTATGCATTCATTTACACGTCGTGGCATTGATTGAATAAGGTGGTTTATTTTCGTCTTGGGGTATTGCGTGTCATGCAAGTTGCACCTCATATCTCAAAGCCTACAAAGTCAAAGGAGGGCGCTGCAAATATTGCAACCCTCTACCCATTATGTCCAAGATATGTTCAATGGGTGATAGATCTGGAGATCTTGGAGGCCAGGGCAAAAGATTCCAGATTAATCTTTTGCCCTGGCCCAGATTGCCTATTCAAAGTTCAAGGAAATCCTTGCTACATGAGGACGTGCATTTTAAGGTTGACAAATACGGTAGAACTTACTACCAGGCAATTATCTCTTTTGTTAAAAACTGACTGACCGACAAAACAGTGTATCGGCGCGTTTTGATAAAGAATTCACGAATTATAAATTCTAAACTTCAGTTTCTTCCTCTGAACTCGTTTCTGAGATGTCTCTAAAACGTAATAGAACTGATTAACAGTGTAACTTTCAAGTATGCAGTCAAATAGATTGATGTCCGCAATTCACGAAATTTTATATATTTTATATATTCAAGATATATATATATATATAAGGAAGTCAAATCGGCTATTCTTTGACCAGACCTCGTATATAATATTTTGTCCTCCACTCATATTATTATCAACAATATAATAGGTAAAGGTGTAGTATGAAATGCTAGTGCTGGTAGCTAGTAGCACTAGAATTAAATGAATAACAATATTCAATAAAGTTAAGATATTCTTATTTATTACATTTCATCTCGAATACGTTAAGATTTCCGTTATAATATAGTTTCATTGTGCATATAATTGCGACTACATCAATCTATTTGCGTTTAAAGTTTACATTAAGGTTTCGGTGGATGCGCCGGGTGTGTTCGCTTAGCTTAAAGTTTCGGTAAAATAAACTGAAGTAATTCCTCTTTAAAACGATTTAATTTCGAATTGGTTCTAAAAATTAACACATGTATTTGGTGAAGTAAACACAAGTACGCTACCTGTCACCTTTTAAGTTATTTAGTTACTGATTGTGAGTATCGACTTTTATTTCTAATCACTTCCATCTCACTATTGAAAATTTTAAATATGCAACTGACAAAAACAAACTTCATTTCGTACTAGTCCGCGCTGTATTCAGTTTTAATAGTAAATGTTATATCAAGTTCGGCGGTTTGCTTTAACAAATAATAAGGACATCACGAAATCATTTGTACGCATATTGAATATTATATATTGAATAATAAATAAATCAAGTAAACTCGCACTTTTCATACACATTTTTATACGCACATATTTATTATTACTGAGAATGTACTACATATATTTTCATTCTCCTGTTCATATATAAATTATTACTCGTACAGATCTCCCATGTGTCCATACGTATTCGAAGCACAAATTTGATCTCTTAAATATTCCGTATCAAGTTCTATATACATATTTTATTCTACATGTTTTACGTATGGAAGAAAGAATACTGTATATCCAGTTGCAACTGTGTAGAGAGACCTAATATTACGGTGGATTTCCCTAGGATTACGCTTTTTATTGACGTACAAGAGACGCTTTAGTGGAATCATCAAATATTAAACGGCAACGCTCCTCTACTATTCCCTCGAATGCCCTTCAAAGCATACCTAACTAAAGAGAGCTCTTCAGATTGCATGCTCTGATAATTCTAAAAATTGCTGTAAATACTTGGAAAATACGCATACATTCATATGTTTTTAAGTAGCCTATATGAATTTTTATATGCACGAACACCACTATTAAATACTATTCTACACATTTATACCGATTAAACATGTCACATAAGAGAATACCGTTTATACAGTAAGCACAAAAAGTTCGTCGCCATCTTTCGGTGCTGAAATTCAATGGACTTGGTGTTACATATAATACTTGTAACACTATTGTTTGTTATCCATCTCTGTGAAAGTATAGAAAACACATTGGAAGTGAAAAATATAGTACAATTACCAGAAATGATGTACCACACATTATTAAACCATGTCCAATAGATTTCCTTTTCCTGTTTGTTTAAGTAAACCGTTACGGCCAATTGTTAGTTTTCTGTATGGTTAGTTTTCTGCTTTAATATTCTGTGATCTCTCGCTTCAACGTTTGACGTGTCAATGGTGCGCTACGTTCGTAATTTTTTATTCAATGCACGTGCTATTTTTTCGCTTGTAACGTTGCGATTGAACAGATCGGTTTCCATGCCTAAATTACTCCGTTTTGGTTTTAAATCTCGTTTCGACGATATACACGGAAGTTCGACGCTGGGAAGTGAACAGTGTGGTTGAGGGAATCTAGAGTTTCGTTTCCCCAAGTTTTGCTGTTCAAACTAATCGTTCATGTTGTTTTTCCCCAAATGGAGGTGTCTTCCTTTATTTATGAATTACAATGTCGTTGTCATATCTTTCACGTTATTGTAGGGAAGTAGTAAAGGCTCGCATATTTAGTATAGGCTGGTATAACTAATGTAAACTAGTATTAACGAGTGTATACGAGTATAGAGAACTATCGTCGGAGCTAGAACCTAGTTTTTCTCCGTTCCTCACGTGCGAGAAAACCCGCCATCTTGGACAACTTCCGTTCGGATCAGAATACCACGCCGTGCGAAGTTCGACAACAGAAAACTTCATCATGCTATGTCCCGCTTTTATTTGCTTTATTTATATGTTTGGTATCGTTAAGTTTTTGGGAAAAAATCCCTAGAATCTTGTAATCAATTTTAAGTTAGGAAATTGGAGATTTGTGTGCGAGTATACAGGGGTTTCTTCACTTACTGGATTGTCACTCGAATATATGCTTGTTTATAATTACGTTCAGCTAAGCTGGAAGGCCGTTGGTATTCCACCGGTTATCAAAGCGTGTGAAGCAAATAGCGAACTAGCTTAATTGATATTCTTCTTTATACACCCCCAGTCAAAATAAAGTTATGTTAAACGTCAATCATTCGCCTCAGCTCATCTTATCTTCTTTATTTATATTTTTTTATTTATTTCGCTGATGTTAATTTAAATAGTAGATCATTTCATACAGACAGTAGGGATAACCACGTGCCATCTACTACGAAGGGTCTCTCCGACTCCAGTCATTTAGAGGTGATCCAGTTTCACAAGTGCAGAATGGCGCCTTATTATTTCTCGAACCTTAACGTACGCCGTTTACACTGGGCTGGCACGGCCTAGATCACCTTCATTATTACCAACGAGATGGATTACCCGCACTCTAACGGTATCAGTCACGTTTCTGAGTTTCCGCTTATCATTTCCTTTTATAGGTTTAATTTTTTTTTAACAAAAGCTAGTAGCAAAACTAACAATAAGTACTATTTACAATACAGCCACTTCATTATGTGTTTGTTCCTACATAAAGTGGAAGCCAAAACTGTGAAGTATTGCGCATATTTACGATACAATCTTTTTAGTCATTTAGGGATTTGTATCTTATCGGCGAATTTTCTTGCTAGAAAGGCATTTATCTGGTGGTAACTAAATAACATTATTAGTTTTAATTCTATCGATTTATTAAGACATATATTAAATTGCGAAGGACCTATTTACTAACTGCAAACTATTATATCAGCAGAAATAGCACATACAGTGATACCTAGCAATGCAGAGAAGAAATACTAATTCTAAATACCCATACCAGGACCATAGAAAGTGTATATAACTGGTTACGTCAAGTGAACCAAGTGAAGGTGGCACACATGGATTGTTAAGAAAAAGCAAATAGGTTGATACAAACCTCAACGACAATTTGATTTTTTCGACTACGTAGTAAACTAGAATCCAAGTGTCTATAGTTCGACAAACCGTTTACAGGGTTTATCACAAGTAATGCATCAAATTTATTTATAAGATTATATGAGGCAAAAGCAAGTCAATTAGTGTACAAGGAAAAAAGTGGCTTAAAAGAAAATTAGGAGCACCGACCTATTTACCACAATAGATCTGTCGATTGAACGTCGTTGATTGATTGAACTTAACGTAAGATACAGGTGAACGAGCTATCGATAAGGAAACACAGCGAAACTCATTTAACATATTGACCCAATTTTACTGTCGTATACATTCTTCCTCTAAATTTGGAAACCTTCGTCTTTACTTTTCAATGACATGCCGTCGTCATATGTTTCTTTACACCCGCATCGACTCGATGATCGATTGGATTCAAAAGATGCGAAAGAAATAAAACAAACCAGAACCACTTGACATTGCTGGACATATGGCTCGAATTTTAGCGTTTACGTTTCTACGTCTAAAAATAAACATCCTCCTTGATCTCATACGAGGTCAGAGGTTCTCAAAATCTAGCACGCGAAACTGTAACATGTAGTAAGAAAAATACGACTTTTATGTGATAGTGGGAAAATATTTTCTTTTACAAATATTCTGTTACTTCGCTTGAATTTGCTTCTCTTTTATATTGAGGCACAAGTTATGGAAAACACGATATAATGTAACACATTGACTGCTGCTGCCCTCCTCTCCCCTGATCTAACTTATCTAATTCTAGATGGTTTCTACATGTTTTCAAAGAGGACACACTCATATATGATGGCGCCAAATATTTCCTCTAATGTTATCACGAATTAAAAAAGAAGGAGAAAATCAACATGACGCTATTAACAAAATGAAATAACTTTGAATGCACCTAGTTTGCATAAATCTATATCTTTATTTTGGGAATTAAACTGTCACCTTCAGTGGAAAAAGCGGAGGGTGCACATGTTTCTCATGATTTTTGAGTGACTACCACTTGAAGATGTGGAATTAATTTTTGCGATTATTTTTCTTCGTTTCTTTTTTCTACGTGTAGTATTCAGTGCGGTAGTCGACCAAGATTCACGCGAAGTAAGGGAACTCGGTTGTTGTATATGGATTCTTCCAAGGAGTATTACTAGTTTATTCTATTTTATTAACATTTCGATTTTACGACTTTTAAGAATTGTTTAAGTAAGCACTACTTTACGCATGATGGCCGCTGCTTCCTGGACCTGAACCATTCAGTGCATTCTTCCTAATCCCATTGACTAGTACTGACAGAAATATATGAATGAAAAGAAGGAATGTGGAGTTTTTTTGAAAGAGACACACCTGCATTTAAGATGGGTATTAGTAGTAGTGTTTTTAGGACCTGGAAGCTGGTAAAAGCTTCAAAATTTTGAAGGAGTCGGAATTCTTGTCCTCGATCTTGTAATACGTTAGAGTTCGTATTGTTACGTAATGCAAATTGATATATTCCTTCAGTTGATTGATATGGAATCCCTATCATTTTCATAAAAAATCTGTTGTTACTAGTTATTGCCAATTTATTTAGGTGACCATTCACTTTGTAATATCTCCAAAAGAAACCCATTAGGATTCTTAATCCATTTTTGCTTTTGTCATAAATCCTCAAGGATACATTCCTTCCGCCTCAGTCCCGTGAGATTTATTCACGATTACGATTGCCTTGTTACCTAGTATAACGGGGTATCCAACAAAGAAAGAGCACAATTAGATATTGTCTATGAAAACCGCAACAAAAGTTGCAGAGGAAATACATATGGTAATGAGTAACCTTGATTCGTTCATAAATAAAATGTCTCAAAAATACTACCAATTCTACTAAAGTACTAAAAACTTTCTGTCTTTGTTAATATTAAGTTACTATCATTCACAATCCAAGTTACGGACTTATATCGCAGAAGATCTTTTGACGACGATAGTTTTAAAGCGCAACCCACTCGTTAATTAAAATTAATTTGATAACTTTTTCAACAGATGCCTTTTAAGATACGTACATACACATGCGTGCAAATTTTGTTAATATCACAAAATGAACCCAAGTCTTTCGCATATGTTACCAGGCACGTTGTATATTTAGTATTCATTATAACTTAACTTACTCTTAACCGCCATAAAAACAAAAGTAAAATTAAATATAAAATGCATATTTGCTAATCAAAGTCATTACAATTCAGCACGACAATTTTCTCTGGTTCTTTCGTTTTGTTTTTTATATGTACACAGTTTTCTTCGCAAAAATTATTTAATCATTGTGTCACCGTTCTAATATTCTGCAGTTGTAATAGAAATGTCCTTGACCTTGTCGGTTAGTATTTCTTAATAAACCAGTTTACGTATCATATTTACAAAATCCCATAAATACAAACTAAGAAATATGTGAAATTATGTTTGTTACCTTTCGCAACATGTCCTCGAGCGAGTCCATGTCGGAGCTTCCGTTATTGTTATTACTCGGTTGAACCATGTGAAAGAAAAATTAATACTAGCTACTCAAGAGCTGCCCAATAGATATCGTTAAGTCGTTAAACTTCCAAAATCCAAAAGTTTTCTCGTCAATGAACCTCACACACTATAAAGCACATCCCATTACTTTCTTTAACACAAACTGCTGGAGAGATGGATTCACTTGCTTAAATTACATTTTACTTTAGCGTTCGCACATATTACCGGGAAAAGCACCAAATTCACTCTGATCGACGGCTTCCGCTCAATGAATCCTTGAAACCAAGAGGCAGTAATATAATATACATACATATGTATAAGGATACACCTACTCGTACAATAGGAAACATAATGTAGGTGTATTGAATTGCAAAATCAATCCACACACATATATTCTAATGCGTACCATATATTTATCTATAAAAGAAATTATTACTCACTTTGTTTACATTGAAGTGAACGTCGCTTTAATTTACGGCAAAAAGTGAAGTCATGTAAACATCATGTTATCAACGTTTTGAATACTGTTTAGTATCTTATATACATATATATGTATATACTGAGCGAATTACAGATGATATCACAACTAATTTAACTTAGTAAAAGGGACTTATGTAAGTGACATTTTTATCGCAACCAAACAATAGGAATGTATTCTAAATATTCCTGCGATTAGTTTGCCGCATTGCAAAAATACTAAACAATATTGCACCATATTTGATCTGAGAAAAATAACATACAACACATTTAAATACATATTTGGACGACTAAATACAGTGGAATCCACCTATAATGGATTCGCTCGTAATGAATATTTATTTATAATAAACTAGTTCTATTCATCCGGAAACTATTCTCTCTATATTTAAAATGAAAAAGACTATATTCACACGCATTTGTTAAAAGTACATTAGGTTCCTCAGCAATTAATGCATTAAGGTAGTCCTACTAATTAAACGTCATCGATAAGCTAAGATATTGAGTACAACAGGATCAAAGAGAACAAGAAGAAAAGCTGCTTTGAACAAGTGTCCATATGACTTCATTCAAATTATATGCTTTAATATTATAAACACTGGTGTAAGAAATAAATTCTAACAACGAAAAAGTCAACGGGAGAGTACTATTATTTGCATTATACCATGGTAAAATACACATATAAAGAAGAATTTTCAATTGATTACGTTTTTGGTAAACGTAAAAGTGTTACTTTTTATGTATATAGTACAATACATATTTAATAAACTATGTCATTCTTGACGTATATCTTATTCATAAGAATTCAAAAAATCACAACCTCCCCTTTGTTAAATAAACAATATTGCAATAAATTTGTACCATATAAACCACTCGAAGCGAAAAAGTCCTATGGGATAAATATTCGTTCTGGTGCGTAGACTTCCATCTGTAGATGGTAAATATTGATTACATTCGACCCACATTTTGTCAGCGCCGAGGCGCCCTTCACCGTTCGGACGACAGCAACCCTCACCCTTTTCTCGTTCAACCCTATCATGCACAAATTCGCTCTCGTTAACATTATAAGAATAAAAATAAACATATTCGTGAACATCGAAAGCAATTTCCGACTCATTCGGAATACATTAACCTGCTTTGAAAATTTTGCCCTTTCAAACTGTTTCGACAACCGTAACAAGCAACATAAATAACTTGGAATTTTTTTGGATTTTTTGCTCATTGGATCGTATAACGTTTCATAATATATCTCGTCCGAAATTTTTGAAATCTTTGCGAGTGGATAGTGCTATATAAGTATATGTATAGAAAGTACAACAATAGCTCTAAGCGTCTACTTCGACAACTAAGTCATTGTCCTTATTAGAAGAACAGGTATAAAAATGTATTTCATATCTCAGCTTTGGGGGTGACACCTTAGTATGGTATGGTAAAGGTACGAACCGTTTGGTTCAAGTTCATTCAATACCATTGTATTGTATTGTATTGTAATGAGGTGGGGTCTGGCCCAAAATGGCCCTTTTGCACTGCGACCACGTTGATCTATTGTGCTTCCTCTTGTTTGTTTTATTTATTTATTTAATACGCTGAGGAACAGGATCAGCTCCTTCAATGGGAGTGTAAATAGGTCCTCCTCATTCAGTGTATATGCATGTAGTAGTCTATATCTCCTGTGGCCTATTCAATACCATACAGGAGCGAATATCTGCAAGTGCCTATTTATGGCAGGAAAAATATGTATAAAGCAGACAGTTATTACACATGACAGAAGACAGACGAAGTACATCGCATTGGTAGAATACGAGCAAGTTTTAATACGATGCCTGGAACCTGATGTGTTAAAGGCAATGACAGTGCATACCTTTACCCTAGATAGAAGTCAAACACCAAGAAGTAAGTCAAAAATATCAATTGGTAGCCTCTCTCACTGCAATAGCTCACACTAGGTAGTCTAGCCAAGAATTATTTGCAAAGGTAGAAAGGTGATTAGAAACCAACAAAGTGCAGTTGACAATAGTATGAGAGAAGGAATGTGGATTAACATAATTTGTTATCAGCAAAGCCTTATCCCATATTGTATTCACACAACCAATCATATTACTATCTGGACATGATCGAAGGTATAAGAAAATTTCATCTGCTTGGATCAGTATGTTGTTTAATGATTAAGCTGTTCTGAGTAAAGCAGTAGAAATACCAACTTTATCTAGTTCTTGCTTCATTACTTTTTGTTTACTCGAACTTTTTGCGTACAATTAAGCCATGTAATGATTATTTTCTGTTTTTTAAAATTCTGAATTGTAATAACGGGCATGTCACTCGGCAAAATATGTATAAGTTCTATTAAATAATAAATATCAAGAAGGTGATTTCGAAACTAATATTTGACCTGAAAGATGTACAATTCATTGACTTTATCGAAGTGAGTAAAAAAAGGCCCAAAACAGACGATCGTGATGCTGTAAGCAGGAACCACTATTATATAGGCATCTGGTTTGAATATTCGGCAGTAAGATACTATCAAGCTCTGCTTAATTTTTGTTTCTTTCGAAAAAAAAGACCTAAAAGTGCTAGTTATAAGCACAGATATGTTTCATTTCATCCCATTCAATCGTTGTCTCCAGCAAAAAAATCACTTCCTCGGGATAGGAAGAAGCGGAGAACGAAAGCAAGAACATAAATCGAATTGTATCCACACCATACTTTTATAACGTTCGTTATTAAAAAGGAAAAAACAACGTATTCGGATGAAAAGAAGGTAATAGAATGGGAAACTGAAGGCAATAACGAAGGTCGTGCGATGATGATCGTCCATCTATCCATCTTAAGGTGAACGCGAGCTGTCGTCCCGTGTTTGCCTAAATTTGAATTTCAAATCCATAATATATAGGAAATCGTTTTTACTGCATCATCTGCATCGAAATATATGTATTCGACACACACGTTTTATTTATTTCCCTTTTTCTTTAGCGAACATCGGAAGACATTACAGGGGCCTTTTTCCAATTTTCCATTCGAAAAGGAAAGATATTCCTTCTTGCACGTTAGTTGTTTGCACCTTTGAATTATTTATTTTCTATTGTGGGAACCGGCATCATTCGATATCGAAAGTCACGGGAAATATGTAGGTGGATATCTATTTTTCTTGAAAATATAACTTTAAAGTTCTCATCCGTCATCAAAATGAGATTCCTAAAAATAGCACTTAAATTCCTTTAAAACAAATGTGTGAATTTATTTGTTTCTGATGTCAAACGACGAAGAGACTGGATCTCTTCAGAAAGTGGTAAACAAGAAAATTCATTGTAAACCATGAAAAATTGTAAAATCAGTTTCAGTCAATATTATGTTTACAATAATTTTACAAGTCACAATATTAATCTTGACCAAGGAGTAGAGTTTAAGATAATATTTTTACTATGAAATGGTTTCCTGTGGTACGAAAAACTATTTGTATGTTTTGTAGTATTATGAGGTCTGTGAAGTTGGCACCGCAAAATAGAAACAAATCAAATAACATGCTTGTTTGGCCATTTTTGACCATGTTTGACCACCCTTCATTATCAAGTGTTTTTTCAAACATCAATAATGCATGATAAAATATCCCTCGCGTGTAGCAAATCGTTTCACTACGTTTGACCACTGCTTAGAATATTGATAAAGTTCAATAAACATTATTTATTCATAAAAATTGTTTGGCAAAACGGATATTTTCAAATTGTTAGTCAAAACCTTTTAGATAATCATTTGACCATGTTTGACCACCTCATGTAACAGAAAATATTTATTTATTGGAAAAGGTTATTCAATGTAGATATTCAAGGATTTAAGGTTAAAGTCGTCCAGAAAATCGTTTGACCAAACTTCTTTTCTCGGTAATGAAGGGTGGTCAAACAAAGCTATTTTGTGGTCAAACATGGTCAAAAAATGGTCAAACAAATACGTCATTTCCAAGGATTTTTTCTATTTTGCGGTGCAAACTTCACAGACCTAGTATTACGGGAAATTCCTCAAAGACTGTTTCGGATTGTGTGAATGGTATAAGATTCCTTGGAGTTTTGATGTGTATATCACTGCTTGGTACCAATGTCTCGCAGTCCATGCCTACTTCCTCAAGAATACTGAAATAGTTTGAGTATAAACAGCGACAAAGCCGAAAAATGTTTTCAGCACGTGAACTCTTTATCTAAACGGGTATATGCGCATTACTGATACTAATGTCGTCTATATTGTTGTAAAAGTCCCAGCCCCAAAAACTACTTTGTTACAAAATATGTTTCATACGAATATTTTGTACAGCGTAGTTTAATACCTCTCCACATTAGACAAATCAATAAAATTCTAAAACTAGGTCCCAGAAGATAGTATACAAAAGAAATCTAAGTCGACCTTCAAATGGATATAATCGCCTTTCCATTTAAACGTAAATTCAATTATTTTAATTAGTATCATTATTCATGAAGTGTACACGGATCATAACACAAACCCAAACAGGTCGGTATTTGCATCCTTGCCAACACCGCGAACACAATAGAACTAATTAGTACGGCCGTTTATTTTTAATTATTGGAAGGCGATTAAATTCTGCGGTAAAACAGCCAACCCAAATGGAAATTGAAAAACGAGGGCGCAATGATACGGCCGCCCTTTTCGACTACCACTTCACCAATATCGCGTCGTCGATGCTGATTTTTAATGAATTAAATTTGCATGGGCAAAATAAATCAAGCCCGGGATTTCGCGAAAAAAACGTCCGCCTTCGAACTCCAATGAATATAGAAATGTTTCTTGAGTATCTGAAAGTTTAAGAAGGTTACTTCGCGGTGTCGTTTGTTTTTATTTAATTTTGTCGACATTGCGCCAGTATTCTGGATGAAAATTGACTTCTTAAGTAACGTGAAAATCGGCTTCTTATAGCATCTTACAAATGCAAAGTTCTTTTTCGGATTGGTAATATTTAAACTTTCTAAAGTTCACGAGAGCAAATTAGAATTGGACACGCATCATTAGTGGATAAGTCAAAGATCTGCAGTATATTGTACTGAGAATTTAGTTAAATTACTTAAAGTAAATTGCACCGGTCTAGCTCGTAAATAATGATATAAAGAAGCATAAATTACAACAAAGTTATGTTTATAAATTTTGGGAAATATTGAAATATTTTATTTGAAATATATTTATAGACTTATTTATTGACTTATCTATATTGTCAATTAATATGTCGTTAACCAAACAAACTTTTATTTCTTCTTGAAGCCAGGACTACACTGCTGTCTTTCTCCGTTGTCCACGAAACGAAAACTTTAATTCACTTTGATTTCAGTTCATCGAGGTATATCGCTGTTATAGAGACCTGTACTGTACGTCGATGTATCCTAGGTTATTTCCAGTAAATTTATATGAATTGTTGTAATGTATAAATTTTGTATGTAATGTGTTTGAATGTTAACAATGTTTTTGAATATATCCATTAATATATGCTTTTTTTAAATATTTAACAATTTTATTTCTGGTGACATTTGTTATACTACAATATTGTTATAATTATTGTAGTAGAGTGATAGAATCGGACGGAAATTTTACAGATCCGTGTTTAAACATTCCATTACGACCACTTCAACTATAATTTTCTGTTTGTTTAATATATTTCAGAAAATGAAAAAAGCTGATGTTCTAACACGGGTATCCTTTTAATGAAATATTCTGACCGTTCTCCTTTAATTATTTCCTTCCATTGTTGGCAATATTCTTGGGAATTAATAATTTTCTAAATCTAGATAATACTAAATTGGACTTCTTATTCCACCAACAGTACAGCCGTCATTGAAGAGTATTGGGTTTTGTTTTACAACTCCCAAGTTCCTCCCTATTCCTTTTGATTTGATATATTTTGTACTTGGAGAATTTATTGAAAGCAACTCACACGCATACTAGGCCTGTTTCCCGAACGTGATAAAGTAATATACAATATATTGATAAAACACGTTTATTTATAATCTTTCAAAGTACTCTCTCCTGCAGAAAATATATTTTTACATCTGGGAAAATAAATCCCCAAAGCGTCTTCCCAATCGTGCGATGTCCCGGATATTGGAAATACTCTCACTGCTTTCTGAGTCGATGTAAAACGTCAACCCCTTATCTTATTATTGGAAACCAAAAGAAATGATTCATTATTATAACGTTCTGGGCATTCAAATATTCAATTGTTCGAGCACCAGCGTGAGGCCGAGACTTTTCGACAAGATTTTGCGAACTTGAGGCAAAAAAAAAACTGTAACAAAGCATTCACCGTTAACCGTTTAGTTATTCTCCAGTACAACAAAATAAACATGTCCAGTAATTGCCAAAAATGTGGCGATTGTCTTTTTGTTTTAACGACTCACCTTTGCTGGAGGCTCATGCTCAAAGTCCAAACCTGCCGGTCGTTGCTTTTTATCGAGTTCAGAGTAGCAGATATACATATATCAGATGAAACCACCAATTGCCAAAGTGATTTAGTATAGATCTGCACCATTTCACACGGTTTCTTTTTTTTAAACTGGGCTCAAATTGTGAGGAATCCAACGGAAATAGGGCTTACAAACCTTTCAAATGTTTGTGTAAAATGGTGGCGATTGCTTTCATATCAATCTTTAGAGTTGCTTGAATATTCTGTACAGTAACATGTCCATCCCTTTCAATCATTTCTCGAATGCGATCAATATTTTGGTTGACCACGTCGAAGTCTATTGCATTGTCGCTTTATGGTGGTCAAAGAACACAAGTTGCCACCAAACAATCGATTGCTTTCCTCAAAACACTGTTTACGACTACTACTACGTTGCACTACGTACGAAGCTACGTTTGAAATTGAATAAAATCATTGCTCGTTAATGCTTTTTGTTGAATTTTATGATTGCTTAGGTAAAGGATCACTTTAAGCTCATTTACTTTAAAAACATTGTAGTATAAACTGCTACATTCATTAAACATGTAAACAACTTAGTTTAAATTTGTTGAAGAATGTCATGGTTTGCTAGAGAGGCTCATCTTGAAGATCCAGATTTAACACTATTCTAACCAAATGCCGTACCGAAAACTAACACGTTCAGTTACTGACAACTAATTAAAAGTTGGCAAGTTAAGTACAAGTACAAGTACGTATATTTACATATATGGGTATAAATGTGAAACAACAAACGAAAAAGTGCAGATCTTGTTAAGAATATTACCTTCCTAAATCCGTTTCGTAACGTCATGAAAATTTAGCAAAGTCCTCTTTTCAAACATCTCCGGCTTTCATCAATAGGATTATAGGATTCCATTTAATTAAACTATCTTTTCAACAAATATAATAGGATTTTCTTTCAATGCGATTTCCCTACGTTTCTCATTTTTCACGTTAGTCCCCCAGAGTTTCCTCAACGAAACCGCCAGTGTGGTAATTTGGGAAAATCTCCGAGAAAGCGATAGCGGGGTGTAGTAAATTGGTTTTATTAATGATGTTTGCTTAGTTTACAGGTAGGGAAAGACAACGAAGGGACGTATGTAACCGCTAGAGTTTGTTTTTCAACCCCGCAAGTATTTGAATTTCGTGCTTGTACATGTCTTTTTATCTAATTGACAAGTGATTGTTGGTTGTTGCTAGATTTCATTTACTGAAATTACATTAATCATCTGAAATCTATTGTTTAATCAGTTTGTTAAAATTGCTAACGAATAGTTTCACCATATTTCGGTATGCAATATTCCATTGATTTGATTAGGCATTAACTATGAATATGTAGTTTCTCAATAATAAACTAGTGCAACTAAAGATTTGGTTGCCATTTGAACACTTTCATGAAATTACATCATTGATATTGCAATAAATACCATTGGGTTCAACAAAGTATAGATTGTAAATGTCTGCTTTCTTGCCTTGAAATAAAGATAATATGGTCAAAATTACGTTTCAGTTGCATATCATTATCCATAATTTCGGTTACATATGTACATTCACAAGCAAAAATACGTAGATCTCGAAAAACAATTGTATATACATATATATCGGCCTTATCACAACTTACGTATCAAATTAAAATGGAAGAAAGTTCAAATAAGATTTGTAATTATTTTGCTACTATCATAGGAAAGGGGCAATTATTTGTTTAAGCTTCGCCAGTTTCACGAGAAACGTTTGAGAGTCCCTCGCAGTATGTAATGAAGTGGGATGTTTATTTTTTAGACGTACAAACGTAAGTGGTAGTAAAACTCGGGTAATATTTGGAGCAAGGTAGCAAGTAGTTCGTGTTCGTTTTGTCATGCGGACAATAAATAATGTGTGGAAGAACTTCGAACAGGTGATTGACAAGTAGAGGCGAATGTTTGCAATTTAGAAAAAGAAATATAAATACTAGTCAAATCTGGGCCACATGTCAAGCACGGTGAAGTGTTTCTTTTGATAGGAATTTTCTTGGTTATTTTAATGGCCAGGAACGCATGCCTGTATCGAACGCGGTTTGATAACCAACGCGTTTTATAAATATCAGTCGAAGATTCACAATACAATAGCTTTAAAATTACCACTTTATTTGCCCCAGTTTATTAATCGATTTTTCTTCTTTTACACTCATTAACTTATTTTTTACCTCATATAATCTTGTAAATAAATTTGACGCTGGTATGGAATAATAAAGTGTAATAATTGAATTTATTATATTTGTACTTTTGATCAAATATTATATCAACTACGCCATTGAGAACTGAATAACCTATATATATATACATATATACACACACACATATATATATATATATATATATATATAAATTAAGTTATAAAATGTAAGGTATTATTAGTATAAGTACAAATGTACCTATTTGATTGATTGGAAATTAACATGTGACTTTTTGGCAAAGACGTCGACAGATAAAAACACTCTTTCCTTATAACTAATGTATTTACCACTACTTTCTAGTATCTAACACCATCACTCAGATAATCTATCCATAGTATTCTCCTGCTGGTCAACAGGGGACGATTTCTTTCGACTTTTTAGACATTGGATCTATTCACAATAGAATTAATTTCTTATTCTTGCTCCTTGTGGACGATGCTCATATCCCACAATATGTACAGCATATGCCTTTTTGGTGTAGTAATCCTATTGAGGTGATTGGAGGTTCTTCATCTGGTACACAATAATTCTTATTTTAGTTATTAGGCGATCTAACGATGGATCGGAACCTGTCAAGGAATAAACGAATTGCATATTCATGCGCGGACCGCAAATTTGCCATGGGGAACCCGGTGGGAATACTGTAACAACACAGTGATTATGCTATCCGAACATTTCTGGCAAATTGAAATGAGTGAGAGAGTGATTTTGAACAAATCCGCTTGAAATTCAATTCTCAGAACATTACTATCCAGAACCGACATCCTTCCTCCATTCTGTTTATCTTCTATGTCGAAAATACACTCACGAAATGATTTAACCATTTTTGCACGATATCTTTCGATATGGCATTTAGTACACGAAGTTTGCACAAATATGGTAACGTCAAACTCATGCTGTGCCCGCTTGGAACTTGTATCTGCGAAATCCAGAAACGAAGGTATAAAAGAATTAAATTTTCGACCTAACAAAGCATACGATCAATTTAATGTAGGGCTCTTTCTGTTCTGCCAAAGTTAGTTTTAATCATATCTCCAAAAAGGGTGACATAATGAGTGGTAAAGATTATCACAAAAAGGAGGTATGTAGGGTACGAATTTGAGAATAACAAGAAATTTTCAAGTTCAACGCCGTACCAATTCCATCCAGGACTTTCTGCAGTCATACCAGCAACCTGAACATACTCTAGACCAGGGGTTCCCTAAGGAGAAACTCGAGTTTCGAATTCTCCATGAGAATTATGTAGGTATATCTATTTTACGATGTACTAATCTGATGATTTATAATTCTACCAAATGAAATTTACAAAAACTATAGACTAAGCTACTTTATCAGTTAATTTCCTGCGGCATTCCTGGTAATGGGCTACTTAAAATTCTTGTCTCATTTGTAAAGGAAAAGGGGCTGTATTAAATATCCAGAAAATTGCATAGTCAACGTCATTCCAACCGAAAAATCTTACTAGTCAGCTCAAAATCTTGTTTGCTGTGTGTTTAGTAATCATGTCCATATCTAATGATATAAACGCAACCTCGACTAGCTGTTAAAGCACATTATTGTAGCCTTGCTGCAAATTGAATTGAATACTGACGATAATCTTATTCTTCTAACTTGAATGATTGAACAGCAACAGAAAAAAAAACATCGTAAAGGCAAGGGATGGAAGAAAACAAATATCGTTGCTTCTCATGTTGGAGGAACATTTCTAAATTAAGACAGGCTATATATCTACTACCTCTTTTGGCGAAAAGTTTACTTGAGTTACATAGCGTTAAGAGAGCATCAGGTTTTGCAGAACATATGTACTGTGGTGGGGAACACACAGAAAAATATTTTCTTAAGAGAAATATATACATTTACTTCAATATATAATTTTAAATCAAATCTTAGAGTCCTCCATTAAGAATACTTTGCATGAATATACAGTATGTATAATAAAATAAGGATGTATTTAAATTATATGTTCAGATTGATAATTATTTCTTTCAATCAACACTTATTGCAAATTCTTAGTTGTATTGAAATAAATGTATCGAGACTGTTAACTTAAAAATAGCAGTATGATCACTATCAGCGTAAATGTTTTATGCAGATGCTTGATTTTAAAGTTATATTGAAATAAAGTATAGCTTGCTTTTAATTCAAAAATAGGCAGAACAAAGAAATTTCCTTCAAATAAATCATAAGGTTGTTATAATGCATAGGGTAATAGTAAACTCAAACATAACCAATATTTCTGGTAATATTTTGATTTGTTTGGTGGCAACCATATGATACATTATTTAAATACATATATGGTTAGTTCGGGTGTATGTTGAACTTACCATTTGTTTCATACACACTCTACATTAAATTAAAAATTCGCTTTTGTGTGTAAACATACATATTTTCTACATGCACGAGAACCCTTGCCTGCTGCCTAGTTGACAATGTGAAAATTGTCTGCCTATAAATATTTGCAGTTTAATGAAGCTTGTCGGAATTTGGAACTTCCAGGTACCTATATCGCTATATGCGCTATCTTGAGGTCCTAGTGGTTGAATCCAAATTCAATAGTTTGCTATACCTATACTTACACTATATTGCTTTAATAAAGGCACGTTTTGATCAATTTATAATGATTATATATTATTTAAATAGTACTTGCATGCACACACTATAATCATTAAAATTACTAATACGAAATTATAATTATCCAACATCCTCACAAAGGAAATTAAACGAAATAGTAAACATAATCTATAAATGTGAAGAATGAAACAACAATGGACTCTACGTTGTGCTAAAGCCTTTGTGAAATTTTGCGAAACTAAAAACCACTGGCTGGCGTAAAAGCCAACTATTTGCGATAATTATTTGTATCAAACGTTGCTCAGTGACTTGGAAACCTAGCGATGAAGCCGAAACCGTAAACAAATTTAATATTTTACAGTCAATGGTTCCAAATACCTCCTAACAATAACGATTCGGTAATTATACGGTGAATAACAAGCACAGCTCAGTACTACGTACGCTGGATAACCCCGTCGTCCGGTTTGTGTTGTTTTATTTAGCCGATATACGCAAAGAGGGCAGGGCGCCCTCCACACAACTGTAATTAATGCATAATTTCCATCTTACCCTGTCCAGTACGGTTCATTAGCGCAGAATAATGGTTATGCTTTACCATATCAATTAGCAGCTTGCAGTTGATTGCAGCGTATTCCATCGGATGGAGCTTACAATCTAAGCGTGTTATAAATACTTGCAAACTGTAGCTCATGTCGGTATAGATTTGAGATAACAAGGAAAGCTATTACGAGGTAGTTGTTATACCCTGATAAACAATTTTTAATAACAAAGAGCAAGGAAACGTAAGCTCATTAGTTGCACGTGAATTTAAATAAACGGTGGTGTAATTGGTAATGGGTCACTGCAGTAATTTCTGCGAATGAGACAGTAAAGTTCTTCTAACCGCCCGTATTTTTTATTTAATTTGAAAATTGCAATGAATGGAATCGTATAAATTGTAACTAGCTAACGATGGAATTCAGCAAATTTAATAGGGGATTAAAAATAATTGTTTTAATAATTGCGTTTCATTGCACATATATATCAAAGAAAATAAATGACTACATTGATTCCATAACTGCTTGAATACGTATCGTATCTACATAGGTATGTATATATGATAGTTGTGTTACCATTCCACAAATTTCTCGTTATAATACTGTTTACCAAACAGAAGTAAGACGAAATCTCCAGGCTGGATGAAACTGTCCATTTCCTTTTTAGAATGTATCATATTGTAGATTATCTGCACGTAAATGTGTACAAAAATCTGATTTCATTAGCAAATTATCAAGTTGGTAACAGAAAGACTACAATCTTAAATCCGAAAAATAAGAAGAAAACCATCGTTAGTGGTGTACTTAATGGCGTCTGGTTTGAGTGAACTTATTCAGATATGTATCTGAATCAATACACCTTCTGTCCCAAAAGTAACCGCAATGCGTCTATAAATCAGAAACCAGTGGCGTCATCTCTTGATAATTGATTGATTATTGTAGTGGGACTCTTCCTTACCAACCTGACAAATTTTCATGACATTTGGTGCATAGTCAGCTGATACATCACGCATCCTGTGAGAGTGTTTTTCGTAAACGGTCAGAAAATGAGTCACGAACAACGAGTCAATATTAAGTTTTGTTTTAAACTTGGAAAAACTGCAACCGAGACGTATGAAATGCTGCAAATTGTTTATGGCGACGATTGTTTGTCGAAGAGGCAAGTGTTCGAGTGGCATCGACGATTTCGTAAAGGCAGAGAAGATGTTAACGATGACGAAAGAGCCGGTCGTCCTTCGACAACTTTGGCCGAGGCAAATGTGGAAAAAGTGCGCGAATTTGTGAAAATTTCGAAGAAATCGTCAGTGAGATTTATAGAAATGGAGCTTGGCATCCCTAAAACAACTATTCAGCGCATTTTGACTGAAACCCTTGGTTTGAAGAAAGTCAATTCGAAGTTTGTTCCGCACAAATTGACCGACGACCAAAAAACGCTTCGAATCGAACACTCCAAAGACATTATTGCACGAGCCCGTGCAGATGAAAACTTCTTGAAAACGATTGTGACTGGTGACGAGACGTGGTGCTTTCAATACGAACCAGAAAGCAAACGTCAAAGCGCAGAGTGGAGGTCACCAGAAAAAGGAAATCCGAAAAAATCACGAATGGAGAAGTCGAAAATCAAGTCAATGCTGATTTCATTCTACGATTCGAAGGGAATTATCCATAAGGAGTTCGTCCCATACGGCTCAACGGTTAATGGTGCATATTACCTCGATGTTATGAGGCGTTTGCTGGGTCGCATTCGTCGTGTTCGGCCCGAATATTGCGAGCCAGGCAGCTGGGGATTACTGCACGATAACGCACCGTGTCATCGAGCAACGATTGTCACCGATTTTTGGCGAAAAATGAAATATATTCGATACAGCACCCACCGTATTCGCCTGATCTGTCCCCATGCGATTATTTCCTGTTCCCTCGTCTTCATTTGAAGCAGAAAGGAGTTCGTTATGCATCCGTAGACGCCATTCAAAGATCGACGACCGGCATCCTAAAGGCCATCCCAGAGATCGACATGAAAAAGTCGTTTGAAGCACTCGTTGACCGTGCAAATCGATGTATTGTAGCACATGGAGAATATTTCGAATAAATACAATGATTTTTGTGGACATAACATACATAGCGTGCTTTATTTCGAACTATTGCGGTTACTTTTGGGACAGAGGGTGTATAACTAAATGGTCAACTTCTTCTTAGCTTGATTAGCCCTCTTCCGATTATATAGATTCTACATTGTCATAGAAAAAAAAATTACTCAATTTTAATTCAAAGACGCTCATTCTTTTTTAAACTATATCGACTACCAGAAGCAATGACGCCTAAACCTTCTTCTGTCTTTTCGCCCTTCTGTGGTTATTGCACACTTTATCGTAATGGACATAATTCGTTGAGGAATATTATTTATTCTACAATCCACTATTGAAATTCTCTATGCCTGTGTGATCTTTGATGATGATGTTTAACAGTGGAACGAAGTTGTTGATGCAGTGGTATATTGTCTACAAGCAATCAATGTATCCCCATCCCCTTCAGTCTCAGTGATGTATCAGTATTAAAACCAAAATTCTTAATTGTTACCAATCTTTGTTTGTCGTGTTCCCAGAACAAAGAAAAATCATTGATCTTAACTGAACATGTATATTTTCTTACTTGTAGACCAATTATGATTCAACTATATTATAACAATAAAACGGTCTATAAACACTTTTGTAAACACTTCTCAATCACATTATTTCGAAATTTGAACTTGCTACTAATTCATTTCTTATATAACAAAAACTAAATGCAAGTGTTGCACATATACCATTTAGGATTTTTTCCCGGTATAATTAGGCAGGAAATTTTTTTATTCTCAAAATATTTCATGTTATTTCAAGCTGAACTGAAGTTGTACTGTATGCAATGAAGAGTGCATTCATTTTTCAACGTAATGCAATGCACAGTGATATTATTCCCCGTTGCAACTGAATATTTGAAATTGAATGTAGTATCATGTAGACGTAAAATGAAGCTCCGTGTAGCACAGACACCTTTTCGTCGTCTACACAATTGGAATAATTTTCCATGCAGTATTTATTACTAATTGCATTTAGAACCGGAACACACTATTCGCCATCGTTGTTTATGCTGTACATTACGCGACGATAATTAAATTTTGAAATGAATAAAATTCGCACACGTATGCGTAACAGTAATTACCGATCCGACAATTGCGAATAATTCTGAAATAGTGTACTCGGTATGGCGATTATATCATTATAAGTTCCAAATTACCTCCCTCGAGCTGCCTGGTAATTTTCTCTTTTATTAAATTTAATAATAACCTGTACGGCGCGGCATGAATAAGAATTCATCGCCGGAGTCGCTTAACTAGTTTATTCCGGCAGGCGTTTCCCGAGTCTTCTAAAACAATTTCATTTCATCACCGTCTTATTGAATATTTGACGGTTTAAGGGCTTTTTGGCAAATAATTTCGTAAGCTTGATGCATATTTCTGATGCAAGTTAAGGTTATAAAAGAGTATCTACGGTTTAATTTATTCCGAATGACAAGAATGTTTATTTTGAAGGTAGTGGTATCAAAAATATTCGTACCGATTTCATGGATGACTTACGATGAAAATATGTATATCTGCCAATATGCATTTATTATTCCATATGGAATGCATACTTTTTATAATACAAAAATATCAACGATATTGCAGAAATCGAGAAGTCTTCGCTTGACAGACAACCATTTATACTTTTATTTCTCAATTCTATTATTGCTATTATTACTATTCCTTCTTTCTTATTGCTGTCATCACACTCAAATGAGGAACTTGACCGATAAGTGAATTTCCTTGTTGGGCAAATAAAGATGTATTATTATTATTACTATGATTTATTTCTGGTGAACTTAAGGCATAGTATGAGAATCTTCGAGGGAGCGAAAGTGAAATAAAAAATGAAAGTATTATTATCCTAATAGAAAGAAAAGAAATACTACGTATTACCATTGTTGTTAAAATATTCTCAAAGGTGGATACTTTATTTCCGACTATCTTAGAATGCATGGAACACATCTCACCAAACACTTTAAATTAATGACCAAAGTACAAAATTACAAGAATTATAAATTGCCACCCACAAATGAATTAATACGAAATACACTGTGCTATTCAAGCGAATAAAATCAAAAGGGGATAATAAACATAAACATATATAGTATATTGGCTTTTAGAACAATATCTAATTTGAAAAACTATACTTAGAATTCTAGATTAATGCTATATTAAGCCATCCGTACCCGCGGTTCTCATTTTAGTACGGTAAACTGTACCTAAGTGAGTACAGCGGGTACGAATGGGTTAACTCCCGTATTTACAAATAGAAAACCTAAACAATTTAGTAATTTACATGAAGGAAGCATTTACATTTCCTATATCTTTATTGAAAACTTTAGGTATCTGTTTATTTTAATAACATATATTTTTCTGCTCTAATTATTACAGTCCAAAATTTTACAATACCTTCGTTGTCTATACGTCTGAGTTTTTTCTTGTTTGTGCTATAATAATAAATATTTTTAATGTAAGTTCATAAAAGATCATTACTCCACAAAAGCTGCACGGCTGACAATTTTATTCAAGTATTAAAGAAGCATAGAGCTACGAAGAAGACCATAAATTTGAAGAAAGATATTTAGACAACCAGCCTTCTTCTAATAGATCCAGCAAAATTATACTGATCTTAACTTACAAATTTGCGTAAATTTACCAAATTGGGGATACGGCTATTTTCCCATATCTGAAATTTTCTGCGTGAATGTCTCGCAATATGTGCTAGTAAATATAACATTCTAGATATAAGATGTATGTACACATACAGGTACATACACATATTACTCAAAGCAATGTTCTAGAGCATCGTTAACCAATGTTCATAAAAAATTTAAATAGTTGCATACGTACACTATGTATGTTATGTGGATAGAATGCACTTTGCTACTTAATAAATCATCATCTATACTATATAGAAAATTATACCTTAACCAAGTGTTCAAAGTTTTGCTAACAAATCATTAAGCGCTTGTGAACTATACATATTCGTTTTCTTCGATTTATGATTTGAACCGGAAGACTAAACGAGAGACCAAGCATGAACTGGTGCCTACTGCTAAAACTTTAATTGAAAATAATTAAGACTGTAGCTTAGGTGGTAAGGTACTTTCTTTCAAGATCGGTAAACTTTTTTTTTATTGGTTCCAAAAATATTTCGAAAATTGTAAATCTGACCTTTAAAAGTAGCGTGTGTAACGATAAAGTACTAGTTTTTTACAATGTTAAGAGCTTTGACAGCTTTGACAGCTTTAATTTTTTTTCAATAATAAGTGAAAAACCAGTAAGTTTACAGGCTCGATATTTAGCATACCGTGTATTCGTTACTATAGTCACGACTTATCGATGAACCTTTTGTAAATTCCTTCTTTGTTTGTTGAATTTAACCTCAATTAAGCAATGGAAAAATGACCATGGGTTTACCGTCCTTTTTGGACTTCAAGAAAGCAACGATAACAAAGGAATTTACAAAAATGCTCTTTGACAAGTCTTAACTGCCGTATCGAATAGGTATTCAAAATTTCAAGCCTGAAAACCTGCTGGTTCTCCACTTATTATTGACAAAAGATTAGATCTGCCTGAGCTTTTAAAATTATAAACAATTACTATTTTATCGTTTTACATACATCTTTTAGAGGTTTCGAATTAAATAAACAGTTGAAATCGCAACTTCATTCTACAGATGGGATGATACAAATCTATTGTGCAAGGTTTATAAAGATGTTGTAGGATGTCAGCCCATTTTATAAATAGTAATAAATTGCTAACTAGAAGTACTGAATATTCTACATTAAGAATTTCGAAAGTTCACGAAAAGATTTATTAGTGGATAACAAAGAAATATTGACAAGTTTACCCTAACAAAAAAGATTAGAAGAATTGCAAGTAAATTTTTAACTAGAAAATAAATATAAAGCTACATAATTTGCATCTTGCTGTATTTAACAGTTATCATTTGACTAATTTCTATTCCAAATTTGTAAATAATGGCCAATTCCTAAACGATATCTTACATATCCGTTTTCACCATACTTTATGGATAATATGAATAAAAAATCTGATGCTAGCCTTTAACTGTTATTGTAATTTTTAGTCACACCCATGTATTTTGACACCACAAATGTAAAACTATAAATTTTGGCAATAATTAGGATTTCTCAAATTTAAACGCTTTAGGGCTATAAAGCAGATATTTCTTTGCACTAAAAAAGAACGTCAAATTTGATTGAATATTAAACCCAAAATTACATGGTTTTGAAACAAGTTGTGAAAAAATGTACACCAAAAAGTGGTGTCCAGGTGTGCTAACACCCCACGATATCTATTAAGCTTTACATAGTAACATTTTTGACTAAAAAAATACAAACAAAACGATACTGATATCCTTGGAAAGGGTCCTCGTAAAAATTAACAAATTGCTCAGAGTTATTATAGAATTGCGTCGACAAATGTTGATAATACAATAAATTTGTCCATAAATATCATATTTTATTTCGTAAGTCCTAATCGTATAGAATAATATTTCTTTTCTCATCTGACAGACTATCTGTACCGTTGTTACTATTGCAATATACTTATTTTGCTATTACAGTGAGTACAAAAGTTTTCCCTCGTAAATTTCGAAATGCATTTCTATTTATTCCACACAATTTCAGAATCTTCGAACGATGTATTTCCACACAGGAAATTGGCCTTCCTTTAAAGCGAACATCGTATTGGTATAAAAGAACTGGTGAGAAACATTGTATAAAAATATATGCAACTGCTAAAGGTATTGTCGTGGTAGAAAATGCAATTCTTCATTGGAATCTGCACAGGTAAATAATTACGAATCAGAGACTAAAACCGTTGATTTTTTTTAGTGTAAATATTGGATGATCTTGGAAGAAAGTTGTATATTAATAATTTACGTCCGCGAATATTTCAATTCAAGAACGCATAATTAGCGAAAGAAATGAAGCGGTTTTAGATAATCAGTTTGATTCATCGCAAGGAGCTCTTACGGGTAACGCAAGTTACCCGACTTATAATAAAGTTGATGAGGAAACTATCACCAAGTGAGCTGTATAATATAAAATATTTCATATTCCTTAATTATCTACTTTCTGAACATGTAGTTTGAAGTTAAGTAATAGTTCGTGACTATTATTACATCGTTATTTCATATTATCCCCTTATACGTTGATACTTTATATGAATGTTATAATTGATGAATGAAATTATTTGTGCGTAACGAAATCTATCACCTATTGAGATATTGTTTGTATACAGAATATACGAGTATATTCATATATGTATAATGCGGTAATCATATCGTACTAGGTGACTTGGTATGTATATGTATAAACAGTACATGGGAATAGATAAAAAAATATGGTACAACGCTATTACCAAATCAAACTTGCTATTTTATGTGTAAGTTCACTAACTCGTGCTATTCCTCATTTTATACTTTAGAAGCCAATTATAATCTTTAGTTTTCCATGCTTTGAATACAGTTGGAAAGTTAACTAGTCTATATATACACGAATTGTTTATTTTGTGAATTTGATTATATTTCATCCCCCTTATTTTTAAATCTGACATTTATTAGATAAGCGAAAAATTATACAAAACTATATCTTTAAGATTATAATATATGGTACGCATTTATATGTGTATGTTGACAATAAAATTTCAAAAATTAATACTTAATATTTATTTACATTATTATTTTTCTTACTTCTCTGATTATATCCAGCAGCATTTTCGTCTTCATCATATTGCTTTGCCCGAGTCACAACTCGCGAACAATTATCTCCAACGTCTCAAAACGTCAAGAAAATCTCGCCGGTAACGTCATAGCTGAATACGCGAAATATACTCGAAGAAAACCGAATAACGTGGTGATAAGATCGCATTTGCGTCGCGTCGAAAGCTCGAAGCTTACTGCTGATAGCGGCAAGCTCGGTGTAGTCCGGAGTGCAGAATGACATGCGCGCTTTGCTAAAATCTAATCTATAATATTATATGCAACATACATAGGTGTGCACACACATACACTAGCACGCAGAATACACTCAACACACACCTGAATTTCAATGCAATATATAATGGCGAGATATTGTAAAACGTTTTGGAGATAGCCGGTGGGAAGCTGTCTGTAAAATTCATACATACGTATGGGTATAATCCGGGATGATATTGTATAAGTAGGTTTCAGATTTTTGGGAGAAGTTTCGCGTATGTGAAACTGTTACGAATACTAAAGTTCTTCCTATGCTTTAACCTTTCGCGTTTCGAAAAACACTTTAAAACTCGGCAAGTTCTTTTATTAAATACAACGAGATTGAATAAAAGCACTATTCAGTAGAAATACATCATTATGACACTCGCTTTATTGTATAATGTTAATTTAAAATACACGATTAGTAATAGTTTAAAGTAATAACTCCGACGATATTATCAAAAATGTTATTATTACTTTCTTCCTATGATCTATGACATTAAAAGGTAACGATATTACCAATAAATTATTTGAATAAGTAGCATGTAACCCAACATTATTATTTGGTTGATGCCAATGGTCATTCTGGGGCAAACGGTCCAATACTAAAACAAATCTATGTAAAAAAGTGTTAATAGCAATATAGATTTCTAAACAAATTGTGTATAACTCATAACTGATGTTTGCTGTATATAAAATATAGAATTATGCATCTAATCAAAAGTTACACGTTCGTAATAAATGCCCTTATTTACCCAGTTATAACAAATTAGAATAAATGAGTTAAAATCGTAATGATGTTGTTTGTGTATTTGGATTGTTTCCGTTTTTTCTACGTCTACAAACACTTCTAATCAACTATTTGCTGTTTTTGTCTTTTGTATAACGATGCTGCGCATCTATTATACAAAGAGAGTTTCACTTTAAGTTACATGTTATTTTGACAAAGACGGTTCTTCACGCTCAAAAAATTTACAGAAACACAGAAATATATTTTAGTGGTACAAAATCAATAGATTTATGCTTGAACAACGCTTGGAAATATTAAAAACTTATTTCCAAACTGAGTGCGCATTGTGAAATGAAATTTCTATCGTAATAGGGTATTAACGACGCCTACTGTACGCAACCTTCTGAAGAAAGTTTATGAGATTGGCATGCTAATTGGTAACTAGAGTTTGATAAAAAGGTGGATGACGGGTTAGCATTAAGTAGTGTAAATGGGACTGACGTTGTCAATCCTCCGAATTTTATTATTCAATGATAACTAATCAATGACAACATATCTTTGAATAATAAAATTCGGAGGAGTGACAGTGTCAGTTCTATTTACACTACTTAATGATAACAGGTCATCCAACTTTTTAACAAACTACACTTATTAATGACAACTTATCATTCAATAATAAAATTCGGAGGAGTGACAGCGTGAGTGCGATTTACACTACTTAATGATTACACGTCATCAACCTTTTTAATAAACTCTATTGATAACACAAGTTATCCTGGTGTTCATCCTATACGCTCAGTCGAAATTATTGCTGCTGTTGCCGAAACTGTGTGCCTAAAACCCGAGACCTTCAATTCGCGACAGATCTCAGCAACGCAACATTTGGCGCACTAATCTGAGGAGAATTTTGCATAAAGACCAGACAGATTATTCACTTACAAGGTCCGAATGGCTCAGGAATTGAAGCAAGATGACCACCCGCTCCGTTATCGCTTCTCTATTTCAGCTTCAGAATAGCTTAAAATTCACGTCAATGTTGCCAGAAAAATATCATCTTTTCGGATAAGACACATTTTCATCTCGGTGGCTGTGTAAACATGCAAAATTATCGCATTTGGGGCTCGGAAAACCATGACGCAGTCGAAGAGAAGCTAGAGTGTTTCCTTAGAGAAGAGCACATTACGTCATGAAAACATGCGCGGAATGTGACGTCATGTAGACGCGCTCTATCTACTTCACTGGCTTTCGCTAGCCGGTTGCCATGGTAACTGAATGTATACCAAACACAAAATTTAGTTCGCGGCACATATGACGTAATGTGCTCTTCTAGAAGGAACTAAGGAAACAAACTTTACTGCATTCGGTACGTCTGGATTTTGGTGTTCTTTCTGGATTGGTCCGTTTTTCTTCTTCCAAAATGAAGACGGCAACAACGTTAAGGTCAGAGCTCTGCAGGAGCATAATAACTGATTTTTTGACCAGAAATTGAGGATCTTTTGAATGCTAAGTTCAAATCGTATAATCAGTCGTTTTGGTGATTTGACGCCGTTTGCTTTTCTTTTGTTGGATGCCGTTACAGATCGATGTTATGTTAACAATCCATAAACGATTCAGACACTGATCTAGCATTGATTGAGCTATTTGTGAAATACCATCGAAAATGTGCTGCAAGATTGGTTTCATACGATGAGCTCCTGTCAAGTCAACCGTTGCAGGCTTTTGAATGAAATTATATTCCATAACTAATGCGAAGGATTACTCTTTTCAATAAATGAACAAACTTTGAAAAATACAGTGTTAACTTTATAGTATTTTTAAAAATAAAGCAGTCGATGACTCACCCATGACATATTATTATTCCTTATTACTTTCTCAATCATTCTTAGATAGAAATTTAGTTTGTAAAAATTTTATGTAAAAACGCACACATTCACTCCGTTTGCCAAATGCTCAATAATTTAATTAATAGTCATGTGTAGAACCTCAAAGAAAAATTCAAAATAATCTTCTGTGCTTTTAGTTCTAAGGTTTGTTGTACTCCTAATCCAGCACAATGAATAGAGTCAAGTAGGATATAATCTATCATCAGGTTAGCAACTTTATTTCTCGTTTCTCGCAGAGAAGTATGTTCGATAAACCGGTACTAAGGGATTAGCGCAATGTGTTAATGTATGTAATATACGTATGTCATCTTGAACGCCATCATATACAAATATCCTTGAGAAAACTTCATTTTTTGATGTCTTATAAGCATTGACGTAATCAACCAAAATCAGAACTTTAGTGCAATTTACTTTTTACCTCCGGTTTGATTATGAAAGCAAGTGATTTAGCAAGGCAAATACAGCGAGTATTTGATAGGGGTCTGTGAATAAACACAATGTTCAAAATTACGTGTTAACAATTCGCAAATGAGTGTTTAGATGACAACCACACATCAATCAGCGATCCATGATGACCATTTGAGGATCATCATTGTACAGAACAAAAACAACAGAAGAATTCGGATTTTCCACAAGAAAACTGATACTTACGATACTTCGTTGCCTTTGCGAGAAACATCAGAGAGTTTTCTTGGTTGTGTGGCGAGATGTAATTAACAGTCGATACTATACAATACTCGTTCGATCAATGATTGGGCAAAGATGAGTTTCCAAAGCAGTTACCAAAACTTCCACCTGATCCCCGCAAGACTTTAATCACAGTTCAGTGGAGATCTAGAGAGGTGATACACTACAGATTCCTTCTGCACAACTAACTGCTATTACAGCAGACTTTGAATGTGCCCAATTAGAAGCAAAGCACCAGAAACTCGCACAAAAGTTGCCTACTTTAGCAATTAGCAAGCTAATGCCAAATTGCTCGAGTTTTCTAAAACGACTTACAGGAGACATAATATTTAAATATGCAATTATAATCGAAATCCGATGTTTACCACGAAAGTCAAGCGCGGTACAACCAAATCAGAAAGAAGTGAAGGCTACTCTTGCTTATCCTCTTCCTCTTCTTGTGTTTCTCGACCCATTCTTCCTGTAAATCTGATGTCCAAGAGTTTCTCCAGCGTTTAAGAGGTCAATCCAGATGTCGGAGTATTCTGAGGATTCCGTCTCGTAAATTTTGCTTGCTTCCAAACTGCTGTTATCATCGTCCGACGCTTCTTTTTTCTTGTAGTCTCTACATATTTGGCACCCGTCTCCCATTTCCGTCTTGTGATTTCTATCCCCCGATGTGTATCCAAATATGATCCATTTTATCTGCACTAACTTCAATCTTTTGTGTCACGATAGGTGTGATACAAGTATTGTAAATTTTGTTTGTTTGCTAGGGAATTTATCCCTTCATATTACGACTTTTACTTATCGCTGTAAGAAAACAGCAATTATTTATTACTTTTTCGTCTATAGTTACGTTTCCAATAAGATTTCCATATGACATTTTCTCAAACACGAACGTATAGTGTATAAACCAACTGATGTTTTCCCACTTAGAAAACAGACTCCTTTTGTAAACGATCTATGTCGCTTGTTCCCGTTACGTAAACAATTTTCAGCAGAGTAATAAGAGTATTGGAAAGCAATTTATTACTCTCTGATATTCTCGAACGTTATTTTCAATAAACAGTTGAAATTCCACTGTTTGCTCGATCACGAGCGCTAGTTTTTGCCTTTGTCTGGACAGATACTCGGAATGTCGCGATTTTTTCAGACTGCCATATATCATGTTCGACTTCTGAAGAGAATTACAACGCTTTATTGATTCAATAATGGCGCTTACTCTATTGTCTAACTTAATTACATTGTTTGAAAGTGAAATAATAAGTAGCTAGTCTATTGTTCATAATTCCCACAATATTAAGAATAATGTACGTGTTTAGGTCACATCTTTTCAACAGAATAAATTGGTTTTAATAATTGGCTATTAGAAGAAAACGTATTTACAGCAGGTATGAATCAAATAGTTTGTTTCACAAAACCTGTAATCTAGGTGTTTCATCTCAAAAAAGTGTTTGTTGCTATTTTTGTTCATGATCTGTATTAATTAAGCGAAATTTTCTGAGAAAATGTCATTACTTAGACAGCTTTCCTTCTTACTTACCGAGTTATACCAATGCTATCTATATATTTTGTATATTCGAACGACCATTAAAACGTTTCAAGTTATATTAGCATATCTCAATTATACCAAGAAACTGCATTCCTCTATATGAACTCCTACGTTCAAACATCTTTGGTAAAGGACACAACAGATTGTACGAACATATGCACCGCATTTTCATTTCGATTTGATACGTCCACATTCATGAAACTCCAACCTCATTTATCTCGACTTATACTGGAAACGGTCATTAATTGTTTTCATGATTCTGCATACATTTCGATGACGTTAATGACCCACTTGCATACACACGTAACTACGTCTTCATTCTATTTAATTTGCACACATCGTATTTACATTCTTGCATCACGTACATATACAGAAATTCTTTGCGTTAAGTTTTCCATTATTAAACATGCATTACTTCGCATGATTAACATTTATAATGTAGACGTTATATAAATAGTTTAATGAATAATGGAAGCGATAATAAATCAACATGACAAATTGTAATAATAGCCGTCGAAAACTAATAATCAAAATAAATGATTTATTGCTTCGTGCATTGCAATTTAAATATGGAAAACGGCAGAATTGTTTCCGATCATTAAGTTTAATTTTTGATTACCGTGCAACACGAAATATGTTTTCTTAATTCGAAGTAATAACCTGAGAAGCATAATTGATATGTATCTTCAAGGATTATAGATTGTCGATAGATAGCTTGATAGTATTCTTTTTCATCGCTTCGATCTGGGAGAATCTTTTGTTATTTGAACCCCTATGTATCTATATACTTAAAACACTTTGATTCTTAACATCTATGGACCTTATATGAGAAACGATTTCCATTTCTGTAAGCTTAGCAGTCCTCAGCTAAACATAGATACTGCGCTTAGAGCATCCAGCACCTTAAACTGTCTATCTTTATTTTTATTAATTTGCCAGAATTTGTTTATTCCTAACAATACGTACATACTCGTATGTACTATTTAAAAGGAGTATCAACAGTTGTTTGCTTTAAGGAAGTTAAATTATTTCTGCGATTTGTGCTTCCACATCACGCACGACTTCTGGAATGTGTTGTCATATAGAAGAGTCTAAAGGTAAACCAAGAAAACTTTCAATATCTCTTAGGTCTATGCGTGCATCTTCAATATTTTTAATATCCAAAGCAGCAATTTCTTCTTCATCGCGGTCGCTATCACATGACGTATAATCATGCTGATCTTGAAACTTATTATTTATGTCAGGATTTTCCCCAAATAAACTTTTATCAATACCTACGTAGGAGATATATTGACACAAAAAAGCATCGGTTTCACTACATAGTCTCGTCAAGGACACGTCATCTTCAAAGTCATAGTCATCCTCAATATTAAATTCATCGAAGCCAGATTTACAGAAATAGTCGCAGCTTGGACATTCTTCCAAGCAGTTGCTATTCTCATCAGAGCATTCCTCCCAATTTTACTGTTGGTTCTGAGTAATTAATTGAATACAAATAGCTTTTAATTAAAAACTTTCTCTGGTAGTTTTTGAAATTTTATATAATGATTCATCAACAGCATGATGTATTTTACGGTAAGAATATTAACCTTACATTTTGCAAATCAAGTTTTGGTAAGAAGGCAGAATTGTCTAAGAACAAAACAACTTTTTAGTTTTGTCCTTGCATTTTTCTATCAATTTTGACTAATCAGTCTTATATTACTTATTTTTCTTGCCGTCTACTATTTCAATATTGTAATATCATTCAATCGACAATTTGTCCACGTGGCGTTGGTTCCGTTAAAACAACGAATGTTTTCCTTTAGAAGCTTTGCCGTCAAAGCACTGTTGCCATTTTAATGCAAATATTGCATCTAACAATACTCGGACGAAAAATCCAGTTCCGTCTGCATTAAAGGTGTTGCTTGGGGAGTAGCCTCTAGTAACTGTAGCTAGTTGTTTCTTTCAATCAAATATGTGGACCAAACATCAACTACTTAATTACCAATTGCTTTTCATGTATCGTTTGCAAAACTTTTACAAGCACCCAGTTGACGCTGTAATTTCAAATTTTAGGTCTTACGTCACCTTCCGTGCTTTCTCCTATATGGCAACTGAAACGTTTATGTACATTGCTCAAAACGATTAAGGAATATTGTACACTTCTGTGATTGTTATCGAGAATTGCAAGTTATATAAAATATTTAAGTGTTATTACGGTTTATTTCAAGCGCCGAATATACATTTTAGGGATTTATTTGGAGATAATGACTACAAAACGTGAGAAACAACGACTTGAATGATACACTTAACCATCACACGCCGATAAATTTCTGTGCATGAACATGGAACTAATCGATGCTGAGCAACGCGGAGTTCTATCAAAAGAATTTGCTGGTCAGTCAACCCCATCGATTCCTACTCGATCCAGCTAGACGTGGAAGAGAATTATCGTTCATAGCAATAAAGAGTGCTGGTTTTGTTCCAGTAAAGGAAACAGAAATTGATGGCAGGATTTCATTGAGCTAGCTTCACATCCTCAAAAAACATTCATAAGAAGATGAGGATGGGTCTTTTTCCACTTTATAATGAACCTCCCCGAAAGTCTAGATTTTAACACGTTACATTTAAAAAGAAACTTCGTACGTCAACTTCTCATTAAATTACAAAATTTAATATCAGATGATTGCCCATTTTACATGGCATGACACACGAAGGTCATCTTTATTTTGTCCATTTTCTACATTTTCTTGCCATCCGCGTCACAAAGTGGACGTTATTGCCGTGCCTGAACCCGCCAAAATCGCTATCATTTTTATTATTATAATTCTTACATATTTTGCACAAGTGAATTTGATAACGTCTCGGTCATCTTTACAAAAAGGATGAGTTGTAGACTTGGTCGGAACAACTCACGATTACCTTAAACATTTTGAGGTTGTTATGGTAAATTACGTCGAGGAAATTGGAAAGAAGTATGCTCTATACTACTTCAAAAATGACGAACCCGACTTTTGGTTTAATAAGAGACTAGCAGACACTATATCACTATATCACATCGGTAAACTCCTCACCCCACAATTGTTTAATAATAACTTCGGTGTCACGTGTTTCGCTGGCGCGAGGCAAGCATTATCAAAACCATAACACCGATTGAGATATAAATAAATAAATAATAAATATTATAATTATAGAACAATTGTGTGGTGCGGAATTTACCCACATGATGTAGTGTTAGTAAATACACCACAGTCCTTACAATCACTATCAAGAAACTAACAACTTGGTTTCACCATATTCACTGATCTAACGATTTTTCGTTATGGCATCGAAACGAAATTGTAGTTTTATTTCGCAAAATTTCATGTAATATTATTCATATTAGACAGATTACCGTTTATAATACGAGTCCCCACAAAATATAGTAACTGACTCACAAGTACACCCTACGCTGACACAGTGTCGGCATGGACAACGAACGTGTTAGGGAAATTATATGTACACATCTAACAAGATGTAATATCCCCTGGAGATAACAACAATTTAGACCAAGTAATTTATTTCCTTGCAAAAACCTACTTACAAACATATAACGCTCACGTTTCGAGGAAGATTATAATGCGAAAGATAAACCTAAGCACATCGAAAAAACGATGACCTAGATATAGCGGTGGTATTATACAAAGCTCTATATTTTTACGCAAACGAGACAATACAACAGAAATACTGATTTATGCTCATCATGCACGCTAGTTTCCACATCAATTTGTTAATGTTACCCAACCCTCCTCGCTTGAAATATTTTTTCCCTCTATATCCCTAAATTTAGCACTGACAAGGGCACTTGCGTTTTCTACAAGATTAACTGTGATAATAACGGGAAATACATATTTTTAGGATGTTAATATTCATTTTGGTCTCTACGGAAATCCGGCATGTCTTTCAGCATTTATCACAAACGTGTATAAGCATGATATAATTCAAATGAAATATTCAACTAGAATTAGTATTTCTTTGAAGTTTCGCATACAATCAGATAAGAAAATAACTCGTATATTTCTAATTTATAACTAAAGGTATGAATGACGGATTAGCCTGTACTGAAAAACAACATTTATGTATGTAACAAATATATATTGCCAAGAAAGTATCAAGGATTGGTAGCATTTATTTAACTGTCACTATATCACATCGGTAAACTCCTCGCCCCACAATTAATTAATTAAATCCAACCACACGTTTCGCTAGCAACGAGACAAGCATCTTCTTCGATGTGATATAATAATACTACCACAGTCCCTGTAATCACTATCAATTGATAACTGGATTTAGAAATATTTCATTTTCCGGAAGGGTTAGACAAATTCTAAATTAATGTGTATAACAATAGTAAATAGTTGCAAATATATTATTCGGATTTATAACTATTATTAACCTCGTCACAGTTGACGAATGAATTCAATGAAAACAAGAGCAAGAATTACTTCAATCCCATCAATTGCTCGACCACTTCCTAGATTAACTATATAACAAACCACCCCATTTGTATACAGGTTAAAAGATCACTCACGTGGCCTATAAACTGACACAACCACAGCATCGCACTCTTGTGTTAAAGTATTCCGTCAATAAAATTCAGATGTTGTACGGAGATCAATCGAAATACGCTGATACTAAAACATTAAACAGCACTTGCGTTTATTGAGCAGTGTAGGAATAATGAAAGGTTTCCAAAATAGTGTTGGGCACACGATTTTGGTGATATTGATTGTGGTTGCGAATATAGTATGAAATATGCAGAAATTATTACATCAATAGATTCAAACTCTATCTTGGAATAGGTTTAAAAGATAATGGTGATAAAAGGTACTGGCATTAGAAATACATATGTATTTCAGTTAAAAAATAATACAATTTGAATATAAAAGTGCTTCCGGAGTAGGTCATATTGAAGTTAAAACCAAACTATACGAAGAGTTATGTGAAACTAGAGTAGATTTGATGAAGTTTCTTTGTAAGCTAATGTTAACCAAAGTACACTAGCGACGTTTGGTGGCTTTGGTATGTTTGTTTACTGAGAATGACAACTTAGGTATTACCAACTTCAATTTAGCATTTGGTGCTGTCTAGTTTATAGAGATTTGTTTGTTCCATGTACGGTTATTCAGTTGTATTGCTCAGGGGTTTCAGGACACAGGAAGTAACTAAGCCAGTGGTTATTCATATCCACATTTGTTTGAATTATAATGTCATTTGGTTGGCACACCTTCATCTTCTCCGTACCTCTCTAGAACAATAAGCACTACCTCATTTTGAGCCATTTTGTAATTGTGAGTGGTTCAACAGTTTTTCAGATAACATTTCCTCAACGTCGTGTTTTCGAATGATTAATGGCCTTCCACCATTCCTTGGTAATTAGGTAGTTAGGCATAAACATAATGAATGGCTTTATCTATAAATATGCAGATTACCACTCGTAGCTTGTGGTTGTTTGTGTGGTAGAGGTGGTCCGGTTACCCCGCAAAATTGTGAAACAAGGGGTAACTGGACAATCCCATTGGAGTAACTGGGTCCAGAGGGACCGAGTTACCCCGAAAGGGGTTCAATTAGCCCAATAATATGTAACAAGTAAAAATAAACTACCATGTAGTCTAATATGTTTTTTCTTTTTACTTTGGTAAAACCCAGTTACATCAAGTCTTGTCATGTACTCGTTCTGTACACTTCTCGTTCCGTACAGGATATTTCATCTAGTGATTAAAATGATTGTGATGCTTATTCTACCCAAGAAAGTGTAGCAGACTACTTCGAAAGCTTCTCAGAGTATGAGAATGAAAATAGAATGACACCGTCACCTGGTGAGTTTTGCATCGCTAAAGGTTTTGGCAAAACAGAGAATAACTTCAGATTATACGTAGCAAAGGTTTTACAAAAAGAGGATGAAAGACACTCTCAGATAATGAAATTCAAAGAAACCGATGAAGAACCCTACATTAGAGAGTTGACCATGATTTATGCACAACTGAATGATTCTAAATCCATCGATAGAATGGGTCAACCGGCGCCTCCACCAATACATCACGAACTAACGAGTTCATCCAATACATCTCATATCTACCACATTTATTATATTAGTATTTACGAGAGGTACTTGGCGGATTTTAGAGCTGTTCTTTATCTAATTCTTACTATTTATTTTATACTATAACACTTATACTCTATTGACAACGTTTTAAACCTCACCTACTTTCAAATTACCTTAGCGTAATCAAAACTCAAATCTGAGCCTCCTATATTTCCTAACCTACGTCTATTTAACATTTCTGTATCATATCCGAGTACCCGTTCTTCCACTGATGCACGACGAAGGCGCATTTCTCTACAATGCAACTTCCCATGGAAATGCCACACATCTTGGTGAACTTTTACCGATTTAATGTTCTTGGGACGAATTTGGACTCCTTCGTTGATTTCGACAATCTTTTTATTGCTAATAGTACCAGTTCGTCGTAGTAAAAATAACCAGAACCACATTATAACTCGGAAAATTCTGAATTACCAAACTTTACCTCGAGCTGAAACCAGTGATTGAAGAAAGCATTTTTACTATCTACTGATGGCACGATTTGTTATGATGATACAATTATGAGATTGAAAATTATCTTTTCTGTTGTAGTATATATACATATGTATTTTTTTGGATATGTGGGTACTTCTAGTTTGCCAAAGTGTGATTAATTAAAATTAATTTCTTCGAACAATGGAAGGTGATCGATGTGGTCGAGGTGGTAATAGCAACCGTAGTAGATAACTTATACGATGTAATACATAAAAACTAAAAAGAACTTGAAAATAAAGACAAGAACTGAATAAAAATTGAAAAGAACATTTAACAGCTAAGAAAAAACTACAGAATACAAAGACAGCAAATACACAAAATATTAGCGATACAAAAATTTATCAAATGTTACAGCGAAGAAAATACAATATCAATAGTTTAGGAATGACAAATACTACCCCAGAAATAGTGCAGACTTAGAAGTAACCCATATCACACGAATGACATGAAAGTCCTTCGTTGCTCAACAGGCTACATAATTTAATTGTTACTTCGGAATACGTATTTCGTTCATAATGTGCTTATTGAGATCAATTTAATGGGGTTAAAGATGCTAGCCAACGGACTGATCAATAATTAAAGCGGGTAATAGGGAATTTACCGATCTATTTGGACGTTGCTGATAGAACACCTGAATCTTTCGCAACTAGTACGTATGTATATACCGGTTTAAATTCTTAATGGCAATAAGTGGCATACAAATTTAAATTCAATGAATTAGGCAAAGCGATATTGCAGTATCTCACTTATTTATTTTCAAAATATGTTCTGATTTCCAATTGGGTACTCGGCAGATTCACCTTCATATTCCGTTAGGATACGAAAACTTCAATGCAGAATACGTATTTATTAAAGGAGAAGCTGAGTTATTAAAAGAAAAACGACAAATAAAATAATATAGTACTAAATTAATAGGCCATTTATTCCTCTTATTATTGCCTCCGATTTCTTATTTTTCTCAAGATTTATGAATAAGGATATATAATTAGAATTATGGTGCCAATAATTGAAATTAATTCTTTTATAACTACTACACAAAGTAATATAACTTGAATATGGAATGTAAATAATTCAAATCCACAAATAACTTTGGTATATATATAAAAAATATGCGATACAATACCAAGTTTTTGTATCTAGAACAGTTTAAGTTTAATAAATACTAATTTTTATAAGAAAAATTCATTAATTTAGTAATAAATGAGGTAAAACTAAGATTCGTCAATTTTCTGTTTTGCCGATTTATTAGTTTATTACACTACTTTATTTGTTTTTATTTTTTGTGAAATATCTTTTATTTCAATACATCTTTTGTAAGACTTTTTATTTTGTCTTTCGCCGATTTATTACATATTAAAGTTTTGAAAAATCATCTCAATTAAGTGAGAGTAGTACAACGGCAAAATAAAACGTATACCAGAACATAATATATTATATTTGAGCACCATCTACAACGCCTTCAACCTTTTAGAAATGGATTTTCCAAAACTGTTGTATTTTGATACGTGCATATACACATATCCCTTTCCGTCCCAAGCAATTTCAAAATCGTCGGATTTCAATGAAATTTTTGGCATGTTATAAATCGTCATAGAGAAACATAAAAATGTATTTTTTGGCCATACAAGTGCATGTCCTTTAAAACAGGACATACACATATGTGTGTCTTGGGATTTCACTTAGTCAAAATATATCAGTCGTTTGCTGTTTCCTGGCATAGGGAAACAAAAGGGACACACAAGTCATCCTCGAATTCATCTGATGAGCTGTCGCTTTCAATATCCGACAAGTCACAAATTAATTTGAGGACTTCTTCAATATCAGATTCGTTCTCCAAATTATACTTTTTGCCGTAATGACCATAAAGTGAGGTAGTAAAAACCCATACTAGACGTTTGTGTAAGCAGATATTATGCTTAGAAAAAACACAACAACACATTTTGCCTTCTAAAGAATTTGTACATAATTTAAATATTTGATGTTTTTGTTACAAAATAGTAATATTTTTTAATATACAACAAACTTATTTGCACATACGTATTATTTATATTCCACGTTCTAATTAAACTATCGTAAAAAATTGTTTTAATTACTGAAACATAATTTTAATTCGTAACACATTATATTTATTTATCTATAGAATATAAATTCTAGAAAAATAGCAAATAAGAGGCAATAATACGAAGAAGGAGTGACCTATTAATACACTACTACATATATTATTTAATTTATTGGTTTCCTTTTAACAATTCACTCTTTTTATAACACAAATTAGATAATAACCTTTTCTACCTTAAAGAACGGTTTCGTACAGAAGAAGTAATAGTATCTTGGCAGATAGACGGTTTTGGGACGGGCGTTTAGATTGTCCTAATCGGGGCATATGCGCTCAGGAGGCGGACATTTAGAGCTTCCATATATACTCAAATACAATTGCAGCAAAAAGTATGTTTAGTGGAGTTGAAATAAAAATCAGGCAGACCTTTAATATCAACCACCCACAACTAATACTGATAACGATGATCCCAAGCATTGGGAAAAATATGGTAGTCGGCAAGCAATCTTGCAATTATTGGTATCATATTCTACAGAACCTTGTAGAATTCGACGGCGTACAAAAGGAAAGAGCCATTTAATAAATATTGCTGTAAATCATTGCTATTATAGAAGTATTTTGTCTTATCTCTCCACTGTGTGTATTTGTTTTTCTCCGTCTGTATCGAGCAGTGAATTGCACTTGGCGCTTGATTTGTAGCTTAGTCGGAATGAGAAAATGCGAAGCAGAATGCAGTTGTGGTGGTTCTGGTAGTGCATCATTACTTTACGTCGTTCGAGTGTTTGCTAGTGTTGCAAATTCATTGCAGATATTTGCCGGTACAATAAATATGGTTTTCCTGGTCGACCCTTGAATATAATCTTTTATTGCCGTAATAATTTAAAAACCGTTCCTACTGGACAATTTTAGTTAAAACAGTGGCAAATTTAGAGAATTTATAACAAACTATTAAATTAAAGATTAACAAGCACGTACGTAGAAGTCCGCAAACAGATGCTTGTACATAATGTATATACATATTTATAGTGTAATGTATCTCCATAGAAGATATAAGATAAATCTCTCATAAATATATTTGGGAATCCTGGTAAAACAATTTTCATCGTATGATTACTGTACTCCTTTTGAAGGAGTGCAGCGCAAACAAATAAGTAGACCGATCTAGACCGACACATTAATAAAAAAGTAAAGATAAGAATTATTCAAAGAGAACGAAAACCATGTCATAATTATACTTTGTATTTCTTTATTCGGAATACCAGCCCGCGACTCGTCTTAATTACTAAATAATGAAAAGTAACTTATCTCGTATAGTTTTAATTAAAAACAATATTCAGTCCTAAGTGGATTTCGTTATGCGGTTGTACTTTACACTTGTAAACTTTTAAAAGTAATTATTCGTTACTCAATCTGGTACTGAAACGTTCTTGCAATTTCAGCGAATAACTGCGAAACACCCTCCCATTTCAAAATGAAAGTAATCACAGCCACTTTCATCCTCACCCTCCTCATACCTGTTGTATGCTAATTTAAAATAGTCTTTTGTTTGAACAAAACCGCCAACTTTTGTCTTCGCTTATAAAGTTTTAAGCCCCACTTTCCTGCGCATCGTTGTACAGAGAAACAACGTCGCAATGGTATTCGACGGGATGAGAAAGAAAAGGGAATAATGAGAGATGCCTCGATATTAAAATTTAATTCGACATTGCGAATTCACAATAATTATATAGAGTTGTCGTTGGCAGAATAGAAATTTCCATTTTTCAGTTCTGCATTGAAAATACGTAGTATTTGAATGTACGAAATTTCCAACTGCAATACGGTGAGAAAAGTTTTTCAATGTCCAAAATTACTATAACACTACAGTAGATATTTATATGTAACTAATGTTTCTTTCAGCTAATGGAAGGGTAGAACTAACATTAAAGTTGAAGAAGATAATGTAGTTTAGGGTTCTTGATATCATTAATGATTTTTCTTGTGCTACATTAAGAACGCACTTACACTTGAGAAACTTATAAGTTTAGATATATCTTCAATATTTACGATCTGTTCTCGTGTTCAAATGGGAAAAAAATTATAAAGAACTACAATGAGAACGCGCAAAAGAGGGCCACACATCATTCACAAATAACTAACGGACCTGCTAGCATACGCGTTACCGGTTCTAATTTTAGCGGTAAAATTAAATACCACCAATGTGATCTGATATCATCCAATACCGAACCGAAAACCACCCTTGAATCGAGTTTCCACCGACGTCACGCAATACGGTAATCTCATAATTTTACCCCGGTCTACGCACCGGCACCAAGACCATGCCATGCCTGAACGTGATATAGGGACAAAAATGTGTCTCTTCCTTTCTGAAATTTATTTGCACCGGTTTTCGCAGGACACATGGGCTTTATCTGTGCGAGATAATTCCGTTTATTTAGAGGGCAGGCATTTCCAGTTGTTTGTCTGTCCATTGTCCACTGTTCTGATTTCCTATTGAGCAAATTTTCACCAGGTTAGCTATACGGGAGGACCGTCTTTTCACAGTGTGCATTCTACGACTTTATTCTTCTCCTCTTCGCCTAAAAAGCGAATGGAACGGCTTTTAACTTAAGTGTTCCTTTTCTCTTTATTGGTTTTCGGAACGTATTGTCGGTAAAGGGGCGACTCTACGTTAATTTAGAAGAGAACGTTCAAGTTCTACTCAGCATTGTGCGCGGATCGAATAAAAAACTAACAGATAGACCAATAAAATGAAATTTAATCGTACTAGTAGTTCTAGTCATACAACAAAAAAGCAATTTAAATGTAGCATATGTAATAATACCTAAACTAAAAGCTAACTCTTTACGAAACGACCTACTAAAAGAGGTACGTTTGTTAGGCAACTGTCGAAGAAAGATGTGCAATAAGTAATGCAGACACAGATTGCATATGACAATATTATCATGGAGGAAATTATGCCTTATTAAAGTCAATTTACTATTAATTTGAATAAAGGAAATACTAGTCTCAAAATAAAGCAGTAATAAACGATATAACAGATCATTCATATTTTCGATAGTAAGATAATTCATAATACATTAAAACCATTGTCTGATTGGTAGTTTGCTGATTAGTTTCGTGGTTCTTAAATCAGTGCAAGATGTACTATAAACAAATGAGGCTTTTTTATAACTAATTGAAAGGTCGAAAACTAAAGTGTAAATATGAATTAGGTTTCTACACAGATTGAAGAGTTTAATAAACAAATGGATGATAATATGTAAAACATATATGCACATACATTATATTCTGTTCTAATAGTAGTTATCGGTAGTAGAGATGTACGTAAGTAGAATAGGACGTTATACAATGCTTTGGTATGGTACCCTGAATGGAGTTATCAATGCGCAGCTCCTACTTTCCTATAGCTATAGTATTATAGTTCCTAAGCTAATGTTTATGTAAGTACAGACATTTGTTAATTTGATTAACCTATACCCTAGAGGTGAATGGAACCACTATGAATTGTAAACCATTAACAAAAGATAACTAGCGCAAGTACCAATCTCAGGAGAAGCCGAAAAAAGTTACAGCCAAATTCGAATCCACGACAGCACCGTCGTAACTGTGCCAAGCTTAGCTCACCTACAATTATTCTCAAAAATTACAAGCCACATTTGACAACAGAATAGTAAAGGAAAATCTGTCTTTTTCTAAAAGATGTCGTCCTATCTCAATAGAGGTGCAGTCAACGTCCAGCGCTGATTCGGTCGATTTCTTGCTGGGAAGTGTATTGTAACCTGATAAGATCAGGATATCAAGGAATACTCCCATTTCGTCACAGATAATATTGAAGTCTGGGCGATTTTTTCTTGAAAATATCCCTCAATTTCAGTTACTAACAAATTTATCAGGTCATCGTCAACAGACAGCAAATATTTCAGTAGGAGTTAGACTTTTAAAGTGCTCATAACTAGGCGGCGGAAAAGATTTATTTCCGACTTCAGAATCTCTACGAACCCACTGTATCTCTGACAGATTGACTTTGTCAAGTTCCACAGTATTAGTAAAATTCGTCTCGGTAATAAGTATATTCTCCACATCCTTTTGGTCACTGATATCCGTAGCACCTTACAATGAACTACCATTGCTATCTGTGCGCTAAGTTGATTTTTCTATTAATTATCCGATAGCCCATCACCATCTTCTTTCCCTAAGCATTGGTCAGTCATTTCACCTCCAAGAGGCGCAATATAAATTGCATCAACCTCCAAATCATATTTATCAGTAATTTGCAATGCTTCTTCTAGCGTTAAACCGTCTCTGGGAACAATAGTAAGTAATAGCGTTGCCATGTGGCAACTGTAATATTTAGTATAAAATATCTAAAACACCATAAAAGATCCGTTGAAAGTTAATTGTGCAGTATCAATAGTTCAAGTTCAGTATTTTTATGTTTCTGAAACTTACATAAAGTTGACGTCCATATTGCAATCAGAAATTCATAAACACTATCACACAACACCAGTGTATTGCAAAAGTATCTGTTTTATCGACGTGATATTAAACACGTTATAGACTTGTATCTCTCGCAGCTGACTCACTTCTTCACCTCGATTTATGCAACAGCAATCCGTTTTCTAAATTACGTATTTGTTGCCATATGGGAACGTCGGGCGTTCAAAATATATAATCTTTAGAAAGTTAATTTTGCTGTATCGATAGTTCAAAATCAGTATTTTTGTGTTTCTAATACTTACATGAAATTGACGTCCATATTACAACCAGAAATTCAGAAACACTATCACGCAATACCAGTTTACTACAAAAGTATCTGTTTTATCTAGATGATATTGAGGACATCAAAAACTTGTACCTCTGGTAACTGACATGTAGTACCCATTTTCACTTCTTCACCTCAATTTCGGTTACAGCAATCCGTTTTCTAAGTTATGTTTTTTTGTTGCCATATGGTAATGCCAGGAATTGATGGGTTAAACGAAGACTATCAAATAGGAACTGCAAGAAAATTGTGCCCAAGTACTGCAATTGACGTTATATTTCTCAGAAAATCAGAAACTGTACTCAAGTTTCGAACTGATATTAAGCTATACCGTATTAATTTAGAAGTCTTATTATTTCCATTTTTACTTTCTTATACCGCCGGTGTCTCATAGTACTAACCCTCCGAGCTGTATTTGCTCTTTACGTGGAACATCGCTCAAGATGAAGGCACAAAATCAGCTTCCTTCATCGATGACAATGCGATATTAGCTACAGGTAAGAGAGTAGAAAAATCTACAAATCTCGAGATCCGGTTACCTCGGAAAGAATACGCCAAGAAATTAAAAGAAAAAAATGCAGAGATCGAGGCTCTTTAACTTCTAGATGTTGATGAACAATCCCAAAGATTCAAGAAGAAGAAAGCACACGAATTAGCGCAGTGTGAGTATGGATAGAAAAAGGCAACGGATTGTACGTGTGAGTAACTATAGAGTACCAAGTGTATAAAGTAAAGTGTGTGTAGGTAACTTTAAAAGATCATCGCTGGACTCATCCGTATTTTAAATATCTTGGGGTAACTTGAATCAAACACAACTTCTGGTTGGTCTAAGAAGACCAGTTGTAATACTTAATTAAAGAGAACATTTTTAATTCATCAATTAATTATTCCACGACTGTATTTTTAATGTTGAGGTTCACCTTATATTCCAATTTTGGTGGTTTCCTATGTACTATTTCAACGATATTTAATAGAAGCAAATATAGCAAGACATTAGCACACAATATATCTTCAGAATATATTCTATTGTTTTATTGGAAGGTAACGATTTTTTTCGAGTTTTAACTATTATAATTAGTGTATTTTAATGGAGTTTTCGTATAATATTACATGAACTAAATATTTTGGTTCCCTTTCAATACGGCTCAATTTCAAATCAGGAAAGTGAAATAATCTACATTCAAAACTTAAATCTTAGTAAAGAATTTTTCAATTTAGATCAAAAAAATAAAAAGACAACGATAATAAAGTAAACTGAATATAAAGCGTTTTTTCGTACATCTTTGTATAAAAATGTAAGGGATTTGTTGAAAATTGTATTCTCATTCTAAAACACAATTTAGATGTTGCCCTTATTTTCATCTATGATAGGATAGTGTATGAAAATATTTTAATACAATCAAAAGAAGAGATTATTTCGTAAAAATAACTCATAGTTGGAAATATTAAATTTATTACTGCGAGGTATTGTACTTCTTAATTAAAAACTAACGGTTATTAAAAGGAATGATTAAAGTTGATAAGATGTAAAGTCTCCCTCGTTGGCTATTAACTTACTGCAATATAGTAATACAGCTACCTCTACATCTAGCAACAACTGCAACAATCCAACAAGAACAACACATGAACTACGGCCAGCAGAATTAACTTTCGAGGGTTTATCTCTGCAGTGGTCGCGAACTTCGGTAGAAAGCACTTCGTCCCTTCCATATTCTTCTATTTTCCGTCGTTATTTACAATACGTCTCGTTCTGGTATCGTACGAACGCGAACAATTTTCCGGAAATGTTTCGGAAAACTATGCACTTGATGTTACTCCATAATCCGAAGGCGAATGTAAATTTCCTTTTGTCACGATAATACATCGACTTAATATAAATACATTTAAATGCGGCCATAAATAAAACACCCCCAAACGAAGAGAGTGATGGTTGATATATTGTTAGGAACTTTGTTTTTGAAACACGAGCAACCATTAGTTTTTAGTTTGTTATTATTCAAGGCAAGTAAGCGATGTACAGATATGATCTAAACCAAAAGTGATACAGGTAAACGTGAAAAGTTTGTGTTTTTAATTTGGTTATTATTAAGGTTTGATAAGAGACTTTTATCATTAGTTATCATTGGATAATAAAATTCGTAGAAGTGACAACGTGGGCCCGGTTTACACTACTTAATGAAAACACGTCATCCACTATTTTATAAAACCTTAGTTATTATACAGTTTTTAAAAGCTACATTTAGGAATTGATACGTTCTATCATGGGAAACGTTTACTGCTCGATGAACTCTAAATTTCTTACAATATACCAACATTCTACATGCTTCAATTAAACTACCAAAAATATTCGTATCATTTATTCCCAAAAATAAATAATTCATATACTAAAAAAACTTCTCTTTCTAATAACAGTGCAGCTTTAAAATGTCCTCTTACCATACATCTATAGACCTCAAATAACTAAGTCTTCTTTAAGCTCGCCTTTTAATACAGCTTCCCTTCCTAGGGAAGTTCGTAAATAAAATTGTCCTCGTTGTTTATTCCTTAACGCAGTACAACGTGGGCGAAGACCTCACTTTCTAATGAACGCAGTTGATCGGGGAAAATTTATAGGGCTTCCATTAAAACCAATTTTAATGTATTATAACAAAGCCTATCCCGTTTATTAAACAGCACTCCAGAATTACGAAATTTACATATTCGTTTAAGACCTGCACCTACATATTGTCAGGGAATATTGCTTGAATTTATTATCTGTTCGAATTAGTATGGATGTGATACCGTTTTGATGATTATTAATGTGCTCTAAATAAATATCGATCGCGCTATTATACGCTTCATAAAGCAGGCGCTAATAAGTCAATTATTGTCGTCTCTAAGGATTCCTTTCCGAAACGACTTGACTATATATAACCGAATAATTACTGTAATTGCCGCAATAAATTTAGATTATTTGTTAACCGTTCTATGATGAATATCTTATTGCTAGATTGGATAGTTTGCACCTGTATATAGGGAAGTAGGTGTTCCAACTGTTATTTAACAACTTCATTGCATTATTTACAAGCCGGTAGTATAAGAATTGCTTCTCTGCAAATAACATTTTTACTTTAGCATTGGACTAAACATGATCATTTTGAAAATATAACAAAATATGATTGCATTCAAAACGTTTTACTTAATCAAAAACTAAGTTTTATATTAGCGCCACAGTTGAAAGTGAGATTTGTATATACTTTGAAAACTAACTACAAATAGCATTCAACAATTATAAAATAATAAAGTGAAGTTAAAGTGCACACCAATCTCTAACCCATGTCTTGTTTAAATGATATCAATATGTTGATTTTATCTAATAAAGTTAGTTAGAAATCGTAGCTATCTAAGTAGTCCTTCATATTAAAGAAGACGCATATCAACTGGTTTCTACCCTGTTTATAATAAACCCCTTGTTGTTTGTATTTTTTACTAAAGATAGCGTAGCTGTCCAAATTTACCACGTACACCAAATTGGAGGGATAAGATATAAAACAATTACATTCAAGAACAAATTTCATATGTATAACTTGGCACGCAGCAGAATTCTATTACTACTTGCTCTTGCTAGGAACAGTCCTTTTGCTTTTTATCGATCGACTTTCTACGAAAACATTTTCTTATCACATTTATTGTAATAACAGCCAAATTAATTTTGATCGGAATACGTTATTGTCCGTTGGCTTTATGATTAATGAGCTCTGCGTGGTACCGAATCAACGAATACGATCGACGAAATAATACCAACGATAAATTACAGTTCTGGAAATCGATGCTTTCACGTAAGTAATTACGAATGTCAGCTGCAGATAATACGTTATTATTAATCGGGTGTGGATTTGATTTAATTGTTTACGTAACTGAAAAAGCAGCACGTATTTTAAACGTTCCAGTAAACACAATTTGCATAATAATGAACGCGTATTAATATTATTACTCCTATCAAATATGTATTATATCCCTCAAAGGATATTTCATATTGGAAAAGGGTTCTTTAGAGCAATTTATATACAATTACATTTTTGGAAATTTGGTGCGGTAGGTGTAAGACCTAATTTATTTCAAGCAGTTTAGAAGAGACAACAAATAGTTCATATAAAATATTATGGAGTTAAGAGTGTTATAGACTACTACAAGTTAACTCATTAGTTTCATCAAGTTTGAAAGAGTTCTAAATATTTTGAAAATAACTTATTTAATGAAGAACGATATTTTTATTCAGACCAACAAATATGTAGGATTTATTGATTGCAAAACGGTTAGAAATAAATAACAGTTAATCTGCTTTAAATTGTAGGGAAATGAAGGGTTCTAGATTTACATCTTTGCGAACCACACATGTAACAGTCAATGTTTTACCGAAAGTGAATCAGAATATTAGGCTTTTATAGCAACTTCAATTGTTAGAGGCCAATGTACCACTAGTTGAGGACTCGTATTGTCGGTTAAGAAAGAGTTAAAGCCACATACAATGCATACTAGCCTTAAGACTTTTTCGTTCATCCGTTCGTTGCGCAAAAAATTGTTATCAATTTCCTGACCAAGGAAGGTATAGAGCTAAACGAAATTATCCGTGGACAATCACAACGATTTCGCAGCCTGGTGTATTATATTTGTAAAAAACAGTCTCGTTCTAAAACAAGCCAAACTCTTTTATGCAAAGCAAAGACCAGTTGATTCGACATATTATAGCTCACTCTTTGATCAACTTAGGAATGTCTATCGAACCACAAAAGCGACCTAAATCGATAAGGAACACGATCCTGGTCCAAGACAATGTCATTCCACATACTGCAACCAAAACAAGTGAAAGCTTGGAGAAAATTTCCTTTAAGTTACACTTGAATATCATTCCTATGAAGTCAACGCGATAGAATTATTTTGCACCAATAAAACGATAAATAAATATAAATAGTCTTCCTTAACCTTCCTATACTCGCGTCAAAATGAAAGACGTATACTATACTATATAAATCGGTCTCACAGACCGTATGCGTGAGTATAGGAAGGTTAAATTTGATTCACCCACGTGTATGGTAGTAACATTCGCTGCTCATCTTGTTTAATGGCTGAGACAGAAATTCTTAAATATTAGCGACCGTAACTACCTATTATATTATGAGGTAATTTCAAGTTAAAAGTTTATCTCCTTCGAAAACAGTTTCAAATAACGACAATTGCTCTTAGAAGATAACTTATCAATTTACGAATATTTCCTTGATGTTGAGCAGAAAGAATTTCTAGCTACGTTATACTAATAATTTGTAGATATAATTAGTACTACAATCGACAAAAGCGATATTGTGGATTTCCACAAAATTAAAGCAGTACAGTTCGCAAATATTTAAATTTTCATCATCGCTTCATGAAGCAAAGAAAACTTCTGAGTAGAATGCTAGGGGTATTTTGTATTATATAAATTGGAATAGATAATCACATTCCCAAAATATCTAGATCGTATATATAATAAAATTCACAAAATAGTAATGAAGAAATATATCTACTTTACTGTGAAGTTCCTTTCGTGATCAATAAAGGTACAATCCGAATAAATACATATGTAAAACTGGAGAGGAGTCAGCAATAATTTGCAATTGCTTAAAATAATTAAGTCGCCATTTCTTACCAACATGACTGAAGTCCATCCCCCTTCTCAAATAGTTGATTTATTCAAGCATACCTGAAACAAGAAAACAGCTTGTAAAATATGCTGTGCCGTCAATATTTTATCACAACAATCGTTGAACAATGGAAAATATTATACTTAAAGGAATTCTGTGGTTGCCTTGTGGTGGTGTTTTATGCTTGTCAGAATATAAACCTGAAATTACCATAATTCAAAATCTAAATTTAATAGTCTATCGTGGAAAGAACTTTACGTTTTTTTTATATTTTAGAACTTGTTTACGCGATATATTTTTATCATGAACCAATATTTTTCTGTTTTGTACAGAAATATTGCTTCGTTCTTCAAAATAGTTGTTTTGGGAATGCTAAATATGGTTAATCCTAAAACAACTTCAAAGATGAACGTAATAATCTATGAATATAGCAAGCAATATTCTTTATATTTTTAAGATGTTGGCCGTGATGCATTGAAAGAGTTTTGTCTGCGTTAAAGCTAGGAGCAGAAATCAAATAGTTGCTATTCTCACTGATATGGAAACTTTTGTTCCTTACACCAAAATATGCCGATGAAATACTCGCGAAATAAAATGTTTGTTTCTTAATGCAATATACAGCTAATCATCATTAGTCATTACAATTTGGATTAAAATAAAGTTTTTTATAAGTATGCAGTTTAAGCATTTTAAGTGGGAGGAAATGTAGCAGACGTTCGAATATTGAAGAAAGCATGCGCAAAACATTCTAAATTTTTAAAGCACTATTCTACAAGGAGATAATGCTTCTCATTACGTTGGGAAAGTAGCGCCAACAAGAAAGCCTCTTTGGCGAATCCAAAATGTTGATATAATTCAATGGAACACGTTTATAGAACCCTGTCGAATGCGGAAACAATATTATTTGGACTTGAATCAGGATGTGTTAAGATAATTTGATTGGAAGTATTCCAAAACGGGTACACGTTGCACAAATCTTTTGGGAAAATCATCGCTCACTAGGGAATTATCATTTACTTGTTATTTCTTAGCGATCTAGGATCAACCTCGTCAGTCTGCCCAGTACGTATACACACGAATCGAATTCGTATGAGGGCATTCAAGGTGATACAGAAGAGGGAGCAATTATATAATTTCGAAAGCTTATATACACATACATATGTACATTCAATTCTCAATGTGTGTTTCAGTGACCTGTCTGTGGCAGATGACAAGCGTGCCGCATTTTGTATGGTAACACAAATATTTCTAATAATTCTTCACATATTTACACGTGTTAGCTGATTTACACTCCCTGTTACGGTAGTTGGGACACCTCGTTAAATTTAGGATATTGTGCAATAAAAATTCAAAATCTTACACAATACTGCGAATTCTACTGCGTAGTAATTATTACTAGTTAGTGGATCATACAGCATTATTAGGAATCCTGCACTAATGGAATTTACAATAGAACTTAATCTTAATTACAATAATACCTAATAATCGCAATGTAATGATTTCATAGTATTACCAAAACAAATATTCAAGTAGTATTACAATGCTTTATGTGTCATAAACATTTACAAGAGTATTTCCAAGAACGATTCTATGGTCATCAAGGTATTATCCTATCCCTCTAGTACCTCGGGCCATTCAGTTTACTTCTAAACGTCTCCGTGAATGCGCGAAGTGCAAGTGGGCGAATTTTGAAAGTATTAACAGTGAAAATGGCGCGTGGAAAACCGATCAGTGTTGAAAAGCGATCGTCCGTGATCACACTCGATAAAGAAGGGTATTCTGTTCGACAAATTGGCGAAAAAGTGCATCTGGCAAAATCTAGTGTAGCCAATATTATAAAACTGTACCGTACAACGGAAAGTTTAAATGACCGTGATCGACCAGGTCCGTCTCGTATTACGACCAACGTTGATGATCAGCAAATCGTTTTAATTAGTAAACGAAATAGAAGACTGACAGCACCACAAATAGCAGCAGAATTCAATCGCGATCGTCAAAACGCGGTGTCAGTGAGCACTATTCAACGTCGCTTGCGAGAGGCAAACCTATTTGGACGAATTGCTGTATGGAAACCGCTACTAAGGCGAACCAATCCTTTAAAACGATTACAGTGGGCCCAACGACATCGAGATTGGACGGTGGAGGAGTGGAAAAAATGTGCTTTGGACCGACGAATCCAAGTTTGAAGTGTTTGGACAAAATAGAAGAGTTTATGTTCGGAGATCAAAGACAGAAAAAATGCTTCGCGAATGTCTAGCACCCACTGCATGGGTGGTGGCTCAGTTATGGTGTGGGGTTGCTTTTCGTACGCAGGAGTAGGAGATCTCGTTCGGATAGAAGGTATTATGAGAAAAGAACAGTACAGAAATATTCTAGAGCATAATGCTGTACCTTCTGGCCAGCGATTGATAGGGAACACTTTCACTTTCATGCAAGATAATGATCCTAAACATACGGCGTTAGTATGTAGGGATTATTTGAATACACAACAAACACAAAATACCTTGCAAATAATGTCATGGTCTCCACATAGTCCCGATCTTAACCCGATCGAACTCTTGTGGGATGAGCTGGATAGACAGGTACGAAAAGTGGATCCAACTTCGAAACAACACTTTTGGGAAGTTTTACAAGAACAATGGAACAGTTTACCATCCAACACGCTTACAAAACTTATCGAAAGAATGCCCAGAGTTGTTCGAGCCGTATTGAATGCAAAAGGAGGATTCTTCAACGAGAAGAAAGTTTAATGATTGTATTTGATAAATATTATTTGCTATCATTTTGTCATAATAAACCAATATTTTGTTATATATAACCGATTTTGTGTTTTATTTTTTATTTTTGTGCAAGTTAAATACTTATATTGAAAAAATATTAACTGTCCCAACTTCCGTAACTGGGAGTTTACATACCCAAAATGAACATGAACGGAAGACAAGTAAATTATGTCAATCTTCTATGTTCGCTTGTTACTAAGAAAAGAATAGGTTATTGCAATTACATCGGTAGCTTTATTTGCCTTGAATCACACAGCAACACAATGAAATATTTTTTTGATACGATTTACTCTGCATACAAAGAATTTGATATACAATGTGACGGAAATTCCTGGTCGTAAAAGGTTAAGCAACAATTAAACCAGTACCTATTATTCTGTATGATATATAAGCATACATACTATTTGCTATTTGCTAGAAGTCTTCCATAGAACAAATGTAACGTATAGATAGCGGTAAATATGAATGAATGTACCGTACAACACAAGTTGCGACATTCTCGGTCCTATAAGACATAGCAAGATCGCTGATAATCTTCATAAAAGACCAAAGAATGCTAGTGTGTTTCTTTCGCTTATTGTGCTTAACCTCTTGCAGATGATTCTGTTCCAGTGGACAGTTTAATCGTAAAGCATTCTCAGCGTATGTTGGAAACTTAGAAGAGCCGGGATCTCCACATACATTGAAAATTGGATACGTCTATATGAACAATTTTCATTGTGGCAATAAGATAAAGTAACACTAGCAATGGAGACCTAATTAGGTAAAACGAAAGGGGTAAGACGCATTGGGACTAACTTATCCTCAGGAAGGGATAAAACACTTATCTATAATGAGGGAAAGTCAATGAATCTGCATGCGCTTCGCGTAATGCTACGTAATAAAAGATGCCCAATCTTTCTGCAGCGTACTGTATGCAATTTCATATTGAAAGTGCTTTTTCGTTCAAGGATTTTCACGTAAGGGAACCTAATAAAGTCAAACGCACTCTATTATTTACAGTGTAAATACCGAATATGTACACACACTACGTATATACATACATGGGAGAATCAGCCGCCGTTAATAATACGGTAGAAATTTGAATTTCTTCCCGAGCGACAAAGATCAAAGAGGAAAGTTGTGCAGTGGCGTATTTTCAGGAGCATTACCGTATAGAGTTCCATTAGTGAACTTGTACCACCCGTCTTTTAGAACAAATTCGGCCATGCTGACCGCCATTTCGACGCCAAAACGAGTTCCGAGACCGGAAATAGAGGAAATCAACTTCCACTTCCCGTGGAGTATTTATTTTTGTACCCTTGAATACTGGACACCGACGGCGTACGCTGCTTTCCCCACGATAGAATATCGTCAGAAATCGAACGAAACAATTATTTACCGCCGGCACAAAATTGAACAGAAATGAACGAAAATGAGGTTAGCAGCGAGAGGTCGGAAAACGAGACGGGAAAGTCAGCGGTATGTTATTGTGTATAAAAATATCCACCACGAATTACACAAAATAAATATACTGGAATATTTGGAAATCAATTTGCTGTTTTAATTAAAGCGTAGAGGCACGAGGAGAATTAATTAATAAAATATACTATATATTATCAAAAAGAAATGGAACCCTTTTACCGTAAGGTGTGTGGCTATAATAATTCAAATAATTACAGGCGATATACGAACTTATTCCAGAACTTCTTGTTCCCCGCCGTTTTCCTTGCTTCGTTCCAAGTCCTATCTTTGCTGGTCAGTATATCAATTTTCTTGTTCCAGGTTGTAGGTGGTCTGCCTCTGCCTCTTTTAGTTACTGATCTTGCTTACCAGACTTTTTGATTTGTCTATTGCGACTCACCCTTTGCAGATGTCCCCACAAAATTGGGATGATAACACCACCTTGTCTCATTCCATCCCCAATCTCAAAGATGTCTGATTCAATGTTGTTAGTTCTCACTTAAAATAACAGGATGAATCTCTTGTGTTGCATTTCACTTCATAATCTAATATGACCTGACATTGCCAGAGAAATATGAAAGTCTTATATTGTTATGTACTATCCGACGCAATCCCCAGAGTAGTTTAACAGAACAGTAAACAACAAAATAGCGTATGTCTCCTTATAACCATGACAAGAAAGATATATTTGAAGTAGTGCTGATAAAAACCAATATAATTGACGAAACCGGCTAACTGGCTTCCTTGTTTTTATTCTGAAAATCGAACAATTCGTAAAATCGGTGACAACAACCGTTTAAAAAAATGGGTTCCGGTTTCAGCAAAAACATAGAACAGGTTTTATTGCTCAACGCGAATTTGAACAAATTAGCTTAGTTAACAATTCCAGGCAGCTTCTCACTGAAACGTAAGTAATTTGAGAGCTTTTGGGCGTGCAAAGACAAATCCTTGCCTTTCGGACTGCACGTTGGGTTTCAATCTTGGGCACAGTGATATATTGCGTTAAACTCCGCCTGGACGATGGTTAGAAAGATACCCATGGATTACGACAAACGAAATCCGGGCCCAAATACTTCAACTCCAACTACAAGCTTCATTTTCGAACCATCAGTAAAAAAGTGGTGTTACTGAGACGCTGTTAAATCGTTCTGACATCTCAGCGGTCACAAATACGCATAGTGTCAAGCATCTCTAAATCTCCAATAAGCTCAAATGATTTTGGCTTAACTAACTGCGCTATTTTGAAGCCGTCTCCTGACGAATAGATGTCTCCATAGCAGCACTGGGGCATATATTTATGGCTCCTATGATCCCAAGGCAAACCCATCACTGCAAGTTTTGTAGTATCGCCAGGGTCAATATATAACAAATGGCTGCCCCATTTATTAGTAACAGTAATTAAAATCAATTAAATAGAGCAAATGTAGAGAGAATGAAGGCAACCATTTGGACGATATTACCAACAAAGTCTGTGATTGTCTTTTAAAAATCTAGTTCCATGGCCTGACAGGTACAGGTCCCAGACTGTTTTATTTTCAACAATAATATTACGCTTACTTTTCTTTATTTCGTCAATTTTATTGCTATCCTCCTCTCTGAGCAGCCTTTATCAATCTTAGTAGTTGCTTTGCCAAATCCTTGAGACCTCTTATTGTCCGATTTTTGAGTAACTGGTTCGTCTACAATTCCTTCATTTACAATTACACAAATCCAATGAGAGCATTTTCATCAAGTTTTCCAAGAACATCCCTGGCACCAGAAACAGCACTTCTTATCTTGGACAGTATTAAATATCCTAACTCACCTTTCGTCCCATTCCACTATAGTTACTAGAATAACATGAAGGGTATAATAACGATCGTTCTAACAAAAGTACGAAAGCAAATCATTTGATACTACATGGATCAAGAAAACGATATGAATAATTAGTAGGCTCAAAGAGTGATACCCAAAAAGCACTTCGTTAGTGCTCCCCCAATGAAACCAAATGCGATTGTTTACAATTTTCAGAGAAAAAAACATTGGTACCGTCAAAAATTGACAAATAATAGTTAAGAATCTTTTAACTTATCTGCCGGGTACAGTTCATGTTTTCCTCGGCAAAATTCGAAAAATCTTCAAAACTAAAAGTAGCGGTAATCCTTGGTGTTTCTCCTAAAACACATATTCCTAATGACTGAAAATTACGAAATCTAATGATTGTGATTTTCGGAAAATCATCCACTTCTTTGGTGAAAAATATCCCGAAGTCGGAAACAGTTCACACTATCCTAAAGAATTTTTAAAGAAATCGTTAAACAAGTAACAATCAATCATATATTTTATAAGGACATCTTGTTGTGATTTTAAAAGTTATGAGGAACGTATGATGTTCCTTGAATTTCTTACAAATATGCGGTTCTTAATGTAGGATTCACCAGACTTACTAAAAAGAATCGATACTCCTTTAATGCATCCATGCCTACATCAAAAATTTGCAAATTAATTCCAAGAACAGTTATCTTCTTTTATGTATTTTATGACAGTAGTTTCCTGAGTATTTTTTGATAGACACTTCTTTTCGTCAAAAAGAAAGGAATAAAATCAATTTTGTTGTCACTTCTGCAGACATTTATGGACAATTTGGTGAATGTACTCTCCTAATAAACCTGTGATTTAACGTAGCCCCACAAGAAAAAGTTTAATGGCGTTAAATCGATGATGTGATTGATCAGTGGTCAGTTGTTGGCGCAGAAGATCCATTGTTGCATGCGCCATGACGATAAATCTCTCAGAATTACACTTGTAAATCATATTATATCGGAACATATACATTTTTAGTTTGATTGTTGTTCTAAGGATGACAAAATAAGTGTGTTGTACGCAAAAGAGCTTGGATAGTTGGAGTGAAGTTCTGCCTCCAAATCTTTTTCAAAGCCAAGTGGATGCCGTGATGCATGGTTTAGAAGAAAAGAAGCTCTTCGGGCAAACTTTCTTCTCTCAGGTACTTCTTCATCGTAGGTCCAACTACATTATCCACTAAAATACTCGTTACCAGAGTCCGAGAAACAGCGGAAATAATCTTTGTTAGGCGAAAGATTCGTTATCAGGATCATCGCTTACCCAAAGTATCACTGTTAAGTATTACAAAGAACTACTCAAAAGAATCGTTGTTTTATTATCTTTGCCCAAAACACGTTATTCTCTCCCTTACTGCAGTTTATTAATCAATGTAATCATGTATTATGTTCCTACTGTTTCCACCCGCACTCGATCATACGTATTATTATATTCTTTCAGTAATGGAAGTAGGGTGGAAAAGTGCAATGTGAACCATTTAACGCTCGGCTCTTTCTAATTGAAAACATCCCCAGATACCACGTCAACGCAGATCAATTCAGATGGAAAGAGGAACAGCGGAACCCCCAGTTTTCTGCACACCCCGCAGTCGCAGCCGTGTAATTAACTAGCAGCGGAGAAAAATAAGCCACCTTTTGCAGGGGGCAATTATAAGAAGCCGAGGTATAGGTTGGCGAAAATCAATATCGCTCAGATGTAATACCTGCACGTTGTAAGAAGTCCTTAAACGATTATGGAAGATTATTTCGCACAGGCTTTGCTAACGTTTGATGCAGAGGGGAAAGGATAGAAATTTACTTTCTTTTCAAAAAGCCCTCTCAAAGAGTCATTTAGAAACGTTTAGAGAGTTATGGGATTTAGATATTTTTGGGATCAGACAAGCCATTATCCATTAATTGATTTTCGTTGAAGTTATTGTGAAATACAAAGGAGGATAAGACGAAAAGGAGTAGATATTGTAGTGTACTACTAGATATTTCTGTAGATACAAAAATATCTATTCCTTTAAAAATGGATGTGTTTGATACGTTCATAATAAAGAAGACGGCACTTACATAGTTAATACTTTATTGAAATATTTCTCTAACAGTATTTGACTAATTGACAAATAACTGCAAGTAAATCTATTCGCATTGTCTACAGCACTTATCTACATTGTAATATCAAGTAGAAATATCATTGTGGATCAGTATACATTCACAAAATAATTTCTTCATATTGATCAACTATTAACATGCGAAATAACAAATATATGGTATTAGAAGATAAATTCCCACAAAGCTACTACTCATGTTTGCTAATCCGATAATATTGACTGATATACCTATAATATAACAATTTATAAATAAGACGGTATTTTGCTTTTGGATAGCAAAACTGAAACATAACAGATGCACATAACGCCCTAAACCTAAAACCAAATTGGGGCAAAATCCTTAAATGCTAAAACCAATTATTTACAATCAATCCTACTTTTGTCACAATATTCATCATCACTAAACCAAAGTTAATGAGAAGAATGTACCAGCTCGTTATACCCTTCCGTTCAACTCGCGTTGGTCAACCACAACGTAAAGGCATTAGTTGAGGCTAATGAATATAAATGTAGTTTAGGAAAGCCTACCTACCGTTGCATCTCTCCTTATCCCTTTTAGTTGGCGTAGTGACCGCCAAGCGCGTCCCCTTTCAGATCCGTTTTGACGGGCGCATCTGGACCGACAACTTTATACAAATTCGGCATGCACCCTCTCCTTTTGTGCGTACCACAGCGGTTGTAGATCTTTTACTGCTGCTCCTACAGGGAATGATTTAGGTGTATTAAGTTTTGGGAAGTCGAATCTGGTGACCCGGAACATTAACTTCGACAGGACGGTCCGGAGTAGACTCGGCATTGTTTTTCTTCGTCCCGACTCCCGTTTTCTTACTCGCGTATTTATTTAGGTATAGTGGTATCTTGGGATATAGAAGTTTTAAATTGTTTCTGAGCATCCCTCAAGTTAATAAAAACATGTATCACAGGAATTATTACGGGAGAAAATCATATTTCGTTATGGTTACAAACATTGCATTTTCATTATTGCTATAATTTAATCTTACTTAGAAGTAGAGATATAAAAGAGATATAATAGTCAAGTACAATTAGGTTTATACTTCGGAACCCAATTACAGTGAATGGATTTATTTGAATTCTTCCCTCTTCTCCCCTTTTTTAAATTTCTTATACTGAAAAGTAAAAAGTTTACCTCTTTCAAAGTTTCCACTAATGAGCTTTTTATTTTAAGAATACTCTCATGAAAATGATGTTACCTCTAGTATACTAGAAATACTATAGTAAATTTATTTTTACACCTATAGTTATTTATCTCTCGAACATTATTTAATTTCTATATAAAGTATACAATGGGACAGCAAACGTCCTTGAGAAGTAGGTATGTGGGTATACAAAAAGGAGTAGGGTGTGGAAGCAAAGGTAGTGGAGGTAATGATTGTAGGGACGAGCAGAAACTGATAACAATATTTTCTCGTGTCAAATAGAAGGTGATGTAAATACACTAATCATACAAACTGCAATTAATATCGTATCAGAGAATATTGTTGTTGTTATTGAATACATTGATATATTAGTTTTATTAAGTAACACCTTTAGCACCTTTTCATAGAGAAATATATTTTTCAAACCAGCAAAAATTTATTCTAATAATAGCCTTGAAGAAACATTATTAATGCATAAGAAGCATATTTTGTTTTTACATGCATTCAGTGGATATGATACACCTTCAGAGTTTTACAAAATGGGTAAAAACTAATTTGCCAAGTTATTGAAAAGTTGTAGAGATTTACAAGGTGCTGCTATTACCTTCACGGATGAAAATGCTAATATCAGATATTTTGCGACCGTGTATTTTATGTACGTATTTTAGCATTGTATGGTGCTACTAGAAATGAAGAAAATATAAATAATTATCGATACCACTCGCTTATCAAAGCCACCAGCAAAAATAACTGTGTCAACTTGACTTTATTGACACCCACACTCGATGCTAGGAGTATAGAAAAAGAGTGTATTTAGAAGTACAGTTGTGGATAGGACATGATAAGTTGCCAGAAGAATGGAGATGAAAAACGAAAAATAATGCAGTAGTATCAATTACAATGAACCAATCACCTGTTCCTAAAAATTTGTTAAAAATGATGTTTCTATTCATGTAAAACTGGATGTGGCTCTGCTTGTGGATGCAGAGCCACTTTGGCTCTACAGTATGTTTACAATGTTAGGAGTTAGCTGCTTAAATACACCAATAATATTGGAATATGAATTATGTCGAAAGAGTCGAAGAAAATTAGTTAGACATGTTTCTTTTTGAATGAAAATTGATAATGTTTATATCATAAAAATTTTAAATAATTGTTATTTAGCATAACTTATTAATAAATTATTTTCCACAAGCAATTGACGTATTTGTATTGTATAACGTCTCTTCTATTCATTTCGCTTTTTGGAGCTTCTGTCATCCACAGATTAATTTTTGTTTAAACAAGAAGTTTTACTTTTTCGAAATTTGTTTATAGACGACCTCGAAAACAATAATATTTATTATTTTCTGAAAATAAATGTTTGAAAATTCTAGTAATTATATTTTTAAAAGAATCTTTTGTTTAAATAAATCGATTTGCGATGCAGCCAGAAACCAAAAAAAAAAAAAGAATTATTCAGATCCACTCACTGTAACGGGATTCCGCCATTTTTCATTTTCAACCCCTAACCGTTAGTTTGCTTACTTTTAGCTTCAATGTGTTGAAAGTTAATCAATAATAATAATAATAATAATAATAATTTATTTCCCATAGCAAAAAAAAGAAAGTCATAAATTACTTAAGCAATATTAAACTTAATATTTACATATTATAAGAAAAGAAATCTTCTATATTATACAGAGCAAAGTCTATTAAAGTATTGTAAATTTAAGTTTTAAATCGTTTAGCTGGTAACAGCTTTGTTGCTTCTGATAAAGAATTAAACGTTCTTATTGCGTTATATTTCACACAATTTTGTGTTGTATGTCATACTGTACAGCTCCAGTGTGACATGTGATTCTGTGTATTATTCTCTATAAATAATAAACCTAATACATACACCGAGGGAACAGTCAGGACAGCCAGGTTTATGAAATATTGCTTGCTACGTACGATGGTGGATCAAATAAGAACGAGCTTTTAAATTCTGCCCCCGTCGACGGCGTGAGGAGTCTGCAACGTTTTGGACAGTGCAGTGGGGGTTATGTGATAAGCGGTAATAATGTTGGCGTGCCACGTGCTTCTTACTCTCAGTAGCAATCACGATGAGCGAAAAAAGGTACGCCCCACAATTGCACAACGTATTATTATTCAGTATGTCGTCAACAAGAATGTAAATGCTGCTGAAATTCTACGCCGTTTACTCTCACAGTTCGAGGAAAGAAGGGTGAAGCAGTTGTGTAATGAATTTCAGAAAGGATGGGAGCGTGTTGAATCACACCGTAGAACACCGAGGCTGTTCAACAACAAATCGATGCGAAGGCGATGGGCGCTTAACTGTTCTTAAAATCTCTCAGGAATTTCAGATCAGATATGGAAGTATGCAGCCAATCATTTGCAATGAGTTGGGGTACGAAAAGTGTCTGTTGCTGAATGCAGAGCAGAAAGCTGTGCGATTTGAAATTACTCAGAAGCTCCTAACGAGGCAAGAGGGGGCAAATGACGCTTTTCTAGGAAAACTCGTCACGTGCAATGACACTTGGGTCCATCATTATACCGGTGAAGACTGGCGAGGGTACACCGGTGAAAGCAAAGACGCAGTTGTCTGCAGACAAGGTCTTGGCCAGGGTGTTCTGGGACTGTAAAACGTCGAGCCATTAATACTGCCTATTATCGTGATCTTCTTGGCCAAGTTCGAGCTGCCTATTGGTCAACGAGGCCCGGCTTTCCGATGAGAAGTGTGTTGCTTCTCCGTGACCATGATAGGGTCTAGACCCTACACCGCAGCAGTAACACAACAAAAACTGGCCGATATGCACTGAGCTGTCCTAGAACATCTATCCAACAGCCCAGGCCTGTTAGCATGCGACTTCCATGTGTTTCGCCCACTCAAGGAAGCCCTTAGTGGATAGCACTTCACGAACGAGGATGTACAGCAGCTTCTTTAAAATTGGTCTAATACACGTCTGTGAACTTTTTATGATACCGGAATTAAAAATTACTAGACCGTTGGATAAAGTGTATATAGATAAGATGAGGGACTAGGTGGAAACAGGAAAAATGTAAATTAGAATTTATTTTGAAAAATATATGTTTTTTTGCAAAAGCCTTGTTTATATTTGATCCCTCCTCGTATATGCATCTTCAACAATTTGCTATAAATGTCTATGATAGCTACTAAAAAGGAATCCTTTATAATGTATGTACATCTCGAACTATGCGAGATAAAATAAGAAAATTGTGATTTCTGAGCACATAATTCTCCTAGAGCAATTAATATAAAAACTTGTTTCTGAGGAAGGCGATATATGCACTAAAACGTGTATCGGTGAACACGTAATACCATCCAAAGATTTCGATGTTCGGAATGTACTGTAGCAAAAGGTAAAGCGGATTATTTGAGATATAAAAATATATCCCGTTACAAGGGATTATAAAAGATAACTGGATCCGATGAAATAATAGGCAATTATCTGTAATTGCAAAAGACGTCGGGCGTTTCAATACTACGACGATTATCGAGAAATTCAGAAACTACACGAAGGCAGTTTACAAAACGATGCAGACTCCGGAATAAGCAATAAACACAATAACCATAACAGCTTTACCGCAACGGCCCTCCAATATTGTTCAATAAAAGGTGTAGCTACATAAATGTAAAACTGGTAATGCTTTCCTGTTTCATAAATATATACAATATACGTATATAAATATATGTAAATACCAGATATGGATGTTATTTAAATCTCCACGATAAACTTAGGGATAGACAAAAGCCGCATCTGTAAACCTAGCAAAATATGTTCCGTTCAAACACGAAAAATCAAAGTATTGAAATTTTGGAAAAATATAAGATTCTCTCTGTAATTTACTAATTTTAAAATCAATTTTCCATATAAGAATAGGTGAAAAGGAAATAGAGCAAGTTAAAGAATTTAAGTATGTACTTGGGAATAATAACTGAGAGCAAAGGAAATCAAGAAAAAAACATTAAACAGCGTACAGAGAAAGGTCCAAAAGCATATTACAGTATGTGTAAATCAATTGTTAAAAAAGAAGTATCCGTGAAGACGAAAATGCTTGTATAGAAAACCATCTTCCAACCTATCTTGCTTTCTTGGCAGTGGAACATGGACCCTCTCAAACACCATGAGAAGCAAAGTCCGGGAGGTGGAAATATGTATCTACGTGGTGTTAAAGGCGTAACAAAAGAGACCGAATTAGAAATAAACAAATCAGAGAAAGTTGTACTGAATTAGGATGGTAGGGTCATTTATATAGATAGTGATAGGCCAGTTAGGAAAATGTGGGAGGCAAGAACTTTGTATGGGGGACGCAGAGGCAGACCAAAGGAGACGAGGAACAAAGTGATCACAAAAATACTGCAAAAGGAAGATTGGAGATAGAGTGAAGCAAAAGCTTTGGCAGTGAACAAAAATTAACGGCGTAAGTTTGTGCACAACATATAGAGTGCTATCCCGACACCTACAATTAATTTAGAAACACTGTCCAAGCTCAAGACGCTATTCCTTCAACTAGACGTTAGACTTCAGATGTCAACATGCTTCGCGTTGGCATTCACTCGGAAACTTAAAACATACATTAAAATTAAATTTGTCAGTAGAAGATCTAATGTACGGACAAGTTCGACTACACTCTTCAACTAAACTGAATATAATTTTGCCTTCAAACGATTTCAATAAATCAACTTAAATTAGTTGTTATGAATATTGTTTAAAATGAATTGAATTACTCAAAACCTATTTGTGTAATCAGAATGTGCTGTTTCTTACAATGCTTCCTGTTTACGTAGGCCGTTGTTCTACAAGATTCCATGATTCTATTCATTTTATAAAGGATCCACGAGAAGAAGGTAAAAACTTTTCAGCCTACCAGTAAAAAACTATGCATTATAGTTAAGAAATCCTTCTACTTTTCGACGTAGTTAATGCACTGTTCAACTTTTCTCCAAAAAGTAGGGATCCCTGAAGTGCAAAGTATCCATCCACCGCTATTATAACTGATTCATTTGACTCAAAATCTTTTTAGGACATGAATTTCCTTAGATTTGAGAATAGATGGAAGTCAGAGGATGCTAAATCTGATGAATAAGATGGATCAGCGCCATCAGCTTTCTTATTGTCAAGGCGGCATAGTAGCCAGGTGTATTTTCCGATGAAAGGTGATTTTTATTTTACAGTCCAAGCCCCTCTTCCATACAGTTTTTTGATTGAGAATAATTACACAGTATTCTTCAGTTATTATTTCACCCTTTCCCAAGGTAATCGATAAAAAGAATCTGTCCAGCATCCCAGAAAATACTGTTATGTTACTTTTTCCGCAGGGCACTTGCGCACTTGGCTTCTATCTACACCTTTGACTGCTATTTCGTTTCTGGTGGCGATCTAAACATTATTGTCCAATTCGTTTTCGGATATGCGTTTGGTGGGGATTTAACAAATGCCCCCTCCTCTCTCTCTACCCCATCTAACTCACAGCTTTCTCATATTTAGTTCTTAACGTAAAATACTTATACACTCTTTCTTCTTATATGCTTACAGATCAACATATCATTCATCGAAGATCGTCCAATACCATTTACGGACTTTCTCGACATTTTCCTGGTGGTACGGTTACTTTAGCAGGCCATATAAAGAAAACTATTTGACAGATCACATTGAAGCTTGACATACAGGTATTTAGACTTTGCGACACGCGGGTTGGTATCAGTGAGAAAGATGTTGCCGAGATATTATTTGGAATAATTTAAGAATAGGGTCGTAGCCAAGTCGTATCCCAAAAGCTGGCGTTTCTCTTGCTTTCTTAACCCTTGTAAAATTTGGAACAAGAACAAAAGTGCGCAAATCACTCTAAACCCCAGTGACGTCCAACAAATACGACTTCAAGAAAGAAAACAGCCTTCTGTCTTCCGTTTTCCACCATATCCCTCAAACTCTTCAAACGAAATTTGATTTGTAGCAGTTTGATAATATAATGTAATATTTTTCCACCACTGAAAATTTATGTACTTATTACTAAAAATTTAAACAAACATTTTTCTATGATTTTCAACGATGTACTACAAACAAATTGGTTCTACAATCCTACAGTTTCTCCCTCATATCATATTGTACAGAACTGGGAACCGATCTCGGCTATATCTACTAAAATCTAAGAACCTTGCCTTTCAGCTCTCATTTGTAGGTTACTATCTAATTAGTTGGTACACAGCTGCATGTCGCGAAGTCTAAATACTTGTTCTACGGGTCAGGACCTGCGATTTGTACTTCGAAAAATTTCATCACTAACAACGCCATTTGTATGCTGGGCCAAGGATATTACATTTTTCCTTCGTACTCGTAGTTAACCTATCGAGCACTACGTAAGTGGATGATCTGAAACTCTATTGTGGAATGGCTGTTTTTATAATATTCCTCTTTCACAGCAAACTTTAGACATAATCATTGGTGTACTTGTAATAAGCTGACATTCAATATCAAAGAAAATCATACCCCGTAACAAATACATACGTGTATTTTTGCCCAACTTCTTGCGAATACAGAATACTGTTAAGACTTTGAGGTTATCTCTGGTTTTACGTTAGGTTAGCATATCAATAATATATGGAATCCGGCCCATGAATTATCACCGGTTATTTTCCAAAACAAAAAGTCCTATGGTGCTGGTCTAGAGAAATGGTCGCGCTTCATTTTGTATACCTACCTACAGTTTATCCTTTACTTTTTTGCCTGCTAGCGGGGTTGAGCTTGTGTCTCTCATGTCTACTCTTCCGGATAGACTGACAGCTGGTGATGATTTGCTGCCTAACTTTCTCGTTCGTGATTGTCGATGTGTTTGCTTACCCCTTACAAATACTTATTAACCTATCAATTTGCACAGGTGCTTTTCCGCAGCGGTGGAAGCGCTGCAAAATCTGCCCTGTACACAAGAGGGGGATACCGCTCTATTATCGAACTATCGGCCGATATCAATCTTATCGAATTTTGCTAAGGTCTTTGAGAAGTACCTTTACAGGTCCATGTACTTCGATATTCATCCTCTTCTGTCTCCCTGTCAGCACGGCTTTATTTCGGGGCGCTCTACTGCTACAAACATAGCAACTATTTGCCAATACATTGGTGAAATTTTAGATCGACGTGGCCAGATTGACGTCATTTATACAGACTTTTCTCGTGCTTTTGACACCATTGATCATGGCATTCTCATGCATAAGTTGAGTGGATTTAACTTCGTTCCGTCGGCGGTGGGACTATTGGGTTCGTATTTGGAGAACAGGAAATGTTACGTCTTTTATAATGGTTTCTTTTCGGAGGAATTCAACCTTACCTCGAGAGTTCCGCAGGGATCAAATCTAGGCCCTTTTTGTTTAACATATTTATAAATGACTTACTATTATCCATGACATGTCCAGTCCTGGCTTATGCTGATGACGTTAAAATTTTTTCCGAAATTTCATCAGAGGATGACGCTCAACTTCTCCAGACAAAACATAAATACGATTGTCCTGTGGTGCAAGCAATCTAAATTACTCTTAAACTTACGAAAATATTGTGTGCTTTCATTCTGTCGCTCTACATCATCTTTTTCAACCACTTACACCATCAATAATATTGTGATCGAAAGAAAAGCGCAGTCAGGGACTTGGGGATTGTCTTTGATTCTAACTTTACTTTCAAGACCCATATTTCATCCATCTGTTCAGATGCAAGTAGGGCCATGGGTTTTCTGATGCGAGTGTCAAGGTATTTTAAGGATCGAGGATTGTAAATTTTTAAAACATTGTCATTTAAACTAAAATGATCAATATTCTAGTATTGAATTTGATCACACATACGACATGGAACATCTGAGAATCGAAACGGTCATAGCCAGCGCAGAACAACAAAATCCACGTTTTCTTACTAAATTTTTGCTTAATATAATTTGCTGCAAAAACCAATACCTTGAGCTACTCACCGATTATCACTATAAACTGGTGTACCAATAAATTAAACCATGATATTTTTCATCTATTCCTGTATAGAGTGTTTTATTGCACATAATGTGTAAGATAATAGATATTATTATTATATTATTATTTTAGTTTTATTAATTTGCAAGATTACTATCCTCGTTCTCGTCTATTTCTGAAGAGTATCACTCATTGGTTTTTAAAACAAAAATTTTAGATCTTTGGCATAAAAGCTCTTGCCCTGTACTTACTCTACGAAATACATAAATTTTTCATTTTGAATCGTAATAGGACAGTGCTTATTTGATACTACCAGCATATTACATATATACTCGATACGTTGAAAAGATACGGAGGTGCACAAATAACATACATAACATATCCTTACGCAATTTCGATCGGAGATTACATAAAAATCTCGAGTACGAGTATGATGTAATCTCACCAAAATGATTTGGAGAATGGGTTGATCTCTTATTATGAATTAGGCGTTGATAAATAGTCGCATATGTTTCCCGTAAACGTGAGGAGACTAGGACTCGAAATTCTTCATTCCCATACTTTAGTATGCAAATTCGAGATCTACAGAATAGAATTCTCCATATAATTATGACGATAAATCCATTCGCACGTGGCGTATTCAATTTCAGATCTTGAGAATCAACATAATTTCCTCTCTCTTGCTCTTATTGCGACGAAAGGCGATAAGCCGTGCAGACGCCGCATTCTCGAATCATATTTACTACCTCCGCTCTTTGTCATTTTCCTTTGTAACGTCTTCAGTCGATAATAGACAATGTTACATTATATGCGGCGGACAATAACGTGAGAGTATTTATGTGTTCGTTCCATTATAACGTCAGATGATGTGCTAGACTTTAACGGCGTATTAAAATCCCGGACCCGAAATGGTTCAAAAAATAAAATCGTTCGATATCGTTGTGGTGGACGGGATGATGGAGCGCGAAATTATCGTCGGGAATGAAGAATTTATTTCTTGCTATAAAAACAGAATCGAGCAGATTAAGTGAGGACGTGACGCTGTAACTGCAGAATCCACCGTTTGGAGATGAAATTGTTTTATGGCGTTTGCTATTTTACTATATACGCCTCGTTCATTTTCGATATACAGCTAAGCAGTAATAGGAAGAACTAATTATTATATTTATTTTAGGTCCGCTTTTGTTACTTCCGAAAACTTTATGTTTGTAAGTAAGCAATCTGGTCAGTAACAATATACCACTTTTCTAACTTAAACTTAATAACATCGATGTGGACCTATGTATGTATTGTATACACTAATTGTCCTTTCATAATTAGCATAATCAGCATAATTAGCACAATAATACTAGATATAATTTAGAATTGATACTCAAAAACTTAACCAATATCATACGGTTTTCCTATTAATTTTCTAGGGTGGTAGCAATCAAGCTGAATAACACTTGGGTAATTGCTTCGGAGAATGGCGAATATAAGAAATGTTAATTATATATATTATATTATTGTTTACTTCAAGATTAGGAAGGTACATGACTCAGTATATACATAGAAAAACAATAATTAGAAAAATCTGAAAGACAAAGAGCTATTAAAAACTGCCAAACAGCTATGAAACCAATCAAAGTGTCTTTTACCACGAGTTTTTCAAAAACATCGTCTTGAGAAGTGTAGATACATAAAATAGCCTTACTAACAATCTGAGATGCAAGGATGTCTTTAATATTACAAATAATGGTAATGATAATAATAGTAATAACTATAACAACAATGATTATAATTGAAAAGAGTTTCCACCAAATCTTGGCTGAATTGGACATCAATAAACCCTTGCGCTTGAGACCTAAAAGTTCACTCTCGCGCCTCGCCCCTATATGGAATCAATCCTAAATTTTAGAAGGATATAAATGAAAATTTTGTCGATTTTAAGTTACTTGGCTTGATATTACAACCCTGTTTTGAATACAATATAAAAACCATTGTTCTATGATACATCCGGATGTGATAAACATTGATATGGAAAAACTTGTTAGCGATAGTAGCGATAGAATCGACACTAGAAAGCACCAATTAGTGCTTGGAATCTCTAAAATATTTCCCAGTTGAATAAAATTCAGAAGGACAGCAAGATGTCATATGGCTAGATACATAGGTGGCTTGGGCTACGTATTGTTTAAAAATTATTTTATTTTGAATGGAATTCAATTTGACGAAAGCTGAGGAAGAATCGTTTTTCCAAGTAATGTGTTTCTTTGTAGAGTGCCTCATCTAACAGTGGATTTATGCGCCACAAGAAATATCTGCCCCTATCTTTGGACATTAAATTCTTACGAGAACTAGAGCAATCTAAACAAAATGATAAAAATATCGCCGAAGTAGCTATTGAAAAATGTCTGAAATATCTTGCTAAATTGCTTGTCTGTCCGTGCATTATTTGATGAATCAATACCTAGATATAAAACTTAAGATGGCACTGAAAATACTAGGAACAGCGGAAGTTGATATTCATGATAAATGGAAAAATATAACCCAAGAAATTACCAGTGAGGAAAGAAATACCGTAATGATAAACTGCTGTACCTTTTTGACGTTATATTTAAATGTTTATGTTTTCCTCAAATTTGGGGGCTAAATTACATTTATAATACCTAACTTTTCTGATAAAACCCGTTTTTGTATGTACTAAGCATGTTCATTATCTTAGTTAGGGTTTTAAATTTTTTAGACTCTGTTAATCAGAATACAAAAGAATTTCTCAGGGTTTTTGTTCTTATTTGTATTGAATAGTTGACTCGATTTAATTTAAAATTTTCCAAATTCGCGAGTATACCTCTTTATACCTTTCCAAACTGAATGCTTTCGTTTTTTTTTCTATTTCATGTACATTTCAACGAATGGCTGCAATTTCAACTTGAAGCATTTATTTTTTAAAACAATAATTTTAATACAAACAAATAAAAAGAAAATAAAGAAATACATATCAGTCTTAAATTATGGATACGTACCTACTAAATTAAACAGCATAGTGTAGTATAGTAATACTCGAATGGTTAATTACCATTAGAAAACTCATCATTTATTACAATTCAATATATCAAAATTCACAGTTAATGTTGGGGTTATAGTCTTCAATTGTCATACGGTTTGTTTTGGGGTTCTGTTTATACCTCTTCAACACCATGACCATCACCTTTTGAGCATTTTATTACCCTACGGGTGTTAGCTTCTTATTTTAACTCCAGCCAGAGACGTTTAATGGGAAGAAACAAATGTCACTAGAAATAAAATTATTAATTATTATAAAAGCATACATTAATGGAGGGAAAAGTATTGTAAACATTCAGACACATACATATAACACTTATACATTACAAGAATTCATAAAAAAATTACTGGAAATAACCAGGGATACATCGACATTCAATACAGGTTTCTATAACAGCGATGTACCTGGATGAACTGGAGGCAAGATGAATTAAAGTTTTCGTTTCGTGGACAACTTTCGTTTCGTGGAAATAAAGCAGTGTAGTCCTGGTTTCCAAAAGAAATAAAAAGTTTGTTTGGTTAACGACGAAGAAAATTGACAAGATAGATAAGCCAACAAATAAGTCAATAAATTTCGGAATAAAAGAGTTTTAAGAAGAAATACCAGTGAATAAAAGAACCTCACCATACCGGAGAAGATAGAATTTAAGAAGGGGAAGAATCCATAGAAATTAAAGGTGCATCAAGAATAGAAGTTAAGAGAGAAGATATAGGAAGAACCATCATCGAAAAAAAATTACACTCACATACACACACACACACACAACACTAGGTAATTATCTTGATTTTATGTTAAATATTTCTCAAAATCTATAAATATCATTTGTTATAATTTATGCTTTTTATATCATTAATTAAGAGCTAGGCCGGTGCAATTTTGTTTAAGAAATTTAACTAAATTCTCAGTACAATAGCAACAAAACTATTTTGTCTCTTAAAGAAAAAAAAATAACTAATATTATTATTCCTGGTTAGTCGCTTTATTAGGAAGTATAATTCCTTAATCTTGCTAGGATTAGAAAGGATCTTACAGGCAGGAAGTAGGATGTTTTGTTCCGTTGGTTCTAATCCTTCAGATTGTTGACATAGCCTCAATTGATCTTATTCAAGATGATGAAATAATTTGATATAAAATTCCAGGAGTACCAGGCATCAACTTTTTATTGTATAATCGGAAAAACAAACAGTTGTGATTATAAATAAATTCAGTGATAAAACTGTCCAAATTTAATCAAATGTAATAATTTCTAGGAGCTTTGCCTAAATCGGTCTTACGTTTACTAAATTTGGACGCAAATGCCAATGCTGCAATTCTTCTTCTTCTTCTTCTTCTTCTTGTTAATCCTTATGCCTTTCAGCGTCGGATTATTTTGTGGATCTTACGACAATTTAATCCATTCTTTCCATCGTGTGCCCGGTCTGTACTCATTCTTCTCATTTCTGCTATGGTCTTCCCTCGCTTTCGTCTTAATTCGTTGACTCTGTCAATCCATTTTTTCCTTGGTCTTCCCTTTTTTCTTCTCCCGTTATTTTTGGCTTCTATTATTTTCTTTGTTAAACTCTTTTGTTCCATTCTAATTATGTGGCCGTACCAATTCAGTTGACATTTTTCAATTCTTTTTAGTATATCTTCTTGATTTATCACATTCCTTATCTGTTCGTTTTCTATTCTGTCCATTTTTGTTTTCCCCACGATCTTTCTCAAAAATTTCATTTCCATAGCTGTTATTTTGCTTTCGTGTTTTTGCTGTATTGTCCAGGACTCACTTGCGTACATTATTGTGGGGGCTACTACTGCATTGTATACTATCTGTTTGATCTTGGGTTCTATTTCTTTTTTCCAAAGATGGTTTGATTCAGGGCGTAGTATATGTTTGTGGCCTTCCGTCCTCTTTTTGCTGCAATTCCATTGGATAAAACGCAAATTTCTTCTTGAAGCCACAACACCAATTTCAAAGCATATTTCAAAGTAGAACCCGAATTGAGCACTTTTAACTACCTTTAAAAATAAACTCTCAACGAAAACAATTTTGATAAGTCTTGGCAACTATTTGATAAAAATATATCAACCAGGTAAAATTGATTTTATGACATACGAGTATAGTTAAATCAGTTTAGAATTCCTTAAAATATTTGTATTTGAGAATTTCAAGGCCCAAGGGCATTAATGTCTTTTAATTAGTCTCAAATTTGGTGGGAGCAACTTTTAGATATAATGGAACAAAATTCTGGCTGACACTTTCCAAATATCAAGATCTCGAAACCAACAAACATCCTATTGCAAATATTTCATTCCTAAAACTAGAAAACATATAAAACATACAAATATATCTACCAAATAATTAATCAATAATTTTAATATTTATAATGCTACGATCGCTTAGTTACCCAATTTATCAATTTTCACACCCCATGACATGCGCCACACTCAGAGTGTCGACGTTGAACAAACACAAGTTTTCGACACGTCAATGTATTTTATCTTTATTACGTTTACTAACAGCGCTTCACTAACCCAATTTGAAGTTTGAAGCGTATACGAACGTGTGCTTTGAAGCTTTCGAAAGCATCCGCGAGAAAATAACAGGAAGAGATTTTGCAATCTTACGCATTCAAAGGAAAAAGTACCTTTAATATTTAAATCAACCTCATTTATTTTGGCGATAACTTCATTCGAGTATGCGAAATAGCGTACCTACATCAAAGTAAAAAGTACGACGTATTTTCTTCCTATATTCGATTTGTAATATATGATTAAACTTCTTTGCATAATACAAAGTGCGCTTTCTTAAACAGAGTTACGGTTTATATCTAACAAAAGCAGCACGTTAACAATGAAATCACACACCACGGCTATGCAAAATATGGTATATGGCTAAAAGCACGTGTGCGCGAATTGTAAGTTCCAAGCTATAAAAGTTCAAAGAATTTAAATTGAATATTCGGCAACTCACTCAGTCTAAGGGGATTCAAATATATTATTATTGTTGTTATTATTATTATTATACATAGCTGCCCAAATATGTACATGTGTGGGTACTCGAATAGTTGCAGGAAAAAATCATTTATATTTTGCGATTGCGTTATTACATTAATTCTTGACATTGGAAGCATTTCTTACGCTTTTTCTCATTTTCTTATTACTACTTATGAAATTCCTATATTCCTATATCCTTTTGGTTCATACATACATATGTACGTATAAGAACAAGGTATACTTCGCAAATGATTAAGTTATTTTCGAATGCATAGAGTTTGTATATATTTGTGGTTACTAAAATGATGTAGCAGCACACTAATGAAAATTGGTTTACATCCAAACCGCGAAACATCAGTTTCAGAGCAAATGGATAGAACGAAATCAATAGACTTTAATTATAATACCTATTCATTATTTCTCTTCCATTTCTGCGTTACTAGAAAATACAAAATTATGTAAATATGTCTGTACACTACCAGGCATGGTAATCTAAACAAATAAATAATCTGCTGGGACAAATATTTCCCCAACACAAAATAGACATCTAACACTAGGGAGCTTTTACAAATATTAGATTTTGAAGATTTTTAAGAGATTACAGAAACAAACGAAAAAGTACAAAATAGGATTCTAAAAATCTCTCACATAAATTATCTCACTGAGATGTATTATTCCCTCCATTGATAATTATTGGTGTATGCAATGTAGGCTGCAGTGCAGTCCTCGCAAAACTTTTTGTAAAAGTTGCCAAATAAGATAATTTACGTGAGAGATTTGTAGAATTTTATTTGCTACGTTTTCATTTGTATTTGTAACTCTCTCCAACCTCTTGAGACAAGTTCTCAAAAAGAAAGTGGGGTCACTCTCGTAATGACGATAAGCTATAGAGACTCGTTTTGGTTCTGGTTCTGGTCCGTATAGATTATCTATAAAAATAAAACTATATCTAGTTATATCAAGAAATGACTGGATCCCACTGAGAAGCAACCTGATTTTTTACGTTAGATTTCATTCTCGTATGAGCTTAATTTTTATCATAATTGTCCCAACTTAAGATTTTTATAGTATTTTAATAAATCGTCAAAACTGACATTCCCGCACTTGCGAAAAAACAAGATTAAATATAAGACGTGCGTAAAACAACATTAAATGGAACTCTTGCAGAAGTTTAATACATGTATTGGCATAATTAGAACATAGATGTATCATTATATCGTGTTTTCTTCATATGATTTGAGCGTGGGCATTTATTTGAATTTATTATTGGTATTGCAGATATTTCCAAATCCCACATGTCTCCTAATTATAAGAAATAATAGGTGTACATTTCGTAGATAGGATTGAACTGCAGTAAATATTAACATAATGTATATATACTTCCAAACTTTTTGTTTGACAAATGACAGAGTGGAAGAAGCGAAGTAGAAGCCCTATCGCCAGGCCTGCCATCGTTAGATTGATCTGTATTTTACAGATCCATTAAAATAGTACTGTCTTACCACTGAAGTAGTTAATACTTTTCTCACCTCCAATTTAGCTTCCTGAATGACTACATTAATAAGTGCCGAACTCTACGAACATTGTCAGATTAAATTCGGCAAGCCGGTATTCAAAATTGAATGTCTACAGGTGAAGCCATGCTAATGAGGGTAATTTAAGATAGTGAACGCCCCCCAGCGGTTAACTGTTACGGCTCTATGCAGAAATTTCAATAATTGCCAGCCATTAGTTACCATTAAATGGAATTCAAATAGTTAAATTGGATTCGGGCGAAGTTTATATCAGAACGGGATTATACAAGTTTGCATTCATGTATATTCGTATGTAATCGCCAGAAATATTAAACAAGAGACATGTCGAACATCCACACCAGCTTCGCTGTGGTATAGAACCGCTGAATGCCAAATTAATTTTATATATATTATAATTAAAGACCGGATTATATGTTCGAGATTTGACTAAAACTAGTACATGTACATGTCTTAAATATGAGCAAAATATGTTGAAAATATTCCTAAAATGTCTAGAATATGTAAAATATGTTTCAAAAAAATTTCAGAATGTCGAATATAGTTTGAAGTAACAAGGAAAAGATACAAACACTACGAAAATTTAAACAGGTTTTATTAAACAGATACCTATCACTTACATTTCTACATTAAACATTTCATTACTTATATACATTTGTAACATTATTTCTCCCTGAAGTACTTTCAGGTACAATATGTCTGCAATGCTTTTGCAAAAACATTTTAAAATTTAGGTTTTGTAACTTATAAAGTGGGATATTAGCAGAAAGCAAAGTTTTGGTTACTTCCAAATTAAATACTTGTTGTTCATTCTGATTTTTGGAGATAAGAACCTGCTAGTGACTGACCTACAGATATTTGCACTAATTTTGATTTTCTCCTTTTTTCTAACTTTCGTTTATGAAAGGTCAGTCGAGGGATGTTGAGTAATTTGGGATTTCTTTCTCATATGGAATCTACGAAAGAAGAAAATTGTAGTATGAAATGTCTGCACCGTTTTAGATATAAGATAAGAAAATGATTTTCAAATTAAAGGAAAATATTTTTATTAACAAAAACAATTTTATTCAGCAATCCAAAGCAAGTTTCGGAACCAATTGTATGGCAGACTAGAATTTGCAAAACAAACATATAATTTGAATTAAAGAAATAAAATAAAATAGTTTTGTAAAATTTTCAACTTACCATTTTACCGTGCGCTTTGCAGAAAACCTTTTCTTCGTTCAAAAGTAATTCTGGAACGGTCTTGATCCAGGAGGCTACTAAATCGCTTTTCACGTTTGACATTTTTGGATAACACTCGGTAACACTTCACTTTATTCGGTGTTTGTAAATGAAAATTTTTAAACGATGAATGCTGAAGCGCCCTACCTAATTATTTTTAACCAATCAGAACTCACCTCTATTCGTTTAATTTCCGATTTTTATTCTTAGAAACCGTAACAAAATAATCTTTGCTCTTCGGTAGTGAACATGATATTTCGTTTGGAAGTTTAAAAGCGATTAACAATTTCTTAGAAAAATGTAGAAACATAAATTTCTTGGGAAAAGCATTAATTTCCATTTAAGTAATATTTATTTTATTATATTTACTAAATTTCCCAGAAAATCGCCTACTATATTTTTATAAAAACAACGCTATTTTGAAACGGAAAAAATATGTCGAATAATTTCAAATATGTTAAAATATTCGAAAGATGTGGAAAAAAAGCCAAAATATATCTAAATATGTAAAATTAAATTAGCGCTAAACGCTTTTATTTACCCTAATTCCTGTAGGTCTTAAAGGGTTCAATTGTACCGTTGACAGATATCGATATGCAAAAACGTGTAATCCGGTCTCTGATTATGATACAGAACATCAAATTCGCTTATTAAAGTATAACGTAATAGTAATTTTGATCCTAATGTATTCATTTCCTGGTTCATTTCACTTCTGTTATATCCTTTAAAAGATAATCAACGATAGTGCATAATCATCATAAATTCAAACTTACTTCGATAAAGTTCTTCAAACATCAGTCCAAGGAAAATATATAACAAGTTTCTAAAAGTTCATATAATGATGATTTACTATCACACCAATTTCAATCCTTCCGAATTTGTGACTATTTGTGTCTTGGTTACCGTTGGAACTTGGACGCGGCTTCAGAGGACACAATTAGATCCAGTGCAGCCAAACACTTTAGAAACGGAAAGATGTAAGTGCATTGTCTAAACTGTAATTGAAATCTTAACAAGTGGCCGACATCAACGACGACGTCAACGATACTACACATTTAATCGATAAGTGCCAATCAGAAGGGGACAAAATATATTGCTTCTTAATTTAATTCACAGTTAATGTACATTGTTACGTTTTATTACCCTTTGTCTATTTAGAGTTTCTACGTACATACATCATCGAACTTTTGTCCATAGATCTTTGCTGCGAGACAAGCTCAAATCGTGCTTCTCTTTTCACAGCCAGCACTTGAGTCAAATTAATAGATTGTCTTTACTAAATTATGGCAAAATAAAAGATAATTAAACTATAGTGTTATTTTACTAAATTTATCAGAACTTACACCTCTACTTACTAATTAGTAAAATAAAGGAATTGCGATAAATCTAACTCTACAACCATAAAACGACTGATATCCACATTAAGATATTAAACTTTATTTTCACAATCAACGTTCGGAGTGAAAGTAAACTTTATATTTATTTACCTTCATACTTACCCCGATATCCTGTTCGAGCTTGCGCTTCTACTTGTTACTCATGAAAGGAGAAACAGATTTTTAGTAAAATCGAAGCGAGTAGTCTCACGATGATTCTTACGCTTCGCAGGCTTATGCGCTTTCATTGTCTCCGACATTCAGAACGTTAGTATTCGAAAATACTGTATAATTAAGTTAATTCTTGCGGTTACGTTTAATTACATTTTAAGAATTCAGACAGCTTAATCGAGACGCCGTGTAGGTGTGCCAAGTTGGGATTCGCTAACGAAATTTATTTGCTGAATATTTTACTAAACACGAAACTCGGTTTAAGTGGTTAGAAATTGTTAGATGGAGGTGATTATTATGCTATAATTAACTTGGTATATACACAAATGACTTCCTAATTTAATATAATACACATGTATTAGATAATAGCTATTAATTCTACGCTATATACGAGGTAGATGACAAATTTTATTCATTTTATATACGCAAAGGAAAAATACATAGAAAGGGCGAAATTAAAGTAGATATAAAACTTTTTATATGTGTATTAGAAACGCTTATCAAAAGCGAAATGTACACGAATGAGGAATGCCTGCACTGCACATGAACCCAAAAAAAAAAAGCAAGATTGAAGGTTATGGTGAACACATAATGCATAATCTAACCTTTTCAGTAGTATAACTGTAAAAGTGCAATAAGGTTCCGATTAATTTGGAGCTTGGAAAGAGCTATTCTTGTAGTTGACGTGTTGATGCAATACAGAAAAATAAGCAGCGTCTGTGCAAAAATGACTACTCCTTTGTTGATATGCCTCACGATAGAACAACGATTTCAAACTAATTGTTACACGAGATGAAACCTATGTATGTATATGTACTATTACCAACGTAAAATAAACAAAAAACAAGCAAGGAATGGGAGATATGCTAACCGGATAATTTTGGAACATTGCGTGGAAATGGTACTAACAGTAACCAGCACTTCTTGCAGAGATGTGAAACAAAATCACCCTACAATCGGGATGAAACAATGAGAAGGGACTCAATTTTGGGATTTCTTATTCAGAAGATAACCCAATTAGAGATTTTTCAAAATCCATCGTTCTAGTAGAACTTTACTCAATTTCTTTTTCTTTAACTGTAATATCCTGTGTTGGCCAATAGCACTTTTAAATACCAAGAATTTCAAATAATCCTCTTATTCGATTAATTTATTTCTGGTCAAAAATATATTTATTGTTTACATGCATTACAAATTGTAACATAAGAAATAAGAATAGAAAAAAATAATTGCAATTGTTGGTATAGTGCAAGAGAATTGTCGAGGATCGGTCAAGAAGTGCATGTTTTTCCTCGTTTGTATATCTAAAGTGCCAATCAATAACTAACGAACGAACTACAAACTTATCTTGTATAATACATGTGACTATACAACACAATATGTTGCCGTTTTCCAGATATAGTTAGAAGTCAGTAATACTTCAGGGTATGTCGCTCAAGAATTATTTTATTATATTCAAACTTTGGATTTTGAACAGTTTTCTTTGGAGTTCGGTCATACTACTTTTAATACATGAACCACGTAGAGGCAATCCACTAGGTTGAAAGGAACATTGTTCGGTTAATAAGGAAATTAAATATTAGCCGATAAAGCTATTGAGTTCGCACTTCACACGCATTACCAATATCTAGGCTAAAGGTGCCAGGTAACCAGACACTATATTTTTGAAAGTCAAATGTTAAAGAAGCGTTCAGAAAAAAATTGGTTCCATCGAATAAGAATGTATATTAATCTCAAAGGAAACCGCTTTGAAGAACTATATACTAGTTTAAACTTAACATTTGTCTTACTTCTTACTATTTCCAAAAATAAAAACAATTATGTAGGTACGTAATACATGATAATGCTTAGTAAAGTACTCATATAATTCTTCAGGTAACATTATGAGGCCCGTGAAGAAATTCTTTTAATGTCTTTGGATTTCGTCTATTTCACCCAGAACCCAAATGATTTTGAATAAGTTCTATTCCTTTCTACTACAGTACTAGGGGTATTCGATTTCTTTCCATTTCTTTACAGTTTACGTATTCACGATCATTGCCTCGATTCTTGATCAAAACTCCCTGGAATCTTCAAAGATAAGCGGCATAAACAAGAAACGTTCACCTAATCAAATATACAATTAAATAAAGAAAATTTTAGTTACTTTCTTAAATATGACAACAAAATGCAAAACTATAGAAGTTTCAAGAAAAGGCCCTCATATCTTGAGCAATATTATTCATAAACCGCACAAAAAGTAATTTGATAAATCAACTTCAATAGTCAGTACTGACTGATTACAATAAGAATGATATTTTCAGTTTGAAGGAAACTAAATACGCATACATACGGATGAACAACCGAATTCATAAAAAATTTTAATACATACATATATAACTAAATACATTATGATTTACCCAAGAGATATAGCTCAAACAATATAAAGTTCATACAAAACTTTAGTTTAAAATATCAACATATAATTACATCTTCCTCCATAAATCTGCAATTGAATTAGTAACTGATGTATGTTTACTATTACGTTCGAAATGATATTGAATTGAAGCCCGTCACTCTATAATTACTTCACAGGTACCTCAACTCCGAAGTTAAGTCTGAGTTGTTCGAAGAATATAAACGTTAATATAGTTTGAGGACCAAGCCTACAGAATGCCGGAATATAACCCTTAAAGAAACCTAGAGGTCCCATTTTGGCAGTGTACCAAACGATATGCGCCAAACTCTTATATTCACCAGGTTTAGCGTTCATAGCTCGCGTCTTCAAAACATCTAACGGCTGAGTTATAGTAGTAGCTATAGCACCGGCCAGCAAACTAGCGGTGAAATGCGTTACAAGATCATCCTTAAAGTACGATATTTTCAACAATAACAATTTAATTTGGTCGTAGGTGGATAACTGACCCACCGTCATAAACACAGCTCTTGTAGTAGCCATCGTTGCACCATTAAACAGTTTTGTAACACCTTCCTCGCGAATAACCCTGTACATACCATCCAAGACATGTTTATAATTTCTTCGTTGATTAGGTGGTAATTTTACGTCGTTCTGCATTCTGACGTTCACCATATCACCTGGAGTTCCGACAAAACCACCTGCAGCACCAGCCACGCTAGCAATTCCAACTCTCGTTAAGAAGCCAGTATTGAATCCTAACGAGTTCTTGACCGTCTCATATATACCAAATCTCGTCATGGAATAGGTCAATTGTCTTACAATCGAAGCTGATATGCCATTGTAAAGAGCTAGAATACCTTGGGATCTAACTACTCTCAGAATCATCGTAACGGCAGCTACATCCTTCTCCTGCTGTGTTTGCAACATTACTTTTATAAGATCTAAAGGATGAGTTATGCACGCCGCGCCACAGCTGGCTACACCTCCGAAGTACCATCTTGATATTTTCCTTGTTTCTGGAGGTGCCATCAGGAAGAATGTGGGTTGTTTTAGTTAAATTTACACACTGAAATATTTATTCAATAACATAATAATAAAATTTCGAATTTAGAAACACAACATTTATGACATTTTGGAACTGACGTATATGAATGGTCTTCTGCTCCTAAATGTCATTACTAATTTTAGATCTGTTAAACATTAGTTTAATACAGCTGATAAATAAAATGCACATTTATACGTAATTACTGTGGTAAAACGTTTAATTGAGAAGAACGCTACCATCTTTTAATCGCTAGCTATGTCAAGAAAGAATTTGGTTTAAATATAGCCCAAATTTCCTACTTACTACATATATACAGTTACGAAAGTCCATGGAAAACCTACCAAAAATGCGCTTTTGCAATATAATTATTACTGTCGGTGCGGAAACCTATGTATATATTAGAAAAGGCATAAAAAATTAGTAAAAATTCTACCAAAAATTAATCTTCTTTCACAATAGAGTCTATTCAAATTAATAAAAACGAGAATACGTAATAATAGAATCACACAAAAGGAACGTACACTAATAAAATAATTTACAAAATTAATATTTTGTAGGGCCTCCTTTAGCTTTAAGAACAGCAGCTAACCGTCGTGGCATGGAAAATATTAACTTATCTGTAAAGTTTGCTGGAATTTGATCCCATTCTTACATTAGTATTCGCTTTAAGGATTCTCGACTTGTTACAGCATGATTTTGTAATTTTCTTTTTCGATAATCCCATATATGCTCGATGGGATTCAAATCTAACGACTGGGGCGGGGAATGAAGTTGTTAGGGCACATTATACACTAGCTATTTACGCAGGATGAATGCCGTATGCTCAAGATATTGATCTTGTTGGAATATCCATCGTTTTCCTAATTGCAGTTTTCCAACATCAGTTTTCAAATGACCTTTAAAAATGTTTAAATATGATTTCTTATCCGTAATACCATCAACAAACACCAAACTCCCCATTCCACGGACCCCCAAACCTTAACGGCTCCTCCTCCATGTTTCATAGTAGGCACAGTATTTTGAATATCAAAGGCTTTCCTCTCGTATCTGAAGTAAAAAATGGTTAATTTACTTTCATCTGTAAATATACACCGTTGCCAAAATTCCGTACCTTTATTTTGGTGCTCCTCGGGAAAGTGTACTCTTTTGAGTTGATTAGTAGCACTAACCCGGGGTTTCATGCAAGGGACTCGACCATTATAGCCAGGTTTTTTCTAATATTCTTCTTATACACTGCACTTACATGTTTTCGTTTGGAGCACTTGTTCTCGGATGTTTATGAATTATCTGCAAAACGCTTCTTTCGTCGCCGCGTGTTAATTGCTTTGAACGCCCTGTTCGGGGTATATTTTGAATATTTCAGGTGCTATTAAATTTATAATGCCTTGTACTGTAGAATCTGCCTTACCGATATGATCAATTTATCTCAAAGAGTTTTACCACTAATTCACGAATTTCTTTAGGCGTTTCTTTTCGCGTCAACGGCATGTTTGCAACTATGTATAAATTCTTGTAAATCTTTGTCTGATGTGTGGGATGACACACAAAGGATATTCGACAGTTATAAATGGAGGAATTACAGATTTGTGTTTGTATTTTATTAGTGTACGTTCACTTTTGTGAGATTCTATTATTACGTTTCGTCGTTTTTATGAATTTGAATGGACTCTATTACGAAATAAGATTTATTTTTGGTATAATTCTTACTAATTTCTTATGCCTTTTCTAATGTATTCCGTACCAACAGTAATATTTATATTGTAAAAAGCGATAGGTGTGCGATGACTTTTGAGAGTAACTGAATGTATATCATTCCTCCAAACCATTGGTAGAAGACAAGAAGAATAAGTAAGTAAATGTGGAATATTCAAAAACTAAACAATTGTCGATATTACTCATTTCTATTACGATCAGTATTTTTTTAAATTTAGGTCTTTCTATTGGAAAATTTGTCGAACTTTTCTTCTGAAATGATGTGTTATCGATGGGTGGTTCTCAATGAATGGTCTCAGATATATTAGATTTATTACTGTAAAAAAAACTACATATGTGCTATGAACAAAGGATACATATTAGGCACGTGTAACGACACAAAATAGTTCGTTAGACTTTATAGTAGTTTCAGATGGGTGCAAGTAAGGATATTTCTCGAAGCGTACTGCAAATACTGCATAAATGGAGATTTAATAAACGTTACACCGGCGCATCCACCATTATATATTTAGTACGGCTATGTATTATTAACATCGATACATAATCTAACAGTAAATTAACTTCTCTTATAGTGACGTTCGCCGATAAGCTTTATCATAATATTTCATTTTAGACAGTTGCTCTTGGATAAAATCTGCTCACGCACAGGAACATGAACTGCAGCAACATCCGTAGAAATCCACTCAACGCGGCATAGCCTGACTTTAAGCCATTAATTAACAGTCTTCGCACGGAAATACGCATTCTTAGCGAAGTCTCGCCAATTATTCTCGGTGTACAGGAGTATTCCTTGGCTGCAAATTCGTTGATAAAAGTAAGAGGAGTTATCCAGACGATGAGTCAGTGAGTTGTCGCTTGCGCTAAACGCTCCATTGACAAACAGTGATTGTGACAACCGGTGGGGGTGTTATTGGATTTATCTGTGGCTGGACTCACTATTGGGAGACAGATTATTTAGACAGATTGATGTCCGTTCGGAATTATTTATATCTGTGCGCACACACTACCTACCCCCTTTTCCGTCAGATTGTTTCCGTTATTTATAGTGTACTCCCATACAGCCATCAATAACGACACACTACCGTTGCACCTACTGCAATTCGCCTCTATTCCATACAGAGATTAAGATAATCCATCATAAAGTAAACTATGAAATATCTGCGGATATAAACGTTATTACGGAAAGTGCCTGTAAATTGTGTAGTACCGATGGTTTTTTAATACGGACACTAAGAGGGTGGCGCATACGAAACGAGAACATCCTCAGACACATATATTTTCGATGATTACAGGAAAACAGTTATCGATTTATATTGAAAACCAGCTAATTTAAATTTTATACATATATTTATAATATCGGCTTAGTATTAATGTTTAGCAATCAACACTACATAGATTTAGTCGCACGAAATTAATGATATATATCATTAACACCGAACTAATCTATATTGAAATTTTTAAAATAGATCGCACCAGTAATATTGCATCGTATAATCCTCCATACGATATTCATGTTAACTATATAACTGTTTACAATTCCAGTAAGTACTTCCCTCGTCAAAAGTGAAAGTGTTAAAAAACCCTTGGCAATCTACAAGGAAGTTGTTCATGTTATAAGCATAAATGTCATGCGTCTTGGCACTATATCAGATATAAATTGGAATTCTTCGTCACAATGCGAACGATGAAACATTTAAGCAAACAACGAACAACAGACAACCATATATCAAGCAGTTGCATTGAAATTTTATGGATTCTATCACGGAAGCGCTTTTGTAAAGTAACGACGCCAGTAATCGATTTCTGAATAACAAGGAAGAACTCCGCTTCAGGGTTTAAATTATGAAATAAGCTGCAGTTCGAAAATTTCAAAATATTTCCTCCTTTTCACGTGGAGCGTTATGTCGTAAAAACGGAAAAAATCCAATGCTTTTAAAGTAATAGTAAAGTATTTACAAACTTTTCCATTATCAGTAGTATGTGTGACTCGTTATTGGGCAAAATACAATTCTAATTGGGTGTCCACCAGTTATGTCAAAAGATATGTATATCCTGATATTTTCTTCTTTTGTCACTTAAATATCTTCCATGGATTTATGTCCTTTTAAATCTATATTATAATAACTTTATTGATTTGGTTGAGCTTCTAAGAACGTTTTATTTCTTGGATGATTGAACAAATTTTGAAGCATATTTTAATTGACTTACTAATTTTTGTTCTTTAATAACTTCACAATGGATAACAATGAATACATATGTGGAGATATTTTTCCAATTCTTTGTTCCATCCAAAGAATAAATAAACTTTGACCTAATTAATACTAACTAGTTTCTAAGCGTGGATTATTAAAGGAAGTTAGATATTCTCTCAAAAAAACTAAAGAACTACGTAGAACTAAGGTTCGACAAATGAGTGCATGACAAACAGTGTAAACCGGAATGACGCTACCACTCCTCCGAATTTTAATGTCGCGCCTTGCACGTAAGTGGGGACAAGCGAGGGAGTGACCGCATCAGTTCGGTGTACACTAGTTAACGATAACTTATCATGCATTAGTAACTTACATCCTTTTAAAATAGAATAGACAGTTTTTCTAAGCAACTTCTACACGTAGTAGGCAGTTATTTTCTAAGCTTTTAACGAGAAGATATTGTAGATTGATACTTTCAGCAATTTTGTTTAAAGCATTAGCTTAACGCTTAACACAGCCAATGGTTAATCTTTCATGCTACTATCACAGTGTTAGTGGTCCAAATACAAAGCACCTACTTTTTTAATAACACGGATTATGGCATTCACTTGTGCTACTGTTGATTTACCGCATTTCAAATCTCTTTCGTGTTACTATCTTGTCTATACAACAGACAGACATAGTGATAGTGGTAAAGTTATCCTTGCCACCAAGTTCTAATATTATTTGGTGTAAAATAACTCACGGAGCTTTTGAGCTAATTTAATATATAAAACTGTAACCTCAAGTTTTCATAATCCGGAACCCTTGCGTTGATTTCCTAGCCGTGTACTACCGCCAATTATCTGCTGAATTTTACTAAATGTACCCCCAGTAAATAATATTATAAACAGTAGTTCGATGGTGTTTTGCTTGCACTATTGCTTGGCTCGATTAAACGAGTTGACTTACAACTGGTTGCTGAAAATTCTTGAATTTGAGGTCCGCTTGCATTTAAGTCCATATTTCTGATAAATACTTTTAGAACTTCAGACGTCCTAACTATTATAGAATTGCACCGTTGTATGTTAAATATAGATTAGAATTCCGAAATTGTTTATAATGACTTTAAGTTGGTTTACGAAACTTTTCACAAGCCACTGTACGATTGCTTACATCTTTTGTACCGCTACAAACCAACACACACATCCCACAATAGCTTACGTTCTGCTGTAAAAACGTTACTTGAAATTAAGGCAAATAGCCATTACAACGTACCAAAATTGAGTTCTACAATTTTCGATTGAAAGAAAGAAACGTAAGTTAATAATAAAAATTGCCGCAAAAGTAAAACCTGCATATCAGTAATTGCATTGCTACTTCCAGAAGCATCCCTACGAATGAGCCTAAAAAGCCTATTGAAGCTATAATACAATACAATACAGTGTAATAAAATTTAATTAGGTATTTTAAGGGTGTTGGGTACATTTTTTCAAAATCGGTTAAAATTATTTTTTTTATTGGTTCCAAAACTATTCTGAAAATTGTATATCTGACCCGCTTGATTCTCCACATATCACCAATGCTTTCTTGAAGCTACTTTCAAACTATATTCTCTCTGATTTCGCAACAGCTAGTCCCTGATATCTTATTGGGTTCCATTTCATTAAATCTAGCACCAAAATCTTTTGAGGAATAGAATTTTATAGATGCTCTAAATTCCCTTCAAAGTAATTTTGCTATGGAAGCATATGTGGCGGTAGGAATTTTAATTAACAACTGAAATTACTGAAATATTTGATCAACACCTTTACTATGATATATATATATATATATATATCTATATATATAAAACAAGTAATTCACGAGACAATTAAAATTATCCCTTGAAATGGAAATATATCAATCAATATAGACCGATATCTATTATATCAAATTTATCTAAAAGCTTACAAAGCAATGCTTTTAGAGAAGATTCGCAATAATAACCACCATACCTCTTATGCAACTCAACATGATTTCGTGAAAAGAGAACCCACCATGACCAACATGTGTCCTTTCTCTGTGTATGTTTTTCCAAATTCTTCGTAATCACTGGCCGGTAGATACCATTTACATCTTTTTTCAAAAGCACTTCACAACTTACAAAGATTTGGTTTATTTGATGACTTCATTGATTTGTTAAAGTCATAGGATCAAGCAACGAACTCCAATTACAGCAGACTGAAGACCAATTCTGGTGACGTATAGAAGCAGCATAGTATGATGAACAGATCGAAGTCATCAATCTACTACTAACTAGTTCTCTACCCTATTGATTTTTTTATTTAGGAATAATGTTAAACTAATTGGTTGCTATAGAACTTTCAGGCTATAGAAATTTGAGTACTTCTCGGTTATCTGAAGTCTTTTATATGACACGTACAGTGTTATGCATGATCATGTGCAACTGATGTTTTAAGAGTTGCATGTTAACGCAAGTGCTATGTACTTTTATTCACGATTATAACTATCGAAAAGAGAATTTTCAGTTTATTTTCATGGAAAATCATCAAACTATGTTTGAAATTACCTTTATCTCCAAGTTCAACCACAGCTTCTATTTGGGTTCTTATTTCGCTACAGAAAAACTTTTGGTTAGTCAAATTCAGAACACATACTCTTTATTACTACTGCAATTACTTCAAACCACCCATGACTTGTACTCCACAAAATTTGTTCATGGACTAACTTATTTGTTGGTGAAACACGAAAATTGCATATAAATAGAACAACGGCACAAGTCCTTTGTACTTCCCTGCAACGATTTAGTATTTATCAATACATATCGCAGTAATACATACATGCAAAAATTTAACCGAAATAAGCACAATAACCACCTGGAGGCGGAATAGGTAGCGAAATAAAGCACGCTACAATTACCGCCGCAATCGATAAATGATGATTCCTGTCTAGATCTTCTTGCAAAGATAAGAGTAGCTTCGTGTGACCATTGCATGTATAGGATTACTGCAGCGCTAGTTTATTTACGTCCCGATTAAATGTATTCACACTTGTAATTGCCCGCGTAATTATAAGCCATTCCTCGGCGTTTCGCTTAATTAAAAAGTAAGTGGAAGTAATCTTCGAATGTCATCAAGCACGCGGAGTGGATAACATAAAATGCATAAACGTGTGGAAATTTTGTTTGTATCTTGACTTAATTAGTCGCGATACGCAAAATGTTATCAGTTCAGTTATGTATAGATAAAAGCACATTTTTAATAGTAAGAAAAGGTAAAAGATAACATTAAGCAAGATATTTCAAAATTCTGGATACAATTTCAAAACTATTATCAGACTAGATAGAAGTTTGAATTTCATCAATGCCAAATATAATAATGTACAAATTCCGTCACTGAGATATGTATCTTGATCGCCTACCTAAGTTTAAGCTTTACGAAAATGGAATGGAAACTCGACTAATTGTTTCAGAAAATTTTGAAAATCTAAGGAGAGCTGCTAAGAGATAACATCCCCGCTACTTCCTATGAATTTTGAAAGTAAGTGGTCTATATTTTATTGATTCAATGTTTTATTCAAATCAACCCCTGGATTAGGCTATTGATAACTTCATTACTCTCAAAATTGTTGATATAAAGTTGGGCTGGTAGTGTGATACCTCGCGACAACCTCCGCCAGATGTACCGGGTATACAAGTAAGAAATGCGGATTTCAGACAACAGATGCGCACCAATGCAGTTTGTGCTATAAATATTTGACACTACACCATTTTGTTGTGTCATCAACAAGCATCAGCCGCGCACGAGTGATAAATTGGAAAAGTGTGTTCATAGTGTTGTGTTCAACATGTCGAAATTTATATTGAACAAAGAGCTCTGGCAGGCAGTATTAATTTTTTGTCTTCATTTGAAGAAAACTGCTGCTGAATCATACCGATTACTTCAAGAAGCTGATGGTCAACATGCTCCATCGCAAGATACGTGTAAACGATGGTTTCGGCGTTTCAAAAGTGGTGACTTCGATGTTGCAGACAAGGAACGTGGAAAACCGTTAAAAATACGAAGATGTTGAATTGCAAACATTGTTAGACGAAGATGATTCGCAAAAACAAAAGCAACTCGCCGAGAAATTGGGCGTTAGTCCATAAGCTGTTTCCAATCGGCTACGAGAAATGGGAAAGATTCAGAAGACCGGTAGATGGGTACCACATGAGTTGAACGACAGGCAAATGGAAAAGACCAAAAACACATATGACATTTTGCAAAAAGAATCACGGGTACACCCAGGCGCACCATCCACATCGACATTGGCAGAAAGACGATTCTCTGTGTTTGGTGAGAACAGATGGACATGGTCTATTATTACTAAACGTTACCAACAACAATTGACCAATTTGAACCAATCGCTGCTTGAAAAAAGGCCAGTATATCGAAGGAGGCAACACAAAGCCATTTTTCTTCATGACAATGCTCCATCACATTCGGCAAAACCGGTTCGCGCCACTCTGGAAGCACTGGAAAGTACTACTTCATGCGGCTTACACACCAGATTTGGTTCCTTCGGATTACCACTTGCTTGCATCGATGGGTCACGCACTTACTGAGCAGCGCTTTGGTTCCTACGAAGATGGGAAAAAATTACTCGAGGAATGGTTCGCAGCAAAAGAGGAAGATTTTTACTGACGTGGTATTCACAAATTGAAGGATGGGAAAAATATATAATAAGCGATGGAGGATACTTTGAATAAAGCAAAAATCCGCATTTCATAGTTGTCCACTTGGTATTTAAATAAAAACACTGAAAAGATTTATGTGTTCTACAGCAAACACTAATTATATTCGTAATTACTCATGATATAATAACTAATTAATCCGAAACACGTAACTACGCATGTCACTTACTAATTGTTGTTATTTTTACGTTTTACTAATTGTTAACAAACCTTAAATCGAAATGCCAATAATCAAAAAAATAAACATTCGCCAAACATTACAAAGCGAAGGGAACTTTTAAAAGGTAACGGTGTTGCATAAATTTACATTAAATATAAATGAATGCAAAACTGTACACACGATGTTTTTGTCGAGTTTGAATTGCCTGTAGCATGTTTGGTTTTTATTTTTAGAATAGACGGACGGTGGCCGGTTATTAAAGTTTATAAAGTGAGAATAATTTATTACCACGCATGGTGCGCTACTGTTTTTAATCAATTTTTAATTCAGCATTTTTTTAATTTTATTTCGCGTGTTCGCTGTCGTATTCTGAAGAAGTGATTTAATATTTACTTTGTTACCTATTAAATATACGTTGGAGTTGTATTTAATATAACTTTCAGTGTTAAGCGCTTTATTTCTATGACATTTTCTTAAATACGATATCAAACCGTATATTCTCAAATGTGAAAATTATTGACTGCAAGGAAGTGTTGGACTTCCATGAATCGCTCATCCCTACTAATTATATGTACATAGTACTTACATACTAAAATTATACCTTCCATATAATCCTAAGTCGCGGAGATATACATGTTTAAAGCTTCATTGTCATATATTCAAAACCGTTAATTGCTGAACCAATGGCGTAATAATGTTCCACATGAATATCTTCAGAAACTCTGCTATCAATCCCAGTGGACTAGCTGAGAAACCTTCCCGATAGATTTTTATCGTTATTCTAAATCTCGAAGTTTAGATAAAATGTAGAAACAAGTTTCCCAAAATGGGAGCTCAAAGTATTTGTAGATGAAGGACCAGTGCGCGAATTATAGGTATTCCACCCTTTCAAATTTAAGTCCTTTGTCTTGCGCCGTAGAAAAAGAAATTCATCTGCCATCTCTCTCTTGATCCAAGAATTAATCTCCAGTGTGAGTTCCGCGTTCATCCTGCTAGTTCTGAACTTTTTCCTCCATCACCACCGGTTGAAATCATGTTAAATTTCAAATTTGAGGAAATAGCCGTCTATACATACGTCTAACAAATTACCAGCCTTATAATTCACGGTAAAACGACAGAAGATTAAAAAGAAGACAGCAATTTCGTCTTCTTCTCTTTCCTCACGGCCTTGCGTCTTCATACAAGTCTTTTTGATAGTTCTTTGCTCGCTGCTTGGTGGTTTACTTGTAATTCCAAGCAACTTTCCACCCACATATGAAGGCTCTTATAGTTTTCAGTCGTATCCAACTGCTAAAATAAATAGCTCTTTCTAAGCTTATTCGAATGCAATTATCATTGGAAACCTTCGGCTTCGTTACAGAAGGCTATTAAGCTATTTATTTTCTAACGACTTTACTAAACATATGCCAACAGTTTCTACTCCAACTTCTTTTTCTATGCATTAAAGTGCAATGAAGCGGACAGCCGCTCAGATTAGCAACTTGATGGATATTGATTATCAGTTAAGGAGACCGTATATTTTCAACTTGTTGTTTTCTGTTATATTCATTATTTCCAGCGAAGCAGTTTTAAGAATCATTGTAACTTATACTTGACTTTAAAAAACAAACATAATGTTAGCGAAGAATATACACACAAAGAAAACGTTTCTTAAAAACGACGGAACCAGGTACATACACATCTAGCACCTCCGTATACATTGATTCATATTTAACATTATACAAATAAGAATCAATAACACTCTGCAAGAGACTACTTTTGTAGTATAGTTATAGCTACGCTTAATTGAATTTTTTAACTAATGCACTAATATTTTAAAACAAAGTTCAACAAAGTTGTCTTCGATGCTCTTGCGACCAAATTCGAAATTTATCAAACCGAATTAGTTTTATACACCTCATAATATATTGATTACATTTAATTAGTATAATAAATGCATCAAATAAATATACTTTAAACGATTGTGAAATTATGCATTTGCGCATTGTACGTGTTGTTGAGAATGGAGCATGTATACACAGCACCATCCAACAATTAACGATTTTCCACCCTATTGCGTTAAATTATTCACAAAGTCAATTCGGTCTTTCATTTGATGTTTAAATATTAAATTAAATGGCGAGGTTCGCCATGCTGCAATGACGTATTTACTCTATCCTGGTAGCAGTAAATCAAAAAAGCTAAAAAAATTGGCAACAGGCTTGGCAGTAAGATAAAGCTGGGTCAAAATGTGCGTATGATTATTTAACCTATTTGATAGACAGCGGTGTTGATTGTAACCTTATTTCGCTGCAATAATCAAAAATTTGGATATAGATAGTTCACACGTTGAGTATTAGCCTCACCTGAATTCTTCATTTACACCCTACTACGAAGCATTTGTTTAATTTCTATTCATCCCTTAATATTACGTAACGTAACCGTTATTGTTACCTACGAAACTTACATTTCCAAATAATAGTGAACAGGACATCAAACCTTTTGTATATACTTCCTTCAATGTTTCCCAAAAATTAGTGCCTGCCATTGTGCCTGACTTTTTGAGACTACCTAAAAGCTAATAAATACTAACCAAAGAAGAAATTCTCAGAACAGAAATTGTTTGTACTTCATACCATAAAGCTTAACTAGACTAAGACAATGGAACTGTAGTACTCAAAATAGGGAAAGCTTTAGTTAAAAAATAAAGGGATTCTTTCCTCTACACTGGTTAAACTACATAGTTGGCAGGAGAGACCATCGATTAGGAAGATCAAGAGCAAGTTGCATATTTTTATCGTTTATTCTAAGAGTTTAGATAAAATGTAGAAAAATGTTTTCCAAAACAGGAGCTCAAAGTATTTCTAAATGAATAAGCATACATTGCCCAAATTTCAGATATTCTGACTTGCGCAGCAGAAAAAGAAATTGACCTGCTCTCCCTGTTAATCCAACAATAGTTAATTTTCGACATATTTTCCTTGCACTATGCGCATGATTTGTTAACTGAAATATCGCCATAAAATGAATCGTGCTACCTATTTAACCACCATTTCCTAAACATTCCTATTTTACCATTGATGACAATGATCGTGTTCCGCATATAGAAATACAAATACGTTCAGACTTATTTTTGTTTATTAATATATGTTTCTTCCTTTTTCTGGCAAGGTTTATTCCAGTATATTATTTGGGATTTGTTTAGATGTACTCCAAACCAAAAGAAAGGAAGGGAAATCATCCGCCAGAATCCATTTTTTAATCAATTACGGAAATAAAAAGAGACAGCAAGACGAAGCGGAAAATTTATTTCCTGTCTCGGGAAATACGCAGGAGGACCTGTCGAGAGATCGAACAGAATCCAACTTGAAGACGGAAAGGAAAAAATAAAATGCGACCCGTTATCTTCTACTTTTGATTTTTCGAATATTCGCACGCCCGGTTTGCTGCGATGATTGCGACGGTATTAAGGGAGCTGAAAAGTAAGAGACGTCGAAGATTTTCTTCTGCCTTCTTATTGTTGATTCTGAAGAGTTTTTCGCAATCGGAAAACATTAATAACAGAAAAATTGAGTCATTACGGAATGTAGTGGAGAGACGTATACAAATAAATTAGCTACACTTGGAAAAATATACGCATTCTCAAGGATAAAACTGGTTTTCCGCCCATAAAGTTAAAACGGATTAAACGTAGTATAAACAGATCAAATAAATAGAAGCAAGTTATATATTACAGTGTATGGTAAACACAAGATGTGTCCTCCTCTTTGCAGGTTATGATATGTCCACAACGACATCGTAAGTTAGTAACTGATATTTGACATAATGAAATATTTTAAGAGTGTTCGGTACGTTTCTTCAAGATCGATTAAACTTATTTTTTTATTGGTTCCAAAACTATTTTGAAAATTGTATACCTGACTTCTAAAAGTAGTGTGTCTAACGGTAAAATACTAGTTTTTACAATGTTAAGAACTTCTACAGCTTTAATTTTTCTTCAATAATAAGTGAAGAACCAGTAAGTTTACGAGCTCAAAATTTTGCATACCGTATATTCATTACAATAACTATGACTTATCAACGAGCTTTTTGTAAATTCGTTGTTTGTTGTTGAATTTAATCTCAATTAAGTAATAGAAAAATAACCACGGGCTTACCGTCATTCTTCGACTTCAAGAACGCAACGATAACGAAGGAATTTACAAAATCCTCTTTGACAAGTCGTAACTACCGTATCGAATATATAGTATTCAAAATTTCAGGCCTTCAAACCTGCTGGTTGTTCACTTATTATTGGAAAAAGATTAGACCTGCCTGAGTTCTTAAAATTGTAAACAGTTAGTATTTTATCGTTATACATATATCATTTGGAGTGCTAAAACATAGGTACAGCTTTCGAAATAGTTTTTGGAACCGATAAAAAAAATTAACTTTAAGCGATTTTGAGAATAAGTACCGAACACCCTTAAACACAAACTACATTTAAAGCAGTCTTTTGAACAGAAATCAAATATTGAAACGAGCATAATGCGGCTGTAATTTTTTACAATTCACAATTTCAAACCAGTCTTTTTAAACCAGTCTTAAGCCGTAAACAACGTTTGCAGAAGATTACTCAAGTATTTGGTGACAAATCATATTAGTTACCATAAAGCGGTGATACAATGAATTTTAAGGTGGTAGACTCTCCTTAAATGTTAGTTTTCAGGTTTATAGGCTAAAAGCGGCTATTACCGAAGAACCGTTAGGAAAATAATGAAGATGTATTCAAGCAATGAGAAAGAAAAGCGTCTGAAATGGTGCAGATCTGCACTAGGTCGCCTTGGCAATAGGTCGTCTTATCTGGTATGAAACATAACTACAAGTAATGAAACATGAATATATTTCCATGATCTCGAAGAAAACCACCAATCGGCAGCTCGATTCTTTGAGAATGAGTGGGCTCCAATAAATGTTATTCGTGAAACCAGTCGAGGCAAAAAGATGGTGCCCACATTTCTTATAATTGCTGGGCATGTTCCACTGTACGATTGAAGGATATTCGCATTACCAATAGTGGATATTTCACTCTAGCTTGTCTGTCTCAAACTCTCCAAAATGTTTGCAAAAGGCGCCCAAAAGACGAGATCAATTTGAATTTTGATAATGCTCGGGCTCACACTACTACTTGAAGGATTGAGTATTTGCTACGCATAAGTGGTGAAGTTTACATCTTACATCGACCGAAAAAGGGGTGGACGCATTTACAACTGAAGTAAATCAAAAGGAAAACCTAGCGCGAGAAGATTAGAAAAAATCTTTTGAAGATTAGTGAAAAAATATGTTGACTGTAAAGGGGAATACTACTGAAGGATTGTAAATGAGTTTTGTCAATATATTTTGTATTACTTTACTAAACTCGACGGAAAGGGAACTGCGCACTATTTTTTATTATTCTAGAGAAACAAGCTAATAAGAGAAAACTCTAAAAGTAATTCAGGTAATTTCAATTTAAACACTCTACTTCTTTTATCCTTAATCGTAAACTGTTTAGTTTCGGTAAAGACTGTAATGATCCTTCCGTACACTTCCTCCCCTAGTAGTCCTGTACCGTCGCATTTGTGTTTAGTTTTCTCCTGATCGTCTTATTTCACGGTTCGCAAATTTATACGGACTCGGCCTTTCGAGTAATTCGCCATCTACAACTCGACACATCAACATGATTTTTTACTGTTTCGTGTTCCATCCCCGACGTAATTGCCGTATTTCAGTCGGTTAGCTGCTTCCGTCGTTGATACGGAAAAAGAACTCACTTTCTTGTGTATGTATATTCGCTTTTCCAGATGCATACCCCCACATAAAAACTGAATTGTATACCAGATACCCATTGAAAATGATCTTTTGAAAAATATAGATTGTTACGATACCGCCAATAAAACGGTGTTAAGTTCAACAACTGATAACTATACTCAAAACGAAAGGACTCAATTTTCTAAAAATATCTCATTAATTATAGAAATTAACTTTTACTGAACTAGTAGCTAATTTAATAATCAATGACCGAATTATATGTTTCTTGCATATCGATAGCCATCAACGGTACAATTGAACGCTTTAAGATTTACACGAATTAGGGCAAATAAAAGCATTTAGCACTAATTTAATCTTACGTTTTCAGAATATTTTGGCTTTTTTCCACATCTTTCGAATATTTTAACATATTTGAAATCATTCACCATATTTTTCCGTTTGAAAATAGCGTTATTTTTATAAAAAAGATAGTAGACAATTTTCTGGGAAATTTACATTTTACGATTACCGATGTTTCGTCAAATATAACAAAATAAATATTTCTTAAATAGGGATTAGCGCCTTTTGCAAGAAACTCATGTTCCTCCATTTTTCTAAGAAATTGTTAATTGCTTTTAACTTCCAAACGAAATATCATGTTCAATACCGAAGAGCAAAGCTTATCTTGTTATGATTTCTACTCTAATAAAATCGCAAATTAAAGGAATAAAGGTGAGTTCTGATTGGTTAAAAATAGTTAGGTAAGGGGTGTATAAGCATTTATCAGTTAAACATTTTCATCATTTACAAACACCGAATAGTGTGTTACCAAGTGTTATCCAGAAATGCCAGAAGCAAAAAGCGATTTAGTAGCCTCCTGGATGAAGACCGTTCCAGAATTACTTTTAAACGAAGAAAAAGTATTTTGCAAAGCGTCCGGTAAAATGGTAAATCGATAATTTTACAAAACAACTTTATTCTATTTATTTAAGTCGAATAATAAAAATAAGCATGTAATTTTGCAAATTCTAGTCTGCCATAGAAATGGTTCAAAACCTTGCTTTGGATTGCTGAATAAAGTTATTTGCATTAATAAAAATGTTTTCTTTTAATTTCAAAAGAAATAGTGATTTAAATTTGTTGCAACAAGCAAACCATATTCTCCGTGGCGATTTTGATGTTGAAACAGATTTAAATCCGGAAGTTGTTAATGTTTTAAAATATGCACCAATCACATCGATTGTCGTAGAACGAAGTTTTTCAACCTACAAATCGCTACTAACGGATATGAGACATAACTTAACTATTGAAGATATTGAAAAACATTTGATTGTGAATTGTTTTTACAGTAAGGAATGTAATGTTTAATGTAGAAATGTAAGTGATAGGTATTTGTTTAATAAAACTTGTTTAATTTTTCTTAGTGTTTGTTTCTTTTCCTTGTTACTTCGAAATATATTCGACATTCTGAAAATATTTTTTAAACATATTTGACATATTCTAGACATTTTAGGAATATTTTCAACAAATTTTGCTCATACTCAAGACATATATATGTACATATTTTAGCCAAATCTCAAACATATAATCCCGTCTCTAGTAATAATAAACGTTCTTCTTTTCAATTTCATGTTTATCAATAATACTGCAACATATTTACGAAACGACTTTTTTGTTAAATTAACCTGTTCCTTTTAATTGCTGATGTCGACATTCTCCCAGAGAAGCTTGAAAATTCCCATTTAAATTAGTCTCAAACTATGAAGTGTTTAAAATTAATGTGTCCCGCTGTACTCAATAGTTTTTAACACTACATCTTCAACCTCACATTTGGACAACATATATTCTACACTTATTCAACTGGATGCTGTCCGTAACCCAGGTTTGCATATCTGTAGTCTACGAATATGAACAGATCTTGCTGAAATGTGGCATTAGAAGGATGAAAACAGAATATGTTAAGTGGGATGGTTATAGTGTATAAATGTATTTAGCTATATTCACATGGTACCCATGGGTACTCATAACCGAAAGCTCGATAAGCCATTAGGTCTGCAGTGGAGTGATCAATTCATTGAAGCAAGAAACTCATTACCATAGTTTATCATTAAGTTTTTACAGAGCTTTCTGGCAATCCCTGTTAAACAGGTATGACTATTCAAAGATACTGTAGATTTATTGAATGCAACAACCGAATTACCAAGAATACTTTAATAACCCCTTCAAATCCAGTATATTTCCGTAACTTTCCGAGCTAAATCTAGCGAATACCTAAAACAATAAGAAAGAATCATCTAGTCATTGTACATTGTCGTCAATATCCACTTGAGCGTTTGCCATCGCGTGTTTGCATATTTTATGAACGACGATGGTACAGCAAGCTGGGTAAACGCTAGGCCAACGTGTCGTTGTCAGCACACGCGGAATTCGCAGAACTGAAGGAGTTTAGGGGCTCGTTTACGACCGAGAATATCGACGGATCGATTTCGCGTAAACTGCTCGTTTGATGGCCAACTTCACTCGCTCGCGCGCACCAATTTTATATTTAATTTGCATTTACGATGTACAGCGCTCGCGGGGCGTCCCATCTCTAATTTATTAAGTTATATAAGCGCGCGGCCGTGTACGTCGCATTGCAGGAATGCATTTCGCACTTCATAGATGCCGAAGCATTAGAAGCAGCAGACACACTGTCTGGCGTGCACTCAGCAACTCACTTCCACTGTACTACCGTCGTCGTAATAAAATAATCCGTTTATGACCGTTTCGAAATACAGCTTATCTGAAAAACCGAATCTTCCTTCCTTTAAAAAGAAACGTTTCGTTACGTTAATAGCACACTTCGAATAGCTTTTTATGTAAATACATAAAAGAGGTTTTAATATTTAACTGAAAATAATGATTTAAAGTCCACAGAAGCATAGAATAATACAAAATTTCCTGCGGAATACAATTATCTATCAAGTAGATCAATCGTGTATATGTATATAATCGGAAACGAATAGAGACTCTATCAGAAAACAAGGGCACTCAGGAAATACCATTCGACCTAGTTGACACCGCATTTTGAAAGATCTTTCAGGACAATACCCTGAAAAAGGTGCTAGAGTGAAGTTGCAGAAACTACTTACGAATACTAAGAATATTACCAGAAAATTGAAGGAGGCAGGGCGAGGGACAAATCCTCGAATAGAAACACTTGCCCGTACCCACAAGAAGAGTCGGTTACGAACAAAAAGTCACCGACCATTTCAAGAGAAGGAAATTTACAAATAAAATATAAAAAAGTTCGAAAAATCAGGAATGGATAAAAGTGCAAACAAAGAAAGTGCATTATAGCAACAGAAAAGCGGTTGTGGGAAATCACAACACAATTGAGGTGCAAGCCGTCCCGAGAAAATCATTTTTTTCTTATCAAGAATCCAACAGCTTACCCGAAGAATTCAATTGAAGACACACTTGGATAATTTTTTCCGGAAGTAGAAGTTGAAGAGCTTACGTCATCACATCCGGATATCTACAAATCTTTTAAAGTTATTATTGATCCACATTTTCAGCTTAGATTATTACACTAACAAAATCTATAAAGGGAATTTATTAATCATAAGCTAGTTCGGAGCATGAAACTCATTAATTTGCGATATCCACACATAGAAATCCCATTGTGGTATCTATTCCTATCACCGATAACCGGGAGTTTCCATCAAATAGAAGCTTTGTGCCTCATATATTTCCCTTTCCAAGATGTAATCTACCGAATTATTTCTTTCTCATTTATCTCGGCACTAAAAAGCACCGATTTCACAAGATCCGTTCCCCGATATTTTTCCAGTTGAAAAGTGTTTCTATGTTCCAACCCCAATCTGAATTTCACCTTTATAACACTTTTAAACTATTCTATCTATAAACGTTTATCAATCTGACAATAATTTGCGATCTACTATAAGAACTGAACAAAGTCTTCTGAAATTCGAGAAAATGGGGTATTGCTTTATCCTTCTCAGTCTACACGTAGAATAGTAGGTTCCAGCTAAATTGTTATAAAATGTTTTATATCTAATATTGACGGGCGCACAAATCTTCCACGGGAGATGTAGCACCTCTAAAAATAAATTTTCAGGGATAAAGCAATTCAAAAGCTATGAAGTTTAAATCTCGCGTCCGTTACCTTCCAGCGGATCCATAAAATCTGCATGAAACGATGTTGAACCTAAGTTTTACGCGTAGATTACTATCCAATTCCTTACTGTTACAATATATGTATAGAGTGAAAAGACTGCTATTTACACAGCGGGTGCAAAATTATCCCTTGCGTATAGTTTCAGTTTCAGTGTCAGACATAAACATGTGCCAATTTAACTTCTGTCGCTTTATAAATAAAGTTATGAAGGGAGCTTGTATCATTCCATATACGTGCAGAGTGATTTATTTATAATTATTTAAAAAATAGAAAAAACAGCCTTAAACAATTCACACTGAAACCTCAGACGACGATTGCTTCTTATTTAAAGTATCTAGGCGCCTTACGAACTCAATAGCCGAAGTACTCGAATTATTTCCCTTGTTATTGAGACGAAATATAATCAACCACTTCAAAATTATAAAAATTACTGATTTTGCTTTGATTTCTAATATTTCCTACCCTTTTATACCCTTTTCTTCCATGTACAATAAAAAGAACCAAATATAAATTATTAAAGATTATTAGAAACCAATGCATATGAAAAAAACCTCCATTTTAATTCCAACAACCTTGTCATTCTGAAACTGTCTCGTTTATAATTTTAAATTGTCCAAATTTCCTAACAAATTTTATGGACGGTACGATTCATCGACATATACCATCAAAAATACGTGCAGATACGGCTCAAATTAAGCACATTTCGTCACATATTCATGCTGTTCGCCGGGTTTAACGCCATTTATAATCTCTGGCTGTTGAAATATACTGACCGGGATCACCAAAGGATTCAATTGTAAAGCGTTCGGGATCCTTTCCCTTTATTTACAGCAATTTAACCCCGAGCGTATTACCGGTTAAAGTACTTGCTAAAATTGTCCCTGAAAGTAAATAATTACGTTCAAATTGTCTAGGATTTGCGATTATATTCTCGGATTTGAGTTGCAAATAACCCCTTATTTGAAACCGACATTATACGCCGGTTTATGTATCATTGGGACGATAAAAGTGAAGGACGAATTATGGAAGTGGAAATTAGCGAAGAAAGGCGTTAAAAACTATCTCATTCATTGTTTTATAATAGTTAAAGAAAAAGAAACCTTAGTTCAGTCCTATCAAATCTTATCAATGCCCTTTTGTGAAGTTCACAATAAAATAATAATATTTACCGACAGAAAGCAGAAAACCTGTCATGACAACACCAATGAGTTCGTTTAACTTTCAAATGTGTTTACTTCTACTGGAAGCTTACATCTCCGATGCGCTGAATAAAACATGGGTTGAAGTGTAGATCAGGGCAAATTGAGGATTTGTAACACTTGAAATCGTAATTGGTAACTTCGCCCTACATTTTACACACCTCTAACGCATGTTTATGCCTTGGGAAATGTATATTGCCATTTATAATGTTCAATTTTTTAATTTTTAAATCATTCTGTATATTATCAGAAAATCCTTAAATTTCTTTTTTGGTTTATTTGTCTCTCCATTTCAGAAATCAATATTTTCAAATTACAGTAACAAGCTCACATTATTCTTCGTATTCTGAACGTTCCGCAATTTGATGACTTGCTTACATTTACGATTCTTGCTTAAATAGGACCAGTCCCAAATAAATTATTGATGCTACTTTTCACATGTGAAATAATTTGATATCTCAAAATCACTTTTTTCTTCAGATTAAAGATATGTTAGCTTTTCTTTGATTGGTACCATGTTCACTGTCCAACCAAAATTGCAGAATTGTAGAAGGTTATCGTTCTGTACCCATGAAATACCCTTAGGTCATGCAGAGAATAAAAATAAAACGTAATAAATATAGCCAATTATCTAGATTTAGAGTTTCATCTACTTAGTAATGTAGATTCCGAACGCTTGCATCTTGAAATTCCCAAGCTTCAACTTTCGTCTTAGTTTAGCTGACGTCCTGAAAATCAATATCCTCTATAAAGCGAAATTAAAAGCTAAATGAAAAAGTGTAAAATATCGAAATACGGTAATATATCCGTTATGACAATATAAAAATGAAGCTTCATAACCACAGGATATGGAAATAACGGAATCCATGTTGTTAAAGTGAGATATACTTACGGGCCTCTAAACGTGTTTAAAAGAGAGAAGCGTTGAGATGAATTGCTCTTAAAGCGTGCCCGCCTGAAAGAAGAGAGAGAAGGCAAACATACATGGCGCCAGAAGTGGTGCAAAAAATATCTAGGCAAAAACATGTGCGCCTAAGTGAGATAGATACGCGCCGATTGCGTGACGGCAGGAGAGAGCAACTAAAGCTAGAAAGAGAGAGAGGTAGCAAGTACGGAGATGAAATGGGCCTAATCCTGAGTATAAAAGCTCCCTCGAGTCTCGAGCGTCGACTGTTTTTCACCAGGCTGCAGGAATTTGGGATGAAATTCCTACAGCGCCAAGATTTTATACGAGAGTTACCAATGACACGCCGGATTTTCCCCGTAAATGGCAGGGATATTATTTTGACATCGTTAAAACATTTTATTTTATTGTTGTTGTCGTCGTCGTTGTCCGTCGCTTCTGGTGCTTCTCTGTACTGCTTTGAGTGTTATTAAATTTACGTTCCTTCAAGCGGAGAAAGGTGAGGTAAAAGCGATAATCCTTTCCAATGTTTGATGTCAAATGATTGCTATTGCCTTCCTACTGTTAGTTTTTTTCAACAAGACGATCACGGAGGTTTACATTTTTACTGACAACAAGCAGATCAATTAGCAGTAAATTCGAAATAAAATGAATCTAATTTAAACAAAATATCTATTTAATCCTAAAACTGGATATGTCAATGAAGAGTTTCGATCGCATTAAATTATTGCAACTTTCTTTCTACTCAAAGTTAGGATACTGTGTCCATTGTGGGCTTTCTCACAACTTTATATTAACTTGAATTCAATTCGTTACAAACAGTGCTTTAATTATAACCTGATTTTATTTCATGGTTTTTAGTAAACTTTCCTTCGTGTTGTTTTCGAAGTACCTTGTCAACACATACTTCAATACCTCTTACCTACCTTCCTAGAAAATAGCAAAACATTATTCCATATTAATAGAAATTCTTAACTTTGGCTTTGCATAGTTCACTTCTATTCCAACACTTAAAGATGTTCTAGGACTATCAGTATACAACAGCGAGTCTATTTGTAGAAAACTATTACTATTCAACTCCTATTCGCTTTTCAAGGAAATACAAAGGTGGGAAATGATTCCTTAATACACGTTTTGGTGCCATTGCTTCTGAGAACATAGGATAAAATGGTTACTAAACCTCTATTGAATTGTTTTTAAGTCAAGCTCTAGCATATTTCTTGTAATCAAATAATACACAACTAACGTGTTAATATTATCCCAATCACAGTATTTTCTTGGGCGGCTACACAAAAACTGTCTTAGAATTTCATGTCTTCAGGAAATATTCTACAAATCTTGTCTTGCTAGATTGTCTAAACAACTTAGACGATGTTGTAACGGTTTCTATTGTTTGGTAAAAACTGTACCTTGCAGCTGTTGGTTTATTTTTAAGAACAAGAAATTGAAATAGCCAAATTTGAAATGCAAGCACTGAAATCTCGTTCTCGTGTGACCAAGGATTGTGGTTGAGCGAGAATCAACAAGCCCCGGACTCAGGTTGTATATGTAGAATGCTTGCTCTCAAAGAATTGGGCATGTCAAGGTGCCCAAGCCAAAATTTCATCAGAATGGAAATGACAACTACCACAGGCTTGACTCCCACTGTACTGTGTAAGATATCTAAGATAGACAGCTTGGCGTTTACTTTTTGCATTTCTTGCTGATGAAAAGACAACTTCTTTTGTTTTAGAGTATTTGAGTTTGAGTTTTCGGCTATGGTAAATAATTTCTTCTGGTACTTAAATCATCTATGAAAATATGATCGGTCTTTTGTATTGTCAGACAGTAATGCCTGGTGAACGATCATAGCATATAAAGTGGCGTATCAGGCATCTCGAATATTTGCTTTTACACCCAGTTGTCGTATACCAATCTATTTGGGAATGATAAGTGATGATGTGGTTGTTATCATGCACTGGGCAACTACCATTATTACCCCGCGTTAGCGACGGAAGCAGGTATTCAATTTTCAGTTCCTAACAAGTCTTCGCAATATCTTTGCCGATAGTTAATTCAACTACAGTTATTGTACTGTTTGTCACTAAAACAGATTACTCTTCGAACACATGTCTATCAATCGAGGATTGTACACCAAGGTTATAGTTTGAACAATGGTATTACACTGTTTTATAGTGTTGACTCAGTGGAACTTCCTGTATTGATACATACAACGCCACATTTCCATGTGCTTCTTTGACATTTGAAGAGTTATTCTATTATAAAGAGGAAGTACTTACCAATATTACATAGATAATATCTAATTTTCGACTACTCCAGTTGGATGAATTCGACACAGCACCTAACCTAAACAGTCGAAAGAACTAATTCTGGTCGTACATTTCGCGAGAAGAGCCTTTGAGTTTATTCCTAGTTCGTGTTCTAAGATCAGTATGATGTTATTAGTAGTCGATTGATGAAACAGTCGGTTTCTTCATTAGTGAGATGTATATTGAGTAAGCCCACTGTGTAAAAATGTTTATATCTTCTTTACGTTACTTTCTCCTTTCAAGGTATTCATTTGGAATTAATAAGAGAGAAATGGATCATAAATTGGGTTTAATTTATGAAAAAAGAATAATCAATTCTATTGTTTTCTGTCAAGCCTTGAATGGTAAAAGTTTAGTAATAATTATTTTCAATGGAAGCAGTTTTTGGAGTTTTTCCGAAATATGCAGGACATGGAGATCGGAAACCACAAACCTACCTGCTTCTAACCCCAGATTGAAGCATCGAGTGTGTACCAAACTAAACCCGAACTAATTTTGAACTATAGAAAAGTTTCTAGCAAAATATGTAGTTTAACCAATATCAGGACCAAAACAGTCTTCCTTTTAATCTCAAAGCATGAAGGAATATGCAAAAATGAATTGGCGAATTATTTTAACAAAAAGACAACGCTTATAAATTCCTAGGTGTGCCACCGTTTGTTGAAAGTACAAGTTCTACAACCAAATTAGTGGGATTTGATTTGAAAATATAGAAGTATCCAGTCTACTCGAGGATTTTTATTGCAAAGCTTACAAAGCACAGGACGAAATGTTCAATTTAAACAGCAATTATATAGTTAGCTAGCAGGTGTCTTTACTGGCCAAAATAGGTTGAGGGCTAAGCCAACCGTGCTCATTACTCCAATATATAAACGATATGTATCGCTGTGGAGTAGTGCACGTACGGATTTCGTCTCCTAATATTTTGCTTTTCTACACATCTGTGTTTAAGTAGTGGTCAAAGTGATTGGTAAACAAGCATGCCATTTAACCAGACATCAAAACGAAGAAATGTGGGCGATGACTAGCGATGATAGGCGATAATTAAAGATATTTTCAAGGACGAACAAAATTTAACGCGTATAACAACAGTGTGATATGAAAGATCAAGTTAAAAAATGAGCAAAGAGGTTGTTGAACTTGAAGAACAAAATACTGTTTAAAACTAAACTTGATGATTTAGAAGAATATTCTCGATGGTTGAATATAAAAATCACCCGGTATTGCTGAGGAAAAGGACGAAGATCTGAGTAGAACAAATTTTTCATTTATAACGGAAAAAATTCAAGTCGATGTTAATCACAACGACATAGATATGATAAAAGTAAATGAAACGCGAACAACCATCGTCAAATTTACACTCCACTATACCTCGGAGTGTATTACGTCGAAAATTCCTCAGAGAAATGCCCATATTTATATGATACATATCCTGAAAGAATTGATAAGAAACATGTCTGAGTATCGAATGGAAAAATTCACGTAAAAGTCACTGATGAGGGAAGAAATCGTCGACGATTCATTATAGGGAAGCCTAGTGATCTCATTAAAATGGAGAAGTGTATCTTTGGAATTTGTGGCGGTGCAAATTAGAAATACCGATATTATAATTAGTACACGATCTCTTGACTAGTGTTAGGAAGTAACAGGAAATTAAAATCGTGTAAGCGGGTTGTATCGGTCATTAAAAAATAATTAAAAAGGAAACTCCTTTATTCCAATTCTCTTATTGCGAATTTGAATCGTGAGATAGTAACAAAATTGCATGAATTATAAATGAAAACAACATAAAAAGAAACTTATAAGTATAGATTATTTTATGATAGGTTATCACCATAATGAATCAAATTAAGTCAAACAAAAATACACCAGTTACATATTAAACTTGTTTGGATAGCATAAAAGATGTAAGAATGAAATGTTACCTATTTAAAATGGACGTGGAAAAATGAGCTCTGTAAACAACGCCGCACCAATTCGAACAAAAAACCCACAAAAATTAAAGAAAGAGCTTGTATTTCATATTAGAAAGTACATATGAATATGAATCACTTTAAACAAACGGGAATAAATAAAGTCCAACAATATCCAAAGGCCAGGCTAAAGTAATGTAAATTAAAAGGAATTATTAAATAAGAAAATTACGTCGAAGAATCCAATAAAGTACTATAAATGGTGATGAGTTGATTCGAGTCAGTCTTGAAATTATTATTGTTTATTGCGTCTTTTATATGATAAACAGTAGAAATATATCGAAGGGCCACAAAATTACTCTTACTTTTACTTTCTTTTAATTTCTAAGAAAGGTGAAAACATGTTTTCTAGGATAAATCATTCTTTTCATATTCTATAACTTCCCACTGTCTGCAAAATAAAGTCCGGCAGTAAATTTTCTATCATTTCCATCTAATTTCATCAACACATCCTTTATAACTTTGCCCTTTTTTAATGCTTTAAAGTTTCGTCCTATAGATGTTACGATTTAATTAAATTATAAATCTTATTTCAATTCCACCAATTACCTCAGCACAACCTTCACTTCACAATTTTCTAAAATAAAGTTACTTTCAGCGAAATTTCCTATATCCTGTATCTTCCACAGATTTATCGTCCATGTTGAGCAACTTTGGGGCAACCACGTAAGTTGAACAAATTTTAATATAAAAATAAAGGTTTTGTATGTTGTTTAACCCTTAAAATGAAGACGTAGCATTTTACAATCAAATGATTTCCATCTCAAAATTACATTACGTGTTTCAGCTTGTTTCTTAAACTTATTTCTGAAATATTACCACTTTAAATTAGAAGGTGATTACTTATACTTATTCCATACGCTGACCAATAAATGCTCAATATTTAATTTAGAAGAATTCCTTTGAATTAAATAAAATGGTATTATTTAAATCAAATGTTAAAATCTTGACAAATCTATGTAAAAATGTTATTTTTAATGGAATTTATTTTGAAAGAAACTGTTTTCATTTTGATGTAAAAGAAATTTGAAGAAGTCAAACTAAAAATGCAATAATTTCAATTCAAAACTATACCTTTTTCTGGCTGTAGGTATGCAGTTTATCCAAATGAAAGAGCTGGCCAAAGCTTATATTCATCTTTTTTATAATCGCTGCTTAGAAGAAAGCCCGGGCATATCAATTTTATTTTTTTCTTCCGGATTTTATGGACGTTAATTTTAATTTTTTACTACTCTAGGGCTTATGACGTCATCGACTTTTTTGAATGTCCCTTATTTTTTAGTAAGAAATAAAAAGCAGTTTTTGTCTGAGTTCAGGAATATCCCATACGTGATATTTTGTTTAATTAGTAGTTTTAGAGATACGGAGGATTTGACGAAAATAATTAAAGTTAAAATTCTTAAGAACGGAAAGTAATAATTTTATGCAGTATTAAAACAATTAAAATTACTGTCAATTGAATAAATGTTTAAATTGCCACTCATTTGTTTCCAGGCAATAATAAAATCGGAGTTGAAATTCTTCCAAAAATCCCCAAGTGCGGTGGGGTTAGGCGATCTAGCCGATCAATTAATTGGAGCACGTCTTCCTATCCATCTATTAAAAAAGATTTCATCTAACAAGGTTGTGAATAACGGATTTTGAAGTGTCTCGAATATGTTATAGAGGCACCTCCCACGAGTATCTTGCTGCCAGCTTTTGTAGCCAGTCGGCCTAGTTCTCGAGAAAATTGCAAAAGCTTTCCTAACGGACTTTATATACCGTTAATCTTAATAGGTTTGTAAAGAAGAGAGTATAGTGCAGTGGTTAAGTTCCAGGCATACTATGCTGGTGATCCGTGTTCAAATCATGCTCTGGTAGTTCTTTTTCTCAATCTTATTGCATATGATATTAACAAATATATTTAATTTTATGCAAAATTGTTCAAAAATAATATTTTTCGCCATGGTAATTTTATTAATAAAATGATGATATTTTAAATCGCTTAAGAAAATTAAAGGTGGTTTTTGACACAAAATTCGGCTATTTCTTCAAAAAGAACATTTAAACGTTTAGAATCAAAATTATTTGACTCTTTTTCTTTAGATGCTTTGGCCATTTTTTACTTCTTGCTCAACAGAAACTGAATCATCAAAAAATACCAAACCGACTGCTTCTTTGGTGAGATATCATAAATGCCCACAAGAATTCTTTGACGTTGCTTTTGACATGTTTTCACTTATTTTATTATAAAAATAAAGGTTGCTTAAAAACATCAGAGTCCCTGGCCGATGCTTTGTAGGCAAAAGGAGCATTACAATACGCTTTTATCTATATCTTTAAAATAAATATACAAATATCCTTCAATCCTTGCAATTCCCCCGAATCAATTTTAGTTTAAAATATAGAAATAGTTTAAATTATGATCACTAGTGATAAAACGATTTAATTATAACATTTGATTGTGAAATTTAAAATACACACCATGCTGCACATTTGCTTCCGATTAATTTTATTAATAAAGTTAGTATAGCGAAAAATATTTTTGAACAATTTTGCATGAAATTAAATATATTTGTTAATGTCATATGCAATAAGATTGAGAAAAAAGCGACAAGAGCAAGATTCGAACACGGATCGCCAGCGTAGTATGCCTGGAACTTAACCACTGCACTATACTCACTTCTTTACAAACCTATTAAGATTAACGGTATATAAAGTCCGTTAGGAAAACTTTTGCAATTTTCTCGAGAACTAGGCTGAATAACTACAAAAGCTGGTACCAGGATACGCGTGGGAGGTGCCTCTATAACATATTCGAAACACATCAAAATCCGTTATTCACAACCTTGACGTTTCCCTTGTAAGTAATCTCTAACACGAAGCGAATAATGTGGTGGTGCACCATACTGTTGTTTGTTGGATACGATAAGTGCCTTAATATTGGTGGAAATTAAGTCGAAAAATAGATTAAAGTACGGGCCTTCTTATAAAAATAAAATTATTGAAAAATTGCAATTATCTTTATTGTATCAAAATGGTACTTGCTTAAAAAACACGCCGTATGCGCTTTGACTGACTCAATACCTACTCAAAACGTGATGATAAATTAAACTGTGCCTTTTTATTTAGCATTTGCAGGAACAAAAATACTTCATTTTTTTCCTAATAGAATATAACAGCTCTCGACTGTATCGTTGGCTTTTCCATGAGGATGCTTTAAATTCCCAAAATACATATAATGTGCGTTGGTCGCGCCCGTAACATAAAAAGGTCCTTCTTCAATTATGTATCACATGTCGACCCACACACATCCATACGTATATCGGTATCACCTCCTACTCCAATAAACCTATTATACAGTCGACGTGAGAGTTGGAAGTAGCAATACACCAATTTCATTAATAAAATTATACGAAACCTTTTGAATGAAATTAACACATCTCCCAGTATCATTAATTATTTCAGCTATTTATATTTCATTTGTTTCAGGTTAATGTAATGAAATACCGAATGTTATCACAGCCGAGCAGAAACTAAATTAAACAATTGGTAAAAGAAATTCGAGATATCTATAAAACGTTTGAGGCATCGCGAACACATTCGTGTTTCTCATTCTCTAACTATATAAGAGCCTAGTAGACAAAGTATATCCATTGCGACAGGATACGACGAAGACGTGTAATAAAGCAGATCAGACAGAGATGGTAAAATCTCATTCTGCTATTTCCGTTGCAGCAGGATCGAGGAAACCTGAAAGCGCATTAAACATGAACGGCTTTGTGCAAATCTAATCCTCACATTATATTCTCCTCAAAGTAATTGGGTATAGGGATATAAATGCGTGGTACTGAGCAGCGGTAAGCGTTGATATGGAAACTAGGCGCATCTGCATCACTTTTGTCCAAACTGTGTGAAGTAAACATGTGTCGGCTAAATATAAATCCAAGCAGATATTACAAAATGTATAATAAAAAGTGCCGATTCTATTGTGATGAGAAAAAGTACATGTTTCTTATATTATTTACTTAAAATGAATAATATAATCAAAATATACAAATTAAAAACGGAAAAACCGCACTAATGAAATTATATCATTTTCCGTCAGGAGTTACCAATAAATCACTGTACGTACTTTTTATAGTGATGCAGCAGCGATTATTGATTTCAAAGTAGATTTTAATCGTGATAGCGACAGCAAACGAATTATCGACCGCTATTAAATTAAAGAGATTTGTATGCGACATGGCTTTCCCGTTGGCGTACTTAATTTTATGTATGACACGGATTTCAAAAATACGCTGGTTTGTCCGCGTACACATTCTGCTGTCTGTGTTTAGCTGTCTGCATTGGACAGACGAGAGGAGTTTAAAATTCGTATCGTGTTTCCGTAATTTCCCGTCAATCCTACCAGATCTGGAAATAATTGACTTTTTGGTCGAATCGTCCGTAAAAATATAATTACAGGGTAGTTATTAAGCGAGTCATCTGTCCGCTGGTGGATAACCAGTGACAGGAAAATAATAATTTCACTGCGTTCGATGTATTTTCGTACCTCAAAAACAATGGGACACTTTTCTACAACATGTACGACTACTTCCACGTTGTCTTAATATAATAACACTTAATATGAGTACGTGCCCAATTCAATTTTTGCGGAAAGCTCAAAATTTTGAAATAAACGTTAATGTGGTAATAATCTAACGCTCGCAACGCATGTATTTACCCAGGAATGTGCTACAGCCTAATAACCAGACTCTGAGGTTACGGATGCTAAAACATGATATGGCATAGTAAAAGCCTGTGTGTAGTGTTGTTTTTATATCGACGGAATGCGTGTTAAGAGAACTACCCTAAACAAACGGATACAGATTATATTACAACCGCTATGTTTGTTGAAAATTTAACCGTATTAAGTTTCTAAGTGCTTTCGCTCCCTTCAATACGATAGCATTAATTCAGTTTTTGTATACCTTCCCTAATTTCTTCTCGTTTGCAACATAAAGAAGAAACAACCTATGACGGCAGAAATGGAAAGATTTTCTTAGTATTACTACTAATAACAGTAGTAATAACAGAACAAAGAAGATATTATAGATACAAAACTAAATGAAGTAATATCATTTCTGTTTAATTCGTGTAGAAACGGTCTAGTTTCCACGTAATTCAGTCTGAGGCTTGCCACCGAGTAAACAATCATAGTCAATTGGACGATTAATTGAAGGTAAGCAAGAAGGAAGCCGTACCATGTTAACACATTCACATTTACTAATATTCAAAGTAAAAGTACAATTGTTTGAGGATATCAACATATTCACCAGAAACTCTTCGCTGTGCGTGAGAAGAATGCCATTGCATTGAAATTCGGCCATAATGTACTAATTGCGCATTTTTGCAGCTATTTGATTCTACAGAAGTAGACAACTTGTTTTGCCACAAACTCCTGTAGTAGCTACAATCGCGCACTCGGCTAGCCCGCCGTGGGAAAATTGTGCTTAATTAGAAAACTACTTTCACTATTCGCAGACGCGCGGTTCGCGGTCATACCGCTCATCAGTGCGACTGTGTGAAGTAGTTTTCATTTCTATAGAAGCTCTATAGAAGCCCAGGTGTTAGATGTTCGTACATATGAGAGTTCAATTACGAAATTCGGCCATAATGTACTAATTGTGCATTTTTGCAGCCGAATTTCGTAATTGAACTCTCATATGTACGAACATTTAACACCCGGGCTTATATAGAGCTTCTATAGAAATGAAAACTACTTCACACAGTCGCACTGATGAGCGGTATGACCACGAAACGCGCGTCTGCGAATAGTGAAAGTAGTTTTCTAATTAAGCACTAAATGGGTAATAGTGCCAAAACAAATACAACACCCAACTCCTTCAAGAAATTACTTCTATTAATAACTTGCCCGTCCGTCAGACGAAGTTAGTTCCACTTCTGGCGCATAAAGATCATTACTGAACATATTAAGCTTTAAGTTGTTATGATTTGATAATGAAGCGTGTCGTATTTATGAAAACATCGTCAGCGTAAACTAATGCAACGCAGCTTAAAGATGTTATCGACGCCATTGACATACAATTGGACATAATAATGATCACAAGACTCTTGAGGCGTTCCAAATATACCGATATGTTCTCTGGATTTATGTCCATCTTAAAGAGTATAGCTGCCCCAATTTAAAAGCAAGAATTTGTGATCAATAAAGTCTGTATGTATGAACTCAATTTTTGTGAACAACATCCCCGTGTGTGTTGTAAATTAGGGCGCCTGATACTTGCCGCATAAATGAAGCTAGATTTATAACACTAAAATGTCCTTTCACAAAATCATACTTGTATTGGAGACACGTGATGCTTCACATTACTGTAAATGGCATCATATATTAAATTTTCAGAAACTTTTGCAAATATGCAAAGTGTAGAAATGGGATGGTAGTTATGTACCAATTACCAATGTTTAGTACCCTTTCTTTAATACAAGGGTTCACCCTGAAGAACATTTAAGTATAATTACAGGAGAATATCTTCCTGATCAGAATTGCGACTTTCATTATATTACCTCAATTTCAAGGACAAAATATAACAAATGAACGAAGCTTATATGTAAAAATACGATCATTCAGTTGGTATTAAATTGGTAAATCAAAGTCGGCAACTAGGAGCACAGGTTAGAAGAAAAAATATAGTTGGAATGCTACAAATTCTAGTAATTTATTAGAAGATATATTCTTCAATTTTAAAAATAAAAGACTTCTAAGAACTCAAATCATCTAGGGGCATTTCTTAGCTTTAGTAAAACTCAGACTATATCAAAATAAGATTGAATAGCTGTAGGTAGAATTCACATTATTATTATTATTATTATTATTATTATTATTATTACGCCAGCTGTATCATTACCACTATTGTTGTAATAATTTCATTTGTGAAAGTTTTACCATTCAAAGAGTTTTGAAAATTTCGAAATAAATGGTAATCAGATGATGTCAGATCAGGGGTGTATGGGGAATGTGACATGAATTTCTAACCAAACTCCAATAATTTCCCACAAGTTCCTAAAGATATGTGAAGCCTTGCATTATCATGATGGAACACAATGCCCTTGCGGTTTGCCAATCCTGGCCGTGTTCCTTGGTTGCTTCATCTAGTTTCATTAGATGTTGATAGTAAATATCCGAATTAATCGTCCGGTTTCTTGTCAGCAACTCAAAATGCACAACACGTTTGTAATCCCACCAAATTGACAGCATGATGCTTTTTGATGCAATTCCTCTTGAGATGTAGTTTGTGCTGGTTCATCACACTTACACCATAATCGTTTTCGAATCATGTTGCTGCACATGAACCATTTCTCATCACCAGTGATGATTCGTTTCAAAAAGGGTCGATTCCGTTGCGCTTGAGATGCATACCGCGAATATTGATTCGTTGTGTTAAGTGAATCTCCTTCAATTCATACGAAACACATACATTGAGATTCTTAGCGAGTCCAAGATATTTCAGTGATTTTCAATTGTCGTGTGCAATACATTTAATTTCTCTGCCATCTTGCAAACAGTTGTGTGATGATTCTCTTCAATTAAGGCATTGATTTAGTCATCGTCAACGTAAGTAGCTCGGCCAGAACATTGGTCATCTTTGAGTGAAAAATCTCCAACACGGAATTTTTTAACCAATTCTGACAGATGCGTTCTGCTATGCAATCAACACCATGAACACCATATCTGTACCATATCTCTTTGTGAGTCTCAGCAGCTTTCTTTCCTTTACGGAAATAAAAAAGTAAAATATGCCAAATGTTCATTTCTGCGCTCCATGTTAAGATTGCACTAAACTAAGAGCTACATACAAAGTTACGTACGACTTGCTCCTAAAATAACCTAATAATGATTAACCTTAGCCAAAATTAGAAAAACTTACACTCATTATTTTATCTGTTTTTGATATTCCACAAGCGCGGCAATGATAAATGTCGTTAAAAGTGTGAACTACATAAACAAAGTCCCAACCCAAAAGTTTAGTAAGTTCATCGGCCATATCCTCCAAAACCCCGTGCATAGTTAAAGACACCTGTTTCCAGCATCCCTAATTCGAGAGTTATACCGAATTGTAGTTAAAAAATAAAGAAGAAATGTGGGGAATTGGGAAAGATTTCAAAGATTATATAATTCAAGAAACAGTCCTAAACCGATTTTAATTTCAGTTTACTTTTTTATGAACTGAAGCAGAAATTGTCGACAAAAAGGTAAAATATCGTTCCACACATATACCACTTTCGCCAGTCCTGATCTTGTATCTGTATCACGGGAATGTGAATGAGAAGGAATAAAGAAAATTGTGTGAGTGTGACTATGAGATCGATTAAAATACGATATAATAAGGAGTGTCAGACACGCCTCACGCTCCATCTTATTCGATCTCATAATGCCAGTGATGCTCTTTATTAGCTCTCGCTCACATTTCCGTGATCTAGAGTCAAGTTGAACACTAGCCAATAGTGTACACATAGGTCCCATATACATTACTTATGCATTGAAACCGAGGAATTATTATTATTGTTGGGAGAGAAAGCAGATATATTCAAAATTAAGCATACACTTTTATTACAATTGAGTTACGTGTTCACAATAGCAGCTTTGAAAATGACTACAATAGCAGATACGTTTAATAGATATGATTGCGAAATATAACGCTACCTTTCTTGAATATGAAGGATACATATGTCATTAGATATTATTTATCTTATATGATAGATCTCTACCACTAATAGGTCAATAAAACAAGGCTGGTTTGAACGATAGTTATATTTTCAGAACGTTTACAAACGTTTTCGGAATACCTTCTTCAGTGAAAATATAACTAGATAAATATATAAACAAACATTTGTTTTTTTTTTTTTTTTTTTTTTTTTTATTTGGGAACTATCAACAAAATGACTAATGACTAGGATTTCTTGATATAGAGGATGTGTAACAAACTTTTATATATATATATAAATTATAAAAACTAAATTAATGTGTAAACATACATGCAAATTAAGTAAAAGCCTATATCAGAAAATCTTTGTCGAAACCTTAACAATTCTGTTCAAGGACTAGGGAAAACCCAAATTTAAAAACCTAGCCAAAGGTTTCCTTCTTTTATTGACCTATTAGTGGTAGAGATCTATCATATAAGATAAGTATAAAAGGTCACGAAATATATATATATATATATATTAGATATTATTTGAAATCGCACATTACCATTATATTTAACTTTATTTTAATTATGATTGGCGTTTTCCTATCGTTTCAGATCTGTCTCAACAAATTACTGAAATTTTAAGCTCCTGCATGCATACTGATGTGAGGACCAAAGGAACCACAAATAAAATGAATAATAATACAACCGTCTCATTATGAATAACATGGAGGTTACAAGGAACGAAATTGCTGCGATGCAAAACTTGTTTTGGCTTTCGCTGATAATCCTTACGAATTACGAAATTAATTAAAGAATGTAGATGTATCAAGAGTCTTGCACAACTGTAAGACATACATATGTGCGAATAAATTTAACGAAAAACTAAACATCGCATGAGCAGGTTATGAACGATATTCATACAAAAACGAGGACTTGCACTTTCGTTTTACTTCAAAAAAAAAAAAGCGAACAATTTGGAATCTAGGTAGTTTTCTCTATAAAATTAAAAATTCGGGGTATATACATATACCTATCACGAAGCATGACGTGTTGAAGAATCACAATGAAATATATATAAAGAAGCTGTATTACTTTCCACGTAACACATTCGTTCGAATTTTTTCAAATCACGACAATACAAAGGGATACGCATTATATTTCATCATCCAATATCTTCTGACCTACTTCAACGCTCCTGGATATAAATCACCCCTCAACTAATGACGTATTTAGACCTCCTATACGTTGCGAAAGGGTCGAGCTCTAATGAAATTCCATAAATCAAGCCAAAGAGTTTGATATATCCTTTCCGTGGTTCTCTAAACTCCTGCGCGCTACTTTAGGACAATTTTATTAATCCGTTTCAAAAAGTTGAGTAATTAACTGAATAAATCTCCTTTTATTACAGGCAAGTTAACTTAATTTATTGGGCATTTAGATTTTAGTCATAAACTTATAGGTATTTCCATAGTTTCGTATGAATATGAACTTTCGTATTTTGGAAAAATAAAAAATAAAATAATATTTCCTATAGGACTTAACATCTTGAATTGTTTACTTCTATAAACTTGTCACCTTATTTTCAATTACAATAATGTAAATGTGTAAAGAGATAATTTGCACTCAGTTTCAATTATATTTAAATAATCACTAAAACCCACGTGATTCAGTGAAATAAACTATAACATCAGTGGTCACTTGTGTCTTATTTTCCGTAAAATTATCATCATGTACTCAATATATTCCCATTTAGTAATTTTGACTACACAACACACTCACCGTACAATACATCTCCATTAAACTCTCCCATTTGCTAAGTTATTCAGAGAATCTCGAATTGTCATAGAATGGTGGTAGGTAGCGAAACCCGGCCGTAGCAGGGTTCGTTCACTGGGGATAAATTAATGATCCCTGAAAATGGTCTCAAAGCACAGTCGACTACATTCTAAAACGAGCCTAATGCATGTGTAGCTTTTACTCACTAAGTAATGCAGGTATATACTCCATACTAAAATACACTGCATATACGAAAAATAATAATATAAAGGTTTCCAGCTGCCCTTTTTTAAAAGCCGCAAACCTAATTAATTAGTAAATTTATAGACGAATTTTCGAGAAATTACGCAATTATAATTGAAGTATGTTGCATACAAATAAGCGCTATGTAACATTATTATTATCAAACACGAGAAAGCTAAGCTGTATTTCACGTTAAAGGTACGAGGAACTTGTATATCGCAGAATGTAAATGTGAAGCATGCGTTGCATGAGAAAAATTGAATTAAGAATTTTCAGTCCATATTTTTTCTAGGCGTACCTAATATATTCCAATAAATGTCTGCCGATATCCTTAATTGATCAAAGTAGTTCCTATTATTCGTTACATTTCTGAGAGTTATGTCCTTCGAGAAACTCTTACCTGAAAACAAAAAAGTAAATTAGTATAATAGCAAATATCTTTGGAGTAACATTTGATTACAAACAATTTTGTGCAACTATTAAAGTAGATTGATCAAGAATGATCATATCAGGCAATGATATATGTATCTAATTACTTCCTTTAAACTTGAAAAATATAAAATTAAGGTATTGGTGCTTTTACGACAGAAAGAAGTTTAATTTCTTTCATTACTCATAATTAATAATAAAGTTCCGACTTTTATAATAATGCTAGTTTATAAAAATATTGTTTCCCTTCTTAAAGATAATCTATGGTACATAGTGACTATGATGACCTAAAGAATTCTTCCAAAATACATCGCGAAGAACCAAAAGCTGTCTTGAACAGATTTCCCGCTACGTCATTTCAATACTTATGGAATTTTTTATACTATGAAGGAAACGTGGCTTCTTTCAACGATAAGGCGTGATAAGGTATAAAATGTAAATTAAAACCTTAACCCAAAGCATATTTTTATTCATCTAAGGACACCACAACTAACTCATCTCAAATTTTTGAGCATTATGAATGAGAAAAATTACAAAAATAATGTTGACTAAAATAAGATTAAGAAATTACGGGTCAATTTCAATACAGATTTCCATAAAACTTTGGATTTCTAATGTATTTGAGTTAAGATGCCTTTGAGATATTAAGCTTCTTTCCAGTTTCAATCAACATTTCTGTAGTTATTAATCTTTTTGAGTTTCAGTTAAGATTTCATTAAACATCCATAGAATTTTGAATCTGTCTTGAGTTTCAGTTGACGTGTATACAAATGTTCTAGGACAAGGGCACAGATTCTATGGAAATAACGAAACTTCCAAATAGACCTAAAATTTCCTAAAAGTTCTGGATTACAATTGAAGAGAGATCCAAAAAAGTCGAAAATGTTATGGAAGTGTTGCCTACGACTAGAAGCAGATTTAAAATTCTACGAAAATGTTGATTATAGGTACAGAATGCTACCATGTTATGGAAACATTAACTACTGTTAGGAGGAATTCTAGAGAAATATTAACTAATATTAGAGATAATGAATATTACTGATAACTTAAACTTTTTGGAAAATGACTGAAATTAGAAAGAGGACTAAAATTCTCTAGATATGTAGCCTAAAATTAGAATAATACCTAATATTTTATGCAAATACTTACTAGTCGTGTAATTGCGTGCATATCTATGAGAATCTGTAAGATTTTACAGAAAAATCGTATTCTGTGTTGCTCTTGTACCCATAAGAGTCCAACCACCTAATTTACAGATGCTAGCTATTAGTCTTGCACGTATGTGGCAACAGATTCTTAAAATTCTTGATATGTACAGAATTTTCCTATGAATTATTTATAGATTTATAGATCTAAAATGCTTAGTTATCTAAAATTCAATGGCAATATCATACAAATTATGAAGAAGCAACAAACTCTGTAGAAGTGTAGACGGAGGCAAGTGAAAAATTAAAGTCCTATGGAAATTTTAGCTCAAATTAGAAAACAACAAATTTTAAATGTTGCACCAAATTAGGGTAAGGCCCAAAATTCGCTGAAACTATTATCTGAAATTCAATTTCGATCAAAGCTGATAATTTATGTAAGAATTATTAAAGAAATAAAAAAGTAATCCTAAAATTATGTGGAAATGTTAACTGAAACTCAAAAGAGATCCAAATACGAAAATTTTAAATTCATAGAGACCAAAGATTCTATGAATAAAATATGCAACAAAATCAAAAGTTTGCGTTCTGAAGAAACAACGAGTGGAGTTATAAAGAAGCCTAAAAAGTCTAGTAATATGTTAATAGAAGTGAATGTAAGACTATGATTTTAGAAACAAACAGAATTAACCTTAATGAATGCTTCTAGCTCCTTCTTTATACCATGTTTATCAGTATTACAGGAAAATAATGTCATGTTAAAACTACTTTTGGAAGAAGACTATAGCTGATAAGTGATGACAAACCGTACAAATTATATCTTTCACTACTTATAAAAATATTATATTATATGAAATCTTATATGATAGATCTCTCTAATATCAATAAAACAAGGTTGGTTTGAACGATAGTTATATTTTCATAAAATATAACTATCGTTCAAACCAGCCTTGTTTTATTGACCTATTAGTGGTAGAGATCTATCATATAAGATAAGTATAAAAGGTCACGAAATATATATATATATACATTTATTATACGAAATGATATGCTACAATCTTATAAAAACAGAAACAGTTCTGTTATTAAGCCAAAACAATTTTATGTCAAAATGATGCCTATTCTTGTAATGAGTTCCTTGAAAAGATACTTTTTATGTTTATGTCTTTATTTCGTGATCTTTTATCAATACTGACTGAACTGTACTGAAAAATAAAATACAGGTCACAGTTATTTTTGGATTAATTAATAAGGGCAGAATTTGTATAGTTTTCATGTAAGCAGAAGCGCTGTGGTGAAACTAAAGAAAAGTTATGAAGTATAAGAAGACTAAAGCTAACAATAAATATAATTATATTAATAAAATTATAGTTAAAAATAAAATTTGTATTGAAATCAACCTGAAACAAATCATTCAGTCTAAAACTCTCAAAAGAAAATTTCAAATGAGCGTTTCATATTTTCAATATTGATATAAGTAGCTAAGAAATTTTCGTCAAAACCAACATGAACAAAATACACGCAGCATGTGGAATTTAACTTGCATATACAACTACAGTGGAACCTTCCTAAGTCGAATGTACATCTGCCAGTCCAGTCTAACGCTCCACCCTACTGAAAAATTTGATTTTGGGAAAATTCTAGTTACAAGAGTATCGAGTTTGAGAGGTTCGATTGTATACGAATATAATGTATTATATATTTCCTTTAATTGAAAATTATAACCGCACCTATATATTATACTGCGCTAATAAATTGGAAATACAGTTCAAAAACAAACCTAATCCACTTTCAAGTGCTCCTCAAACAACAATCGTAAATTACCAACAAACACATTCGGAAAGAACCACAGAATGAGGTAAAGCTTCGTCGAAAACGATGATGAATAACTTGGTCGTAGTAGAAATTCCAATAACCTAAATTTTACTCGGAAACTTTTGCCATATTTAAGGCAATGATGGTACAAGAACGGGAACACTCCAGCACACGTTCACGCAGAAACAAAGTGAAAATGAACAATGCAGGCCGTAAACTCCCAAGTTCTCCTCAACGTCAAATGGCACTCGTAATTCAGACTTGCTCGCAGTCGTGCTGCATTACACGTGCCGAAAGTTACTTGAAGTTTACCCAGTCTAGCGTTGAGAATAATGGTTGCACAAGCAGTACAGTACCAGTCTGTCATCTACAATCTCATAAATAACCGAATAAAGGGAATAATGTACATTGTTACGCTACCGACGAATGGAAATGCAACAGACTTTGACTAAAGTACATATATACACTTTCGCTGGAGCAATTCTATACGTTATTAGTTTACTTAATTACGATAGTTACCAGAAATTACGGGACTTGAACTGCGTGTGTGGCGTTAAATTACCTGATACCGCTTGGTTGCTTGTGCAAGTATTGCCGTGACACATCCTGGATGAATGGCCCGCGAAATAAATAGATCCTAACACTCATACGTTTATATTATAAATCTTCGAAGAAACTTCATGGACATTGCTTTGAGACAGAATGTTTCAGTATTAATCCAAACAGAGAAGGTTCTCCTATGTATGTTTCTGATTCTGAAGTTCTATGAAATAGTGCTCTGGTAAAAAAGGTATATGAATATATGTATTACTGCATATGATCAGACTAAATTACCTATTAAAGGTGAACGATATTCGAAGTCCCGAAACTTAAGGTGAAATAGGAACAAACTTTGCACCTTACTGGTTTATAAAAAGATTGAAATTCATGTGCAACGTTGCTATATAGACCACCTTCGAAATCTTTGCCCAAATAAGTTTTATTTCATTCGAAAACGAAGTAGTCTGAACAGAGACATTCTTGTATCATTCTGAAATATTTCTTTGTAATGAATTTGTATTGCCCTTTTGACATATGAGGAGGCAGAAATTAGAAGAAAAAAACGAGAAGTACATTTTGACTAAATCTCTTGTATTCTTGTACAGTGCATCCTTCTTCTAAGCCTTCCTCATCCACCTGTCCAGCATTTTGTGGTTTTCTGAAATTTCTTCTCTCCTCCATCCTGGGACTTCAGCAGTCTCAGAAACTGTAAAGTTCCTTCAAAAAACAGATATTTTGCGTGGTCATAACTTGTTATCATTGTTAATAAAGTATATTAATACGAATTAAGTAATGACTTTTCGAAGATATCTGCATCACTCGCTAAATGCTGACTGATTTTGTTTCGTAACTTGGCTTTTCCTCCATAAGTATGATGAACGTAATCAAATTATACTTATAAAAAGGAAACGCGACCTTGTTAAACGTTTTTACGTAAAATAAAACAAAGTTGTAGTTTAACAAAGTATTATTTTCTTTTCATAGGCAAATTATAATACACGACAAGTTTTCGGTTTAACTTTTCGGTGCCTTAATCATTGTCAAATTGGTCTTACTTACTAAAATAATCCATCTGTGAATTTATGAGTATTCTACGTTATGAGTTAAGTGTAGGTCTATATGAACGTGTGCAAAAATAATTATATTTATTGACATTATTCTTTTTCTCGCTGATACTCTTACTGCCATACATACCAAATTTATTAATGTATTTGGTTATATTCATGTTGCACGGAATAGTTTATTGGAAAGAAAATCGTTTTAAAAAGAACATCAGAAACAAAAGTGTTTGATACAGCCAAAACGAACAATATATATTTTAAATATAAGAATTTTAATCACGTCTTGATTCTATATTGATGTTCTTGTGATTACTGGCAACAACGTCGCAACGAAAATCATGAAGCTTCTTACTTAGCAGTATCGTGTCGCCCTTAAACCGCTATAACACACGTTTGACATTTTACGATCACATATTATATCGTCCAATAAAAACAAAGCAGTACGTTCACAGCCACGAAAGAACGTCGTTTCGGGATGTTAAATGCTGCCTCGCATGTTCTATACCGGCGCTTTATGGTACCGTGTGGCTATTATCATAGTCATATTATTAATGCATAATGATTCAGCGCCTGCAATATGAATATTATACTTACGTGTACGAATTGAAAATTCCGGTATTTCCCAGGGATGGGAAAGGACGGGTAGGAAGAATACCCTGATGCAAAGGGTACTAGGAAAGTTTTGCAATACAGACTTATTTGTTTAATTTTTTCAAAATAATTTCCACCACATTCAATACATCTCTCCTAGCTCCGAAACCATCCTTAAACCAGGTCTGCCAAGTTTTGCTAGGGAGTAAGACGCACTCGTTGTTCCAGGCCCTCCAAAGATCCTCATCACTGGATAACCGCATCCCTTCCAGCTATATTTTCACATGCGGGAACAGTACAAAGTCATAGGAAACAATGTCTGCACTGTAAGAAGGGTACTCAAGAAGTTTCAGTCCTGTAGTGGTCAAATATTCGGTGCAGGCCTTTACGCCATCAGCTGGTTCGTTGTCATGATGTTGAAACCAGGTGTTCATTCTTCAATTTGGTTGTAGGTTCTTGATAGATTCGATGACTTTAAGTAGGCACTGTTCGGTGTACCACTTAGCTGTGACTGTCTTCTGTAGTCAAAATGACACACCCCACAATTCCACTCGTTCTGAATAATACAGCTATCATTTTGTTCTTTACTGAATGGGATTTTCTGACAGCTACGGGTGTATCCTCATTATCAAAGACCCAAACTTTGTTTTGAGTCTCGGTCGGCACATCATAATAGTACAGTCAATTCTCGTCACCTGTCACGATGTTGTTTACATGTCGAGATTGTCCCTTATCAAACATTTTCGATGTCTCCTGCCACAATGTCACACGTCATGTTATCTGGTCTTCAGTCAGATTACTCGGTACCCAGAGACAATAAAGTTTCTTCACCTGCAAATGAACGTGCAGAATCGAACAAATTGCTGCTGCATTTAGGCCTAAGGTATCCTCAATCTGCTGATCGTCACTCGCCCGTCTTCATCAAACATTTTCCTTACAGTAGCAACGTCTTCCTCCGTAGCTGACGTTCGTGGCCTTCTTGCCCTTTCAGTGAAACATCCCTTTCTGAATTCTCTGTCCCACCTGAATATAGTCGTACGATGAGGACAAGCATCCCATAGTGCAAGAAACATTTCTTCTAAAGCACTGTCCGTATCTTATTTCGTAACCACGATGCCAATTTATACTATCACCACTAACGAATAACTTTAGCCCACCGATTTGGTGCAGCGGTTATGGTGCAAGTATGAATATGCCTCAGCATGCACTAACCATCCAGACTCCTCCGGCACATGGTTGCGTCACATTGCAAAACTGTTCCAGTACCCTTTGTATGTTTGACTTCCGTTTGAGAGAAAAAACAGAGTTGCAGTATCTGCATTTATTTAGTACCATGTTTATATGTATAATTTTATTACGTGCATTTGACATATTTTTTAATTCCTTTTTGTTGAAGGACTAGGGAAAATATTCAAGAATGTAATCCTATAATATATATATATATATATATATATATATATATATATATATATATATATTATGTCATAAGTTGCAATATTATTCAAATTACGGACCACCTTCAAAACTTACCATGCCATTTACCTTTTTAATATTAATTATTTCTTTGACGGTGATAATAATTTTCTACATAAAGTCACCAACAATCTCTTTTAATTGCAAGGTATTTTCATTTTTTAGGTACGGTAACATCCCAAACGGGAGATCTGAAGTAATCAATTTTTCTGTTATGAGTACGATAAGATAATGGTATCATCCCCCATCCGTAACAACTGGAGCAGCCAACGGAACTCAGCTCGCGCCTGTCTGGTGCAATGCGTAAACATATGACGGCTGGCAAAGTAGTTCAAATTCGTATACATTCATCAATGATTGGCTATTCCAACTGTTAGGGCTATGATGGGAGAACACGATTATCTTACCCTAGTTATGAGTAAAAGTAAGTCAGGAAGGTAAACTAAGTTACTTGTGTACTGGAAGCATATTTACCGAACAGTTATTACAATAAATAAATGGGATAAATTTTAAAAAAATAAGGTTTTAAATTAGGTATTCAAATTTTCACCGTTGGCACCCAGCTAACAGTTGTCACATGTCATGAGCAATTCATGATGTCATAATTTTTCTAGGTTTATTTTAGTTTCCGAATTATTTTGACACTTCATGAATGAACCCCTTTTCCGTTCCAGCGGTCATTCGAGGACGAAAATAAAGGTACTATTTTCAACAACTTAAAAGTGAAAATATTTATTTTCTATTTCATATCAAATACGTACGGGCTGGTATGAAAAATACTACATCATCATGTACGTAAGACGGTTGTTAGCTACGTTACAGTATATTTGGAAATATTTAGTTGAGATACAGTCTCAGAGGAAGTGTACGATGTGGCAACGCACAAACCAGCTTATACCAAATCGTACATGCGAACGGAATATTTAAGTCTGACCTAGTATAAGTCCAAAGCAAGGAAAATTGCGATAATGTTCACTAGTTAGTGTATAACCAAAAAATGTAGACTTAAAATGTAACAGTTCATATAACCATCACAAATGTACAATTCCTGCGGATATTTATGGGTGGCCTTTTGCATGCAATGTGAATTTTCAGTCAACAAATAACTATAATGCGGAAGGTAGTCAAACCTTTGGTAATTTTTTTATTTACGGTTCAAGAATATCATCATAAATAGTATTAACGTACGACGCAATACATATTATAGTTTATATCCAACCAGTACCTAACCAACATATACAGTAAATCCCCATATAACACGATAGATACGTTCCGTGTTATATGAATCCGTGTTGTACGAGTCACTTAGCTCTTTGACGCTTATGGGGCACCCGTGTCCCCAAAGTTTAATGTTTTCCAAGCAGAGCGTTGTTTTGAACTATACCCAGTCATTTAAAAACAAAACTTAGTTTTTATTTTGAAGTTGATAGCACTTCACGCAAAAAAAGCGATAATGAATCTGTATTTCTTTCAGAAATCTTGCACTCTTCTTTGATTGCTTTTCGAAAGTGATTAAAAATATATTATTAGTTTCCGAAACTACTCTGTCAAAGATTTTGTAAGAATGGTAAATGTCCATTATGTTTTTATTGTATTGTATTTATTGAAATCAATAATTTTAAAATGACTGATTTTCTGTAAGGGACACCGGTGTCCCAGTATGCGTGAGAGGTCAAAATTACAACAAATTTACCCATTTCATTTTATTATTTAGAATACTGTATTGTACTGATTTTTATTGTTTTAGACTCGTAGAGGTAATAAACTATTCCGCTTGACTGATAGTAAAGTAGATGAGTATCTAATGGAATATTCATTATTGGAGCAAAAACGTAATAAAACCGCAACATTTGTCTCATTCTTTAACCCTGTAATACGATCCTCTTTTAGCGTGTTATACGAAAACGATCACAATTTTCCCGCCGTCTTATATGAACCCGTGTTATAGGGGGTGTACTGTATTTAACATACTTTCATGTATGTACCCACAAGCTAATATGTACATAAGTATACACCATACTACATAAGTACTAAAGTTAGTTAGACAAATATGCACGTAGGTGTAACTAGTGTATGTACTACGTTAGAGATGTAGATACATAAGTAGACTTGCGTTGTAATTACAACCTTACTACTTTACTAAGTTAAAATGATAATTATCGTTTTAGATGCCTAAACTAAATTAGCTCACAGCAATATACACACATACATACGTTATAACGCAACTCCGTAAATTACTACGCTGGGTGCTTAAAATAACGACTGAACTCTAAGCATTACCATTACGACAACTATTTATAATTACTTGATATCTACGTAGTACTGTCGTTTTTGTTTTACCGTTTTACAAATGAGGAAACACTGTAACTGCGTAGTGCCATTACTAGCGACAAATTTCCGACCCTCAAATATAACAACTAACATATGCACAAGAAGAAGATTTAGTAGTGTACATTTCTCGGAAGTAAAATATTTGCTCGCAATTTTCCGCTTTAGGTTTGTTTGATATTAGAACGAGTTTCCAAACGCGCAAAATTAATCCAACGTCTAGACTCTCTCGTTCTTTTTGTTTGCTTTTCCATATCTAGAAAGATGAAAATTTAACTTTCAACATAAACTGGTTTTCCTATAAAAGCAAATTCTCAATAAAGAAGATTAAATTTTACAAACACTTCGTGCTACCTAACGGCCAGTTTTAAAAGATGTAACTAGTAAAAAGTTTTTAAAGATCTTCAGTAAAAATATTGCTATTGCTCTTTAAATATTAAATTATCTTGTGTCAATTTGTGTCTTTGTCTAACTATAAAGTAAAGCAATATCTAATCTGTACCTCTTTCTGCCTGTCCTATTTGATTTGATACGCAGTCACATTAAGCATTAGTACATTTGTAATCAAGGTGTCTTACAGGGACATGTGCGAGAAATAGTAAGTATTAATACTCTACATATTTCCGAAGTTATAAAATCGACACATTAGTGACAATCAAAAATAATCCAGTTTAAGGGATCAGTTAGTTAAGAAACGGCAAAAACGAATTTGTAATACCGAATGGTCTTGAAAGACAATTCAAGACTCCTTGGTCTAACAGACCTGAAAAATAAAGCATTACCCGACATATTTTGGACAAAGAATAGGGTCTAGCAATAGAAAAATTAAAATTAATTAAGGCAGTAGAAAACTGGAGAGGGTCGAAAGTATATCTGTATATATAAAAATGGATCGTGGTTCGTTCAGATGCTTAAAACTTGAAAACAACTAGACCAAATTGGATACTTCCTTCTGCGGGTTTGTTTGTAATTCCTACGCGAAGGTTTAGGAAAAAGAAAAGTCGAAAAAAATTTTGGGCAAAACAAAATTTGCCGGGTCACCTAGTACATTTATAAAACAAAAGGAGAATTATGAATACAGACGGAGGACCAATTTCAAATTCCACTTTGTTGGAGCTATTAGATTTATTGAGCGTGTATTCAACCGTTTAGACACACTCAATACAGCATGAATTTTAAGTTCCGAATTAGTATAAATACAGGCTCTCTGAAGTAGGAATTCAGTGCCAGTATTGCTTTGGTAAAGTTTGCCAAGGCGTTCTGCGTGTGATGTGAAGTGATGTGCTGTGCTTTAAAGTTGTTGCGCAGTGATCGATATGCGATGTTCGTTGACCTGATATCGCTGGCAATCCTTCATTCCCCAGTTTTCCACTGAGAATGGCAAATATGTAAAGTGATTGATAAAAAAGACCCCTTCGTAGTATGTCACTTTAATGTTTAACGATCAGCAAAAAATAAAAAAATTGTTACGCCATTTGATTCAAATACATCGATGGCAGTTCCAACTGTCGGTAAATAAACGAGGAGTATTTTTTCAACTTCAGGTAATACTTGGAATGACTCTCTTTTGCCTTTGTGACTGCTTGGAGTCGTCGAGGTATGCTCTTCGCGAGGTTTTGGAGAAAGCACACATTTACTGGCTCCTAGGCTTCCCTCAACGCCGTAAAATAAAATCGAAAAAGATATCGATACATTTGTTTTATCAATCTTTTCGTCTATAATTGACCATAGATTTTCTATGGGATTCAGATCCGATGATAGTGCGGGCCCAATCGAGAATTCTTATTTTGATTTCACCAACTGTTAAGTCGTCTTCGCCGTATGTTTCGGATCATCGTCTTGCTGGAAAATAAAGTTCTTTTCCAACCCAACCCGAAGCAAGGATTTCTCCAAGTTTTCACTAAGAATATCGATGTACCCATCAGCAATAGTCAATGTGTCGTTGATTTTCGCTAAATTATTTACTCCTGAGCAAGTAAAGCAGGCCCAAGTCATAATACTACCACCACCGTGTTTCACAGTCTGCTTCTTCCCCGGATTTTCTCCATACTCGCAGCCTTCTTTTTCTATTGAAGAAGTTTGCTCTCGTCGGACCAAAGAATTTTTTCCAGAACTCAATTGGCATATGCACATATTTTCTTGCAAATTGCAAGCGCGTTTTGTTGCCTTTAGTGATATATGGTCGTTTACTTAATTCAAGTTTTTCTTGGATCGCTCGTATGGTTGTATACACAACAAACCCAGTCTCACGAAACTTTCTCCACAGTTTCTGCGCTTGTGTCTTACCCACTTCAAATTTTTAGCTACTGTTCTCTGCGATAAACCTTTTTGAATACCTTTGATAATCAATTTTCGTATTTGAACACAAAATTGTTTCCCAGCCATCTTAACCGACGATTTTTTGCAACTGAACAATGAGCACGCGAATAATGTAAACATAGGTCGCAAAGGATGATAAACAGAGTACAGTATTGTATTGTATTGTATTGTATTGTAATGAGGTGGGGTCTGGCCCAAAATGGCCCTTTGCACTGCGACCACGTTGATCTATTGTGCTTCCTCTTGTTTGTTTTATTTATTTATTTAATACGCTTAGGAACAGGATCAGCTCCTTCAATGGGAGTGTAAATAGGTCCTGCTCACTCAGCGTATATGCATGTAGTAGTCTATATCTCCCGTGGCCTAGTGCCCCACAGTTAGTGATCAAGTGTTCCATTGACTCCTCTTCTTCACCGCAGAATCTGCAAGTGTCCGTGTTGGATAAGCCCATTTTGTGAAGGTGCTTGTTACAGGTATAGTGGCCTGTGAGTGCCCTTGTCAGTGTTTTTAAGCTTCCCTTGTCCAGTTTTAGGGCGAGGTCCGCCCTTCCAAGCGTCGAAGCTCAGAAATTTTTTTGAATGTTCCAGCCCGCTGGTCTCATTCCAGTGTTTGCTTGTAATGGACGCTGTCTATTTCTTTATCTCACCTTTAAGGAGACCTTTGTTAAACCCAAAAGGTGGGGTAGGTCCAATAAAGCTTCTCTCAGCCCCTTCTTTGCGCAGATGTCTGCCATCTCATTTCCCCCGTGCCCCTCATGTCCTGGCACCCAGACCAGGGTGATCTGATTCTGAGTGGCCAGGCCATTAAGCATGTTGCGGCATTCCAATAATAATTTGGACGTGATTGTACAACTGCTCAGGGCCTTAAGGACTGATTGATTATCCGAGAATATTTTAATTCGTATTCCCCTGTATCCCCTTTCGGATAGGATTCCTACAGTTTCCAAGATTGCGTATAGTTCCGCTTGGAAGATTGAGGTGTCCTTGCTCAAAGTTATTGATCTGTGTGTTCTAGGCCCCACTATTCCTGCCCCCACTCCGTGGAGCGTTTTGGACCCATCTGTGTACCCAGAGTACAGTAAAATTTAGCTCACCCGTCGCCTCGATCACAATGGTCTCTTTTTTAACACTTACGAAATAAATTACAGCAAACTAAACTCGTATAAGATAATGTAAGAATTCACACACACATGAATGTTAAAATTAAGTTAGTACTGGGTATGTTAACAGAAAAGCGAACAGGTTTTCAAATATTTCTTCCCAATATTTCCAATGTACACTAGAAAAATGAGGTGGTCTCTTTTTCTTGTCAGTCACTCTATCTGGAATTATTTCCAAACGATGTAGGTAGGGTAATTCTTATTTATTGAATATATTGTTCTAACCACAGCCACCTTACTCTGATATTTCCAAAGGGGTGTTACCTGAGACGGCATAGTACATCTACGAACACTGAAACGCCTACTATAGTTGTAAAATAATCTACTTCCAAGTAAATTGCGCTAAAGCAATCCATTAGTCGCTCTCAAAGGAAACATTATTGCAGCAAGATACTCTCAATACCTTCTACAATAGCGCGAAGGATATTATTCGGAACAACAGAAAGTACTAAATTTAATAGTAATTTAGTAGTCTATGAAGCGGTCATCGTAGATTTTGTATTTATGAACGATGTTTCATCACGTTGGGACGACCTAAACTACCCCACCGTAAATGCATTACGTTGTTTATTGCATGCCGGTACACATATTTGAATATCCTTCATGATGATCGTGATGGCTTAAACGCAGCCTTGCATACGCAAACTTCATTATCCAGCCACGTCGTACCCACGGAGCTCCAAAATTTGGTCGATTTCATCATCTACTACGTGCAAGCACTTTATACGGGAAAGCGACCAACCGAAAGGACTGAATTTGTGATGCACTTAATGAAATCTCTATCAATAAGTGCGAATGATGGATGGCATTAAATGAGCAACGATATGTATAAAGATCGATAAAACTAGTTAAGAATACTTAATTCATAATAGAATAACTGTCAAGTGAATTACTACTGATATTATAAATCAAGTCCCTATCATTCTTGGTACTGTCCAATTTTCCGAAATGATTTTCCAGCTAATATAAAAGATCTTCTGTAATACGACACGATGCTGCCAGAAGAGGAAACAAAAAAGGGAAAAGAAAGCTATCGGAATGGGAATAAAGTTTTCAAAGTCCTCAGTATAAATATGAATTACGAAACGATGTTGTTTCTCTTTCATCTGAAAACATCAAATATCTCGTTTCTCTTTTATTTTGGCATGGTGAAGGAGTGTAAATGGTAAAAGTGACTAATTAGGTGCCTAAATATATTTTAATAATTAGCCACGGCTCTTTGAGATTTTTTGTTATTCTATGCTGAATCGTGCGGTGCAACATGGATTTTTGCATTCGTTCAGGTATTTAGTTTGGTTATACTCTCAAATCGAATTGGGAAAGTAGTCATTCTCAAACTTTTTCATCGAAACTAAATGCCGAGTGTGTATTTGAAAACTTTCAATGAGCTGTACTTTAGTTTAGTATTAGCTTGGTTTGTCCTGTATACTACCCAAACGGTTTTCACCATTTTACGGTATCTTCTAGAACAAGGACAGCTCCTTCAAAGTTTGCAAATAGACAACTGATATATCGTTTTTACAGCAAGCATCTTCAAGATTTCCGGTATGATACCGGAAAATCAAAATGTATAGATTTACACAAACATATTGTACTGAGAATTTAGATAATTTGTACCGGCCTAGCTCTTAATTAATGATATAAGAAGCATAAATTATAACAAAGTATATTTATAAATTTGAGAAATATTTAACACAAGATAAAGATAATTATCTAGTGTTGTGTGTGTGAGTGTAATTTCTTTTATTCGATGTCTCCTCTCTTGTACTCCTTTTTCGAGACAGCTCTATTTTCTATGGATTCTTCCCTCTCTTAACTTCTTTTTTGTGAGGCTCTATTTTCTATGGATTCTTCTCTTTTTTAAATTCTTTCTTCTCTGGTGCGGTGAGGTTCTTGTATTCACTGGTACTTCTTAAAACCCTTTTAGTCCAAATATATTTGTAAACTATTTTGTTGACTTATCTATCTCGTCAATTTTCTTCGTCGTCAACCAAACCACTTTTTTTTTTCGGAAACCAGGACTACGCTACATTATTTCTTCGTTGTCCGGATAATGAAAAGTTTTAATTCACCATGACTTCAGTTCATCCTTAACGTAACGTTGTTATAGAAACCTGTGTTGTTAATGTCCAGGTACCCTTGGTTATTTATATCCAGTGGTTATTAGGAATTCATGCGATGTGAAAGTGTTGAATGTATGTGTCTTAATGGTTACAATGCTTTTCTATGTTTTAATTTATGCTTTTATAATAATAATAATTTTATTTCTAGTTACATTTTTTTCCCTCATTAAACGTCTTTGGCTCGACTACTGGTTAACAGTCGTAGGGTAATAAAATTCCTTAAAGGTGGTGTGCGTGGTATCGAAAAAATATAAATAGAACCCAGAAATAAACCAAATGTCATTTGAACATAAACATCAATAAGCATTTAGTGTGAATTTTGATATATTGAATTGTAATAAATGATAAATTTTCTGATGGTAATTAAAAATTATTAAATGTGCTACAGCAAAAAATACAAAATTGAAAACCATGTTCTGAACGGAGTTCCCCTCGCCTGTGGGCAGTTGCGGTCATTAGATTTTGGAAGTTATTATTAGCATATTTTCTAGTTTATTGGCCTGTAACTACTATTAATGGTAGATTAGTTGAAATATGTACTTGAAAATATAAAATACACAAATAAGTTCAATTAGCTAGTTCACATTTTTCGTGTACATTAGTCACAAATATAATTTTTAGGTTTATCTTGTCCAGAACACCGAGAATGGGCCCCAATATCTTCACATATTGAACACTTGTCTCTACCGCCTTCGGGATCGTCATCTGATCATTGTCACATAAATTACCAAAATCACTCTCACTGTCGGATGAATCTTCGAAACATTGGCTCAAATTCTGCGTTTTTTAGTTTGTTAATTTGATTCTTTCGTTTAGACCTTTTATTTTCCTTTTCCTGTCTTTTCTTTATCCTTCTCCGTTTCCTGCCTTTTCTTTACCCTTTTCCTTGCTCCTTTCCTCTTTCCTCATTTTCTATTCTTCCAGAATTCGCTTCATGGGTGTGACGGTCAAAATTTGTTATCTCTTTGCGATATTGTCGGTTGGTTTCAGCTGTGCTAGGTCCGGGAATTGGCGATATATTTTGGAAAGGGATATCGTTGTGAAGACTTGGAGGAGACGCCGGCCGAGATGCGAAAATACATCACCATCAAAGAGATAGGTATCAGTTTCAGGTCAAAGTGACTGGCATTGCCCCAACATATTTACGTCGTTACAGTAACCATAAGGATCCATTTAATTCAACTTTAAATCAAGTTTAAATACATCAAACGTCACACAAAAATCAATACTTTTCAATAAGGATGCAGATTTGAAAACAAACAATGTAACAGAAAATTTACATTCGTCTTTCCTGGAGACCTTTCTTATAAGAAAACGCAACAAAAGATTGAAAACGATCCTTCTTCTACACAAAGAGTCACAACTAGTTTGAAGAGTCGTACTAATTCATAGACTGCCTACCTACGTGTCAGCATCAATTAAAGTTCTATTATCTGAATATTATTACAAAATCTTGGCTGATTGTTTAAAGTGAACAACGAAGATTAGATTGGATACAATTATTTCGAACAAGCAAAAATTACTTTCCCTTTAAATATGTAACACTAAAAACTAGAAAATTTGCTCCAGCGTCCATCAACTTTTAAAGATGATAATCATCTTTATCATCTTGATAATATATTAACATAGTACTAAATAAATACATACATACATATCAAAGTTTTGACTTACTTTTAGAGAAATCGCGCTAACAATTAGTGAGTGCAAATTTTATGAACGTTAGAATTAAAAAAAAAACATCCGGTGAAGTTGCAGGTGTGATGAACATCGGGTTTTGCAAAAAGGACATTTACTTTTCACATGACGAATTGTCTTGCATAAACCTGCACCTATCACATACAACATATACCAGGTGTACAAGTATGAAATGCTGACTTTTCTTTCTAAAAAGAAACATGATAAATTCGGAAGAATGATAAAAAGTGCGAAGTATGCTCCATCGCTTGTTGTACACTTTTCCCAACTTTCGGGTAATTCGTGAATGCCACGCCAGTAAAAATCTTTCTCTTTTGCTGCGAACCATTCATCGGTCCATTTTTTCACATCTTCGTACGAACCAAGGCGCTGTTCAGCATGTGCATGACCCATCGATGCATCTGATGAGTAACCCGCATGGAGTACAACTTCCCAGCTGAGTGCTTCCAACGTGTCGCAAACCGATTTTGCCGTATGTTATGAAGAAAAATAACTTTATGTTGCCCCTTTCGGTATTCTTGCCTTTTTTCAAGCAGAGAACGGTTCAAATCGATTGTTGCTGGTAACGTTTAGTATTAACCGTTTCCCCAGGTTTTAACAGCTCATAATTGACCACGCCCCTCTGGTCCCACCAAACCCAAAGCATCGTCTTTCTGCCAAAGCGATTCGGTCTTGCGGTCGATGTGGATGGTGCGCCTGGGTCTACCTACGATTTTTTGCAAAATGTCACATATGTTTTTGCGCTTTTCCATTCGCATGTCGTTCAACTCATGTGGTACCCATCTACCGGTCTTCTGAATCTTTCCCATCTCTTGTAGCCGATTGGAACCAGGTTGTTGACTAAAGCCCTATTGCTTGGCTAGTTGTTTTTGTGTTTGCGAATCATCTTCGTCTAACAATGCTTGCAAATCTACTTCTTCGTATATTTGGCGGTTTTTCATGTTCCTTGTCTGCAACATCGAAGTCACCACTTTTGACACACCGAAACCATTGTTCACACGTATCCTCCGATGGAGAATGTTCACCATAAGCTTTTCCAGTGCAGATCTGCACCATTTCACACGATAATCTAGCGGGAATAATTGGGCACATAATATTAATTACTTTCGCACCAATCTTTAAAGTTGTTGGGAATAACATGTCGACCCTATGCAATCATGTTCCGAACAATAGCGATATTCTTTTCCCTGTGTCTCAAATGTACCTTACATGTTTGTGATAGAACCAGATTCTTGCTCTTGAGTTTATCGTTGTAGTACCATGTTTAAGAAATAGCATTAACAAAACATTTGAAATATCTGAAGTTAAAATTTATGAAACAGAGTTCTACAATATATTATCGGTATAATGAATAAAGAAACGTTTTACCAAAGAGGCATATTAAACTGGCATAGAAAGCAATTACTGTTTATTGCATTTAGTCCACACATAATAGCTGTGCCCAAAACTTTTGTCTCTCAATATGATCAAACCAAATTCTTGACAACAGCATCCTTTATTAAATCAGCAATCGTGACAGATTTAATTAAAATGACTTCTATAGAAAGGCATCTGAAGCGTGTACCTCAAATTGACAGTTATTAGCGCGAACCTGTGAGAAGTGGTGTGGATACTATATAGCGAAGGCAATCAAATGTTATTAGTTTTAGCAGAATATTAGAGAAAGTATTCTGCACCACTTTTATTAGCTAAAAGCTGGAAGCTTTTAATTATTACTTTGCGGCATACAGTCGACGTAGTTTTATTGCCGTCTGGAACTTCGCTTTATAATATATTAATTCACCCCTAAACATTAAAGTTCAGACAGTATACTTACTACTTTAAACTTCTTTGCTTATAACGTTCTTTTGACGTAAGAAACTAATTTTCTTTATGTTAAGATAAAAATTTTTCCGAGAAGAAGATAATCAATGAAAAAACCGAAAACCCATTCTTTATTCTTATTTCGTTACACTCATAAATGATACCAATAATACCTTGAGCAATACGTAAACCCGACATATTTTTTTTATTTCTGTGTTATATGTATATGTATTAAAAACTAATTTATTTTACTGAAGATATCTACATATCAGAAATACTTCATTAAGATCATGTTTGCCGTTTCTAATATGTACTACAAGATTTTATTGCTTGATTATGAAATCAATTAATACCACATTCGACATAGAGCAACTCTGCATTGTTAAATACCATCAAATGTAGACTATATTTAAAACCTCATTACCGCATAAACAGCACGAAAACTTAACTACTAAACATCTACCAAAACGGCATTTTCCGCCTTATATATTCTCCCAAAACAACCGCAAACATTAATTTCCTTACTGTCAAAGACGAATCCATTTTACTACAGACGCAGCGATATTTTCCGTAATTTAAATTGATATTTGATGAAATTTATGCTCGAAGGGGAGCTTTTGTTCGTATTCCACTACATTTCACTAATTCTATTGCATTGGAAAATCTACCCAAAAGAAACAGCCAATAATAAATAAGTGTCTTAAAACGGCAAGAAATGTATACAAATTGTTCTTATTACGGTACTATTATATATCTGCTTCTTTTCCCATTTCTTCCTCTTTCGTATTATTAATTCCATAAAAATAACTCGTATTATAAAATACACATGGGTGGATATGCAATAACTTACATAATATGCATATCTAAGTAGGTTTTAGAACCGGATCACGTACAAGCTTCGAATATGAACTGGTTACATTTGGGCAGTTTCGTAAATGGCTACAATTTTTATATCACATAACCACCCTTCGTTTGTTTTTCGTCAAGAAAATAATGTACTCGGTTCCATTACCATTTCCATTAGAACGTACTTAACGTTAGGTATAGATTTCACAAAGCTTGACCAAGGAAATCGCTGTTTCTTAGTATTAATCAGGGGTAAAGAGAATGTAGCAAGACGATGTTATAATAAGCGTCTTCAAAAGCTTCAATGGAATCTGTAAATCTGTAACAGTAAAAGCTTCGTCTAGGTCACTAGCTTCGTTAAGGACAATAAAGCAGTAAACAATTTCCACCATTAACTACCATGAAATCTATGAGGATTGCGCGCATTGGTCCTAAGGAGGACTATAATTCCGTCCACACTTTAATAATATTTCAGTTCATTTTTTCAAGATAATTTTGTTTTCGAAATCACTAACAAGACAATCATGTATACATCTACAGGCTACGTATACATCTGTATATGAGGTTTTAAGGGAAAATGTATCCTAAAAGTGTAAACATTGGAGATTGCACGTATACCTCGAGCATATAGCCTTCGTGAAATGTGCCCAGAAAACTTCAACAATTTGGGCAGTATCCTCCTCCGAAGATCTATAGCCTATGCTAAATGTCTGGGGATTCGATCTATTCAGGAAAAATACGCTTTAACAATATTAAACATGGAGGTCCAACGTGCCTAAGTTCTCTAGGAAGAAAGCCGAGGAACCTAGTCAGAGGGATGAACAAACTCTAGAAAACTGCAGCAATGTAGACAACGTACCTCTTCGAAGACTGAGATTCTTTGCTAAAGATCTAAGAATTTCGAGCTGGACGGAAAGATGAGGATGATGATGATCATGTGTCATGATAGTGTCAAACCTGGAAGTAGAATTTAGGCTCTGAGAGTGTTGTACAAGCTCTCTAGAATAAGGGCTCAGGAGTCAGAGAAAGAAGAATGTTAGCGCTCTCCGTTCACCAGACTTCTAGCATTTAGATTTAATAATTTGAGTCCGACCATAAATTAGGAGTATACTGCAAAATATCTATGATAGGTCATAGTAACTAGAACATATGTTACATGTTGCTGACTAATCTACTTCAATCTATAATCTACCTACACATATATTTTTGTTTCAAACATATCCACGCGTCCAGACAAGCTTAATGAAAACTGAACTTGTATCAACAAGGTCTGGAAGAAGAGTTTTCAAACAATATATGTAAGTGTCGGTGCAACATTAGAAATAGCAAGTTATCACAAAAGACAAACACATTAGCCAATGATGGATATATCGAACGTTCTTATGACGTCAGGTCATAATTATGCAAAATAAGATTGAAAAATGAGAATGGCGATGTCTAGAAACTAACGTAGCCGACAACGTAGTAAATATAGAAGGAGGTAGAGATATCACGGGGGAATTATTAATCGCGGATTGCAACCGCAGACTATCTTTTTTCTCTTTAACACAGTCAGTCCGTGACTAATAAAGTTTTCTCCCCAGTTACATGTAGCACTTTTTCATGACGATAAATTTGTAACGAGTCCTAATAAGGACAAAATTATAGTAGGTATACGGTTGCAGTTCGTGATTAAGGGTGTTCGGTACTCTTTTTCAAGATCGGTTAAACTTAGATTTTTGTGATTGGTTCCAAAACTATTGTACAACAATTGTAAAATACTAGTTTAACCGATCTTGAAAAAAGTACCGAACACCCTTAATAAAGCATAATTCGCGCAGTAATAATTATTAGCATATGCAATCTGCAAGCCATTGCATATCTATTTTTGAGGTCCTTCTATATCATTTTAGAGATAGAGCCATCTGAAAAGCATTCGAAATTAGAAATTTACGCCACAGAATCCAATAATGTGGAAGAACAAGAAATGGCAGCTATTAACACCTGAAATCTTTCTTCTTCTTCTTCTTCTCCTTCTCCTTCTTCTTCTCGTCAATCCATATGCCTTTCAGCGTCGGATTATTTTTGGATCTTACGACGATTTAATCCATTCTTTCCATCGTGTCCGGTCTATACTCATTCTTCTCATTTCTGCTATGGTCTTCCCTCGCTTTCGTCCCAATTCGTTGACTCTGTCAATCCATTTTTTCCTTGGTCTTCCCTTTTTTCTTCTCCCGTTATTTTTGGCTTCTATTATTTTCTTTGTTAAACTCTTTTGTTCCATTCTAATTATGTGGCCGTACCAATTCAGTTGACATTTTTCAATTCTTTTTAGTATATCTTCTTGATTTGTCGTATTCCTTATCTGTTCGTTTTCTATTCTGTCCATTTTTGTTTTCCCCACGATCTTTCTCAAGAATTTGATTTCCATAGCTGTTATTTTGCTTTCGTGTTTTTGCTGTATTGTCCAGGACTCACTTGCGTACATTATTATGGGGGCTACTACTGCATTGTATACTATCTGTTTGATCTTGGGTTCTATTTCTTTTTTCCAAAGATGGTTTGATTCAGAGCGTAGTATATGTTTGTGGCTTTCCGTCCTCTTTTTGCTATGTCTACATCAATTTTTCCATCCTTCGATATAATAGTACCTAAATATTCGTATGCGTCGACAGTTTCTTCTTGTTTATCGTTTATTTTAATTATTAGATTACTGGCTGGCTCTTTATTATTTATCACCATTAGTTTGCTTTTTTCTACGTTTATTTCCATCTTCATCTTTTCTATTTCTTCTGTCCATATTTTTGTTAATTTTTCCATTTTCACGTAATTGTCAGCTATTAGTGCCAGATCATCGGCGTACAGTAATGCATCCACAGCTACAGGCTCCAGTCTGTTATATCCTAACAGTGTCTGCACAGTTTCGGTGCGTTTCCTCGTATTTTGCAGGATTCTGTCCATTACTATAATAAATATTAATGGACTTAAGCTGTCTCCTTGTTTTATTCCCACTTGCATTTCAAAATCTGCTGATCTTTCTTCTATTCACTTGTATTATCCCCCTAACCTGACAATATAGACTATCGATGATTTGGCACATTTTTCTTGGAACCTCTAGTTTCTCTAGACAGATATCTATACTCCCTCTATCTACTGTATCGAAGGCTGCTTGCAAGTCTATGAAATTGAAGTAGATTTCCTCCCCTGTCTCAATTTTACGTTCTATGATGTTTTTAATTATGTGGATATTATCGTTCGTTTGTTTCCCTTTTCTATAGGCTGCTTGTTCTTCTCCAGTTTGTCTCCTACTAAATGTGTAAGTCGTTCCGCTATTATTTTGGTATAGACCTTAAAACATACTGTCGATAGGCATATTGCCCTATAGTTTTCGCACTGACTTTGATCGCCTTTCTTACATATGGGAGTGATGAGGTTATTTTCCCAATCCGCAGGAATTGTGTTCGTTTTTTCCCACCCACCTGTCCGCGGCCATTTTACCATTTCCGGTTCTATATTATCCGCACCGCAGGCTTTTCCTGTTTTTATTCTTTTCAGGGCTTTCTCCACCTCTTCCATATCTATCTCTTCAAGTTCTTCATTATATTCATTTCGTGTTCCTGATTCTGGCAATAAATCTGTATGATCTCCTGCATCTGTGAATTTTTTCGTGAAGAATTCTTTTCATATTTCAAGTATATCTTCTGTTCTTGTTTTTAGTTCATTCGCGGTATTCCTAATTGGTTTTATTTCTTTCTTTTTCTTTCCATTCATTGATCTTGTTAGGTTCCAAAATTTCCTGTAATTTGTTTTATATTCCTCATTTATATCATTTCCAAAATCTTCCCAGCTTTTCTTTTTCGCTTCTTTGATTCTCCTCTTAACTTCGTTTCTTATTTTAACATATTGTTCTTTGTATTGCTGTTCCTTTGTTAAAACGTATTTTCTCCACGCATCTTTTTTCTTTTTCACTTCCTTTTGTATTTCCTTAGTCCACCATTTTGTTCTTTTCTGTTTCTTCCTGTTTCTGATTTGACCACATACTTCTAGTGCAGAATTATAAATAATTTCCTTGAAAATTCTCCACGTCTCTTCTAGTGTCATTTCTTCCTGGTCATGTCTCTTTAGTTAATCATTCGTTTTCTGTTGGTATTCTGCTCTTTTCTTCTCGTTTCTTAATTTGCTGATTGCTATTTTATGATACTCAGCTATTTGTTGTTCTGTGTTAATTTGTTCTTGGAGTTCTTCCGTTAGCAATCTGTGTTGAGTTGCTATTTCAGCCTCTTTTTGTGTCTTTATGTTTCGTATATCAATTTTCATACAAATCTGAAATCTTTAGAAATATAAAATCTCGGTTTGAATCCAGACTATATCACTTTATAATGAGTGATGCAGACCACTTTGAGCAATACATTTGATATTCTTCTATACTTTTAACAAGTCGATCGCTTTTTAGAAAAATCAGTTATGTAAGAGAAATTAAAATGAATCAATTGTTCTTTCAAGGATAATCATCCTCTGCAAGATCTAACTATAAGAATGATATATCCACAAAAATTGATCGTGTTTGATATAAAAACTGACCTGGTTCGGAACTCTTCCGACACCTTTTAACAAAGAAGGATTAAATTTCTTATTTAAATTAAAATGTAAACACGACTTGTCCTAAATTGGGTAAGTCGGTGAACAAAGTCAATTCTTGTAAACCTCCTATACAATATATAGTTTAAAGAGACATACATATACACGCACACCAGTTTATATAGGTATATATATATATACATGTAACGATACACGCATCTACATATCTAAAGTGGGGTACTGAAAGGGATCAATTTACTCCGCCTATGTTACGCTGTGTTAGTTTTCCTCTCCTTACTCGCTTCGCCAACAGCCCGGAGCTTTAAAACCTCAGAGACTTGTGCCATAAGACCTTCGAGACGTCCTTAATGTTCGAAACCACTGCATCCTCCGCTTCATTTGTTCTATAACCCATCTGTTAATTACTTCAAACTAGTCCGACAGACTAACTTAGTTTGGTATCTCATCAATCCTAAACTTTTAGGAAGTGCAGTAATACAGCAATCTTTGACACAGGTTCATCTACTGCACAGATGCGTCAAACGATTAGTCGATAACATAATTGCCATCCTCGTTTTCGTTAGTAGATATATGAAACTAGTCAGTGGATAAAATTGGATATTTAGAAAGATATTATCATATGAAATTGGTCTTCTTTTAATTACGAGTAGAATAAATGTCAACGGCTAAAATACACCGAAATATACTGTTAAATTGTATTATATTAAAATATTTTTTACAGTTTCTTCTGGTTCAACTATACATTTGTCAAATGACCGGCAAAGGCTACGATCCATTATTAATCGATAACTGATAATCGATGCTTTAAAATCAATAAATATTAACCCTACAACATAATGGCATATTCAATGATTATATGAAAAATGCATGACAAAGGTTATTCACTACGTAAATGCCAGCAATTTTGTCGGGTTTAATACTAAATATAATTTTGTGAAATTTTACGGTTTGGCAAATACATCAACACACGAAACTAATTCACTATTACTTTGCGAGCTTTAGCTTTAGCTAGCTAGCGAGGCTTTACAAATAACAGGGAGAAAAGTAGTTTAATATTTGTATGCGTGATTATTATGAAGTTATTACAGGTATGCACCCCTGCAATTCCGAACCGGCAGTGTTGCTGGGAAGATTGCGATCTAAATCCATGAATAGTTTCGACTTACGCGTGTGCATTAGTAATGCAACACTTAATGGTTATCATTAAATCATAAATCAGAATTATACCCACATTACAGCGCACATCCAATTACAACATAATTGCCTATTTGATAAATCAAGCTCTGCAAATACCATCATTATTAGAATACTAACTTCTTGCCTGCAATATAATAGATACGAGGGTGGCCTGAAAAGTTTTGAGCCTACCATAGAAACAATTTCTTTCCGGCTAAACACAATTTTATTTTTCGACATAGTTTCCTTTTAAATTCATACACTTACTCCAGCGATGCTCCAACCGCTTTAACCCGTCCAAATAGTGGTTGACGTCTTGCTCTGCAGAATAGGCGTTTTCGGATTGTATGATATCTTCATACGAAGATCTCTGTCCTTCGAGCCAAACTATGAGCTCAGAAAACAGAAAATAGTTACTCTGGCCTAGACCTGGTCAATCAATTCAAACTGACACTGAATTTTGACCATGGTGAAAGCCGAAACGTGAGACGGTGTCCTTATCTTAATGAAACAACACTTTTTTATTGTCCAAATGCGGTCGTTCTTTCTGCAATTTCTGCCTTCGGCTGGTCAAGTAATCGGTAATCGTAGATCACGCCCGTACGACTACGTTTAAATTCAGCCGGCCTTCTTTCCACGGTGCAATTGTCTTTTAAATGCAAGAATTTAATCACGACACAATATTGGAGTTTTTTTCATTCTTCGAAAACACTGACATTGACTGATATAAACGACTATCGCATTTAAGATGGCTGCAATTTTCAGAAGCAACTTTCAAAGCATGTAGAGTTGTAGTACTGGAGTGGGGAAGATTAATAACGCCATTTTTATATTGAGGGTCAAAACTTTTCAGTTGAGCCTCGTTCTTATATAAGTAGTGTTATACTCAGTATCCATTCCGTTAAATCTACCACATCGTTTCCTTAATAACATCATTTGTAACTTATTTCTTCGATGATAGCATCGTTCAGAAGACGATTTCTTTCCAAATTCATAAGCGAAAGTGAAGATTGAGGGACATTGTTTTAATTCGATTTGGATATGGACAACAATAAGTAAAAAAATTGACATATTGTTTTTTGCTGCTTATCAACTACATTGTTAGCATTAGACGCGGAAAATAAGGGAAGCTTATTGTGCGCATCATGCAAGTATTTACGTGTGATGAGATTATCAAACGAAATAGCTAAGAGAAATTGCGATTTATACGGAACGAACGCCTGGATTTCGTAATAAGAATTCTCTCCAGATGCGAAATGTAAAATTACACTTGGGGTGCACCTACATACGTGCTTATTGAAGCAACAGATTTGAAACATAATATTAGTCAGGAAATTGCATTTCCATAGGAATGGGATTGTTTATGTACGTGAAATTAGTTCTATCTAATGTAAATATGTACCCGGTCGAATACAGAATTGGACCGATGAGCTTCGAGTCCACCATACGAGCTAATACCGGGACGTTATTTATTAAAGCGACTGCAAATTACGTTAGCCAAAGCAAACATACCGTCATTTGCTTTCAATATTATCCCTCGAAGCATAATACTCTAACAATCCGGAAGATTGACTTCGTTCTGAAGATAACTTTACAGAATAAGTTTAGAAGAATACGAAATTAATATAGAATTTAGCAGCACTAATACCACAAGATTTTCCACGAGTGCGTTTCGATTTTGGGGGAAATATTTGAAACTTTCATGAAGATAATAGTTTTCTAAAAACTATGGACCAAAGTGGTCCGTTTATTATTTTCGTATTTAATCATTATCAAAATATAGGTTAACTTCTATTTTAGAAATATGTGCACTTATCGTCTATTTGTGGAATAATGACATACGCAACGGCAAATTTTAAAATTAGGTATGTGAAACAGTAGATATATGTAGATTACAGTATACTAAATACAAGTATAAAATAGATACCTATTCTAATATTGTATTATTTCTCACAGAAATGAATTTTGTACCAACACAAATTTTGTCTTCAGTTTTCTCATAAGTGGAAACCTCTATTAACCGGACAGAAATGCTACAGCCGTAGACGGTCGTTTAAGAGGGAATACACTGTATATGCATTAGAGCAGTTAGTTGACTATAACCAAACAAATTTGAAGAGCGTGTTACCTGAAATTTGCTTTTCACATTACACAGGCATCCAAAATCCAAACATAGTACCTAATTCGTATCGTTCAGCCGGAGCTTTTACGCTCTACAGAGTTTGCCTGCTAACCTTTGTTCCCTATTAAAAATTTAATACCCCCTTATTGTTCGGGACGATACTATAACGAAATTACTGTTTACAAAGCATTTATGCATTCGCAAAGCTTGTTTATATTTTGTTTTTACGCATTCGCTATTTTCATTTTTTATTATCTTATTTCTGTTAGAATGCAGCGATACGGGAATGCCGATTAGGATGGTTAATTTATTTAGACTCTGGGTTTTCAGTTCGCTTTGTCAGCGCCTTTTATCCTTCGCATACAATAATAAAGGATTATACGGCTTGTTGACTGCTTATATGTTCGGGAAAATTTTAGTATTTCTGAACATTTTCAATAACAAACAAAGTCGTCGCAAATTTTGCTAGTGTTTTGTATAATAGCTATTTATGTATTGCTGTATGTAAATACGTACTTCCAGTTATGTAAATACCATTGTGTAAATGATCTTAAACACACAGATGTATGTATTATTACATAATAGTTTTGGAAATTGAACTTACTCCTAGTAAAATTGGAAAGTGTGTATGTATGTACTTATATATATATATATATACTATATACATAGCAGGATACGTAACAGTATAAAATAGAAAAACTGGAAGGAATTTTACATGCCCAAATGGACTATGTACACATGGGTACATAAGTATCATATGATAAACTACCACAAATCTGATTTCTGAATTGGGAAACGCTTGACTGTGCAAAATAACATTTTTGCCCTGACAATATTGTTACGTATTCACATCCTTATGCACGTCGTCAAAATTAAGTGTGCATGGCACATATGACCAATAGGTGGCCGTGCTGGACGTTTGAAATTCCACTTAAAACAAAAATGAAAAATGCTACGTTTTCTAAAGAAATACGTAGAATTTTGCAAATTTTTTAAGGAAATGGCACGTATTTAAAGAAAAAACACAATTTTTACTACTAAAGATTTGATAGATAATGGACACTAACAAGTTTTAAAGATAAGGAGTAGCTACTTCTTTAGAATATGCAGTGATGAGCATTTTGACTTAATTTCAAGCCGGTCAGATGAAAATCACCCAAGCTACTCTGTCCGTCAATTAAAAAGAAAAAGGTAGTATCCGGAAAAACGAAATTTAGTTTTCCTTACTAGTCTCCTCCACGTTAGTAAGTTTGTGAATAGTCAAAGAACTCTTCCGGCATCTTTAACAGTTTAGCTCTGTTAATGTAAAGAATGCCGGCTTTCAAGCGAAAGTAGTAACACGTCAGTTACAACAATTGCATTAGTTTTAGGAGAATGTTCAGACCATTACCAAAATTGCAAGTAGTACTATCTGCACCAACACCAACCAACAGAAGAGGGTTCTAACTTACGTTGCTATTCCGCATGAACCATCTCAAACAGAGTTATAACGACACATCTCTTAAAAGTTCTTTGTAAATGGAGCCAACCATTCTAAAAACTGCCTGACGTAGAAGTAGATTGTGACAGTATCCTACCAGCTCAGAGCTGGCTTTAGCAATTCGGCGCTAACTCAAGGAATTTTCACATATAAGATACTTGTCGTATTGTGGGTTATCATTGGCCGAAATGTTACCGTATAAGGTGGTCCAGATTTCTTTTCTCATGTCATATCAACAGAGCCATGATCTTCGTAAATAGTTGAACCATAACAAATGGATAATACATAAATGAATTTCGCTGCTAATTTGCCTTATCCACCGATTCCTCCTAGATTTTTCTTGAGATTGCGAAATCTTGAGCCCATCCCCTTTGATAAACCAGATAATATAGTGGATGTAGCAAGGCGCATATTCAGTGGTCTCCGTATGGCGGAATATTTTGCACTAAATCGCTTCTTACACTTTTAAAAATGCCCATAATCACATCCATATTAATAGTCATCTTTGGATTAGCTCTATCACCATGGGCTTTTCTTGAAAAAACAAGTTCTTTAATAGAATATTTCTAGAACGGATTTTTCTTTTAAATAGAATGATATGTAAGAGGATGTAATTACAGAAACTGTTAGGAAAGGAAAGGGTAGAACTAATCCGAACAAGTATCTGTCGTTTAGTTCCTGAGATATATTTTATCTTAATATTAATGAAAATTTATTCTACACATTCCAAGCGTCGCTGCAGATAGGAGGAAAAATAGATTTCATCTAAAGTTCAACTGTGGTCTTCCCCCTCAGAATAAAATCATATTGACCCAAATTTACTGTAGACATACATAGATTTAGTACATATAAATCATCTTCCTTGAAGCAAAAATGAACGCAGTATTTGGGAATAAATTACGCCGATCGAAATTAAAACTGACTCGTTAATCGTACTGGATTAAGCTTGTACTTCTTAAATATAAGTTTTTAATTTTAACGGTTTCTAGAAATTTAAATATTAATGAGAAAGTATTAAAATTTGCATCTATTTTATGAACTACCGCAAGAAGCTCGGTTTAGTTTAATCGCCCAACTTAAAACTTCTTTTACACTAAACGACGGAATTTCCGCTTAATTAATAGCCAATATGCATATGAAATCGTCTGTAGCAAAACTTTAAGCAAAATGAAATAAATTTGTTTGGTGTATTCGCAAATTTTTCTATCCGAAACTTCAAGAAACTACACTACTGTATTGGTAGGTATACCATGAACAGATAAGGTATGTAAGAATGACTGTTGGATAACGCATTGCTTAGCAACAATTATAACTTTTCTTGAATGTTGGTTTTCTGCACTTCTAATTTACTACTCTGGGCCATATAAGGAAATGATAAGGCAAAAGACAGAATAAAGGGGAAATTAATAGGGTGAGAAACGAAATGTGGAGTTTCTGAGATAAACTGAGCTCAGATAAAGAACTTGCTAAAGGATCAGCATGGTAAACACTAGTGTACAGCACCGAGATTAAGAACAAGGCAGTCTTGTATGTTAATAGTTGGACACAACACTTGCTGCTTTGATTAGTCTTCGTTTCGCGAACAGATTTTTGCCCTGCCAGTAGTATTGATTTGTTTCTAATGGTGAGGCGTCTATTTACGTCATAGGGCGGTAGTCCGTGAAAATGTGCCTTTTTCGAGGAACTTAGATACGTCTTAAGCTAACCGGCGTCAAAAAGTATTACCAGTGTCTTACGTACATGACAGCGCCGGTGACCATCTATTTGGATCTTTGCTTCGATAATATAAGAATCGTTTTCTCTTAAGCAAATATCGAGTTAAAATTAATTCCATATTAACATCCAATTCGAAGAAGTAGTGGTAATGAATTTTTCCACGTCCTGAAGAACTTCAATTTCTATCTTGTAATATAATTTAGTTTGTTATAACCTCAAGCGTCAAATTGTAGTTCAGTTTATGGTATGAGGACAGCTATGTGCTGCCCAGAACTGCGTTTAACTTCGTTAAATTGATACTTAAGGCCAGTGACCTTGACTATTCATATAATTCACTCAATATCACTTCGATTTACAAAGTTAGGGTAGTTTTTAATGGCCTTGAGCGGCTACGTTATTTGACTGTATTTTATCCGTAATAGGTTACTATTTAAGCTTATCAATTTTAAGAGCTTGGGCAACGATTGATATTTTTACCCACAGCATGGTGGGGCGGCTTGTGCTCCTAGACGGTTCCAAAATGATTTATTGGTGGCACATCTTGTTTTCTTTGGCTTCGAAGGACCAGTACACTGTGTGTGTACAATTAATAGAACAGATTCGCGACACACTTATTTCTTATTGACTATATACACTATGTTACAAACGAGTACAACTTGTGAACGTGATTTATAATTACAGCCCTTTGGTTAACTGATATATAAATGCTACCGCACACTTATTGATTTGTTTAACTGTTATTGATTGAAACTTATTGCTTGACTGTTCGAGCTTGACTGTGCTGATTGAATGCCTTTGAATGAATCAATTGTAATTGTTATTTTACTTTTCTGGTAACTTATTTGTTAAGCGGTTATTGGTCAACACTACTCAAAATAGGGGCGTTAGAATTTCACTTTCAACGAATCATTGTTGGAGTCCTGAAACTTTCACTCTTTTACCGTTCTTAGAATTCTACATTTACAAACAGAGGGATGATTTCCCTTTTCGTGTTTCTTAAGTCCAGCATTTATGATTCGGCTCGTACCCTAATAAATCGGGACGCGCAATAAACGGAGGAAATATTTTGACCAAATGTTTCATGAAGTGTGAATGCAAACCAAAGCCCTTGTTTTACAACTTATTGTTAGTTTACACAGATTTACACAGAAATTCTTAAATCTATTCGTAATTTCTACAATGTGTTCGAAATATGAAATAAAACACATGGGTAGCATGCAAAAATACCACAAGGTGATTTGTATATCTACCACAAGTTTATTCACTGCATCTCACGTGTTTTACTTAATTCGTTAAAATTTAGTACACGGCAAAAGCTTTTGCTTCTTTTTTAGTCTTCAATCAGCACTTCCCTACCCTTAGTCTACCCTACTCGCTTTCTAGAATTTAGGCTCCAAGATTCCCCCACTTTTTGACATCAATGGATAGCACACTAAGCACTTAATCTTGTGGCGGGTTAATTTACCGGTTAGCACGCGCAAGGTAGCTACTCGGTTTGAGGAAGCCTGAAGAAAGTTGTAAGCGTTTCTCCTTTTTCCTCCCCCATCCCTTAGTTCTTACATTTTATCCTAATCCATCGGGTAGCATTTGACATCCTCTTAGGCATTATCCTCTGTTAAAGTAACCTAGTTTCACTTATGAGGGTTCCAGACACCATAGGAATAGTGCAGGAATCTATTTGTAGTATCTGCTGTGAGGAAGAGGAAACTTCGTAGCTTGTCTACTATAGATTCCAAAGGTTGACGGATGTTAGACTTACAGACAGAGGAATTCCTACAACCAAGACAGGTAAGAAAGATTCCTATGAACAAGGAGGTAAGTTTCATCGAGGACACGGACCTGATAGAATAAATATGTAAGTTGTATAATTAGCCAACAAGTGTCAGTGCGGCGGACAATGAGCCATATCCGTAACAGGAAGAAAAAATATCCTCGTATATTTTATTTGATTTTTATTTTATTTATTTCCTTAAAAATTTCATCTCCTTACACCTGACTGATTTCTCTTCGCACAGCCCGATGGAAGGCTTACATAGTTACATCGGACCTACTTTTTCAGCTTGAATGACTCACAAAATTTGTCCGCACTGATTAAATAGAAACTGATGATTCCTGTAAAGCAGTGGATATTGCCATTTTTCAGTAACTTCCACTATCGTTTCTTTTGTAATTTCTCTGTTAGGTACCAAATGTCGACGAATTTAGGTAATTAAATTTCTCACCTTCTTTTTGGACAACATGCAAAATAATATAGAAGATATCTACACGAAGAAAGGTTCATGCACTTTAGCCCTGTTTGAATGCTTACCACTACGTTTGCCTTTTCTGTTATTCTTTTATTTCTTTTGTTGCCTCTGTCCCGATTTCTTTTCGCAGTTATGCATTTCTTACATGCCACTACACCTTGATAATTTTTCTTGGCCATTTACTTTGAAGCGGTTCCAGTTTCTAAATTAGTGTTGATGCTGCGCTTGTTCACATTAGGTATGCCTAGGAAATTATTGGACACATTACCGTCTTGAACATTGTTAACTTGTTTTTTACAATGAAGCGGCTGGGGCTGTCATTAATTTTGTTTTAAACATGTTCTCGCAAATTCAGATTACTACCTGGTGTGATTCCTAGATATTTTGTACTGCTTATTCAAGCAATATTATCTCGAGAGTAGTTGTAACTTTTGTGTAAAATAATTCCGCGCCCGATGAAGACTACGGCTTGGGTTTTCGTAGTATTAATTTCAATTCTCCATCTGGTGATCTATTTGTCATACTAAACTAAAGCTTCTTGCATGTAGACACTTCCTTTTAGGTGAATTTTTGTAATATACTTCAACCCTTTGACGACGAAGAATTTTCTGCTGGAAATTTTTAAAAATTTTTGCGGATTCTTATTCGGAAGCGCTATATTCCAAGACTAAAGCGTCATCAAAATTTCAAGATTTTTACTCCTTCTACGAGAAAAATCATGGGACATATGTGTCCCATTCGTCGTCGAAGGTATTGATCTGTGAGCAAGTGCATTAAACATTTTTGAAAGAATTTTGTCGTTACAAATAATACATGAAAATGCTTGCAAAACTTATTGCTTAATTTACATTGTAAAAACAACAAAGAAGATTCTGCCGCTTGTTGATCGTTTGTCCAATAGTTTGCTTTTAGATTGCATGATAGTGCGTGATGCTTTAATTACATTGCGAAGCACACGAAAATTGTTACAACTTTTAGTTTCTAATCAACTGTTCAACTGTTTGCATCTCACAATTTGTGCTTAAAGTCGTGTTTTAAGTTGCGCTTTGAACATACAGTTTTCATATTGTTATTGTTAGCCAAATAAATAATATATATAAATTGTTTCTGAAAATGACTAGATTGCGTCGGTTTTATAAAACTGAGAGTTTCCCATTGAATTGTTGTATTTACTTTGTTTTTTAATAATAAAATATTAAATAAAATAAAACAAAATACGAAATAAAACCTCCTTTATTTTCACCTTTGATGACGAATGGGACACATATGTCCCATCTTATTTTAAGTACTTGTAAGAAAAGTATAAAACCGATTCGAAATTTGTCTGTCAATAAGTTTGCATAAGGTATTGGCACATTTAATACTAAAAGTTTATCCAGCAGTATCAACTAGAACCCGAAATATTAGAAAACTAAAACCGATAAAAAGAAATACGAATTTCCGACTTTGAGACTCCCTTAAGTGCAACTGAAGATCCAAAACGTTAATTTTAATACAAATTTGAAAGAGCTAATTTGTCTTTTGTCGGAAAATACCAATTTGGTTGAAACCCGTTGAAAAATGTGGCCGTAATGACGAAAAAACAAATGGGACATATGTGTCCCATTCGTCGTCAAACGGTTAAAAACAACAGTACACTAACTAAATATCTTTAGGATGTCTATAAAATTAAAATTTATATATGGTTTTCCCTGTTGATTAATTTCCGAAAGAAGTTTTAAGCCGACCGTTTAGAAGTTTTTAAATTATGCCTAATTTATTCCGTCGAGTTGATATCGTCTTTTCTCGACATAACTTATAGCCTGTGCGACCGTGAACAAAAGCGCCTGCAGGACTTCCTCCTTTTCTAATTATTTCAGTGAGTAAATCAGCTTTAAGTCTGACAAACACTCGGACGACAGGAAAGTTAAACCGCGAGCGCCCAAAATTAAAATACGAAATGAAATGGTGTCACGAGCACCTCTCGTCGATTTTTCTTTAACTTCCGCTTCAACGAAAACGCAGGTAAGAATAGTAAGAACTGGTTCGTCTTTGATCTTGGTTTTAAATATATCCGTGTCGAGCAGGATCTCATTATAAACGCATTCCATTTGATCTTATTGTCTACATCTTTAAGATATAATTAAACGCAGGTAATTAACTTAATGTGAACTGTCCTCCGCCGCTGGTCATAATTATACATATAACCGAGAGGTCAGGGTATTTAACAGAATGTTTCACTTATGCATTGTTGTAACACTGCAACAGGAACCAAACTATTAAATGGACATTTAAAGAATTAGAGTGGAAATTCCACGTTGCTATAACATTCTTGCAATCAGGACGTCAAAGTCAAAAAAGAAAAATTTTCAAACGTTATGAATCGATTTGGGGATACCTCCGAACGTGAAATTGACGATAATGTCATTATAAGTACACCCGAAAACACGAACAAGAGCAAGTACAGTGTTTGGAAGTAGTCTATCTCATTGCGCACAGAAAAAAGTGCACATACGAACGATAGCCTCCAAGATTCGAACTTGCATTTATTTTGAAAAACTGACCCTTTAATATGAGAAAGCAAAATGGCGAGGAATATAAAGAACATGCGGTAAAAGTTCTTTGGAATGTTACTGCCATAATTAATAATGGAAAAGTATTTTAATGAATATGGAATTAAAATAAATCCTTTGGAACAAATTGAATTTAAAACTGCCCGAGATGCGAGAAATGCCAAAAGAAAAAGTTGATAAAACATGGAAGAATCTGCAACTTTCTTGACCTACAATGAACTAAAAGAACTTACCAAAGCGTGTGATGAGCAAACGCTACAAGTTCTACAGAGAAAGACTTTCTTTTATATGGCCTTATGAACTTGCTTGGAGAGGCTGTGAAGACGCAAGACCAGAAATCACATTCTTTAAAGAAGAAACCAACAACATCGGTAAAAAATGTAGAATCCAATATAACCCTCTTTTTCGAAAACCACGCAAAGAAGTAGCCAAAAACTAGCTGATACAAAACGGCTTGTAAAGAATGATTCAGATACCAACTTTTGTCCAATCAGACTGTTTCTAGAACTCCAAGATAAAAAGCGAAAAGGTACCAGCAGCCGAATATTTCTGACTCCAAATCCACATTGGAGAATTGCCGGGAATTAGTTCAAAAACAGTCCCGTGGGAGTAAATGAGATATCAACTTGGACAAAAAACAAGCAACAAAGTTGGGCTTTAACGCCACCAAGAAAATCACAAAGTCCTTTAGGGCCACCGCCGTGTCAATACTCGCCAAAAGCGGAGTCTCAGAACAAAATCTAATAAAATTACAGGCCTTTCTAATGCGAAGTCAATATCCAGCTACTTGCTAATGGACGAAGACCACCATAAAGAAATAATTGAAAAAACTTGTTTATTTTGTTTTGATTTGTATAACGTATGCTGATTGCTATTGATTAACGTCTAATCCCGTATTGTATTTCATTTACTTCTTTTCTAAATAAATCTCACGATCGACACTGAGGTCAACGGGCAATTCGCGAATTTAATTATTTGGTTAATTTTTTTAGTTTAAGCATTTGGGATATAATTTGTGAGTTTGTGAAATTCTAACAGTGAATGAGTTTTATTTTGCTGTTGAAGATTTGCACGCGTGAGTTTGACGCCCTATATTTTGTCTCTCTTTTTCTGATTTATTATCGTATACCATTTCACGCCGTTGGCAATGACTTTGTTCGTCCAATAAACGGCAATGTGCTCCTGAATTTTAGTTGTACTTGTCTGTTCCTCCTCAGATTACCCTACGTGTTAGACAGCTCTCTTCTGCGTTTGAAACTGACCGAGCGTAGTAGCAGAAACGTATTGGAGCCATCTCTTATCTACGGATCAAGATTCCACCACTTCACTGAGTTAGTTGGCCACCTAAAAATCATCAAGATCTTGGAGGAGGAGAAACAGCGAAGATTTGATGCATGATTTTCTGGTGTGGCCACCTTTTAGTATTACTTTTGCGCAAAGCATCACGAGTGTAACAAGACACGGATTTTGTTTATCTTTGTTATTATTCTGAAAGCTAAGATCGATTACTCTTAGTTTCATTCCTCCTTTGTTACTTTAGTATTGAACTTCATGTAAATATTCCATTTCTTACCCAGCTTTGTAAAGATTTATGTAAAATTTGAGCTTCGTTTAAACCTCACTCGAATTCGAGATATGCTTGGAGTAGAAACGTACTTGTATATTTTCAAATTATGGCAGTTGTAATTCACCACCCCTTTTTCTTCAATATTTTTACTGTAAATATTCTTCGGAATGTATTGCCATAGATATTCAAATTCTTTGTTTGCTTCAATTTTTTGAATACTTAAATTTCTTTTGTATTTAATAAACATCTGGTTTATCAAAATTTATGGCTTAGGTACAATTAGCTTCATCTCTTACTTTGCTTCTGTGTATCTAGCACCCCTCCTTGCAGGTCAGACGTTTCAAGGCGGAGAGGATGTAAGTGCTAAATTTGTTCGGAATTTCGCTGATATTGACATACAAACATTTTATAACCTGGTTCTTGTACGCGATGGAGTAGAAACGCTAAAATTACCCATAAAAATCAGTGGCGTCCATAACATCTTTTACCATCAGCCCACATTTTTAACACCTTTTACCGTGAAAGTAAACCGTTTCTCAGCCACGACTTTACAAGACAGCTGGCTCTTTTGTTTCTACATGTCAATAGGTCTGTTCGATACCTACTTCCGCGCCATGTTTCAGTCTTTGTGTCATCTTCAGAAGTCATAAGAACTCTTTTCGCGTGTTTAGGTATTTTTAATTTGTGGAACGCATGATATAAAAGGAAGCACGTAACTAACTGTGTTTATCCAAAAGGATTGCTTCGAGTCAAACTGAGTAAAAAGATGAAAAGATCAACAACTAGGTTGTTCAATTTCTTTGATGATTAATACATATATGCACATACATATATATGTATGTAAATCTCTAAAAAAAAAAAGATAAGATTATTCGCGTCATTACGGAAAACAGGCAAACAGCAAACAAATTTATTGAAATTGTAAGTAAAATAAGATAAAATCATTTAACGCTCAGTTCATGTAATCAAAATAGTGTAGATTTACAAATCCAAGCACATTTTATATGCACCTCCTATATATAATATATTGCCACATAAATCCCAATCTCAGTGGGAAAAGTGCGAATGTTTATTTCATAAATAAAAGAACGATCGCCTGAAAATATGGAAGGACTAATGGCTTATATTTTATATTAAAACTCGGTTTTTCTTAAAAGAAGCATCATAAAGTCCCGTTTATAACACTCTGCATTCATAATTTTTAGTGTCTTTTTATCTGCCACTAAAATGAAGCGGGTTTACGGTTCCCCTTTTTCAGAAATAATTATGCCATAGCGTCCAGAATAAAATTCTGTTATGTACATTGGCATCAAACGCTATTCCTTATTCATATTTCCCATAAAAATCTTTTGAGGGGTTTCTGTGTTATTTATACGCCAAAAAAGCAAAGGTAAGTATGAATCTTATTGTTAAAATGGTTAAACGCAAATTCTTAATACAGATTCATAGAGAATGTAAGCTTCCTTTTCTTGCCAAAAGTATGAAGACTACTTTGAGTGAATATATGAGAAGTATTATGATCATAGGAATAAAAACAGAGACTTAACGAAATTTAAATTGCCGCATTAGCCATCATATTTCTTAAATCAAGACGTTTAGATTTCATTAGAAAGTGTTTAAAACCTTAATTATTTGATTATAATTATAAATTGGTGTTAGAGACAGACTACGAGACAAAGAGTTAACGTGAACATTCAAAAAATGAAAAAGTACCTTGCTAAAAACAATACGTCGAATCTATACAATACTTATTAAAGGATGACAGAAAAAACTAAAAGAATTAGAAAGCTCTTAGTCTAGAGTTGCAACCACTGCAATTACTCCCTTCAACGAAATAAATTTCAACAGCTGGTGTGCACAGAAGGTAGAAAACGAAAATTAACACTGAAAGTTTCCTTTAAAAAACCACTTATCTACCGCAAAGCATATAAAACCTGCTCTTCCTTCGGTGCTCTGTGCTAAGTCTAATTTAATGACAAAATGGCCAATGTACAAAGGCGGATTGTACACGTGTTAGTAATTTCGCAGAATTTATTTTTCAATTTAGAACCGTGCTGTCTGGGAAAGTAAGAACATACATAGGTTTTCCTCATTCTTTTCTAGTCCTTAATCACGTAGAGGCTCCTCGCGAACAGAGACTCCTAGTAAAGGGCATTGTTTGGTTCACTTTGCTGGAAGCACTTGTTGGTGCTGTTTACTCGGATCTCGTTATTGCGGTAAACCTTTACCGTTCGGATGCGAAATGCTGTTTGCAATGCAATTTCTCATAAAAATTTCATTTGTGAATCGCGCTAGGAGCTTTTGTGCGGCCATAAACGAAAAATTACGTTACATAAATTTGCAGCTAGGAAAAAAGATGCATTTCACAGAAGCAAAATAAACCAGAATAAAAACGCATAAAAGTGAGTAAGGATTTCGTTGAAATGAATTTGGACGCCTCTGCAATTAGAATATGTACGATGATAATTTCGAAGTCTGAACCAATGTGATTGTGAAAATGCATGTCGTGCAATACCTTATTGTACTGAGAATTTAGTTAATTTCTTAAACAAAATTGCACCGGCCTAGCTCTTAAATAATAAAATAGAATAAATTAAATAAATAAATAAAAAGCATAAATTATAACAAATTATATTTATAAATTTTGAGAAATATTTAACATAAAATCAAGATAATTACCTACTGTTGTGTGTGTGTGTGTGAGTGTAATTTCTTTTTGATGATCGTTCTTCCTATATCTTCTCTCTTAACTTCTATTCTCGATGCACCTTTAATTTCTATGGACTCCTCCCCTTCTTAGATTCTATCTTCTCCGGTATGGTGAGGTTCTTTTATTCACTGGTATTTCTTCTTAAAACTCTTTTATTCCAAATATATTTATTGACTTATTTGTTGGCTTATCTATCTTGTCTTCATGTTCTTCGTCGTTAACCAAACAAACTATTTATTTTTCGGAAACCAGGACTACACTACATTGTTTCTCCGTTGTTCACGAAACGAAAACTTTAATTCACCTTGACTCCAGTTCGTCCAAGGCATAATAATAATTCTTGTAATGTGAAAGTGTTGTATGTGTGTGTCTGAATGTTTACAATGCTTTTCTATCTTTTAATCGATGCTTTTTATAACAATTAATAATTTTATTTCTAGTTACATTTTTTTCCATTAAACGTCTCTGGCTGGAGTTAAAATAAGAAGCTAACACCTGTAGGGTAATAAAATGCTTAAAAGGTGGTGTCCGCAGTATCGAAAAGGTATAAATAAAACCCCAAAAGAAACCGAATGTCATTTGAAGACCATAACCCCAACATTAATTGTGAATTTTGATATATTGAATTTTAATAAATGATAAATTTTCTAATGGTAATTAACCATTCGAGGATTACTATACTACAATATACAGGTATTTCACCGTTATTAAGGTGTATTTATTAATGAAATCGATATGTAAAGTTATTCTTCGTTTTACTAATCCGATTTGGATACCTTCAAATAAGTATTTTGACAAATAAGTTGTCATCTTCAATTGAAACAATAAAAGAAATAAATGTAATTGGCAGTACGTCTCAAACGAGCCCGCCTCACCATCTCATAATAGACGCCAATGTCGAACTTTGGCCCGCTAAGGGTAAGACTCACCAGAAATATTCCTACTTTCCTTAAGAATAAAACACGTGTGGTTTGGAGCAGAATACGTGGCAAATTATTAACATGAAGTTAATAACTATTGGTGCTGGACAAAAATTGTTATTATTGTGACTGTAATGAAAATTTTCTGTTTCGAACCAAACCCTAGCAATAATTGTAATTAAAAATAGTAAAATTATTCAATATTCCGTGGAAAATTATTCATACATGAAACCCCACGTTCGATACTGATTTGGTATCCGTTATACAGCTTTAACTTCGAACCCAGATGTAGTGAGTTCAATTCCTTTAACATCCACAGATTTTTTCAAATTTTAAGTACAGTCGGCTCTAAAAATAACTCACTAGAATTAATTAAACGTGTAAATGGCACCTGACGTACTTTAATGAGTCCTATTATATTAAGGAGTTAGGTATTCCGCTAACTAATTTTATTGTATGTATTTCAACGACTTCAGAGTTATTTTCAAAAAATCGGATTCGAAATCGTATTTATGCAAATTGTACTGAGGTCCAATAACCAATAAAATTTAATTTTTCTCCTAAATTGACTGGTTTGGGTGACTCTTGGAAACACGTTATGATGTACACTAATTAAATGATGTCAAACCCATTGTTCAACCCTAAACAAAGATGAGTAATTTAGGTATGTTGTCCCGTATTATACTCCAAATATTGATCGAGATCAATTAATGTCATCATTATAACAACGATGAGTGGCTAAGATAAGAAACATGTCATGCATTAAAGTAAAGTCTTGATATTATAATTAACTTTATCACATAAATAACGAATATATTACATAACATATATGTACAATCGACAACTAAAAAAAAATTGAAAGCAATTGCGTGGCAAAAGATAACAGATATTATTTCCACCCACAAGAAATAATTGTGAAAAGAATTAAAACTTGGAACTTAAAACGTCCAAGAACAATATCGACAAGATTGAAACGTTGTGCTTAGATAAGTGACAATTATCTCGTGTTGGTTTTATTCTAAAAGTTTTGTTTAACTTCCGTTTCTAATAAAGATGTCATAAATATTCAAAATTATTGCAATGTAACATATCCTTATGGAGAAAAATTACTAACTAATACATTTCTGATATATCAAAAAATGATGACACTGGTACCATCACCACAAAGAAATGTACATATATAAATACATCTCCTGGGTACTATAATTCGCTCGAATCCATTGCTACACAAATTCCATAATGAACAAACAAGAAGTATGAACATTTGAAATAAACATTTTGAGGTAAATGTATCAAATGTTAAACCAAATTGTAGAAAGGCTAGCATTAAGAGTAAAATAGAACAGCAAGGTATTAACAGCGACACAAACAATTTACAAGGAGTCTTCAGACGAAATGCTTTGAATGTTTTCTTGTAGCACCGGTAATGTAGTAAAATATGTAAAAAATTTCATGAATTCGGCACCCCTCGCGTATGAATTTAAATTAATTGAATATTTCCATTTCTAACAGGACAAAAGTGCATCTGCGTCATAGAAGAATCGTTTTAAACACGGCGACGGATAGCTTCAAATTGCAAACGGGCAAACACAAAAGAAATTAGCAATTCCCTTTGATGAGATGTATCTATTACACAGCCGAGTGCTTCATTCCAAAATTGGAAGTATTTCTTTTTGTGGAAAGTGTAAGTGGAAGTCCAAAGCATCTTCGACAAGAAGACGACCCATTTCGTATAAAAATTTTAATGAAATAGTTATATAGTAAAATACACTAGCTACGAACTATCTGTATTGCCTAATAGCATATAATTATTACTAATCAGTTTTCACAATCATATTTGATTCCCTCATATCACGTAAGCTAGTACAATTTTGATTGGATTTGTGCTATCAAATTACGACAAAAAGAGAAAATATAATAGCACAAATAAGGGAAACAATATCTAATCATTAATTTCAATTTAAAACGCAAAAATTACGTAGATTTAACAATGGACGCGGCGCTCCACTTGCGCTTACGCCCATGGAGGCTTACAAATCGTTTCCTTTTATAATAAAGATAAATTGCCACGTAGTTTGCACCCTTAAGCGGGACGCTGCTTCATTTTTCTAGCGTATCTACCTTTTCTTTTTCATGCCTTCTAAAGTGAGCGCATCTTCTGCCATCGCCGAGTCGTTCGGCGCTAATCAATCACACAAGCAGTTTTCTCTCAGGAACCAAAGGCAACGGCAGGAGGAATAGAAACAGCACGTGTCTGCCGTAATCACTTATTGGAGATGCTGCAGTTTTGTACTTGTCCCCGTGGATATTTCGCCCCGTTTAACGTGAAGTATGGGCGCATAAAGATGTATGTCATGTCATGGTGCCGGTAAATCGAGTTTTATGGCTGTTTTATGCATCACGGCGACTTGCGGAAATAGGAAATAAGGCAATTTAGTAGGTAAGTACATACTGCATCAACACGGAATCCTTTAAAATACATGCCAGGACACTACTTTTTATGTATCTACAACATTAGGGTGGTCCTTATTTTCTTAAATTAATATTTCAAAAGAGAACCTACTAATTGTGCTCCTCTTTTGGACTAAACTTAACCCCGCACAATTTCAATTACAATTGGAACAAGGTTGGCGTTTAAATTTTAAAAAATCTTTTTAGATACTCCAAAATATCTTTATTATGAATAAAAAAAACAGCATATGTTAATCTGAAAACGACCATAAATTGCACTTTTACATGAATGGCAGATCGAAAAGTAAGATGCGGATTGCTAATACAACTTAAAGAACCTGTAATTATTGAGCTAAAATTGCTTTGCCATGTCCTGGACATAAAATAACAACGATATCTATGTAAGCGTAAATTTCCATGATCATTTTCCTATGAAATTATTCCCCCTCCTACCTTGATTGAAGAGCGATTGTTAACAAAATTGTTAGCACTCAAAGAGTAAGCACCCACACTGACTGCCGATGTGTGAACGGCATATGTCACTAATTCTGCATTTATTTGATGCGGCACTCAAACTTTTTCTGGGGATATCTCGTCCACTCTGTTTTGTTGAAATTCTTGACGAGCGATGGTTGACTGAATATACTCCTCTTTCATCTGTTAGTCGCTTCCTTCACCACAACACTTGATTTCAAATTCATCTGTGTCAAAAGAACACGCTGCCTATGTGAGTAGTGTTTTCCTTTCTCGCTATTTCCCTTTTCCTTCAAGTGTAGCTACTGCAGTTATCGGTTCCCAGCATACATCGCATGCATCCTTTCCCTCTTTGAAACCCCAAGAATTCCTTATCTTCTTGTATCTTAATTAAATTCATTGCGTTACCGTAAGCTACACCAAGAAACTAATCTAATTGGTCTTCGAATTCCTTTTCTTTGTTTTCTCTATACGTCGGTATTCCTAGTTTTACTCTACCCTACATTCCTTAGCAAATTATAGAACTTCTCAAGTTTTCTTATACGACTTAAGCGACTTTATGTTAGAATTGTAGCCTTCTCCCAAACCACTAAACACTGATCTATGAGAAGAGCAGCACCAACGTTTAGTCATTTGAACATTCCAGAGTATTATAAAGCAATCCACTTGAATAGTTTTATTGTGACGGTAATTTACTATCGGTGATTTGGCTGTGTGCTGCAAGAATAAAATTATCTCGCAGCATTTTGGGGCTTCAGTAGCAAAAATGATCCGCACAAACTCAGCCACACTTTATAAATGATAATAAGATATCCGAAAGAAAGATAAACTTGCAAAACAACGGAATATAATCAGTAAGGTTTGATAAAAGAGTGGATGACATATTATCATTAAGTAGTGTAAATGGGACTAACGCCCTTACTTCGGTTTACGCTACTTAATGATTACAAGTCATCCACTCTTCTATCAAACTTTAATAATCAGTGAGATATAATGGGTTAATGTACCTAATATATGTATTGTGGACCATATTTACATATGTATGTATTAGAATTGAATTAGAAGGTAAATATTTTAAAATTACTAACTGAAAGGACCACACTAACATAAAGACATGTGTACTAAAACCCTAACTGAAATTAGTTCAATCATTAAGGGTGTAAGTTACTTTTTTCAAGATTGGTTAAACTTTTGAAAATTGTATGTCTGATCTTTAAAAGTACAAACGACAAAATACCCGTTTCTTACAATGTTAAGAGCTTCTACAGCTTTAAGTTCTTTCTTTTTCAATAAGTGGAGAATCAGTAAGTTTATCGGCTCGAAATTTTGAATGTCGTGTATTCGTTACGATAGCTACGATTTACCGAGTTTTTGTAAATGCCTTGTTTGTTGTTGAATTTAACCTCAGTTAAGGAATAGAAAAATGACCATGGGGGCACTGTCATTTTTGGACTTTAAGAAAGCAACGATAACAAAGGAATTTACAAAAATGCTCTTTGACAAGCCCTAACTACCGTATCGAATATGTGGTATTTAAAATTTCAGGCCTGCAAACCTGCTGGTTCTTCACTTATTATTGAAAAAAGATTAGACCTGCCTGAGCTCTTAAAATTTTAAACAATTAGTGTTTTATCGTTATACAAACATCTTTTACACCTAAAATATACAGCATTCAAAATAGTTTTTGAACCGACCAAAAATATTAACTTTAAGCGATCTTGAAAATAAGTACCGAACATCCTTAAATTACCTGCATATATGATAAAGCAATACCTCTTCAATTGCGGGTACATGTGGCCTGCTGTTTCAATATGAATACATACAATCTGCTAACTTTCTGTGATAATTTTACTTAAATTTATACACTACTTATTATCTCACAACTATTGCTTAATGTTATCTAAATCTATATTTATTAGCCTATTAATTTCTTGAGTGTTATTACCGGATATATATAGCATTGTGTCATCACCAAATAATTCAATATTACATATTTAATATGTTTAACATATCATTAATATACAGCACAAACAATAACGGCCCAAGCACCGTTCCCTGCGGAACGCCATGTTCAGTTTCATTTGTGCTAATATACAATTATTATACTTAACTTTTTGTGTTCTTTTTGATAAGTAAGATAGAAACCATTTAAGAGCTTTGTCACAAATTCCTATTTTCTCTAATTTCTTTAAAAAAAAGGGTCTGCTTCTTGTTTGGAATGCCCTCCTAAAATCCAGATACATTGTCACAATGATATTATTCTCATTTAATAGATTTAACCAATTATTACTAATATTTATGATTCAGAAATTCACATGAATGACGTGTATATAGACGGTTCTTTCAGCTTTCAGCGGTTCTTTACTTGAGTTTGTTAAAAATGTGAGTGATGTGTTATCATTACGCAGTGTAAATCGGACTGACGCTGTCACTCTTTCGAATTTTATTATTCAATGATAAATTGTCATTGATAAGTTATCATTGAATAAGCGTCAGTGCGATTTACACTACTTAAAGGTAACACGTCATCCACGTTTTAACAAACTCTAGTCATTACACTAACCCGCTCCATCATTCAATTTCTAAATAGCCGAGATTCATGAAAACGGCATTCCTTTCTAACATAACTTTAGTATTTACAGTAAAACGCACCACACAAACAATCTAAATGATTACAGACAATAATGACAAAATTTCTGCATGGAACAAGGTTTATTTCTTATATAGATCAGATATTTAGCTAAATTGTGTCATATACAGTAGAGTTAAACTAAGCAATAAGCATTCTTCGTCAAAACCGAATATCTATTACGTAAATTATTCAATTTCGTCCCTTGAAAATTGAATAGTCTAAGATCTAACAGAAAGTGTATATAGCATAGAACCAACGAATAAGTCTTCCTCTTATCCTGCCGTTCCTGAATGATGGCCGGGTCCACCCGGGTTCAGAATGACATCGGATCCATCTAAGAGGACGCGTGAACACCTGGGGCTCGATGAGTTTTGTGCACTACAGCCAGAAGACGCCCGTTCTATCTGACGAATGCGCTCACTTAAATACGGTGACATTTCACTTATGTCACGACATATCCTCCAGCAAGTATACGAAAATAACCTCTCTCTTATATATTTGTTCTCTTAATACCCTTGATAATATTTAGGTTACAAATGCAAATATACAGTCGGAAATTATACGTACATACGTAAATACAATTTAAGACACAATTCCCAACAGAGTACAAAAACTGCAAAGTAGTGTACGCGGGCAATTTGTTAACAATTTAAGAAAAAATATATATAAACAGATATGCTTAGTTACATATATACACTTCTTGTTGTAGTCATACTTAGTAACGTAAATCGCTTATTATGTGCGGCAGCGTTTCCACATCCTTCAGCTTTAATGACTTACAGTTCGAAACTTTATCCTACGTCGCATGGATTTAAATTAGCATAGATTATCAAGAAAATCGCGTATCAAATCCTAATCTCGCATCTCTTGAGGCAATCGGATGTACTACTTACATGGCGTGTTGTACGCCCTAGGAGAGCTAGTAAGTGTACTTATGGAAGTGCTTAAGAGGATACTCATTGAGTAAGTGCCAGACGTGCAAGAGCTGTTTAGAATGTAGATGCACTTCAGTAAATATAACCATATGTATATCTACAACTATGTATGTAATACGTGTATTCTACGCGAAACCAAAACTGACTATCTCATATGCGTTTCCTACATACAGATACGTATGTAGTACCTATGCATGCATTTTAATAGCATACTTTCCCATGCAATTCTAGATAATGGCCCGCAACAAATCACGTAGATTAGTCAAATAATATAGTTCAACGGTTAGTTCTTCTGCAAATCACACTATGTGAACAGAAATATGACTAAATAAGATGAAAAGTAGCTGTTTCATGCTGGTTGCCCAATAACGCCTAAACATAATACTTTCCTGATTTTACTTTAGACGGGCAAATTCAATATTTGCTACAAATTAACAATAACGTATTTAAAAGGAATATAAATCGGTACATATTTGCGGTACATATTCGAAAATCAAAAATATATAATACTATTAGATACTTCAGAAGGATTATAAAGTATTAATTTTAAGAATTATATGATTATATCTGCAGATATAATCAAATCGTAGGTAAAACAAGAATAGGACAATCTCCCGAAATTTATTCTAAGCTTTCGTTGAATATAATATAATATAAATTAAACGTGCGCCGTTTTTAGCGAGAGAAACGAGGCAAGCGTGCGCTGAGTTCGTTTAGCACCAATTCAAGTTAAATTCATGAATAATTCTCCAGACAAGATGCAAATCAGTATGTACCGACCATTAAGGCGTGAATAAAAAAACTGAAATGACAACCTAAGTCCGATTAGAATAACAAAGTAAAACTAGAACAATCCGAATAAGATTTGATTTGCATTGAATTACATTATTTACGTAAATTAGCAACACGCCGAGTCCACGCTCCTGTTCCGTTTTTTGATAAATATTAACACATATCTCTATATGCATCTCGATATTAGAATTAAACAAATTTACTAAACTAGTGATTTTAGGTGTATAAAGCACAAGTTAGAATTGATACTAACGATTCACCTGGACAAAACTTATGCAATTTTTAGAAATCCTTAATTAAGGATAAACAGTAATGTCAAAACATAATATACAAGGGATAAGCTGCATTTATTGAAAATAAGAAAATCCAGTAGACTGTAAAAACAATCACACAGTCTTTATTTAGAGCAACTTTTTATGTCATTTGACGTTTAGTTGTTGAAGTTACGTTCGTTATAACTCAGCTACTTATTTTAAAAAATAAAATAAAATGGAATTAACCGGAGGGCACTCTCGAATCATAATTTACTATGATTCTAAAAGAGGTTTAAGCGTTTATGAGTGCCAAGAGAATTTAGATTCAATTTTTAGAGAACAAACACCCTTCTTTGCCTACAATTTACCGATGGTATTAGTTATTTGAACGCGAAGGGAATTCTGCTCAGCATCATATGGCTGTTAATGGCAGAAACATTGCTGCTGTTAAAAAAGTAACTGAAGAGCAATGAGTGACTTTTGGCTATTTTTTGGGCTTAAACCAAATTTGCGGGGTAGATGGTTTTCGCCTGAAGAAAGAGATTGATATCGGAGTTCACGCTTATTCTGAAGGCATTCCGAAGGAAGATTGGTTGGGAGCTTTTAAACAGTGGAAAAAAATGGTCAATTGTGCCATTACTGAAGGAAATTACTTTGAGCATATTTAAAATAGAATCCTACAAAATATTAACCATGTCTACTAGATTTTCTTATTCTCAATAATGTCAGCTTATCCCCCTTTACTATTGTAATTGTATATGTATGGTATATTTCATTTAGTAAGAAACAATTTATTTCGTAGTCATAAAACAATTTGCTGGACTAAAGTATTCAATTTAAGTGACAAAAATTATGCAACTTGATCTGCTGTACTTCAGGGAATGCTCCATTTGTACGTTTTGCTGTTTACTTGTTCGTTTCTTGCTTTATCCTGAACTACCGTTTAATATATGATAAATCGGAACACGTGCACGATACATTTTTCAAAGATTATGTCACAAAAAGTATATTCAACCGATAATTAAATAATAAATTAAAGAATTAAAGTTGCAAATATTGAAAATCATGAAGGTGGTCTTTCATAAGTGAATATCTCTTCGCAATTCACAGGTCAGTGATATCCAAAATTACAAAAGGTATAAAGTAAGAGATACGGTGGCTACCAAATTTCGTTCTGGCCAATCACAGCTTACAGAGGCCATAAACTAATTTGTCACCAAGGTAAGCAAAACACATGGGCAATTATTTTCGGAAGGAAAAACTTAAAGTGATGTAAGTACGCCCACTATACGCCGACCTTTGGTGGAAATCCAAAGAAACCTTCTTCAGTAGAAATTGCTATTGTCAAAACGGAAGAGCAGGAAGAATGAAATGAAGATCACGCAGCATAGTCTATGCAAGAGTGGAAAAATGTGTTGTTTAGTGATGAATCAAAGTTTAATATTATCTACACTGGTGGATTTTGCTATGTAAGGCGACTTACCGGAGAAAGATTCAATAGTAAACTATTTTTAAGAGCCAAAATCTTAATAAAATAAAATCTGGAAGACCCTCTATATAACGACCTAATGAATTAGGTGCGTTAATAGGCAGCTATCAAGTAACTGTACAAAAGCTTACAAAGTAAGCACAATTTGCATACGTCAATAATCTGTGAGGAGAATTAATGACAAGGCTTCATTCTCCTCGCGGATTATTGGCATATGAAAATTGTGTTTACTTCATTAATACACCTAATTCATTAGACAGTCCTCCAGATTTTATTTTATCAATCCGAGATACTACCAGAAGACCGTTAAGCATGGAGGTGGGAATGTAACGGTGTGAGTATGATTTTTCCCGCCTTGGTACATATATGCCCGTTGCGTCCCATAAATGATGGTCAAATTTCAAATTAGAAACCGTAATGTACCCATTTGCAGAATGGAATATGCCGTTAAAATATGGTCCTTTAACCCTCAGACTACGATAACTGGATCACCCGTTGACCCGAAATCACGTTATTTCTATCATAATTTTTTTATTCTAATTTTTTCTATGGCGATACTCATATCCTAATGTGTAAGCTTTTATTATTTCTTACCACAACATTGAAAAAATATTTGTTTATCAGTTATGTAGCTAAAACTGCATAGATCAATGTTGAGCCCTTTATAGTATATCGTGTAATTAAAATTATTTTCGTACTCCGAAAGTTAAGCATGATAACGATCTGAAACACCCAGCTAGGGTCATTACATCGTGGTTAAAGGAAAACAAAATGATTGTTCTTGACTGACCCAAACCATCAGCCAATCTGCCGATTTCAATCCAATCGAGAACTTATGGGAGATTATAAATAAGACAATAAGGCTCAATAAAAAGTTTTTGAACAATTCTTTGCGACCGAATAGAAACAGTTTGACTTATATATCGTCGAAAATTTAATAAAATCGAAGGTACGCAGCTGATATTAAAAATAAAGATCATGCCACAAAATATTAATATTCATTTTAAATGATTAAAATATTGTATGTTTACTAAATGTTTATTAAAAAGTTGCTTAAGTTTTGTCATCTAGAAATTGTATTAGTTACGTTATAGTAAAATGTATATTTTATGGATTAAAGCATAAAGTCGAATTATATCCATTTTTCTTTCCAAGACTACAAATACATACTCCAACTAGAAAAAGCTTTCCAATTATCAATTTTCAATTTTCAGTGACGAGCAGTTTTATTTATACATCATATTGATTTGAAAAATACCAATTTGGTTAATCGAACTTTTTAATTGATTTTTACAGGTGAGTTAACGCTACCAATATATTGAATATGCATTGAATCCAACAAGGACACTCTCAAAGTTTTGATGTTACAGTGATACATGATAAATCTCAAATATGTACTTCCAAATTAAAAATAAGCAATCATGCCAATGGATTTTATAAACGCAAACTTATTTATTGAATGTGTTAGACCCGGCGTTTGTGGATAGGAACTACAACTCATAATTTAGCAGCTCAAGGGCGTTTCATTTTAGGCGTCCAAAGACAATATATTTCTCCTTACCTACGTAACAGAAAAGCAATTCATTATGAAAAATTTGTTTCATTATGTAATATTTACCAATTATTATTTCACAATCACAAGGTAGGTACATACTGTGATATACATATGAATGTAGTTCTCTAACAATGGGTTTATTTACGCACTTTCATTAAACTTAATAAAAATTGATATAAATCAACCTTGAAAATATGAAACGATGCTGGCTGAATATTTTATCCTATCCTAAGAAATATACCTACACTAATCATTGCATCACCCGCAGATTGAAGTATGTATATACATATTATGTATATCGTTCGAATGTTTTACGGAATAATTACAACTGCTGAATCAGAGTTTGGCATTGTACCAATCCCCATAAAATGAATTTATAACACAACGGAAACTCGTCTTGGTTTTATAGCATTACTGTTTTTTGTAACAAAATATTCTGAAATACTGAATACTTGCTAACACAGGCAGCACAATTACAATCAATTTAATAAGGTCACTAACGTATTTTTTGAACTATTTTACGCAACAATGGATAGCAGAAGGAAATCTAGATTTAGAATCCTAATATGGAATATTGCAAATCATTTTGTCACAATCGATTAATTCATCGATAAATTGAACTACGAGGTACGCTCACTAAGAAAACAAACTAAGAACCGACTAGGGGTAAAAAAGGAATAGAATTAATTTCTGTAAGTACATATATTTATTGCCAAATGTTACTATATGCATAATGTATATCACACTAATTTTTATCACTTTGGCACCAGCTTTTTTTGCATTCCTTCGTCGAAGAAATTGACCGCCATTTCGTCTATCATTTAACAATTTGGATAGAAATCATCCGCCATACAGTCTTACCTAGCTCCCAGTGATTTTCGTTTGTTTCACCTAAAGTAATGTTTGGTTCGTCAAGGTCTACAGAGTGATCAAGTAATAAAGTGCAGAATTGACTACGTGTTAACAGGTTCCTGCATATTCGAACTAGATGTTTATTGTGATCCTTTCTTTCAACTGTAGTCTCTTGTCATATTTCTATTAACATAGATGCATTTGACATTTCCAAATCCATATTAAACAACAAATCTTCAGTAGATTTAGAAAATTTCTAGCTTAACCCAATAATTTGTATAAACACTTCACTTTTTGAAGCAATACTAGTAATAATTTTATTTAATAATTTCTGTAGGAAGTATATATATAATCGTTCAGATATGTATGTACTAAAAATAACAGAAATTATTGACGCGCAAGTCAACTAAAGGATGGAATATACCTGCGTTTTCTAAAACCAAAATACTTTTAAGTAGCTCCTAAAATTCAATTTTCCAGACCTATCGTTGTGCTAATAAAGCAGCCATGGATCATACATTTAAATCCTTGCACTTAAATGATTAAGGTACGCCCGAAACACTTAACTGTTTCTCTTCATTGTATCCCCAGCAATTTATTCAGTTTAATTAAATTAGAACGTCACACAACTAATTAATCTGCCATTTCGTCGGGATTGTTCCGTCCAATAAAATTATTTCGATATGACTTCATCGCGCAAAATAAAACCGTTTCCCGTTCCTTTCTGTACTGGAAGGTAAAACAAGCTTTAAATTAATTAATATATCGATTGAAGCCCCGAAGCTCCCTTCCAATTTCAAAGGTATGGAAACTGAGTTAAAAATAAATACCATAGCAACGTATTTAAGAGGAGTTTGGATGCGAAAATTCTGAATTTGTGTAGGATGTAACTGAAATAAGCCCTAAATAACTTTATTAAAGCAACGGATATGTATTCAGCAAGAAAATTTCAAAAGTGTAGATTCGTTTTCTCGCTGTATGGGTATCTAACTGAAACTTCCTGCGTAAACAATTTCTTTCCATTAGTTGTAATACTCGTAACTATATCAGAACATGGCAGAGTTTTAGATTACATAATTATCATATAAAAATTTGAAAATAAACCGACTATTTCTTGTCTGTGTTTATTTGGATATTCAAATATACGAATATAATACGTTGTCTGTCCGCTAAGCCTAGCTAATATTTTGACAAACCATACTTATCGGTTTTCATAGTAGATATTCCTGTTTTCAGTCAATGCGTCTTCGCATACGTGAAAATCGATCTCCAAAACTTTTTTTTTCCGATTTGCATGGGTTAAGTTGTTCATTTCATTTTTAAATGTTTCCACCGCTTCTTCGGTCGATGTAAATCGTAAATCCCGTAATATCCTATACACGTGTGAACAAAAAGGACAGATCAGGTGCTAAGACTATATGGCGAATGATCCATTATTTCAATAATTTGAACATTGAGATACCCAATCCGGCCCGAGCATTAAAAAACGCAAGACAATTCCTACCTAGAAACAAACTGCCATAAATATTTCAACATTAACAGTACGTCATACAATGCTACAATGGGAAAATGTACAGTAATTCCAAAAAATGCGGCAATTATTTTTTGTTTTGACTTTTTCACGAATAACTTTTGCGGGAGCCGAACAAGACTGAAATACTCAAACTGCCAACTATTGGTTTCTTATGGGATCATAACACACAAATACCTACGTTTTATCACTTGTAATAATCTACACGAGACGAGACGACCCATTGTCAAAGCAAATTGAACGAGAACAAAGTTCACGTACCTTTAAATACTTGTGTAAAATGGTGTTAATTACATTGAGACTAATCTTTAGAGTTGGTTTAATACTTCTTACAGTAGTATACCGGTCTTCCTTAAGACCATGGGCATACCATCATTTCTAGACTTGAAGCAAGTAACGATAACAAAAGAATTTACAAAAGAGCTCGATGATATGTCGTAATTATCCTAACGAATGCTCGCTATACAAACTTTGGACCCCGTAAACTTACTGGTTCTTCACTTATGATGGAAAAAAATTAAAGCTGTAGAAGCTCATAACATGGTAAAAACTAGTATTTTTAAAAGTCCGATATACAATTTTCAAAATAGTTTTGGAACCAATAAAAAATTTTAAGTTTAACCAATCTTGAAAAAAAGTACCAACACCCTTAATTATGTTTCAAATAAGGCAATGTTTCGGCTTTGGAGACTTGAAAACTGTTATTTAAGGAACATCGACAACGTTGAAATTCGTTGTACTACCACTTCATAGTAGCACAGATAAGTGAAGCATCGTCCGTCCTTATGAGAGAATTGACAGCTTCAAATGGCAACGAATTTGAAACGATTCCTATGTTAAACCAAGTGTGACCAGAGGAGAAATATCTATAATCTAGGCAATCCCACGATGTTACGTAAATACATTGAATAGGCTATCTGTTTTGCTTATTTGGGATAGTAGCTAAGGAGCATGACTTGTCACCAAAGACTCGATAGTACCCGATTGATTTTCTCAAAAAAAATGTTTACAGCGCAAATCACGTCTCAAAATTTGTCAAGATGTCAAAGTAAATTTGTTGAAAAATATCATGCTCTCGTGGGACTCAGCGGAAAAAGAACATCCCCTGTCATATACTGACTCGTGATGTTTCATGTTTGCAGTGTATCAGTGAAAATGCGAAATCCTGCAGCCCCGAATGCGATCGTCAACAAGGACAAATAGGTAACACAAAATAGAGTAAAACTTATTTAATTACAAATTAAGATAGAAGGACCACTGAGATACAAGTCGCTGTTCAACAAAATGAAAATAAATGATATAGGAAAATAAAATGACAAAATGGAAATATTACCTATTATTAACAAGAGAGCGGTGTACATGCTGCAATAGCAATAAAAAGCAATAATCCATTGTATTTTTAGATACAGGATATTTCTGATATAGCATTTGTTGAATCAGTTAATATGTGGAGTCAAGCAATCAAAGCTACATTGTAGATCTATGCGAAATGTGTATTTTTGTTGTCGTTATACGGGTCGTCTGTACTAGAAATAAAATTTTATGTCTCAACTTTTACGACTAGTAAAAACACTGCAGAGTAACCATTCATCTCTTTCTGTTCTCGGTCTAGTACAATATGTAAATGAACCATTGCAAATGCGCACTTATAAGGACCTTCATACTACATTGAATTATTTTGTGTCCAAGTATGTAAATACACCTACATCCTCTTTTCCTTAATTATGTATCTACATATGTACATACGTACACATTTCACTGTTTAATTTATTACGCCTCATATGCTTCAGTAAGGTTTTAATAACACAAAGCTTTAATGACATATTCATTAGAGCAGCGGCATTCATTGTTATTAAACACGAGGTGAAAGCCAAATAAAAATTACATAAATGACCAGATCCTGTACACTTCCCATTGGCGACTTTAATTTTCAGGTAATGTTGCAAAGAATTTTATCACTAGGTATCCATCACTATAATAGCAGCTAATTATTTCCGTGGTTTATGTGTGAGCACCTCCATATATTAAACGCTTCGTATTCGAAATACGCAGCTGTCTTGAGGTCTATAGGTATCCTTGCAAAAGGCACAAAATTAATGTTAAATTATAGGAGCTTTAATTAGAATATCTAATTTAATTAATCGTTCAGGTGCTTGGATATTTACTAAACTACAAGAACTAAATATTTGACAAACACTTTCATATAAAGGGGTATCGAATTTATCCCTTGAGAAGGAAAGTTATGAAATTTTATGTGGACATTTGAAGATACAAAGAATCTCTCCCATTCGTTTGAAAAAATTAGAAAGATGCGGTGTTTCTAAAGAATGCACCTTGTTCTTGTTAACCTCTGCTACTAAATAGATGGCTAATCAGAGCGCCAATGATAAACCGGATGCTGTAAGATTAGACTTCCATATAAACTTCAAGTCGACGTTGTAGTTGCCAGATGATCTAGAACGATTAATAAAGTAAACTTACTAATAAATGAACTGCATGACATATTGGTACCTCTGTTTGCAGGTACCGTGGCCATAATAGCAGTGTACAACATAATCTAAGTATATTAAGCGAAGAAATAAAGAAATTAAACATAAATGAACACAAATATACAGGAAACAAACGTGATGGTTACATCACAACATAGAAACATGCAAGTTAACATTATGACAAGCCATATCGAACAACTTACAAAGTTGAAATAGATTGCAGTTGTTATAAGAGAGATCAGATAATGAAATAAGAAACAGAAGCGGGATAACTGGAAGAATTTATATCATATTAAAGATGTCTTGTCTTTAACACAAGAATGGTAAAACAAAGTGGTAAAGTCAGCTTTAATATACGGTAGCCAACAAACGCAACGGCCCATAACCCAAGAAACGAGGAGAATGTTGGTGTTTTGAAGTCACCGGAAGAAAGTTTAACGAAAAATAGTTACGCAATGCATATCCACAAAACAAGCAGGAGCACAACGAAAAGATAAACTCAACTCCACAGACTAAAATTTCGCGATAGAAAGACTTGGAATAAAGTGAGTTACCTGGTATTGTACCAGATGAGAAATGCACGAGAGCCAAATTTTAGTGAAGCATTTCTTATAGCAAGGGATTCCAAAGATATCACATAAAATATTGACCCAAACGGCAGAAAGAAGTGACTAAAGAGATGGTAGCCATACACCCCACTGGCAAAATTGTCACTGAAAGCTGGAAATAAGACATTTTCCCTACTACATCGATCTAATCAGTGCTGACTAATTATTTTTATAAAAACCGAATAATTGGCACTTAGCACAAAGTCACATCAATACTACGAGTAAATGTCGTGGTTTCGAAGGGGTAAGGTAATCAAAATTAGTAGAATTTTGAAGATGAAATGGAAGCTGGCAAAAATAGACGTTTAAAGATATTGCATGATATGTGAAGTTAATGATGATATCAGTAATGATTCAGACTGAACAAGATCGGAATCACCTAATGTTCTACCCGTTTTCTTGCCTCTTTTTTTCTTCGTATAAATAATTATTTAAAAATCAATGGTACTACGGTATTACAAGGATCTCATGACATTTTCGCGGATTGCAAAAAAATTCTCGTTCTAGATCAAATCAGTAAACTACATATTTCAAAATAAAATATGTATAGAGCGGTCAATACAATAGAATAGATAAACATAAATTCATGCATATGTATCCCAGCTTTTGATATTATTAGATTTACTTTAACAACACAATTTAAAACATTCAATATCTTCGTATGATATTTATATCAATGTTACTATATGGAAAGTCGATAGTTTCCATTCCAATATCAATGGACAAGCTTGTTCTCGATAACAAACATTCTTAATTTGATATAAAATTCGTTGCATACGAGAGACGTCTTACAGGTACATTTTAACAATTTTCAATTGGTTCTGCAAATCCAATATTAGTCTCGGCAATAATGCTAAGACAAGTTCATCAAGAATAACAGTCAGCCAGAAAAACATAGCATCTGTACGCTAGCTGATTTAGGGGGATCGACATGTGACATTTCGCGATAATGAGACATTATTGGCATTTCAAAGACCACTATCTAAAAGATACTGCATGATGAACTAGATGTGAGAATCTTAACTTCCCGTTAGATTTCTTGAGCTTTAGTGACGAACACTTTGATCCGGTTCAATAGCGGAAGCTCAAAATACGTTAGGGTCACCGCATGTGGTGACCAATCATGAATTTATTGCTATAAACCGGAGCAAACACATCAATCTGGTGTTTGGGTGTTTTGAGGTAAGAAGAGCTCAACAAACGTTATTTGCTCGAAGACTGTATCGAAGATGGTCGCAAAGTTTGTCCCAAAAGTAGCTCAGGTAATAGCAATCCGTTTAAGGAATCCAATGACAGTTAACATCAATCTTTTCGTGCTGCGAAAACTAGTCAAGAAAGAGTCTACATATAGCTCTAAAAACGATTTAGCTTTTAGAATAGGAATGTATCTAATTACTACATCATCCTCCGTACAGTCCTAAGCTAAGTTCCAACGATTTCTTTACGCCACCAAAAGGATCAAGAATGGACTACGTCGTCAGCAATTTCAGTCTCCAAAAGAAACAGCCGAACCCTTGCAAATGATGATTTTTGATTATCACAACTGAATATTGAAATAACTCCTTGCACATTTGGTTTGAATTAATGTAAATGTGTAATACCAATGTTTGTGGAAGATACTTTTAAAAATAATAAATCACTTTCAATCAGCCTATTGTTTGTTATACTGGCTAGTGCAGCACTACCAAGACACCTCTTGTACCGAAATCTTGAGCATATGGTTTTGATAAAACAGAATGTTAATGCAATAAAATTTGGAGGAATCTCTATATAACGGACCTAATAAATTAGGGACAGCTAACAAGTAACTGCGCAAAAACTTACAAAGTAAGCACAATTTGCATATGCCAATCATCTGTGAACAGAATCAAGTTTTTTGTCAATCGCAGACGGCAACTACAAAGTCGTCCAGATTTTATTTTATTCAGATTTTGGCTCTCGAAAATAGTTAACTAAAACAGAATGTAATTAGTTTAGTTTTAATTAGCTTTATTATACATGTCGCTATAAATAACAACTAACAATTACAGTTTACAGTTAATAAATATTCAATCTACATATATACATACATCTTACAAACCATTTCCTACTCGACGTAAATAAACTTTCCAAATAATTTACATCATTAGACATCATATCACGAAATATATCCTTGCACATGTACATTGTAATATTTAGATAATTACAATTTCACTCACTAACTTCAACCCCTCAACAAACAACGTTGTATCAAAATAACCACTTTGAAGTAAAAAAGGTTCATAAATTTTTTACCGTTCCTAAATCTCGTTAGCTGAATTAGAGCTGTTGCGAAGTGCACGAGCAAGATAAGCCGTTGTCATTTGAAGCTCGAAACACCCATCAAGCACCATAACCCAATCCGAGTCATCTCCTTTCCGTCATAATTCTCCATCTTCCATACTGTCTTCCGCAAGAAAGACAACGTCAATTCAATTCGGATAGGCTTATCGGGGGAACTCCGCCGATGAACGAGCCGATATTACAAGACGTTTTGATAATGTGCGATTATTTGGCGGACAAAAACAGAGATAAAGGGGCGAACCTAAGATAGACTGACGATTGTCTTCGAATTCAATTCCCTTAAATGCGAATTAAGTGCGCCTTTCGGCGTTTACGTATACGCCTAATTGAAATTGGATGGAAAATGGAAGTTGATCCTCTTTGTGATAGTTTGTCACGCGAGAAAAGAATACTAATTACTACAGTGAAACAAGGTACGATACTGGATATCGAAAATTATTGTTCAAGTATACAATGACTCATAGCTTTGAGTTTAATCAAATTAAAAGGAAAAATGTATTTGTGTGATATAACTTTCACGTCTTATTGTATTTGGTTGCTAAACGAAAATATTCTGATATTGTTTCAGCAAACAAGTATCACGTTGTGGCAGCCAATAAAATTGTTTGTGACGTTTTGCCTAAACATGATTTATATAATGAGCGTCTTGATCTCAGCCCTGCATTACGGAGACAATTAAATTAAATTAAGAGTTGTGTGAAATTGGCACAGAAAATCCATGGAAATGATATATTTGACCTTTTTTGACCATGTTTGACCACAAAATAGTTTTGTTTGACCACCTTTCATTATCGAGAGAAAAAAAATTTGGTTTTTTTTTTTCAAATAACAAAAAACGATGATAAAATACCCCCTCGCGTGTAGCAAATCGTTTCGCCACGTTTGACCACAGCTTAGAATTTTGATGAAGTTCAACAAACATTATTTATTCATAAAAATTGTTTGGCAAAATGGATATTTTCAGATTGTTAGTTAAAACCATTTAGATAATAATTTGACCACCTCATAAATGTTTGAGTAAGAATAACAGAAATTATTTATTTATTGAAAAAGGTTATTCAACGTAGATATTCAAGGATTTAAGGTCAAAACCGCACAAAAAATCGTTTGATCCCGTTTGACCATCGCTTGAAATTTCATTAGGGCATAAAAGAAATTATTTATATACCAAAACTATTTACCAGTTTTCTTTTCAAAATTAATTTGACAATGTTTGACCACGACATGAATTTTTATCCTGATGTATAAAAATCATGTATTTCTAACAATTGTTCAACCGAGTAGATATTTTAAGTCCGAAGGTCGATGCTGTACAGAAAATCGTCTGGCCACGTTTCAATGAAGTATGTGATTTCTGCAAACCTTTTTGCAATCAGAAATTAAATTTATATATCTTAAGACTCCTTTAAAATTAAAAAATAAGTTTCTATTTATTATTTACTTCCTTTTTGTCGTATCAGGCTTTGGATTCGTACTAGTTATTTTACGCTGTTGAATTTTAAATTTCGCGCTAAATTCGTTCTTTATATTTTCCGCATTGTCCAATTCTAAACAGAACACTTTTTATACCTATTATGCAACTCAATAAATATTTTTAAAACAATTGAACTCATTTATTTTTCTAACACCAGATCTTTATGAAGAAATCAACACAATCAATCACAAATATGCGTAATTCTGTGAGATCTCTAAACAAGAATGCTTTCGAACGGATCATCGATTACTGACGATCCTTGCGAAATATTACACAAAAAAATGCAAAAAAAGACAAAAAAACATTAAACTACTGAACATTCAATTAAATGTTTTGAGAATATAATAAACTACTCAAAAATAAATTGATGAAATTATAACCGCGAACTAAACAGTATCAGGAATTACTTAAACAGAATAATTATCTTACTTATATTACAGGTTGGCTGGCTCTGGAGTACGTAACAAGAAAAATAAATAAAGGAACACTCAGAACAAAGGGAGGACAAATAATAGCGTATGCGGATGATATTGTGATCATAGCAAAAAGACAAGAAATTTTGATTAAGATGGTGGAGGAAATTGTGAGGGAAGGAAAGAAGCTGGGTTTGGAAATAAATGAAGAAAAATCAAAAATAATGCGTCCTGGTAAACAAATGAGCAAAAACAAACATACAACAGTGGTAGAATATAAGTTCGAAGAAAACGAAAAATTTAGGTACCTGGGCATTATGATATCCAGTGATGGAAGTAGAGTACAAGAAATTAGAGAAAAGATTATAGCAATGAACAGAGCGTATCACACAAATAAAAATTCTTAAAAAATAATAGTTTATCCAAAAAGGTCAAGATGAATATATATAAAACAATAATAAGACCAGTTATACTGCACTCGGCCGAAACACTCACAATGACGAAAAAAGCTGAAGAAGGCCTAAGAATACTGGAGAGGAAAATTTTGAGAACAATAATTAGTTAAAGTTGGAAAAAGTGAGCAGAGACAAAGAATGAACCATGAGCTGAAAAAAGAAATAGAAGACGACATCGTAAAGAAAATAAAACAACAAAGGGTAAAATGGCTGGGACATGTATAGAGAGCGGAAAACACGATAATAAAAATACTATTAGAATGGGAACCGGGGGAGTCAGAAGGAGAGGTAGACCAAGGACAAGTTGGTTGAGGGAAGTGGTAAAGGACCTGAGCAAAATCGGAATCAGGAAATGCAAAGACAATACAAAGGACAGGAGGGGATGGAGAGACATAAGCCGGAGAGTGTGACCATGAGGGGACTGGATGATGGAAAGTGATCCGCCCCTAACGCTGGATTTAGAGAGCTCCTAGAAAGCGACGTTGCCCCTCCATGGGGTGTCTAACCACAATATATATAGATATATATTACAGGTAGGATCTTGCAAATAAGGTTGGGGGGCTCGCTTTTTTCCTTTATATAAATTCTCCCCTTCCCAAGATGGTGAATCTAACCGCAATCATTTTATTTGGAGAAGATTGGACCGTGAATATGGAACTACAGGAGATTCAATCCGGTAGTTACTTGCACGACAACAACGAGGCAAATAATTATCAATGTGAAACTATAATTTGCTGCAAAATTTAATCAAATTCACTTAATTTCTTGGAGCTTGCCGAAAAATGGTCTAGTAGTTACAAAATTTAGATGCCGACTCTTCGTGTTTACTTGGATACCGCAACAATTTCGGCCAAAGGACGGAATCTCCCTTATTTCCCTTTGGAAAGATTTTTCAAGGTAAAATTCGAAACCTAGGGTGTTTGCAACCCCAGTGATGCTTTCTACCAGGAAGTTAGCGCGCCGGAGGCATTCGAATTTAATATCCGATTGAGATCTACCAGTAACTTCCATCAGCTCCTCCTTTACATTGTAATTATACTTATACTACCTAAACAACATAAATGTAATTCTTCCTATAGTATAACACATATTTTGTTTATAAATGGTTTACAAAAATAAATACGGAACTTTCTATTTCTGGTTCGTAAATTCAATTTTAGCTTGAGTTTTAACACTTTATCTTTACATTTCTCTATATTTAACACAATAGGTACTTCCCTATTCCTTAAGCAAATAAACAAAATTCTTAAACAATAATGTCATATATTCGGGTCTATGTATATATATTATAAGAGTAAAAGTGATTCATAAAAGCATAACACTTCAAATCAGTAAACTAAAACATTCATTAACTTTGTACCAAAAGTAAAACACCAGCAACGTTTTATAATTCAATGCAACACTCACTGGATGTCGATATCGTCATTTCAACTCATTCGTCTTCCCAGTTGACTAGTTTTCATAAATCAAAAGACAACTTTTTTACCGAACATTTTTACCGAATCTCTAGGTCTGAATCCTATAAGTTTTAAAAGACTATAACAATTTAATTTCATTTTAAATCTTATTTTTCAGTTCATTTCTAATTTGGTTATCTAGATTAGTTTGATGGGTTGATCTCCACAATTATATTTTAAAAGAGAAGAGCTCATGTTGTCATTTTATGGGGGTGATTCTTTGTTTGTCCATTCTGACAGAATCAACTTGCGCTCATATCTACCACCTACTACTGATTTCCTGCTTTTTTACCAGCACTATTATATAGTTCACAGGAAGAAAATTATAGAGTTCACTCATACATATGTGTGGCCTTCCATAATTATAACCTTGATTTTTAATAAATGCATTAATATAAATTACACTGTTCGACAATGTGCTGTATTATATCATCACACTTGAAAATAATCGAATCCCGTAGCTGTCTGTTTCAAATTTCGAAATTTGCAGCCTAACTTCTCGTTATTACGATTATGTAATTTAGGATCCAAATCTATATCTATCCATTCTTCGCCCTTGCGTTTAATTGCTGTTTCAACCAATTCTTCTTCATGCTCACTCTCAGGGTCGGAAGATCAAGTGTTTATCAAACCAAGATCGCCTGCATCCGGAATCAAATATCACTCTCGTCATTACCAATTAGAGTCAACTCCTCATCTGTACAAACATGAAAACGATTTGCTATTATTAAGTGAACACAACGCGCACACCGTAAAACGAAGTCTTAGTATTAATATATATAAACGTATGTAGTATGTATAAACGTATTACAGCAACCTACACAATACCCACAATTTTCGCAGAATTTTAGTATTTTTCTCGATGTTTTCTTTTAAATCAACTTTATTTCAGAGCAATAATGAATTCACTTACGATATTAACCAAACAAGTAAACACGTCGCAAGTAAAAGTACAATATTTCAAAGTTTAATATCTCAAGCTATACATTTTGTGGATATCAGTATGGATTCGATTCGTCCATTTTCGGAAATTTGCTTTCCGACAGCGAAAAATTCGCAATAAATCCGCACGTCCCTGTCGTTTTCTTCTTGTATTTTGATGCATCTCTCCGTGCAGACGCCTTGCTGGCGCCAACGTCACGACGCCAAGCTACTCACCAAAGTTCATTTAAACGAAGTCGGCGAAAGGACGGTAGAAGTTACAGATTCTCGTCTCTAACATAAATATTATCCCAGTGCTGAATTCGCCGACTGTAATATTTCTTTCTATTCAAATATATGAATCACAAATATTACGTGTACATTGAGTCATCAGACAGTTTTCCATTGCATAGTAAATTTAGGAAATGTAGATATGGTTAAATTTAAAGACAAATGGAAGAATATTTACATAAAGTGGTTTATAGATTACTTTGAAGTTAAAAAACTGATAATTCTATTAAATAATGTAGTAGTATGTTAGATATTTACCGGAAAATAACTTTAATAAAAGGAAAACGGCCTCTATTAATCTAAAAAGTTGTATACATTTCATCATTTATCATTTAAAAATTTTCATCATTTACAAACACCGAATAAAGTGAATTGTTACCGAGTATTATCAAAAAATGCCAAAAGTGAAAAGCTATTTAGTAGTCTCCTGAATCAAGACCGTTTTAAAATTACTTTTGAACCAAGAAAAAGTATTCTGTAAAGAGTGCGGTAAAATGGTAAGTTGATAATTTTACAAAACAATTTTATTCTATTTATTTAATTCACATTATATGTTTATTTTGCAAATTCTAGTCTGCCATACAATTGGTTCAAAAACTTGCTTTGGATTGCTGAATAAAATTATTTTCATTAATAAAAATATTTTCCTTTAATTTCAAAATCATTTTCTTATCTTATATCTAAAAGGATGTATACATTTTATACTATAATTTTCTTCTTCTATAGATTTCATGTGAGAAAAAATCAAATTTTCTTATAAATAAATATAGTATATAAGTAATGGCACGATAACTTTATCTTTATAATAAGAAACATTTTCATTTCCAGTGTGCAAGCTGCATGTTATTGATCGTATCGCACACCGGTTGAAAGTCTTAATATTTTCTCTTCTTTATTTTAAACTAGAGCTTTATAAAAATATCACGTTATTTGCATAGAACTCCCGCATGCATTATCAGCGTGAATAGCACCTCAAACGAGATGGGCACCAATAATATTCCCAACGAAGACCGAGAGCAAGACGATAAGAAGAGAGTTAAGATTGCAACCACACCAGCTTGGTTAGTAATCTATTGCCGCAGAGGGCAATGCCGTGCAGGGTTTCTGTGTAAGTAGATACACTATAACTGGAGCACCGACACAAATACGTACTGAAAATATGAAATCGGCTGCACAAGAAAACGAGCGCAACGGTACTTTTTCAGAAATTGCAGTCGTGTTCTTGTACAACTATAACGGAAAGCATATCGGCACACTGAGCTTGCAAAACTCATGAAATGATACTGCATTCTTCTTGATCAGATTGTTATTGCTTATGGCTTTAAACTATGTCCAGTAAAATTGTTACATTTATGAAATTCACATTTGAAATTGCGCGGTTCGAGAAACATAAAAATAGAATCATATCATCGCTTTAGAGTAAAAGATTTGTGAGAATAATTTCTGTTTGATTCATTTCTACACATTTGTAAGATCTTTATGGTTACATATCATTAAATTGGGTCGAAACTATAGGAACATTGCGAATAATTAATAAGCCAAAATTTCTAACGTTATTCAATTGTTTCTAAAACGAAATATCAAATTATATATTATTTATATCTAAAGAATTCTTGTATTTTGTTGTTAGCTAACAAGATCGACATAGTTCTTTCTGTAAAAGCATCGGTGGAATAAATACGAACTACTGTGGTAGTCTGCAGATTACAAAATTCGCTAAATATATTGAAAATTCATTAAGTTTTCACAAAAGTTAACATAAAATATAGTAAATTTTATATTAAATTGCAGGCTGTACCCCGGATTTTAATTATTACTGTGTCGATTACCACTAATTGCAATTTATTCATAAAATATTGTATTAATTCGCTAAATACATACTAGCCGTGTATGTCCACACATTTCTAGCAATGCAATATTTTATAACCTATCCCTCTCATCCCTTGTCCCGGTGAAAGTTATTTATGCTTTATAAAATATCATGTAACATCTGGTGTAGGCCGCGCTATACGTAAAATCTCATAAATTAATACAATTAACAGTCGAATCGAATTAGCGAGCATAAATCAATATTAGCCAATACGGCAGAAACATCCCCAACTTGTTTACATCATTTTGGCATTCGTCAATGTGTGTGGTGCTTACTCGTTCGTTTCATGGTAAATATATAAAAGCTATTCACTATATATTTCATCGACAAATTTAAATAAACTAGAAATATTTTACTCTTTCCATTTATGCCGTTCATATATATAATTAGTAGAGTTTGTTACAAATGTGGATGACGTGTTATCTAGAAGTAGCGTAAACCGTACTGACGCTGTCACTTCTCCAAATTTTATTATTCAATGATAAGTTATCTCCAAATTTTATTATTCAATGATAACTTATCATTGAATAATAAAATTCGGAGGAGTAACAGCGTCAGCCCAATTTGCACTACTTAATGATAACACGTCATCCACCTTTTAACAAACTTTAATCATTAGTAAACTTTTTCAATGAGAATGAAACTGTGCTCTTAAGGATTCCAATAAAACTGAGAAACCGTAGAGAGAGCATTAAGGGGCTATATAGACAGTCTAGAATTCTTTTGACCAACATTCTTTTTGCTTAAAGTGTAGTCTATAGTGCAATTGGTTCTAAAGTGATTAGGAAATTATTTCCAAAATTATTATTATTCTGATTTAAATATGATGATGTAATCGTTCACAAAAGAGAATGCGTTGATTATGTGCAGAAACACATGGGCACTCGAAATTTTAAAAAGGATTAGGTGATAAAGGAAAGCTGATAGGTAAACTTATTGACGAACTAAGTATATATTACAGATTAGCAGTCAGAAGAAACCCTGACACCATTCAAAAGACGCGAAAGGATATTTGGGCAACATTGTATCACAAGATTTCAACGAACGAGGAACCACAACATGACCGTTGCCCGAGAGGATCAGATTCTTGGTGCACGTGGCAGCAAGCGAAAGCTTCGAATAGTTTAGTTTCGTACGAGCATAAGCCACCTCTTTAAAAAGACGTTTATCAAGACATTCAACCAATTTATCAAAAATTAAGCAACGATCATTTACTCAATCGCTGCTTTTAGGGCGCATTTACACAAAACAGCAACGAATCGTGCAACGCAACAGTTTGAATGATTGTTCCGAAATCTACATCCAGTGGCAAGAAAATTCTAGATATTTCAACCGATCTTGCAGTGTGTACTTTTTAAAGGCGGAATGACTAATGCTATGAGAATCATGCAGGTCCTAGGAGCTGAATGAATACTTTTGCATTGGAGCTGACGAAAATCGCGTAAAACTGGCAGAAAGACGAAGAGGACGACAATACCAACTTTGAAGGACAGCTTTATGGGACAGGGATTGCAGACTAAAGGTGCGTTAAGTTAAAACAAGAAAAAGAATCGACTTATGTAAAAAAATCACTTGAAACTTTAAACCCATTTTTCTCGAGACAGCAGTTCTGAAATTGGCTTGCAGCACAACTTGAACAAATTTCAGTCAAACCAATTGAAATTTTTCCAAAATGTAGTAAACTGAATTCCCCACAGAAATTCGTAGCCAGCTTTTGATATGTTGTAAATTTTTTGTTTATTAACAACTTTGTACGCCAATTTTTGGCCAAAAATGTAATTTTTTGTTCAAAAGGTTGTCCCAAAGAGATTTTCAGAATACCCTATATATTTCCATAGCTATTTTAATATATTTTAAGGCAGTCTTTTTATGTTCTAGGACAACATTTACGGCACTTATGCTGCAAGCCCCGGAGCACTTGTCGACGAGCAGGCATCCAGATGCTGGTCATTCACGTCACCATTTTGATTTCAAAATTTATTCAAAACCTGCATTTTCATTCTCAAATATATGCACAATAAGGCCCCAAAACAATTTTTATATTAAACTATTTCTTATATGTAAAAACATTCCCGAAATCAACCTTCAAAAATATATTCAAGACTGTCAATACCCCTCAAACAAAGGGCTCGATATTAGGTTTGGGTTTGTCCTTCGCAAGGATGCTACCACTATACTTAAACATCGCAAGTGTTAATTCCATCAATATATAAATATTTATGTAATGTGTTGTAAATTTATTATTTCAAGTGTACTAGATTTAATTGATAAAACATTTTTCTTAAGGAGCATAAATGCAAGCAATCATACAATTCCCCGCGATAAACGACACGACTACGTCTTTAAGAGAAACCTTCTAGATGTGAGAACCTTCGAGCGCACGTAGCAATAGAAAATTCTGAAAAGGACGAGATAGATAGAATAGACACCGGAAGTATGCAATGCGTGACGGTACATAAACGCTGCTGTAAGTACCTCTACGCTGTTACGGCACACACTTTATCCTGGGGACTTAGAGACTCGCATACTACGGTTTATCTCCTGTATAAGAAAGTAATGGCTTTTTATGTTCTTGTAAATGGGCCACTTCAATAAGAGAGGCTTGTGAAACACTAAGAAGTCTTCAAAACTCCGCCCCCATTCCAAAGTTTTAATATACGCCGAGAAGTTTAGGATAATATACAATTGCAGACTGTTTTCGTCGAAGCGTGAACAGCAAGAGAGGAAGGGAAGTACCGCAGTAATATTAAGAAACCCCTATCAATTTAATACCTTATCCCTAAAGAAAATTTAAGAAAGCCATGTTAGAAGGCAAGAAGCAATAATTGATGAGACACAAATGAAAAGATGTCTATCGCAGAAAACATTTCGGAAAAAGAAACTAAAATGTTGGATGACAGAAATAGAGCATTCTTATTCGAAGAAACAACATTGTTATGTATGTCTAAAGTTAAACAACAAAATCATTGAAATTTCAAACTTAAATATCAGAGAATGCAACGAGAATCAATAAGAACATTCTTCAGAGTAGTGGTTTCGAACATAGCAGATGCCAACTTAGTTGGCAAAATATGTATCTAAAATTTGCCAAATCGGATTTTTCGTCAGTTCCTGTTGTGCCATCTCCAAATGTTAATCAGAACCACATAACATAAAACTCAAGGTTTTGATGAGTCCTTGCTTAAAACTATTAGCAGCTTACCATTTTACCGGCGTAACATTTGAGTCACTATTCAGTAACCAATTATACCCAGATCATGGATACTAATAATGGATAATAGGGACCATTGGAGTCTTAAGTGTGTACAAGTGGTCCGCGAAGTTTTGAATAAATTGTTCGTTCACATGTACCTACATACTTTTGTACAAGATTATTTATTCAAATTTATTGGATCCCAATCTAATCAATTATAAACCAGTAACAAAAACCTACTTAAGCACGCATCTATACGTACGTCAGAGATAAACGGGAAAAAATGGCAACGAAAAGGAAGTACCATGGCGACTACATTAAATCAGGCTATACTTCAATAGAAATGAATGAGGAGACTAGACCCCAATGCGTTACAAGGACAACTGTTCTTTGATGCTTTACTTGTAGTGATTGTCCCCGTAAGTTTTTTGAAAGCGACCTCAGCAATCTGGAAAAATGGAAACTCGGACCTAGTGGATCGCGTTCTGCAGATTCTGGAGAAGTATTGACAGCATCATTTCAAATGTCAAAGCCATGTTTGCTAAAAGCTGCTGAAGAAGTGTCGGGACAAGAAGCTAAAAGATGTTTCGAGGAATTCTCTTATCCTACGACACGGTCAAGTCGTGAATCCAAAAATATGATGTCAAGGATCAAGTTATAGAAAAGCTTAAAATTACTCGGTGGTTTGCGTTACAATGCGATAAATCCACAAACGTTGTGTTTGTAAGATGATGGATAATTGCAAAACTTCTAACTAGAAATTACTAATTGGACTGGATACTCAAAGTTCTGATGTTATGAATATAATAAGTGCCTATTTTGAGAAATATGGCATTATGTGGCCAAAGGTCGCTAGAGTTTGTATGGACGGCGCTCCTGCTACGGCTCACGCTCTGATCTTGCAGCTTTAATAAAACAAAAAAATGCATAAGCTTTAACATCTCACTGCGTTAGTCACCGCCAAGCTTTGTCCGCCAGAACTCTTGTGGGATGCTATGAAAATTGCTATTAAAGTGATGAACTACTTTAAAAATAGTGTACTCAATTCACGGTTTTTCAACAAAATATGCTCTGATATGGATTTCGTTAACGAAAACTTGGTTTTCCACACTCAAATTCGCTGGTGGGAACATGTTGGCGAGAGTGTACGAACTCAAAGAAGAAGCTAAAATATTCTTGCATAACAAAGACAAAAGGTTGTTGGATCAGTTCTGTGATCTCACATTTCACATAAATTTGGCTTAATTAGTAGATTTTTTTGAACAGCTAAATAACTAAAATAATTAAATTACAAGGCGCAGGAAACATATTCGCATATGAACATAAACTCAGTAAGCATGTCTCTAAAGTCGACCTTGGGTTAAATAAAGTTGAAGACGACAACTTCTACCTTTTGAAACATTAAAACCAAATATCGCAGCGCAGTGTAATGAATTGAAAGAAGAAATCCAAGAAACAATTGTAATCCACTGGCAACATTTAAAAAACGAATTCATTCGTTATTTCTCTGATTGTGAACAAAAGGGTATTGGGAAATTAATCAGCAATCCTTTCATTGTCTTCAAGAACAAGTAATTCAGTTACAACACGACAACAATTGCAAAGATTAGTTAGAATTATTATTAATTAATTAGAAGCAGGCATTGATCTTGAAGATGTCTGGAGCCAAAATGTCGTTTGTTATCCTAAAATTTAAGAAACTGCTTTTCGTTGCCGTACTTTATTTTCGACAATGTACTTATATGAGCAGAGTTTCTCCGCACCTTTGACGATAAAAAATAAAAAGAGAAATCGCTTACATGCTAAAGTCGACATACGTTTGGCCTTAAGCAGCACTGAACCAAGGATTCAGCAGTTGGTGAAGAACATGCAGTCACAAAAATTACATTAAAAGTGTAACTTCTAATGCAACTCTTCTGTTTATTCTTCATTGGTATAAAATCTTTAATAGCTACTATCTTTGTTTTGTGTATCTAACTGAATACTATATTTTCAGCTACTTGGTGGTCCATGGCAAGACGAAAATTGTGTTAAATGGTACCTTATAATGAAAAAGTTAAGGACCACTGGCTTAGCATAAGTATAAGCTGGATAACTACTACAATTTTACTTAGAAACTGAACATGGCATAGACAAACTTCTTATGTCAATTAACAGTTTCAATCGGTTTCAGTTCAAGCTACATAAAGATTTTATTTGATTATTCTGCAAGCATGAATAAATTACGTGTATATGTATATAAGAATGTCCTGCATTTTACTCTATTGCAAATCAAAAAAACTTTGCATTATTCTACTTGCCGGAAATCCACCGGATTATGTGATACTTCGCATTCAATTACATAATCTGTTTACTTTTGAAAATGTGCCGGTCGGTGATAAAAGTGATGTATTGTCCAATAAAGGTTGTGCAGCAGCAGCAGCAGCGGCGCATACTGACAAAATGTGTAGAGGAACATGTCGCGGAATGAAGCGGGCCGTTTATCAGGATGCGAATAAACACCGAATATAAATTGTTCTGTTTGAACGGTTGATGGAAATGACACGATATAGAGACAGATATCCAAACCGGGATCAATATAGATTAAAAAAGCCAAACGCAAAACGATGGGTTATTACAAACGTAAATTGGGAGAAATGCGCTAACTTGTTTTTTACCATTTATTTTGTTATGGAAAACGGAAACAATAGCAGGTCCGTACGATTAATACTTTTTCTATTCCAACATTTCTTACACAATTATTATACTATCTACGTGTTGACACTCTTACGAAATAGTCCATAATAAAATTACGATAATGATACTAGCGTAGTATCATCGACTTGCATATAGTACCAGCATCGTCGAGATTGAAAGCCCAAATTGCCTAAAGTATCAGGCTGGTTTGACCAAACGGTGATAACAACCCAAATACAAAGCAATTAACAAGCTGAAACCAGGAAGGCATATTTGACTAAGCCGCTAATAGTTGCTACTCACGTCATGGCAAGAAATTATAAGGCAATCCTCATCCAATGAATGAAAACAATATGACAGAGTACTGTATCAAGTGCAAAATAAATAAAGAAACGAGACTGGTTTATTACACCTCATCATTATTAAAGCACAAATGGACTTTCTGCACTACAACACTATTACAATGGAAAATTACACGCCGTTAAAGATGTCCACTCTATAGATTGTTGAAGATGTCCACTCTATTCATAACTGCGCTGTAAGCTACGCTAATTGAGATAATTTTAAGTGGAAAATACCATTTCCGACTTTTTCACTGTTATCAAATGACGTTCTTCAACCATCAGACTTGCAGAAACTAAATACAAAGACCTTGAACAGCTAAGTATGAAGGACAAAAGACCCCCTTCTATTCGTTTTCCATTGTTTTAAGTAAACTGAACGAAAAGGTAATATCCGAGGATTCCCATTCACAGTCTGCCCAATATTACGATATCAATCGAGTACTGAAAAGATGGACAGTTACATAATCTTTATTTAAAGATGTGGCAAAGGTTTTCAACTTTACTAACGTCTAGTTTGCTCTTAAATCAAAAACAAATTAAAGTAGAATCACTATAAAACCAGAAACCAGATTATCACCGCATTTTTAACAGAAAGGAAAACGTCATGCGTATTCGGCGTAGTCCGCAAGAGGATCTGCTGCAGTGCCTTTGGAAAAACGATTTGTCGGTAACACGTGTGATAAAGTGCGGTACTTTTTTTGCTTTCCTTCCATGTACATATATCCGAGTTCATGCAGCACTCGTTTACTTGTACCGCATAAGATCAGTATGGTGTAGTAACTAAAAACCGTATAGGGACACATATGTTTTTAATACGGACGATCATGGTTTGAATTTACATAACGCTTCTTTAGCCGAGGAGAAGGAACGATTTTGTAGAAAGTATATAGTATGTGCGTTAAGAGGCAATAATATGCACCGAATTTTATTTTTACTGCTGTCGGTTCTGAAAATGTTTGCAATTTTAACTTTATGACGATCGTTGAGTGGCATTTCTCACGTAAGGTGTTCACATAACTTGTACAGATACGAGTCCTCGCACACAACGCTTTCAGATTTCAGTTATACATTTAAACAGCCCAATTTTATATATATGCACATTTCGACTTTATTCAAGAGCACAATTTACGATATAACTACCAAGAAATTTACAGTTAGGTAATTCTTAGCACGAATATCAACTTTGGATGTAACTTGTAGTATTCTCTGCACATCTTGTGTGCTTCATAATTTTTGTTAATTAACAATACCATACACACAACCCATTTTTTATCCCGCAATAATCAATCCCTTTCAAGATCATATTCGTTGCGGTTCATACGCAAATTGGCAATGATGAAGCATTAAAAAGCTTCTTGGTCTAAACCGGATGTTTTCAAATGCGTTTGAACGCATTTAGATTACATATTGAGCTTCATTGTAATCTCACATATTACGATATACTAATTCGAATCGGTTATTGCTTTAATTTTCATCGTTACAAACTTCAGCTGGACAACCAAAGCGTGCTTTATCTTTGAATGAACAATCGCTAAAACGAAATTTTGACACTGCACTGTAACGGCATACACAACATACAATATGTAGTACGATTGCGATGTATTCTATTATTGGACTTTTCTTGCAGAAGTGCACAATTGACAATAAATTGGAGTACCTATCAACTGTATTACGGGTTGTACATTTCGAATGTGTAAAAGGACTTAAAAATTCAGACAAAGCCAAAATATAACCAAATACTTAGTTGTAAAACCAATGTTTATATATAGTATTTAATTTTTCTTTTTTGAATCCCATACGCCTTGTAGAAACAACAAAGACTTTACCCCTCCCTCCCACCACTTTACATAACAATGATGAGCACCATCATAATTAAAAGCCTTATCCACACCATCTCGCGTATGTAACTTCAACACAGCATGTTGAATCAATCTTGCATCTTCTCGACATCAGAAACAAAAATAAGTTCAAATAAAAAACCAACGATATAACGTGTCGGACTAAAACTTCTCTTTATACAATAAAACTTTGAGATTAAGCGTCCATATGAAACATGTTGGTCGGGGTCATTGTAAGCCGAATGTAGGGCACTTAAACTCTTGGCTGAAGAAATCCATGCTCTCGGTTAGAAAGAAAATCTATGTAGATTTACATCTATGGAAGTATGCTCTGTCACGATCTTGTCCTTATTGAACGTTTCCAATTTCAATATTTTTTGTCACTCACCTGCTACTAAATTTTATATAATCTAGCCCAATGAACACAATATTTTCTAATTGTACTCACTGTCAAAAGTAGATTACCTTTCGGTCTAATTCATTCCCTTTTTGTAATTATATTTATTTCATATAAAACAAACGTAGTATGATTTCTACAATTCATTGAAGTTTGTTTGGTATTTTCGAGGATCATGTTTCGTATAATCTTGACAGCAATCTATCGGGAAGTCCACCCTACGTTTGCTTAAAACGTATATCGATTGTTACAACATATTTCGCTTCGCTTCAACGTAATGTAATGTTAAACATGTACCAAAGTATATCAGTAATTAACATGTCTTTAAATTGCTAAATAACGCATAGATACTTAATATCTCTTCATCAAAAACACATTGCCAAAACTTCCAAGCAGACACTTTTAATTTTCAGGAAGATACTGGAATGAAATTTTGTTACGGTTAATTGTTACAGTTTTCTGTAATTGTTACTAATTGTAGCCTCTCCCGCTGCAACTTTTGCCGTAGATGGCGCCCCGCTTTTGTAGTTTACTGATACAACCCGCGCATATTGGATGGACGCGTTGGCATGCGTTTTGTAACGTTGAGCTGAATAGGTCGTTCTCCGTAAATAAGTTATTCCGTTTTCGCTTTTAAGTCTCGTTTATCGACGATATACACGGAAATTCGACTCTGGAAAGTTAATATTATCGTTGTGTGCATTTGGAAGTTACTCTCCCTCAATTTTACGTTTGCTTTTCCCTGCTTTGGAGGTTAGTCTTTCTTTGTGTTAGTATCGGTGCCGTATCGATACTGTAAAGCGGCTATTAAGCCGCCAGAATTTCAAAGGCTACCAAGAGTGTGTAAATCTTAGATAAAAAACTAGCTTAGTTGTATTTAATTTAATCGTTTCAACTCAAGTGACAAATAGAATACTGTTAAACGTCATTTTCTCGCCTCAATTCATTTGTGTATTTCTTTCGTGGTATTTTTAAAGAGAATGCTCAAGTATGTTTACTGGTGGCTTCACGACAGGATAAAAATCCAGAACATAAACAGTTCGGACAACCTCGTATTACCTACAAAAGAAGCTAGAGGGTCTCTCTGACTAATTTTGTAGATTTTTTAAATACCGAACTATGTATCCAACATAATATTTGTAAACAAAGAGAAGAAGAATCGCCATAACACAGTGAAAACGACCTACTCATCGAGGTATGTTGGTTAGACAGCCTCTAAAACGCAATGAGCCTCAAACGCACAGAGAGAATTATGTTTTCTGAATTACATAACTATTGACTAATTTCGCCCTTACTAGGACTCATCAACACGGTATAGCTAGTACCTGACCAACACAAGAATTTCTCTCACAGCCAGAAGTTAACAGCAGTTTATAGCAATAGATTTTACCAAACGAGTGACTCAATGAAATAAAATAAAATAACATTGGCATAGCCAGATACATCGCAACTTGCGACGAATAGCAATAGATGGAATTCTGAGAATTGTATTGTTAATTGTGAATTAGCTATACCGAACTGATGAGTTATAATAAGGACGAAACTAGTCTGCGGTTGCGGTCTGCGAATTAGTAAAGCTTTGTTATGCTTGCGGGCTAATCGCATTTTTTTTTTGTAACCTATCTAACAAAACGTACCTCAATTAATACGTCGCTTTGCAGTGTGTTGTTGATATTCTTCTCCTTCTTCTTGTTTAAATTATATGGTTCTCGTTGAAAATACAATCAATATAGTATAAATATTTAGAAAAATAATAATAAACGATAAAACAGAAATTGCGATATACCCGAGTGAGGTATTTCACAAAAATAGAAGGACATGTGGGAAAGGTTGAAGTAACAAACGGAATTTTTTGAAATCTCGTAAAAATTCTTGTAAATATGTAATTATGCAACAAAACCAATTCGTGTGCATTGACGTAGAGAAAAAAATAGGTACTAACAGTTACAAACTTATGCATATACGAATTAAAGAGAAGAGAAAACCTTAAACTGGGAAGAAATATCAAGTGCTTTTTATATACAATCAATGAAGTTTAAAAACACACATCCTTATATGTCCAACACATTTTAACGATCGTACTATAACTTATACTCTACAATTAATTAATTAGAGTATATTTCTAAAAATATGATAATACAATGGAAGCTCTAAAAATGAATGCTCGTAGATCAATGGATTGCAATGCATACTGTGAGGGTAGTAAACTATTTACGAAAGCCAAAAATTAATTCAGAGAATCTTGGATGACTCTCTATAAAACGACTTAAGGAGCTGTGAAATTGCTTACTAAGTAAGCACAAATTAAAGTGCCGTTATGGCACCTTTCGGAAATAATCCAGGTATGTATTTCGCCAACTAAGTTTCCATCCTCAGTGGAAAAGCTGCGGGAATCAACTATCACTAACGATATTCGGCTAACGCCCAAAACGAACACCGCACAACGAACATTGTACAACATTAAAGCCTGTACAATGAACATCGCACGCTGAACGCCTTCACGAACCGCACCAAAACACTACTGACACTGAACTCTCATTTTAAGCAGTGGTTATTTATTACCTAAAAATGTTATGCTCCATCGGGCGTATCAAAAGGTAGAATGCACATGCACTAAATCTAAATTAATCCAATAGCAGTAACAATTCGGAAATTGAAAAAGGTCCTCCATTTGCATTCATCATTCTCTGTCGATTTTTATTAATTAATTTCAAATTCTCTATTAGCAAAGCGTGTCCTTTGTCCAAAATATGTGGGGCTACGCTTGATTTTTCGGATCTGTTAAATCGAAAATGAGCAATGTGCTCCTTATAGCGAGTTAGAATTGGTCGCGTAGTTTGCCCAATATAGTTTATAGCCACATTTCTGAAAACCGACTGCGTACACCTGTACATGATTTTTTATTCATTTTATCCTCGTCCTTGACGTTTCCCAATAGTTTACGTAATGAATTAATTGATAAATATGCAACCTGTACATTAAATTGATTAAGTATCATACTTACTACCATAATTTAACAAATTTCTTGCCTTGTTTATCAAAGTTAGGCTTTCTAACTTAGGTTGCAGTAGGCGTTTAATGAAGCATAATGATTATTGCATATGCAATTTGTAGTAATGAGCTTAGTAAGCTATTGTACTTTGTATTTACTTTGTACCTAGCAAGTTTGGGCGCCTAAGGTCGTTTTATAGATAGTCATCCAAGATAATGTGAGAATGTTCTTGGATAAACTACGATGTCTTATGTAAAAGACACAATATATAACTAACTACTTATAATTAGTAAAACCAGTGCCAGGTAGTTTTTAAATAAAACAAGTTGCTCTCGAATACATACATATGTAAATACGTTGCGTGTTAAAAATATTCTACGAGCCGGAAGTCTACCACTTTGAAAACATCTTACTCGTAAATTATTAACACTTCACGCTAGTCATCAATATCTTTTTCATTACTTCCGCAGATTGTATATACCTACTTAATCTAAAAATACGAAGTGAATATGATGTATAAGAATAAGGCAGCGAAAAGAGGAAATAGGTGCGGAGTTATATTAATAGACTGTACGATCCTAGCCCGATGCTGTATTACTATCAACAGGAGCGGTGGTAAGTATTCGGCAAAGTGCTTCTTCTTCCTTCACCTGAGTGCCATGAATAAATGATGGCATTACAGATGGAGCTCGTCAACGTGTGCTTCAATTTAATTTACCGGTACGTATAAATCTACCTCGCTTATACACGGCACGGTACACAATTTTAGCAGAGAGGATATATAGGTCCGCATTTATACACATTCATATACCTATATACAGCGGGGCAACGTCGTTGAGATGTTAGCGTATGAATTAGGTACTGGCGCTGCTGTGGCGCATTTCCTTAAATATTCATGAAGAGTGATAGAATAAACTGAAAATGAAAGATGATTTAGGATAAACTATGCAGACTTCGCTCCACTTTTTAATAAGTGCAGCGCGCAGTTTGGAAACACTTGCGAAATGAATTTTCCTTCAATTTTATTAACCTCTTGTACTGTTTAAATGCGTTTCATTTTGAGGAAAAATATTGAAAGATATAACGATCTTAACGTAGAGATAAATAACTAGATATCATAGGTTAAACGCGATAAACTTCTAGATTTTGATCTGAATATAATATTCCATTTATTTGCCCAACAGATTCTACATCCATTAACAGGACAGTATTAAAAGAAAACAGTTAAATCGTATATACGTACAAAAACAAAAAGAATACAATATAATAGTGGAAAAATATTAGAAAAATACTGACAGTATCCCAAGCACTGACCCGTACAAACAAATAAAATTCTAAAGTTAAACTTAAATCTAAATTCAAAAACTTAAAAACTCAAACCCAATGCTCAGGAACCATAGCTCATAACCACTACGCATACATATTGTAGATGTTCTCAATGTCGGCCATGATCTCACTAAAGGGAGTGTAGAGTATGTATGAAGTGGATAGGTTTTTGAAATTCTTGCACATGACATGTAATCCCAATCCCAGAGACAAGTTGGTTCTTGAAAACTCTAGATAAAAGATTGGTGTATTGCGGAAACATTGGAATTTGGACTACCCAAAAGCTCAGGAGCATCAACCTTGTTATGAAGTAAATTATAAACAAATTGTATGCTGAATTGAGCTCTTCTGAAGTTCAGAGATGAAATACTCAAAACGACTCAGTAAAGTCCTCTGATCAACACCCCTTGGCGGATAGACACCATCCAATCGGAATTGGAGAAACTTCGGGAATCTCCGCTGCACCCGCTCAAGCTCAGGATGGTATGTTAACTAGTAGGAATATCAAATGAAGCAGACATATTGCACCAGTATCAGAAAAGGGCGCACAATTTCTTACTATAAAGCCAAGCATGCCCCGAGAAGAACCAGCAACGTAGCACATGTGATGTGAAAAATGCAGTTTGGTATCAAACAAAACTCCCAGGTCCTTAATCTGCTCGCAGCAGTCAAGATTAGTAAAACTAAGATTGTATTGAAACAAGATAGGATTGGGTTTACGTGAATATGTCATAGCCTTGCATTTAGAGATGTTTAAATTTAAAGTTATTTAATACATACCATTCATGAATCCTATCCAAATAGCTTGCAACTCTCTACTAACGCTGGAAATATGGCGGTAAATTTAGAGAGCGTCAGCAAAGAGCAGTTTTCCGAAGTGATAACTGAAGGTAAATCATTAATGAATATGCTGAAAAATAGGGGCCCCAGGTTGGAACCCTGGGGTACACCTGACGAAGCAACAAATGGAGAGGAAGAAAACACGTTGTAAGAAACATACTGACGTCTATTACTCAAGTATAATGCCATAAAAGAAGTCAATGTGTTATGAAATCCTAGCGAATGCAACTTTTGGATGATAATAGAGTGATCAATACGATCAAAAGTTTTGAAAATTTCGGTACAAATTGCATCCACTTTTCCCCTCGAATCCAGCGAGTTGGAAATGTAGAGACTAAAGCAAACTAATTGTAAGTTCGATACAGTTGAACGATTCCCGCATGAAACCATGTTGATGTTGAGAAAATCAAGTTTTTATTAATTGATAAATATTTTTATACAAGGAAACTCGAAAATTTTTGCAAAATTCGATAGAATAAGGGGAGCTAATGCATACTTACAGTCTCTAATCAAGAAGCTTGGAACTTCATCATCACCCGCAATCATATTATTTTTTAGTTTATATGTAGACGATATAACATCTTCGACTTCGTAGACTCTAAATGTAACATTCACAGACATAGCCTTGACCAGGTAAATCTAGAATTGCATTAGAAGACGCAGCGTAAATAGACTGAAAGTAGTTAGAGAAGCAATCCACAATAGATTGTGGTTCGTCTAATTTAATGTCATATATTATACCTGGAATTCTGCTGCGACGTTTTCGTTATGAATGTGCGACTAACAATAAAAGTAATTGAGGTCTGCACCCAGTAAAAATTTTTTGAATTTCGCGGAAGTTGGTAGATCCGGTAATAATGAACATATGATGTCCACTATTGCCGGAACTACCAACTTAAATTGTCCACGAAATTTAAAAAAATGTTTACTGGGCAGTAACGGAATTCTGAACACTGAGCAAATAGTCAGAATATGCTCTAACAGATTGTTGCTTTACAAGTTTCCTGAGACGTGATGAGATAGTGATGTAAAGAGATTTGACAATTGAATCGTCATATTTTTGATAATGTTTATGTTTTGATTTTACGTTTCGTATTATATCAAGGGTAAACCATACAGGATATTGTCTCTTACAGTTTCTACTCAACGGAACGAGATCATCAATAATCCAATATATAGTTGTATAGAACCAATCGCATACATCATTAAGGTCTGAGAAGTTATCCAAATTGTATTCACGTGTGTAATTGGTACTAAAATTGTCCACAACATCACATCAAAAACCAAAAGTTAACATTAAGACAAAATGGTATTTATCCTCTGATACCAAAGGCGCTGGATCACAAGTCACAGTGCAGTCAAGATCAGTATTGGTCAAGTCCAAGACGCTATCTCTAACATTTCTAACCACTATTGCATTGGAAAAGAGCGGTAAAATCAAGAAAATTTCTGATTACTTGTGATATCAAGAGATTAAAATCATTGACACAAAAGATAGACAGTTGAAGTCCCCTACAATAAGTACGTTTCGATAGTCAATTAATAAATAATTGCTCAAAGGACTCAATAAATAACTAATAATAATATATTGTAGATCTCTTCAGAAAATTGTTTAGTTACTTTGTAACTAATTCAGTTCTTACTGCTCCAGAAGTGCAGACTTTTTAATAGTGGCATAGTGTTTATAAAAAGCAAGAAGTTCAAATTAATGTAGTGACAAGAACTAGAAGAAAAATCATGGATACTCTTATCTGCGTAATATATTCTAATGTCAAAATGCTAATCCAATCAATGCCTTTTGGTTTATTTAAGCCGACTTTCACTGCCTTGAAATTGAATAAATAATGCAACAATCTTTCTGTTTTTCCTGGATTTTTTAATTTAGCTGCAATCAAGAAATCATACAATTGAACTGAGAAGAAGCACAAATATGAAGTATGTAGTAGTATAAGTAACGTATTCACGAAAGACAGTGGTTTAACCACACAACTTATAAAAAAATTCTTTAGAAATATTCTCACAAGTGTCCTGTGATCGGATACATGACAAATATACTACTACTACATTCCAGTATGTGACACTAGGAAATCTAATAATTTATGTGCAGTGGTAAAACGCGCCATGTCGCTGTTTCTCTCACTAGAAATGTACATAAAATGTATTCAATTTAATATCCTCTTGCGCATGCTTTCGTGTAGTAGAAATCGAAATATAAATGCTCATCGGAATAGTTGAAATCTGAAGAGATTTGATAAAACGAGTGAATAGAATTTCCTACGGAGATCACCGGCAAACGCTATCCCCACAGGCATGCATATACCTCTCTTAAAACCGAAGCTCGGGAAACATCAAAACCTGTCAGATACTAAATAGAAATTCATTGCTTACCGCGATTGCGAAAGCGATTGTCTTGTTTATTTTATGTAGCCGTACCCGCTCGGCACAAACAGGTTAAGTGGAAAGCGGCTGCGTTGGATCGCCCAACACGCCATCTAGAACCTCTGAAAGAAAAGTGTCTGGGGAACGATATACTCTTCCACCCTTATTACATAACCGCGGTCGCTATGATCGTTTGCATGTATTTTTAAGCCCGAGCGAGAAATCTTATCTTGTAAATAGATAAAAAGGACCGCATCGACACGAACAGTTCATTCTGCCCTAACATCCCAAAGCTTCGCTCATGTGCAACTTCTTTATTAAAGCAAATGCGAATGTGTAATTTAGTGACCCTAAGTTTGGAGCAGCTTTTTATATATGAAATCGTTGGGGAAAGTCGAGCGCCAAAATTATAATGCTAACGAGTTCTATGAAACCTCCAAACTTTAGAATATTTCAATTCGAAATTATTGAATAAATTATAATGATTCTGAAATTTTCTGTTTTAACATACAACTACCTCCTTGCGAGCGTTTCTTTTATCTTTCAGTGGTAATACACGAAGTTGCGCGGCATCAAATTTCTTCTGAAAATACTTCGCTCTATAGAGAATCTCAATTATAAAAATTATGATGGTGCTAATATGTTTATATCGAGGTTTGCAATCTCCCAAACATTTGATCTTGTGATACGCCAAATATCGGCTTGCCCCGTTTGCAAGTCACTTGACTCAAACCAAAATATTCTATGACTCTGTATCAAATACTTATCAAATCAAGTTTCAAAACTACAATCTAAGAAGAGTTAACATAACGAACAACAGTTATTCAGGTTCAAGGTTTGGATAGAAAGTAAATTACAAGCTAATTATAATGATTAAGGTTTGATAAAAGAGTGAATGACGTGTTATCATTAAGTAGTATAAACCGAACCGAAGCTGTCCCTCCTTCGAACTTTGATCATCTTCTATCATTGATAATATTTAATCCAATACCACGACCACCAAAGAGGGCGTGATCAAAGAATTTGCCAAATGGATTCCTTATTATCGAGTTTGGAAATCTTGCTATGCGCCACTTCCACTTAAACATCATAACACCATATCGTTCTCCCATCACCAAAAAAAATTAAGCGAGGTAAAGAAGAAGAAGGGGGCTAGGTGCAAACTCAAGCGAAAACGCTCAGTAATTCAACACAAACATGATTCCTGCTCAAAAACTAGCCAACAGTGATCAAATGATTTTTCAATTTACGAATACAGTCAAAATCCAGCCAATCTCATGAACGTTTCAGGTTTACTTGAATTAAATCATGTCGAGTGTTAACGTCACACAAATCAATTTGTTGATGGCTTGATTTTTCGTTATCCTCAAAGAAGTCACGACTCAAGTTTCAACCCATCTTTCGAAATCAAACACACGGCTACTTTTGATATGTTTCTAAGGAAACAAATGTCATTACTAATTGAACATATATAGAAGTCAAGGCTCAATTCTTTTTAAGAATTTTATCTAAACGATATGCAAAATAAATTATTGCATAAATTCGCTATATACATTGTATGCCAATTCACAACACTGAAATTTTATTATATGGTCCACGAGAGCAGATATCGCATATACCTCCGCTTTATTAGTAATAATGATAATTTAGTACTTGTACAAATGATACACTAGTTAGGTTTAATCATATTGGGTGTGGTAGTGCAGCACATCCTCATAAGGAATTCTTTTTACAAACTTACAATCTTACAATCTTCCTGAATTTCACTTTCGACGAAACACAACAACAAACAAATTGCAATATTTCACTAATATTTTATTTACTCATTCAGTTATATGTTTATTTATTATTATATATGTAGCCCTTAGTTTTGCTTTTATTGTTTTTCTTTTGCTTCCTAGTCTCAAGTAATGATGTAATTACTGTGAATAAGTAGTATGAATACCCTCGCCCGTCAAATTATCTTGATAACAATACTGGAATCAGATATAACGTCAGACGAGAAAAAGGAGAAACAGACACAGAGAAATAGAAGAAGAATTTGGAAGCGAAAACATACTAACTGTAAAATAGATAGAAGTGCTATGGATGGAATGGGCGAGTTACAAAATGAGAGCGAGATTAACATAAATGAGGAGGAGGATAATGAACTGCACCGTGCTATGGCAGAGAAACAAATGCTAGACCAAAGAAGAAATGGTGTGTGCGATCGAAGAGGAATGAAAAGCCAATGAAGATGGCAGAATGGAAAAACCAAGAAAATCTAAAAGGAAATAATCAAAACATCCAGAACGCATGAGTTATAACTAAGATTTTATAAAAGAATGGATAAGTAGCGTAAACCAGTCTTTGTCTCCACTTACGTGCAAGGTGCAAGATTAAAATTCGGAGAAATAAAGGCGTTAGTCCGGTTTACACTATTTAATGATAACACGTCATCCACTCTTTTATCAAAGCTTAATTATAACTATAAAAGGACTTTTCCATCTCAACAAATGGATAATACCTGGTCTGGCGGGAGCCAAAATCCCAAGGGATTGAAAGGCTTTGATGATGATGGCATGAACATTTCAAGAACAAACATATTTCTAATAAGAATTACATGTCCAAACACATTTGTACCATTTCCTCTTTCTAAAAATCTTCGGTATCAACCAATCGTTTGATTTTTGCGTAAGCAATAGTATTTCAATAAAACAAATTCAAGTGATTAAATTAATATCAATATTTAATAACCTCGTTAATGTAATTAAACTATGAAATATACTATATTTCTCGGCGGAAAGGAATTGATTTTTTGTTAAAGTGTTGAGAATAAATTTACTACATAGACATATACCTTAATTCTAACTACAATACAATGGTAATAAAATCAACTACTATAAAATTAGCAACCACGTGCAAATCGACGTTGAAGTTTATTAATAGAGTTGGTTAAAAAGGTGGATAACGTCTTGTCTTTAAGTAGCGTAAATCGGACTGACGCTGTCACTTCTCCGAATTTTATTATTCAATGATAAGTTGTGATTGATAACTTTATTGTTGTTATTATTATCAATAACAACTTATGATTAAACAATAAAATTCGGAGGAGCAACAGCGTCAGTCTGATTTACACTACTTAATGACAAGTCATCTACCTTTTAACAAACTCTATTTATTAATGACATATTTACTACTACTGTCATTCTACTATAGCTATCTTCTTACGCCACGAATGTTACGGTTTTCGACCTTGGAGGATCTGATATCTTTGAGGTCACTATTCTATGTCTACGCATTCAGGTCTAGTTCTTACCGACCTGCTCTCTTTGTCCTTCATGGATATTGCAACTCCTTAAAAGATTTAGTGCTGACAATTAGCATTGTCTACAGAATTATCTATTATGTGCAAATATATCTGTATATTAACGGACTACAAATAGAAATATAGCTAGAAGAGTAGAAGATACGTCTTTCCTAGTTCTTTAATACCTTTTAGATAGAATATAATGAAATGCTGTAATAAGTAATATGTAAGTAATAAATTAAGTTAAAACAAATTATTCCGAATATTTTTAGAAATGTTCGGAGTTATGAACTATAATAATTCTCCCTAATTCTCTTAAAAATAGATATGTCCACTGTTCAAAATTAATGCCAGTTCTTTAGCGGGGCGTTGATGTAACACCATTCATACATATCTATTTAACAGAAATTGCGACAAGTGGTAAAATAGCAATCGACGGCAACCAATAAATATTAATTATATTTTAATATTCGTTCCACATTATCTATTTTGTGTCAACGATTCACTTTTTCTAGTTTATACGGAACGAGATCTACTCACGTAAACACAGAAAATTAAGATACACTTAACTCACCTTAAACTTTCCAACTCCTTCCTCAAGAATGCAAATATTATGTAACATTATAGACAACAATGTCCATAGAAAACACTATGATGGCCAAGAGTCACACACAACTGCCAACGATGTGCAAAAATTTTGAAGCACACACGTATATAAACTTAAGAAAAGTAAACCATGAATCACCAGCATTGTAATGTCCTATTATGCATTCCACACTAACTATTTTCTTGGTAACGTTGGACACAATCAGAAGCTAGAGTTAAATAAGTAATTACTAGATAGAGTAAGTATGATTTACATAGATACTAAGGCACTAAGCACGAACCCAACGCGATTTTAGTTTTCAATGTACTAAGGGCGCAATCGCATGTGCATGCGTTCGTATTATCACCACATGTGTGACTAACTCTCGACCAGACGACATTCTAGGCTTGTGTAGTAATTTTTTGCCTTTTCTTTTTGTTTGAAAAGGAAACATCTACACAATAACAGGTTTTTATAATGTTAAACAGTTTCAAATTCAAATAAAAATACAAACTAAAGTCTCTTAATAATCCTTTAAATATGATTGCGACGAAACAATTACCATTGATCGTATTTTTCATTATTAAAAATGAAAATTTTCAGTCACTCATTACGGTTCCAATTTGAAAAACAGAAGCAACAACCCAGAAATGGCAAATGTCGGATTCGATTACTTTCATAACAAAATATGCGATTTCTTTTCTTTTAGTAAGAGATCTAAATTCCTCTGAAGTTGGCTCCCGAATTTTCAAAAAAAAAAAACCTAATTCTTAGAGTTCTAAGACAAATAAGTATAGTTCTAAAATTCTTGCATAAAATATTCAACATTTTCGGGAATGGTTCAGCCAAAAGAATTTTTGGAATAGTTGAAAGTTTTTTGATTTCGCAAGAATAATTCTGAGTAGAGTTCTGGGTAGCGCTCGAAGAGTTCTATCGAAAATTCCCACAGCGTTTTTCTATAAAGTTGGAAATCCAAAAGTTATTTGCAAAATTCGAACTAGTATGCTATGTGCCGAAAAGAAAAACAATAGCACAGGAGTACTTATTAGAATTCCGATTAGATTATCTTTTGATTATGAAATATCTTTTAGAAGACCAACAAGGAAATTATTTCCAACGTAGCGATTTATACAAACTTGGATATTTTTTTAACAAATGTCAAATATTTTTCAATTGAGTATCTATTTTTTGATTTAAAAAATGAAACAATTAGAGCGGTACCCAGAACTCTACTCAAAATTTCTGTGTGATTTTCTTTTCTTTTTGGCATATAGCATGCAAATAACTTGTGGATTATATTTAGATAATCGTAACATTGACAACTTGTTATTTATTGTTTAACATTCTCATTACTTTGATGTTTTGTTGATAACAATATTTTTCAGATTACATATTAGACGTTTCGGTAAGAAAGGGACTTTAGGTTGACGAAACCGAATTTTGATTTCTTTATGACTTGAAGAGATTATTTTGTATGGACATTACATTTTAAATCTTATATGATAGATCTCTACTACTAATAGGTCAATAAAACAACGCTGGTTTGAACGATAGTTATATTTTCAGAACGTTTACAAACGTTTTCGGAACACCTTCGTCAGTGAAAATATAACTAGATAAATATATAAACAAACATTTGTTTGTTTTTTATTTGGGAACTATCAACAAAATAACTAATGACTAGGATTTCTTGATATAGAGGATGTGTAACCAACTTTTATATATATATAAATTATAAAAACTAAATTAATGTGTAAACATACATGCAAATTAAGTAAAACCTTATATCAAGAAATCTTTGTCGAAACACCCAAATTTAAAAACCTAGCCAAAGGTTTCCTTCTTAAGAAATGCAAATGTCATTTTAACACATCCTCTATATCAAGAAATCCTAGTCATTAGTTATTTTGTTGATAGTTCCCAAATAAAAAACAAATGTTTGTTTATATATTTATCTAGTTATATTTTCACTGACGAAGGTGTTCCGAAAACGTTTGTAAACGTTCTGAAAATATAACTATCGTTCAAACCAGCCTTGTTTTATTGACCTATTAGTGGTAGAGATCTATCATATAAGATAAGTATAAAAGGTCACGAAATATATATATATATATATATACATTTAATTTATTACATTTTAAAGTTGTTTATATATTTTATAACGTGTTACATGATTAAAGCTCGATAATATATATTACCTGTATGTATGAAACATACAGATAAATCATTCAAGTTCTGTTTCACAAAATTTATTTGCTGCCCTATTCATCAATTGAGCAGCTGATTTTGCTAATTTTCAACTTTATAGAAAAACGCTATGGGGGTATTCGATTGACCTCTCCGAGCGCTACCCGGAAATCTAGTCAGAACTCCCGTGCAAAATGTGTTTCTTTTCGGCACATAGCACACTAGTTCGGAATCTGCAAATAACTTCTGAATTTTCAACTTTATAGGAAAATGTTATGAGGACTTTCGATAGAACTCTTCGAACCCAGAACTCTACTCAGAATTATTCTTGCGAAATCAAGCAATTGCAACTTTTCCAAAAAGAATTTGCTGAAGCATTCCCGAAAGTAATAAAGAACTCCAGAACTCTTACCTGTGAGCTGAAAGAAAAACGATCAGAACTCTCCAACGAACAAATTACGGCGCTAGCACTGAAACATGATGGTTGCTTTTTTGGGGTAATTTTGTAGAACTATTGAACATTTTATGCAAGAACTCCAGAACTATACTCATTTGTCTTAGAACTCAAAGAATGAGATTTTTTTGAAAATTCGGGGCCAACTTCAGAGAAGCGAAATCTAGACACAAACAGAAAAATGACAAAACGTTTTTCCAAAATATCTAGTAATCCACAATGTTTTCTTTTACAAAACAAAACATGCCTGGAATAACAATTTCGGCAATTTATAACAATTTCAAAATATCAGCATATATATTTACCTATCTAGGACATAGAGACGCAGAGGCGTAAGAGGTATGTTTATTTTAGATTAAAATAATATACATGTTTGCCAGAAAAATTCAGTAAATTACAATAAAACCTGTCATTCGATATAACAGGCATCTACAAAACTTTAGCAAGGGCCAAGAGATCACAAGGATATGAATATTTGATATGCAAGCATTTATTATTTATGTATTCCGTAACGGCGGAAAAGTATCTCTATCGCATCCATGTACAGACAGGAGACGACGAAAGAAGAAACTTAAAAGAAGAGAGGGAAATCGACCACCTTCACATCACTTTCCCATATCTAATACCTGACGTGATCTGACTGAAGCACAAAAAGGATCAAATAAGCGAGGGTGAACAGAAAAAACTGTTGTCTCCTACTGAAAGGTCGACCGAGGTGTACCGCATCCATTGTTCCCGTTTATAGGATCCTTGACAAATTCTATTAATATTTTGTTACCTTAGTTACACGATAATGTGGATGTAAAGCAAAGGGAAATGACAAAACAATAACTGGTGGTAGCTGCATTTACAGAGATACATCCCCAAGATAAATATATCAAATCTAATGAAACTAAATTCCTTCTACTTATTCTCTACCCTGAAAATGGCTATTTCAAAATATACATTAGTGGGCATTTGAGATTTTTTAGCGAAATGCGCAGCAATAGTAAGGTAATTTATAACACTTAAAACGTATCCTACAGAACCAATCGTTATAAGGAGGTCATCGAAATACACGAAAAGACTTGGTATGATTCTGACATTACACCAAACAATGTGCAAATCGAAAGCTTACCCATATGTCGTATGAGTCGTATCTGGCTGGCTCGGTAGTTCTGCCGAATACACAGCACATGTGTACATACATACTTATAAAATACATAGTACTGAAACTATCTGAACATGTACAACATAGGCACATACGGTAAGATGAAACAAAGCGGATAGGAACGACGGCGTATAGTTTAAAACATGTAAGTGGAAATGGCAACATCCACATTGATACATGTGAAAGAGCTTTTCATCTACAAACGCTGGATGCCTGAGGCAAGAACCCATCGACCTTAAAGTCGGATGTATGTATTGTAATACCTACATAAACATACATGTAAATCTGGATGTATTACATGTGTTTGTACATACTCAATAAAGGGATATGTATATAAGAGTTCTTATATACGTGTACAAAGTCGCTATATCTATTTGAATTAGACAGGAAAGCGCTCCAAAGTAGGTATAATTAACTAAGAAGAAGACAACATTGCAAATAGGGAATTTGTGAAAACTAAAATGTTGCCATAGCAAAAATTATAATTGTCGTAATATTATCACGTTTTCACATTTCTTACATTTCGCATGAGGTCCTCAATGAACTTACTAGCTATGTACCCTTTGGTCTAGGGAAATACATCTCTACACCAAAAGGTACAAAAGTCTTACATTTCGACATCAATGTTGCATGAAAACTTACAAAGTTTGCAACTTCAAATAGTTACAAGTAAATATACAGGGTGCGGCATAATTATTTAGACGATTTAAAATTGTTGCCAGAAACATATGCCGGTAGATAGCGCGGTGTTCGTGTCGCTGGCTTATAAATAAGTTAAAAGCCTTCAGTCGCCATCATAGTCCGGTATCTATTATACACTATTCAGTTCCTGGTAAATAGTGTAAAGTCTAATCACTTGTGGCGCTAGTTTTTCAATTTTAAAATTGGCGCCAATTATTTTGATTTAGTTCCTTTGGCAACTGTGTACAAGTTTGTGGTGTCCTTCATTATTTCATTATATTCGTATGCATAAGTGTATTATCAACAAGCGTATGGTGAGATTACAGATATGGTAATTTGTTGTGTTTCAACGTGCAAAAATTCATCAAAAGAGGAAATTTTGCATACAATTCCGAAAAATAAAGAGGTATGTATGCTTGGCATAAAGGTTAATTTTTTCTTAAGTTATTTATTGACGACCCACTGTATCGATATGCTTCGCACGACACACTTTGATATCATTCATACTAGACCACAGTCTTTGGAATCAGTTATAGATTAGTTATTGAAATATTAGCCCATGATCTTATGTAGATATTATACAATATGAACCTTCCTATACTCACGCATACGGTCTGTGAGACCAATTTATATAGTATAGTATACGTCTTTCATTTTGACGTGAGTATTGGAAGGTTAATTGTGTACTTTCAGGTTTGCAGGGAATGGTGTATTGCTGTAGGAAGAATGGATCTGACCGACTTAGATCTTACAAAACGATCAAGATGCAGAGTGTGTGATATACACTCTGAAGATGAAACATATATCCCAAGTTTCCTTTGTAATGATTTCACTTAAAATTGCATTTTAGTAAACTGCTATACATGATATTTTGTTTGTTTTATTTTTCTTAATATTAAATATACAAAAGTATTTTCAACAACATTGTAAAATTTAATAAATTTGCGATTGTCGATTTTAAAACTGTTGATTGGCCTATTGTAACAACGAAAATCGCAATTTTGTGAATTTTGCATTTGCACAGTTACCAAATTACAAATTTACATATTTCGTACTTCGCGGGTTTTAGTTAACAGTCCGGTCACGGAATTGTAGTGGTGCATTTGAGAACGAGAATTTCTGAGAGAGGGACCTATCTCTATATTTTATCTATGGTCGCCAAGGAGCATTGGAGTAGGACGCATCGTGCGTTTGCAGTTGAGTGTTTTTTAAAAATGGTGATTCGCCTATGTTAACTCAACGTATCTTTCGTCGTCGTTTTAACATTGGAAGAAATGGACGAGTACCAACACGCCAAACAATTTTAAATTGGGTAGGAAACTTTAGGTTGACTGCTTCTACATTGCCAAAGAAGAATCCTGATCATCCACGCCCAGTTTGTACCCCGGACAATGTGGAGAGAATGAAAGCGGTTTTACTGCGAAGTCCACAACGTTGATTTGACGCCATGCGGTTTTTGTTTATGAGGGTATTTAAAACATAAAGTCTTCCAGAGAGAACCTTACAACATAGACGATTTGGAAGAATCAATCACGACTGAGATTCGACCGATATCATTACAAATCCTGACGAATACTATGGATTCTTTCAGGCGACGTCCAGAGATGTGTATTCAGACAAATGGAGACAATCTTAGTGATGTTATTTTTAAACAATAGTACTCAAATAAAATGCTTTTCTATGAACTTTCCAATTATGTAAGTTTTATAATGTACACAATAAAATAAATCGCCTATTTTACCGCTAAATAATTATGCCACACCCTGTATTAGCATTATGTGTAATGTTTGTTGAAATTTACAGCATATAGTATAAGCTGGACTAAGAAGTAAAAAAGAAAATCATTTTATTTATGTATCATCAGAGAGAACTTTTTTATCTTCAAATCCTTCGATTTCACTTAAAAGTATTGTATTCCTTTAGTAAAGCAATGAAGTAATAATGATAAGAATAAAATTGAAACACTTGCTATGTGTGTATATAACCCGACAACATACACATACATATTTCACGACGCAAGATTCATATCGTAAACTCCAGATTGCTTGTTTAGACGTCCAAAATAAGATGAAATCCGTTTGAATACCATACTCCAAAAAATATGCAAGAAAGAAACAATAAACAACATTACTACGACATGCCTTTCTATTACGAAATCCAATAAAAATTCCTCTTTCCATTTTATTCAGAGAGGAAAGAAAAACGGCATATTAAATTTCTTTGGGTACGTCACAACTTCCTAGATATTGAGACGTTTATTAAACATTCAATGGTAGTTTCCTTATTCATCGTGAATATTTATTTGTTTGTGAGGTTTTCTTATTACTAATTTGATCTCTTTTAGCAGATATGAAAAGGGATTAAGTATGTGGGTCTCTCTTTAGACGATTACATGTTAGAACTAAAGTGTTACAATAAGAGCGCAAGATTGAATTTTAAATAAAACATGATTTTCTACAACAAAATATTGAAATATTTATTGCTTTATAGTGTAGACATTTGGGAATTAAGTATGGAAGAACACATCTCGTAGATGGTCCCCAAAGCTTTGTTAGCACACGCGTACTCTGCGGTGTTTAATGCTTAGGTGCTCCTGGGCTTGTTGGCATACATTTAAGACTTCAGGAAACCCAACAGAAAAAATCCAAAGGAGTTAAATCGCACAATCTTGGCAGCTAATTCTGGTCATGACAACGGGTGGTGTTGTTCAGTGACCCAATTGGCGAGCTCTCTTCACTGTGCATAGACTGTTGGCAGAAGTTGTTGAGTCTGTTGGGATCTGTAAAGTTGGCAGCGCAAAATGGAAAAAGAATCCTTGGGAAAGACATATTGTTTGACCCTGTTTGACCACAGAATAGTGTTGTTTGACAACGTTTCATTATCGAAAAAGAAATTTCCGAAATGTTTTTTTTTCAAACATTAATAATCGATGATAAAATAACTCTCGCGTGTAGCAAATCGTTTGACCAGGTTTGACCACTGCTTAGAATTTTGATAAAGTTCAATAAACATTATTTATTCATAAAAATTGTTTGGGAAAATGGATACTTTCAGATTGGTACTCAAAACCGTTTAGATAATCATTTGCCCATCTTTGACCACTTCATGAATTTTTAGTTAAGAGTAACAGAAATTTATTTATTTATTGAAAAAGTTATTCAATGTAGATATTCAAGGATTGAAGCTCAAAACCGTACAGAAAATCGTTTGAGCACGTTTGACCATCGCTTGAAATTTCATTAGGGCATAACTGAAATTATTTATATACCAAAATTATTTATCAAACTTATATTTTTTAGAATTAAAGTCGATACTAAGCGGAACAGCGTTTGACCACGTTTGACCATTGACGATTTTCTGTACAGTATCGACCTTCGGACCTAAAATTTTATTGTCGATAATGATGGGTGACCAAAAACTATTTTGTAGTCAAATATGGTCAAAAAAGGTAAAACAAATACGTCATTTCCAAGAATTTTTTTGTATTTTGCGGTGCCAACTTCTTTGTAAGCACGGAGATCCAAATCTTTAGTGAGAATGTGATGAAGAGTGGCTGTTGAAAAGCCCAATTCTTGTGTACGATGACGAACCGAAGTCCCTAAACCCTCGGTCACACTCTCGCAAACTACCGTGACGTTTTCTTCTGAACGACCGCTATGAGCTCGTGTCGTATGTTTCACAGCACTAAATGAACCAATACTTTCAAATTTTGCGATCTTTTCAGATGATAAATTTGGAATATTATTTCTACCGAAAATTGTACGTACTTTACGAATTGTAGCAAAGCAAACCTTCAGCGTTTTAATAAAAGTAATGTTTGACAATAAGGATGCGTTGTTATATTGTGTAGCACTACATGTTTACTAACTCCTATATGTCTCCTATCGACCTGTTGTAATTATCGGTCTGACGCTTTTATTGTAACACTCTTTAGAAGACAAAAATTTAATATTTTGTTGCCCAAAATGTTAGCAGAGTCTACGTTTTACATCTATCGAAGAATCGATGGACGCATTTAAAAACTAAATATGAGATAATGAGTTTGATTTCCGCGCATGCAAAGTATATATTGACTGTAGAAAGGAACACTTTGAAAGGCTATAAATATATGTTAGTGATTGCAGGGACTGGGATATAGTATTACTGACATTATATCACATCGATAAACTCCTAACCGCACAATTATTTACTTAAATCCTGTGACATGTGTTTCGCTAGAAACCAGGCTAGCATCTTCAAACCGTGCCTTTCATTTTATCAATATATTATATATTATTTTACTAGGCAAATTAGAGTACCAAGTTGCAAGGGAGCATCCACCATGATACTTATACCATCATTAGATGTCTTTTATATGTTTAAAGTAAGATATTTTGGTTCTATGTATTACAAATGGAACTAAAAATTTTATAAAAATTATTTCGCAAAGTGATTCGTAGCAATTTCTACCTAAAGTAAATTTTTATGGGCAATTTTACACCGGCTTGAATTTAAATTTTAATTGGTTCTAAATTCCCGAACCAATTTTGTCTGATCTGTCGTAACTTAACCATAAATATTATAGCACATACATCCGACTACACACAAAAGCTCTCTCTCTCCGCGCGATATATTTTAGAGTTAAACACTTTGGAGCCTTAATAAAGACTAGGAACGTAAAAAGAGTGGAAAGGCTATAAAGTGAATCGTTTTATTCTTGGAACTTTCACAGTACTCCAACCAATAGCACCAGTAACGTATCGCCGTCTATAAATTCTGTAACCGACGGACACGTGTAGATTACAACTCCGCGATAAAAATTAAAGGAAAAAGAAACCCCGTCGATTTCGAAGCCATTGTTAATTTACATACTCCGAGGGCAAATTTCCATATTTCGTTCAACAGAGGATACTATATATCATCATCATATGAAAGATGGCAGTCACGTATAAAAATCTACACTTTATTACAAGTTATATGTAGATGTATAGAAACGTTATGAATTATATTTCAATCTATACTTTTGAGACATTTACTAAGCTATTTCAGTAAATTACCCAACAATAGTGTCTTTTAATGAAAGTATGTATAAGGATACAAACTGTGATAGAATGGGGAAGAAAAACCTTTCTAAAACAGAAAAAATTGTCCTTTCAAAATTAAATTGACCGAGTACGCCCAGCATCTGAACAAGGGTTTCGATAAAAGAATTGATAACAAACTAGTTATTACGGTTGCAAGGACGCATTTTGAGCCAACTATCCGAAATTATCAAAGCACGAATTTTAAGATACTCCCGGGCATAACTTATAATTAGTGCAGCCCATTTTCAAAATGCAGACGCAGATCCTTTCTTCCACTTGGGCTAAAATTGCTTGTACAATGCAAGAATTTACTGGATTTTTAGATTGAGTCAAACTATAATTTCTCAAGTTTGAAGTCACATTTTGGAAGTGATGAATTTTATCGAATCTTAATGACGATGTAAAAGAACTCACTTTTATTATGCTTTCAATGGCAGATCTAAGGACCGGCCATTATCTAAAATATAAATAATAACTCATAGCTCTACTTTGCCGGTTCCATACTTTCCCTCGTTTTGTATATATTAAGATAAGAATGCTGCACTATTTAGACATTACCTACAGAATGCAAACCCCAAAATGTTATTTAGAGAAAATGTATGGCAATTGAAAATATTTTTGCATACTGTTATTTACAGTTGACTATCTTTGTAGCAGCTCATTTAAGATTGCAATACAGATAAAACAGATATTTTCTATACAATTAGAGGGAACGTAAACCCATTCTAATAGAATTTTGATTACAGCAAATGCTGTAAGTAACTCCTTGGTTCGACGTTCATCAGTCGCTGAGTCGTACTAAACAACAATTATTTATACTGAAGTTTGAGATAGTTTCGCATATTTCTTTTATAATAGAACATTTTTTGCGTACATATTCTGACAGATAAGAACTAAGTTTAATTCAATCTAAAAAACGGAAGAAAAGCAAGGTGTTAGCCGTGGTAACTTCATATTTGATTTGATGAATGCATTATACTTTCAGCACAGTCCAATAGATAAGATAAGATGAATCTCGCTCATAAACCCTCAAGAATAAAAGCTGAGAAGAAGCTTATAGCCTTTGCTGAAGAGATAGGAATTCGGCGCTTTAAGACAAAATATGTTTAATAGTTAAGCATGGATGTAGAACTCGATCATACGTCTAAGCCCTCGAGGATAGAAGTTGAAAAACCTAGCCAGAGGGAAGAACAACCCCAGAAAAGTTGTAAAAATATGGGCAGTGTACCTCCTCGAAAACATAGCCTTTAGCTTTTAAAAATTTAAGACTAACTGTAGATTAGAGTTATACGATATTACAAGTCACCTATGATACGAAAGTGCTACCGAAAGAACCGCTTCATCTAAAAGCTCGTGTAAATTCGGTGCGGGACTATCAAGAACTGCAAGAATGTTCTGGTGTCTAGTAAAACATAACAGAGTTTATCTGCGGTAGAAATATACAACTTCTTAGCAAGAATGAGAGGGAACATAAAGCTTGTAAAATCTGAGCCCATTTTGGGATTTGCTGTCGTATCATCCTAGTACAACAAATCGGTCCAAAGGTTAGCGCATGAAGCCATGCAAAAGATTTTCGAGACTCAGGTAATCTCGAAGGTATTTCCGTGATCAAAACACAAATATCAAAATCAAATTTCTGCAAAAAGTAAAAAGCAAGTGGGAAATGTAGCAGATTTAAACCTAAATATCTTCACAGCTCTTAAGGTAGTGGAAGATCCAGCATATTTTCTGTGACAGACAAAATTTTTAAACATAAACTGCATTTAAAGTTACATTCCAAATAGATTCGTAGAGCTTTATGGCATCCAAATACTTTAAAGGGCTCTCATGCATCGATATCTTCATTTATATTATCGATTGAAAATTGCAGTTGCTGCTCCTATATCCACGTTATAAATAAATTTCGTAAAAATTCAAGATAAAACTTTAAAAAGTTTTATTGGCTCCATAACTATTTTCAAAATTGTATATCTAACCTTTAAAAGTAGTGTGTGCAACGATAAAATACTAGTTTTTATAATGTTAAGAGCTTCTACAGCTCTTTTTCCAATAATAAGTGAAAAACCAGTAAGTTTACGGGCTCGAAATTTCGCATACCGCGCATTCGTAACGACAGCTACAACTTATCGATGAGCTTTTTGTAGATTCCTTGTTTGTTGTTGAATTTAACCTCAATTAAAGAATAGAAAAATGATCACGGGCTTACCGTCATTTTTGGACTTCAAGAACGCAACGATAACAAAGGAAGAACAAAAAAGCTCCTTGACTACCGTATCGAATATGTGATATTCAAAATCTCAGGCCTGCAAACCTGCTGCTTCTTCACTTATTATTGGAAAAAGATTAGACCTACCGAACCTCTTAAAATTTTAATCAATTAGTATTTTATCGTTATACATTTATCTTTTAGAGCTAAAATATACAGCTTTCGAAATAGTTTTCGAACCGACCAAAAAGATTAACTTTAAGCGATCTGGAAAATAAGTACCGAACACCCTTAAAAGGGATTTTATTCGGTAACTTATTAATATTATCAAACTAAAGATTATTTCTTCCGGATTTTCTGTTGTAACAGATCCTCATTTTGATATTTCTACCTAAAGGAAAGAAACTGAATACACTTTACTTTCCAATTTATCAAAACGTTCAAAATTTTAGTAATTCCTTCAGTAGATTATATTTGATAGATACCCTTTATTAATTTATATAATAGCTTCAATTTTTATATATTTCAAAGGATTTAGTTGCTAGTTAACATTATCTGCTTATCAAAGATTAGTTAAAATTAACATCCAAACACTGGGAAATAAATGCAACGATATCAAAGTATAGGATAAAAATATCTTACCTTTTCTCTAAGCATATCCCTTGTCCTCGTCGCCTGAGCCCTGCTGCGCTGTAGTTCCAGCTGTAATTCGAAACACCTTTCTTGCCAATTAATTCCATTGTGCCCAAGAAAAACTTCACTCCCACTTCCGATACCACGATCCAAACTATCATACGATTGCAAAGTACCCGAATTCGATTCTCTCGGTCTTCTTGGTAATAATCGTGGACTACTCGGAGTAGATCGAGATTCCCGCGTTAATTCGCTCAATCTCGAAAGAGGGTCGAAAATTTGGCTCAAACGTCGTGGATTAGAAGAGCCACTTATAGAGCTTTCCTCGGTCATGTTTTGGGGAAAGATACAAGACGAATAGCTTAAGTCACTTCCATTTTTAATTTAAAAGTATCACATTGAACGCGCCGTAGCACTGACGAACATACACAGATGTGACATAAAAAGTACACCAATATTTTAAAAGGGCACGTCGCCGATACTCGTAACATCAACGTATATAACACGAAAAATAGATTGGAACTATATGGCAACTCGGCCGCCAAGCGTTAACTGAGCTTAGATCTTCAAAGACTAACTGCATTGGGCAATGACCGCATAACAACAAGTAGCGAAGTACTAGTGGAGAAGGTCATGCCGGCGATACACGCATGTGATTACATAAAGACAATCTTTCATTGGGTATTCGTTATAAAAACTGTCGAACACCAATAAGAAAAGGGAAATAAAAGGTAGAAGACCAACAGATCACATAAACAATTTGTGTAATTTTCGTGTAAATGTATATAGAACTATATGCGTATAAAGGATATCGTTTCTCCACTTCAACAACAAATAACAAGTCTTTTCATTAAATATTAATTATCATATAATCATAACAGGTATCTTCTTCGAGAAATAAATTTGCAATCACCACTGATAACATTTATCTTTCGTAACGATGAAATCACTTTTCTTAATTTATGTAGATATCACTTTAATTTTTTGTTTCTTCTAGAAGACTTCTTTTGGACGACGGATTTTTACTTTTTTTTATTATCTGTAACAAAAAGAAATACATAATATTAGCAACACATTTTGACTATGAAGACGAAAAGAAAATATTAATTATCACATTAATCATTGAACAACAAACACTGTTCATACCTGTAGAAATGTACAACATTACAGATCTGTATAAGAAACATAGTCTGTAAGTCAATTTAAAAACCAGAGTTCAGAAACGCAGAATACAATTTTTCTGTAAAATTTTACAGATTGGCCTACACCTGCTTACAGATTTGGGCAGAATTAAATATTATATAAGAAAAAATATACTGCGAATAACACTAACAGGTAGATTCTAGACAGAAGTGGGTCACTGTGCATGTGCCTTTAAATTACTTCGACCTATTACAAACAATTTGCAACTCTAATCTATAATCAAGCCTGAATTCTTAAACCTAAAGGCTCTATCACTTTTCAGGATATATGCTCAAATATACCTGTACTATATATCGACATCCATGCTTAGCACTGTTGGAAGACATTTTCTTTTAACACTCCAGATTCCAAAGGTTTAGCAAAGAACTATAAGTTTCCGGAGAGGGGCAATATTCACGTTTATTCGAAACTCAATGTTAAAGCAATATTTGAAAGAAAGGGAATTCTCGTTTGAAACTATTTGTTAATTCTCAACAAACTCACTTATCATACCAAGAAATCATCATCACAACTGTTCCAATGATTCAAATACGTGTGTTCAAACAAGCGAAAGGAGCTCAAGATATCTCCTATGCGCGTAATTAGAGAATAAAAGTCAAAATTAAATAAAATACCTTTTACCCGTCCCACATCAATTATTTAGGAACTCCGTATACGCATTTCGGCCATAAAATCGCCACTACGCTGATTCTTATTAAGTCCTTGCGAATTTCTTTGGTTCTTTTTTTGCATTTCCACCAGGTTGATTCTAAAATTTTAGCTCAATCGGACAAAGGGAAACATGGTGGTCCGGGGGCTTGAGAAAATCTTAAAAGCGCAGGAAAGATTTATGTTACTGATCTTGCAAAATGTAAATTACAAAAGAGAGAAGACCACATTATCGTCTACTAGTTTCGCTCGACAATTTTGACGTTGAGGTAAAATCTCTCTTAAAGCCTGAATACTTTCGGCGGTAATCACATAGAATCTGCAGGAAACGCAACTTCTGTAACTCATATGTTTCATATGTAATTAATTCATCTTTCATACGATCAACCCCTGTCTCAACTGAATCATTTACAACTTTAAATTTACGTTCTAAAAACTATTTTATTCCATGTCAACAGATTTGTCAAGGAATTCATCCTTCACATCAAGTCTTGCCCAAGAATAGCCTAGTTTTGATGGAAACGAATTGTCCAATTTAATCGTTAGTGCTTTCTAGAATTCTAGCAAGTTATACTGGTTTTGGCTGGCCCATTATTATTTGATGATTTTCGTTCAAAATTTGAGGCAGTGGGTATTTATATTTTGGATTCGAATGAGAAATTTGAATCAATGAAAACTAATGCTTCAAGTTCAGGATCCAAATATATAAATGATTGCTTAGTTTCCTCAAGTAATACGAGAGATATTACGATCGATAACTTGATATTGAACAAAAGCTGCTTGCGACTTAATTTGCTCAAAAAAAAATCATTAATAGCGTTTGAGTTCTGAACTTCGCTCAGTAGTTTGTTTTCAGCCAAATTTGTCATTTGAATCGAGAATGAGAATGGTCAACTCTCTTAATCGCCGAAGATCATCCAATAAAAACGTAGTTGAATAATTCGTTTCCAACGGAAATAGATTTTTCAATAGATCTGACATGAACGACGATTTCTTAAAGATAGAACCGCTAACATCAGAATAAAAGTTTAAATTAAAGGAATTAGTAAGTAAACTAAAAGCTTGTGGATGTTTACAATAAATCACTTATGAAAAATACCGTATGCCTCAGATTGTATGTAATCTCTGCGAAAGTTTGCAGATTTTAACAAAGGTACTATTACATATCTAATGATATGTTTATCGAAGATCGTACGGGAAAAGTGGTAGACGAGAATATATGTATCTTTAATAGCTGTACGACTTTTCTACATCATCTTTCTGCATTCACAAGATGAAAAAATCAAATTAATTTTATGATTTTTTCGATTTTCAAGGTTCCAGTGACACACTTTAGCTTTATCCAATTGAATTGAAATTTTACACAGATTACTCTTTCATACGATGGAACCAAAGTGGTGGTAGCGCGAAGAAATGCTGTGTTCGTAAAGAGGAACCACCCTAATGGTCAATCTCCAATGGAAGACAACAACGCGAAGAAAGCATGAGCACATTTCACCATTTTACAATCCTTGCCAATCGCGAGATAATTGGATGGCGAAATCTCTATTCGGGGCCCTCAAGTAATCGGTGTGGCAAGAATAAGAGCTATTTTACTTATACAAGTTTTAAACCACAAACATCCCTAATTTGATACTTTTAGTCTAAAAATTAGCATAAAAGTATATTGAAAACAACAGAAACATACAAGGATAATAGAAGTCATAAAGACAAGAAAAATGTATTGAACTTGAACAATAAAGTAATACGAGAGAGCTCGTAGAGGTCGCTAGTACCATAACAATAGACAAGCGCCTCATTATTTATGCCTACATATTTATTACACCATTTTCTCAGCCGCCGCTACACATCAACCGAAACATGTTCTGGTATTATTTTTCCGGTATTTTGTGTCTACCTTACAACCCCCATATATTTTACAAACCAAAGCTTTCAGCCCCAAACATTCCGTGTCCGATTTTTTTCTCTAGGTCCTTTTACATTTGTATTTTTTCGTAGGTGACAGGCAACGCCCTATAATAAATGACCTCCGATGCAAGAAATTCTGCGGAAATGCCTGACCTGACGTTAGCGGTAGCATTTTTAAACCTACTTTTTGCACTACATCCTTTCCATATAATGAATATCTACTCAGAGATGAAAATTGAAAGTTATGCTAAAAAACAGTATTGCTGTGCTATATGGCTGAATATTTTTGGTATGTAAATCATTAAATTATCAATAATTAAAAACTGAGTATAAAACAAAATCAAGGTACTTATCTACATAAAGTGCAAATACGAAAATTGAAACACGTGGCTATACAAATCGACAATGGAATGGAATGGAATATAGGTTAAAATTCAAGACTAGTATGTTTAGTCTACCAACGCATGTGCTACTCCTAAAGTAATCTGCAAACGCGCAAGTTATAATAAACTCAAACAGATTTATGCCAGCAAAATTTATGACAGTTACTCCATCATTCGTATGAAGTAAAGCGTAAAAGATTTTATGACTGTTTTTACAGTTAAAAAACAGATAAATCCTTCTTCGTAACGGATTTGAAAAATTATCTGACGAAATATCAGCACTTTAAAACGAAAAAACAAAAATACGAAAAAATTCTTCGTTACCGTATTGTAACTCAAAATGAAGTAAGTTGGCAAAGAAATGTAGTTTTTGAGGTCAAACTTGCAATGTTTTTGAATACAACAAGGTAACCTTGATGTTAGTGCGGGACAATAAAGGATCAAATGCGACGACATTGATAACAGTCTTGGTAGAGACTCCGTTTCCCGTATTTACACTATTTAATAGCAGCAATAAAGGATAGTACATCCCTTTAGAGAAGATACGAGAATGGGAAGAAGGAGTAAAGATCACTTACTTAAGGAATATTCCAGGACCAAGACAAGCTAAAAGGTGCAGCACCTCTTCTACAGCAAAATCCAAGAAATTCCTCGAAATACACAAAGAAAATCTAAAACCAGTCGTGGATCTTCTTGCCGATCACTATTACTTAAGATACCATTGCAACAGATACTTAGGAGCACACAATATGCGAAGATCTGGGTGTGATTGGCTCAAGGAGCAACTACTTTGAAGAAGCTAACAGTAAACCTACCGAGGTAGACAATGTTCCTCCTCGAAGACTTATAGCCTTGGCTAAAGCCTTGTAAATTAGTAATTGATAAGCATATAATGCTGAACGGTTTACTTCAAAATATACAAATTTCTAGAAAAGCTTACTATTTGCACAGCGTAGCTTTGACATGCTATGAATTTTATCACCATAGTTATGGTCTCATGTTGTGCGTATTTTTATTCCAGTATATTTGTGGTGATACCCTTGACTCATACATCACACTAGAAGAGAGAACTTTTCCCAAAAGCACCAAATATAGGGAACGCTTGTCTCAGATTCAAAAACCAACAATAGAGTATGGAACAGAAATCTATCTATCACGGCACTAAAATATTGGAGTACTAACGTAACAAATAACACATGTATCTTTTCCATTTGAAGACTTCATTCTACACCCTCCACATCAAAACTCAAATGTCTACTCCGTACTCAGCCACTTCGATCCTACCAGTATCATCGGTGCAGTTCTTCATCATGTCAATGAAAAATGTTTTTGACACGTTTTATCAGCAAAGACTAAGAACATACGTGTGCGTATGTTTCAATGAAATTTATTGAAACCAACTAAATTAAGACAGTAATGCAGGTAGAGTAAAATAAACTTATTCCAATAGATTTAAAATTTACTGTCATGCTATCCCCACCAAATGTGTGTGTGCAAATTATATGAGTTCAAAATACATATATCCTGCCTTTGGCCTTTGTAAAGTCTAATTTTCTCTACGAAAATATTTTGCTTTAAAGCAAATAATCACTTTACCAAATGGCGAGTAAATGCATGTATGTACATGAGTGTCAAAATATGATTCCTCACATTAATTTCTGTATAAGGTGGATTTGATAGTAATTTAATTAAAGCTATATATTCTGAAATGGGATAGGTTGGCAGTTAAAATTTCATTTCTAATCTAGTTCTTTAAACAATGTGTCATTTCTATTATTAATTTCTAGTGAAAATATACGTACGAGTGACCAACAGTAATACAGGAAGAAGCGATTTTAAGCCCTGAGGAGAAATAATAACACTCTAAATCTAAATTTCAAATCCCACAAAATAAGGTTGTGCTGTCGCTTACGCATGCAGACCTCGTTTCTCTTTAGATTAAAAGTCAAGGACATTTTAATGCAGACGTTATTTCACCTCACAGTCACGATTAGCACATTCATTGATGCCAATAAAAGATAATTACACTTCTAATACTCCATATATGTATACTAAACACTTTCTAATTTCATTTGTACTCCATCATAGAACAAATATCACGGTATTCTGTATACCCTGTTAAAATAAGGAAAGAAAAGCCAAGACACTGAAATAATAGTGTAGTATATGACAGTTTATACATACAAATTGCTTATAATATTAATAAGACGGTGAAATTGTTGGTTGTCTGACAATTTAGCTGGAGCGTACCTGACTAGAAGTTTTAAGTTTTAAGATCTAAACGCAGATAATGTAGCACCGTCCTGTAGTAAAAATAGAAATGTATGGAACCTGAGTGAATTTAATTTAAAGAAGAAAGCTATTGCAAGATTTTTTATTTTATTGATATCGGTGCCGAAGAAGCTTGTTGCATCCCAACAAAAAATGTATATCAAATACTATATGATAAAAAAAAAAAACGAAAAGGCCAGTAGAGTACAAGGGTGTGCTTCAAAGTTTTGAGCCTCAACATGAAAATGACGTTACTAGTCTTCTATACTGTAATACTACAACGCTACGTGTTTTGAAAGGTATTTCTAAAAATTTTAGCCATTTTGGATGCTTAGTTGCTGTGTGATAATCGTTTATGATTAAATTCTACGTTTATGGGGACTCTGCTCGACCATTTGCCAGAATGAAAGATGGTCAACTAAATTTAAACGTGGTCGTACATGCGTGACTGACGATGAGCGTTCCGGAGGACCAACAACCGCGATAACCATCAATATCATTGCAAAAATCCAACAAATGGTACTTAATAACCGCCGAATAAAAACAAGAAGAATACGGAAGGATGTAGCCATATGCTAGGAACGCTGTGATAACATATTGTATGCAGACTTGGACATGAGATCTACACTCCTGAGACGAAGAAACGGTCGAAGCAATGGAGAGAGAGAACTTACTCCAATAAAGACGAGAACAGTTTCGTCGACCAGGAAGGTAACGGTGACTGCTTTTTTGCCATAGTCATAACCAGAGAGTGGATTATATGTTTTCTTGCATATCGATAACTATTAATGGTACAATTGAATGCTTTAAGATCTACACGAATTAAGATAAATCAAAGAGTTTAGCACTAATTTAATCTAATTTACCCTAATTCGTCTGGATCTTAAAGCGTTCAATTGTACCGTTGATAGTTATCGATATGCAAAAACATATAATCCGATCTCTGGTCATGATTTTCTGTTCATCGATCATTATTACTTGACCGCCTAAGGCCAAAAATTGCAAAAGAGGAAATCGGTAGCGTTTGGACAAGAAACAAAGACAACCCACCGTCTCACACTTCAGTAGTCGCCTATTCTCAATAAACGCTTTCATACAGTCCCATGCCACAAACTCCACATCACTGAGTGCATTCTCAAATGGTTCGTTCCCCATCAAACGACGAATATCTTCTGGATTCAATTGTTTTATCAATTTTTTCCAATTCCATACTTGATATGCAACAGCAGAAGCTACATTTTTAGACTACCACAAGTGGAGTCTCAGTAATGTTGCTTCGTCCCAGCCTGCTTTCTCTCGTGAAGGCTAGCTCCGTTCGTTGTATTGGTCGGCGGCAAAACGGGTATTCCACAAGCACATGAAGCACATTTTTGGGTGTAACTTGCATAATAATAACTTGCATACCGTTTAAAAGAGCCGCCACTTCTAAATCGGGACAAATTTTCCTCATATGGTCCTTATATTTCACTAAATCGATGATTTTTAGTACATGTTTCTTTGGTATTGATACTCAGTCAGTGCAATCGGAATGAAATTTTTTGAATTGGTATCGTGTAGCAGAATCGATTTCAAGGATTCAGAGATTATACGAATTGAGTGAATTATTCTCAATGGATTTGCAAAAGCCTGTAAAACGACGACGACGGTTGATTGCTCCATATATCGAAACATCTGGTGTAAAAGGTTCATTTCAAATCATTTGCCAAAAGAATGGATTGCTGCTGCGATAGTTTCAGGCATCGTACCATAATATTGAAATGATTTTGCGTTATTTGAATGTGAAGGCATGGCTCAGTGACATTTGATGGCTGATGCAGCCGAGGCTCCAAGGGCTCACATCTCTGGTATGGCGACTTCTTCCTCACCGCCTCGAGGTTATGGAAAATAAAAGGAGGGTATTAGGAACCACGACGTGGAACGCGAAATAGACATGTCCCAGGTGAGGCTAATACATTGATACATCAGTTTTTCTGGGTTTAGATTTAAATGTTGATGGCATATATTCTTCTGTCAGGCTTGGTCTTTTTGAGACAGAAATTTCAACTGAATGCTGCAGGGTCAAAAGCACTTGTCGTTGTAATGGCAAATGGCATAGCGCCTCCAGTTTTCCTTTTTTATTTATTCAAATTAAAAACTCATGTCGTACAAACAATAGATAGCGTCCAATCCAAATTACTAAACACATTCTGTGAACAATGTTGTAGATACAAATCACCGATTTCAACACTAAATTTGCGTCGACTGGGCATAGTTATAAACTTTTTTAGAAAAATATTGCATAGATGCTCCATACACTAAAATGATTTACAATTGATAGTATAAAAAAAACAATTTAAAAAATGATAAGAATCACCCTAAATTCAAGTGAATCGATTTAATTTTCTTTCAAATGGTTTATATTCTATGTATGTACATATATTTGTCGTTACGATGTTTATTCGATCGATATTCATCCATTTAAATTCAATAAATGACCAAAAAAATGAAAAACGCATGGTTTTTTTGAGGTCCTTGGGCCTATGGTTTTAACTCTCAAATAACTCGAAAACAAGAGCTAACCTAGAAAAACTCTAGCACCATTAGATTGAGCGTACTCGAATTAGTTTTTCCGTTTTGACGGGAAAAAGTTTCCAATTCGAACACACTGATATCAAATTGCTTATATCCACACACATCCTTGTGCATGTATACCATGTTATAAATGGAAATTTAGCAAACAGTTTACTATATTATGCATTACCAGTAGTGTGTGCTGATGTTGGTATGTCTACAATGTTCAAAGGACTCACTTCAGTTATGTAAATTACAATTACTCATGCGAAATCAACTTTGTGTCTACTGTACGCTAATTTGTTTACTCGCAGATGGTATCAAAGTACACACCGATAGAGTTAGTGGTGCACATAAATGACAAACGTGTTGCAGACTTTGTTTGTATTTGCTAAGAGGTTTTCTTGAAGAATAAATAGAAAATAAGAGAAAGTTTTACCGAAGGCAATAACAAGAATAACTTTAAGTTCAAAACTATCAATCAAGCAAACGTTCGACTTTTAGTTGGATTAAAATTACAGATACGTAGTGTTGGATGTTCACATAGATGAAGCTGAACAATTAATATTTTATGGATGTCCATAGTTGCTAATTGCCAATAAATCTCATTAATACCGTTCATTGATGAAACTGTCTTAACGAATGACGACATCAACTAAAGCTGCAACTATATCGTTGGTACTACGAAACACCAGATGCACTTGTACACACACATTTAATGATGATTTAATAAAATAAATTGAATTACTTAAATTACCTCAGGCTGTAAGCCTCTACTTGCAGACCTGCCATAACATCAACAAAAGCTGAAAACAGAAGTGAGCATCAATAATAATATCCACTTACTTTTGTACGATATTTTTCGTGAGCGATTACTACAAAATGAAAGTACGACTTGCGTTTCTTGCACCTGTTTCGCTTTTTAATAACTTAATATAACATCTTTTCATTCCCCAAAAGGTTAAGTTGTAATCAGGGACCAAATATAATTGATATTTTTTTATTTCAGATAAAAAGGTTACAACAAAATTCATTTTATTTAATATTGGGAAATTTTAACCATTATCATTGCAAATATATTATTTTGGTTATCGTAACCAATTAAAGTGAGAAATATTTTTTTGGTTATCAGTAACAATTATCTCACCCAAAATATTTTTTTGGTTTTAGATAACCATTATATCAACCAAAAAGATTTTTTGGTTAGAAATAACCATTACAAAAAAAATTCTTTTTTGGTTATCAGGGATGAAAAAAAAAACAAAAAAATTAAGTGAATGAACAAAAAAAGCTATGAAAAAACAAAATATACCAAACAATATCAAAAATCCTCACTAAACAAGAAAACAAAAATTTTAACAAACAGAACAACAAATGAGCCATAAATTTAATGCAACAATATATGAACAAAATAAGCCAACAAATCTGTGGCGGTAGTAGCAAAACTAAGCATAGCTGAAGGCGGTGCATGTTTTTTTATATTTTAAAATCATTACATAAAATCTAATAAAGGTTACATACAGTCAATTGCAACTTTAATAACGATTTTAATGGATTTAGAAATCCCTATTCAACATTTTAAATGAGAGAAATATTCCCACTAAAACTTTATGAATTAATTTTTATCAATTTCATCCCCGATAACAAAAAAAAAGAATTTTTTTGTAATGGGTATTTCTAACCAAAAAATCTTTTTGGTTGATATAATGGTTATCTGAAGCCAAAATTTTTTATTTGGTTGATGTAATTGTTACTTACACCTAAGTAACCAATTAATGTGTGAATTTTTCTTTTTTGGTTATAGGTGTATAACCAAAAAAGAAAAAATTCACACATTAATTGGTTACGATAACCAAAATAATATATAGCTTGTAAAAATGGTTAATTATAACGATTTTATAAATTCATCAATATAAATGGTTAAAAATGACTTTTTTGTCGTTTATCTTATAATTGTTACGTACCTGGTTGTAATCACAAGAGGAGATATAAAACGACGATTCCAAAATTGAACTATCTAGTTTTAAGGCAAATTACAATTTCACGGATACGGTTTGCTATTTCTATTCGGAACAGAATGCACTTTCAGATATATTCATAAATTTTCGTAATATATACAGATCACAATTTCTGTACAAGTAAACAAAATCGTTGACATCAATTTCGAAAAGTCGATCTATCATAAAAGCGATCATAGAAAGTGTTCCACAAATGATGATTTATAACAAGTTAAACACATTAGGAATTTATAAGTTCACGCGAACAGGTAACCGTTGACTTTCGCACGTGTTCTATTGACGCTTCAACCAATCCACCTCACGAGGAAGAAGAAACAAAACCGAATTTAGGGAAAATATTTTGTATAAACAAACACCCGGGGATCTACGCTTTGGTAATAAGGGTAATTTATTTGTGGGCAGAAGAAGTTGAATAAATTTCCTTGGTATACGACCCCACGCAGTTTACGTTAGAGGGATAAAATTGGAACGATGTCAGTCGGAGGAGATTGAAACATGGCAAATTGACAGAATGAAAAAATAGGATAAATTTACAAAAAGTACTTTTTATATCCGAAGTAATTACGTTCTCCGAGCGCATTCACCGACGCATTCACCGACGCATTTACACAACAGTCGTATATAGACCACCGCAAAAGCTCGATCTCGGTTTGGAATTTTGTTACTTTAAATTGGATTTTTCTCTCCATCTGTTCTTTTCATTCATGGCGGGGCTATTCTGCAATGGCCTGAACCTAATTTCAGGTATTTTTAGTCAGAACTATTAATTCGTTAAGTTCAAGCTCCATTATTAAAGACGTAGATATAATTGTTAATAAAGATGATCATTCTAGCATAAGAATAATAGTAACATACACATCACGTGACTACCAAATTAGGCAACCCAAATAACAGCAGTTGGTAGTATACTATTGCTTTATGTAAAATATTGCAGAAAGTTTTAATTGGGGTGCGTATTTCTAAAATAAAATTATTTTTACTTTCTTTATTTACTTTTGATTTTATCGCTAGATAGATCGTAAGTTTTTATTCTATTTCCCTCAATTTGAGATAGATTTAAGTTTAATAATTGCGACCATTTATTTATTCAGTTAAAAGCTGTTGTTATATTAGAGAGTAAGTACGCCTATGTCAAATGCTAGTATGATCTTAGTGATATGCAAATACCATTAACCTATGAACACAAAAATCCCCAGATTTTAAAAAATTACTGGTCACATGGTGGACGATCATTCTCGACAAGTCTGTACAATATCAAGGATTATGTCGACAGAAAGAGCAGGTCACATGTACAGCCCTTGGCCCAATTACTTGAAATACTCAATATCTAATAGTTTTCGTCAAGTCGACGAGTGACATTTCTAGTGGAAGTGTCTATGCCTTTTTCTTCTAGTATTTTCAATTGTCTTTTACCGTGGCAAATCTACTGCTTAGTCTGGCGAATAATTTCACAGTTAGATCTCTGTAAGGTTTTTCTTTTACATCTACCACATTTTTCCCCGCTTTTGTGTAGAGGTGCAAGCTCCTCCATTTGATTTTTGCTAAACCAGATACATAGCTAGGAGTAATTTTCTGTAATTTTGCAATTTTCCATTGTGAATGTTTGTCCTACTCGAGAGGAGTTCATCTAGCAAAATTTGGTTCTTGAGTGAAATTTTTATCGAGCATATAAAGAAACCGGAATACATCAAATTTTTGCTAATGCTAAATAATTACATCAAAAAATGGAAAATAGAATAATAACAAACAAATAAACGATACTGCACAGCCTTGTTTGTATGCAATTATAACGGGTTTTAGTTTAATATCGATGGGTTACACAAAGAATAATTCTAAATACTATTGTCAGCGTAATTTATTTTCTTGGAAACATATACACTCTGTAAAGTAAGAGCGTGTACGGCGTAAATGGCAGTGGGCTTCAAATATCGTCCTAGTTTCTTTTTGTGAGTCGATAGATGCAATCTTTGTCGTGAATGCTTTGGCATAAAGGGATTCAGTTGGCCTTGAGCTCTTACTTGAGAAACATGTTCACCGCCTTGAGTGGTTCCCAGCTGAAAGGACCATAAATATCATTTGGAGCGGCTGCTAAATACATGGGAAAGTCAAAATAGCTAATTGCCAAGTGCTTTCAGCAATATAAGAAGACCAAAAATGTCGATGACTTGCCAGAATGTAGCTGGATAGGTAAAATGAAGCGGAAATTCGACTTCAATACTACGACAAGAAGCAGCAAAATTAAAACAAAAGGGTATAGAAATACCACGTACAACTAGTCGAACCTATTTCCTTGCGCATAACGTCAAATATCGAAGCAGAATGAAGAAACCATTGTTAGGCGAAAAACATTTGACGAAAAAGAAGGAGAATTTGCACCGAGATTGGAGCAACGTGATCTTCACGGACGAAGCTTCTGATGGGAGATATACTAGCATTTGATGTTCCTAATCAACCTTGAGCAATAGATTAATACAACGAACCGTTAAACTTCCTGCAAAAGCTCATCTTTGGTGCTGCTTTTGAAGACACGGTTTTGGAGCATTATATTTGTTTACATACAATTTAAATGCTCCGAAAATGTTTAACATTTATGAGAAGTGTTTGCTGCCGACTGCTGAATGATGCTTAATAAAAAAACGAGGAATTGATCTTACAGGAAGACAATGACCCAAAACACCAGAGCAAGTTTGCACCGAGTAGAAAGAGCAGTTTGACATCATCACACTTGATTGGCCATCGTAACACCCAGATGCAAATCCCATTGAAAATGTGTGGGCATATCTCAAGCACGAGCTTCGAGGAAAAAGTGTGCACTTTGAAGCAACTAACACGACAAATTCGTTTCAGTTGCAGGTCTCTACCGAAACGCAGTCAACTTAATGGAAAGTGTGCCTCGGAGATGCCAGGCAATTATCAATGGTGGTGGTTGGGCTCATTATTAATGGTATACCATTTTTCTTATCATAGAGTACAACAAATCCATGTACCTAGAAATCACCTTTTACTTTACAGACCGTAACTTGACAATTGGTGGTACTCAAAACCCTTAAATATCTTTACAATAGGGTGGGATTTCCAACTAAAAGGGTGTTTAATGAGATGTTCCCAATAATTTAACGAGAAACTGTAGGATTGAGAATACTCTACGAACTAAAAATAATTAAGAATTTATTTTATGTTAATTATATTTTTCGCGTGCTTGTTATTCAAATCCTTCTAGAAAATAACGTACATCAAATAGTATTCATACATATTATTACCTACCACCTAAAACAGCTTAACATATTGCATCAACTTTCTTAATCATTTGCCTATCATTGAAAAGTGGGAGCCACCGATACGTATGTATATGTACATGCGCATACTATACCGCTCCTGGCTCGCTGTGTAGCATTTCCTTACTTCACAACATAATGTTACACTGTGCAAAACGTGCCGTATTTAAACTGTACACTCATTACTTCTTGAGACTAAGATAAAGGGATGAAAGGCATTTTCTCAATATAAATAATGCAGCTACACACGCGCCCTGTATTACGTTACATACTAATTAGATCGATAAACGATAACGATTATGTTGGTAGTATTATTTAATTTATGCTTTGCATCTTTTAAAACTCCCTTGTTTCCAATTTCAATCAAATAAAACCATCCCGTCTAACAAAATTCGAATCAGCAACTTCCTATTGGCTCTAACACGCGACAAATACATAAAACTTCTTAAACTCAGTCATTAATACGTTAATGGAAAATAAATATGATGTCAATTATCTTTATTTACCTGATACCGAGGGGCGTCTAACGTAATTTTGTCACATGACGTTAAAGGTAATTGCCTGTGAAATTGCTTGTAATTTTTAAACCTGCGGGAGATCTAATTTATAACTTTGTTTGGTAGTTACGATCATTACTTGATCTTCATTCAATATGCGAGTGCACTACTGAATCTACTTAGGTTTGATGAGCTACCATTAAACGATTGCAGGTAGTATAAAAGTTTCTTGGCGTAGATAATCCCGATAAAATCACTTAAATCTAAACAGATTAGATTAGTTGTCTTAAATTTCTCATTAGTTTTAAAGCTTTATTGCTTGATTCCTATGGAAAACGATTGAAAATGAAGAAATACAGTGGGATAAATCTGAAATATGTAGATATAAGCGAAGCGGGAGCTTGGAAACTAAGTACAATAAAATATCTACAAAATGACAAAGTAAGTGGACTACATATGTACATACAAGGCGGATTAATGAAATATAGATCGGGCATCGATTTGCTTCTTCAGAGAAATTTTGAAAGAAGAAGGGAAAGTGCAGTACATTAGTAAAGTTTTGATACAATCTTTTTCAGACCACAATCGTGCGCAGGGCGAAATATACACACATTAATCGAAGAAAATGAAGAATGGATAGCACACATTTTATCCCAGCATGTAACTATGTAAGAAAAAAGATTAAATGTGAAGAAACAGAATCAAATAATTTCATTAAATTCAAAATATTCTGAAATCGTAAAACAATCATAGTATTTACAAAGAAAGTTAAACTAAAACTCGTAATACACAATCATAAATTAGATGCATTTTTCATGAATTTATAGACAGAGTTTGAATTTAACCATGTATTATCGCCATGCATTCATATTTCAATTTTAGCACGCGATATTTCAGATTTAGGTAAGCTTCCACTTTTGAAAGGCATTGTTGTAAATTTTTACATGTAATATTTCATGTATTTTACATGTGAAAATTTGAACGTGTATTGCCTGTTTAACAAACCCCACAGAAAATGTGAAAACTAACTACTACAACTGTTATTGCCACTTCTACTGCATTCAATTTATGTGTGAAGGAACATAACGTGTGTCAACTAGGTACGATGTTTTCGATAGCCATACATAGTTAGAAATTCTGTGAATAAAGAAACTACATACGTGGAGACCATAAACAGCCATAAAAATACAAAATACGTTGTTTTGTTCGACTGATGTATGTTTAATTCATCAATATTTGCATACCAACACACATCAAACATGCAAAGCACTAATTTCATCCTCGATTAATGTGTAGATAATATGCAATATTATGCTTTTACTTTGATTGGAATTTAGGAAGAAAGGAGAACGGATACTTCAATCATTTAGTCTCGCTTTTTACAATACTGTTCTTGCATATACACACAAGCATCGTTATAATTTGAAATTTCTTGTGTTAATTCCAGTAATAACAAATTTGTAATAATAATAATAGTAGTAGCAATTAATGGAATTATTGGAAATGCACAATCAATTGCTTTTCGATCGAAGTAAAATACTTACTTTTATTGATTATATCGCTTAATTTTTGAAACACCTAACCACTAACTACAACAGTTTCTTTGTGTCCATTGGATTGGGGTAAACATCAACTGATATTAAAAATTGTTCCTGTGTCATCAATTTTAAGGGTTGTTGAATAAGGAAAGAACCTATTTCTTTGTCCAACAAACAGCAAAATAATAAATATAAACTTTATTCAACAAATTAATCACATACGTTCTTAACCTAAAATAGCACAAATAGCTTAAATAAACTACAACGAGAAATGTGCTAACAATAAAAAATTCTAGACACATACACAGACACACAATACGTAACATTCAAAACATATGTATAAACTCTCATCGCTTGTTTGAGTCAAATGAATTATCTTGTGGATATTCTTGAAAATGTTTGAAATGGGGATGCTCGGGTAAATATTCTGGAATTTGCAAATCAGTCTTTCCAGGTTGAAAATATCCAGGTGCTTCCTGATACATCTGCTGCTCTTGAATTTGATCTTGATGTTGCTGTTGATCCATCTCATAATGTTGAGACTGAATATTTACTGAATTCGGTTGAACAGCATTCGATGGAAAGTTTTGAACGAAATATTGGAAGTTATGATGATCGTGGGGCGTATGAGGTACCTCGCTAATTCCAGGTTGCTGCTGATTTACAGATATTTGAATATGATGACGTTCGGGTGGATGCTCTGCGGGCGTAAATCCGCTTTCTAATTGTCCATTGGGAACATGTGGCCCACCCGGAAATACTTGAGGCCTCGAGATTATTACTTGATGAAGTTGCGGTACAACTTTTTGGACTACCGGAGGTTCTACAACTGGCATCTTATGAAATTCTAAAGGATGTTGTGGTGCCAAATTAAACGACACGCCTGGTTCGATGGGATAAATAGGTGCTTTATGTAATACTTGCGGATGTTGAGGAACGAAATGAGCGGGTACCGGTGATCCAAGGGGTAACACTGTAGGTCTGTTAATGAATTGTTGGGAACTTACTTGAACTGGAACGGATGATCCCAAAGGTAAAACGCCCAAATTTGGAACTGGTACATTTAACTTGCCAGGTAGGAAATTTATGGGTACTAAAGGTGAATGGTGTACAACTGTATTAATATTAGGCTGCACAGGTAAACCCGGATGCACTGGTATCGGAAACCCTGGTTGTATAGGTGCAATAGGATGCCCTGCATGTGGTAGATGTATAGGAGGTTGTACAGGCGTTGGTAAGGGAAGAGAAGGTTGCAAATTTACAGTAGGTAAAGGAGGTGGTACTGGCGCCACTGGTTGAATCGGAAAAGCATGATGTACTGGTACTGTTGGTTGTAATGGAAAATTATGAAAGAAAGAATGTACAGGTTGTACGTTAAAAACTTGCTTAGGTACTACATTTACTGTAGGGGATACTGGAAATACTGTTGGGGGAGCCGCCGGTACAGTGGGCTGAATGAAATTAGGATCTGGTAGCTTATTGTCTGGTTCGGGAAGGGGAGCTGAAGGTACGAAAGGTTTGTCGTCAGTTTCTGGTTTAAACGTATCCCAACCTTGATGTTGCCATGGTTTCGACGGTATACTAGGTGGAACATTAACTGGCAACGGCTTATGATACACATAACCACCTGGGTTATAAACTGGATTCAATTTCGGCGGTACCAACGATACTACTGGCTTATTTCCAATTTGGACAGGTCTTAAATGCATCATGGGTCTTATAACGGGCCTCATATATAAAGGTTTAGCCATCGGAACTAATTGCAGCTTTACTGGTCTGTAACCGAGCAAGTATTTATATCCCGATGGATGGTATTTAACATGCTTTTCCAAAGCGTAATGATTTCCGCTACTAAAAAGGGTACGTTTGCTTTGATCGCTATCTTCAACACTATCTCCCGTCTGCTTAATTGGATCTATCTCCTCGGAACTTTGATCTTGTAGAACTTCAGCCGAAACAAGTCCAATTAAGAGCAGTATAAACTGAAAGTAAAAAAATAATATGTTGCACTTACTTTCTGAGTTACAACTTTTTCTTGATTGAAAAAGAAGAATTACTAACTTGATGCATTGCAAATTTAGAGCTTCATAGTATTTCAGATCCATCTATCAAAAATCATTATCTTTAATTTTTACATCTCTACTGTTTTGTAGAATATAAAAATTAACGACTATTGTTATTTACAAAGGAATAACGCGATCTAGAAAACGTTTCGTCTCTGACTGCTTTGGCTGATACATGTATTAGATCAAGTTAGTAAGTTCATCCCGTTACTTGACATCGAATTTTAATTCACATATTTTACAGTGTGTTCTAAATTTATTTTACAAAGTTATCACAATGATTTAGATAACCAGCTTACCTGCAGCTTCATTGTAGATCAGAATAAAAATCCACTCACACGGGGCGCACCGAAAAATCAAATCATAAATTGAAGCACTTAACATCAATGTAACATCAAGACTACCGGCAATCCTACTTTCTTTTTGTTTTTATATCACCATTGCCTTCTTACGAGTGCAGTATATCAATTAGTTCAAAGAGGAATTTCTATTCCGCATATACTTATTTGTGTATAGGACAATGTCACTGTCACATCGAAGAAAGTACAACCATATTCGTACGCAAATACTGCTAAAACGATCAAATACGTATTTGGCGATGACATCGCTAAAAGAAAAGAATTGATAGTACTATAACGTTGTTAAATGACCACAATTTTTACATTAGCATTTGATACAAATCCTTACAATTAATTAGCTACAAGCTGCTCCTATTTATAAATGCATCGAGAATTTGCACCGTGTACCGATTCATTTGTTTAACAGTATTTATCTGTCTGCACGCACTTACATCATAATATAAATTCAAAACACGTATGTTCGACGTTTTACACCTTCCTTGTTTATAAATTCCTAAGACTTTTGTTCAAGGAACGAGCCTAGCGTTTGTACGATATAATTTTTATAATGTGTAAAATACTTCATCATATAACTCTCTGTATTATCACGGTATTTCCGTCCAAAAAATATTCAAAGCAACTAGATTCTGAGTCCTATAAGGTTAAAATTACTGTTACCTATTGGAATTTAAAGACGGGGCCGAGTATGCTTAATGCTGTAGATACAGAAAGGGAATGATCAGATCTTAACAAGTATGGGTGCTGTTTAAATGTAAGTTATGAAACGAAAACCATTTACCAACATTATTAATAATATTATTATACAGATCCCCTATTTTATAGTGTTCCGCGGGAATAACAATGGTCGTAGCATGTGCATACTGAACGACCAAATAATTGAATAAAAATCCATCGTGTTGAGGAAAAGATTAAGGGGGAGAACTAAGAGGGAGACAGCTGAATTCTGTTGCACACCAATATCATAATTAATAACTGTATTAATTGCCTTACCCGAAATTACTAACATAAAACATACCATTATCCAATTTAGCGCGTGACCTGATATCTCTTGTTTCTTCAATTTAACAACTACTAATTGTAAGTAATCATTCACATAAGCAACGGTGTTGGTCAAAATTGTATGCTCCAGCATTTTGTAAATGAGGATGTTCGTTCAACAAACATCACAATCCATGTAGAAACATATGTTCGAAGAGTTGCAAGCTATTGTACTGTGTTACAACTGTTGTTCTATTTCGGTAGCAGATAGATCTTTTATGACTCCGGTAGAAGATAGATCTACTTCGGTGAGACGACTTTACAAACACGGGCTATGTTTCTCCCCCAGCTTCTAATACACGGGGTGACCATGTCCAAAACCAAACTTCCAACCAAAATATTTCCTACATCAAGCATCAAGAAGGGGATATAGTGAACTTGTGTATAGAGAACACGAATCATCTCCCATAAACATTTCTCGTGGTCTACCTACCTCAGGATTCATTCTTGGACCCACACTATTTAAAATTTACGTAAGTGACTTAGGACATTCTCTTCCTCCATGTCTGTTAACACAATATGCTAATCGTAGTAGCTGCACAGTTTTGGGTGTACATATTGATGAAATTTCACTATGTGTAAACGCTATTGTACCATGTCTAAGCGATTGGTGTAGTAGCAATGGCCTCGTCGTTAACTGTCAGAAAACCACTTATTTGCAATCTCGAGCATGCACAAATGTATATAATATATATTTATGTATGTATATAAAACTGAATAACAAATCTATACGCGATGATAGGTATGTTAACTTTCTAGGTACAGCTTTGGTTAGTAGCTTGAAGTATGAGGATCACTGCTCTATGGCCGAGGAAAAATTATATACTACATACTACGGTGCACGAAGCAAAAAACTGAAGCAGCATTAGTCTTTGTGTTTTCCGGATGTTCTGTTCTTCATATACATATATCATATAGCTCTACAGGTCCTGCAGGCCTTGGACTACAACAAAATATTTACTCTACATACAATACAATACAACTAAACTATTTCCTGTTTCTCCCGGAAGCTTGGAATTACCGATCTCCACATCTAGCGCCTTTGCTCTCCAATCCACCACATTTACACTACCAAGGTCTTCTGTAACACTGTCGTACCATCGTTTTCGTGGTCTTCCTTTCCTTGTCTTACTAATGGGTTTTCTGCCCATCCTCTCCATATGTCCCAACCACCGTATCCTTTGAAGCCTGACAAACGAACTTACTTGATTCCTTGTACAGAGCTTTCAATTTTCTTAATGTTCTTCTGTGTATTTTTTTTTCTCCAAAGATAGCTCTTAACAGTTTTCTCTCCTATCTGTTTAGCATTTCTTCCTCTTTTTTTTAATACCCAAGTTTCGCATGCGTACGTACAACTGTTTTTGTATATTCGAAATTTTGTTTTTCTCGATAAGTACTTTGATTTCAACAGTCTAGCTAGGCTTCCGTACTTCTGATTCCCTTTGGAGAGTCTGTTCTTTATTTCTAGGTCTTCCTTTCCGCTTTCTTCCGGTATTGGTCTCAAATACATAAAAGTTTTGACTCGTTTCGAAATTGTACCTCTTCCCTGCTTCTGATATTATGTGTAGGTGGTTTTCGTTTTCCTCCTTTGTTTCTCCCATTATCATATACTTCGTCTTCTGCTGGTTTATTTCTAAACCGTATTTTTTAGCCTCTGTTTCCAGTTTTCGTATGACCTTTTGGAGCTCCTTTTTGATTTAGCTATTAATGCTAGGTCGTCAGTAAATGCAAGCATCTGGTGTTCATTGCTACAGATAGATATTCTGTTTTTATATTCTGTTCGGCATATGTACATGTAGAATTTCGTCCGCGTTACACAATTATATTTCAGGGATATAGCAGCAGTACGAAGAAATTATTTCTGAATCAAAAAGAATCCTAAGATGGTGGGATATCTTCAATACAGTCGTGTCGATTAGTATAGAGCCGAATATACTTCCCTTATGGTCTAATGTTTTATAAACGTAATGATCGTTAATTTACTACAAATGCAGATGTATTCGATAATATGCATACACTGTCAAGTAAAGATCTGAACATCCCTACTAACTCACAGAACAATATTGTATAAGAGCAGTCTATATTATGGGTGGTGTTCAAACAAGATTGTTCTTCCTAAACACATGTACAATCGGCCAAAAAAGTAATGTCGTAGTCTCGGTACAGAGTGGTTTCCCGATCTTTACAGAATCATATAATCTTGCTACAGAGTACATGCATAAGTTCGGTAAAGATCGGCAAACCTCCCTTTAACGAAACTACGACATTAGTTTTCAGGTCGATTATACACAAAGAGCAATTTCGAAATTTATAACGGTCACGAGAAATAAGAAGAGTATGATAATTAATAAACCATAAGGCAACCCAAGTTCCTGTTTCTTGTCGTTAATTATTCGAACGCGTCAGCTCAAAACACTGCAGTAATATATAACTTGACTGCACTAACATTGAGGAATTGCATTCGACAGTGATAGACATTTGCCGATAGCAGTTCCCAAATTCAATTAAACGGTATTATATACAGCAACGCTGATCAAGCTTAATCCAATATACAGTAAGATGAATATCGATAGTTTCTATTTTGTCAAACATATAAATGCAGATTAGTAATTTGTAATGCTATTGATGTAGGACTGACCCTAATGAAAAGTGAATAAGACTTCAAACGAATTGTATTGTAAAACTCGGATAATAATAATAATAATAATAATAATAATAATAATAATAATAATAATACTAATAATAGTTATAATAAATTTCGGCTCTATTTAAAAATCCAGGATAGGAATGTTTGATAATGGTACATAGGGGTTTTTCGCAATTATCGGACACTTCTGATTTTAAAAAAATAGTGAATTGGTGGAAGAGATTCTGTTAACGGAAAAGAGAGTATGGACAAGCTACCTTTTCAAACGAGAAGATATAGAAGAATAGATAACAATAGGTAAAAAATATTGTGGAATCACTTTTAGACTTTTAAACTTTAACTCTATTTTGCAATTAGGTAAAGAAGGATTTTCGGCGTGTGCCCAGTAAATTACCTATTGCTGTAGGGGGTGGACAATTCTCGGTTAAAAGTAACTACTACCCGGATAGAAGCCCCAACGGTCAGTGCATTATATTTAGGACAAGAATTGTGTGCCAAATTGCAGTAAGTATAGAAGCATGTGCTGATTAATAAGGGGCAAAAATATTATTGAATTAAACGAAAGCCTGGGACAACTGTCCCCGTTTATGCGGCTCTTTAGCCTAGTGCATTTTCACCTAGAGAATCAAATGGATCTCGTCCCAAAATCTAAATTATGGCGGCCTAGTGATGGAAAAATTCCCCAGCCCAATGTTTGGTTTGAAAACATGGAATTTTCAACGTATCTCCATATATACATTGCAAGTTAGCGCATACTTCTCAACATATCTGGGTTGTAGTTGCTTGGTAGACGACAACTGCTTCCATGTTTACTTTAAGTTAATTTGCCTTAGGACTCAACAACTGCGGATTACTATATATAGATATAATAAATATATTGTAAATTTTGACATTTTGTATTTTTGAGCCAGCAGATAATTCCACGTTAATACAACTTCCAACTTCTAGCAGTAAATCCAAACTAGTACAGGTACATCGTTATTGCTGAAATTCTTGTTGCCCAGTTATTCATGACCAATTAAAGGAAACTATTACATACAAGAAATAAATTGCATTTCGTACAGTATAAATAATTATTTCTTGGGTAATTTTTTGTAGTGTCACCTAAGGAAACTAGCCATTTCAGAAAATATGAGAAACGATGATGATGTATGATGTATGATGATGTGTGATGGTGTTTGTATTCAAATGCAACTGCTTCAAAATTAAATATCTAACATATTTCCCTTATTCAACGAACACGATGGTAATTCATTGTCACATTGGCAATCAGTTATGCAAAGAGGATTAGCATCATCAGAGCAGTTAAAAACAATTCGTTAATTGGCTTCCTCGTCAACGAAAATGTAGCGTGTTATACAATTAATTAAACAATTACGACATAACTCACGTTCAGCCGCATGAGAAGTAAGCGCTAAAGTGTACTCCACAGCGACGGTTCTTTGCCCAGGCGGGAAGAATTCAAACGGAACGATAACGAGTTGGCAAGGTACAACGACTTACGCGAAATAAGATGCAAGAAATTATGAATGCACAAACGAATCCACGAGACAAATAAAAGTTTGAGAAGAAAAGGTACCAACGAGAAATGAAAAAAGAAATAATAGGATGCGACTGGCATAACAAGCAGTCGCATACGTCATTTACCGAAGAGAGACGACGAGGGGCAAGTCAACTGCAGCAACGAGGATTTGTCTGGGTATTATATTTATTAAACATGTCTTGCTCATGCACTGGCGCACATGCACACGATCCTAGCTAGTGCACCGCGACACTTTATAACTTCAACACCGCGTTAAATCTGAGGAAGTAGGCGTTTAATATTTAATAGATGTCGAGGGTAGACGACGACGAAACGATCAAATCACAGGACCAGACGTTAAATTATTTCAGCTCTTCCAGCGATAAACATCTATATATATTAATAAGGTGCATTTTCCAATAGAGTCAGGTCTATGTAGAAAATCATAGGTAAAATATACCCCAGTCATTCGAAAAGTACATCACTGTCATCATTTAAAGATACCTAATAATACTTCAGAAACGGAACGAATAAGTTTTCTTTCATTTGTTTCAATTATTGAGGTATTTGCCCTCAGTAGATCTAAACGTACATAGATCCAAGATGACCTTCTAGGTCCATGTCATCTGCACAGTATGCCAGGATGATACTTTTAATGGCAAGCCCGAACTACGAGATAGATGTCCAAACATGTTCAATTGGAGTTGACCATAGACCGGGCATACGTTATGGATCCAGGATAAGGTAAAAGTTTGCCCTTAAAATTTAAAGCTAATCAAGAAAATTAAGTTCAAATGTTGGATTGAGTATCACGGGAGGTATTATGTAACTAAAGTAATGGAAAGCAGATTAGAATAGAAATAAAAATACAATAATTGACATACGCTGTACATTCTGAAAATATATGCAAGTCACTATAGAGACGAAGAACAGAAATACTGAAAACGATGAATAAAAGCAAACATAACGGGAATCAGCAATAAAGAGTCAGAAACATGCAACAAAGATAGAACAGCTTTTACCGTCAAATAATGATGCTTCACTAAAGCTGGACAGAAATAGTGCAACCAAAGTTCTAGCGTGGAACGTTGATGGAAGTAGTAAAAAAACCACAGTTTTAATAGCAAGGCCGGTTATCAATTAAGCAAAACTTAGAAACTGCTAATTTTTTTTTATATTTTATAAATACACATGTCTGATGGAGGGTGTGCTTTATAACGAAAAGTAAAACCAGAACGTCACGTACTAGAACGAATTTGAGGTAACATATACGTTTAATTAATTTTAAAAATCTTTCACGTAACTATATGTTTGTGTCATAATTAATACAAAGCACGTACGTTAATGAAAATACGTATTGCCAAATTTACTGCTTGGCATTCTGTAATCGAGTTCCAGTGAAAGTGGTATACATATGTCCGGACATACATACAGATATACTAGTCTTCCAAAAACAAAACAATGAGAAAACTAAACGGACAGTTAATATCACATATGATCGAAACGAAAACGAAACTCCAACATCTTAAATTACAACCTGAAGATGTGTTCAGCAAAAGATTTTAGACGACAGTCTTTTTCCAGAGAATACCACTTTCGTCATGTCAAAGATATTTTCTACTTTTTGCATTCTTTCGTCAATTGCATTAGTCATTTTGCCAATATTTTCTCTAATTATTCCTACTTCTTTTAGTTCTTTACTTGTTCCGTCATTCAATTCCGTTTTTATGTTTTGTCTTGTTTATCTTTATCTATACCCGACACCCGGAAGGGTAAAAGGGTTCGGATTAAGTAAGCAATTGATATTATCCATAGGTCAATGTTAATTAGTTCTTTATGGATAATATGCTAGTGGTATTCAACGCAATTGTCTATCTCAGCTAATATAACCATATCATCGGGAAACATTAGCTCTGATATTTCAGTTTCCCTGATCCTCCAATATCCCCATTTAACTTTTTCATTTCTTTGCATTACATTTCGTCAATTATCATTGGAAACAACGAGCTCAATGTGCATCCTTGTTTGAGATTCATTGTATGCTGTTTCATATGTTTAGCTTCTGTTATTCCTTTCTGTACACCTTTTCTATGCAAGGGCTTTCATATATTTATCTTTCATTTCGTTACATTTATTGCTTTCTTCATATTTATTCCTTCTTTTGAACCACGTGTCCATATTCCCACATGCTTTGTTCTTGTTACGTACATACACACCTCTTCCTAAACTAAAATTGATTCTTCGTCACCTACAATACGATTTTTATAGAATTAAAGTATGGGGAAACAGAACGACTGATAAATATTTTTCCTTCAATGTGTACTATTCTAGAATTCAAGTTTGAACTTAATTGCAATTCCTGAGGTTACTGTACAAATTATAGCAAGCACAGCACGGTATTATCAATTACCTGTTAATATGAATTATTCTTATAGCAGCACACTCACACTTAATTATGTCGCACTTTGCGAAGAAAACGAACTTTTTCCTCAGTAGCTATAAATGCTTGACGCTTGTTAGTGTAATCCGATCTTTAAAAAGATATATTTCGTTCGAAGAGCAAATCACGGTCGTACTGCCAATGGTCACAACCAGTTTTAATACTGTTGAATATCGCAGAAATATCATTTTCATCATTTTCATCATTTTGGAGCAAACCTTTCCCGTATACAGGCAACTGTGAAAAAACGATGTACACCTACGTTTGATAGTGGTATCTGTGGCAGCCGCAAATCAAAACAACTAGCCTGAAGAGTCGAGGAGGACCAATCTCGTTATTTAGTTGCCACACCTCATATGCTGAAAAATTTGTGGCAAAAGATGTCACAATAATTCCAAGCTATATTGGATAATGATGAGGACTAAACGCCATACCAAATATGTACCTAATAACGTCATTAGTAGAGTTTGTTAAAAGGTAGATGACGTGTTATAATTAAGTAGTATAAATCGGACTGACACCGTCACTCCTCCGAATTTTATAATTCAATGATAAGTTGTCATTGATAAGTTATCATTGAATAATAAAATTCGGGGAGTGACAACATCAGTCCGATTTCCACTTCTTAATGATAACGCATCATCCACCTTTTTAACAAACGCTAGCCATTAGTGTAGAATTGACTTACGATATTCTTTCTATGTAATTTAATGTCGATAATATCTTTCGAGAAGAAAGTGTAAATTTATTCCAAAGGCACGCCAATCCATTATAACATTAATGCAAAAATATTTTTAAGGCTAGGGATAAATGTTGATGTTATATACACATTTATCTTATGAATCATTATATAATCCAGACGAGCTAAATAACGAAATCTGCATCTACATTTCTGTTTCATGTTAAACTTGTAAGAAGTGATTTTCTGCTAGCGAAACTGTAACATTACTATTTAAGTTTGCTGCTTTTTATTATTTTTTTCCGAAAAACCAATTTCCGTTTAATTATAAGATTGCCGGTTCGAAGACATCTTTTAAGTCTTTTAATTGAAAATCTGGGCAAATCAGCACAAAAGATGTTACTAGTTGATTAAAAAGACAAAGAGAGAATACTGATAGGCTAGACTCAAGCGAGACAATAGTCGGGACAAATAACTGATGATACGGAAATAGACCGCAAAGAATTCGCAAGAAATAAAATCAGGGTCGATGAAGTGTATCTTAGTGAAATTGATGTTACACTTCGAACTGATACCGTAGCAAATTGCAACATACGTTTATTCTTTAAATTTCTTACTTGTACTTTACAAAATATTCCGATATAGTATGTTTAGCACGTCTCAATGTTAAACTACATTGCAACTTACATAAAATTTCAAAACAAAACGTTGAAAATTTGATTTGTACCATTTAAATTAATTACTGCACGAACGATCATTGTCAGGTCAAAACCGCACAAACCTCTGGTTCGTGGATAGTAAACCCCAATACCACAATTTACAAATAAACAGGTAGACGTCGTATAATTGGTTGAATGCTTGTTTGAAACTATGTTATTTCAAACTTCACGTAGCTTAATTGGATTATTTCGTCACGGAAAATATGCAACCATTAGTAGGGACTTCGTTACGCCCACGAAGAACCTACAGAATCGACACGAATTTCCTGAAGGCAACTACACTCAGGTAGAATAACAAGATACATTTTCGTCTAACTAATAGAATTCGGGTAATGGAATTTGAGCCTCTCCTTTTTAGGTTATTAGCACAGAAACGGAAGTTGTCGCTAAGGAAATAGAGTATAACTTCAACATGTATTGCCTAATTCATATGCCTTTTATTAGACATACGGGGTTGAGGAAAAAATTCGGAATGGCTTGATTAAAATCAAATTGGACGTGTAACCGCGGAAAAAGAAGTGTTTTCATCAAAATGCAACCTAGGTCTTTTTGCATTTTATTATTCTCAAAATATAGTTAACTAGAGGCCCTCAAAGTTGGAGAGAGGTTCGAGAAGTTTGTACTGCAACTGTTACGGGTATTTATTTAAGAACTCGCTTTTTAATATTTTTATTGATCTATTCTTGATGAATATAAACACTTAAGTATAAATCGTAATGGATTTAAATATTCGTATAAAAATTTCCTCAGACGTAGATATTAAAGAAACTACATCTTTCAACTACAGCTTATCGAGTTTCAAAGTTGCGAGTGCTCTATACCTTTCTGTATAATCCCTAAAAGTTCCGTTTTCTCATAGCCAGTAATCTAGGAGTAATCGCACAGTGAGTAATAGTCTCGGCAAACAGCGGTAACAGCGTACAATTACGACTAAGTTACGACAGCCTACATATACACAGCACTACTCGCATACAGCATTGATTTAGTACTGACTAGTGGGGAGTCGGCGATGCTGTCGTAACTTATTACGTAACTGTACGCTGTGATCGCTGTTTGCCCAGACTAGTGAATACACGCGGTCAAAAGCGTTATATTCTCAAGAGTGTTTTTTCAAATGATATCCACGAAATCGTCATTAAATAGGACGAAAGGAGATCGAAAGCCTGCTACGCAAAAATTTGAAATCAGCCTGTTTCTATCATTTTATATTCAATTTTTAACGAGAAAGAACGTCCTTAAAATGGGCCCTTTTACGATTCTTACTCTGTGTTGTACGATGAATTATATGAATATAGCGATTATAATTTTTTTCAACAACTACACACATACCCAAATCTTACTATTGTTCAAATGGAAATAATATTGAGTGCAGTACAGAAATGTTTTATTTCTCAATCTACCCTCAGATGGAATACAATATGCGGTACAAGAATTAAATTTAGAAAACTATACAGCGATTGGCTTCAAGGTGTGTTCCATGTAGAGCTTACTGAAACTGTACTGATCGAATCTACTATCAGTATTGGAAGACCTGGAAAAAGTTTCGGCGGGTGCTACGATCGTCCTAAACGCTACAAAAGATCCCAAATGCGAGAAATACTTTCTCAAGAACATATAAATGATGTATCTCCACATATTGATCCTAATACAACTCGAACACGAATTATCAAAATACCAAAATAAAGTTTTGAGACAAGCCCTTAAAGACGACATGACGTGTTTCCGCTTTATTATAAAGTGATGCAAGGCAAAAACAAGTGCTATCCAAAATATATGCAGACAACAAAAGGTTCTGCAAGCGTAGAGTTGCAAGACTTATTAGACTACGCTGTTACAAGATTGCTTGAAAATAAAACTGAAGAAAAACTTACTTAAAATTAAAGGGGAGTCGTTCAATAAATGGGGTTGCGATGATACTTGTGGATAAGGCGAGTAATTCTGCAAACGTTTCAGATGCCAATATGTTCATAACGTCTTTGGTACCTCTACGAATCACTTTGAGAAAAGATGAAAATTTCATCGTGTAAAACAACATTTATTAAAATTTGCATTCGCAAAGAAGACTGCTGAAGTTATACAGGTGACAACTGGTGAAGATGAAGACATCCACAACTTGGTTGAGACTATTGTTGAGAGAATCGTACTTTCAAAGTAAGACAGTTAATGTTTACTGTGATTGACGACCAAACGGCTTCTTCGTGTCTTATGCATAGTGTGACTACTTCACTGATAGACAACCTATTAGAAATATAGGAAAGGCCCACAAACAAAGAAACTGCACAATTTAAAATGTCTCCCTTACACGTACAAATTCGTGGAATGTATTCTTGGCGTTTCATATAATTTACTATGTGCAGTCTGGAGAACAAATAGTGACACACACCCCATTAGAGACGTACAAAAAGAGTTACTGCAAAAAGTTTTGAAGGGTTAGTGTTGATGTGGTGAAGCAAGGCACAGGAACAAGTAACGACGGTAACACATCAACAAATTTTTTTGCCAATCTAGCTGTAACTTCACAGATCTCTGCAGTTAGTGTGGACTTGATTCGTTTCTCTGTCATATTGGAAACAAGAACGACTAACTAAATTGTAGATGTTACAAAGTTCTCGGAAAACTACACAAATGTTCGTAGAAAAATATGAGTGATACAATATGCCTTCGACTGTGCACAAGATATTAGTCCATGAAGCACAAACACTAGAGAATTGTCCATTACCTATGGGATCACTTTCGGAACAAGCCCAAAAATGCAGGAATAAGCACTGCGAGGGTTATTACAGTCTGCATTCCAGAAAGTGTAGCAGAATAGCTACAAACGAAGACGTTATGCGCATGATTCTTATTCCTTCTGATCCCATTATCACAAGTCTACGACCCAAACGAAAGAAGAACATGTCCATACGATAAGCGACAAAAAACTTATAAGAAATTGATTATTAATAATAATAATTAATAATCAATTTCTTATAAGTTTTTTGTCGCTTATCGTATGGACATGTTCTTCTTTCGTTTGGGTCGTAGACTTGTGATACTGAGATAATAATAATTATCTATTAATTTAATGTTTTGATACGTTATTATCCAATGTTATTGTCTCTTATATGTTTCATTGCTTAACTGCTCAAAAAATGCGGAAAGGTGGACTTACAACTAAAAAAATTCTACTGGGCTATCCCAATTTAAAAAGTAAATGTCATATATTAGCTATACGGCGAGAAAAAATCATTAATTATATATAAGTATTAAATACAAATAAATAAGAAAAAACGATAAACGACAGATACACCACGTCTCTTTCATTTCCAACAGAGGGAGTCTCGAGAGAACGCTAGTTAGAAGAGTTATCTGTACTAGATCCCTGTCATCCGCAGTCACCTAATAGATCATTACAAGTATGGCAATCAGTAGTGGTAAGGCGGTAATTTCTACTACCAGCGAAATGTTTTTCACTGCACAACCACCCCTACGCATCATAGACCGGATATTATCGTCATCAGGACGAAAGGAAATAGGGTCAATTCCAGTTTTACTGGCACCCCACTATTTCTACCCTTCACTCTAACTCCGCCTCCTGATAATTCCCCAATCATAAAGTAAATACCTAATTTATGAGATTTTTCAATTAATACACTTCCAATAAATCAAACGGAAATTATTTGAACATTTTTAGATTGAAATAAAATCGAGTACACTGACGCATTATTTGGTAACGGATTAAGTAATTGCATTAAACAGAATAAAACGACACCCTTAATAAAAGAAAGATTGTTAAGAGAATTGAAATTATTAAACTAACTACAACTTTCCACTTTGATTTAGCATTTATGTTAATATTCTGTCACCTCACAGAAATAATATAGTTGTTAAACCATTTCATTCATATCATTCATACCATTCAAATAACAACGAAAAATATAATGCACTGTGGGCAACTTATTTGTAATTGTTGGAAGTGCGAAACATAGAAAGCACAAATTATCCAAAAAATTGGTTTAGTTACTTTTTTAAGAGTAAGAAAACAACTGTCGCAGTTTCAAAAAAGAATTAAGCTAAACAACGCAAAAAAGCTTTGTGATGACCCTAAACAAGCCAAGCAGGTCCCTAAAGTGATACCAAATAAAACATTTAGCCCATCAGCTTCTATTAAATTGGCTACCAAAAATTAGCAATAACCGCGGATGAATTACCAAAAGAGCATAAGATATGAATTAATTTAATGAAACACAGAAGGCTGTAGGGGTGGATGAGTTGTGTATCGAATAGATTTTCTAGAAAACACTAAATAGTGGATTTTAGTACTTTTTAACCCAATAAATCAAATCCCCAAACTCTGGAAGAAAGTTAAAGCTGTAGCCCTATTAAAGCCGAGGTAGGATTCAAACCTCACTTAAATCAGTGGTACACCAACATTTTTCAATGAGCCCTTATTCTGGCAAGGATTTTATTGGCGATCCCTGCTTTCACCCCCTTTTTATTCATAATAAAACGGCGAAGAAAGAATATAGATATAAATGTCCTAGTAATGTACTTTTCTTTTATTTTGGAAATCCTATAACGACTTCTTGAATTCTTTAACACAAGCTCCAGGACGGCGTGACCCACACATTGGGTAAAACAGGCCCAAACTATATTATATATATATATATACCACATAACAAAATTGTAGGTTATACCAGAATAGGCCGGTTTCAAATCTGGTAAATTCTGCACAAATCAAACAATACAATTTTCAATGAAGAATTCATGGAGAAAGGCTTTGAAGCCAAATTCGCATACGGTATTGTAGACCATAAGGCGCTCCTGAACAAAGTATATAGGATCCAAAAGGACTTTCACTCTGTAAAAATAATTGGCTTCCAATTACAAAATCAACAACTTTATGCGATGCACAAGAGTATAAAGAACAGGTGGTGGCAACAAAACAATGGCGTTGCAGTTGTAACTCTATTCCTTTTCGATTTGTATCGATAAGCACAGCCACGTCACACAAAGCAATTGATTTTTGGTTCATGCTAACACTTTCTCCTGTTTCCGGCTTGTACATACAACATATTTCAATATCCATATCCACTTTTGTTACTGGCGTCAAAACTCTTGGTAGAAAATGAGACTATTACGAGAAAACGTCGGAAACGTGCCCGATACGGAAGTTCGTCGTTACAGTTCGAATAACCCACTTGGCTGGTTATAAAGATGGAGAACCAGGCCGTACTAGCCCAATGGAAACGGCGTAGGTTCAAGTTTGTGAATTTAGTAACAAAACACCACTCACCAATTGTAGAACTGGATCTAAGTGTCTGGGGTCATAGATGGGGAGATAGCTTCCAACTTCTTTAGTAAATGAAACGAGGTTATCGGAACCATCCACGTTACTAGATCTTTTAGTCGACCGTGAAGCGACCACCAAAATTACTTGAAAACTCTATTTATAAATAACATAAACGAAATAACAAATAACTTGAGGCGAGAGGATGGCGTTGAACAGCACTTTATTTATCACTTGAGGTGTATCGATGAATTCAAATTCAATTAAGCTAGCTTCTTACCTAATGCTTATGCTAATTCTAGAGAATTTTTCCCAAAATTTAATGAGTCAAAAATAAAATAAAATAAAGACGCCACTTAGCGTAACGTATTTCCAGTTGTCAACCTTCGTACGACGTGGTAATCGGTATCGGGACGGAAGCTGCCCAAGATGGCGGATTTTCTCCCGCTTGATGTAAAAACTGTCGGAAATCCAGCCGGACCCAGCAAACTGAAGACTAAGTCGGCTTCTAGCTCCTACGATAACTCTCAGATGTTCGTAGAGTTCTCAGATATTCTCAAAAATAAATCTTGGCTATCTACTAGTCCTATACAAGTACCCTGCAACAACGTGAAAGAGAAAGTAACGGCATGGTGAGTACAACGGCCAATAGTTCGAACAGTAACATTGGGGAAGCATAACTTCCAAATACACAGAACGATAATATTAAACTTCTCATAGTCGAATTCCCGTGTATATTGTCGCCAGTGAGACTTTAAAATGAAAACAGAATAACTTATTCACGGAAAACGACCTGTTCAACCGAAAGCTACAAGCATAGTGCTAACACGCGCATCTAAAAGGCGCAAGATTTATCAGAAATTACGGAAACGGAGTGCCCATCTACACATCAGATGTGAAGCGAGAGGCCAAAAGCAGCGAGATAGAACGCTGTAACAAATGGGCCGTAACACCTTTTATCCGTCTCTGATAAAGACGCTGATTCCTTGAGTAGTTCGCATAATCCCAAGTTTGTATCCCGATCTGAAATCGTATGGGGTGCTAAATTTGTCGACCTACAATTATTACACTAAGCAAAAATTACTTCTCGAAAGTCAGATGTCTGTCCAGAATATTCCACTTCCAAAATCCAAGAGATTGTCATGTCTGTTTCATTAAATTTGCAATTTTCCACCATGACTAGGTCCATTTCAAGAAAAATCTTATTTTCGTCTTAATAAAACGATGTAAATAGTCAATATACTTAATGCCATTGCATAAATTACATGCAATTTACTGTTACTAATTTAAAGTTACCTCATTAATAGTTGAGACAAACTTTATTTTTAAAGAATACGATATTGACCTTATTACCCCTTGCTAAAATGGTCGATTCTTTTTATTTGCAGTACCGTTTCTTCCTCAGCTACGTCTACTCTCTTTTGAAATTTTGGTCATAGCGACTAGATAGCGTAAATGCGAATTTACGTTTTATTATGAAGAGCGGGCGAGCAATATCTGTGCGCTGAAACTGCAGAAGCGAAACGATACGACCTTAACGTTCTTTCGATGATAATAATGAACGGATTAAACATTTTACGATCAGTTTTATATTTTTCCGTGGATCATAAAACGAGATGCTTTTGGAGTAGGATGAGTGCAGCTGGAGAAGCAGCCCTATCTCTTACCGTCGACGAAATAATACAACGACAATAAAACTCGGATAAGGGCATGGCGAAACGACAGTAGAAAGGCCAAAGCCAAATTATCTGTATATCAAAATAATAAAGGGATTTTTTCCGGAACGCGTACGGAAACACCAATTACTAACGGATAAGCATCATAAATCATGATCATTGTAATTCTTATTACCACTCACATGTGAAAACGTATTATACTTAAATTAAAGTAAATGTAATTGTTTTCCGCTAAATTATTCTTCTTCTTACCTAACGAGATAGTAGTTTAAAAGCATTTTCTCTTATGAACAGTCTTATAATACAGTATTGGATGAGTCACTACTGCAAATGCTGTTTGAACATCTTGGAAATCTGATGCGATATCCGCTCTATTAGAAAAATCTTCGTTAGCCACAAATGTTAATACAATATGCAATTATTTCCACTTTTCTTTTTAAGTAGTAACAAATAACAAATATTCAGTAGTCAGCTTCTTCTATGTCCTGATTGAGTCTTCGTTCTTTGGCTAAGTAAACAGAACGAACTTATCATGACTTCTAATTATTGCTGAACATATCACAACAGTAATCTTCAAAATAGTTATGTACGGTAAAGGAATAATTTTAGCACATAATCTATACATTGTGGAATGAATTTACAACAGCCGTCTGAAAAGAGGATTTTAATTCCATGTATATCTCAAGAATGAGCACAATGTTTTACTCAACGCTACTTCTAAGTGCTTCCTTAAATTTGATGTAAACAAAATCGAATGTGCACTACTAAAATAAATTATCGATGAGCAAGGCCCAATTTCCACATCTAGAAATACCCCCAATATATTGAAATGAACAAATCACTGCAACTACGCACTTCTGACCCGACCCAAACAAAATACGTACTAAATGACATTTACTTTCTAAACTAGAAAAAGCGAAATTTTAATTAAAAATTACGGCAGGCTGTCCTCGATGTGCGCGCTTTTGTCGTATACGTAGAATGTTTATTTGTTTCAATTGAAATTTTATTTGGTCGGGTGCCCATTAAACTCAATTTCAACTGAAATCCGCACCGGTCTGATCGTGGATGTATACGAAAAAATATCAAGCAAACCGCCACCGACGCGTACTAAATAGATTATAATTCAGTTAAACTATAGCATACGTGTCTGAATTGCAATGTTTCTGCAACGAGTCTCATTCGCAGTCGGTTTTCGAGAAACCCTAAAATGAGAAAGACCAACACGAGCACTGGAAGCTGTTAATTTGAAAATTTCAACGTGTTTAGAGTTGCTTAAATAATCTTAAAACCAGAATTCTGAATTGCTTTTGTTATAATATAAAAAAAAAACACGAAAATTTCAAATAACGTTTCTAAAATTATATAAGCATAATTCTAACATGCTCGAACTTGTCTCAAAGAACCGGCTGTGAACAAATATTTGGATGAATTTTAATTATCTTATCCGATACAACATTTTAGGATTGCCGTGTGTTAATGACTTGTTCCCCAGGTATTTATTCTACTTCAAGGCGTTTTAACTTCTACTTCCCTCTTGTCTAGCTGCCTACTTACTTCAATAATTTCTGTTTTTCAAAGTACACCTCTCCGTTTGGAGCATTTTCTATAAATTCACCGTACATTTATAAGTCATCATGTGAATAATATATTTTTTACTACATAGGTAGAGGAAGACGGGTAATGTCGCCAAGACGACTTTATTGGTTATTGGCTGTTCCCATTTAGAGGATAGAACGTCAAACTTCAATTATTTTAGATTTGTCGTTTGATGAAAGGTAAGTGATTAACATTACTGTTGCTGTCCCACCGTTAATTGGAGTTGTGATTATTTGGTGTAGTACAATCAAAACAGTTAGCATGTAAATTCGCCTTTTTGTTCCATCTGAGTTGGATTAAGTTCTTCCCAAGTGGTCAGAATACAAGTCAGCTAAAATGCCACTTTTCCCAATCGTGTTTATTTGCTTAGCCTAGTAAGCAAATAAACACGATTAGGTTTGCAGTTTCTTCTTAAACATAAATGATAATGATTATCATAATAGACCTTTGTGATCCTATTATTACGACTGCTATTTTACTTTTATTTGTCTTGATTTGTAATAAATATGTATCTTTTAGATATTCGAATAATTTTTTAACTAAACTGTTACAGTTCCTAGCCATTACATCCAACTAGATCGGGAAAAGGTGCTACTTTGTATACTTGCAAATGGTTCATTTTTACGTTAATAATCATTGTTCAACACAAATACACAACATAGTATTATGTAGTAACTATAAGTGCAATTGGAAATATTTAATCAATTATGATGGTTTTACAAGAAATCTATTTCTCCTAGGATGGCCATTTTACCAATCCTTTTCCAGACTTTTACCAAAAGTTCCCCCACTTCATATTTACGAGTATATTGCATATATTTCCCAAATACATTGTCTAGAGAGATAGTCGCCCATCATTTGTATATAATTTACCAGGGATTTAAGCATTCTAGTTCCGTATTTGTGTGGCAGTTTGATCGGCGTTCGAACACCTTGCTTGCTGACTGAAATATAAACACTAGATTGGAAACGAGATAATTTATCATCTTTTCTCTTGCCTCCTTGCATTACATCATGAAACGTTATGAATATGTCAACACAAAGTAAACAATAAACATTAGTGCCCAACGATGTGCTTACGGATGTCTCTTAAAGTTGGTAAATTTCCTACTAAATTGAATGTATGTAAGTAATGTCATACCAATGTCTATCATATCAATGATTATGGATATACGTCTATTAAAATTATAACATTTTAGAAAAAGAAAACAAGTAATGCCAAACCTGTTTCCTTTTTCCAAAATTTTTGAGTTCGTCTTATTTTCCCAAACGCACAAAAATATGTATGTACATATATGGGAAAATGAAAAATTAAATTGTGAAGGCGAAACCAGGAGGCAAAATTCAATATCTTGACAATATCAATTACTCCTCCAAGGGAGAGGTAAAAGATAGATATGAAAATGATCTGCAATGAGGTGTGCCCAAAATAATAACCATTAATTATATTCTGCAGGCCTTATCCATAGATACATTTCATTCTTCAGCCTTTTGAACATTAAGATATTACCATACGTATTTGATAATAATCACATAATATCAATCGCCTAGCAAAATTCTTCATTTACAGTTTTCCTAAGCTTTCGTTTACTATACTTTTCCAATTTTTCCTATCAATTGCCTTGCTTCTCCAAGTCATCTTCTGATGATCCTCTTCAACATTGTCCTTCTATTGATATTTCTGGCCTTGTGTATAGAATATCTATTGCCGTCATCCGTGTTTATTCCTCCATATATTTCTGGTAGCACTTTTCTCTGGCATCGCTTTAATCTTTCTTCTTTAGCTTGCTTTAAGACCCACATTTAGCATTAACAGCAATCACTTTTTAATGAACTGTGTAATCGAATGAGAAGTATATTTCCTTAATCTAGAAGCACCCAATACATGCCGATAGAAAACCAGCATTACAACAGCGCATTCTGCCAGTCAAACACGAGATTCAACCCAGCAAATACATAAGATTTGTATGGAGTGGAAATTTTATCATATATGAGATAGACCGCTCTATCTCACTTTGATTTATTGCATTCAATAAAAGATGATTTGTGGTTACAACGAATCCATACATTCCAAGAAGCCAAAGCAGTATATTCGGCATTAGTTGCCTTTAAATTAAAAGAATGGTATCACCACAAGCCGAAGAACTCGTTGAGAGATAGTGTGGAGCCAACAAAATTGCCGAAGTTTACTTTAGTGAATGATCTTCTGTAGTAATAATTCCTCTCGTTACATGGGATAAATTCTTCGGTTGTCTGGTAATAATATAGTTTCGGAATAGATTCAGTACAATCTAGTAAGAGGCTAACTATTATCCAGTTGTATATTTTTTGGTTAAAATCGTATTTTCTTATACAAAAAAACACACCCATAACACTGTTGACACAGTGTCAACAGTGTGATGTTCATTGTACAGTGCTTTTTCATATATTATTTTAACCACAGTCTCCTTATTCTTCGTTGCAACTGTTTCTGTATGTATATAATGTAGTTAATCAATAGATACGTCATTAATATTTCAATATCATCCGGGGTGTTATACAATGTATATTACTGAAACCACAAATCAAATACTCTTAACTTTGTTTATTTCTAATAAAAAACCCAATACATTATCCTGAAATTGTTTTGAAAAAATTCCTACTCGCAAGGCACGCGTAAAATCTAGAATTCGAATTTTAATCGAGAAAGCTTCATTTGAAAAACCTTTACCGTTCTTTCTTATTTTCCCATTTGAAATATTTTCCTTTTTTAGAACAGAGATTAAGCATGTGATATCGTACTACACTTTATTTTCCTCTTTCGACCACCACGTTTAATTTCGCACATAGATTTATTTAGCCGTAAGGGGTTGGATATATACGTTTTGCGGTTTTCGGTTTAGGAGCTGCATGGCAACTGGTATATTCGTCGTATTTCACACACATCCAATATATACATATCCGCTTTTTGCGTTTAATGGTAAAAGTTTCAGGTTAATTGACACGAGGCATATACATATACATACATGATTCCAATTAAATGCGCATAGCGTTATCAATTGCGAAATATGTAAAATTTTAGAGTGAAGTTTCTGTATATATGGTTGCTATAGCACTGCACCTACAATTCTAAAATATTGGTGGTAACACTAATCAACTTAGTTTAGATGTAGTAGTGTACAATATTTACAAATACTTTGGAGGGAAAATTTGCGAATGCTCACGATTCCTTTGGCGAAGAAAATGAATTAAATGTACCACTTATACTTACTAATTTCAAATGAAATTAGTCAAAAAGTAATTGCCCGGATAAAAATTAGATGAATATTTCATCATTTTTCATTTTTTTCACTAGTTTCTCGATATTTTTAAATTAAAATTTACACTACGGTCTATTTTTTCTTTTTAATTGGGAAGAACGATTTCAAATGTGACCACAAATAAGTAGCGTTATTGTTGGCTGTTCGCAGAGCAGAATCACATAGGGGAAATATAAGTGTTACTGATCTCCATATTTTTGTAACAGTAAATCATTGACCGTGTCTATATCGTAATGGCTAGATTCTTTTTCCGAATTGTTTGTTTTTGGATTATTCCTTGTCAAGTTTCTATAACAAAACTGCTAAATGTCCCTGCAAAAACCTAGCACCAAAAATTTTCTAGTGTAAGTGGGTCTTTCCAGTTTATTCCCCCGAATTAAAAAACAGACTATAATTGTAAGTGAAGACAAAATTAGGTTGGGTATACAAAAGTTAAACCAACATATTTCATTTATTCCTTCAGTTAATAACAGTACATACAGTCAAATCACATTTCTTTATCTTCAGAACATCCCAGTGTATAATTACATATACTTAAAATGCAGAAGGTTTTAAATTATTAGAGAAATAAATTCAAAGGTAGGAAAAATTGCAGAAACTCGGAGTCCTAACTTATTTATTTTTTGTCGGCAAGATTTATTAAAACTCTTTTTAATTACTACCGTGCGAATAAGCTATCTCTTCTCCCCTTTTAAGAAAAGGGTTCCGTATTTTTACACACCCAATGCACACGAATAATAAGTGAAAACTCATGGTAGGAAGAGGGAAGTTACACGATTAAGAAAAAAAAAGGTGAATTCTGCTCAACATTATGACAGAGAAATATACGCTGTAATATAGCTAAAGTAAGTGTCGGATAAACGGAAAAAAATGTAATTTTGCGTTTTTAGAAAAGAAAGGACCACCCCAAGAGATTAATTAGATTTAATTAATAAATGACTCGAAAGAACGAGGAAGAAAAAGGAATTAACCTACAAGTATATAATGGATTTTACTCTGAACAGAAGACAATGTTTCCCAAGTTAAACGTGTGTGAACTTAGCAAGGATTTAATGGAAATTTTAATACGGACGATTCGATTTGTATTATTATCAATAGAGAGAGAAAATTGGTTATAAAAGCTTCGCAAATCAATAGATTAAAACTAACTTTGAAGGATTCCGAAAAAGTCATCCATATTCCCAATAGTAATAAAATGTCATTTGTCAGTATCCGCAATAATTACAGTTTATTTATGAACAGAGAAGCACTACTTTGTTACAATACAAAGTAGTGTTTCTCCATTCATAAGTGACCATGTACTACCACAAGGTAACGGACTACACAATCACAATTAGAGTGTATCTTATGTATTAAAATAAACGAACATGTATATTACTTACGCTTTTAAAACAAGACAACGTTATGTCCTAAAACAAGTCAAATACATGCATAAAGCTTACTTATGACGAAAACTTTTGTTGTCTCCTTCTCAAAATATAATAGCAATTAAATTCCTATTAATTCGCTTTTCAGGATTGGTCAGTAGCTTTTTGTGCCCATTACCTTCGTTCGAGCAATCCCGTGTGCTCCACATAGGCCAATATCTTATTCCAGGAAAGTCTTAATATTCTCGCAGGCTCCAGTAAATCTTTGTCGAAATACTTCAGGCGAAGTCCCTTCAGTTCCTCACAGGCAGTGTCCGGTTACTAGACCGGTAATAATCTGAATATCCTTTCTGGTTCTTCTAATTAGATTAGCTGAGAATTTGGCATCTAGCCTACCTGACAGTGTCTTAGTCTTAAATTGATCTTCAATCAATTTCCATTTCTTCGAATGTTCTCTTTCCAAGCATAACCATATTTCCCATCTGGTTAATTTCTAATAATTCATATTTATTTTCGTTTAGACAAAACTTTTCAAGGTATCATAAAGATCAATGAAAACACATCAATTTAACTAAAACATTGCAATCTGAACGCTTACAATACATCTTGGAAATACTTTCAATTTCCTAATTTCACAGATACCGAATGAATCCAAAATCGCATTCGAAAAACAACTGAAAATATCAATTTGTTTCCGCCAAATTGAATAGGATCGAATAAACTTCACCGTATACAAAACATAGATGTAAATACCGCAATAAAGAGATCCCGTGAAAAACAATTCCCTCCCAGCAAATAAACGTGGACGAAGGGAAAACGACAAAAAGAAATGGACCTACATATGGGAAGAGAGAACATGTAAACAACACCGAATCAAATTGTGACGTAAGAAATTGGAAACAAAACATCCACCTCCTTCGCTCCAGGTTATTTGAATTTCATCACGGAAAGAACAGCAGAAAAGCACGAAAAGAAAACTACGAGCTCCGAGCGCTTCATTATACAAACAAATTACGACTTACAATTCTTCTAAAACGTAGCCCATTATCATATTTAAATTCTTGAATGTAGACTTTTGCTTTTTTTTGTTATTCTTCGGTTATACGCCCGATGTGAAACTAAATCAATTTAATTTTACTAATTAACTACCTAACCGAAATATTATTTGTGGCGGGAAATTATTTCATTTTGAAGCCAAATACGTAGTCAAATGTAATCATTTAAACAGCCCGTTTTGGTTTGATATAAGTGCAAGTGGAAGCAAGAAATAGAAATAACTACGCACGGATGACCCGCCACACTGGGCGGGTCATCCATTCGTCCAAATATGTTGTAAGACAAATCAAATTAGATGAAAGGAATTTGTATTCTATCCCCTTTAATTCTATTTCGGCAGTATTATTGACAAGCGACCTATCACTTTTTTTTGCTGAAGTTTTGTTCAATTATACTTTAAAAGGAGTTTTCCCAAAAAGTGTAATGAAAAGGGTTAGAATATGAAGAACTTTTCTCTAGCCGATTCGCTCTTGTCACCACATTTACCTCCAAACGGCTATTTTATGTTCCCGAAACTTTGAATTCCAATGAATGGGACTCGTTAAGAAAATTTTCCGAAGAATTGTCACAAACGCAATACCGGATAGCTGAAAAGATATGCTGAACTGATTGTTACTCATTATGGACATTGTATTGTTATAGAACGAGCTTATTTCAAATAAATAAAGCTATTTCTCACGATAACAGAATTTTGTGACACTTAACGTATAATTTTGCTAAACATATTGCTACATAGTCTTTAAAAACCAATCTACTTTATGAAATCATTAAATACATAAAATGTTAATGTAATAAAATATACAATCCGATTGGTTTATTCGCTTCATGGATATAATTCCGGATAAATCTCGGTTTAATTCAGTAGATTAGAGTAATAAATAAAAACCTGCGCGTCCTCATAATAAATCCTTACTGTATGTAAGTGTCCTAAAACCCATTCTAATTCGGACACTGAATCGGCTTACGTTCAGGCTTTGGCTCCGATCCTATTCTGTTGGCAGAGCATTGATATTTCAAACAGATTTGCCGCATTATTTTATGCTCTGTCAGTTTTTCAGAGAATAACTTTTTCCTTTCCTCGTGCGGATAAAAGTTTCCCTCTATCGTCTTATTTTCAGCGGTCTTATCGTGAATGGCTTCAAAAAATGTACGTCAACTGAGCCTAAACGAACCCCTACTCTGCATATACTATATGTAGTATATCCATAGGAGTATATATGTACGTATTGGGATATATACCATCGCGGACAGCCGATAACGTAAAATATCCTAAAATCCCGAATTTATGAAGGTAGAGGAACGTTTGACAAAAAGGCATTTTGCATATGATATTGAGAATATACGACGTCATCGATATATAGATTACATTTGAAGTGAGGTGCGGTGAGAGTAGGAGTAAAGGTTCAAGGAAGCTGACCGTGAAAGTGTGCAACCATGTTTACCATTTTCCCGAGCGTAAATATACCTAGTCAATCGATGTATAAGATTTTCGTTTTTTTGCTTTGGAAAAATCTGATGAAATGTATCGAATTAGCTAATACATTATTTTTAGAATTTGGTGGTAAAAATCGTCACTTTTGAGAAGAAAACTTATACCATCGGGAACTCACTGATGCTACAAAATCCTACTGCTTGCATCCCTACTGAAAACATGATTATTTTTTAATAAAATTCCAGGCTAAACTACAGAATTAAAGGACGGGTTATATATAGTTATGATAACTAATTCGCCAGGCTTAACCTTATTCTTCTTCGTAATATTACAGCCACCCACACCGTGGTGGATCAACTTTGGAGTTCTTTCTTACCTCCTGAAAATCTTTCAGCCATTCCTCGTTCCTGTCTTTGGACTTCACTTCTACTTGTATTTATATCTAAATGTCATAAATTGCAAATTTCTTCAGTACAACTAAAAATGCTGAGGAGAATAAAATCGTACCTGTTCTTAACGGCACTAAGACACTAACCAAAGCAGTTACAATTACTGAATGATATATTTTGCATTGTGTCCGTAGTAACCCTGTTGGTGTGCAGTGGACTACAAACTTGGAGGTGGTGGCTATTTTTTCAGACTTCAGGTTCACTCAGTCCGCCAAAAAAGTGCCTGAGATTCATTTTCTGCGACCAAAGTGTGGTACTCACCACACTACCTTCAAGTTTTCTAGCCAATGGACTAGAAATCGGTAATACACGCGACAGTTACCCCTTAAAAAAACAAAAAATCCGTACTAAGGCGAACCCAATATTCGGTTAAGGGCTGTAATGGAACCGATTATTATTACACATTTTGTATTGCTCTTATCTTCAAAGGTGAGTCGTGGTTCAGTGTAATAACTCACAGATATCCAACCTATCAGACCGCATGTTACAGGAAAAATTTTTGGTTCCTGTTTCACTGCAGCTTTCTAATATGCTTTTCATTTATTCTTCTATCTACCGACTTATTTAATTTCGTGCTGGAAGTTTTTGTAAGGAAAAGTGATATACAAAGCATATATTGTTGGCGAGTTTAAAAACAGAACTCGTGAGGACATTTTACAAAATTCAGAAAAAGTTACAGAATACGAACTGAGAATCAATAAAGCCAAAAGGTAGTATATAGTTGCTTACTTGATAGCTGCCTATTAACGCTCCTAATTCATTAGGTCGTTATATAGAGAGTCCTCCAGATTTGATTTTATTAAAGTATACGGTAATGAGAAACGGAACAAAAGCATCAGGAATGACGAAAGACATAAAAATAAAGAAAGTAGATAGTAAAGAACACAGGTTCAAAATGGTAATGAACAAGCAAGCAACAATTGTCAGAAGATAAAATAAACAGGAGAAAAGCCAAAGGAAATTGTGCAGTAAGAATGATCTCGCAGTTGATCAGACGTAGGACGACCAACCCTGTGTACGAATGCGAAACGTGAATCATCAATAAACAAATCCAGCTAAGATTGGAAACCTGGGAGAGGAAAATACTGCGCAGGATCTTCGAAGAGATAAAAGAATAACAAATAAACAGGTAATGAAGTAATATATAGAAACAATCAAGAGACTAAAGTGGCTGGGTAACATAACAAGTATGAAGTAGAAGGGACGAACAGGAATAAATGGAAAGAAAAGACAAACTCTTCGGACTTTCAAGGCCACATATACCGTGTATCTCAATTTCGATGCACAACATTGATATCTTCAGTATTATTAAAGATTGAGGGAAGCTTAACTGAGAGAAGTTTTGCAAAATTTTATGCTGGTTACAGATCTCTTCTCCATTTGATTGCATCTTGTTTAGTTTTTGGAAAAAGAGTATGAAATTTGTTGATTTGGTTTTGGCCATTAGCCAATCCCATCCTTAAGGGAGGTTTTCACCTCTTTTAAGACGTTACTGGCAAAAACAGAAAACGGCCTTTTACATAGTTCAACCAGCTCTATATAATTACCAAGTTTCATCGAAATCAGCGTGTGCGGGTTGGAAATCTTTCCTTGTAAGTCGAATATTTTTACTAGAGATGGGACATTCGAATCCGCGAATCCTCGAATCCATCGAATCCTGAAAAAGATTCGAGATTCGAAAACTCGAATCTTCGCACGATTTTCGTAATTCGAATCTTTCGAATCCAAAAAAAAAATAATAATAATAATAATGATGACTCATGTAATCACGACACATATGAATCACTGACTAGAAAGATTCGACGATTCTCTTCGGTTCTCGTTCTTTCAGCCACAAAGTATTTATAAGCTGGCATGCTTTCCTAATGTTTGTGGTATTTTAATAAATAAATATCTTTATTCCTGAGACCAGAAAAGGTATGGAACATGTCAAATACAGACAGCAAATAATATAACTAATCTAATTACAAAAATTATGAAAACTTATTAACTTATGTACATTTAGTTCTAATAACTAGCTAAGACTATATCATGTTAAGTCAGTTCAGTCAAGTTTTATATTTTAAAAACCATATATGCTACACTAATACCATCTATCGCTCTTTATGTGATTCTAATTAACATCCTGCGCTCTCTCGTAAATTCTAGCAACTATCTCGTCTTGAATAGTCTCGTCGGTTCTGGATGACTGAGCTCTAATACTGGATTATTCTCGAAACTCTTGATATATGATATATAAAAGGTGCGTGGTGCGAGTAAACTTCAGATCGCAACGACCACTTTATAGTGCAGTACTGTTCAGTCTGTGACGTTTGAGAGTGGATATGCGTGGTTTATACGATATATGAGGTAAGTTACTTATTTTCATTTATACTGTATTGATATATAATTTTTTTTTGCACATATTAAGTTATATTACATTGCATGCGGTGTTAGTTGGAAATCAAATTGGGATGTTATATAAATGTAATTGTTAAGTATAAGAATTAAAAAAATAAATAACTTGTTAATTGTTGTCAAAGGCCATTTCAGATGTCTGTCAACTGCATTATTAATTAATTATTCACGGCATAGTAATTTTGTACATTTATTGCAGTTTTATTATTACTGTTGCATACCGTATTTTCGCGCAATTATTACAGCTAATAATAAAATTACAAGGATTTTAGGATTTTAACATGAAAACTTAATTTTTTTTTCTTTTTCAGGGGAGTTCTGAAGTTGCACAACTGTCACTGTTACATCATATTTGTTGCATTCAATAGCAACCTATGAAATGGCTTTGTGTCCTCAGGCAACTTCTGATATTTGGAACTATTTCCAAATTTCAGAAAATGAAAACTATGCAAATTGCAATCTGTGCTCTGAAAAAATATCTAGAGGGAAAAAGTCGCACACTACTTCAGCTATGTGGAAACATTTGAAAACCAGGCATTTATCCAAATATCAAGAACTGAAAGGTACAAGTTCATCAAACTCATTACTAATTTCAACTTCACCCTTAAGCCCTTTGACTGTCAATGTTGATTCTTCATTTGAAGAAAATAATCCAGATGATATAACTACTTTTGGGAGTCCTGTGTCAATTAGTTCAACTCCTAGTCCAGGTTCAAAAATTTGTTCTTATGGCGAACAAAGGTCTTTGAAACAATGCGCAGTGAAACGCAAAGCAGAACCTTTCAACCAACCTACTCTGAAAAATTTTTTGATAAAATGCAAGAAGTTTTAAGCCTGGCGACAAAAGAGGCAAAACAATTACCAGATTGGTTGCTGAAATGATATGTACAGATAATCAACCACTGTCCATAGTGGAAGATAAGGGGTTTAAAAAATTGATTAACCATCTTGAACCAAGATATGTCATCCCATGTAGGAAACATTTTTCTGAAAAAGGTAATTCCAGATATGTATGAAGAAGAAAAAATGAAAGTCGAGGAACTTTTAAAAAATACTGAATACATTGGAGTCACAACAGATATGTGGACATCAACATCATCTGATGACTACCTAAGCCTGACAGTGCACTTTGTAGATGAAAACTTTGAGTACCATCATTTGTGCTTAGAATGTATTCCTTTTTAGAGGTTTCACATACAGCATCTGCTATAGAAACTTTCATTAGCAACATAATAAAAGAATGGCATCTTACAGAAAAGTTGTATGCTTCATGAGAGACAATGGTCCTAATATGGTTGCAGCTTTAGAGCGTAGCATCTTCACCCACTTGCCTTGCCTAGCCCATACGTTTCAGTTAGTTATAAAAGATGGTTTACTGAATAAGAATGAAATTAAGGAAATAATGATATCCTGTCGGAATATTGTGGGACATTACAAACACTCTTCTAAAGCGACAAAAATGTTAAAAACTGCTCAAGCTAAGTTAGGTCTTAAAGGTCGTCGTTTAATACAAGACGAGCCGACTAGATGGAACTCTCAGCTTCACATGCTCAATCGACTTGTGGAACAAAAGCAAGCCATTTTATTGTCTGCTTCTGACTTGAATATTCAGATAGACCTTTGTCCTCGACAGTGGAAACTTATTGAAGATATTATACGAATATTAGAAGTGTTTGATAAAGCTACATTTGTGGCCAGCTCAAGTAAAGTGACAATTTCAGAAATAATTCCTTTAGTGAATAGCACCATTCGTGCTCTAGAAAATTTCAAACCAAAATTAGGTTCAGTACAGGGTTTCCGAAATGATTTGCTTGCGTCACTAAAAAGGCGCTACCATTCTGTTGAGACAGAGAAATTGTATACTATTGGTACTTTACTGGATCCCCGATTCAAAGGGAATGTATTTTTGAATAAAGAAAACGTTGAGCAAGCTAAATTGACACTGGCTAATGAAATTTCATCCATCTATATGCAAACAAATGGTGATCTGCAGTCATCAGAGAAAACTCAAGCAAATGCCACAGATATATCTTTAACTGAACAAGGTCATAGTATGTGGAGTTACTATTCTCAGTTGATGACCCCAGCTACCTGCAGTGATGTGGATTACAGTTCATCTCCTGAAGAAGAAATAAATGCCTATTTAGCAGAACCACTGCTCCCACCAACTGCAGACATCTTTAAATACTGGAAGGGCAACACAAAATACCAAAATTTGATGAAACTAGCAAAAAAATTCTTAATTACACCACCATCAACAGTGATTTCAGAAAGACTATTCAGCACATCAGGCATCATAGTGGATAAAAAACGTAGTCGGTTGGATCCAGAGCGAGTTCGAAAGCTGGTTTTCTTAAATAAAAATCTGAATTAAAATTCTCACTTATTTCTTTTAGGTTGAGTGCTTTCTTTTATATATTAAAATATGTGTTTAGATTTTCATATTGCAATATTTGCTGTTTATCTATGTTAGCTCTCCCTTATTCTCATTCACAAAGTTTCTGAAAAGATATCGGTACTGTTATTGATATATTAATTTCCATATGCTAAGGAAATTAAATATAAATAAAAACTTGTTGCATAATCATCAAGATTTTAACATAATTTATCTTTTAATATTGTGTAATTTGTTTTTTTTTTAATTTCATTTGTAATATAAATATGTTCAAAAAAAAAAAATCTTTTTTAATAAATATTTTTAAAAACTGTATCGTTTTTAATTAAAGTAGCTTTAAAATTTTCCTGTAAAATTGTTTTTCCTCTCTGTCCTTTCTTATTATTGTAATTATATGATGGATTCGAGAGATTCGAGATTCGAAAGATTCGAGAGATTCGAGAATCCTTTAGGATCTCGGATTCGGATTCGGATTCGAGAAAATTTGGATTCGTCCCATCTCTAATTTTTACACATTTACCAAGTGTCATTTGTTTTCAGTTATGGACGCTAACTTTCGTTTTTCTTACCGCTGTCATATTGAATTTCATATCTGTCTGATATACCCCAATATCAGCTTACAATGAGATATCGCATATTAGTAAATTTTATTTTCATTTTTTTCAAAAAACTGTTTTGGTTTTGTTGCAGACAAAAATTCATGTGTGTAAACTTCCGAACCAACATCAAGTAACTTTAAGAGCAACAACAAAACGGCGTATACATTATCTGATTAAAAACTATGAGATATACTGGAATATTATTTTAAAGCACATAGAAATTCCCAAGTTGCTTTTGACATATTACGAACGCATTCCTGAAAGGATGCAATAAATAATGTACAACTTTAACAAATGTTGAACTAACATGCTCTTGGTTAAACCCAAAATCCAGAAATTTCATTTTTTTTTTGTTTCAAAAATAATCAAACACTAGACAAAAATAAAGTGGAAAAGATATTTATCATCATCACAGAATTTTCTACAACTTCTCTAATTTACACTAATTCAATAATGGAGATGCCAATGTTATGCATCAATATTGAAACACACGTTATACATGACAATCCACATAGTTGAAAGTAACCAAGTTAATACATATCGCATCTAAAAGGTTACGTAAACTATTAAACTCTACCTAGAAATATAACAAGATCTCAAATACGTATTAGCACCTATTACGTATATCTACAATTGCAATATTAGGGATTGATTAAAATGTCTAACTATATTAGAACAAAGCAGGCCTACCATCTGCAGCGGTATTGCCGATAATAGCGTTCTAGCAATCAACAAATTTGTTAGGCAAGAACAGATCCTTTTCAATGTGATTACCGCAGATGTTCATCTGGAAATTGCGGTAAACGCCATTGAGAGTCCGTTAACTTTCACAAATCCGTTCCACTTTTCATTACAATTGTATTTCAGAATACGGTAATGTAAATGATCTGTTTTCAGAAATATTTTGCGCAATGCGATTTATCTAGATTTGATGTATTCAGATATTGATTATCAAGGTATGTGAAGCATTTTAACCTGAACACAAAACAACGCTCCCAATCAATGTCTACGCATGCAGTGCGTTGAGTTTTATACTCTATTTACACCGCTGTTAATACAGCTATTATTCTTCTCCTGTAGTTGAGAATGTAAAATCCTGTATTTTCTGCGTAAGTATGGATTAGATTACTGTCCAAGTATCAACAAGTTTGTTGTAGTAAGTTAGCACCAATCGGTTTTCAAACTAACTGTTTGTAAGCTGTTTCTAATACCTCTTCACCAATCATATCCATCTTGACTCTTTTATAATTCCTGCTAGGAAAGGTCTAATATTTCCCACTAGAACTTTAAAATTTGTCTTTGCCGAGTCGAATATCGTCCAAATAAAATTCAACTACACACGCAAATTTTACGCAAACTAGTCAAACTAGTCAAACTAGTCTAAAAAGTTAAAATATGTCTTTACTACGGATTGAAGCTAACGATATCAAACATTCGCACATGCAAAACCATTTTTCGATTTCTGTACACTGGCAACTACATTAATCAATAAAAAACGTATGCAATAACATAATGATCATATTATTAAACTCATCTAGACATGGCAAAAACACCTGATTTCCCCATTTCCAGTTTCTCCCTTTCCGCCATTTCGTCAGTTTTAACACCTGAATGGCCGAATAAATAGGAAAAACTTCTCCGTTCCTTCGCTTCCCCTAAATTATGTCTCCGATTACCCTTATCACTTATCTCACCGTGCGAGGGTCTCTGTGTGCCATAGTCTTCCTCGATCTCTCTCTTCTCTACGTCTCGAGCTCTCAGTTGTTTATGTTCTCCTTATCTCGTTTCCGACAGTTTTTCTCGATGCCAATTTTTAAAGCGCAATCTACGAGCACCCAGTTCGTCGGTTACCTTGTAAAACCTCATCAGTTTTTCTTTTATTATAAATGTATTGCGTCTTGAAATTTACGACGACGTATTTCGAGGGATACCACATAACATAACTAGTTTGTGATAGTAATGGTAGTTGTGATGGTAGCTTAAAGTTGTTTATTCCAATAAATTAGTTGTGTACTTAATAACAGAACAACAAATAAAACTCATATGCAGTATATAAACTGGACGCGAAGATGGTACGGTCGCGGTCCTTCCAGATAGCAGTCGCCAAACAAATGCCTGAAAAATCTATACTCGATCACCATCAATACCTTATTTCACTTCAAAATGCATCGCGGTTCCGGACACATATTTTATAAAATACGAAATTCGAAGGAGAGCATGTGAGCACGGCAAAAGTTATATTGAGTTTGAAATTGAACTGATGCAATTTGCACCACCATCGGTATAGATACAAGACCTTTGGGATTAAATATTTCCAATTTTATATTCAACAAAAGTTTACTTCTGTCCACCGCGAAGAGTAAGTATATGCATATATATGTAATGGTATATTCGACAAAAATTACAAGCTTTGTAACTTGCATATACACCGTACATATTGATGTTTTCGATTTGTTGGAGATGCATTGGCGATAACAAAAATAAAGTAGATATTCGAGTGGTTATGGGAGCGAAGATAGAAATCCAATATCAAACTTGGTGCTAGGTATAAAGAGCAATAAATATTGAAATGGAGAACAAGAAATCAACTTAATCTGTACTCTGCCTGTGATACTGCTAGAATTGTTTGTAGAATAATGTACAACCAAATCATTTTTATTAAATGATTGCAATAAAAGAAGCTAACAATAATATATTATAATGAACTAATTAGTGATAAGTCATTACTTATGACACGAATTTCTCGAAAGTATTACAAAATAATAAGAGGAATATCTCGATAATAAGTAACATAGAGATTAGGTATGTAAGCACACAAAAACCAGAATGAGCACCAACAAATATCGCGTTTAAAATTAAACTTGTGTAGTACTGTATATTACGGTGCCAAATTGTGTTGCAAACGGAACGAGCTTTGATGTCCTTCTCCATATTATTTATTTAGAATACAATCATTGTTCCAATCGTACAATAAATTTAGTTTCTTTTTGTTAATTTACACTACTTTTTTATTAGGTCAATGCAAGATAGAATTGAATTTAACTGTCATCATATTTCAATCCCGCAGTTTGCACGAAAACGGTATTATTTACCGTAATGAAATATAAACTGTTAAATTCAATTTTGTCTTTCACTGACCTAATAAAAAAAAGTGTGCAGATTGTACACATGCTTATGCACTAACCGATAGTGTATATTGTACTGAGAATTTAGTTAATTTCTTTAAAAAAAGCATAAATTATAACAAATTATTTTTTTTTTATTATCAATTTTCTTCGTCGTCAACCAAACAAACTTTTTATTTTTTCCGGAAACCAGGACTACACTACATTATTTCTCCGTTGTCCACGAAACGAAAGATTTAATTCACCAAACCTGTATTGTTATTGTCCAGGTCAACTTGGTTATTTCTATCCAGTGGTTATTAGAAATTCATATGATGTGAAAGTGTTGAATGTATGTTCTGAATGTGCTTTCTATTTTTAATCGATGCTTTTTATAATAATTAATAATTTTGTTTCCATTTTTTCTCCCATTAAACGTCGCTTGCTGGAGTTAAAATAAGAAGCTAATACCCGTAGGGTAATAAAATGCTTAAAAGGTGGTGTGCGTGGTATCGAAAAAGTATAAATAGAATCCAAAAATAAACCGCATGTCATTTGAACATAAACATCCATAACCCCAATAGTTACTGTAAATTTTGATATATTGAATTGTAATAAATGATAAATTTTTTAATGATAATTTCGCATCACGAAGTTTACCATTATTTGCCTTTACCTATCACCTCTTTGAATAATCTATCAAGTATTGTGTAGAAAACATGAACTTAGCGCTATTTTTATCGTTACAATTACTTCGGAATGCCTATTACTAAGGTGCGTTTCACATTTATACCCCACCTTTATAATGTTGTAAAAATTTACGTGTACGTTATTAAAACATAAAATTTTGATCAAAACGGATAATAAAAAATATACACTATATTCAATGCTAGAATCATTTTCGCTAGAAATTTATAACATTTAGTCCAACTACAGAAGCGTTTCATACTTATAACCCAACCTTCTTTTTTCATCTTACAGAGTGCTAGAAAATAAAAGTCCAGTATTTACAAGTTTATTGGGCATCCTTTAGTCTTTATTACTTCAAAAACTCGTTTACGCATCGACAATATGAAGTTTTGTGAAGTGTTCTCGCGCAAATTCTCCCAGGCGTTGAAGATGGCAGTTTTTAATTCATTAATATGCCGTATTGACGACCATCGCTGTAAACGCGGCGAACCAATATTCCCCACAAATTTTCAATTGGGCTTAGGTCTCGGGAGCGTGCTGGTCACTCCAAAACATGGATATTTTTACTGCCAAGCCAAGTCTTAGTTTCAGTGCTCGTGTGGATTCGAACATTTGCATGCTGAAAAATCCAGTTTCTGTCAGGATGTTGCTTCAAGAATGGTACTAAACGGCTATACAACGCAGCAATGTAGTCGACACTTTTCATTTTAGATGATGTAAACAGGAGTAAGAGCACTCCTTCCTCTGAAAATGCTCCTCAGACCATTATTGACCCGCCCCTAAAGTTGTGCTTAAAAAATAAAGGAGTTCCTTCCGTAAATCGTGCCAATAAAAGTTTGAGCCATGTGGTCCATCTGAATTCCACTTTCTCTCATCAGAAAATATCAACTACAAGGAGAAAATCAAGAGGTAAGCAAATAGAGCTTATATTGCTCATTTGACTTACCGAGGACCAATTAGTGTCCATATCTTTCCTAGCAAATTCAGGACCTTATGGGGTTTAAGCAGCCTCGGAACAACCTTCATTTTAGCTCGGCAAATATCAGGACAGCGTTTTAAGACACGTCAAACGATTGTTTTGGACACTTTGGTCGCGCAATGATTGGTTAAACTGGAACAATTGATCTGCGAATTGCTCGCCCTTCGTACAATTGATCGCTCCTCTCTTTAGAACAACTTTCTTTTCTACCAAATCGCTTTTCCTTGCCGTATCCTTTTGTGTCTTTAAAGAAATTGGCTAGAGTTAGGGACGAGTCGCATTCGAATTTCGCAAAGAAAATTATATTACCGTAAAGGTGACCTAAAGGGTAAAAAGTTTCCCACAGTCACAATTTAAAAAAAAGATCTTACCTTGAAGTGTTTACGTTACGTTCAAATGAAGTTTTGTTATGTATTTAATCGCATAAATACAATTTATAATACATTTATAATAACGTTTATCCTTTTTCCACAAAAAATTGGCGATTACGTGTCGGTTTCGTCCGAGTTTCCTTGCAATTTCGCTCACCGAATTATTATGGGCGGCCCAGGCCAAAATTTTGCCTCTTTCCACTTCATGTATACCACAAATTCTTAGGTAGCACTTTATCAACATATATATAAGTAGGATCCCGCAACTAGATGCTTCAGTTTTGTAATCAACAATTTTCCAGGCAATGGGCTCATATTACATCATCTGTCAAAATGATCCTTGATGCGTTCAAGCTTTTGTTAAAAAGAGTAGTAAGGATAACAATGTGTTTCTCCCATTTAGCTTTTAGTTAGCTCTTAGAAAAAACGAGCGTTTCTATAACCTCCCAAAAGGAAAGAGATTATCCAGATAATCTCCAACGTAGTGCAAATCATTTTAAAAAATCTGACAATTTAAGGGAGCCTGTATTCGAGTTGAGTTGTCTAATATACAGCTCTTGGACAAAATTATTGGAATACCTCTATTTTCACATAGTCAAGTTAAGCTCTTCGCGATATTCCTACAATCATCAGTAATGCCCCCACTGAAAAAATTCAAAGCTTGACACGAGGCACAGATGAATGCTATGTCGAAATATACCTAAAAACACAGCACTAAGACCGTTAAGATTGTTGCAAAATCAAACGAAAATTTAAGTAGCTCAGTACCTGTAAAAACTCTGAAAAAGAGAACAACAATAACTAAACCTCTAAACATTGGTTGACACCACAGAACTTTAAACAGCGTATGCAATGGTGCAATAATCACGAAACATGGACACTGGAAGAATGGAAACATGTGATATGATCTAATGTTTAAGCCACACTGTTCTCCTCACTTCCGAGCGAGTATATGTTTGGAGATCAGCCGAATGAAGCAGACAATGTAGCCTACCTTAACCCCACTCTCAAACGTGATCCTGGGCGTGCTCCTGTATGATTTGGCGTGCAATGATATCGCTTAGCAGCAGCTAAAGAGTATTTTCTCTGATAGTGACACAATCTTCCAGGATGACAATAATGCTATTCAAACTGCTCGGCGCATTCGAACTTCATTTGAATCTGTCTAGGGCAGGCATGGGCAACCTTTTTTGTAGAAGTTTTATGCTGTGAGTAATCTTGAAAAATATACATTTTTGTAGTATCCTTATGATTCATTATGAATTAAGTTTAGACGGGCCGTGCTAATATGCAACGAAAGAATTCAGTAGCGGGCCGGACAAACCTTACTCGAGGGCCGCATGTGGCCCGCGGGCCGGAGGTTGCCCATACCTGGTCTAGGGTATTCTTCATAATGATAGAGTACATTCCCATCGCCTGCTTCAGTCAAGAATGTGGCAGTGGTATTAGTCTAAAAGTGGTATAAGTGGTAAATGTTGTTCGCAATCGATATTTGTCTGTTCCTTGGTGTATTAATGGTGTATTACGTGCAAAGAACGGTCCTACCCCTTGGGAATAAAAAATTTAATTATTTTGTCAAACCATTGTATACACTTTTTCCTAAGATAAATGTTTAGAATCAGGTATTAGATTAATTATGAATGAACTAATCTGATAGGGAGGGATGTTTGTTAAGTTCTAGGAATTTGAGTATATTTTTTTAATTCATCTGTATCAATCAAGTAGCTAAAGTACACTAAACAATATTGCACGGGATGGCTGTGTAAACGTGTCAAGGTTCGTCTCTGACCAATAGCGTGATCTATAAGATTTATGGAATTGAACTCGTAGAACATTCGAAACATGCTCGTATGTACGCCATTCCGTCACTGAAAAAGAATTTATATTTCAATTTGTGCTTGTTTTGCAATACGGAACAGAGAAAAAAAACTGAATTGATTTATATCATGTTAGTTAATATAAAACCATCCCTTCCATATCGTTGTGATGTACATTAAAGCATCACAACTGCATTAATGCTAAGGCTGAGTTTATTCTCTAAAATCCGGTAGTAGATTATGGTAATATTAAAATTCAGATGCATATATGTAAAACAGGCAGTAATAAATGGATTTTCTATCGATCTCGAAAATACAAATTGTTAAAAAAATGACTAAAAGTGTCTTCAAATTATTAAAAATAGACGTACAGTATGCTGTGCTTAATTAGAAAACTACTTTCACTATTCGCAGACGCGCGTTTCGCGGTCATACCGCTCATCAGTGCGACTGTGTGAAGTAGTTTTCATTTCCATAGAAGCCCTATAGTAATGTATAAGCCTGGGTGTTAGATGTTCGTACATATGAGAGTTCAATTACGAAATTCGGCCATAATGTACTAATTGCGCATTTTTGCAGCTATTTGATTCTACAGAAGTAGACAACTTGTTTTGCCACAAACTCCTATAGTAGCTACAATCGCGCACTCGGCTAGCCCGCCGTGGGAATGCGTGAGTATGCTATAATTGGTAAACAAATCGATTTTTTGTACTTGATATTTTGAAAGGATATTATTTTCAAATATTTGGTGAATAGCCTGAAAATACCCTACTAACTAAGACCTCCAATATCTCGCGCACGCTAGCAGCTAATGCGTTATATAAATACAAGTATACATGGTTCAATTTGGTTGATCAACCGTATTGAATTAACAGTATTGAAAAAGAATTCAACTGTGTAAACCTGCCGCATAGGTGTTGCAGGCAGTTGTGTTAAGCTTATATGTAATAATCTTTTGTCAGAAAGACATACTATATAAAACAAAAACTGCTGATTACCAGTGTCTTTCTTGCGCTGCTTTTTGATAAAAAAGTGCGTTTTTCCCGAAATATCATTTACAACTATTCAACCAAGCACTTTGCTAAAATGCTGAAAAAATAGTGTGTAGGTACCTCAAAATAAACTGTTAAAATAAATCAAGGTACCGTACTTTGCTGTACGCTACAAGATTCAAGAATTGTGTTCTGATGAACTGTAGTTTAACTTTATTACAAAATAGAGCTACCGAACCCGTACAAACACAGGCTGCAATAGAATGTTTTGAATGCTGCATTAAGCGAAATGATTTGGAGATAACTGATATTACTGAAAATGAATTTACAGAATTTCAACTCACACGCAACGATGCAAAAATGAAAATACATACATATATTACTGTACCAGCTAATGAAATGTTTCGTATCCAGTATTGTTACAAAAAACAAAGGTTTTCATTTGCTCATTTCCGGCTTCTCTACTTCTATTTTCTTCTCGTACGTTTTCACATTTTGAAAAAGAAACTTTCCACTGCTATATTTAAAGGTAGCAATAGACACCTGTCCATTCTTAGATACAGTTAATTTGCAGACAGAACTGGAATTAATTTACACAAAGACTGACTTTAGGAACATGTTTAGTGCTGTTATTCTTTTAAAATCTCTAGTCGAGGATATACCGAAAAAATGCGCGAGTTATATCTTCTGAAGTAGGTTGATGGATATTCAGCAAATTATTGGAGAAATGTTTCTAGAAGATAAAGCAGCTATTGTAGTCTTTAAGATAATACATTGGCCATCAACTCTACGTTCATGAAATGTTTTTGGCACATAAACACCCCCAATTCCAGCGCAGTATGGAGGTATGGGAATAATTCTAGGCAGCTTGAAATCACCCTGGCTCAGATTAATATTGGAAGTGAATTCATGAAATGCCAAACATTCTGCAACTGTTATTAAATTAAATACACTGTATTTTTCATTCAACATGTTTCTGTAGTAACATATCAAAGAAATTGATAGACAATTATGGAATCCCGAAACGTGTTAATGCTCCCAAATGTAATGGGGCTTGTGCGCTTATAATACCGATTTAACGCTTCACGCGTTTACTTTGAAAACGATATAACTAAACAAACCTCAACCCCTTATCAAGTAGATGAATTGAATATGTATACTTGCACATGTTATTCGAAAGAAATTCAAACAATTCCTGAACATCAAAATATTTCGATTACATAAACTTACCAGAGTTTCTCAAATCCGTATGTAACAGCAAGACATACACAAACATCTCACAATCCTGTCGCTGCAACTATATTACGAAACAGATATTTCCCACAACACAAAGTAACACTCAACACAATAGTTAACTGAATCTAGAAATCCGTATGTCAAACATTACCATGGTCTGGAACGTCAGGACATAACAACCACCGAAACTCGTACAAACGATTTGATATCGAACCTGTCGGATATAGGCTAGTGAAAGACGATAAAATCATCGTTTCAGCACTCGACGATGAAATGACTAAGTATACACACAATGTGTTTCAGGTTTCCCTATTTTTAAACAGACTATGTAAACATTATATTTACGAATTTAAGAGAGAGCGACTAATGCCCAGTTACCCGTAGCAGTGGTTATTCGGTAGCTTCAAATTGGACAGGAAGTCAGTTTTTACCGTTCGTTTAAAGAGAACGTTTAAATTCGTCCGCACGTCGTACAATAATAGATTTTGATGCGGTAGCACGAAAAACGGGTAGGGAGAAAAGATCATTATTTCTGTGATACTACCCGCTTACACATACTATCAGTTTTCAGTGAGCGGAAATATGTAAAAGTGGAAACATTCTTGCCATTCAAAAATAATTTTCTATAAATATTTTACATTCGGGTAGTTAATAAGCGTGGACTTGTTATAATTCTGTTGCAACAAGCAAAAAATACAAATTATCACACCAACAATTTCGAGGAGTATTACCTAAAAACTGTAATGCTAATACATAGATATGTATTTTCTTAACTTTACTTTATTGTTTGTTGATTGATTCACAGGATAATTAGAATTCAAATATGTATTAAGACTGAAAAAATGAATGAAACAGGTATTTGATACTACCTATTTGAATGCAATTTGTAACTTATCTTACCAACGGCTTCTTCAAATCTCAACTTAATAAAACCAGATAAACCCTAATCTCGTTTATTACAGAAACTTTTCCATATCACGAACTTAATGAGAAGAAAATGCTAGTAAAAATATGTGCATCTCAATCACATATTCGTAAGAATGAAGCGAGCGGAATCTAAATATGAGAACAAAATACTAATTGAATTCTTATGTAAAAATCCGAGGACAAAATTAATGCATAAATTTTTAGTCGTGAATATTTTTTAACAAGTTTAAATACTAATGGCAAACTTATGAATTATGTAAAGAAGGATTAAAAAACGCTTAAATAACTTAATCTTTATTGTTTTAACTTTGTATTTTGTTACTATTGACAATTGGTTTGAAACACTATTTCTTTTTAATTTGAACGCAATTTTGATTAATATCCCGTTAGTTATACGAGAACTGTTTGAGTGAATTAGTAAATTATTGGATCACGCTACGAATCATATACAAATAAAAATTCAGACGTCTACAAATTTCTCGATCTCGAACACGTAGAAATAAATTCGAAAAGTCTTTTATTAGGAAGAAAATTATGCGCTCATCGTACTCTGTACGTTACACACAGTTCATATTTTCTTTTTCAAAGAGAAATTTAATATGGAACAGATCCTCGAAATAAGGAAAATTCTTCGTAGAAAGAGGACGTGTCTCCCTATAAGGAAACACAATAGGATCTCGAATCCCGAATCTGTAAACCGTTAAAGCTTTAGACGTCTTCGCTCCTCTATCTCCATCATCTTTTTAAAGTTCAAATGCTCGTTCTCGCCCTATACGCCAAACTAGAGAAGGCATTTCCAATAAGTACCTTTACGTCGGGAGAAAGAAAAACACATCAGCTCCACATAGAGTATTATTAAAATCCATTCTAGTAGACAAAAATACCCTATGGCGTTATATAAAAAACTGTGGAAGAGTCAAAGCTATAAAAAGTTACCCGCCGACAGTCGCTAATGTGTATAATGTAAATTTGATTTTCGCATGAAGAAGGAAGCACCGTTTGAAAGAAGTTAAAGAGGGTGGAAATGTGGAAATCCAATTCGTTTCTCATAATTCAAGCGGAAATGTTCTAGTATACTCGATTATATTCGTGAAATTTGGTTTCCTGTATAGCCTAGTATGGACAAAAAGGGGTTAAAAGATTCTAGACAACTGACAAATTTGTACTGTTATAATTACAATGATGATTAATAATGTGGTGTTTTCAATAGAATACTACGAAGGTCGAACAACTAGAGTCTAATATGTCCCTACGTACATATATAGATATGTGATATTTTTACTATCATCATAAACTGTTAAATTCATGATAGAACTCTAAATAGAAAATGATCGAAGGAGAGTGTCGCAATCGCATCCAATTCAGCAATTGCTTGATTTTTGTTGCAACAATTTGCAGATAAGTTGAATTGATTGCTACCATATAGTCATCACTTTTTCCAGGAAATAATCTTGGATTGCCATCTACGATGGCTTTTATCCAACAAACGTTACAATTTATAAACGGCACAGCATTCTTCTACAGTTTAAATGAAACAATTCTAGAAATTGTTTAAGCTATATAGAGCAGTTAATAGGTCACCAAATTCATTAACAATTTAGTTATAAAGGTTGACAATATTTCATTATCTGCAGTGTTATTAAAAACGATGGCTAAACTCGAATAAATTGTTTTTGTCTTTACCACAACAGAGTAGTCGCCAAAGTTCTAGTATAACACCTCTTTTGCTCGGTGTTCTCACATAGGACGACAACTAACTTATCGAAAAGTAGTTCAGTTGAAACTTGGCTTCAGTGAAATACAGGCATGGGCTACGTAATCCATTCGAAACGATGTACAACAAATTAACATTGTCATAGATATATTTAAGGTTGATTTTACTAAATTATGGGTTATTTTTTGCTGATAACGCTTCCTTTTCCTTTGAGTATTACCAGTGCATACGTAGAAACACCCAATCTGTTAGTTTTGATGGTACACATGTGAGGGTGTTTATACACGAATAGGTATAGATATTTCGAACTACCTCGGTTAAAAAACATGTTAGTCTATTTTCACGTAGGGTTTCAAGGGTGAAGCAAAGAACTGGGAGCAACCAGGCTTCAAACACGGTAAACTTAACGCACTGCTTCCTCTTACATGTTACGCAGACTACAGGCAAGAATTCAGGCAAAAGTTCTTAACACTTTTTGTTGGTACCACATACGCGTGCTAGGTCTTTTAAAGATATTGTCATGTATGAAATAATATTTTAAGTAGTTATTGATTTTGCTATCACTGTTTCTATCTTTCCAGGTAAAAGTGTACTCGTTCATTGCTGGGATGGGGTCCTGAATGGATTACCAATATACAGCTCCTGCTTTCCGAAGCTACAGTATATTTTTGTGTGAGTGCAGGGTCTTGTTAGTTGCATTAACTGATACGCAAGTGTTAATGAAGCCGCTATTATTTGCATCCCAATAGTGATTAGAACGATCGAGTATCAATCTTGGTTCTAGTCACCCCAGTAAATGTGAAGCAAGTGCTCTGCGACTGCACCAATTAACCATTCATTTTAAGTAATGCAAAACTCATAATCTGATGTGTTAAGTGTATATGTTTCTTTGGCGAGCTTATTGGAAAACGTGAACACTGGAGCAGTGAGACTACCGCGGACTGGTGAATTGAAATTTGGGTCTGAGCTGGAAATAAAGATGTTAGAAAATGAAAAGGAAAACGAGCATGTGCATGTATTGTACTTGCATCTAAACACGGAGGGGGTTCGCCTAAGGACAGGGTTTGTTTCGATGTGTCATCTGTAGAGCAATTGGTGAAAGTAAACGGAGTCTTAAGCAAAGATGTCTGCCATGTTCTAGGCCAACATGCTATTCCCATCGGACAACAAAGTCACCGACGGTAACTTGGTCATTAGACAGAACAATTCAAAAATTCTTCCAAATTTTGGCGTGATTAATTATTTGACTAATTCCAGATTAATATTATGGTAAAGGGTTTTGAATATTTGAAAAAGACATTTTGCATATTACAAGTCAATTTAAGCGCTACCACTATTACATCGAACATTACTTTCATAATTTCAACCAGAATACGCTTGTGTGAGATCTTAATGATTTAGTTCCTAAGGAATTTATGTTCTTACTTCGCATATTATTTTGTAGGATGTAAATGCCATTAATTAATAGAAAAATAAATAAATTTTAACATTTTAAGTTTTAGTCTTCCCAATCATACGACCCATTCAACCTTCTCATTTGATGCAATGTGTGATAGTACTGATATTAATGTTATTCGCAAAATATATTCCCATTCATGAACTCCTTTGGTTCGATTTTAACTAAAAATTCATGTTCGAATTGCGAAGTTATGTTGAGTCGAAAATCTTTCTTGCACGGTCAATCATTACGTAGCACACATCGGATCGAACATGGTAGGTATAGATTTCAAGAAAACTGGCCTTGGAAGGTTGGACGAAGACGGGTAGAATAAAGCCTCTGTACCTACTCGTTTGGTTCGACTTTAATTGTAAATTCATGTTCGAGTTATTTCGCTCCCAAACTTCTCTTAAGCAACCAGTAATTACGTCATGCATACATCGGTTCAAAAATGCATCGTGTAGGTGTGCAAAAAAGCGCCTTCTAAAGGTCGAGGAAAAACGCGTAAAATAAGGCCTTTTGCTTTGATTTTGTAACCAATTTATGGATAAATTTTGGCGTTATTTTACCCAAGAGATTTTCGGATGCGCCCAATGAGCCCGTAATGTTCATACTTGAGTACCATAGGTATCAAGATAAAGGCGCAATTTAAGGATTTTCTCGAATAATCTAAAAAAAAAACCTAGACCGGTGAGTTCGGGTCGTGAAGACACGTCAAATGACATAACAACGAACCTGCTGTGTCCCATTGTAGTCGAAATGGGTATGCGATTTTTGTTTTTTGTTTTTTGCGGTTATTTGCGTTTTCTCGGCTACCTCAAAAATTCGGACCTTCATCCGACTGAGGAAAGAATTTGGCCGTAAGGTACGCCAGTGAATCTGGACAACGATTATAATGTTATGGGAAAACCGGCAGCAAACATAAAACGAAATTGAGCAACCGTAACCGACAAAAATGTTTTCGACAATACTGGAATTATGTGCTGATGTAATACGCACCAAGTTAAGGTGGTACATTGATGAAAATAGTATTCAAATAATATATCCTGTTGTACTTGTGATTTTCCAAAATAATAAAGTAAATAACACTGAAAATAAATGTTTTTGCTTCTTGGACGCTGAGTAGGTACTGTTGCTCATGTGTTTCTCGATGCAGATTTTGAATCCGTAATACCCTTGTACTTGGTCTTCAACTATGATATGCCCAATTTTACTGTGTCTTGTGTGAGTGGGACAGCAAAAATAGACAAAACCATTATGTAAAAAGACGGTGGCCACCAAAGAAACAGCTCGTTCCGGGAACAAAGAATATTCTCAGTGAGCCTCCGGTGGCTCCCCAGAAAGTCTACCTATCACCTCTACACATTAAACTCGGATTAATAAAAAAAAAATTGTTAAAGAGATGGATAAAAACGGCGACGGTATTAGCTTCCTAAAAACAAATTTCCACGGGTCAGTGACGCAAAAATCAAGGCATATTCGTCGGCCCTTAAATTCGAGAATTAATGAACGATCCTGAGTACGAAGCCACCCTAAATGAGCAAGAAACACCAGCATGGGAGTTGTTTAAGAAAGTAGTCCAGCACATTCTTGGAAATAAAAAGGCGGACAGCTGTAAGAACCTTGTGACCTTCAGAACTAAAGTCCTATCGGTTGCAATATGTCATTGAAGATACATTTTCTTCATAACATTTAGACGTGACGCACGGTGAGCGATTCCACTAGGACATATCCATCGTGGAATCGCGTTTTCAAAGCAAGTTGGGCTTAAAAATGCTGCCCGATTAGTGTTGGACATTAAAAAAGATATTCCTGCTGCAAAACACAGAAGAAAATCATATAAATGTAAGAATATCTTCTGAACTGCCATTAATATAAGAATTTAAGCTATTTTGAATTGCAAGCAAATGCGAGAAACATACGTCTTTTAAAATTTTAAACGTGTGTTACTCAAACACTATGGCTGACACACAAATTTGAAATGCAGAGTGGGAATCAGTGGGGAAACTACCATACTAGTGACCCTTCTTGATCAAAGAAACAAAAAGTGAAATTTTGTTTATCAGTGTTATCATCCCCGTTATTTTTCGCTACGCGTTACTTTTCCCGAATTTGTTTGTGAATATATGAACAAGTTCCTGCTTTTTCATAGTTATTTTCTTAATAATACTTGGGATAAAGAATCAATCTATTTCTCAATATCTGCACTACATACTTGTAGGATATAAAACAGTATTACAATTAGCTTCTGGTTACTTAAATTATCCGCAATTTATCTTTACCAATGCCAATGCCTTCCAATATACCTGTAGGTGCTTAAGCAACTAACTACGACTGAATACCTATCTTGCCTCCTTAGCCTACAGTCCATTATCAGTAGATATTCGGAATTGGGAAAACCCACGAATGTTCGCGAATTCCGACTCGAAATCGTTATCTCTGACAGGGGCGGAAAATTTAGGTTTCGAAGTTACGCTTGATGGACGTTTGTTGTCGGTCAGGTCCATTGAACGCCCATCTATATTGAGTAGTAATATCCATTGTTTTTCTTTCAATGGGGCCTACCTCGCGATTAAATCTGCAATTCACTTTTATCACGATCGTGTATATTTCGACGGAATGCTGTGTTGTAAAAGTTCCGCACGCTATTTCAAACAGACTACGTAATATGTACGTGTTTAGATAAAATCGAATGAAAAGCATCGGTTTTGATTTTACATTTTAACTACATACAATGTATTCAAGATTTGATTTTTAACCTATTTTAACACATCCATTTCTGATTATTATCATGCTACTAGCACCATTAATGTTACTACCATTTCAATAATTATTAATTATATTGTTGCTATTATTATTACTACTACTGCAAGTCACTATTTGTCCTTTTTTATAATCACTATTTGTACTACTGACTTGTACCATTATTTTCAGTGGATAAAAGGTCTTGTTCTAACTGTAAAATGAAATCGCAGCTTTTGCTAAGTAGACAAACGGAAGAAATATAAATTCTATAAAGTTTTCTGATGATAGATGCAAAATAGCTAACATGTACATATGTAATACGAAAAAACTTTGCATAAACCATTTGGAAAAGGAACAGGGCAATTTAAACTGAAGCACTAAATAAACGCCAGTTTCTTGCAATTTATAAATCTTGGCCAGCTTTAAAATTTAAGCTCTCCGCAAACCAACTGATAAATTAAATACATACGACAAATAACGAAAAAACAATTAGTGTAATAGCTGGAGTTTGCAGTTAAAAAAATGGTTCAAGTTGAATTTACGACATCGACTCGTACTTGAACACATGCAAAATATGACGCTAAATTGTGCGCGAGTGCTGTAAAATGAAAGAAACTCTCGCATAGCTTTATTTTCTTCGATTTCCCACTGAGAAGTCGGTTAATTTTTCCAATTAGCGTTTACTAATGCCGTCGTTAGAAACATTTGTCGGCAATTAAGACGTCTATGGTAGCGTTGCAAAGTGGCCCCTCGTTTTTGAAGTGCACACAACTAGCTACTAATAATGAAGGCGAATTCGGCTGACGTTCTTTGTTATTTAAGGAAGCAGTTTCATTTAGAGAAATACTTAATGCGCAGAAATAAAAGTACGTAGTTTTCATTGAAATAAACTACCTTGCACTCCAATGCCTAGCATTTTGTCGTTTATATATTTCCCTCCTAATAGTGAGACAGTAGTGCCCCATAAGGCGGCATGGGCCTCATGCATTAGACAACCAAATTATTACTTCTTGTTGAAGATGAACGCAGGTCCTCAATTTCTTATAGCAAGTGAACCAGAATGCCTCAGATTTGAACGCAGGCAGTCAGTATCTGGAACTCTGGTCAGTATCTGATTTACTACGGCTTACGACGTGAATTATATCAACAACGTTGCATTGATCAACTTATTTCGACTTACATAAGATATTGAGGCATCTTTTGGTCATTCGTATGACAAGCATACATAAGATATTGAGGCATCCTTGGGCATTCGTATGACAGGCATAAATAAGATATTGAGACATCTCTGGGCATTCGTATGACAAGCATACATGAAATATTCCATAAACATTTAGCTGTGCAAAAATTGACTCGCGTTGGATTCCGCATAATTCGTCAATCACTCAGAAAAAGTCTCGTGTCCATTGGTGCAAAGAAATTCTCCAAATATACATCTATATAAAATCTACACGGGTGACGAATCTTGGATCTATGCGTATGAGCCCGAAAGCAAACAGCAATCGACAGTGTGAGTGTTCCAAGATGAACCAAACCTAACTAGTTTTTCCTGCAAAAGGCGACACGTGGCCAACATTTGTTTGCCAGAGGTCTTTGGAAAAATAAGAAGAAACAACCAGCGACATAGGATCATTCTTTACCATGACAACGCAAGCTGTCACACATCGGCTGAAAGAACTCAATATGCGACGGGACAGTTTTAATAAAATGACGCTTTGCGAAGAAACAAATTACGTTTTTTCTTCATTGACCGTGATTTCTTAATGTCCATCAAAACCGAGAAACTTTTTTAAGCAAATTAGATCGAAAATGTAACATTCTTTGTGTTGTAAGTGCAAAATTATGTGCCAATTCGTTAAAAATAGGAATTGAATTGAACTAAGCAGGAGCGAAAACCTCAGGGGTGGTCTTCTAGTCTCACACCAATATTTAATTCAATTCAATTTTAATTTTTCCTTCGGACTCACGACAATCGTTGGTGGTGAAGGTTCTCGGCTAGAATAGAGCGCTTATACAGGAGATTATTGTTTGAGGGCTGCAGCTCACCTTAGGTTTCTATTCACAGAAACTTTGAGAAAAATGATTACACAAAGACATACCGCTTGCACTTCCATACTTTCATTCAATCAACCCGTTTTCCAGGAAGATGCCTCCTTACAGCAAAAATTACTATCAGATTTTTATAAGATAAGGATATGTCGCTGCTTCCATCATCATTTGCTTTCCCAGATCTGTTACCAATCGAATACGAACTTAGGATATACCCAACCCAGCAATTTTGCCGATTCACTAAAACTTTTGGTTGACTTTTGATCGGTTATTCTCTTTAGGGCGTGGTTCCTAGCCCTATATCACCAAAGCTTCATGGCTTACTGTGCTCTACTAGTCTGTTAACTCCATCACATCAGTGGAACTTTGGGTTAGAATTCAAGATGTCCTAAAGACACCATACGTCATTTGATTTCAAGTATATCTCGTAAAATAAATGAAACAATAACGAGCTTTCTCATTATTACATAACTTTTCAGTTTATCCAATATTTTAGACTGAACGTAGTTTTTTTTAATTGAATACATATTCTATTTGATTTTTTTAGCAAATTGTTAATAAGCTTTTGGACTAAAATCAAGGTTTTAAATTTTAGGGATAAAGTCTGTGTTTCCAAACGTTTTTGCTCTTACATACCTTTTGATTAAGTTTTTCATTTATGAGTATCCATTCCTTTTCACGTGAATTTCGTTTAGTGCTCAATCCTTTTGTTAAGGACTTGCATATTTCCCGTTTCTCTGGAAAGATGTATTTGGATCAAGTCCCAAACAAGATAAATATAAAAAAAAGTATGACAGTTTCAATTTTGCCAAGAATGTAATTAATGTCAGTTATGCTCGTAAATAAAAGAGTTTCAATTTACCATGAGTAGATTAACTCTATCACGAATTCAAATATTGGGTTATTATTTTAAGTGATAGCTTCATTTTGTTCATTAGAGAAGAAACAACCTCTTTCAAACCAGGAGGAGGCACAAACACCTTTGTGTGATGTTTAACTGCTTAGATTAATTAAAGTTGACGCTAGTTATAGAAAGACAGTTTTCTACAAGCAAGTTAAGGGTTTCCAATACGAAAACTAAAATTGATAACTGAAATTATGTACATCCCCAGTTTGTATTCGGCACGGCTTTAATTTGGGAATTAAAACATGTCAGATACGCAGAAAATTTGAATTGGAAAATAGTTATTTGTAATAAATTTAGAATGCTGAAAGGTGTCGGTGTAATGATTCTGGCCGCAGTTTCTTTAAAGTTCACTTAAATTATTTACGAAGCGGAAAAGCGAAATCGCAGGTTAGTCGCCGCACGCCATTTGGGAAATCGTTAAATTCCAAGCTGATCTGGTTCCTTTATGCGACGTTCGATTTTATACCCTTGGTGTCGATGATTTAGTCTCCGTATCTACCGGCACTAACTTCGAATAGCAGAATGATGGCCAAAGCGACGCCTCGTGACCGTCATCGTGTCGCCGACATCGAAATAGCGAGAGAAAAATCTCTATGGGGATTCGTTGCGATGGCGGCAACGGTGGAGGAGGTGGTGTGATAGAAATCGATGTCAAACGACCATTTGCATAACTGTCGTAAACTTCTTCAACTTGCATACGTATATGCGAGAACGAAGAAAGGCAAAGAATTCCAGAAACTCTCGGAAGGCTTGCTATGCTGTACAGTAGACACTAAAATTTATTACGTATAAATTAAAACTACGAAGAATACATTTGTAGAATAAAACGCATGTTTGATTCAGAAGTCAGTCAAAAGTTCGTACCCCTCCTAAATATTATTTTCAAAACCCACAGAAGAATGTTAAATACACTACTTATTGTTAGATCTCTTTCTTAATTAGAAATTTTAGTTTTTTTATTCTTGCAATGCACATAGCTGTCCCTGTACATCTTCACTTGTAATGTATCAGCACATTTATTGATATACACATTTACAAAAATCAGTTTTAACATTAAGCTTAATTTGATGAACTTCGTGAGAAAAATTTTTCTCCTTTAAATCACCATATCTCAAATAAATTCTGCAACAAACCTTACCCGGTGGATTAATTGCATAATCCCATTAGGCGTATTTACAGCCCCTAAAGTGCCTCCTTCAAACCTAAGTGATGATCTACATGCATACATTTTACGGAATTGAATGCAAACAAAGACCCCATGCATTCACTTTATACGTATTGGTGCCTTCCGAAGGGTGAAACTAGTGCGAATGAACGTTTTGATCGGATAATAATAGAAAATCATCATAGACGTCAGCGCACAGAACTTGATAATATTCTATGCCGAAAGCGTTATTAAGGATTGTCTATATACCAAGATGAAACCGCCCCATTAACGCATGTTCTTGCTGAAACATTAATACAGAAATAATTGCAGTCTCAAACCAAACTCCATTTTCCCACAATCTGGAGAGAACAAAACGTACCTACCTACTCAGAGGAAAGTTATTGCATCTCGATGAGTAATAGGGTTATTGTTATTACTAAGATTTGATAAAAGAGTAGATGACGTGTTTCATTAAGTAGTGTAAACCGGTCTTTGTCTCCACTTACGTGTAAGGCGCGACATTAAAATTCGGAGAAGTCAGCCCGGTTTACACTACTTAATGATAGCACGTCACCCACTCTTTTATCAAACCATAGCTATTGCCAAAGAAAAACATAGGTACATGAAGAATACATATGTTAATTATAACTATATGTGTTTATGTATGTCTTAATCAACTTCTAATCAAGAGAAATAAGAATTTTTGGTCGTAATTTAAACATGTTGCCATGTTGCCAGTGCATCAATATTTAAAAATATTTATGGAAGCCGTTTATCGTAACCGCATGGGGCCTGCAACTTTTGACAATAATAACCAACTGTTAACATTAAGCAGAAAACAAAAAAGAACCTATTATTGAACGCAATTTATTACAAAATAATGCAGCCTACTTATATTTATCCAAAACTTCCTTAAAACATAAAATTTATTTAAAAAATTCATGAACTATCGTCTGTCGTTTGTTTAGGTTTATTAACTCCTAAAATATAATCATTGTATTTATAGGGTTTTCCATACTTATTGAACACCTAAACAAAGAATTCGTAGCGAATTTTGTATCTGACCATTAGCTGGAGGAGCTTCTGAAATGTATTCTTCCCTTTTGATAATTTTTTCTCAAAATTGATATACGAGAGCAGTCCCAGAAGTACTCAACCTAACAAAGATATAACAAATTTGGGAAAACATATCTTTATTTCTCAACCAAGTTTCCTCTTAGCGATGTTCAATAGCTTTGACACCATCAGCCATCAACCGCAGACTTCACCTCTTCATTGTTGGCCAATTCTTTACCACCGAATCATTTTTTTAATAAATAATCCGAGGGGGCCAAATGTGACGAATAGGGCGCGTGGGGAAGCAATTCGAACTTTAACTTATTATACCGCGATAACGGATGTGTGAACTGGTACATTGTCTTGCTAAAACAACATTTTCTTTTTCGTCAAATACGGCCGTTCTTCCTTGATTTCATCACTCAAACGCAGCAATAAGTTCGCATAATACCCGTCGTTGATTGCTTTTCCTTTTTGAAGATAAACAATGAAAATTATCTTAGGCGCATACCAAAAAACTGACGCCATGACTTTGCCAGCAGATGGAACTGTTTTCGCTTTCTTCGGTGTCGATTCTTCCCCTTCAGTTCATTGTTTCGACTGTACGTTCGTCTCAAGTGTGAAGTGATGGACTCATGTTCCATCTATCGTTATAAATCGACGCAAAAACTCGGCTTTTTTGCTGCGTAACATGGCCAAGCACTCGATTGAAACATCCTCACCACGCTATTTTTGTTCCACTGTGAGCAAACGCGGCACCCATCTTGCGCAGAGATTTCTTTTGTCGAATGTAATGTAAGGCACATTTTGACGGTCATGCAGTACCATTTCGTAGATTTTGTTCGCCATTTCTGGCGTGGTCGACCACTGCGATGTTCGACTTCGTTTAAACTTTACCACGCAAAATTTCATTGTTGTAAACGAGGGACGAAACTCCCGCAGAGTAGAATCTAGCTTAGCTTTGATATTGTTTGCAGTGAGACTTTTCAAATGAAAGTATCACATAATGATGACCAACTTGTTCCATGTTTACAAATTCACGTTCACTATTGATGGATGTCAAAGAAATACTAAATGACGTAGCGTCCTCAAACTTAAGTTTTATAAGGTTGGTACTTTCAACCATAGTAATTTTTCCAAACAACCGCCATCTATATGCTAGGTCTGTATCAATCCTGTGACTAACCTCGTAGCCAAAGTTTGATATATAAATATCAAATATAGTATAATAGTATAAACATAACGCAGTACCATAAAGATAACTAGTAAATTGCAATTGCAATAGTAATACTAACATAAATGAGGTAAACATAAACTTAAAAAATATAAACTGTCAATATGTATTCATATAAATAAACAGGACGAAGAAATATACAAATAATAAAGTTCATTTCACCTCGCCCACTAGTAACCATGTTATAGTCTGCATAACGTGCAAATAACAACTTTTTAGCTAAAATATTTACATGAACAAGCCACTTTTAAAAGTTCTCAACTGACAACACTTTTCTGAAAGTGACCACGTTTTTAGCTCTTCCAAGAATACTTTTATTGAAATCATTCATTCATTCTCTAACAAACAATCTTTGCCTTTTTAACGTCGAGTGTGACTATTATTTCTATATACCCCACTCGATGTATTATCAAAAACTGGTGTTGTTTTCTTGGGCACAACATTTAGAGTAGAGCCAGATACTATGACAGACGTGTATCATAGTAGTGCTGACAATAAATTAATTCTGTGCTTACACGACGTCCAACGAAAACGGAGTGGGTCCAAATACAGAGTCCTACTAAAGACTATATCTCGTCGCCCTTCGCGTAGATCGTGAATGTTTCATCTCTAGCAAGCCCAATAAAAATAGTTTGTATGCAGGTATAAATATTATAATCCAAACAGATTTAGCACGGAATCTCAAAATGGCGTAGTAAAGGGTGACCACCAATAAAAAACCTACATATCTACTTCCGTTTGGATGTTTATAAATAGAGTTAAGTCGGTAGTATGTGACATTTTTGATTGAACAATTTTGCCCAAAGTCAAATTGAATTTTAATAATGGGACATAATAATAAGACAATTTGGCAACATGCTTCTACAAGTTGCAGGGCATTGCATCCAGGTCAGATGACTTTTTGGACAACACTACAAACATATTGCTTTCCATTTCTCTCATCTGTTGGATTTAAATACACAGCATTGTTGAACATTATATTTGAATGAGTTGAGTCGGTAGTATGTGGCATTTTTGATCGAACAATTTTGCTCAAAGTCCAACTGAATTTTAATAACGAGACATAATAATAAGACAATTTAGCAACATGCTTCTACAAGTTGCAGGGCATCGCATCCAGGCCAGATGACTTTTTGGACAACACTACAAACATATTGCTTTCCATTTGTCTCATCTGTTGGAGTTAAATACACAGCATTGTTGAACATTATATTTGAATTCTGATTGTAATGTCATTGGCCCTAATTACCAGTGCTTGTGTCACCTTGGATTAGTAGCAAGCCTATGTCCCTTACAATTTTAATTACGTTTGTACAACATCTAATTTTGCTTGGTACTTCTTAATTTCTACAATTCAATAATCTTTCATAGCGAAATGAATTTGTAAATGCAATTTTTGTTTGATTGGCTAGCAGTGCTTGTCTGTCATGAGCATCAATAAAACATTTCAATTCCGAATCTCTTCATATAAAAATACCGGGCGGAGAAATGATATTTAGGTGGTTCTAAAACAATTACGATTGGATGTGAACAATAAGTTAAGAGCAAATGTGGATCAAGACTTTTAAAATAAACCCTAGTGTAAGACAGATAATAAGAAGAGAAAAGAGGAAATACCAGAGAAGTTTGGCGTCCGAGGGATCGCCTCCGCCAAAGTTTCTAACGCGGGGTTGACGGTGGAGATTAAATATTAAGATGAGTTTATAAGACAAACACATATGAGACCTGAAATTTCAGAAATATCAATAAAATGGCTAGTTGCAAAGCAAATAAAAAAAAAAGTAAGAATATGAAATATAAGAAAAATACTGAAATTGCAAGAGCGGGTTGTATAAGCAACGGAAAGGAAGGGAGAGTGTAGAAAGAGGAATAGAGAAGACGAAGAACGGCGTTTTGGAACAGGCAAATTAACAAAACGATGGCTATTAAAAAGCAAAAGTGATAACGAGAAAAGGGTCGTAGATGTAATGCAGAAAATTCAATAAAATAATCAATAGCATTAAATAAGAACTTGGAAGAATAGAAGAGGTAAAAAGAGACTAGAAACTGGAAAACCAAGCAATGGAATAGGCAAAGAAAAGGATAACGAATAGAATTGTTGAGAAACAAAAATACACAAATGAAATATCGAAAAATCAAGATTACAAATTACAACGAAATGGGACTAGTGCCCAATCCCATTAAGAATAGAGTATAAGGACTTTGACACCAAAAGAGGAAGAAGTGACAAGGCGGCAAACAAAACATGGATATAATAGGAAAAAATAGAAACAGAGAGAAACGGCAAGGGAATGAAAGAAGAACGAACTGCAAATCCAATGCCGCAAAAAAAGAAATCTATGAAACGAAATTATAAACTTTGTGATATTGGCGGTGAAATATTTGTCAGTCTTTTAGTGTAACTGCAATCAATATAAAGAATTGAATACTCCCAAAATACAAATTGATCTAAAAAGGATAAACAACAAAACAAACAAAAAGGGTTAAGTGCAAAGAAACAGTAATCGCATTGGCTTGGTCTCTCTTCGTAAGATTAATATTTTAACACGTTGAGTGTCCAACCTATTTTGCTAATGTTCACCGGGGATGGGGAGGGAGGAGGTATCATAATTTAAGTAAAAGAGTTTTTAATCTGGCTAAATTTTGAATGGTAATGATGAATTTTTGTCTGGCTATCAAAAAAAAAAAAATAGCCTTGACTCTCCGTGAAACTTAAACACAAGTTTTTCACCACGGATCATGGCTATCATATTTGAGCACACTGCAGGGAGGCCAGCAGTCAAACTTCTACAAGATATGCGTCTAAGTGATAAATTTTTGAGAGCTATGGCCTGACATGTGAATACATTATGGCTATCATATTTGATAGCCAAAGCCTCAACGGAAACATCACTGGCTAGCAAATATGATAGCCATGGGAATCAATGTCTTAAATAGCAGATATAAACAACCCCAGATAGAAGAAATTAGGAAAGAAACACAAGAAACGAAATAAAAGTGCTATCAAAGAAAATTGGATAGACCAACAAAACGAAATTAAGAAAGAAAAGCAAGAAACGAAAGATAAAAGAATGGAGTGGTAAAACAAGACACAAATCTCCAATCTAATGCTAAAGAGTCGCAAAAGTCGCATGAAAGCCAAACGAAAATTGTTTTGATTCAATATATTAATGGCTTGCTAAGGATACCCAATTAACGTATCTTCAACTGCTTTCTTGCGTATTACATTCTTATCAGGAAATATCCAACAATTGCACTACTATCTTTTTAACGCGTTGCTTGTTTCTATCGTTTGTTGAATATGTTAAATCCTACGTTTCATATGCTAGCCCGCTTTCGTCCTCAAGGTAACTGGCTCTTGACAAACTCATTTCAATCTTAACATATCGAAAAAATCGAAATAAATTTCAATGAAATATAGATTTCTCCTTACCACATCTTTAATGGAAATTTCCGAATACTTACTTCGACAATTAGGTTGTCATCTTCAGTAGAAACGCGCTGAGCCCAGCACAGCACAGCACAAGCAGATCACTGTTAAGTCCTGTCCAGTCATCTGATCAGTTATTGTGACTTGAGTGCGCTTACAGGTGTGCTTTGTGACTATCCATTGTGGGGAGTTTTAGTTAATCGTTGTGCGGTGTTCATTTGTTTGGGGTTTGTGGAGAGTTTTCAAGTGTCATGTGCAACATTTAAAATAAAGGAATAAAAATCCTTGTGTTTCCACTGAAAATAAAACTTAGTTGTGGAAAATAAGTATTTGGATTTTTCCAATAAAGGTGTGGCAAGGGATAATTTATGTATTTCCCTGTATTTTTCAGTTTCCCAAAATTCTCACCTGAATTATTTTAATATTCAATAGTTTTAGACAATTGAGATTCTTAAAATTCATGTCTAAAAAATTACTGGAAGTTATGGCATTATATTATTGATAAACGTTCTTTCTGCTTGAATAAACACTAATTATTTTGATTAATTAAGAGAGAAGAAAAAGATTTATAACAAGTATAGCTACATAAACCAGGTATGAACATGTTTGTACATATGTATGTAACCAAACACACAAATACGCAAATAGTTTACCAATCACCAGAAATAAAGATATTTAAAATGAATATTAATATCTACATTTGCACAGCGTGCATATCAATAGAAGCATTACAAATTAAATAAGAATTTCGTAATTTAAATAAACTACATGCAGAAAACGTAAATGTAGGTCAATCAAATCTAACCTATAATCGTTCTGTTAGTCGTATAGTACCGAATAAATAGTTTGATTTAACTCATTGAAGCAAGACTTCGAAAAGTGACACAACAAACAAGCATGACAATTAGCACCGATCACAAAATACACTATAAATAACATCAAAAATAAACAATTTGTGCAAACCTTAATTTATTGTATTTTTCACAGAAGACGCACACTGAAATAGTTACAGCATGAAAGTGTTGAAGTTTTACATTTCGGAGAAAAGCACGTCAAACACAATACACACAAACAAACACAAGATTTAAAAATTCGTAAAATCCTACACCACCCTGCGAACTAGCTGCCATGCTGCTTTTCAAACTAAAAATGGCGCATGCGCCAAATTTGATTTGTATCCACGTGAAGATTATCACAATCATTATATGTCAGGGCGTAACAAAATCTATATTCTGCGACAATTATTTTGACCAAAAAAGGGAAATGGACCTACTTTCAAAAAGTAGAAATGTATAGCTACACTTTTCTTTTGAAACTCTACCAACGATAGCGTTGAAAACATCAACATGTATGTTATTTAATATAAAATTGATTTGTATCTAAACTCCTGAATAAAATGAACGCACCACTATTATATATTGTTTAAATCAACGAAAATGATATTTGTGATGTTACCAAGGTTCTTACAAGTATGCTTTGGACCTCATCTAACATTCAATGCAATTTTTTTAAAGATATCTTATGTTTTAAAGTGACAACTGTCAATGAAAAATACTTTATTCTTCTTCTTCGATTTTCCTTTTGCCCTGTCAAGGCGTCGGAATTTCTTGTTTTGTCCTTCCACCCATTTTCTCCATTTATTCCTATCGTTGGACACCGCTTCCATCTCCTTAATTGCTTTCTGTCTTCCTTTTTCTTTCATTTTCTGCATCCAGTTCTTCGTCGGTCTACCTCTTCTCCTTCTCCTTCCGGCCTTTACTGTCACTACTCTGCTCAACAATCGGTTATTTTCCATCCTTGTTTAATGTCTAAGCCAGTTCAGTATTCTCGTTTCTTTTCTACTTCTTATGGATTCTTGGTTCAATTACAGTCTAATGTCCTCATTTCTTATCCTATCCAATCGCGTCCTTCCTGCTATTTCCTTAGTTGCTTCATTTCTGCAGCTGTCAGCGCACCCTCGTGCTTCTTCACCCAAGATTCACATCTAACACTGTTACTTTATGGTGTACATGAAGTTTCACTTGAGTTCCAATCACATATTAATGAAATGTCTTAGACGATTTAAAAGTGCTAATAAGAATACGAATACGAACACTCAACGGGATAACACAGCTTTATTCGTAGTTCTTTAGATTCCTACGGCTAGTGCGAATCAATTTCTGTCTTAACATTAGTCTTCTTTATAAAGCTTCTTCATAATAGGATGAAATCTCTTCATCCGTTCCTTGATTCTTATCTGGTTAAAGTTACTCTGTTATGCTTGAAGTTAGAAGCGGTACAAGAAAAACTAAAATTAAAAACAGACAGAACGGGAGGGTTTGGATATGCAGTTAAAGAATATCAATTTTTTTAAGCACAGAGGTTGTAATTGACTTTCTCTTTAGAATATCTTTTTCATTTTATATTACTGTTGTATATTCTACAAGGGTAGATTGACAAGTTTTCGGAATTCCTGTCAGGGATGGGGGTTTCTTTTCCGAATACTTTATGTCGCTGTGTTGGCAACTCTTTCATCTCAATTGACTGCAAATGTTAAATCGATCTGTCAAATAATCTGGTTTTGACAAGCATTTCAGCCAAGTATCTTTTTGTGTTTTCAAGTATGGATAAAGTTCGAGGGGTCACCAAATTGTTTTATTTGGAAGGAAAAGCCGCAACAGAAATCAAATCAATGTTAGTTGCCGTTCTTGAATATTCATCATTAAAGTTTGATAAAAGAGTACATGATGTGTTATCAATAAGTAATGCAAACCGCACTGGAAACAAAGACCGGTTTACACTACTTAAAGAGAACACGTCATCCACGCTTTTATCAAACCTTATTCATCACCTTAATTCTCCACCGTGAGTTTTTGGGTTTGAAAATTCAAGCGTGGCCCCACCCATACAAGTGATGAACCACGTCCTGAAATGGGTTTGGCAGAGCTGCGAATAAAACTATGTCAAATTGAGGAAAGCCGTGGGCATCTCTTATCAACGAGTAGGTAGTATTTTCCATAATGAATTGGGTTTAAAAAAGCTTTCTGCGAGATGGGTGCCGCATTTACTCAATTCGAAGCAAATACGCGTTCGAGCTCGAACCTCAGCCGATTGTTTGGAAGTGTTCACGATGAATCCAACGGATTTCAATAGACGATTTGTGACTATAGATAAGACCTGGATTCATCACTACACACCAGAAGCAAAAATGCAATGAAAACATTGGATTGCACGCTGTAGATCGGTCCCGAAGAAAGCAAAATCGGTTGAAAAGGTGATGGCATCGGTTTTCTTGGAGCGCAAACAGAATTTTGCTAACCGGTTATGTTGAAAAGGGTAAGATTGTTACTGGCCAATATTATGCAACACTTTTAGACAATTTGAAAGCAGCAATTACGGAAAAACGCCCAGGAATGGATAAGGTCATTCGAGTGCAATCGTTCACCAAAAATTGACAGAATTGAAGTTCGAAATCCTTTCCCATCCGCCGTATTCGCCTGATTTTGCTCCGTTAGGCTTCTACCTGTTCCGCACACTCAAAACATTTCTGGGTGGAAAGATAGTTTGGTCGAATAAAGAACTTATAGGGGCTGTAAACGATTATTTTAGGAACCTCGAAGGAAGTACCTTCCGAGAAGTGATAGAAACGTTGGACCTAGTATGTTGAGCTTCGAGGGGATTATGTTGAAAAATAAAATATGACTTGAAACCGCATTATTTTGTTTTCATTATCATTTCGGAAGCTTTTCAATCTATGCTCGTATTTACTTTTTCTTTTGATATTATGCCACTATTCATATGTATTGTAATGCACCAATGAGTAATTTTTGTCCTGTTAATGGTATTTAATACTGTTGGACAATAAAGTGAATTATTATGATTATTATTATTATCATTATTATTATTATTATTATTATTATTATTATTATCATTATTATTATTATTATTATTATTATTATTATTATATGAGACAAAAATCAACGACGGTTAAATTGGCGGAAACAAATCAACGTGATGTGTACAGCAAATGTAGGAGACCCAAATACGAAGACCAAGAAAAAGAAAGTGATCAAGGAAACCATGAAACAGAGTAATGATTAAAGTACTAACTAGGAACAGATTAACAAGGAAAGTAAAGGCAGGAATGAAACAAGAAGGTCGCAGGAATTATATCTTGCTAAACGTGTCAAGGTGGGCACAATGGCTCCCCAAAGACTGTAGCCTTTGCTAAAGGTTTAAGACTTTGGGGCTAGATATAGATAAGAGTTAGACTACAAAAGATGTGTGATATGATAGCTCCTGGTAATTTGGAGACAAACTGCCGAAAAACGCACTTAAAAATCTGTAATCTGGAGTCTTACGCCGATGCAAGCAAACATATAACATAATGGATACTGATACCAACATCTGAATCAATGCTGTACTGTGTGGCTGTGCAATGACTTTCTAGTTTTCGTCATCAATTTACATCTATGTAAGTATGTCTATTTTAAATCTGGTCCATCTATTATAGCCAATGCACTTTAATTTTCTGTGTTTCAACTTTCTTTTTGTTTACATTTTTGGTACAAAGATAAAGAAATGCATTGCACATGCACATATACAGTTTCCAACAATTGATGTGATATTAATATTACTACACGAACCGTTATAAAACATCTTACTACTCTTCATAAAATGGATCAACTATAGATGCTTGGGAAAAAAGAATATATATTATGGCTACCCAATTTTCGACTATATTAATAAAGGTGATCCAACGGACAGTATGCTTGTTGATTGTTATTATCTGACTTATAATTAAGGTTTGATAAAAGAGTAGATGACGTGTTATCATTAAGTAGCAGACTAACGGCCTTACTTCAACGAATTTTAATGTCGCTCTTTGCACGTAAATAGAGACAAAGACCGGTTTGCATTACTTTATGGTAACATGTCGTCCACTCTCCTATCAATCCTTAATTATTACCGAATACATATCCCCATGCTTAGATAACAACACTGAAGTTGAGATTATATGTATATAAAGATTTTACTAAGACCTTCGACCGAATAAAACACAATCTTTTCTTCAAGTATGGTGTCTTTTTCCTAGACATATTTAATAAATAGGAGGTAGTACGTTTCATACATGGGTCATCGATCTAAAATCTACTGCGGTCTCTGGCGTCCGGCAGGGTAGCAACCTTAGGCCATTACTTTTTCTTATTTTTATTAATGATGTATGGTATATTTGCAATTAGGAACGCAAGACAATTTTCCAGTACTGATGACATTCTACAATTATGTTTCGCTTTCGTGTGTTTCAAACTAGAATATGCTTCCATTATTTGGTCTCCCTCTTATAAGGAACACATCTTATTGCTTGGAAAAGTCGAACGTTTCAAATATGTTTGTTTTAAGTGTAATGGTGTATATCCCCCACAAGACTTCGATCATAATACTCCTTTGAGCATATGTCAAATTAAATCACTAGATCTTGGTCGCGGAAAAACAGAAATTAAATTTTTATACAATATTCTTCATTTTAATGTGGATGTGCCGAAGTTGATAAGTGATACACAATCTCTTGTACCACATCATCCCACACGTGTTCCTATTATAACGTTATATTAGTCAACTCAATGGATATTCATTTTTCATCGCTACCATACCTATTGAACAAATGTATTATTTAACTGTTACTTTGTTAGGGTAATTAGGATTAAGTACTAGATATTTTTATATTTAATTATTACTATCTAAAGGTAGGGCTCCGTGGCAGTCGCGTATCCCCAACAAACATGTCGCTGGAGATTAACCGTCTTCTCGTGAAAGGGACTGCAAAACACTTAGAGGGATTGAGTAGCAGCCGCCACTTCTCGATCCATCCCAGGAGCTCATCCACGTCGGCTTGGAGACGGTGACACACCAGTCGTTTGTCTTTGCACGTTGCAAAAACAGCTGTATCGTCAGCATAACAAGCAAACTCTGTCAGGGGCTTGCACGGTAAGTCTGGCATAGAAATCAGGAACAGTCACCATAGACCTGGTGGTCGACAGATGATACCCAACCTTAAAGGAGAAGGAACGTCCCTCTAGATATGACTTTACGATTGTAACCAACTGGATGTTAATTCTGGCACGAACCATCTTCAGGATGAGTCCGTCGCAGCAGACGGAATCGAAAGGCGCTTATTTCACGAAACTACAAGTGCACATGCTAACAAGTTACAAGTTATAAGTGGTCACTTTACAAGCTCTTGTAAAATCTGTTTCACAAAATTTTAACAAGGCTTGCATTTAGCAACACTTGTAAAGACATTTCTACAAGTCGAATTGATGTTTCATATGCTTGACGTATTTTGTGTACAATTTCAAACACGTGTTGGCGGAATTTTAACTAACGGAATCGCATTCGTTGTTATATTATTGTTTTAACAGTAACGAACATTAAAATGAATAAAATGGCCCAAAAATTGTGCTGCCTAGGGCAAGTACGCGACTTGAAGGAAACTTTGTTTGGAGCTTCTTCGAATCAGTTAACAAGCGAGATGAAAGTGGTAAAAAAATTACAGAGAATTGTCACTTCATAAGGATTTTAAACGCACAGAAAGGTGATTCTTATGTTCGGGATACTTTTTGATCGCACATATGTATAACGTGCAACATTGGTAAGTTCAAAATTAACATATTTTTATACATTTGTAAATATTATACATACCACCAAATTTGTACTCCTTTACGCTTGACCACTTCTTTGTTCTTTCACGCTAAGAGAAATAATGCATTCAAAACTGGTGCTGCTGGGGAAAGAGAGCAAAAACACACAGCCACTGGTGCAATGGTATTAGAAACAGTAAGTAAAGATTCGTCTATGATTGAAGGGATAGAGACAGCCGATTCAATGGCAATCCCAATATTGAATACCACCAGTAAGAGCCTGCTACAGAAACTCTTGCCATCTCAACAAAAAAAAAATGGATTACCATTAGATTGATGTTTATGTTCGTGAAAATAATAAGTCTGTTTTGATATACAGGAATAAAATTTGTTACAATGGGCTTTAAAGTCCATACTGAGGTCGGAACGGAGCGCAGCTTAAAAAATAGGAAATTGGAGCTACAAATTGAGTATTTGGAATTCGAATATTATAAAGCAAAACTAGAATTGGTGGCATTGGAGAAGTGCCTCGATGTTGCTCGTTCCAAATATACAATTAATATAGAAATAAAGGAAAATCCAGGGAATCATTTTTCGCACGCTCCGAATGTCTAGGTAGAGTATGGAATGTGATATGTGAATATAAGCTTTTGTGTGTTTATTATACCCCTGGAAGATTCATAATGTTTTACGTTACATTTTACACATACATTGAATTAAGATTAAACTTAAATTACGCATTTTCTAATTTCTAAAAAGTTTAAAATTTGTTGCAGTTTATTGTGTCCACTTATATCTACTAATTGTTCTTCATAATACGGGCCTTTTAAACTAATTATTCCATCGTCTTCATTCGCATCATCACATGATTTATTTCCTGCATGTTCCTCGTCAATTCGAGCAAAATTGCGCAGTGTTACGCAAACAATTAAATAATTCATAGGCCTTTGTTGGCTCCAATCGTGGATAGTTAACACATGGAAATTTTTCCTTTAATACACCAATGACATTTTGAATTAATCTTCGCGTAGATTTACGAGTCCTTAAAGATCTTCGGTTTCGTTCATCATGACAGCAATATCACCACGTGCCATTCCTAAACCAATTAGGAACCATGACTTTTCCATTTTTACCATTATTATTACTGTTTGACATTCAAATATTAGTCTTTCAAAGTTTTACATTATTAACTACAATTATATAATCATATTACAAGCACTACCCCACTCAGAGAGTGGATAATTAAAAATGCAAACCATTCTTAAAATATTATATTTTCATCACATACAATACATAAAAAATGATAAATGCGAAAACAGCAAATTAAACAGATATCACTAGCACACTGAACGAAATAAATATTCCTATTAGTTAAATTTTGGGCATTATGTTTGCAAATCTGTTATATACATATATATTCATTCGAAGAGAAGTGCCTAAAATAAAAATTAAAGTTTATCAAATCTATACCTACATTTCAGAGAATATTAAAAGTATTACAAAGTATTTAGAAAAGCATTCATGACTACTTGCAATATACATAATAAATAATATAATGTAACAAAGTAGAATAAACTGGCAAGTTTCATTAATTTCGGAAATAATACGCCGTTATCATAAATTGATACAACACCCATGTATTATAGATATCACTGGTAATCCACAATTTATAACAAAAAAATGACTTTCTCGTTATATGTATAGCATTAAATAAAGACTGATGTATCACATAACTACACATTGGTGTTTTAATTGTTTAGAAAACAATTTAACATTTATTAAAATGGAAGAATGCTAATGGTTTTCTCATACAACCTACTTTTGCATAGAAATACACTAAACTAACATTACCTGTATAAAGTATATTTGCTGTGTACAATAAAAATTAACTAAATATACATCTACAAATTTGAAAAATGAATAAAAATTTAAAATTCAGCAGTATGGGATTTAGATACTCGCGTATTCATAAAATGCCGTGGCAAGCTATTATCTACAAAAGAAAATGAACAGGAAGCCATTCACGCAATATAATTATTAGAGATGAGAATGTTTGCAGACAAACAAAGTCTAGATGCATGTTTTATTATCTGTGGGGAAGAATTATCCATCCACAAACCGTCTTTTGATGTAAGGATGAACTATCGGATATCTATTGATATACCAAATATACACAATGAGAACGGCTCTGGCATATATCTTTATGCACGTACTAGGTTTTTCTCGTCTCCGGTAATTACACAATTTTGTGAAAAGCCCAGCGCTGTAGCAGATGATCATCAAAGTAATGAATCACATTTCATCCTTCTAATCGTTTGCAAAAGTTATCAAAGAATTTATATTAATAATGAAACTATTTAATTGGCGTCAATAATACTTTAAAAAGACAATATATCTTATATCAAAAGTAAGTTACACATCAGATGTTCAAGAAGTAAAAAATTAAGAAACTTTAATTTGTTAAATTCAGTTACTTTTTCGGTAAATCTTCATTAAGTACCAATTCTAACTGATCTACAACTACTTAAGAAATACATTAATATTACAAGGAAATAAAATTCAGTCTTTACTTTATCGATCTAAATCCATGAGATTGTTATCAGGGACTTCGTCTTCGTTATTATTATTATTATTATCACTATTTTCATTTACAGATTCGACTAATGGGAATGGCCTTCGTGGGGGCGTCCACAACACTAATGCTTTGCATGGACTATTCATTCTTTCTAACAACGATAGAGGTATAATAGAGTCCGTTTGTAATTTTCTCATTTCTTCGCACATATACAAACGTCTTTCTTTACAATCGGTGCTTTCTGGTTCTGTTGTAGAGGCTGGATGTTCGGAGCTGATATGCAATTTTGATAGATGTTCTGCCATACGTTCTTCTGTGATCTGTTGTTTTGCTGGTACAGGTCTAAAGAAAAATCTCACATAAGTTACTAAACACAATACAAGTACATAGTAATACTAGCAGTGATAAATGGAGGAACTTGAAACTTCAAATACTGATGTTAACAATTAAAGTTGTAATTCCCAATCCTCCAATGAAGATGATAACTTAGTTGTCGAAATATGTATTTGAAGTATTCTTCAATCGGTGTAGTGAGGGTACAAGCTAATTTATTTAAGCACGAATATAGTAGTATATAAAGGCAGCTGAATGAATGAAAATGTGGTTATAAACTTTTCGCCAATTTTTGTGAAAAACAATTAAATACGACAGCAGAAATAGATATAGCCGTGCTAGTTCCTCTTTCTATTAAAAAGATTTTTGTAGAATAATGTGCCTAGTACGTAACTTAAAAGTACTTTCAGCCCTGCTATGACAGCATCAATTCATTTCCAAAAGAAATGTACGTTTTGGAAAAATTCAAACATATAAATTCCAGCAATAATAAGAGCTTGTTAAAAATAAAATATAGTACATACTTTGTAATCCAAACTAATTCAAACACGGGCTTTAAGCGCTAAGTTTGGATTATCGATATTACGAATAAGTAAATTTTCTTTAGGCAAGCAATATTTTATAAATCTTAATTAAAATTCAAATTATTCGAATGTCTCCGACCAACACCGAAGACGTTACGAGTGTGTCCGGGGATTCCAGTGACATAACTAGATTTACTAACGAGCATTATTTAATTGTCAGTTGTAATAAGTTGTATTAGAAACACAAGTTTTCGTAAAGAAATATTAATTTGGGATGCTTTAGCACATGCTTAAGTTCTCAGTTGAAACTTTAAAATAGCTGAAATGTTCGAAAAAACATTTGTAAAAGCACAAAGTGATAATTTACTGAATATTGGTCTGTTTATGTTGATGGAATTTATTCGCTCAAACGATTCTTTCAACGCCACCGAAATTAGAGGACTTAAAGCTAAATCGTATATAAAACTAGTCAAATATTTAATAATTACATGTTAATAAACATATTATTAATATGTAATTAGAGTATGAAATTCATAGGTTAGTGCTGTCAAAGTGTGTCAAAAAATCTTTACTAACCGTCAGACTAACTGTAGGTAACCATGGAAACACAACTCATACGTCACACTTGTTTTGGCGGGAATTCGAGATAACGTTTTTCACTAATTATTTTATACAGAATTTATAATGATATAAGTAATTACTAATGCTAATTATAAATATTGATGATACGAGTACATAATATATAACTATATCATAGCTAGCTAATAAGGGCTTACATATCTAGTCACTGATGACTATATTCCTGTCGATATTCGTCAATGCGAATTTTATTCGAATTATAGTTTGGTTAGGAACATGGATTCGTTATTTGTGACAATTCGGATTACTACATGTTCGGATAAAAGGGTTTACACTGTAGTTGAATAATATTCATCATGGTTATCGCTGAAATCGTAGATTTAAATAAATTGTAGCAACAAATGTACGAGGGATGTTTTGAATTCTCAGAATTTGGTTCTAGTTCTCATTTTTCACGCTATAGGTCGGAGAAAAATCTTGACACATTTGCGCAGCCATCCTAATCAATATTATTGTATACACTTCAGCTACTTGACTGATACAAACGTATTTCCGTATCGTTGATTTTACAATCATGGATGACGCGACTAAATCACAATAATTTTCTTTGTATTTAAACATGGTGTGAAACCTTCAGAAATCGTTCAACGTTTGCAAAGTGTATTTAAAGTGTCGGCAGAATCTAAACCCGCGCAGTGGACTGCCGAGCACCTCTGTACATAAAAATAACGTTTCTGTCATGGAGAACCTACTAAAAGATGATAGGCGAATATTCGTGAAATTAATGTTAATAGGAATAGGTATACGGCAGGTTCATGCGATTTTACACGAACAATTGGGCGCTGGGTACCAAGGATATTGGTACTGAAACAGAAATCAACAAAGCTAACACACGCCGCTAACTTCAAGAGCTTCTAGCACGTTACGGCAACCGGTTTTGGAAAAGAACACTAACTACTCATGAGATATGAATATCTTACTTCACTGCTAAGACTTCGATTCGAAATTCAGTTGAAAGCATGGCCCAAACCAGAAGAAGGTCCTTCGCTTAAAGTACGTGCAGTTCCGTCGATTGGGAAAGTAATACTTACTGTATTCTGCGATTGCAAGGGGATTATTTTTATCCATTATCTCGAAAGGTACTAGAATTAACGCAGAATATTATTGTAATTCTTCATCTTGGCCTTCCCAAGCAAGGACCTGGGAAGTTGCATAACTGTCTATTATTACAACAGGACAATCCAAGGTACCATACGAAAGATATTTTAAACATGAATTGAGCTTGAAATTGCTTCTGTCTTCACAGTAATTTTAGAACCACTATGAGGTATTGGATGTGAGACCTTAAATGAAGTACAACTCGCTGTAAATATGTGAATTGTAGACTCCGAAAAAGTTCTTTGATGACAGTTTAAAAAATTAGTTTCACCTTGGGATGCGTGTATTCAATTAAATGGAGGTTATTCTGAAACACTACATGATAATTTTGATGAAAATTGACGAAATAAAAAAATTATAACCAAACTCTTAGAACTTCGGAAACATCCCTCGTAGACGCTTCGCTTTCAAAACATTGTAGTTTTACTAAACGTAAAAAATAAGCTACAAAATTTTATATCGTATAAACTTAAGTTTTGAATCGATTCAACGTGCATGCTTCCTAAATCCTAAATCATTATGTACGACGCGTTGGAAATGCACTTATTTTAAATTCCGTGGATTTCCCTTTAAGCGTTTATGTATACAAGTTGAGAAGCAACGTTTATCATATGGCTATCTATATTCTGGGATCACACTTTTAGTTCAAACCATTTTGAAATACTGCAGAACACCCCGTATATTAGGAAATACACTTGGTATGCAAATAAATTATAAGTAAGAAGTCATAAGTTTTAGGAGTTAACATGAACATATCTTCTAATTTCATGAAAAAAAGACAACCAACTTATTGCTCTTTAAAAGTGGGTCCCGCATGTACAGGCACAATTTGTAACTTCATGCATCTTCTAATTTTATTAAAAAAAAAAAAACAACGAACTCATTGCTTTTTAAAACTGGCTTCCACAAGTGCAAGCAGTATTTGTAAATTTTCACATGCATTTATAGTGCCGGATTAACCAATAGGCAAGCAAGACATATGTCTTTCATCCAAAATTTAAGTAAACTTGCTTATAATGACATTATTTAAGGTTTCTTTAAAAACAGCTTATATCAGTTGACTAGGACCCAGTAAATTTTATTGTACTACAGTGATATCAATTGTACCTCCTCTATCAAGAAGAAAGGTCACACTGAAAGGTGGGAAGCCAATTAATATCAAGCTGTACTATATTTTAATCTCATGTAAATCAAATATATTTGCCAGATCCTTCCTGTGAAAATAAACAAATTTGTTATGATATCCAAGGCTACAAAAAGACAGTCAAATATCCATTTAGAAATGAATTTATTGGATTGTAACTTGCTGATTCTTTCTTTTTCATTATGTAGGTGCTACTTCTGTTACTTACATAGGAGAATCCGTTTTCCTTTTGCAACGCAAAGGCGTAGATCTGTGCATGGTCTCATAGTCCTGATTCACTGGCATGGGAAAACTAATAGACGATGGCAAGTGGCCAAAGTTTGAGTAAAATGAATAATTATTTGTAGGCATGGAAGTTGATGGGGAGAACTGGCAAAAATCACTTCTAGATGTATATGCAGCTGGTTGAGGGAATGTACTCCAATCTTCTGGAGTTGGGTAAGAACTTATTCCAAGCACACCAGGTCTAGTAGATTGGTTAGGATCACCTGTCATGTTCATGCTATTAATTTTTCATTAATGACTGCAAATTCGTCGCTTTAAATAAAAAAGTATTCACAATTTTGATGAATTTGAATAAATTTCCCCTTTTTTGTAATGTACTATTATTCTTCTTTTACTCGAAGAATAAGAATAAATAATCCACAAACTGTTTGATATTATTGTAAATGCACTATTTGACAACAACCTATTCCAACAGCTCGAACGAACTAAAGCGAATAGTTAGAAATAGCCTCCTCTGTTGGCAGTTATAGAATACTTTTAGAGATTTCTGGAAATTTCTAGAAACCTCTTGTATCCGCTTTCTGTTAATTTACAAACAGACTATAATTATTAACAATTATTACAAGTGCTTACATATTTTTAATGCATATTATTCTATCACATTATCTTTACTTACTACCTTCTTACTGTGGACCCTGTGGACATTCTTATTAAAATTTTAATAGTTTCATTAGTAGATTTTCTGAATTTGCGCCAACAGCCAGTGGCGGGCGCATAAAAGTTTCCACATAAAATAAATGGTCAGAAATAAATTATAATACGTGCTCAAACACTTAATCCGTGAAATCACAAAGTGAATAACATCTGCACAATATCTGCAACATTAGATATGTTTCCACAGTTGTTTCAGCAAACCAAGTATGATGTAAGAAATAACCCAGCTACCATTTTTTAAATTTCGCGGATAGTTTAAGTTGGTAGTTCCGGTAATACTGAACATTTCACATGCATTGTGCTTAAAAAATAATCTTTGGAACAACTTAATGGTTGTGTTGACGCCCCTTCACAAAGTTGTTTTAATGTGCCAAGATCAGAATCTTTCTCTAAAACACTTTCGAACCATTCTGGAACACAAACATATGTTGCGTCTTCTAACAGGCATAGGTGTGTGTGAACATGTTACACTACTAACGACACCAAAGGATTTTGTAATTTTTCCATTGGTAGTCCGAAGTAATGAACAAAACTACTTCTCACAAAGTCGTACTGATGAGCGGTATAACCGCGTAAGTGAATGGTGAAAAGCAGTGTCCTAATCATTATTACTGCTTTTGTACGCGGTACTAGAGCGTCTACCTCAGGATAACATTTTCTTTTTTCAACATATTTACGTACAGATGGTACAAATCTTTGTGACGGTGCCCGACTTGGTAATTTCCAGTCCGAATGTTTATTCCAAAAGAAGACATATGCTACGTTATCTAGTAAATTAAACGGTAGATTGCATAAAATAACGGTAATAGGCATAAATTAAATTAAAATTTTTCATAGTGTCGTATGCAACTTAGGTCAGGCATTTCTGCTATAAATTTTGTAACTATATCCAACTTCGGTCGTTTTCGCGACGTAGACAACATTTTTAAAACAAACGTAGAATTACGAAATAGCATTTACGGCAGCGTACATGTAAACACAACAACTCTCATTGGAACTCCCAGTTATTCCGAAGGTTGTATCGAAGCTCAACCACCGCTCGTTGGCGCTAGTGAGCAACTCTCTTCATTAGGAGGACTGATGCTATATCACATCGGTAAACTCCTCACCACACATTGTATAATAGAATTCGATGACACGTGTTTCGTCAGCACAAGGTAAGTATTATCAAAGACGCTTATTATCGAAATACATAATAATGTGGTGAGGAGCTTATTGGAACAGATGCCAACTATAATTAGTTGCGGGATTTCCGCGAGCAATAATTTGGTCACTTTTGGAGGTAAATCTGGTAAATTCGTGCCCGGTTTCTGCTACCTTAGCAGATAACTGTCCTTTAAATGACAGGTAACTAACAACCTTCAGGTAACTGACATTGTAAAAGATGTGTTTCTGAAACATGGACTTAAAAAATAGTACCTAATATTCACGGTTTGAGGTTTGTCAACTTTCAATCATCTACTTTATATGTCGAACTTAGTTCTTCCCCATATTTTATCAAGCTTACCGTCTTTGCTTGCCTTACCATTTCCTTCACATTTATCTCTTCTTAACTCAACAGGCCATAATGATCACGATTTTCCAGATCGACAGTTGTCCAATGGTAGTAGCTAGGGACAAATTGTTATTAATTTCGAATCAAATATCACCATTTATTTACATACTTCATAGAGAAATTCATATTTCATTTCATACAAAAACTAAGTCTTCATCGGTAAAAATCTCGAGTCATGGTTATAAAATAATGTCAACAGTGGAAACTAGTTTTATTAATACTTCAAATTTAATAAATACACTTTTTTAATAAACAATATAGTTAGAACATAACATTTGACTTAAAACCTGAGGCCATACGAAATATAACTAATAACGTACAACTAAATGCTTAACAGGACAATAAAATGTCGAGATTTTTAGTTATTTGGTCTTAGGAATAATCATTTAGGCGAAAAATTCACTTTTACTAGACATTTCATATTCCATTTCTTCATTCTTATACATATCCATCATTTTCTGTATATCATGGGAGAGCATTTCTAATTGTTTGTCATGCTTGATCTTCAATTTCTCTCTTTCTTTTCCTTGTTTCATGGTTTTTGTTTTGCGTTCGTCTAAGAACCTCTTTGTATTATTTTGTTGTTTTTCCCTTAATCTTCGTTCTTTTTCCTGCTTAGACTTTAATGTTTTATCGTTATTGATCTGAAAATAATTTTAAAGTCACTATTCTGTGAGATTAGAATTTTTGCACATAATTAGCCATTTCTTTTTGCTAGCAGTTCACAGCACTAAAAGATATTCAAATAAACAAATTTTTCAGATAAGAAAGAAATGTATATAAATTTAGTAGATTATTTATTGATTTGTTTATGTAAAGTGTCCGAAAAATATGTATAATAGTAATAATAATAAGAATAATCGAAAATATTCGGTTATTGGCAACTGCTTGATAAAATTGCAAATTGCCAAGAGTAAAATATATAATGTAAAGTCCTAATCAAGGAGCTAATACTAAGATTGTTCAGAAACACAACATACTTCCTTAGATGTCTCAACAGATATTTTTGCTTGTCTTGCATTCATCTCTTTTAATTCACGTTCATGTTTAGCTTCTAACTGTTTTATTTGGCCAAGTTGCATCAATTCCATGTGTTTTCGTAAAAGATCTCTTTGATCATCGAGCTGATTGCGTAAAAACTCCCATTCCTGTTTGCGATGACGTTCCATTATTTCGCTCCACTGTAAAGTTTGCTCCGTTACCAATTTTCGAACGGAAGCATCATTTACAAGATCACTTTTACTATGAAAAAAAAAAAGTAGTAAAAGACATAATTAAAATAAATTTATATAAAATTTGTAACGGCTTGGATATTTACTTTTTTCCTTTAACAATTTTATCTATAGCACTACACTGAGATTTCTGGATTGCCATCTTTTCTTTAGTTTGTTTCTTTTTTAAAGCATCATATTCTTTCTGGTGCTTCTTAGTTGTTTTTTGGAATGCTTTGTCTTGTCTAATCAATTCAATGGTGATTGGTTCAAACACCAGGGGCTCTAAAACAAAATCATCAAAGTAAAGGGAATGGTAAAAGATGCCTACACTAACCTTCCTTCTTCTCCTCCCTTTTCTCTGTCTTATCTCCTTTATCAACCTGAAAAAACAATAACACATGAGTTCGTTTTTTATATTGAAATTTCAATATTTTGTTATACAAGGTGTGTATAAATTAGTGAAATAGCTACACGCAGCGACATCCATCGTTCGGTTCTGAATCGAAAATCTTAATCTTAAAGTGTGGTATCATGCTGCGTATGTGTTTAGGAAACACTTGAAAAAACATGCATTTGGCAACATTGCACTTGCATACTACTATAATGGTCAAAATTGAATGACCATTGGATGATTGAAGTATGTTAATGAAGAAATGTTAAGAACATATAATATAATGTAAAGTAAGTGTCAATTTCTACTACAAACAAATCCATCGCTAGTAGAATTGATAGAAGTATACAGCATTTTTCATAATTAATACATCAAATTTATTTATAAGATTATATGAGGTGAAAGTAAGTAAATGAGCGTAAAACAAAAGAAAATTGATTTAAACAAATTAGAGCAAATAGAAGTATTGTTTTAGGTGCACTGAACTATTTATCGCAACAGATGTCTCGATACGCAATTGGAAACTCGGCGTTAGATGCCAACGCTCTCGCCGTGAAATTAAACATAAACATGTCCTATCAAAATATCCTTCACTTGACCTTGCTAAAGATAAGGGTCGAATTTTACTAGCGTTTACATTTCTTTGTGGAAACAGTAAACATTAGACTTAGACTAATTTCAGAGGTTCCTGATCGGTTACTAGCGCAATGTAAGAAATTAATTTCGGCTTTCCTGTGATAGGAAAATATTTTCTTTTATAATATATAATTTTTTATAATTTTGTATTATTTGGTACGAATTTTCTTCTGTTTTAATTTGATGCATAAGTTACCAAAAAGCTGGTATGATTAGACATTTTCCCATAGCAGAAACATTACGAAATCTTAATAATCTTATCAAAATTCGTTTCGTTTATGGAACGGTTTTTTAGATATAATTGTCTGTTTCTTATGTGTTGCATATAACCCCAACGAATCGTGCATGCTGCTACGTAATACTCAAAATATCAATCATCCCAACTTTGAAATTAGCTTACCTCAATACCCATTGAAGACATTTGCTCATTCTGCTTTTGTTGAGTTCCAATAAAACCGCGTGGATCACTCAAGGCAGCCATAAAATCTTCAAATCCATCAGGTACATAGATTTTTAATTCTATATTACAAAACAACATGGGTAACGACATTGGAAAATTAGCTTCGGTTCTTAAGGATATATGGCGAAAACCTGCTTGCAAACCGTCCAAAGGGAGGATTCTTTGACCAAGCAACTTATCTATAAAACATTTGTTAATGGTAAATATACAAATTTCATTACTCTATTACCCTTATACAGAGATATCAACAATTTCTGTCTACCACGTGACTACCCAATTAGGCAACCCAAATAACAGCAGTTGGTAGTACACTATTGCTTTAGGTAAAATATTGCAGAAAGTGGCGTATTATAGTGCTAATTAGGTTGCGCATTTTTAAAATAAAAGAAATTGTTTTTATTGCTTTTATTTAGTTTTGACTTTCTCGCTAGATAGATCGTAAATTGTTATTCTATGCCTCTCAATTTGAGATAGATTTAAGTTTAGTAATTGCGATAATTTATTTATTCAGTTGGTTTAACAGCAGTTGTAAATAAGAGTAATTCTGTCAAATTACAATAAATGTTCAAAATGTGATCCGCTCTGTTCTATACACAATTGTGTCTTCCTTAAGAAATTGTCAAATACTTTTCTCAAATCTTCTACAGTGATCTCTTCAATTACATGCCGTATAGCTGCTTGTAGCTCATCAATGTTATGTAAGCGTTGTCCATACACTTTCTTTTTAGATAAGAAATATGATATTCTAATTAGCCTACCTTACACAGAAATGCAATGAAGCGGTTGTGTACTAAAAAGTACAGTTCTGTTACTTTAAATGTATGATAAAAATAAGGGATCGAAAACGTAAAGAATGACAACAAAAATTGTGAATAACGATTGTACGCCTATGTCAAATGCTAGTATGATCCTACTGATATGCAAATACCATAAACCTATGAACACGATTTTAAAAAGTTACTGGTCACGTGGTGGACAATCATTCTTGATAAGTCTGTATAAACTTACTGTTCTCATCATAGACACCAAAGCGTAGCACAGCTAAATCGGGTAGCACAACCTTTCTGAATAAGAAAGGTTCCTCGTTATAGACTGGATTTAGGCCATTGGCAGGAACCATTCTAGTTCTAAATTCTCTTCTAATGGTATCAGTCGGTAAGCCATACATATCTACTTCGACATATGTTCCAACCTATGATAATTACATAAATATAAGTGTGAAATAACTGCAAGAAATCGTATAACGCACTTTTTTGTCTGATAAGAACTGTCCAGCAATAACTCTAACGGAACATTGAGCGGCAATAACTCCGTCCACGGGACTCTCAGCAAATGGGTCAAATGTCCTATCAGTTCTTCTCATAAAGTCTGGCTTCAATAAATAACCACAGTTACCATTGTATTCAAATTTTCCTTGGTTAAGTTGCATAGGGAGATCTGATGTTTGAAAGTTCAGCGACACCATTTGGCAACCAGCATTCCAAAATACCTGTCAATAATACAACAGTAATTATGTATATCCAAATACGTATATATTGCAATATGCGGTAAACAATATATAACCGAGATATTTTAAAATTACCTGAGGCATGTAATTAGAGGAATTAGCCCGAGTTCCGCTAGGGTATATTCGAGACATTTGTCTTTTGTTATAATTGACAAAATCAATAGCATGTGTTTTAAGGTAGTTTAGGCCAACTGGTTCCGAAAAACTTGACATGTTGTGGTGAATATTTTTTCTACAAAGGATAGTAATTTTCAATTATTTAAACTTGTAAATATAAATTATCTCGATACTAAACTAAAAATATGTAAAATTAACAAGTATGTAGTAATGAAAAATGTGACTATAAATTATACTAGGTACAATTTTACATAAATACATTTAAAAATCAATTTTCCTAGTAATAGTGATGACGTCATATCTGATCTAACATGGCTGCGCATTCTAAACAAAGTCCTTCGCAATCGTTGTTATGGAGACTTGATAAACATCCAATTTTCTTGGTTGAAACAACAATTACATTTAAGAAGTTCTGGTACATAATAGTGTATTGAACTTTAGGGCATCTCACCTTAATAATTTAATCCAATATTTCTTGATTTTATCGTCACTTGAAAAATTTATAAATTAATTAAAAAATAATAAAAATGTGTATTGTTGTTATGTTTCTTATCTAGTGTACACCATGTGTACACATACACCATTAATAACAAAAAGGAATTTAACTGTATGCCTATACAACTGAAACCATATCAACTACCTAACAACAGCGTTTGTTTGGACCTTGATATGCAATCGTGACGCCACTCTAAACAAGTCTATTATATTAGTATCTGATACACTGATACATGAAACAAGTTTTAAGTGTATTGGATTATACGGGGGTAAATTAAGTGATGACTTTAATTTCAGGGGGTGATTCCTGGTCATATTTTATGAGACAAAATTGGTGCTATCATATCCTGTGAAGTAAATACGAACAACGTCAAACTAGTTCAAATGCATTTAATTTATGGGCTTGTAGATGGAAATGATGCAAAAGCCCGTCGTAATTATCAAGGACGATATCATAATAGATAGATTCCATCAGAAAAAAACATTCATAAGATTACATGCTAGAATGTGCGAAACTGGATGTCTAAAAACACACTGCAAAGTAAGTTAGATACAAAAAAGTCGAATTTTTTATTTTTCAATCTTATAAAAATATCAAACTTGGAAAATAACAGTGCCGTCCAATGCAAATAAGGTTTAATGATAATAAATAATCGTATATGTAGTCAATAGACTGCAATTCTAAATTGGGAAATCAAATAATTATTACAAATACATTTTCACTTGCCTTCTGCATAATCAAAGCTTTGGAATTTAACGGGTTGGGCATAGTTTACCATTGAACTTAACCATGGATGCACATTAGTTGTAGAACCTGTGTATTGTACTGGTGGTGGAATATCGTCTCCAGCGCCTGCATCAGCCGCAGGTGTCTATAAGAGCATTATATTAATATATGTATGGAGATTACAAAGAAAAACCTGTTAAAGATTTCTAGTCTAAATAAAACGGTGCTTATATGTTAAGTTTATAAATGTATGTATAGGCAGTACCTCAGGTATATCTGGTGGAATAGGTCTATCCGTAGCACCAGCGTCCTCCTTCTCTTCGTCTTCAATAACAAACTGCCCTTGTTTAAATAATTCCAACTCTTGCTTCTCTACTTCAGGTTTTAGCCTAATTGAAATGGACTATTATCAAAATATCTTTCAATTTAAATTAATTAGAACGGCTGGACATAATTTCCAGCATTTAGTACGCAATATATAATAAAGTATAAGGTACTGTTTTTACTCACCGTTTATTTTTAATAAGAATTTTTTTTTTCAACGCACATGGCGGTGGTAAGGCAACGCCAACATCAAGCGGATATTCTTCAAGTGATTCTTTCAGTAACAAATCTCCAAGAATTTCATCACAGTATTTCGCTAATTTATATTGCTGACTTTTGCAACAATGATTTTCAAATGATAATATAACTGGGTAGTCTGATGTTACGAAGGCAGTGTCGCGAATTGCATAAATTACGTCTTTAAATAAAATATCGGTACACATTGCCATGCCGTGTGTTATAATCGGTTCTTCGTCTTCACCTTTACCTGGAAGGGAAAAATTTATAGCAAAAAATTAGTTTAATTCCTACAAAGATTGCTGTTAACAATAATTGTGTGGAAGTTACATTAACAATCGGAAAAAATTAAACGTTAAAATTCATTTTTACCACAATTTTTATTACATAAATAAATTCTATTGTATTTCATGCTCGTTCTAAAGAAATAGAGAAAGAACAAATGGTTCGTACCATCCCAACAATCCAATTCTACACATCGGCAACCGGCCAATAGCACTTGTCTATACATTTCTACAGATGACTTCCCACCGAACTGTCTACCGGTTAGATATGTATTGTGACTTGAATTTATATAATACGCGCAAAGTGGTAAATCCATATCCATATATATATCCAATCGATCCAAAAACCGGGGCATTTTCATCCGACATCAGATATCTAAAAGTTTATTCCGATTGCAAAAACTAAGAGTTGAAAAATATTCAAATAAAATGAGTACCTAATCAAGCCATCCTTTGTAAGTTTCTTCTGTTCCTTAGCCGTTTCATCCTGTTCGTACGTTGTTATAATTTCAATGGCTCTTTTATCGTCGTACAAGGGATAGAGAATTTCATTGAGGCGTGGATCCCTTTGTTTTTCGTTTAAGAAGTAAACAAATTGTTCGAGACTAATGAAATCTTTTCCCTGAGCGCTACAAATTATTATAAATATGCTAACCGAGCTACAATTTGACACGTCTAAGTTTGTGTTTCAAGGACATATGCATTGAGGATCGGTAGTTGTAATAATCACGGAGCTTAGTTCTGAAGGGTTTATTATTTTAACTCTACGATATGCACTACTATCAAGATTTAAACACAAACTTAACGTGCTAAACTGTACGTCTGTAGATCCTTATTACATTTTCAAAAAACAATACTAAACAGATTTCATACTTTTTGTGATAACAATGTAAATCGAAGAATAACCAGGCACAACTAGATTGATCTTATATCATTCGTTGTTTTTATTAAGTATTTCTAGCAGGACCAAAATTTTAGATGAATATGTATAACAGTACATGTGTAAACTATACTTTGCAATATATACGTACATACATATTTTCTGTATTTACTGATTTGTTAATTAAGACACATAGTACTTAAATCTTCGTTTCTTCCTTATATGTCGACTTTTATTGTCTCCTTCTATTTGTCCATAGTCAGAGTGTTAACTTGCATCTTTTTTAATGTCCTTAACTATACTTACACTTCTCTAAATAATTCTTCGATATCATTTCGAGGACAAATTTTATGATATAAAGCATAAAATTTGTCAAACGTAAAATCTTCCTTTTCCATTACATCATTCTTTCCACTAGGTAAACTCAGCTCCAAAAGACATTGATAGACAAGTTTTTCGGTCTTTCCTGACGCAAATGTTCGAGCCACAACTTTTACAGGAACTTTTCCCTGTGGATCGACCAAGAAACAAAGCCTCATCCAACTAAAGAAAGAAACAAAAAGAAAGTCACAACTTTACATTCTATGCGAGTTCAAAATAAGAGATATTGTTCAAAGAGATGCATGGTAATCATTCAATACATTGCTCAGAGTAGACATTAGCAGGAAGAAGCTCAGGTATAATGATTTGCCTAATAGTATACAGATTATTCGTAATACAACTACATAAAATATTGAATTTTGGACAATTCAAAGTTAGGACACTGATATTTGCACGATCATATAAAATTAACTACAGTGTTTTAGTTTCTCAACGATTGACAATCAGATTTATTGCGACCATTATTATTATTATTATTATTATTCCCCCGATATTTAAACATAGGAAATGTAATGATATAAGCTTTAATAATACGTAAAAGGGAGTTAAAGACCGGGTGTCGAAAGTAGAAATACGGGGGCGGATTCAAAAGTTTTCGGAATGACAATGAAAACAAAATAATACGGATTCAAGTTATATTTTATTTTTCAATATAATCCCCTCGAAACTTAACACAATTGGTCAAACGTTTCTCTAGCTTCTTGAATCCCCCTGGAACTAACTTTCTTTGAGGTTCAGAAAATAATCTTCTACAGCCTCTACAAGTTCTTTATTCGACCAAAATTTCTTCCCATCCAGAAATATTTTGAGTTTCGGGAACAGGTGGAAGTCTTACGAAGCCAAATCAGCCGAATATGGGGGATGGGGAAAAATTTCGAACTTCAATTCTGTCAATTTTTGCTCAACGATTGCACTTGAATGAGCGGGCACATTGTCGTGGTGAAAGAACACTTTTTCTTAACCATTCTCGGGCATTCTGAATTGTTGCTTTGAATTTATTCAAGAGTGCTGTGTAATATTTGTCAGTAACAGTTTTGACTTTTTCGAGATAACAAATTATCAAAATTGCTTTTTCGTCCCAAACAACCGATGCTATCTGGTGTTTGCCTTCTTCGGAATCGATTCACTGCGTGCAATCCACTGTTTTGATTGCATTTTTGTTTCTAATGTGATGAATCCAGGTCTCATCCATGGTCACGAATCGTCTCTTGAAATTCGTTGGATTCCTCATAATTCCAAACAACCGGCTGAGATTCGAGCGCGAATGCGTACTTACTCTGAATTGAGCAAATGCGGCACCCATCATGCAGAAAGCCTTCTTTAAAACGAGACTATTTGACAGATCGTTTTTACATTTGCAGTTGATTTATATGAAAGAATTGCCAACACAACAACATAAACTATTTGGAAAAATGGCAACCCTTAGCAGCGATTCCGGAAACTTGTCAATCTAACCTCGTATGTAATTGGTTTTAAACAACAAATTTTTTATTGTCTACGTTTGTTTCTGCGCAGACAGCAGAGAATGGAATAATCTACAACTATGCTGTTTGAGATTCAAAAACATTTTTGTGGTAATTGTAACATCTTTTTAATAAAGAGTATTTCAACATTATGTGCGGGTTTGGTATCAAACGTAACCCATTTTCCTAAAGAGAAATCTAAGCTGCAAATAATACAATGCTCTCCTCAAACTTCTAAACTGATCCGACTGATTTAAAATGAAATTGTAAATCATGTGACCTCCTGGAGGGATTTGGATCAGCTAGGAAGAGCATGATTACTAATTGTTTCTAGATACTGTAAAAACTATTATCATGGATTAGTCAACGCACCAATATAAAAAAATAGCTTCTATTTAGTGTCTTATCAAAATTATAATACAATTATATATTAAATATTTACTTCTTAAAGCTAACGACATCTCATGCGGCTACCATGTGTGAATCATGCCATATATGTACATCAAAATGTGCATATTTTGGGGCAGACAATTATAGCGTGCTAAGGAATGCCGTATTGGATGAAGTGAACTCAAAATTATCGTCCACGTTATAAAACATGATGTCCCCCATCGCAAGAGTTTAGTACTTATAATTGTCTATTTAGTAGATTTTAGTTGTTCCTTGTACAATACCAAAATCATAAAACCAGTGCATTTCAACAATATATTGATTAACTAGATTAACTATTATCAAACATTACAAACCCAGAATTTTATTTGTTGGAACTTTTCTTCTCTTCTGAATACTTTTAAGCAAATCAGGAACAAAATTGTCATACAATTTGATTGAATTATACTAAATAGTACCAAGACAGTTTATTTTATTGGCTATTCTAATAGCGGGAACAAATAAAACTTTTTAAAAGCGATCAAATATCATTTGGAAAAGAAAAGATTTCGTGCTGGAACATACTGAATGATCAATTAAGAAATTTACATAAGTGAGAGGAATGTTTCCAAAGTTCTAGTAATTTGGCTATAATTTTATTACATAGTCGATTTACCCAGTGGTTTGTGGGCTTGTTTACGCCTAAACGTTCCTATAAAATCTCATAAAGCTGTCGTATACCTACAGTAACACTACAGTACCTTCCTACAGTAACACTAATTTCACGAGTAGTTATTTTCCGAACTACTTTCAGTAGATTCTCCACGGCAGCAACGTTTCTTTCATATACAGAGGTACTCGGCCGTGCACTGCGCACATCGTCTTCTAGTGACGTTTTGCCAACTTTAAAGCGATCGACCCATCGACAGACTGCACTTTTAGATTCCGCATTGCGCCCTCCAGTCCACAAATTGGGGATTCCGCCGATAAGACTAAGTGCAATAATCTTACATTGGACCCCTCTACAAATCCACAAAAAATTTTTCGAGGAGTCCACGTTGCCGGTGTTCCCTTGTTAGAACAATGCTGAATTTCGTAATGTAATTTAACTCTGTCGATAATATTGTAACGAAAAATTCGAATCAAATTTATATTTCATAAACGTGTAGAGCCGAAGTGATTTTTTACTACCGTTGGTCGTCCATCTATTCACAAAATTCGTTAAAAACTATTTAACTTAAGAAATGAAGCACATAACGTGCAAATATCTTCTGAATATTGCCGTAAGCCCAGAAAAATACCTGATATTTCACTGAATCTGGTACCAATTTTCCCAAAATATCTAAGAGATCAGTTATTATTATTGTAGATAGACAAATATTACAGTATCATACCAAATTTATTCCTACGATCTCAACAATGAATACAAATATTTATCTTGTAGTTGTAGTTTGCGTAAAATATTACTATAAAAAACGAACTTAATGTGCATTAATAAGAAAAAAAACGCAACGAAAATAACCGTAATTGATATTATCCAATTGTACTACTTCCCTTTGTATTGTATATGATATTTGATCTCAAATTAAGAAGTTAAATTATCGCTATAAGAAAAAAGATTTCTATACATCTATTTTAAATGACAATTAAGATGACAATTACTACGAAAAACTTACTGTTTCATTAGAATTGTTCTTGGACAAACATTAACAATTTTATTATTATGCGTAATTGTTCTTAAGCCCTCTTGCCATATCTGTGAGTGCATGCAAAATAAAACAGAAACAAAGAACATGCAGTTAATTAGTGTTAGTGATATTACATTGGCATGTATACAGTCGAATCTTAACTAATATGCTCGCAATGAATATGTATATACTATAAGATTTTATAATTATTATTGTGTTCATACTCATTTGGAAAAAAAAAAAGAAAAACAAAAGAAGTCTGTATAATATGTAACTAACTAACTAAAAAGAAAGATTAATTCAAATTCAATCACCAAGTTTGTTTTAGATCATCTAAAAGCGCGTATTTTGTAAATGTATTAATTTTCGAATGCAATGAATATCAATATTGCATCTAATAATAGTAAAACGAAATGAATGTTGCGAAAAACGTTCCTATCCATTAACACTAAATTATTCGTGTGCAAAAATTTTACAATTTTAATAAAGTGTATGCTGTACACATGCAATATGTATCGATAAGAAGAAGCAAACACATGCAAGTTATATTTATAACGACAAACTTACTGTTTTTTCAAACATGTCATTGGACAGAAGTTATTGGCTTTGACATTGTGTGTTATTTTTCTTAAGCCGTCCAACCACACCTTTAATTAAGATCTTTTATATACTTCGCTATAATAACAGAAAACGATAACCACAAACAAAAATAATAAATACAAATAAACAAAATAACAACTGATAAAATACATATTAACATGCATGTTAAGATTTAAATATGCATGCGTTTCTGATAAAAAAATAATAAACCTCATCTATTACAATATGAAAAGATACCACACCGAAGCATTGGTAAGATTACAACAAATATAAAAATATTTTAAGATTGCTCAAATAGGTACTATTTGTTTAATAAAATTATATATATTAATTTGACTTTAGTATTCAATAAGCAATCTTAGAATTACTTGAAAATTTGCAATAATCTTGTGTACTTAATATTTAGGATTGATAATTACCTTCGCAGTTTTGGCATCGGGACAAACAACATGTTGGTAATTTATATTGATGTAGTCAGTGCCACTACAAATTGTCAAAGATTTTTCATCCAAGTCATTTCCATGTTTCGTTTGGAAATTATATAACAGTTTTCTGTCTGATGGTATACCACCAGCACGAATATCACTTACTTGACACAGCTCAATAACATCACCCTCCTAAAATCATATAAAAAAATTAGCACCACAGTCAAATTTCAAGTCCAAGAAGTTCAATATATTTCTTTTAATTAGTTAGGATAGCATTGCGTATTCTCAAACTATTTTTAAATGTTATCACAGCAGAAAGTTAATGAAACAGATGATAAATGTTCACAAGAACAAAAGTACTCTCTTTTTACATTAAGTTTACCATGTACATATATATAAACAATTTAATGTAGCCACAAAATTCAGACAATTAAAACAAGTGAATATTGAAGTTCAAACTCCCACGTCGAAACAGCCACTGAGCTGGAAATAACTAAATCAACATATAATCCCAAGACAATCAACTGATTGTGTCAATAAGAATTGAAAAGCGTTGATAGTAGAATGGTACTAAAGCCAAAAAAAAGAGACAAAAGGTAAAGGCTTAAATAATAAAAGATGGCATCAATTTGCATAATTTTGTACCATACAATATACAAATAATTGAGCAAATACAAGAAGGAATGTTAGAAAGAAGTAAAAAAAGGAAACGAACCAAGAAAGGCCAATATAACACAAAAAAATGAAGGAGTTAAGCAATAATAATACAATAGGAATGGAGAGAAGATCCCGAAAAAGGGAAAGCTGGAAAAGGGACAAGAAAATTTAATAAATACAGGGGAATAACGTTCACAAGTATTCTAGACAAATATTAACAATAACGAAAAAGAATAACGATAAGTTGAAATAAGTATATAATACAATGTGAATTACTAGTGAAGGAAACACACATAATCATAAGACAAGCCGGTCTTTTCAGCTGACCCCTGATCTATGTAGATTATGCGCAACGATACTATCAACTAGACAGAAAAAGGGACACAACATTGCAAGGAACTAAACAATAGATCCGGGGTAGGGAAACATAAAAGAATATATATAAAACATGAAAAATTTTAAGCTCTGTTAGCTTCTAGACCTTGTGGTAGAAAGATACTGTATTAAATAAGCAAAGACATATATGATAAAACTGAAATAAAACTGACCAATTTGAATCATCCACCACAAATTTTATCATCAATAAAAAAATTGTTATTCCAAAGGGGACTGATACCCAAATTTCACACCACCTCGCACTTAATTTCCAATAATGACACGAAATTGACAAAATCTCAAGATTAATGTGGACATTGCTGATTCATGGAAGATATATATAATAACAACTGTAAGGCACTACCGCTTTGTGAAGCGGCATAGTTCCTAAAGCTGAACATTAGGGATCCAGTATCCTTACTTTCACACCTGGTTGCCATGTTCAGAAATGGTTAGGATTCATGGGAATAATGCAAATATAGAAGGGATTGCGCCTTGTACAATACATGTTTCATATATGACGTGTTATACAATTTAATAGTTACTTAATTGTTTATTGATCGAAAAGACCAGGCAAAAACAACAAAGCCACCTTAATAGTTTCTAGCATAAACAAATCTGAAATTACAAATCCAAAACAAGACAATGTGTTAATCAGGTAGAATTGAAATATTTTATTAGCTACCTTCATTCTGAAATTTCAAATATACTAAGAGCTTCTTCAGCATAAACCAAGACTATTTTGAATTTAAAAGACAACAGATAATATTTTCTTACACAATGCGCAGATTCAATCACATTTTGAACTGCATCGTTTCAAAACAGTTGCTACAAATATCTATGTTTCAACTCTTTACTTATAACAATCTAACAATCTGTTATGACAGTAACATAAAGTCCTACATTGAACGAATTTACTATTGATAATAAAATGGACTATTCGATAACAAAATTCGTTAGCATACAATCTTGTATATTACTTAACATACAACGAACAAGATGTAGTAATATAGTACGCACCCTTCCTTCACTCTTCCAGTATATGAAAAACCCATACTCGTCAACTTTAAATAAAGCATTTTGCTCCCACACAACATTATCCTTTTCCTCTGTCCATCTATCAAAAACACAGCCTGCCAAGAGAGGCTCGGGAACAGGAATACGCCAATCGAATTCAAACTTCTTGGTCATCTTTCAAACTAGACCTACGAAAACAGTACTTGTAGCGTGCAATAATTAAGTACCTGTGCGCTAGCCTTACCAAACTTTAAATCAAAATAAATTAGAATTTTTGTTTATAAATCACATTTTCTTAAATATGCCAAACTTATTTACAAGTTACGTCAAATATGTGACGTCACACGTCAATAAAATGAAATGTGTATATATACAGTGAATCCAAAATATTTTATACAATTACCTGTTTATTAGAAAACAATGGTCATTGTGTAATTAAATGGATTATTTAATGATTAAATGTAAATTTTATTTCTTGGAAAATAATGATTAAAAATAAAAGTAGCATTCATGGTCAAACTCAGAATTCTATAATCTATAGTCAAAATGTAAACATACATGGTCGGTCAAAAGTTATACCACAAACTAAGAAAGGAAGCAATTTTTAGGACAATTTTAAAATTCAGTCAACGCGCGTACTATGTATATATGTACTAAACAATAACAGGATGAAATTGGTTGTAATTTTTGTATAAATATCAGATTTTCTTATTATGTATTACGTGTTCAGCATTAACAAAGGAATTGAGCTGTACCTTATGCTTTGAACGTGCAAGTGATAAATCTTGGATCAAAAAGAATAAGGGAACATTACAAATTAAGTTACTGTCATTCAAATAATCCATATTATTACGAGTTCAAAGTTTATGGAATAGCACTGCTTACACAAAAATTAACTTTTAATTTTCAGATATTTGCTATAAATTTGTATTTCTTATTTATGTGTTCTAGAATTGATAGGAGTGTGATAGACTAATAATTTTTGAATTTTATTTTAAGATTGTGGGATTAGATTCTGCTTGGTGTCAATAGATTTTAAAAATATTGTTTTCGAAAAACAAGTAGCAAATTAAAAATCGCTTGGCAAATATCTGCAAATCAATAGTTCTCAACTACTTTTTCCTTTTAAACAGTTGAACACCGTCATCAAAAACTGTAGTAAAGTAGTGTGGAGAACGCCAGTAATAGTTAGTACAATCAAACGATGTGATGTTGACAGCCGAGTTACAATTGTATATCTACGAAGATTATAAAACGGTATGAAAGATATCGTGGAAAGGGACCTTGTATTTAGTTCTCTCTAAAGAAGGATCAAGCTGTGAAAATGATGATTTCGACGATATCAGTTATGGTAATTTTTGATTTGAGGTATGAGCGACTCTCATCTGATGATGAATAATAACGTTCTTTAACCCTCTCGACTATTATACCTACTAAATCTGCCTTACAATATATTTTACTAATAACGCGTAGTTTGGGATATGGTGGAAGCTGGAATCAGATTCACCAATTTAAATTTCAACCATCATTCGATATTTCTTATTCGGTTCTTATTGGCTTTTAACTTTTTCTTTTCATTTTTTTGAAGCACTTTTGATGCATTTCGTGCCAGAATAGCGTTTTCGGACCGTTTCGGGCGAAAAAGTAATGTCGTGAATGGATTATAACAACTGTAGTTACTGCATTTGACTTTCGCGATAGGAAGCAAACAAATTATTTATAACCACCTTTTTCTCTTATATAACTAGTCTGGACAAACAGCGATATCAGCGTACAATTACGAAGTAAGTTACGACAGCCTATATACACACAGAACTACTAGCATACAGCATGGATTTAGTATTGACTAGAGTGGGGAGTCGGCGATACTGTAGTAACTTATTTCGTAATTGTACGCTGTTACCGCTGTTTTCCCACACCATTTATAACAGTCCAGAAGAAGTGTACTAGTTAAAGTACCAGAGGATTCCATCAAGAAATCAATATCTTTCAAAATTAATCTGAAGTAATGAATCCGGCGCTACTTTTGAAAATATGTATAATTGTTTTAAGATCTTTTAAAGCAATCACAATTCATTTCATTTTCATCTAAACTGAATTGTAGCAAATGCTGGTACCGTAACTGTTATCTTATATTATTTCATTCTTTACGTTATCTATCAGCGTTTTGGAATAATCTGATGCTTTTCCTACATACTCCAATATGTATCTAGAATTTACACAATAAATATGATGTTAGACTATTCTAAAGTAAATAAATAATACAAGAAAAAATTATTACAGGAAGATACCCAAATATTCACATAGTCATTGACTTTACTTTCAGCGCTGAATATAAATTTTCTACAAAAATTACGTGTTGAAACCACAAACTTAGATATATGTAAATACTTACACATAAGAAACACTACACATTATGTTCTTAATGCAATCTCTATAAGCACAATCGGAAAAGGAAATAGCTTATCTTTGTTATTTATAATTATCAAATTGCTTTTTGCTTTCCTGTTCCAAAAATATTACTATATTATGTATAACATACGTACCTTTCACGTCGTCATTGAGAATACTAAGCTGAACTAAATCGGAAAACCCACAAACTTTCCATATAAATATAAGCATATAAACCAATTAGAAAATGCAGATCAATACACATACATATACAGTATTATGTAATAAATCTGAAAGTTGAGAACTTACAAGCTCACGTTAAAACCTTGCAATTATTGCTTTTTCTTTATTTTACCGATATCTTCGTTGAGTAATTTGCATAGAATTTATTAGTAATATTCTGTATTACTTAAATTCTAGAACACTCTTGTAGTATTCCATAGTAATGTATACAAGCCGTGCTGATGTTGCTTCTTATATTTAATTTCCACTAAAACAAAACCTTGGAGATTCAAATTATACGAAATTATTAAAAAGTTCACACAATGAAATAATACATATTTCGTATAGAAATACAGAATACATAGTTTTTTATATATTTAAAATTAGTGTAGAAAATCACAATCAAATAAAACTTATATTTGGAGACGCGTATACATCCAATCGAAATGGTTGTATTTTTACTCAGGTGGATAGAAGTTGTCCTCTTCATCTGTTTCATCTACAGTAAGTTTTGACGGTTTATTTATTTCCGATTCTGTTCCTAGCGGACTTTCTGTTTCGTCTTCTGTTTCACCCAGAGTAGATGTATGGTCGGTAGTTTCTCCCTCAGTTGTAGCACTTATTTCTTCTTCTTCTTTTTCATCTTCATCTCCTTCTTCACCTCCTTCTTTTTCCGAAAATTGAATACTAGCTTTGGAATACTGTTTGAAACGTTCTGCTTCGAGTTTTTCCTTTACGTTAACCTCATAGTAAATATTAGATATTAAAATCGCTGCCCAGTCCGACAGGTAAAGCAAGAATGAACTTTTTTATCAGTATTATCCCGCTTGGGTACACAAACATTATGTAAACTGCATAGTAATTGTAAAACTTTATTCGATGTTTCTCGCATTACCGGGGAAACTATTGGTGGTGGCGGATGTACAAATGCGTATTTCATCGCATTCCTTAATAATTTCCTAAATAATCGATATGCTTCACCTTTGGCCAAAGCTTTCTCACGTCGAATTTGCCTAGCCAGTGCTTTCCTATTAAAAATTCTCCTAGCGCGATTTCTTAGTTGATTAAAGTAAACTTCCGTTTCCCTAAAACGTTACCAAAGTTATGTATATACTCAGAATTATTTCGAATAGGAATATTCACGTAATTAGGATATGTATTAAGGCTGATTCGCAAACGCCAACCCGTAAATAAAACAATATGCGGAACTAGCAGAAAGACTAACTTACTAAGATGTTTATCTTCAGGCCCTTTGGCCACAAAACTAAAACTTGATTTATCACAAATTTAATTATATGTAAGATCTATAACACTGTCTGAGTATCACCGACATAATTAAAGGATGTAAAAACTCTCGAAAAGGGATAAAAATTAGATATCAAATTGTTTAAGCGCGTTTTAAATGCAGATAACTCGCTTATGTTAACAAGGGTGCAACACATGGATACACTTACTCTGGAGTCATAGAAAACTCTTCTTGAATTTTTTCCTTCAGCATTTGCATACGATCAGGATCAAAAATGTATCTATGCTCCCGCCATGTTGCTAGCATCAACCATTTTTTTGGTTTTGCCAGTTCTTCCAATCTGGCATTGCATTGTCGGTTTAAGTAACCACCATACACTCTTGGTCTTTGAGAAGTCGCACGACCTTCTTCAATAGGTAAGTCTTCCTTGATAAATGCTGGAAATTTTTAGATTGTTGCAATTTGAGGTAATCGATAAGGTACTTAAAGCATACCGTCTTCCGCCATATTCTATCCACTTTATGATTTTGAGGTGTACTTGAATTTAGATTAGGTATATGTCAAAGATGTCACATAGCGAAACACATCATTCATATTACGTTTCTATAGATATTAAAATGCCGCAAATGTTAATGGAAAGGAAGAAAAGATGTGATGGGAAGTTAGAATGTATAAAATAAAAATATTTTATTGGCATAGATAATAATTACGTATTTAGACATAGCCATTTATAAACAGGGTCTTTCATACTTTCTTTATTAACATATGGGATGTGCCAGTAATCTTCATCTTTCTGGGGAGCTACCATATACGACAATGGAGTCTGAAAAAGAATTGCCGAATAGATTAAATTACAATTCACATTTATCCAGTTACAGTGTAATATAATGATAAAAAGGAACGGCAAAATATCACATTTTCGTAGATGAACAGCGCTATCACATCTGCATTTTGTAACAATTATGCATGAAGAGCTCAAACTTTAAACATAAACATGCACATTTTTAATACCACAATGTTATAGCAACACAATATATGTATAATTCCGTATTGTTTAACATACCTTGAAAATCACTTTCTCATCATTAGCGTGTATCAAATGATACCTATTTTGAGATAACCAACGGCTGAATAGTAATTTATGAAATTTATCATTCAACAGATACAAATGGCTCCTCATAAAATCCCTTGTAACAATTATAGTATTAATACCAGAATGCAAACCACAGTATAAAATATAAGGATCGTCTTGTGATATATCATTTAATAGAAAAACAGTGGAATTTTTCTTAACAAAATTCCAATTTCTTTGTGGTAATTTCTCCATATGGATTCGTCCCATCACAAGCACTCTTTTTCTTTGTTCAACAAAATGTCGTACAACAGATGCTAGCTATAAGATACATTCAAATATAACAAAATAAAAATATTGAGCAAACTGAATAACATTAGAAATGTAACATCCGGAAGTATTTTTGTTTCAATTATTTTTTCTTTGTACTACGGTTCTGGCCGCAGAAAAGTGGTATTGTTAAATTTTATCTAAACCACTGTCTCCTGCAACTTTACAATTAAACTTGGAATATTTCAAATTTAAACCATTGTACATACATAGAAATAATAAGTGAAATACATACCAAAATCGAGTGTACAAGTGGTGGTTGTTTCACACCAGATGAATATGCTACATTTAATCCATCAATAATAACATCGAATTTTCCCATATTCTCTACAAAATTTTGAAATCTCTTCAATTCGTCTGGTGTAGTTTTACGAAATACATCTTTGCCAACTATTACGTTTTTGAAGAACGCATCTTTTAGCTGTTCAAACTCTGATGTGGATAGTTCTATTTGGCGTAGTTTTTTGTGACATGATTTGCAAACTCCATCTTTTGATAGTGACGTATATTTCGCTTTTTTTCCATTTATTATTGAGATCTTTTCTATTACTCTCTCATTTACTTCGAGATTATATGATGCTATCAAATTTAATAGGTTATCTAGCATTTCATTATTTTGGTCACTTTTAGATATGCGATCTAAGCAGCGTAGGTAAGTTTGTGTTGTGGGTAGGCGTTCATGCTCTGCAATAAGAAAGAGTAAAAATGCTTTCAAACATATATCTTCCAAGTTTTGCAAAATAGTCTTTTAAGTTAAGTAGTTTCGAGAATTAGTTCAGTAGCTGATCACAGTGTCTTGACTAGTATCATTAGATCAAATACACCAATTAATTATTGGGAAAATCAAGAAGTAGAAGTATGGGTTTAAAAGTAAGTATAATCTAGAGTTATATGTAGCTCACCGCACATCTGAACCACAATTAAATATGAGTTGCTGCCTACCAGTACTACTAATATGGAAGGAAAAACTATTCGTGGAAAAACATAAGATAATAGTAACGAAATTCCTTAGACCGTTCCCAGTGAAAGGAAAAATTACAAATAATATGAGAAAGCCCATCCATAAAAGAGTAAAAAGATAAATGTAAAGCAGTATGGAAGCCTCAACAGGTGCACAAAAAATTGAGAGAAAGTTGGCCTGCTTTAGACAGGCAACTCATATTACCAATCATTTCTTGAAACAAGGACCAGCCTGTATCGATATCATTATGATAGAAAGCTGCAGATACCACAGCATTGAAGGCTGCAGTATTTGGTACAGCAGTTATCCTCATATCAGTAAGAATTTGTAAACACTTCCTCCATTCCCTTGTTAGAGATAGACCCAGAATAATATGTTCACTAGTTATTGAATCCAAAATTGGGTGTTCTTTAAGAATATTTTCATACCTACAAAGCATCATTGAAATTATTATAATACTTTCTTTTAGTAACTAAATACATCATCAATACTTTTTCTTCTTCATGCTTGGGACATGATTTTCCTGAATATAAAATATAATGCAGTTTAAAATATTTTCCAAACCCTGCCAGATTTAACTTTATGTTTTCATTTTGAAGATAATTTATATAACTTTTAGCCAGTTCATAACGTTCTTCAGCTATATACAAATTTAGTATAGAAGAATCTATATTTTGTACTGTAATCTTCTTGGATGCATTCAATAGCTGTTCTCTTAACATTGCCCAAGCTTGTGGTGTGGTGCTTGTATTTTTCAGTACCAAGCTAGATAGAATTTCATTTCTGTCTCTCAATGGAGCAGATCTTGGTTTTTGATTTACTTTTGTAGAGAAATTGCGCACACATTTCGCCGTAGAATTAAATATATTTTTAAACATACTAAATATGTTAATTATTCGCAATGCATTACTTAAATTGATTGTATTTCTTGTTTTTAATAACGACTTCTTAAAATGGGTTACAAATTGATCTCGAATTAAGGTTATATAGTATGACAACAAAAAGCTAGGTTAAGGTGATGTGTAACAATGTGTAAGGTTTGATAAAAGAGTGGGTGACGTGTCATTAAGTAGTGTCAACCAGGTGTCAACCGGACTGACGCTGACACTTTCTAGACCTTTATAATTCAATGATAACTTATCACTGAATAATAAAATTCGTAGAGGTGACAGCGTGAGTTCGGTTTACACTACTTAATGAGCACGTCATCCACTCTTTTATCAAACCTTATTTATCGGTTAAAAGAGAACGAATGGTAAACTGAACTTAGCTTTGGTTTTAGCTTGTCAGTTTATAAACAAATAAAATGCCTAATGACAATAGGTGTACTGGCGAAAACCTTGGTAATAATACTAAAATAGAGGACAAATTTGATGATTATATCGACAATAAGGTATGCGTATATGAGACAGTAATTACCGGAGGAGACCTTAAAGAAGAATCGTGTCGTACAGAAAACCAACAAAGAATCATTCATAATTATATCAATATGAAAGGCGAGAGTATAGATAATCTGACAGTAGCGGCTCAAGAAACTAAACTTATAAGGGATTATGTAGATAATAAGGTATGCATAAAAGAAACTGTAATTAGTGTAGGATATATTAAAGAAGAAATATGTGACTTGGAAAAGGAGCAAAAAGTATTCACAACTATGTCAATGTAAAGGATGAGAGTATAGATGGTCTGACAGTACTAGCACAAGAAACTGAACTTGTGACTGACTATACAGACGATAAAGTATGCATATATGAAACCCTAGTTAGCAGTGGCTGCATTAAACAAGAACCATGTGATACGGAAAATGAAGCACAAAGTATGTATAACTATGTCAATATCAAAGGTGAGAATATAGATAATTTGATGTTTACAGTAGTAAACTTTCTTATATCGAATGTAATTCTTCAGAAATGTTTTTCACATTACCTTTCAATTTCTTTTATTTATAGGTTGTGAAGAATGTGGTGAGGCATATGATTTATATTGCCTCAAATGTCCCATGTTGATTCGCATTTTTGATAGCAACAATGCCAACAATACAGATGGGGAGATAACATAGTTAGGTCAATATTACCAAAAATTTTGTAGATATTCGTGAAACTCCATCTGGTGTGGGTATAGTAGCTTTAAGAACCATTCCTAAAGGGGTTGTATTCGGACCATTCAGAGGTTTGGACTCAACTAAGGATGACACAGTATCAAAATGGAAATTAAAGCATAAACAACTGGCTTACAAAAAAGATTGCAAAGGGTTGAATTGGATGCAGTATATAAGGGGGACAGATCAAAGTTCCCATCAGAATTTACTACCTTTTCAATGTAAAGAGGAATTGTACTATCAGAGTGATTGTTATATTAATGAGGATGATGAATTATTAGTGTACTGGAATAGTGATGGCGAAGAAAGTGGAATTCCAAATATGGAAGAAAGTTATTTGAAGCCATGGGTTTGTGAAAAGTTAGATGATACATATGCATGTACATATTGTTGTGTAGGGTATAAATCAATAAGTCATCTAGAAGCACATAATTCTATATGCCTTGAGAAAAAGAATAAGGATTTTCAGAAAGGTGCGTTTTTAGAATCAGTCATGTTTAATATTGAAACTGATGGTAATGGTGATTGTTTTTGGTTGTAGAGATTGTTCAGTGTGACTTCTGCAAAATTTATTTAGACAAAAAAGAATACTCAAGCTATCATATGGATCGATGCTATAAAAATAACAGAAAGTAAGTATTTGTATAGGTTATTCTATATCTCTGCACACAAATCCCCACCCTACCATCTGAAATTTTATTGAAATTTGGATGTAATTGTTAGTTATGCTATGAAACGAGACTGCAAAATTTGAGGACATAAATCTAAAAGTGGGGGAACTAGAAACACTGAAACTGAAAACAGCAACATTAGAAAGGTAGAATGTGATGTACAGGAGAATCCTAAAACTTTTCTCAAGCAGGTTTCTCAAAAACATTTAGTGTCTGATAAACTTGCTATTCTAACAGAGAAGCATACACTCTGACAGATACTAACAGGAATTATGAACGGTCAATAGGACAAATTTTGTCGATGCAATAACTGGTGAATAAGTTTTCCGATAACATGTAATTTATATTATGTTGCCATTTAAAACAAAAACAAGATGGCGTCTTTTGAGAAAAATGAGAGCGGCCAAAAAAATTGCGCACACTTAAAAACATGCAGATTTATAGCTAATTGGCGTCCATCCTTTTATATCTGTTTCTTCTAAACGACAATTTAATAAAACAGCACGATTCTGATATAAATTAATGATCGACATAAACATGCCCATTGGCTGTTTGACAACTGATAGCTAAGCTTTGATCAAAGAGTGGATGACGCGTTATCATCTATGAATTTATTATTCATATTCATTTATCATTGAATAATGAGTTCGAAGGAGTGACAATATGAGTCCGGTTTACACTACTTAATGATAACACTCTTTTATCAAACTTTACTGATAACTGAAGCTACGTAATGACAGTTGACATTTTCCTACTGTTTATTTCTTGGCATTTTTCTCGAATAAGACCGACACTTAAGCGCTTAGCAAGATTTCCCAGCTGACTCGTGCTAACGTTCACGTCTACCATACTTTAGTTACGGCTCTGCCAATTGGCTTTCCCAAGTGGCACAGTGTGGACGCCGCTTACTTACTATATTTGCTAATTTTCGATCATTTGTTGCATTATTCACTTACGATTTTCAATTTATTTCTCTTACAATATAACTATAAATTTGCAGTGTAGATTAATTTCGGAATAAGTTTTATATACTCACTCGATATAACCTAAACCCGAATTTTACGTTTTACTCTTTGACTACTATAAATTTCATCTTACAGATGCGCATCTAGGACACGCCATAGGAGCAATTGCGGGCTTCCTCATCGCCACATGACCGCGAAACCTAACAAGTGCGAAAGCTTTGATATCGGATTCTGTACTACACGATCATTCATTCGTCACAAGAAGGAAGTACACGCGATGGGCGATAAAACCTACAATTGTTGTAAATGCAACTACAGAACTCACCTCCAACACGCTCTCAGCAGGCACCTCGTGAGAGTGCATCACGCCCCAAAACTTTCCGCGTCCGCCCTGTATCCATTTACAGTAAAGAGAAATTTAACTCTGAAACAAGACATCATCCCTCATAACGGCGATAGACCTTTCGCGTGCACTTTCTGTCCGTATAAAGCGACGACAAACTGGAATCTGAAACAACACATCGCCTCTCATAACGGCGATAGATCTTTCGCATGTGTTCTCTGTCCGTATAGAGCAACGTCAAAGGCGATTCTGAAACAACATATGGGCGTTCATAACAACGATAGACCTTTCGCGTGTACCCTCTGCCCCTACAAAGCAACGAGAAAGTCGATTTTGAAACAACACATTGCGACTCATAACGACGATAGACCTTTTGCGTGCACTCTCTGTCCGTATAAAGCAACAACCAAATCGATCCTGAAACAACATATTTCCGTTCATAACCACAATAAACTTTTCGCTTGTACCCTCTGTCCTCATAAGGCGACGACAAAGTCGAATCTGAAACAGCACGTTGCCGTCCATAACGACAATAGACCTTTTGCGTGTACCCTATGCCCCTATAAAGCGACAAGGAAGTCCGTTTTGAAACAACACATCGCCGTTCATAGCGACGATAGACCTTTCGCGTGCACTCTCTGTTCGTATAAAACGACGAGGAAATCGATTTTGAAACAACACATTGCCGTTCATACCAACAACAGACCTTTCGCCTGCACTTTTTGCCCGTATAAAGCGACGACAAAAGCGATTTTGAAACAACACATTGAGGTTCATAACGATGATAAACCTTTCGCATGCACTCTCTGTCCGTATACAGGGGCGACAAAATCCAGTCTTAAAAGACACATCATCGTTCATAACGACAGTGAACCTTTCGCGTGCACCTTCTGTCTTTATAAAACGACGAGAAAGTCAATCCTGAAACAGCACATGGTAAGTCATAATGACAATAAACCTTTCGCATGCAGTATCTGTCCGTATAAAGCAACGACAAAGTGGAATCTGAAACGACACGTTGCCAGTCACAATGATGACTAATCTTTTGCGTTTAATTGTGACACGCGCCTGTTGATTTCGCGCTCGAAATATCTACTCAGAGGTAGAGAAAATAGAAAAACGTTTGCATACTTCTAAATTAAAGGACGACAAATCATTGATCGAATCCGACAATTAAAGATTGATTTTTACAGCAACGTTAAGGGAACGTGATGAGATATTAACAGAAATCAAATCTCTAATAACCAACCAAAGTGTTCAAAAAGCATTGTCAACCAAGGAAAGACTAACAGTTTGTTTAAGGTAAGAAACTTTTATTATATGTGCTCATATTATAAAGTTAATCTACAAAAATTAAAAATATTATTTTGGTGGGTGCGTAGTACATGGTATTTGTGGAACAAAAACATTGGTTATTGATCTGTGTAATGAATCTTTGCAGTAATTGTAAGATAACTATTGCACTTGAGCGTGTAGTGTAGGTAATTATTAATTTTTGCGGTATATGGGCTGGAGATAATGGACTACAGGATCTTTTTGAACTATCGGTGGTGCTACGGCCAATTTGTCACAGTGTTCATTGGTACTTTTGGCCTCTCGCTCCACTTCTGATGTGTAAATGGCGCTCCGCTGTCGTTGGTTTTTGATACAATTCGCGCTGTGGGTGCACGTTTCATTCATTCGACCTGTTCAGTTAAACGTCGTTGTCACGGTCTTGAATAGGTTATTCCGTTTTCGCTTTAAAGTCTCGTTTGTCGAGGATCTGCACGCGAATTCGACTCTGGGAAGTTTTATAATATTATCGTTATGTGCATGTAAGACTTACGCTTCCCCAATTTTGCTGTTCGAACTATCGTCCGCGTGTTGCGTTTGCTTTTCTCTCAATTGGAGGGAGCTGGTAGAGTGCCAGTTGAGCTAAGATTATTTAAAAACATCTAAAAATTATCGTAGAAGTTGGAAAGACTTTGCTGTGTTCGGCTGGTTTATCAAAATTTTTACACCGAGTGCGAGGACCTTTGATATATTCCGTCCCGTCCGTTGATAACCGGAAATACGTTCCGCTAAGTCCCGCCTTTATTTTATTTTATTTTTGTCTCCTTGAGTTTTGTCAATTATTTAGTTAATTTAGATGTAGTAAGTCGGGTATTTGTTTTCGAGTAAAAAAAGGGGGTTTCTTAGTTTTACTAATTTAGTAAGATATTTGTTTCACGTAACATTCAATTCTTTTAGTATTTTAAGAGGTGGGGATGCACATATCTTTCTGATTACGTTCTGCTAAAGCTATAAGGTGGCTGTGAAGCCGCTGGAATTCCAACCGCTACTGAGAGTGTTATAAGCCTTATTTCAGAAGTTGGCTTTTTTAAATGTTTATGAGGCCCGTTACACCCCAAGTGACAAATAAATTGCTGTTCAACGTAATTCTCTCGCCTCAATTTATTTTTATTTCTTTTATGTCATTTTTAAATAGAGTTTCGAGTAATTTTGCTGGTCGCTTCACGACCGAATAAAAGAATCAGTAACGTAGACGGTTCGGGTAACTTCGATTCACTTATTAAAGAAGCTGGAGGGCCTCTGTGCCTCCAAGAACTTAGATGCGATCAAGGTTATAACAATAATCTTTATGACCAACTAAGTGGGTTATGCGAATGGGCACGATTAACTTCTGTATCGATCACGTTTCCGACTTTTTCTCTTAGTATTATAATTTTTACCAAGAGTTTTGAAGATAGTAACAGTGATGTAAACGGATTCGGCACTTTTCACACCAAAAGATGGTTTGTTCAATACCTCCATTTCCATTTTAGAAGTAACTTCAAACACTTTAGCTTTAGCTATAGTTCTCTCTCTTTCTCTCTCTCTCAAAACGATTTTACGGTTCTAGCGAGAGAAGTGAAACATTGTCCTGTCATTGATGTTTTATTTTCTAATATGTATTTCATAAGTGTAGACGTTTCTTAGTATCCAGGTTTCTTTGAAATTCTTTGCTTTTGTTGACATTTTGACACACAGAGTGTGGATTTAAACTCATTGTTGGATTATTACTTGCCAATACTTCATCCGATTTAGGATTTTATTAGAATCCTCAACATCCAAGCTGACATCTTCCTCATTGTTACTTTCACTTCGAGTGACTAATATGGTAATAAAAACTTCTTCTATTGGTACTTCCATTTTTTGCAGATTGTACTTGCTTATCCAGTTTTTGTTTCTTTCTGCTTTTTGATAGTGCGCCTAAATACATCTTGCATTAAGAGCCAGTCCTTTGCTGAAAAATAATACGTACTACGTACTATTAATATATTTTATGGTTTCAGACTTTTGGCTACTGGATACTGCTTTCTACCTATAGCGTTCAGTTACACAGTTTGAGTAAGTGCTGTACATAATATAGCTAGAGATGTATACAATGCAATTATGGAAAAATGATGGAAGGAAATATGCCTACGTCCACGAAAGAATGATGGCAACGAATCACAGAAAGATTTTGGAATCTTTGGAATTTCCCAAATTACATTGAGGCTATCAATGAGAAGATGATAAAAAAGATTTACTGTTCTTCCAAAAGAGGAAAATACGCTGTTAGATCTATAAAATGATTATAGATCCTATATATCAAGAAATCCTAGTTATTATGTAGATAGCAGTCAAAATAAAAGCAGTTTTGATTATGCGGTATTATATTTTACAGACCCTTTCTTTTTAAGGAATGCTATTAAAACTCATTCCCACAATTTTCATTACTTGTATATAATATAAAATGTATTAATTCAATTTTTTATGTTTATTTCGAATTTCTCTAACTTTGTTTAAACCCTTTTTCTTAACTAGTAATTACAACAAAGGTTCATTTTGTAATAAAAAAAAAAACGAATGATTTTATTGATAAAATGGATAAAAGTGTCGAACGAGATAAAAAGTTTCGAGCCATTGATATTGTTTGATATTGATACAATGTCACAACAAATGAAGGAGCAAGGTAAGGCTTATGATATTTTGTGGATAAAATTATGCTAAATAAGTAATATTTTAGATAAATATCTCTGGTAGCAAATTGTTCTGGAGCGAAACGGGTAATCTATAACAGACGGATGGAAGAATTTTAAAATTCAATGACAACTTATCATTATTCAATGATAAAATTCGGGGGATACTGATACTGATACTGATACACATCATCCACCTTTTTAACAAACTCGATATCAGTGGCAAATGATGATAGCAAGTCTTTTTAAGGTACAATCAAGTTTTTAAAATAATTGTTCAAGACGACCAACTGACGTTTTATCAAAGCCAACTTACACTAAATCCTACAATATATTTTCAAATTTCCAATATTTTTGTAACTCTATAATTTGGAAAGAATTGAAAAACGAAGTCAAAAATGAGAAAAGTACAAAAAATGAACCAAATATCGATGAAAATGCCTTAAACGAATAAAATAATAAATTGTCATTCCGTAGGGAGTAGCAATGCAAACTAAAGAAAACCACCACATTTTTAACGATGTGAAATTTGAGCAGACTATAATCATGTACATCATGATTTTAGTATAGAGAATAATTACAAAATTTTGATCTTCTCTTGCCATCCGTAGACGTACGTTTCGCGGTTATACCGCTCGTCAGTACGGCTTTGCAAGAGCTGTAATTTCGTATACAAATTTTATGTATATATGGTCTGAACATTGACATGTACAAACATCAATATAGAGAATAATATACTGTGGTAGATGATGTTCCCTGATCCCTCTGCACTCTTTGCAAAATTTATAATTTCGTGTTCAATCACAAAAGGACCTGATTTCACTTAGGGATTTTCTAGTCTATACGTGCTTGATACCATTAAAACTGCTTCATACTTCATACACAACATTGTAACACTCGATTGTTATTTGAATGGTGTATTGTGTATAATACGTTTATTTTGAATTGAATTATATTGAACTGAACATGGTATTTAAGTGTTTAGTTTCATCTTGTAATAACTCCCAAAAGAATATAATGTTACATTCTCTTCCGAAAGATCCTAAGGTAAAATTTTTGTATTAATGAAGAATGAAATATATTGGATCAAATTATTTTGTGACTCAGCGTTTCAAATTATGGATGGAAGCAATAGGAAGAAAGGACATACCAATATACAAACGTACAGGTTACAGAATATGTGATATTCATTTTCCTAATATAGCGAAATTTGAAACTTATCACAATAGAACTAACCTCAAAGCAGATGCATTTCCTACTTTATATTTACCAGGTATTGTATATATTTACCAAATATGATAATTGTTGTAATAGGTATTACTTAAAGGAGTAAAAACACTCCTTTAAAAGTCTGCCGGTAAGTAATTTTCACTTTATTTCGCATGAGGTAATTGTGAGGAAATCATGCAAGGTGCTTTAAACAACTTGCCAGAGTTCTTATTTGTGCACGAAACGTACACACTAACGGACAGAAATGCTTTGATATGAAACTGGAGAGAATTTTGTTTTTTGAGATTATAGCCTAGATACAAAAAAGAATGACTTGGAAATATATAAATAGGCATGAAGCACAGCAACCGAGACTGAGGTAAATGTAATATTACCAATAAATGAAAAAGGAGATTAAACCATACATTTAAACTACAATTTTGAAAATGTATATAAAAATATTCGAACAAAGAATTAGAGCTGTTGTAAATTCGAAATAAATGGGAAAAGATCAAAAACATTCAAATGCAAAATAGTTTGAGTCCATTACTCTGTAACATAGTCATAGATAGAATAATCAAGAATACAAAAATAAAAACTAAAAAACTCCAAATAGAAGGATTTAATCATTTACAACTATTTAAAATAGGACATTTATTGTATGTAGTTTTGATGATAAATTCGCCAAAAGTTGTGACTGATAAACATATAGACATAAGCAATAGAGGCAGTCCAGATAGACATCAACAAGGTGAAATGAAGGGAAGGATACGTCTTCGTTCGTTTCCAATGCTGTATTGTTCCATATTATAATCTTCCAAGTTTAATGCCTGAAACAAAACAAATAAGAAAGTTATGAATTTTTTCAATCAGAAAGCAACTTGAAAGGAATGTGATCTTGAGATCACAAACAAATCCATCTATTATTATAAACTAAAACTGCATAGATATAGGAGCTCGCGTATTATCCTCCATTGGTTCCACTTCCTCACGAATTCCATTTTCACTATTTCTTTTACGAATGGCCTACTCTATAGATCCAGCTACCTTAATTTTTTATAATTACATCTCCAAATAATTCATATATCGTATCTGAAAACATTTCAATTCAAGTTAAGAAATGTAATACCATAGAAAGTAAGTATATATCATATTTTTAAGTACCTAGTTGAAGTAAAAGTAAGATATGATCTACAACCGCAAAATGTATAACATCTAATAATTTTAGCATCAGAAGTTGAAAAGGCTAATGTAAGTATACTTTTAAATATGTAGATTAAATAAACATATCTATATATAAATTAAGTCTAAAAATTAGCAAGATTAATAGTCGACATTTTCAATAAGTTACCAAAACAACACTAGACCAACATTGTGTAGGCTAAGAATACTTGCACAAAGAAACAAGATTTATGTATTACCAACATCCAAATGACGTCGAAAAGTTGTGTAAAAAAATTCAACTATTACATTTACTTTTACTAGTCGCGGCTGATAATATTAGAAAATGTTAGTTTTCGTTGATAATATAGCGAAGGATATATGTATAAAGAAACTACAAGACGCATGGAATATGTCAATAAACAATAAATTTGACATTCACTTATGTGGTTCGGTTTTAAGTATAATGGGTATGTAATATATATGTAATTAATGCATGTTAATATAAAGGAATTACCTAAGATGACGAATTGGAGGATGTCTAGTTATACCTTAAATAAATTCGTTTCGTTAGCAAGCATAATAAATTAGCAATAGCCATTCAAAGAGAGTATATGGAATTCAAGTTCTATTTTCTTATTAGGAAAGGTTTTGAATATGAAGGTAAGATGCTGTTTTAATTATACCACTGGTAAGTGAATCAGATAACTCATCAAATGTATTTACGTAAAATCAGGAGGGTTGCCTACATTATAGCCATTTCTCGACTTCTAAACACTATACTCTGTTCATTCAACAGATATACTTAAGCCACTCCCTATAAAAGTGCGCAGTATTTGAATAAAATGTTTCCTTTGGTCGTGTGTCTAAAAACCTGTATCAGACCGACGTGTACACTTCTGCGACGACGAATTGGCTAACGTCAATGGCCATTTTCTTTCGCGGATTTGACAGTCGCAACGTCTAGTTAAATAACGAAAAATTTCAAATTCCATATCCTTGCTTCAAATTTTCCGCGCTTTTGCTAATTTGTAGCATGTTAACTGTCTGTTGCGTTCATTGGTATAAATTTATGGAGAGTGACTTAACTATTTCTGTTGAATGAACAGAGTATAGGAATTGTTTCCATTCGAAGACAAATATCATTGTCAATTCTCTTGTAAGGATGATCTATCTGTTTCACTTATCTGTGGTAATACGTAACTAGAGATCGGCATATTTAGGTTGAAAGGTCAAGAACAATTCCCACATCCTCGCCATCACTACCACTGGTGAATTGGTGGGAGGCGTAAAGCTAAATCTGCCGATCCCTGATCCTAACTGATTTTCTGACGATGTTAATTATAGTAATTGTGATATTCTTACAGTAAAACTACGCCGCTTTATTTCCTATGACCTATTGAGGTGGGGATGAGTAAACATTTTGCACTTTCGGCGGAGGACTGCTGTAGGGATTTAAGACATTACCAACAATTTGTTCTAAGTTTAATAAAGAAAGTGGAAATAAATCTTGTGTAGTTGATTTATAAATGTCCCCCTAGTATTCTGCAAGCAATGAAAAATGAATTCACAACAGCAAGAAGTTATTGAAGCGTTGGTTGTGTATTGAAGCGGCTCGATAATTCCGAAGGGCTAAAGTTCTTGGATAAGATCTCGTCTTATATTAGCACCCAGAATAATATTAATAAAAAGGATTTATCTAGGTCCTGTTACAAAAGTTACAAAACACTTGGCCAGGTAGAACACATTGATGGTCCTTCTACAAGACGATGTCCTGTCTGACATAGAAAGAATAAATCTTATTGAACTGATTGCTTGTGAGGAGTGATAGGAGCTAATTTTCAAGAATTAAACTAGTTGTGAGAATAATTAGTGACTAGGATAGTATTGAAGCTGACGTGAACAGCATAATTTTGCAAAACAGGAAAAAATAGTAAACGAAAGATTGCTGATTGGTGCTTCGTCCTATCCTATCGCATCAGCGAGTAGATATTTTACTATTATTATTTCACAGAAGATGAATGGCTATTATTTTGGCAGATAGCTAATCATACCACAACTCGCAAGATACAATGTTCTTTCGCCGGAAACGTAAATAAAAGACGTATTAAATAGAATTTTAAGCCGTAATTTGGAAATAATATCTCCGGAGAGGTATCTCATCTAAACTGAATAATTTTGTGATAGAAAAACTGACCTATTGAAAACAATCTTTTTAGATATTTACAAGAAAGCTTTAGAATTTTGTTTGAAGGCTGACAATAAGTTAATTTAAGATGCCGCTCTATTCATACGTTAAAAAAGCTAATTAACCAATGTCATTATGTTGGAACTATTACATTTCTTTTCTTGAAATATGTATGATGATTAGAGTTGCTTAATTTGCACCAATAATACTACAACTATCTAGCTAATGAACTTTATCTATTAGTATACGTCAGTCCTTTATATAACGACATGTAAGACATAGTAAATAGGTACGACAAAGAAGAATGGCGTGTTACTACATAATTTTGTGTTAAGATCCATTCCTGTTGCACATTCGGTACATCGTAAAGAGACGTATGAGTACTTTGAGCTCCCATTAGAGAAAATAAAATATGTGGAACATAATTGGATGCTTTGCGGATATTAAAGGTGCTCTTTTATCTGTAATGGGGTAGCCGTGCAAGAGAAATATTGGACTGTAAAACAGTGTCTTTTTCGATAAGATTTTATTCCAGGTGCAAATAACATACAATGTAACAAATTGGTGAGTCCGACAAAATTGCTTTTACCCCCTGTACACGTTAAATTAGGATTAATCAAACAACTCGTTAAAGCTCTTGACAAAAATAAAGAACTTTAAATATATTTGCACCAAATTTCCATTTTCATTATTTATTGTTTTATCGGTTCATTTAAACGAATAGTGGTATAACAGTGTGAATATCTTCAAAATCGCTTCTATTTCAGTACGGTGTTTACATTATTCATAAGTGACAGCTATTTATACGGCCAATTTGTGCTGTTATTCCTCTAAATGGTTAATTATTCAATTTAAGAAATGAGAGCCACAAATGCAGGCATACGTTTATAATAACTTGTGGGTTTCTGTACCTATCTATTAATTTTAGAATGTGTTGTGAAATAAATTGGTCTTGTAAGTTTAAGACATGAGCATATATAACAAGAAAATGTAATGTGGGATGTATAAATAGGTTTATGATACGTTCTTTTGGGTTTTGACGGTTATATTAACTTGTATAGCATCGAGACAGACTTCTGGATTTCTTTGCGGTTGTAGAATCATATCTAAGTCACGAAATAATAAAGAAAAGATTTTACACCTAACGGTGGTAAGATTAATTTAGATTGATTAAGCAAGCAAGTAATAAAAACTGGTTTCTATTACACATTTAGCAGATATTAAAATATTGCACACGAAATAATCAACGTCACCACACTAAATCATACCAATCCGAGAATGATTGTTTAATTTTGATAAAAATATGAACATATCAAATTGCGCATAGAATATAATCAGAACAGATTTGATGAAAATTTTTAAGAATTTGCGATATACATGTGTTTCGATTCTAGAAAGTAGCGCATCTTTGTGCCATGCCCTGTATATTATTGATAAACTTTTGAATAATTCTGTGCTTATGTCCTCAAGCTTATTTGGATGAACTTGGGGACATATCAATTGTTAGATTATGAAGTGCACTCTTTTAAGAACAGCATTAACCGAAATTTACGATTTTATCCCTCTTTTGTATATTTCTCCACTTCGGACAATTTAAGTAATATATTTGGAGTTTTCCAAAATCGATGTGATATAAGTTAAAAGTTAATTGTAATACATTTTAAACAGCACTCACTCATTATTACTTTATCACTTTTATTCTGTATTGTGGCTATTATTTTTCGATATACTTTGTTCGAATTTTTGCCGCACTTCCTGGCAATTTTCTACGAGTGAAAAAGATGCTTTATACACGAGTTTCATTCAATTTCTTTTTCTACGTCCGTAGCTTTAAATAAATTCGATAAAACGTTCATTTTAATTTTTATTTGGTAATAATAATAAGGGTACAGTTTTGAGCATTATTGATTTGAAGTGAAGAAGAACTTACATTACTATTAGTACTTCAATTGGCAACATTTAATGAGTTCAAAGGAATAATATCAGTACTTGATGATAGATGAGACAGTATTATGAGGATTTAAAACGTTATTTGAAGTCAAACGAATCGACCTAGTCCTCGCTAATATTTTAGCTCTGGGCAACTGTCTCGGTTTCAATCCACGTGCTCCTTCAATTGAAATAAACTGCTGCCACGATCCACCAATAACGGCGCTGAAGAGCGTCGAAAAGCATGCCCGATATAGTTTTCTGGGTGAGGTAAATTCAAATGCTTTCATGCTATACATTCAGTTTCAATGTATAGTGTGAAGCCATTTGTATTCGAATAGCACAATGTTAGTGTTCTAGTACAGTCGTTTCCAGATAGTTGTAGTGCTATTGGCGGAAATTGAGCAACTCTACCAATGATCGTGTGGAGATTGTAACAGAAAGTTATACCGGGTGTCCCATAACATGACTGCCACAGTTTAAGGATATGTTACGGAATAAATTTCAAATTAAAAATGTCTAATGAACATATGTCCAAAACTCTATCGTAACTGAGCTACAAGCATTTGAAGTTTTAGATAATCCTACAAATGCAGGATTTCATTGTTATTTAAAAATCACGGTGACTCTATTCACTGTTTTTTCTTTCTTGTACGAGACAAAGATTTTTGGGTCCGTACAAAGATTGTTTAGCGTCTTTGTACATTGTACAAAGATTTTTTGGGTAGTTCAGTTACTATTGTTATATTGTACAAACTGAAAATCTCTCGTACACAGATTTTTTTCCGATCTTTGTACATGTACATGGATTGTGTAATGGAAATGGACGAGCGGCGGTTGATGAATATTGTCAGCGATTTCCCACTCGTAGAGTGCCTTGTAGAAGTGTTTCTAGCTATGTTCATCGATGTTTAAGAGAAACAGAAAGTTTCCTGCAATTAACTTCTGAACGTTCCGTGCAACAAGAACTTGCTCAAGGAGAAGCAGTACTTAATATATCAACCTTCTACTAGTATCCAAAGAATATCCAACGGCCTTAATATAGGCCGCATGAGAGAATAGGGAGAACTTTAAACAATTTCGATTTGCACCGGTGCCACATCTTACCTACACAAGGCGACTACGCATCAATACTTGAATTTAGTTGCTGGTTAGTGAGAAATCGAAGGCTTTGTCGGAAAATATTGTTTAGTGATGAAGCTTCCTTAATCCTAAACGGCATCAATAACACCAGGAATTTATATTGTTGGTCACTTGAAAATCCACGACAAGATAGATTTTCGGTGAATGTTTGGTGTGGTATTATTGACAACCGTCTCATTGGTCCGATTATAATCGAAGGTCGTTTCACGGTCCCTGGAAAATTACCATTCGGTATTACTAGATGACGTTCATCTTAATGTAAGACGACGAATGTGAATACAGCACGATGGCGCACCTCCACACTTTAGAACCACTCGATTGGAAAAGGTTTAGCAGTTGTTTAGCCAGCAAGGAACAATTTAATTATAATTGCATTAAAAAATGACGAATTGTGACACTTTTTTAACGCGACAGAGTGAAAAAATGAACCGTTACGGCACTTTTTTCCGCCCCTTGCGATCAATATAGGAATCGCATATTTTGTAAATTCACATTAATGAAAAAATTATGCGTTTTTTAACGGACGCACAAAAAATGTTAACTGATATTTAAGTTTTGTTCGAAAGCAAATATTACCAATGAGTGCCAATTTAAATTTTGTCTAGGGCCCGCTACAAACTGAAGCCGGCACTGTCCATGTACCCCTTTTTATCCTGAACACCTACAGATATATTTCTTTATATTGTTGAATCTTGTTAAATCTTGAGCAGTGTACTTTTCTAGATTATTTAGTCCGCAAAATAAGACAATTAAATCAATACTTCAATTAATACTTTTGATAAAATTGACTTTATACATTTGGGTCGATGTTTGATTGTGGTGGCAGCACAAGCACGTAGCAAACTAGCGGGAGCTGTCTCAAGCAGTTGTCATTCGTACGTCGTGTGGCAATCATGGTGCTACGAAAACTGTTTATAACGTCAGTTTTTTTAAATTTCCTAGTGTTAAATGTGATTGCAAATTACAATAATGGAAAAATCACTTTATATGGCCATGCAAATTCACCTACTAATAAAGGAAAATCACTATTACTAAACGCTGATGAGGGGAATGGTGTGATAACAGGAGAAAACGGGAGATATAAACGAGATGCTGTTCCACAAAAAGTAATTTCACAACGGTAAGTAGTAATTTAATTTTTTAACTCATCACTTTTGATTTCGATAATGTTAACAAGGAAATGGAATATTGCCAGATGTTTACATACATATGACTTAGCATTCTTATTGACTTTTCTACAACAAAACAATATTGACTTGACGTGCCTAATTGGCATATTTCTAGAATTATTAATACATAACTCATATAGTTCATATTTAAATTTGTTATAAGTAAACTAATCTTTGTGTATATTCCTATGTACTACCAAAAGTATACAAGACTACAAAAATTGTCAAAGTGCTAGGTTATCGTAAGTAATGCGTAAGACGTGGGTGTACCGTATACCCATACCTGCTTTTCTATGTTGCATCATACCCTAGGAATTAGACGGGTTCACATAGAATTTTATGTTTCTACTATAGAATTATCTTTTACGTAGGAACCAGAAATTGATAGGAATGATGGGTATACCATCGATCGGCTAGCGATAAAGCAATTTAGGCAACCACTAATCATTTTTTACTCTAATTCCAAAACCATATAAATCCTGAATAGATTTTCTTTTAAAATGTGCGTACAGTTAATTAAAAGAAATTTCGTACATTGGTTCAAATCTCAATTTAATAAAGGAAATATTTTATCACTTGATTCTGATGTAGGAGTACATTCTTTTAATACATATATATCATCTAAAAATGTATGTATTAAAATTCGGGGAGTACCCTATCTATGTACGTACCTAATCGACGATGTATCTTAATAAATATTGCAAGTTTTTGTATGGTAGTAACTAAATAGGTTATTCCCAGAACTACTAACAATTTGAAGTGGGTATGCATGGGGAAGTAAAGATGTTTTATTATTTACTATTTTGTTGTTTAATAATAAATCATTTTTATTCTTGCTATGTTTACATACGTCAAAAGAAAACGCCGATATACAGTATGTACCTGGATTGACCTCACTAAATTTTTGAATCTTATTTTAATGTTTTGGAAGACCGCCCTGCTTGATGTGAAGGAATTTCAAGCACATTTTTACTTTACAAAAATCAAGACCGTCCATGACAATTGGCAAAAGACATTTTCTGTTGAAGTAAAGTGCCATTTCGGTTAATAATACGGCAAACGTTGTTTAGAATATGAAATTATGACTGCCAAATCAGTACCTACATATATATTTTGTATCATTGCATTGTTACTACAGAAAAAGAAGTATTTTGTATAAGTCGTTAAACTAAAAAAATTAATGTAAGTTTCTAAAAAATTAAGCAGTGCCGATCGTGGATAAATTCAAATTGAGTAGTTGTTACGTATTTTGGCTTTTTTAAATAGTATAGTATTAGAAACTTACATTAATTTAAACAAGAAAAACAACTTATAATACAAAATACTTGTTTTTCTATAGTTACAATGTAAGAATACAAAATAGATCTTGATTTAGTCAAAGTGATCTTATATTTATCAAAATTTTGCATAAAGTCAGAATTTTATATAATGAACAACTTTGTTATCGTCAACGAAAGTAGGTCGTCAGGAATTATTCGTGTGGCCGGGGAATCACAAGCCTACGTGGGAAATCGTGACGTGTAGCAACAACAAAGAACAGTTCCTTATTGGCAGAATGGCAGTTGTAGTGATCGCTTCTACCAATTCTAATATACAGTTGCTCGTATAAGTATTTGGACACGATCTACATACACTCAATTGTTTATGTAAAAATGATCTTGAATTGTAATGATTTTGTAGATTATATTTTACTCTTTAGGAAAGGCGTATGAAATATTTTAGAAATAATTGCATGTGCTCTGAAAAAATAATAGCAGCGGCGAACGCTTTGAAGTATGTATTTGGACAGAGATTTTTTATAACAGAATGTGCGGTAAATCCCCTACATTCGCATTAGATGGGTATTCTCACGTTTTCTATAAATATCTCTGCTCATATCAGTACGTCTGCAGTCTCTGAAACAACAGTGTTTCAAAATGAAAGGTAAAGAAACTACTGTTTCAAAGCGCGAAATATTAATAAACCTGCACCCCCTGAAGGGGAAAGCATGCCGTGAAATAGCCGAACTAGTAAACAGAAGCCATTCAACTGTGGGTTATATAATACAAAAAGTTCAAAACTAAGAATATAATAGAAAATAAACAGAGATCTGGACATCCACGTAAGCTATGCGAAAGGGACGAAAAATCCGTTTATGAGTATTCCTAAAATAGTGCTAAACATAAAAACACTTAACAAATCTGTAGGTTGCGAAACGGTACGAAGTGGCTTAAGAAGACACAATATCCATGCACGAGTTGCTAGGAAAATACTTTATGTCAGTAAGATAAATCGTCAGAAGCGTTTAAAGTTCGCACAGGAATATGCAAAGTACCCTCCGAAAATAAATCTTTATGGGAGTGATGGCCAAGTAAAAGTGTGGCGATAACGCAAGTAAACCATTTATTAGTGAGCTGAATCTCAAAAACAAAAAAGGACCGAATTTGCAAATGACCACCTTAACAAGGACCTAGATTTTTGGAGCACAGTAATACGTAGTGATGAAAGTAAATATATTTTTGGTTCGGAGGCAAAATTGATAATTGATCCTTTTAACATTTTTTTCAATATAAATCAAATGGCATATTGTTCTTATAACCCTAAAGTATCGTTTAAGCCAAAAGAAGAAAATTCGTATTTTTGCAAATCCTAGAGTGGTTCTACCCCTTAAGAAGTCCCCAATCTGTTTCCTGTGACGGTTAGCCGGAGATTTCTATTGACGTAAATGTCTTTTGTGATTCTGGAACATCGTGTTTATTATGTTGCCGTTGTCTATGCAAAAGGCAACAAACCTCTCTCGTTGATTCTTCTTTCCCAATTCCCAAGGTTCTATTTAATTTTTAGATTGCGGTCCTACTTTGGAGATAGTCTCCTATTATTATCAGTATTTCTATTCGCCGTACTGTATTTGTTTCTATAGATTCGTATAGAATTCTTACACTTCATCTTCAGATGCTTCAGTAATAAGTGTATATACTAGAATTATGTTCTTTTACTGGTGTAAGTAAGTAAATGTGCACGGACACAGTTGACTACAGCTAATACTTTTTGCTTGGCTTTTGTAGTCCTCAGAAATATATTTTGTTACTATTTGTTGTTCTGAACTGGTTGTTTCTTTTCTGTTGGGGTTTTGGATAGATCTATTATTTAATTCTAATATGAAAATACTTCTTTCATAAAATCATAGATTGTGTTCTTTGTATATTGCACAGTTAATAAAACACAGTGGCATACCACTTCCTTCTGTGTCTGCTGCTAATTGATCAGTGACTTAATCTTTGATATTCATTAATGATACTGATAATATTAAGGCGAGATTCTTGAGCTTTCCATTTAAATGGTATTTTAAAATACATATTCAAGTGTATCAATCTGCTCGTTCTTTCATATTTCGTTGAAAGAATTACTTCCTGCTGCAGAAGAGACACAAGCACGCAGTTTCTACAATATGAAATACCTATTTATGTACATACATACATGTTTAACAGTACATCTTAAATTTTGACAATTGAGTTTTTACGGTTTTTCTATAAGACTATTAAACAAAATAACTGGCGAAAAATTTAAATCTTTGTTTCAATATTTGTGCAAACTATAAGCGAAACTTTTTATTTCTCATTCCAGGTTAAATGTTTTATCAAGTGACTTTTCTGCTTTAGACCTTTACTCAATTTTTACACATGATGTATTTTCTGTGGTACTCTCTCTGCTTTTTCGTTCAGTGATGTATGAAGTGATTGATAGGCTTTTGTTCAATAATTCTGCTATTTCTCCGGTTTTCTTTTTTACTTCTGATAGGGTGAAGATCAAATTGCACATTGTTGTATGTGGACCAATAATGCGTAAAATCATTTAGCATCGTCACTGAATTATGTAATTGACAGAGAAATCTATCTATAAATTAAAATCTAGGGGAACCACCTACATACATATATCTCTTCCCTGGCACTATATATCACATCGGTAAATTCCTCACCACACAATTATTTAATTAGATTACCACTCGGTAATTGACGGTTTAGATATACATATACCTTCAGTTAAGTGCCTTCGATCTGCTTGCATCATTTTCATTGTCGCACTAGATTTCGAAACTATAGTAATTAATTAAATTGCAACTATTTTAAGTAGTTGAATTTTTCAGTGTCTGATACAGTAGAAAGTAGTTACTATAATTTCAGATATTTTGTTTTTGAATCTAGAGATCATAAAAATTTTAAACTTATATATCATTTATCATTTCGTCTGCGAATCACCAAAGTATTACTAGCTACTATTACATTTACACAGCTGATTCAACATACATACATATATGTATTACTAAGAAAAGAGAAGAATTGTACTTTATTAGCGCCGTACTATAATTGTTTGACGCTCTATGTGAGAGCTAGCATTGTCATGATACAGAATGATGCAACGTTTTCGGTAGTTTTTCCTGAGTTCGTTGATGACTTCAGACAAACAAATTGTTGTATACCATTCAGCATTAACTGTTATTCGATCCTCTAACGGAACGGTTACATGACCAGTGCAACCGAAGAAACAAGCGATCATTCCTTTGGAGGTGGTTCGTGAATGAACAATTTCTGTGGAATTCAGTTCATCTTACAACACCCAAACAGTTGATTGTTGCTTAGTTCTCTGAGATGGTTTAAGACAGTAAAATCCAATAGTACAAAGTTCCTGATAAAAGTTAACTAAAAATAGAAATTTGTTGTTTTGTTATCTAGTTGGTTTTCGAGGTGGTACTATTGGTATTAAAAACCAATGTCCTTGACACATATTGACACTTTTTTCGTAGACATGCGGTAAGTAGTAAAGTAAGTAAAAGACGTAGAAAAATTAAAAAATAATTCAATATCAATAAATACAATTCGACAACAAAATACGCTGCACTTTGTGCGTGACTCATTACTACGGAGAGCACTTTTGTGTATTGAGGTTGGTGGTAGCAATTCGGAACATCTGTTATAACAGTGCCGAAAACATCAGACTGGGTATGTAATTTTTTTATATATATATAAAAATTAAATTTGTTTTCCGTTTGCTATTACCTTGAATCATATTATTTTAAAAATTTTGCGGAAAGTTGAGACGCACACTGTATACCAGGTATACCAATTAATGTCCGCCATTCACACATAGATGGTGATACACACGGATCTAGTAAACCAAAATGGCTAAAGTTTTTTTTTGTTTAACAGCTGCGACATTTCCTTTCAAAAATTTGTTGACAGCTGAGCACTTATCGACAGGAACATTGTCAAAAAAATAGTTGAAAATGTCGAATTTAGTGGTAGAAAAACTCGAAATGCGGACAGCATTGCTTTTTTGTTTCCGTTTGAAGAAAACTGCGGCAGAATCACATCGATTGCTTGTAGAAGCTTATGGCGATAACACTTTATCTGAAAGAACATGCAGAGAATGGTTTCAACGATTCAAAAGTAATAATTTTGATGTGGAAGACAAAGAGCGCCCTGGATAGGCGAAAAAGTTCGAGGACATCGAATTGCAGTCTCTATTGGATGAAGACGACACGCAAACGCAACAACACCTCGCAGAACAACTAGGAGTTGCTCAACAAACTGTTTCCTATCGTTTGAAAGCATTGGGAAAGATCCAAAAGGAAGTGGGTGCCGCATGAATTGACTGAAAGGCAACAAGAAAATCGAAAAACCATCTTCGCTACCTACCTACCGCTATCATCGCTACCGACAACAAATGATCACTTTAAACCGTGCTTTGCTGCAAAAACGACCTGAATATCAAAGACGCAACACAAAGTAATTTTTCTCCATGAAAATGCACCATCACACAAAGCAAGACCGGTCCAGGAAACGTTAGAGGCGCTTAACTGGGAAGTTTTATTGCATGCGGCTTATTCACCAGACTTGGCTCCTTCCGACTACCACTTGTTCTCATCGATGGGCGACGCCCTTAAGGACCAGCACTTCGAAACGTCTGAAAAACTCGAAAATTGGGTCTCTGACTGGTTTTCATCAAAGGAGCAACAATTTTTTTGGCGTGGTATTCATAAATTGCCTGAAAGGTGGACAAAATGTGTAGCTAGCGATGGAAAATACTTTGAATAAAGAATTTTTGGTTTTCTCCCACAAAAAATATGTTTTTTCATTTAAAAAAACGGCGGACATTAATTGGTATACTTGGTACATATTAGCAAGGTATAGTTTTACATTAACTGTGTTTTTAAATTTATCGTGTATGATTAACTCATATTATTCTATTTGAATCGATTCTCACTACTAAATATCTTACAGAATATTTGTATTACAAAGAGGAACATTTCAAAGCAAGAGTGTGTGACTATTTCACATGCTATTCATAGTACGTAGTAGTAGGTACCAACTGCCAGTGAAATGGTAGATTAAACTGGAAAGATCTATTGGACTTTTATGTTTATCTGCATTTGATAGCATTCCTTATTCCAACATCAAATATTTGTTCACTTGTAATTCCACTATCCTCAATTTCAGTTAGAAATCCTGATACGTTCCCCGTTATCCCAGTATAATAAAGAAATTGATTGTGCAATACCAAATATTTATTGGAACACGAAAATTATTCCCTTTAGTAACGAAACCACATTCCACAAATGAATAAAATGTTGTTGATATTTCCATAAGCCAAACAATTTTCTGAAGATATTGAAATAGAATGATTAGACATGTTTAGCTTAAATCACAAGCGGAGGAGTTTTATACAATAAAAGAAATCGTATGTCTTTTGAAAGTTTTCACAATTTGGGGGTCTGTAATAAAACATGGCGCAACTTAATATCCTTCTCTCTCTCCCTATCTGTCCACATCAATCCCTAGATTGGTTTGCGGTTCATTTTTTTTTAATTTGGAGGTGGAAAATGTACTAACTTTGTAAAAACACGAAATATGAAGAGATATGTCATTTCGTTTTACGAGATTACGTCACTTTATCATGTCGTTCCATGGTGGCGAATAATTTGCAGAATTTTTCCTTTGCCTTTGCAAGTATTTAAGTGACCTCATTCCAACGATTCTACGAGAGAATGTGCGATGCCGATAAGAAAACCACAATAAATTTTCCAAACAATTAAAAGGTTGAATAACTAAAGAAATAAACAAAACTAATGGGTATTTTAAAATGCACCATATAATATGTAGTGAAAACTTTAAATGTTCGCGGATTTTGTGTGGTAAAATATGATTACACTTTTCATAAGCATTAATGCACATCTGCACTTACAAAAAAGATGATATAGTTTTAAAATATTTTACATGTAGGTGTCAAAACTATATTCTATAATTTTTTCTCATACATTCCCGCCATTATTTCAGTTTCTGCAATTATAGTTTCTCTTTGTTTACGGCCCATATTCGCAATTCACTGCCTTAGCTGCACTGACAATCAACTCTCATACCAAAATAGTGCCTGCCTTATTTCCTGAGATAATGGGACTTTTCCGAAAATATATATCTGTATGAATCATTTTATGGTGTATGAATACTTCTGCATCTTCTGCAACTCCCCGGAAACAGATATGCGTATCATCGAACTTTGAATGTCAATTTGCAATAAAGATGTATAAACGTAAATAATTACAATTCAATCCTGTACGCTCTTAATTTATATTAGAATCTGTATGAATATTTTTGTGGCTCATTGTACATAAGTAAGTTTATTTTCCGATGTTTCAGTCTCATGAAACTGAATTCAATGTTAATCAATAAAAATCGCGAAGCAAGCAATATTGATGGAAAGAAGATTATGTTATCAGTTTGTTGGATTATAAATCGTCAGCTTTCAAAAGTTACCATGTAACCAAAGATTTGTTCGGATTTTTGTTGATAAAACAAGTTTTATGAACGTGGAATTACGATACCCTTTTAAGGATGGCAATATGCCATTAGTAAAGAATGACAATACGTTACTAAATAAAAATATTTTGTTCCATGAAAATTTTTTAAGGAACTAGTATTTTCTTGATAAGGTGGTCGCACCTAATTTTTTTATATATATAATAAACTGTTTGTCAGTTATGGTTACAAACTTTTATTTCTACCGATTACATAGTACCATTAACCTTTGCGTGTGTGCGTGCGTGGTTTCAAAGCTTTCGGAACTCTAAATGAAATACCCCTCTACTTAATATTCCCTTGCAATGTTAATTAAGTGGAATTATATGTATATAAACCAGTACAACTATGATTATTGCAAAGTACGCACCGTTGATTATTCATTTATTACAAGAACCAAGGTAAATTTGTCTCAAATCAACATTTTCTCTCGCAGTTGGATATAAACGAGTTTATATTGGAAGCTCTTTTATGTATTTTAGTTTGTCTTTTGATATTGAATGGTAAAAATACTGTTATCTTCATCTCCAAAGGGAAATAAATTCTTGTTTTTGCTTGCCCACTTAACTGCTTGTTTGTGATTGACTGTGCATCTGACAGAAATGCTTGAATTTATAATATCCTCACTCCTCGCAATTATTCTTATAATTGAAATTCGTAATATGAACAAATTTTCTTCTGACATTTTTTGTTGTTTTACACAATGTATAATCAAACGCATGGTACGACGTACAGTGGGACGAATTCTTTATATCGTCGAATCCTAATCTTGAGTGGTTGTCGAATCCCTGGAATGCTTTATATCAGAATGTCAAACAAGAAAGGAAAAAAGCTAGTAGAACAGTCGGGAAAGCACTGGGAATCAACCTTATTATTATTTTAGGAAAATAACGCCGTAAAACCTGAATTTTAAGAATAAAATAAGCATGCGGTGATCAGTTGCAAGTAATGAGAAGCAATAAAGTATAAAATTGCACAATAACTTGCAGAAATAACAAATACTGCAATATAGACAAATAAGTAAATAAAATATTGCACAAAGACCAGGACAGGAGCTAAGTGCCTAAAATTTTGTACGTATGCTCTCTAGAGATCACCAAATGCTTCGCAAAATGATTTGTAGTGAAGCGGACCATAGTTGCAAAATTACAGATGTTTAAATAAAATAATCAATCATCTTTAATGTTAAATGCTGCACAAGACACAGGACACGAGCTGATTATCTAAAATTTTGAACATATACTCTGCAAAGATCGCCAAATAGAACTGAAAAAGATTCGTAGTGGAACACGCCATAGTCACTTAGATGTTAAAATAAATAACCAGTCATCTCTAATGTTAAATACCACACACACCACAGGAAACGAGCAAAGTGTCTAAAAGTGTGGACATATACTCTCTAAAAATCACTAAATACAACTGAAAAGGAGTCGAAGTGAAATGCGTCATAGTTGCAAAATTGGAGATGTTTAAATAAATGCATAATTGCATTTGTATTATTTCTAATACTAAATTCTGCAGAAGACCAGGGACACTCACTAAAATTCCGAAACTTTGTTGCCTTAGTAATTTTGCTACGTTTAACGTGTTTACCTTTGTAATTTTACACTAAAATAAAATTATAACGTTCAATCGTTAGGAGCTTACTTAAAAGTTGCATATGGGCATTTCTCTGAGAAGGTCTACCGAGACGAAAAAATTAAAAGTTCTTATAAATATATTTATTTAATAAAATTGCATTTGGTATATCATTTAATTCCATTAACTGTATGATAGTTACTTGAGATGCGTATAAGAAATGCTGAATATTATTTTGTTTAAAAATTACAGGTAGCCACCTAATCGTTCCAATATACATTTTAAGAACTACGCCTGTGTATAGTATACCTAATGATGAAACAACTCTGTTTCGTTTAGGGTTAAGGCTGTTTATATGCTGTGATGTTTATTTTTGAAGGAGAAAAAGAAATAGATGATGAAAGACTTATTTTAATTGCTTTTATATCAAAAAAGATCAACATTGTTTGATTAAGCGTCTAAATAATGCATAATCTAGTAGATAATATAATTATGACTAAACCATACTTGGCCTCATAGTCCAGTGCGAACGTTCATTTGACCGAGAGAATTTTACTTCCTGCGACATATGTATGTATACAGTGCGCGCCTAAAATATGGAATAAATTCAGTAAATCTTTGAACGGGTCGATTTTATTTGATAAAAATACGCATTTTTGCACGACGGTCGATTTTGAACCATCAGTTGTTTTTGAATAATGACACCATTTTTTGTTTTTCAAAAACGCAACCCCTATTTTTTCCTTGAGAGATCTTTTCATTGCCGAACTGGCAGTATAAAAATGTTGCCATCTTACAATAAGAAATCATTCGAGTAAATGACAATTTAATGTTGGAAAACGTAAAAGTAAACTAAAGTAAACACTCTTCTGCTAGCAAAAAGTTTATCCGAGTTTGTTTTTCGAAGTGCCAGGTATTTTCTACAGATCACGCAGGTACAAATCATTTTACAAAGTGTCAGTTTTGCGCTGACTTCTTAACATTAGCGGTACAGAAATCTTATTGCAATTTAAGTGTTATGGCACATTTAACTGTTACACACAGGATTGAGAGTTTATGTAGGATAGTTTCCTGAGATTGTTGTTGATAGTGGATGAAGAACCTTCGATACTTTTTATTGTGCGTTCACTATTTGGAAATTCCAAGAGAGAACTTTTTTCAGTAGAACTTCCATTTGACTGAAAATGCAACCATTTCCAGGCTCTAACTTAAAACTTCACCGGTTTTTTAGGGTTTGAAAGGTTCGAATCACGAAAGAATTTTTTCCAAAATGTCCAAATTCGCAGATTCAGATTTTACATTTCTAGTCTGAGCGCGCAGCGCTAACAGCACACAATTACAAAACAAGTTACGACAGCCTACATATACACACAACTACTCGCATACAGCATCGATTCAGTACTGACTAGATAAGGGGATGTCGTAATTTAGTGCGCTGGTACCGCTGTTCAGTACAAGAGTATCTACATGTATAAACTGTGTATGCATTTAATCTTAATGAAAATATCAGTTTCTTTGTTATTTTTCCTAACAAATTCCTGTTGACCGTAGTGACTTGGAATAGTAGTAGTAAGCAATAAAACATTTTAGGAAGACTTTGTATAATTGTTTATCAAACAAACGAAATCACTGGTTAAGGTCATGAGCTGCTATTTGATTTACAGTTTGTTTTTAAGCGCGGTTGTTTTGCTTTATCAGAGCTAGAGATTCGTATGAAGATTGGGAACAAAATCGAGTATTCTAGTTTACTTATTTAATTTTTCCCAACGCCATATAAGGTTAACTATGAATGAACCGCTTACACTATCCCTTAGTTTATCCGATAATTTATGTGTTCATTCACAAATATTCATTATGCGGTCTTACTCTGTTATCGAAATAACTAATAAAGCTAAGTTGTACAATAATATAGGTACATATACGAAATAATACATAATAACATTGGTAATAAAATATACGAATTCTTCTAATGCTGTATTTACAATGGAAGATGTTTTCAATATAAAATTAATTATCATTTACGTATTATATTTCTTAAGTATCATTGCCTTAAGTGCACACTCAACACCTAACAATACTACAGAATTTCATCCCATTTAGTACCTATAATATTATTTTATGTTTGTTATACATTTTCTTATCAATTACTAGCGATTTGCCAACTCAAGTTTTTTCTTGATAAGAAAACAAATACATATGCAGGTACTTTCATTTACGGTCTTCTACCATTATTCTCATATATACACATGTGGTCACTAAAATCGGTACGGGCTATAATTTCATGAGAAACCAATTTAGTTTCTGTTTTTTTCAAATTCAATTCCGTGGGTAAATTTTAGTTTATCGGTATAAGTAAACAAAAATATTAATTCAGATTTTACTATAAACTCAGATTGTATTATTTATAAAAAGAAGCCAAAATTCAAGTGGTCATTGAAATAAGTACAAGTAATTTATTAGTATTATTAAATATGTAGATAAAAGTAAAATAATGTTTTAGAAAATGAAATAAATATTTTTTGTAACTAATATCCACTATATCTTCCCTTGTTTTGCATGACTTTTTCTATTCGATGAGGCATGTAATTAATTAATTTGCAACAAGTCTCTACCAAATTTCTTGTATTTTTTGTCATAATTTGATCTTACTGTGATAGGTTTCCTTTCAGTTCCTGTCTTAAAATCTTCCCGAAGGTGTTCAATTGGGTGATTGACTTGGCCATTCCGTTGCTCCGAAACTAATCACTTACCAGTTTGAACAGTGCTTGCGGTCGTTACCCTGCTGGAAAAGTCACTGAAGTGGCATATTATCTTCAGCATAAGCTAACATGGCATCCTATAGTATACCTTAGTAAACCTCTTTAGTCATTGTGTGACTAATCAAATGGGTTCAACTTTATTCCTGCAGAAAGAATTCCAAACCATTATATTTCCGCCACTATGTTTCATGGTTTCTTTCATGTAACGGGAGATAAATTCTTGACCTCTTGGACGTCTTACATTCCTACCAGCATCATTTCCAAATAAATTGATCGTAGTCGCATCACTCCACAGGACATTAGGCCACTTTTTGCACCTGCTTGTCGACCCCACGTTCTACGCGCAAGTGCAAAGGCTTTCATCTTCTGCAAGTTCGCTTTTCTAAGCAAGGGAACCTTAGGAGCTATTCGACGAGGTAGTTTCATATTATATAGTTGCCGTCGTCCTTCTTCTAGCTGATATTTCATTATTAATTTTCGCTGCAAACGCTTTAAACGGCTTAAAAGGATCCTGTTTGGCCAAAGCTACAATGTAGTCGTTTTTTATAGGAGGTTATAGGTTTTTTTACACCTCCACGTTTTTCTACCCGATTTTGGGATTTCAGGATATTTGCAACGAAAATGTTGTATCCTCGCAATGATTTGAGAATGAAATTATAGGATTTATTTTAATTTCCAAGATTTAGGATAAGTTTTCTTTCCTCCGCTGTGCAATGCTCTCTACGACCCATGTAATAACCATATTCCTATTAATATTGATTTTATATCAAATTTACAATACTAAAATTTACCTTTCAAGGAGTTATTTTTGTCAAATTTATAGAAATGTAACAGACATTCACACACACAGTACCTATGTTAGTGGCCACTGAAAATTGTTACTGAATATCTTTAATGTAACTGCGTAGTTATCGTAGTTAATTTAGGCAAAGTTTCTAAAAAATAGGCATACAGCCTTGCCAGTTGAAAAAATTAATTTTCTTCAGAATTATCTTAAGGATAAAAATTTACCGACAGCATATATGTTTCGCGCCGGCACCCGAAGTACGTCCGGACGAGTCACATGTGAGATCGACCTGGTTTGGGCAGCTAATAGCTGATAACTTGAGCTGTATAGATATTATTCAAACATCCAAATATAAAACTTAGAACAAATATATTTTATTATTTATATTTTATAAGAGCCAATTTTTGGCACACCTAGTAATCGAGAAACTGACCCCAATTCACAACAACCCCCATTCACTATATGAAATACTCGACATTTTAAGATATATTTCATCAAAGATATGTACTAGTTGTATGAATAGTTTTTTTTTTGTGGTGTTACGCCGACCTACACATAGTTCTTTTAATTTAATTTAGCCTCTAAACTGCAATTCTAAATGAACGCGTTGTCGCAGGAAGCAGTAATTGACGTATGTATATGTGATGCTGGTGAAGAGTTACTCATATTTCGCTTTCTTATGATTAGTATGAAATTCGCTGATCTGTAATCGGTGATTTGCGATTAGTTTTAAGAATTTTGTGAGTCACTGTTATTATAAATGTAATAAATTTAATAAAGTGTTATCGCACCTTGTGTGGTATGGATATACAGGTATTGTCGCAAAACCGCATCGTTTAAAATTATTTGCATTTTTTAAATATTTTGCTTTAGTTGTTATAACTGTAATGCTGTAAAATATACATTACAGACATCTTAACGCTAAACTCTAAACGCCATTCATTTAATTACTTAAAATCGCTCGATTTATATCTACATTAGTCTTTTAGTCTTTTTCGTTGATCAGACTTATTACTAGAGTTAGGACTCTTGGCGTTGGAGTGTGAATTTTACTTCAGTATTGTTAGCAAATCTAATTCCACGGTCGCGCCGTTTCTTGGAGGTTGCTTATAATATTAGTAGACGAGAACACCACTGCCAGCACGTGTAGTTTGGTACTGGGACAGAAATCGGCGATCGCCTGACCCTACTTATTACCAGTTGAAGGTGTGAGATGTATGATATGAAAGAAAACAAATTTTTTAGGTACTTCTAATCCTAGTAGTGTAGATAGAGGCGGTACAATATTTGTTGAGCCTTAAATTTTTCTAGGAATTCTGGCTGAACAAATATCGAACCGGCTCTACCTCTACCTACCCCAACTGTGGTACCACAAATTTTGGGGCAATATATCATGAGGTACGCATTGACAGATTTTTCCAAAGTTGTTTGCAACCTAAAAAGAGTCAATGAGTTTTTTGTGTTTTCATATACTGTTGTGATTATACTTGCTGAAATTTCCATTGTATGTACATATACAATATTGGTATTGATTCCTAAATAGTTATTTAACTCGAAATTACACAAAGAGTAAATTACTACATGCAGAAATGATAAATCGAGATGGAAAGTGCTTTATTGTAATCGTACTGAACACATTATGGAAATTATGACAATATTCTTACAGACATGTATTAACTCGACCGCGTTAGAAAATTATGTACGTGATTTGTGTTAAGGCATAATCTATGGATTAATGTAAATAACTCCACATTTCACCTGTTATTGTTATTGTCAATAGAAGACGAAACGTGTCAGTTATTTACGTGTGTTAATTTGACACGACTGAATCCCAACACTAATGATTGTGGTCGTGAAAGCCTTCGTACAAGAAGCTTTTAAAACTAGCTATTCTTAAAATATAAATTTAAAATTATATTTTTAAGTAGCACACTGTCAAGTCTAATAGATTTATATTCAACTTTTAAACTCCTCGCTTAAATTTAAAAAAATTTAGCGTAATACGTTCTTCTTATCTTCAGTTTTAAGTTTCTTCAATGGCATTAGGAAAAGGGCTCCAATACTTAGGACAGAACCGGATACGTAGAACGACACTGTATATTCGCCAGTTTGATCTCTTAACATTGCTGATATGTAGGTTCCCATGAAGGAAGCTACGCCTTGAAAGAGCAGTATCATCCCAATAGCATTCGTTAACTTCTCTAGCCCCAGCATATCCACTATAATAACTGATCGTAAAGTTGATATACTTGCTGAAAAGTCATATAATTAATTTAATGCCTAAGGCACAAAATAATTCAAAACAATTGGACATTCATTTTTGGCATACGGACGTATTTCTTACACGAGATCACATTGGTCTCATGGTACAATAATAATAATAATGATAATAAAAGATTTTTATTCTCAAAAAAAGTGTAGATAGTATCGAAGCATAAATTACAAAAATAATGAAAATCTCAAGGCAAGGTTCAAGTTTATGTGGACAAACTTGCTCTTCCACCTAGGCCTTTGTCAGTAGTCCAAAAAAGAAAGAACTAATGCCTAACCTATTCTGCAGTAGCACATTTCTGAATTTAATCCTTAGAAGACGAAACAGAAGTGTTGTGTAGGGATGAAGTGGAAAATTTTCTTAAATTATTTAGATATGGGCATGGTACGTGTTTTATTCAAAGTCTACTTACACATGGATAGTCCATAAAGAGCCGCATAAAAGAATTGATACCATGGTGCGTAGGATACTCCCGATGCAATAGTTGCTACTCCACCCACAAAGAGTAAAACAGCACATACAAGATTAGCCCGTATCGCTGGAAAAGATGATAGTATACCACAAATCACTCTTCCGATTGTATTTGTAACTCCTATGGTCGATATAAGCCACAGAGCTATATTTGCTTCCATATTATTTTCTACTGCTCGGTTTTTTATATATACAAATGGGGTGTAAAAAGAAAATGCCACGGAAAATGAATTGATTAACATTAAATTGAAGGACATAGATTTCATTAGACGAAAATCTAACATTGTTGCCAATGTCCTTTTAACAGCTTCCGGGCACATTTTGCACATTCCTTGTTCTTCCACATCAAGATGAGTAGCTGTTCTAGTGACCGATATATGGTACTCCAAACCAGATTTTTTGATTTCTGAAATAAAAATTACAATTGTAGAATCACCAATCTTACCAAGCAATATTAATTTTTTGATACAAAATATGCAGTAATAGAAAATAGAAAATTATGAACAAATTACATTGCTTTGTTAGATTCCGCAAATAACGTTTGTATTGCTACAATTCGCAAGTCATAAATTGGCACAAACTATGTTTTGAAGAGAAATCCTTTTGTGTCTTCATTCATTACGAACGAGTTTATTTTTATATCGCTACAATATGTTTATGAAAAATTTGTTTGTCATGCATGTTTATATATAAACAGGTTAGAGGTATTCTATAAAATGGTGCCAACAAGCGGACCATAACGTTTAAATATTTTATATTTGTATTTGTTTACCTATTTAATTTAAAGCATTATGGGTACGCGTGTATGTTCTAAATTTGATATCTTGACAATGAATTTTGTGTACTCTTAGAGATATAAAAAGCCGATTGAATGTTATTACGCTAATTTTTCGGCACGAATCCATTATGGAGTGGAAAATTGTTAACGGACTTTTAAACGATTGTACAAAAAGGCATTTGCGAAGCATGATATTGGTGTATATTAGCCTGAGGTTTCATTGAAACGATTTTATTTTTCGAATCGTAACCTAATTTCGTTTAAATATTTTATAAGGCTGTTCATCGGAATTCGTAGAGATCTGCCACAAGTACAAGTACACGATAATGACTGTGGTTTACATTTCTAGTACCACAGTGTTAATCTAGTCACGTTTTCTGAAGATAACCACAACCATTCTCTGTTTCACTGACCGCATACTTAGTCACGGGAATTTGAAAGCAGCACGTTAATACGAGGGCTGTTTTTTCTTTTCAATCTCCGATCGCACAGTATGAAGACCAGGCATGAAGCAGGTGGCTGCTGAGCGTATTGATGGTTGCGCGTCTCGCCCTCCACACGCTCTGTCACTGCCGAGTTCAATACGCCATTTCTTGTTGAGCTGCAGTAAACATGACTGTCTCTATTGATTCTCCCGCGAAATGTTATTCGTTTTTTGCAAGGAATAGTGCAGCGGAATTCATAAAAAATCACAAAAGAAGAGGCATGTTGACTTCTGGAATTGTTCTGATCCGTGACAATGCCCGTTCTGGCACTGCACGTGTAACCCAACGACTCCTTGAGCAATTTCAATGAGACATTTTTGATCAGAAACCATGTAGTCTCGACCTAACGCCGAGTGACTACCATCTTTTTCCTGAGCTGAAGAACTGATTTGGGGACAGCGCTACCAAACTAACCAGGAGCTCAAAGAAACCGTCACAACTCACTTCAAATGATTGGCGGCAACATAACCTATAAGTATCTTCAAGCTTCATTGTGAACATGGAATTTCGGTGTGTCCGCAGTAAATTATCTAAACCTCTAATTGGGTGGTGGAGAATTCTCGCCTAAAAACAACTGCTACTACCCCGACAGAAGTAAGGGCGTCATTATCTTTAGGTCGAAAATTGTGCGCCAACCAGCAATGTAGCAAAACAGATACACGTGCTAATTAATTAGGGACGGAAATTGCATTGAATTAAGCACGAACGAAAGCATCGGACCGGTTTCGACGTCTTGCGGGTCATCGACGAGATACATTTGTTCTTATCCAATCCAATGCATCTCGTCCCTAAACCTAAGATATGGTCGTCTAGACACGGAGAAATTAGTACGACGCCGTATACAGTTGTAAAGCACACCTTTTATACAGAGCCTTATGTTTAGTTTCCTAAAATCCCTGCCTATTTTTGAAAACATGGACTTTCAGCACGTCTCCAGTTTATTTCATTGGGCTTCTGTTTGGATAGCTGTTACAAGATTAGGACTTGCTGGAGACACACAGAAATTCCATGTTTATATTTTTTTTTTTCGGGAAATTCAAATTTCATTACCTAATACTATACTGTTATGTACCACAAAAATAGTATTTCCATAATTTGAAGCTTTATCCCACCTTAACTGTATTTTGCCCTTCGTTAAAATAATGAGCACTATGTGAAAAACGTACTCGCAAATACTACGTACTTGTAAATAGGTAATGGTAAGGACTGAGGTGCGTACGTCATGCATCGATTTACATGAATACGTTCTACGTAGGGGATATGTATACACATCACTCAAAAAGTTCGTAGGATGACTAATAACACAACTACTCTTAGGTAAAATTCGACTTTACTCATCAACATAGTCTCCTTCAAAACTGATACATGCTTTCCAACGCTTCACTAACATTTCGATGCCTTTAGAAGGATTTATCTTTTGCCCCAAATACCCTTCAGTTTCAGCAATCACTTCTTCATTGGAATCAAATCTCTTTCCCTGGAGCATTCTTTTTAAGTCTGCAAACAGGTAGTAGTCACTGGGATCAGATCCGGGGAATACGGTGGATGGGAAAGCACTTTCAAATGTAATTCGTGCAAATTTGCCATTGCTGCGATGGACTTGTGACGCAGTGCATTGTCTTGGTGGAAGAGCACTTTTTTTCTTCATTTGGGGTCGTATTTTCCCCATTTCTTTTTTCAACCGCACCAATAACGCCATATAATATTCACTACTGATGGTTCTTTCTTTGTCAAGGTAATCGATCAATAAAATTCCGTGCGCATCCCAAAATACGGGGACCAAAACTTTACCAGCTGACATTTGCATTTTTGGTTCCTTTGGACGGTTTTCATCCATTGCTGCCCACTCAGCTGATTGCCGATTTCAGTCTGGAGTGTGGTGATGGAATGATAAAAATCTTTTATCGCGCTGAAACAATTCCAGACAGCGCTCTGAATCGTCGACTAGTTGGTTTTGATCGACTGTGAGCAAACGCGGTATCCACCCAGAGCTTTCTCATGCTCAAATGTTCATGCAAAATGGTGAATACACGGCCTTCTGATATCTTTAAAATGTCAGCTATCTCACACAACTTTAATTTACGATCGGCCAAAACCATTTTGTGGACTTTTTTCTGGATCAACTGCCGACTTTGGGCTACGAAAGCGTTCAACATCATCGGTGTTTGTACGGTCGCGTTTAAAATCAGCAAACCACTCCTCTACCATTTCTCGATGGACCAGTGTCCGAATAACACTTGTCAAGCTTTGCTTGAACCGTATTTTTTCCCATTAAAAAGCATTGCTTTATCAACGCAGGAAATTCAGATTTTTTAATTGTTTTAAAAATTACAAAAGTAGCGTTACTAAAACTACTGTAATTTGTGAATTAAACGTCAGATTGTCATAACATTTTAACACGTATCGTTTGAAGGTTGGTACTTCTTAGAAATCATATGGATTTGTCAGTAGTGGGACCATCTATATGTTTTCCTACGAACGTATTGAGTGATGCGTTAATTCTCTAACTCTCAAATTGTATCTAAATTTTCAGAATATTTGTATGAGAATATGTTTCAAAATGGAACATATCGTTTTGAAATTATTTCATAGCATTATAACAGTAAATATTTCCGTATTTTTGTTTAATTATCAATGGAAGCCCGAGCTTCCACCAGCTCTTTTTTTTTTCCGCGCTGCTCACCTATTCGTTTCAATATGATATTGATGGATTGAACCGAGCCATGACAAATCAAATTAGACAAAAAGAATATACCACAAATTTTCGAAAGGGGTTTCGCAGAAGACTACTAAAAGTATGAGCTACTCTGATTTAAATCAGTAGTGCCGCTGTTGATTTTATATGTATTTGTAAATATATTTTGCCCAATTTCATGGCTGATTATGCGCATGCATACATATACATACATATGCGTATGTATATGTGAGTCTACATGGAGGGATATAAATCAATACTTTCTTGTTGACTACATCTGTATTTTATAATTTTGGTATACCAAACGTAAACATGTTATGTATGTACTTATTACCTTCATAAATAATTGTCATTTTTCTAATGACCTTCATTTCCTTAGGAATATCTACATAATTTTCCTTTACTTAAAGCGAACATATTTTTGCTTTAGTATTATATTTCATCAAACATAGTTCGGAATAATACATATATAAATGGGAAAAAAATTAGACAAATAGTTTTAGCTACTCTTATAAGATAATGCACGTGAACAATAAGACACAGAGACATGAAAATTACTTGGCACGTAATAAAGAATTGGAGCTGTGATTGCGGAGGCTTCCTGACAAGCTCAAAGTTTAGGCAAAATGCCCCCGCAGATTTGATGGAAAGAAAGCTGTCTTAAATGCTAAAAGCTGCTTCAATACATATAAGTAATTCTTCGATCGTCATAAAATTTTAGTTAAATAAGGAACTTTTGTTCACAGAAATTATAAAATAACACTTCTCTGTGAATTGGTGGCAAAGCTTTAATTCTGCTTCTTTTTGGCCTTGTGATCGATAGCTTAGTTGTCTAAATACTTCACTTCCTTGTGGACTATTTGAGTTTAATGAAAAAGTGATTATTGCAATGCAATAAAGAAATCCGCATTTGATGTTTGTTCGAAATTACTTCTTGATATGCGCACGTTACATATACGCTAGAGTAGAACTAATTGATTCGCCGTTATTTTTAGATAGACAACAGCCAACGAACTATTTTTTGAGATTTGAAGTAAATTAGTTTCGAGTTCAACGAAATAGTAGCAATATCCTTAGAATAAAGGAGAGAACAGATTCTATATTCTGATACTATTCTTATCACTTTAACGTATATTGACCCATGCATAAGTGGAGTTTAAACTGCGTAAAGAGACAAATACATCTATATGTAACCATAAAAATTGGCTAAAGAAAGATAACCACCATGAATATATAATTATGGGTTTGTTTATAGAATAATTAGCCTTTTGTCGCGAGACAAATATAACGCACACAGTTAATAGAAAATGCATATAGTATATAACTTTGTATTGATGCATACTGAACAAGATTTCGACGATCATGAAATTTTAAAATCATTTTTTATAATTTAAATATGTATTTATAATAGTATCTTTCACCAATGTTTGAGGATACAAGAAAGTAAAAGATTAAGAAACTAGAAAGAAGTCAGATTTCAGAAGATTTATTCCAATTGGAAAGTATGTATAAAGCTCTAATAAATGGTTTCACAAAATTAAACTATTTAAATAGTGATGCTGAAACGGCTGATTTAAAAATACCTTTTAAAAAATTTAAATACATTTTAGATAAAAATGGTTATCTTAAATATGAATTAATCTTTCTGCTCGTGTTTACTTAATTTAAGTTGTACACTTGCCGGTGACAATGACTTCAACTTTTATAATATGACTCTATCTCAATATACAGTACAACATTCTATAGCCGAACGAGCTGGTTGATGGTTTTTTTTTCCGATTGCGCTTCTGGTCAAACAGTCTGGTCCGTCAGGTGACAAATCGCCCACTTGCCTACTCAACAAATAGCATTAAATTAAATTTCTGTATGAGTTACATTTTTTTATATATTGTATTTAAGTAATATTATACGTAATCTTTCAATGTTTAATTCTTAGAAATGAAATCTGATATCCGAAATGCTCAAAGTCCCTTTTATTTCAAATATGTGAGATCCAAATATCGCATTTGAAACCATTTTTACCAGCTACAACAACAAGATAAACCTATATTTGGTGGAGACCCTGTTCTCCACCAAACTAAGTAAAAAATGAAATGTATTTCAGAAAGATGATGATATCAAACACACTTCTGGATTTACTAGTGCGGGATTTTCCGTCTAGGCTAGTGACTCCCAAACTTTATGAAAGGAAGCCATCATATACTTTTTATTAAAAAAATTTGTTTCCCTTCTGGTAAGAATTTTGTTATCGAAACCCACCTGCCGCTCCTTGTACTCTATTCATAATAAAACGGTGAGTGTTTATCTGTGCTATTTATCACAAAATGGCGCAATTTCTTCTTTGTTCTTTGAGTTTTACGGAAGTTCCACTATATTCGAGGGAGAGCTGGATGGCACTAAAGCTTACTGGAAGCTTCAGTTTGACTTTATATCGGGTTTTTCACAACTTACCATCACATTAAAACAGAAGAAAGCTCATACTATATATAATAAAACAAAATCTGGAAGAGAAAATATTTTTCTAGTATCACAGAAAGGTCGAAATTAATTTTTGTTGTTTCTCAAGGAACTGTTCGAAAACTTATGGGAGTATGCAGTCAAGTCAAATGTAATTATTTAGACGAAGAAATATAAACGCTTGTAAAATTCGCACCACGTTTAGCAAGGTCAAGTGGATATTAAGATAGGTCGTGCTGGTTTAATTTCGTTCGCCTACTCTCAATCTCATCAAACGCTGATTTATTCATGCCGTAAATTCTTTGTTAGGTCGGGCAAAAGTATATTTTGACACTCACGACTATAACTTCTAACTACCCTCGAAAAGTGTCGAGCCTCAGGTTTTGTTTGTTGATTGTCTATAGGTGAGTTAAGCTTGGAAAATAACTACACTTTTTGGAAGACATTCTGATGGAAATAGAATTTGTTGTGAAATTGCAGTTTCAAAATGAGAATTCGACAAATATGTTTTTATTAAAAAGTATCTAAGCAGTTAAAAAAGTTGTCGGTATATACATACATTGTACATATTTATAAACTCGCTATGAAAGGTAGTAGTGTACATTAACGTTACGAAAGATGATATGAAAGTCAATAGTCGTGTATGTACTATACGATCCTGCCTTGCCGAGCACATGGCAGGAAATACGAGTCTCGAAACGATATAGGATCGGATAAAACGCACATTGCAAGGTGACACTGTACGAGGTTCGTAACATCTGTTGCGATAAATAAATCAGTGCACCCACAACAAAACTTTTATTTGTCCATTTTGTTTCTTTTACACTCATTGGTTTACGTTACACCTCATATGATCTTATAAATAAGTTTGACGCATAATTTGTGAAACCTCTTGTATAAGCAGCGAAAAGCAACAAGATATCAGCACCAACTTGTGTGCTACATGGGTTATTTTAATGTGAATGTGATTGCAAGGACTGTAGTGTATATTTAATGACACTATACCACATCGGTAACCTCCTCACCACATAATTGTTTAATAATAAATTCGGTGAAAAGATGTGATATAGTGTCGGTTATTTTGATATTTATTATATGTACAAATATTTAAAACGATCACTAGAACCATCTACTTCTGGAAATGACATATATAAAAAAGAATAGATTATACAGCTGAATATTTTGAACATAATTACAGATGACGTTATTTTCAATAAACCACAGGTGTTGTTTGTGAAGATGGCCTATGAAAAGAAAGTATGAAGTTATCAACGCTACTTCGACCTTTAAATAGCAAATGGTCCAAAATAAATGTCTTGGTAAGGCATTTTTATTGATTTATCATTTCACCACTGCTGTAGGCCAATAGATAGCTCAATATCTAACATCTAACTCAAAATACCGTATTATGAAACTCAAACCCGAAACCTAAGCGCCATTAAGTATTACAACAGAATTAAAAATGGCTAGTACGGGAAAAGGAAATTTGTAATAAAAAGTATGTGATGACTGCCATCAAAAAGTGGGGAGATGAGTCAACAAGTGTAACGAATACGCCGAAATAGATTATGAGCCGTAATAGAAAATAAAATGGGGCGCACAACATATTAGAAATAATATTTTCTGCTTAATTCCACAACTTCTTTTTAACTAAAAAGTGGTGGAGGTAACCCGAAAGATTAGTATCTATGAAAATACGCCAGGAGAAATATATGTAACTACATATATACATATTATTAGAAATAATTAATTTCGTATTTTCAACTTTTTTAACAGGTACTAGCCTTGCTTCAAAATCCAAGAAAATGAAACGAGTTCTTTATTTAACGATACACTGTAACAATAATTAAATGTATATATATTTCGTTATCTATTTAAATACTTTTTTAGTCTATTAGTTGATCTAGGAAGTGGTGGAGGTAATCCAAAAAAAAAAATAGATGTAGCAACGACGTAATTATTATCTATAGTACTTAAATAGTGTTTAACACTTAATACTTAAGCTTCAGATTTACTTGCATTATACATACTTCATTACACAAATCATACACGTAATTTTCAAGTCCTTGGCCGTGTGCATTATGTAAAGATTTCTTTTCAGCAAACATCATTATGTTTCATTCATCTACTTCTATATCAGCCTTTATCTATTGGCTGCTAGACATATCTCCCTCCCCTCCTCCATTTCCTTGGTAGGTCGTGGATTGGAAGATCGGTTAGGATATAGGGAAGGATAATAATCGATTTAGTATAGAAGAAAACAAGTGTGAAGGAAATGATTCCTCGCACGTGCTCTTATTGTTAGCATTTTTTAGCCATTTTTACGCAAGAAATTGCTGTTCTTACCAAATATTTCCCGGTGAAATTAAATAAATAGTACAACAAAATTAAATTAAAACTTCTAGAGATTTAGTTGGGTATGACTACGTCTTGATCGCGGTTATTTATTGTTTTCATTATGCGGTGTTGTATGTGATTTTCCGCTCTAACATGATGCGAAGGACGTGAATTCTGTAGATTTAAGATGACAACTTACTTGTCGGAATACGTATCTGGATTTTCCAAACAAGGTGTAGTGAAGATTACTTTGGATTTTATGTTATTGTCCAAGCCGCAAATCAAATAGCATCAATAATTGAATCAGAAATATGCAAATGTAGCTACTAAAATGAGACATAGTAATATATATGCCGAAAACAATTTTTATTTTTTGTTTTATATTGCAAAGAAAAGCAAACATAATCACATTTGCTTTAATTAAACCATTATTGTTGTAGGCACGTAAACTTGTTAGTAATTGTACACTGAACACTGTGTGTAGTATGATACGAAAGCATCGCCCTTTAATCGTTAAACGAATATTTCCAATATAGTCTGATACACTGTAAATTCGTTGTATACTTACCACTTCTGGTGGTCGTAACATATATGATTTCTGGTATTCAGGTAACGTAGAAATAGATCCTGTATAAAATATATCGTCTCTGTACATTGGCCTAGATGGCATTTCCATTGCCTTCGAAGTAGGTTTCTTTTTCTTTCTTCTACAGCGATTTGCACAGTTATAACAACACAAATAACATTCCCTCCAGCTGCATTTATATTTACGTGCAGACTGTTTATTGTACGTATATTCTGAAGCATCCGTGGCCAATGTCGTTGCCATTATTTCACTAGATGCTGACCGAGTTGCCGTTAATTTATTCGACGGTCGTAATAAGGCAATGACAGAGGTTTTCACTTCAGCTACCGTCGGATAAGTAGCATTATTGTATTGAAGAAAGAATTGGCTCATTTTACTCTTGGTTTCTTGTACTTCTGTGATATTGCTTAACGTTCTCTTTGGTGCTCCTACTAAATCAATGCGGACCTACGATAGTGAAACAGTTATTTTTTCATTTGTCATTCTGCTATTTTATAATTCCTTAACTTACCCGTACAGGTTTGATAGGTTTAAATACTAGACCACAGATGACACATATTACACACATAGCACCTAGGATGTGGAAAGCCACTCTCCATCCTAATATTTTTATTGTTAAATTAAGCAAGGGTGGCATGCATGTTGATCCAATACCAGCTCCGCATAAAGATATACCAGAAGCTAAAGCTCGCCACCTTTCAAAGTAGAAGCCAATTACGATAATGGCAGATACGTACATCATTCCGAAACCAATTCCTCCTAACACACCATAAGCCAATATCATTTGGTACCATCTCAGCGACAAGCCCGTTAGAAAACATGATGCTGCACTAATTACGCAACCTATAGATACAACCCATCTGAATCCAAATCTGTTAACTAGAGCTGCAGAAAATGGACCTAAAAGAAATTATAAACATTTGATTGTACTGTATGTAGAAATTAAGTCTTTATCACAAATGTATTGTTGTCTTGTACAGAACAATTCATATTAAGTATTTTGCATTTAACAAGGATAAAAATAAGAATTATGCTGAATTACTGTGGAATCTGGTGAAAATATAGACAATACTGTATGAAGGTACTTGATTCATATTTTCTAAATAAATATGTATTCTCCTGATATATACTATTTATCCTTATTTGTCAGAGTTGATTGATGAATTTTTCCAAATTATTTATGAACTGAATAGTTTCTATCTGTACGAATGAAAACGCAATGTTACTCAACATATATTGATTAATTGAAATAAATCAACCATATGGGTCAAAGTTGCATAAGCTCTTCCTCGACTTGAAATAGGCCTTCGGAAATGGGGAGCATAGGTAAGAAAACAAGAGAATACTCAAGAAGCTGCAGCAGAAATGATTCATCTTAATAAAAGAATGAAAGAAGTTTCTAAATAATTGGTGTCTATTTACACGGGAATAATAAAGCCACTGAATTGAATTGATCACTTGTACTTACTGCAAGGGAAAGATATGTAAATGAGGGACAAGAACTAATATATCAACTTGAAGAGTGTGGTTGTACATTTTGTTCCAGCTGATTTATAACAATTATTATCAATATTTATTTCGCAAACTTCTTTCAGAGAGAGTGTGCTGTATTATTATTTGCTTAATAGTGTCTTTTAAAAGCGTCTTTAGTTAAATCTAAATACCTGCAAAACAATAACAACACGTTTGAACTGCGCCTGCAATGGATACTTCGCTCGGTGTACATTTTAAACTCGTCGATATATCATGGAGAAACACACCAAGACTTATTAACACACCATCTGATACAAAAAATATATAAAATGCTGCAATAACCACTACCCTATCCCCATCCTCCGTCCGGTGGTATAGAAATTAGTGCTTCATTTTCTTCTCCGGGAGGAACGGATTTGGTGCTTTTTGATGTCATGGGCGTATTTGGATTTGCTGGTTTCTTGGATGTTGTTGGAATGGCAGTATTTTTCATTACGGCCACTGGCGCATTATTTCACATTGTCATTTGAACTTTCATGACAAACGTCAAGGGCGTATTTCATAACATAACCAAAGTATAATGATTGATGTGTAAATTCATCTACAAAATTTGTAATTTATTAGGTGGCAGCAATCCGCAATCCTGTAACTTACAATTAGTTTTTTAACGAACAGTTTTATGATATGCAAGTCTTAAATTAGTAATATGTAAAATGAACAAAATTTCAAATTTAGACAATGAAGGAATTCATGAATTCTATTCTCGATTCTCTTTGGAGATTGGTCAAAGTTCATGCTGATCGGCTTTCTTCTGATCCATCTTCTAAAACCACGCACCTTAGTTGGACTAGTGATATCGTGTTGATGAGCATTAGGAAGATGCTATAGTTGTGCGAGTATAAGTAGTTAAAGGACGTTATTAATGGAACGAGCAACTCTTATACTGTTTAGAATTAATACTAATGGTTATTGACTACTACAACAAGCCCGGTAGAAGAGCTCTATCTATTCTTTTTACCGTTTTACATTTATGATTTTCAGGCAGAATTGCGATTCATTCTCCATTGCTAGTGTTCTATATACCATTTCAACACATACCTTGGTTCAACCGTCGAACACGTATCTGGACAGTAGAACAGGACCTACTTTTACTACCACAATTTTGGATAAAATTTATAGAACGTGACCAGTTTCACGGTGTTTGTAAATCAAGCATTTTTATTCTGTGCAAGGTATAAGGCTATCTAGTTTATATATAAAAACAACTTTGCTCGAAGCATCTTTCCTCTAAAAGTGAATAAAATTAAACGATTTAAGTCATTAAAATTTACCTATTTACATCTTTTTGTAAATCTGTTAAATAAGAGAACATTTGTTTCCTATAATTATTTCGCTATATATTACTATTCTATTAACAAAGTGATGTTTAGAAACATTTAAGATATATCGTTAATTGATGGTCTATTAGCAATGTCAACTGTTACTAATTGGTTGCTTCCTTTATATTGTCGACCGCCTCTAACATCATACACATCACGTGTTTATCCGTGCGCTAACAATAAGAACAGTTAAGCCTTTATCATGCGTACTGGTCCAGATGCGTTTGCTTAAGCTAACGGTAGAACGTAAACTTACTACTTACATATGTATGTATGTACATGAATTGAGAAGTGCTATAATCCGAACGATGTAATCTTAAATATACAGTGGGGAGAAAACGCAAATACAGATATGAACCGATTTCATCGTTTAAACTTTCGGGATTTTATAGATAGGTACATTAAAAACTACATAGTTCTCTAATGACCACAAAATTTAGATTCATAATGACCGCCTATATTACGTTGGTGTTACTTTCTAGTCTCCTTACGGATATATTCTGTCAATTACTCCCACGTTCGATGATAAGTGGTAATGCACGTAGGCGAAGAGTAAATGTATAGCAAAACTTTTGATTAGTTGCTAAAATTATTTTGATACATCTTCAATTGAACGAAATAGTTTTATGATTTGTGATCATATATGCATTAGTATTAATTATCCTTTTCTATTTATCATTAGGTTAACAAAAGACTTAAATTTTGCAGATTATATTTCGTAATGGTAATTGTAATCGGTTTTTTAAATTACCGATTTGTATATATTCTCTAAAATGGAAAATTTGTCTTTTTTTATCTAAACGTGGTAGACGCAAGGCGAAGGATAAGTATTTAGATAGGTCACCAAACATTTATGTGTATGTATGTACTAATTTACACGATTTTAAATGTGTCCAAATTATAGAGTTAACCTTCCTATACTCACGTCAAAATGAAAGACGTATACTATACTATATAAATCGGTCTCACAGACCGTATGCGTGAGTATAGGAAGGTTAAACATCACAAAAACTGTCCGAATTGTAGTCAAGTCCGAATTACTGAAGTGTCCGAGTTAATGCATGTCCGGTTTAACAAAGTTATACTGTGTATATATTTCTTGACCACTAAAAATAAATAAAGGTGATTGCAACGACACTTCGGTTTATACGGTTGTTGAAGATGCTTGACTCGAGCTAGCGAAACACGTGTCACCGATTTTATTATAAACAATAGTGTGGTGAGGAGTTTGCCGATGTGATATTTGTGTCACTAAAAAATAACCTTTATCAGTCATGGAAGCTCTAACAGAAACGGATCTTGTTCTAAACACAAACTCATGGATACAGAATTATATTGCATAACGTTTCATAAGGTTTTTCGAAAATGGTTTAAATTACCGTTATGAAATATGATCTGCAAAATTATCTTTTTATTTAACCTAAAAGTGGTAGAACTATCCTGAAAGACTTGAGTAGGTACATATTGCTTTAATAAACGAAGATGCAACAGCTTTTTTTTTGTATGCGTACCGTTGGAACCAGTTGTCAAAGCACTGCTTCTTCTCAAAAGATAGTATAGAATTCATTCTGAATGCGTCCACAATCTCTACAGATGTAGAAGCCCGTTCTTCAACACTCACTTTAATTTTGACAAATAAAATAAATAATTTGGAGTTGAATCGGGATTATATGGACAATGAATCGTTAATTCGATGTTTTGTCGCTTTGAATAACTGATAGCTTGTGATGCCTTGTCAGCTACAGTTAAACCATATTCAAGAAAATGGTTGGTAAACTTTTTTGTTAGTTTTGAAAATGATGCCAATCTGATATCCAAAAATTTCTGCTTATGCTAAATGTTCTTAGCCCCCGTTATTTCGAATATGTGATGTACTGCATATGCACTGTCATAATGGAGGATATTCCGAAGGATCAATCAGGATTAATCGTTCGGCGATTTTCGGCAACAATAGCATGACTAGTAACAATGACAAAAAGCAGCGGTTTGCCAAATAGTTCGGTGATAGACGACTTTTGTTGGATTTTGTTTGTCTAGGAATATCCCACCATCTGATTGTTACTTTCTTTCTGGCTTATACGAATGCACAGAAGTTTCGTCATCTGTAAAGATGTCAAACCAAATTTGAAGAACCACAATTTTATTTTTTGTGAATTTCTTATCTCCATTTAATAGGAACCACTTTTGAGCTATGCTTAAATTGTGTAACAAGTAAATATTTATCTAGTTGATATTTTGTTTGTGCCAATATCATAATAAGGCAGGTGTCGATCCCTTTCAATCGTCCTACGGGCAATATTTTTAAAACAACACTAGCTATCAGGCGATTTTCACGAAATTCATTACTGAAACTACTCTAGTTAAACTTGCATGTGTTTTTGATGGTGACATTTATGATATTTTGACATTACCCGATTCTCCAAATTTATACACCGCCTTCGTATTAGTCTAAGTGAAATAAGCTCCCCGAAAAGCTAACATTTCGATTAGTATGCTTGAAATATGTTATTTTCTCATATCTGCCAATCCTAGCATTTACTCCCGTTAAAATATGGCACAAGGCAACGTCATGGCATCCAATCTTCGGGGATCCTCATACGATTCGCGATCGATCCAATATCAATTTGACAATAATAATTAATTGGAACAGGCATTATGGGTAACGTCATTAAAGCTGGGTCAGTTACAATTAGAAGTACGTATGTACATAACTGTAGAATATGTGTTTAATATGAAAGAATGGAAATAATATTGTATTAATAAATTATTTTAGTTTTATTTCCAGGACATCAGCAAAAAAATGTTTTTATGCGAACTATTGAGAACCACAGGTTGATCAAAACATTTCTTCAAAAAATTCTACCGCGCAACACAAGAACTGGGATTTACCAAGAATATGTTACAATTGGTAATTTTCCCAATGTTATTGATACATTTCTGACCATTATAAAAATTCCATCTAACCACGATCACTTGGAAAATAAATATAATGTTTATAACATGAAAATATTGAAATTTTAATTAACGTAAACAATCAATATCCTGTGGGGCGTCCCGCGGAGCTATTCGCTGGTAACAGTCTTAGCATGGAGCAGCGCCTAAAGTGACTTTTTACTCTTTAATCTTTTACCTTCTTCAGTTCACCTTGCTGATATAATTTGTTTCAGATTAGCTTTCATAATAACGTACCGTTTTTTCAGTACATAAGGAGTACATTTTATTATATCTTGATAATAATAATCCCCCTCTAATTTCAATCTTTGATCGTTTTGTTCTTTTTTTTTTGTCGTCATAATCGTTAGTATCTAAATTGCTAGTAATATTCGTTGCTATATACCAGGAGTGAACAACAAGTCGATCCCGAAGCGATTTTCGGCCCATCACAGCCGACAGTAGACAATTTGAACAAGCAAACGCAATCTGGTTGTGAGTGTTGCCCCGAATAATAGTGTCAAAGTGAATATGTTAAATGTCAAGATTTCAGTAGGTAGATCGCGACACATATTTAAGAAAAAAAGTCGATCCTGTATATATAAAACTTGGCTATCCTGCTATAAACCCTCGACCCACAGGCATCTTACCAATAGAATACATTGATTTCCAACTTTAACTTCAAGCCTCAAAAAATTAACTAGTGAACAATTGAGATTTAAAAACTTATTACTACAAAAATGCTCCTCGGTTGATTTGATGATTAAACAGTTGTTTCGTCCGGCGAAAACCTTTGAATGTTAGTTGAATGTATTGTTAATCAGAATTTATATACGTGGAGATAGAAAATAACATTTTCTAAAAGTTTCCAAAATATTATGAGTACTTATCATTTTGAATTTTAAATGTCGAAGTACTTTATCCTTTATAGACCATAGTGTTGTAATCGTCACCCTTCAAATTTGTTAGCTTAATAGTGTTCTTTTTTTCACATTCTTATAGAAAACATATGAGCAGTAAAACATTTTCCAAAAACATTCTAAATTTTCTTATTAATTCAAATGCAGTAAAATTATCGCATTCGTTTGGTATTAAGTTTAAACTTGTGTAACTGATGTGACTTTTAAGGTTTCTTCATAGGTACTTTATTAATATTATCACTATCTGATTCTGTTCTTCGTCAATTAAAACACGTTTTATTAAAATTATTTGTAAACATCGATGGTTCTTTTTCGCCTAATATACTAACACAACACAAGACTATGACCCTTCCTTTTGATAATCTACTACCTAAGATTTTTCAGATTTAGAAGTAAGCGTTTTCTCTGCCAATGGCCGGCAAGAAGTTTCATTGCAATTGTCTTCTGCTCTATAGCCTAAAATTCACAATGCTTGTCTAATGATTGGTTAATATTTTTCACGTTAATTAGCCATGTAATAGTAGAAATGGAAATTCCTCGACAAACCGCTTAACATCGTCTTGATTAACGGTAGCAGCATTTCCTGACGCACACTTGAAACTGATATTATATCATGTATGAAATTTATGTAACCAGCCATCGGATGAACGAATATGTGACCCCAGCTTTTTTACGATTTCTTTGGCTTTTGCTTTTCTTAAAATGGCCGCTATCGAAATAGACTTACTTCTCATTTCTATGAACCAATTGTAGTGCATCGTGTTTATTTGTTAGCCGCAAAATAGAGCGTCATTTTCACTCAAGGGAAATTCTTAAAATTGAAGTGTCTGTTTAAAAGAATGTTCGTTTAATAGCATGGTACTTAAGAAAATTACGAAAAGTATTTTCTTATCTGTATACCGGCGATAATATGTGTACGTTTTTCAACGTTTATGTATTTATTTATGTTTCACGCAAAAATAACTAACCAGAGAACCGGGACTTCAAAAGAAAATTCAATCTTGTGAATTTGCAGGGGTGATCTAATATAGGAACATTGCACATATTTTACGGACCAAATCACCTGCAGGTGGGAAAGAAGAAAGAAAATGCTACCACTTTATATTTGTGCAAATACCTCGAAAAATATTTGAGATAGTGAAAGAAAGTTAAGAAAGTTCTTAATTGTTTGAAGAACACTAAAAGACAGCATCATTGCAGTTTCGAAAATTATTAATTTTAATAGAGAAATTATCACCATCCCCAACACATTTGAAACGGCGATGACGCCTTCTTTTGCTGTTTTTGACTTAGAAAAGAACTTCTCTTTAACTTTTTCAATATCTCCAATAGTTTCTTCTTTTTCTTTAGAGCACTCTCCGTCATATCTATGGATGATTCTGCCCGCAAGAATATATGCAATATTCTTACATTGGATTCCCCTACAAATCCACGAAATTTCAATATCCTTTGGAAGTTCGGGTTTCCTGGTAACTACAGAATTCATTTGACAAACGTTGTCAGAGAATCGTATAGATCTCAAACTGCTAGGATGAATCTGCAATGCCTTCCAGTTAATTGTAGTGGATGTTCTACACGGTGTTTGTTATGGGTAACATATAAGGGGCTGCTCTTTTTGTGCCGATCCTAATGAAGTGATACACAATATATAGACGAAACACATTTATTTATGACGTTTCAAACTACAACTCTTTAGTCAATGAATATTGCATCCGTAAACCAATCTCTAGAGGATTATTCCCAATCTTCTCGTGAGAGGTACTAAACCAATCTCTACAAGATTTTTCCCAATCTTCCCGTGTTAGGTTGTTTATTTCATTTTTAGATGCGTCTACCGTTTCTTCCGGTTGACGTTAAAAGTAAACACCGTTAACTTTATACATGGAAAAAGAAACATCATTAGGTGTTAGGTCGAGACCATTTGACGAATTGTTTGAGCTGCATTGTGAGCCTGAGCGTGATCAAAGTGCAAGGTGATCCTACAAAATTGGTGCTTTTTCGGGAGAATTTTGGAAAATATGTCCAGTAATTTAGATAAAAATACGAGGACCATCTTTTCGTTTCGACCTTTTCACGAATAACCATTGTTGGGGTCAAGCTGCAGATTGTTGCTTTTTTGGGGATCATAACAGTATACCCATATTGATATTCATTGTACCATCGCTTTATGGTAGCTAAAAAGCACGATTTATTACCAACCACTTGATTGATTACCTCAAAACTTTGCTTATGGCTTAACCCTGGTTTGAAATTGTGAACGATTATACCTCGATTACAGTGCTATTTGTTCAATTTTATGATTTCTTATTCAAAGGGTCATTTGAAACTTGTGTATTTTAAAAATATTCAAGTATATTTGTCAACTGCTACGGTCATCGAACGTATAAGGAGCTAGCTTAAAATGTCAAACAAATCTGTTGAAAAATACCATGGTCTGGCAGAGTGACGGAAAGAGAATATCCCTCGCATTAAAACCCCCTGTTCAATTCTTAATTCTATTTTTTACCTACTATGAGTAAATATATATTATGATAAAGTAGTGGGGTTTTCTGGTTATATCTTTATTTATATTTTTCTGTATCTACAAATTACTTACTTCAAATTAGATTTACCTTCTTTAATTATGTACATATTTAATTTACACGAGAATTGCGGTTAGCTACAATCCAACAATATTTATATCCATAACTGTATATATCTGAGGTATGGGGTTTTGAATGTACAATAGTAAACAATTGATAATAAGCCCCGTATTTATTTAACGTTTGCTCGAATTTGACATATTTACAAATTTCTGTTAAATTTATGATAATATATACATATGTATTGCATTACCAATTCGGAATGTTTTTATATAATGTTAAAGCAGTGGAGTAGGAAAATTCGCCAGTATACGAAAACATCTTACTTGACATTGAAAAGCAGTGACTAATTATTTTGTCACGAACTTTGGAATATTAAATATGATTCAGGTTTTACTTGTATCATGTGACTATATATTCTAAGTATGCGTTATTGTTTCGATATCTGTAGCTATATAGAGAATATTGCGCGCAATTATATCTTAGATGTGTTTCATATGCTTGTTTATAAATAATAATTGAATGTAGTAGTATTATCGGGTTCCAGTTGATTTTTGACTCAACTGATATTAGAAATTGGAAAATGAGATTCTAGTATTATTGATTTTCTGTTGGCACAAATAAATATTATTATTATTATTATTATTATTATTATTATTATTATTATTATTATTACACATGAAAAAAATATTTGTTTGCTGTAGAGAACCATATAATAAAATAGTTAATGGAAACAAGTGTTCGGATACTTCCCCTCTCTACGTGATTATGTTTTATGTGTATTACATTATTTGTTAATAGTTGTATTCCTGCAATATGAGCAATAATTCTAAGATGTGCCTAATGTGAATGTTACTATGTTGTATTGTTGTTTCTCGACAGAACCTGGGGGAATTCTACCTGAAGTAGTGATTTTTAATGTGCCAAACATCGTGTTGGCACGGAGCGTACTGAGATTTTTATCTGCAATTAAAAATCACCAGCCTCAGTCGCGTTTGAACTCGCCATCTTCAAACTCACTCGATGTGATTCGGTATTCTTAGGATGTAACGATTTAGTAAGACGCAATTTAATGACTTTGGTACAAGCCCAGTCTAAATAAAGTAAAGTGAGCCAGGACTTTCTGCTGTGATGTATAACCATATCATCACGGAAAAGGGATATTTCACTGTTTTTTCGGTACATTCTTCTTTGAGAGGCTCAGACGGTAATCTTCTCATTTACTGAGCACGTTCTGTTAACGCATCTACTTTTGATTCGTTACTGAAGATGAAGTATGTAAAAGTTGAAACATTAAAATTTTGCCAATGGCCAACGACCATAGTTCAAGGTTGTAGTGGTGCCGGGTTCGATCCCCACGCGCTCCGTCATAATATTGAGGCATTTTTCCAACTTTAGGTGCACCCAGGTTGTGAATTTGAATACCCTAGATTAATTTCTTGGGACACTAATAGGGGACTGAAGTTGTTGGCCATATTACCTTAAATTCTTTAGTGGTTGGCCTGAAAAAGCGATAATTCGTGTTAAATCGAGCCCAATTGCGCTTCGTGACCTCTAATGAGGCCTATTATTACCCATGCTTATCAACTATTTAGTTGGTACACTGTACACATGAATATTTAGTAGTAACTTCGAACGACTTTGTTGCCGTGATGAAAGTGACATTTAATAATGATACCCTTGCGTTTAATTGCGAGATAAATATATTTTTACCTATGAGACCGTTATGTGTGTGCTATCGTATCGTAGTCATTAAATCATTAAGTCAATGATCATATCTTGCAGGTTATGAAATTATGGATTATAATAATGAATATATCACTTCTAGAAAATCAAGGATAACAATTTACATTCTACAGTATATTCTGTGTATTTTCAATTTCAATGCAGTAAATGCGAAGAACGTAAAATATAGGACGTAGGGAACAAGGAAGTTTCATATAACGTTATATTACAAATATTTATTCTGTCTATCGGGACTGCTTTTATTGGATATGTAAATATTGTAACGTATTTGCTCGATATTTCTTACGTGGAATACAGTTTCAGTCAAAAGTTCAATGACTACCAGAAAAAAGGAGAATGCAATTTAGGTCTTAATTTTTCGTGAGACTATTTTATGTTACATTAATTTTATCAATTATTAAAAAGAATTATATTGTTAACGAAATAGTAAATTCACAATTGAAAAATAATCTCATTATTAGTAACATAACAGGTTGAATCAATATATTTAATTATTTATGCTTTAGCCATTCGGCTTTGGCCCAACGAAAGTTTAAACTTATTGTTAGTTTAACAGAATATAGCATTATATCACTAATTACTAGAATGCGGTCGTAATTATTTTATATCCTGTATACCTAATTGATCGATAACTAAATCATTATGTAATATCTGTTTTGTTTCCAGGTGCATCCATTGAACGATCGACACAAGCAGTTAATGGTACACTGGGTGGGCGAAGGTAGCGATGTTATCATATGTCTAGCAAGAGATCCTGTTTCAAGTATTTCTCCGCCCATGATTGTGAACCCTTCAGCAGTGTATATTTCATACGATTACGGAGAGACGTTCAAAGAGAAAACGGATCTTTTCAAATTAGAAAACGGCACGTACTCTTCTGTTGAAAAATTCTACAATCATCCGAATTACAATACACATGTAAGTGAAAATGCACTTATGGCTTTGATTCGGAATTTTTATGTGCGTTATTAAGGGCCAAGAAATTATTAAAAGCTATAAAACTGAGGAATGTTTTTGTTGTTAATATACATGTTTTTTTATGATTTCTTGATCCATGAAGTCGAATCAATAAACACAGTTGCGGTTATACATAATACGTTACAACATATATTTCGACGATGTTAAAGTTTGTGCAATTTCTACAGCATTTATGGAAACCAAATTTAAGAAAGCCATATTTTTATTTTAATTTATAGGTAATGGTTTAAAACGATGTAAACTATGTCTTTTCAAAAGAAATTTGGATGATATGAGAGATACAATTTCAAATTCACCCAATTTTCATTAAAAAAATTTTTAGTCACAGAAATAAAATTGTTCCTGATAATTCTTACGTGACTGACGAGTCTAACACGCACTAACGATGGAGAAGCTACACGTGTACCTACACATTTAATTTAGAAATTCTATCAGTATTTTTAAATGTTAGTTGTATATATCGGTTCGGCCAGTGCTTAACCCAAGTTTGAAATCACGAGAGTGCGAGCGAGAACGAATAAAAAGCATTTCTTTGAAAATGAGATCGAATAAGGTAAAGTATGAGGCGTGTAGCTAGGCACGTCCACACGTCTCACGCTCTATCTTAAACGGTCTCATTGCCATAGTCGCTTACACTCCCGTGATTCCAGAACCAAGTTTAGCTCTGACCCAACCGGTATAGCAAACAATATTTAAAAGGCAAATTAAAAGAACAAAAGCTACACATGCACCTAGTCAATGACACAAGGCAAACAGCGCTTAAAATAAAATAACTCTTACCTTTAGCAATTGACTGCTCAACCAATTTTGCCATGTTTATCGAGCGGGCACCATTTTTTTTAAAATTTAAGTAAACGAGATTTTTTTGAACCCGGCTAAATTTCGAATGGTAATGATGAATTTTTGCCTGGCTATAAAAAAATAGCTGCGACTATCCGGGAAACTTAAATACAAGTTTTTCAGCAGCGATCACGGCTATCATATTTGACCACATCGCGCGAGGGAGAGGGGCACAGATTTGTGTCTAAGTGATAAATTTTTGATAGCTCTGGCCCAACATGTGAATAGATTGTGGCTATCATATTTGATAGCCAATGCCTCAACAAAAACATCATTGACTATTAAATACAATAGCCAGTTAATGTGTTAATACATTAATTTGGTTGTTCTCAAATAGGTATATTGACAACATCAATCAACAAGTTGTCATCTTCAGTGGCACAATCATGAATAAAAACATCACGTGTGAACAACAAACGTTTGGTGTATATAGCGCACTTTACTATTGTACATATGATAGTTTTTCTTTGTGCTTACAATACCTATTAGACAATATACCACGGGTAAGAATTGTTTCATTTAAACTCATTCATTCTGAAGCACGTTTTTTCTCTCTTAGAAAATAATTTGTTAACATGCAGTTGGTCACTGTCTTAGTAAAATCATTGACTAGAAACTCCTAGAGGGTCAATAGCCTTTTGTGGTCTATAAGCCAAAGAAAGACGCTTGTTCTTTTAGGATATTTTTATAAAATATGTATTTATGTATACAATAGATATATACAGTGGGTATTAGTATGCAATATGTACAATGTCATCATCAGTTTTGTTTTTTTTTGTTTTAAATTTATTTCTAGTTTTTATTTCTAGTTCTATTTGGTTGTATCGCGCTATTTATTCTGTTGTCAGGACTTGTGAATAATTTTTGTTTACATTTCTCTAATTTAATGTATGTAGATTTTCGCATATTTTTTGGGAGAAGTTTTGATATTTTACGTAATTTTTTTGGTGTTTGCTCTTGTGAGTACAGGAACTCACATGAGTCATATATTTCTTGTTGCCTTTTTTCCGCTTTCTTTAAGTAGATGAAAGATTAATCAACGTAAATTTGCATCGGAGCAGCTTCCATTATTTTTATTATTTTTGGTTGCGTGGAGTGTATAACCTTCCTATACTCACGTCAAAATGAAAGACGTATACTATACTATATAAATCGGTCTCACAGACCGTATGCGTGAGTATAGGAAGGATAATGTTAATAAAGTTAGTGCTCTTTAAATATTGCAAAACACTAAAATATGTAAAGAGATAAAGAGGATTTTAATTTATTTGATAAATGTTTCCATTGAAAAAAGGTGAATTTACGAAAAACTATATGTGTTGTGTTTTCAATGGCTGTTAAAAAATAGGCTTTTGTTTTACAATTTTAACCTTCCTATACTCACGCATACGGTCTGTGAGACCGACTTATATAGCATAGTATACGTCTTTCATTTTGACGTGAGTATAGGAAGGTTAAGCAAGCCATAATTTAGCCCAAGATAATATAACAATATTTTTCACCTTCATTTATTCTCCTATTTGCGATTCTAATTCAATACATACAGCATTAAACGTTTATCTCATAGATAGGAAAAGGAAAATATTTGATTTGTTCCTTCTGCCTTGACCAATGAATAGGTTATATAGATTAAAACATGTGACAAAATATTAATACATTTCTTTGTCTCGCAGTTGCAATTTTTAAATACCCATAACGTAGTAATATACGGAACAGTTTTAATTTTGCACAAAAACAGAGTTATCTTATCACGTAGATACAAAGAAACAAACCAATGCGGATTAACTAGTGACAATCGGTCTGCTATTTATGATAATCAAGTGATTAATATAAATAGAGGAAAGTTCCATTTTTGTTATAGCGACAAATAATAGAAAATATGATTTATTAAACTTATGTCCGGGCCTGATTTTAAACTTGATAGGTGTGAATAACTACAAAATTATCAAGATACAAGGTGTGCAAAAAATTCATATACGAGGTATGATAATTAAATAACGAAACTGGGCATGCCTTAACCGTTAGACTTGGCGAGGAGGAGTGGTGAAGAATTGTAGATCACGTTAATACTTCTGATGGCGCCTCGTTAGTAGTTTGGGCAAACAGCGGTAATTATGAAATAAGTTTCGACTGCTTATATATACATAGAATTACTCGCATGCAGCGTACTGACTAGAGTGGGGAGTCGGCGATCGTAACTTGTTTCGTAATTGAAGGCTGTTACCGCTCTTTGCCTAAGCTACTTATTACGCCTCTCTATCTGTCTCAACATTAGGAGTGCAGCTTTGGTCCGATATACTCGACTTAATGATAAATTATAGGTAAACATTTGGCTGGTATATCTACGAGAATGATTTGACGAGAAGTGAGACTCAACTACTAGCACCAGCACTTTAGGAAAAATTTAGCGTCGTATTAGAATTCTACATAATTTTTTATGGTGACTGGTGAAGTGTAGTTAATCTCTGATATTTGATTAAAATAACAGTTGTGTGGAAAAAGTGTTGTAAATGGAAAATCGTAAAATGCACGAACTCGGAATTCGTGGTGCAATCCAATATTAATTTTTAAGAGAGCTAAACACATCTGAAATTTCGGATGATATGCAAGCAAGCTTTGAGCGACAATGCCCCTTCGAAACCAACAATTTGTCGCTGGGTTCCGCAATTTAAACGTGGTGATATGAGCATCCATGATGATGTGCGACCAGGACCAGAAAGAAATTGTAACAACTCCAGAAATTATCAATAAAATTAACGACATTGTTCCAAATGACCGAACAATTGACATAAAGCAAGTAGCTAGGATCAAGTTTTTAGCTCCAAGTGACTTCCAGTTATTCCCCAAACTGAAACTTTCCCTTCCTGGAAAGAGGTTTCAGGCGGATAACGTACTTATTGCAGCAACGGAGCAGTATTTTGAGGATCTTAAGGACGGTCTTTACAAAAATAATGCTAAATGGCACTTATGTATCGTTGGTCCAAGTGTGTTAAAGTTGAAGAGAATTATGTTAAAAATAATAAGAACCCATTTGTTTCATTTCACGTCCCACTTCCCCTCATCATCCTCGTACTATAGTGACCTACTATGACTACTAATTTTCAAACCAATTATCTCAGACTTCTTAATTTTCAGGTTCTATAGATTTTGCTTTAAAAGTAGTTTCTATGTATTTCGTCAAAAAATTAATCAAACTTGCTTTTAAATTGCAATACAAAATAATCTTTGAAAATAATTGGTTATGTTTATGATTATGTCAAAGTGATAGATTGCACCAATCCTTTAGATTTTACTAGTTTAAACGAACGAGTTTTCTGCGCGAGGTATTTAAACTTCTCATAATTTTGAAACAAAGTTATAGCTTAGTTTCCTTTGAATCCTTGCATGAGTAGGACTTCCTTGTGTCGGAATACCGTGATTATGACCATGACTAGCTATAAACCAGAAGTATTACATTGAGGTCGTGACCAAGCTGAGAAAAATGGTGAAGAAGAAAAGACCAGATCTATGGAAAAACAGATCATGGTCACAATTCCTTCTTTGTGAAACCGTTCTTATCGGGCAAATACATTACTATGCAGGACTGTCCACCATATACCACCAGATTTAGCTACATATGACTTCCACCTGTTCCCAAAAGTAAAAAATGCATTAAAGGGAACACATTTTCTATAGAAGAGCTCAAGGCAAAACCGACAGACTTGCTGAAGAGGTTGACACTTGATGATCTGCAGCACTGCTTTGAACAATGGAAAACACGCATGGAGCTGTGTATAGATAGAGAAGGGGAGTATATTGAGCGTGGTTACCAACTACTTGTAATAAGTTTTCAATAAAGAATATATTTCGGACCAATCTCGCTATTTAATTGTCACATCTCGTATTACACATTTAGTACTAATCAAAACAATAAAGACTAGATAGATCCAATTTTCTGTTTGAGTGTATAAACTAGCTCCAATTTTTTAATGAAAATATTGGCCGACCCTTTACTTTCGTAAATATTTGATCTAGATATACAGGACTATACAAACGCAAAATGTAAAATTTACACTTCGTGATATGCAAATGAAGTCTTTTTGTTTGAAAGTACTTCATTTTGACGACTGAATCAATAACACATGTAAACGAGATGACAATTTAACGAGAATTAGCATCCACTCTCGCTGCAGAAATATCTATTGTAATAAAAGTAAATGAAAGTCAAAGTATACACGTGAAAGCTTTCCATACAAGTGAAAGTTTAGTATTCTAAAATATCTCCATGGAACGAGCGCAAATTGTTATTGCTATAGATAATATCATCAGTAGAAAGCTCTGTTGGTAGGTACAAGCAAAAATTGCAGAAAACTCTATAATATTGTTCAATCATTAATTTTATTTTATTTATCGCAAGTAGCAGATACAGTCAATAAAAGTGAATAGTTTCAAAGTGCATGTAGATAAAATAACTCCTTCCGTTACTGTTAGTCGTGTGGGATTCTAAATCCAGTTTGGTCGTTTTTTTCGTAAACTTTTTGAGAGAAATATCATCTTGAAAGTTATTTACGCCTTGTTTCTACTTCAGATTCAGAAATAACTCATTTAATTAAATCGAAGTGTAGTATTTTCCTCGGTAGTCAACATAGAAAAACCACTTGCTAGAGATGTACGTTTCGCCCTCTACATTTGGAAATCTCTCGTATTAATGAGGATATTGTATTTAAATAGTTGTAGGGCCGCCTTAGAGAAGGACCACATTAACTAAATGCGAATTGCACACAATAGTACTTAAAGAAACATTGATCCAATAAATTTATGAGTATTCAGGCAATATTTGTCTAACAGGCTAATCAACAAAAAACCAGGGAAACAATTAACTAAGAACATAGTAAGTCCAAGCCTACAACTCTCCAGTATCTTCGGAACCAACCGAAAAATATACTGAAGAGGAAAAATAAGTACATGTTACATAACCACCTAATAATGCGCTTCTTCAGTTTTTATTAAATTGGTTCCGGCTATTGTTGATACTCACACAGCCTACTTACATTTATCAATGAGAAAATTGTTCTTATCTTGAAACAATTTATTTGCGTATTCATATTGACTAAAATTTTGTTTGCCTGTTTTAAATAAATTCCGTTGTAGCTGTGTAATGGACAGAAATGGGACGGCAATATCGATACCGGAAGTTAGTCGTGATAGTGTTCGAAGAAAATATTCAACCAAAATCAGTTGTGTCATAAAAATACGGAATTTGAAAATCGGAATGAGATATGTTGTGTGGTTCTGACTAACTGTTTCAAACTTGCAAAGATTTGGATTAAAATCGGTGCTACACGATGGGTCCAATGTCTTCCAACTTTGATACCTTTTGTGGCGGGTGTACCAACGTCGACAAACCAACCCGAAGTGTCCAAAGTTGGAATTTCAATATGTCAAAGAAGTTTCCAACGTTATAAACATGTTCTTATTCGATACCCGGCCATATAAGCAGTTGGTTTGGTTTGTCTTTTTTCTGAATTCGTGTTTGTGTGTCATATCTATCATTTCTCGTACAATATTTTACTGGAAACAAACTTGAAACCCGTTCCACCAATAGATCCAATATTAACCACATTATGTAGCTGAAAATTTGCATACCGAATTTGACGCCGATATTGGGGCAATATTGAATACAACGTTTGACGCATCGTACAGCTTTACCCGCGACAAAGAATGCTTCAAACTTTGTAAACAATGTTTTCTTATTTGGCACATAACCGCATAAATCGTTGTTTCGGTTTGTTTACTGTCCTTTTCTGAATTTGTGTTTGAGCGTTATTCCTGTCATTTTTTCCAACTGGAAACAAACTTGCAGCCTTCCAATAATAGATCCAATATTTGCCGGATTGTGTACCCGCAATTTTGGGCGCCGAATTTGATGCCAGCTGGATTGCTGGATCCAATGTCAAATTAAACTTATATGGTTCTCATTACTTATGTGTTTATGCAACCAATTACGCGTGTGTTATAGTTAAGGTTAGAAAAAATAGTGGAACCGGATTTATTGAAGCAATACATTGAATTGATCATTGAATCAATGATAAGTTATCAATGAATAATGAAATTCGTAGAAGTGACAGTGTGAATCCGGTTTACACTACTTAATGATAACACGTTATCTACTCTTTTATCAAACCTTATTATAATACAATACTATTGTTATTTTCCTACCTATGTTTATTTACTATATATATATATATACCATTTTCCCTTATACCGCTAGGTGTCGGGATAACACTCTATATGTTGTGCACAAACTTGTGCTATTCCTTTTGGTCCATTGCTAAAGATTTTGCTTCAGTCCATCTCAAATTCTTCATATGCAATAGTTTTGTGATTATTTTGTTCCACGGCTCCTTTGGTCCATGTCTGTGTATCCGATACAAAGTTCTCGCCTCTCATACTTCCCTAACTGGCCTATCACTATCTACTCTATGTAAATGACCCCAACATCCTAATTGTCGTTCTTCCACTACTTCCAAAGCCGGTACAACTTTAAGATCTCTGATTTGTTTATTTATAATTCAGTCTCTTTGTTACGCGTTTAACACCACGTAGATACATCATTTCCACCGCCTGGGTCCTGCTTTTCATGGGGTTTGAGAGGGTCCATGTTTCACTGCCAAAAAGCAAGATAGGTTGGAAGATGGTTTTATATACAAGCATTTTCGTCTTTATGGATATTTCTGTTTTTTAACAATAGACTTACACATGATGTGATATGCTTTTTCTCTGTACACTGTTTACAGTCTTTTCCTTGGTTTCCTTAATTTATATAGGATTAATATTTTCTTAGTCCTAGAATTCTTGGCTATAATTTTTTATTTCGTTTATTTTCTTAAAAATACAAGCTCCTTCTGTTTTTGCGCTATTCTTTCGACTGATTTTTGGTCTCGGGATTGAAGTAAGGTATCCATGTTTCATCAGTATTTCCGCTTTAACTGTCAGAAGAAGACTAAAGGAAGCAGGATTGAGTAGTAGCAAGCATGCAATTGCACCATTGCTTACTGCAGCACACAAAGTAGCACGATTAAATTTCAGTAGAAATCATGGCAATTTGGACTGTTGAGGAATGGAAGACAGTTTTGTTTGCCGATGAAACGAGGATAAGCTTAAAATCTCCAGATGGTTGTGCAAGGAGATGGCGAGGACTTGGAGAAAGATTTTTAGATTGCACTAACTCTCCAAGGGAACGGTTTTGTGGTGGGTCTAAAATGTTCTGGGGAGGAATTTGCTTTGACGGTCACACAGAATTAGTCCCTATTGATTAGAAATCCAAGAATGCTGTGTTATATCTGGAAAATATTATTCAAGACCATGTCATGGTTTTTGCGCCTTTTATAGGAAATCATTTCAATTTAATGCAAGACAATGCTCAACCGCACACGGCAAGACCGGTTTTGGAGTACTCAAATGACATTAATATTCAAGTTATGGACTGGCCACACCGAAGCACTGACTTGAATCCAAGAAAACATCTTTGAGATGCTTTAAAAAAAAGTGAGATGTTATTTACCTGTCCGTAGGAATCTTGAAGAACTGGAACGTGCCGTTCTTGTAGAATGGGACAATCTTCCCCAAGAAACCATTCAAAACTTGATCGCAAGTTTACTAGGGCGAATGCAAGCGGTTATCAGAGCTAGAGATGGTGTCACACGTTATTAGATTTTGTATATTTTTGAGTTTTTGTTGTACTTATAATATTGAATAAATTATTTCTTTTCGACTACAATAAAGGATTTTTTTGTTGAAATAACAAATAATAAGACGAAAGTGCGTTGCTGCATTACTTTCTAAACATCTCCTTTTAAATTACCATATACAAATATTGAATAATATTAGCAAAATTTAAGATATCTGGACAGTAATTATAGGGATGCGTTAAGTTTAAACAGGAATTTATATCGTGCGCATTTTCGCTGTTCACTGTAGCGTTAAGTATATCTAATCTTTCTCCGTACACAAAGCGCTTTTGATCGAAATCATCTAAAATTGCATTTCTGAAAGTCACACAACATGTATACAATGTTTTCTCAACACTTCGCCTTCCTCTCGTCAAAGAAATAAAAAAGGAGAACGTTTGTGTCATAATTTTGGTTCCATTTTAATATAATATAATCCTAGAGATTGAAATATATTAAATATTTATATTGCTTTCTTTCAGTTTGTCTTCACCGATATAAGAAACAAATATATTTTCACAACAACAAATCATGGAAAAACTATTAATAGAATTCCATTGAGTTTTACACCTAGCGAAGTCCAGTTTAGGGAATTCCATCCCAGAACTATTCTTATCCTCGACAAGGCTAGCCCAGAAAGAAAAGTGTGTATAAATTTATGAAACTATTGTGGCATATTTAACCAATAACTTGTTTGCAGCTTTATTATTCCTCAGATTTTGGCCAAAGTTTTTCAGTATTCGATGAAAATGTTAGGGCGTTTACTTTTACCAATAACAAACAGGATTTAGTATTACAACGCATGCTTCCATCAAATTTAAGCTCAATTTATTTCACGAAAAGTTCACCTTTATCTAGATACCTGGTTTGGTTAACAAAAGATGTTGTAGATATGTACGTGAAAGGAGATTATATATTTTACACCAAGAAATCTACGAGTGTAAGTTTGTTGCATATAATTAATTTATAATGAGAAATGTAATGAAATCAATATTGGGGTTGCAGGAAGATTATGATCTCTTTGTGTCCTACAAATTCAAGAAAGCAAAACAATGCGTATTCGACACCGAATTGAGAAGACAAGCTTATCAAATTGTGGATATTACTAATGATAGAGCTCTGGTTTCTGTTAGCCATAACGATATGACTTCCCACTTATATGTCTCTGAAGGCTTAACGGTTAAGGAGGAATCCATTAAGTTCACCTTGTCTTTACAGCATGTTTTGTCATATTTTCCAAACACCACTTGGCCAGATACCTGGTTACAGTAAGCATGTACATATGTTTTACCAAATTATTGATTAAAATTTTTTTTTACATTTTAGTCATGTAGCCGAGGAACCTTTTACAGATATATACAAAGTGGAGGGACTATCAGGAATCTATATTGCTTCTCAAGTTGCCCACGCATTTTCCCTAAATTTAGGTCCTCAACATTTGGTGACGAAAATTACCTTTGACCACGGTAGATCATGGGATTACGTCAAAGCCCCTGAAAGAGATAACGAAGGGCAGTTAATTTCATGCGATTTAGCAAATAATTGTTCACTTCATTTGAGTCAAAGATTTAGTCAATTATACCCAGATACAAGAACTGTTAGCATTTTAAGCAGTAAATCTGCACCTGGCATCTTGGTAGCTACCGGTGTGATTGGAAAATCTCTAAAAAGTTAGTTTGTCTTATATTTAAATAATTTACGTAACAAGAACGACATATAACAGTGTATTTTTAAGGGCCATTTTGGTGTTTACATCAGTGCAGATGCTGGATTAACCTGGAAACAAGCTTTAAAAGATTTGTATTTCTTCAATATGGGGGATCATGGCGGTATTTTAACGGCTGTCAAATACTATAAAATTCGCAGAGAAACACGATACATTTTGTACTCTACCAATGAAGGTGAAAAGTGGAATGAAATTCCTTTTCACGAAGAAGAAATTCGCTTATATGGTTTAATGACCGAACCCGGTGAAAATACAACAACATTTACGATGTTCGGTTCGCTGCCTGAAGAACACAAGTGGATAATTGTAAAAATCGATTTGCAGAGTGTTTTCGCAAATAAGTGCAAAGCGGTATGTCTTACAATTAGTATAAATATGTAGAATAAGAAAGTTTTAGTTTCGTATAAGTCGTAAGTCATAACCCTCTAAACCGCTTTTACAGTCTCAGTTAAAACTTTCATCTATGATACGCATACGAAAATTAATTCCTTCTTATAGCATGTACATACATTTTTCTTTACACACCTACATCCGTATCATGGATGCGTAAATGTGCATGTTGAATAACGTTTGCAGGATGATTACAAGAACTGGATGCCGAGTACTGTTGTGAATGGAAGAAACACTATTCCATGTAATATGGGACAGCAGTCTGTATATAAGAGACGATTAGCAAACGCGTCGTGTTACAATGGTGAAAATTACGATTCCCCAATTTCTGTCCAATCTTGTGAATGTACTGCTGTTGATTATGAATGGTAAGTATCTTTACTAATAGTCTGCTTTTTGATTGTTAGATGTCTCTGTAGTTCTCTTTCTTGGTCCGCAAATATAACCAAATCGTTAGCAAATACACACTCCGATATTCTTGTTTCTTTTAATTTGTTATAATCTATATCTAGCTTACGTATTTTACATTCCGCTGCCCTTATAACTTCATCCTTGATTAGCAGGAACAACGTGGGGCTGAAGACACCTCCTTGCTTTAATCCGTTATGGATTTCAAACATGTCCGAATTGAAACTCTCTTTCCGTACATAACATTTATTATCTTTGTACAGGCTTTATATGGCTTTTCTTAATTTTGGTTGTATATTTCTTTTCTCCATAATTATCCATGTTCTTTTGCGATACGCGGTCAGAAACCTTTTCGAGGTCCAAGCAGGCTGCATATATCGTTGATTTCATTTTCTGTACTTTTTTCATGAGCTACTTTATTGTAACAACATGGTCTTGGGTTGATCGTCCTTTCCCAAATCCGCTTTGAGGTTCTGCCAGATGCTTTTCTATTTCATCTACTAATTTTTTGTTTAGTATCGATTCGTACGTTTTGGAATTCGCGCAATCTCTTTTATGCCCTTTCTTATATTTTGGCGAAGTAATACCAATTTCCCAGTCTTTCGGCACTTTACCTATATACCATGCCCTCATCAAGATTTCTGTTAATAGTTTTAGGCCTTCTGGCCCTAGATTTTTCAATATTTCCGTTGTTAGTTTGCCATGCCTGACGGATTTACTTATTTTCAGGGATTGTATTGCCTCTCTCACTTCGCTGATGTCAATTCTTTCGTCTTTTGCATTGTTGTTAGGTGTTATTTCCTCTTCATTGGTCGAGTTATTTAAGTCATTTAGATTGTTACCATTTAGTAGTTCTCGGAACTGTTCTTGCCACCTCTTCATAATTTTATCCTCGCTTTTTTATTATCTTTATTTTTAATTTCTCTGTTTGTCTTTGTCTTTTGGTAGATTTTTCAGGACACTCTAAAAGAGCTTCAAATTTCCTTTGCTCGTTTCTAGGAGTTTAATTCCGAATTCTTCGCACAAAGTTTACTTTGGTTGAGTTACTATTTCCTTGACTCTTTTACATTGTGCTTTATATTGTTTGTAGTTATCGTCCGTTCCATTTTGCAAATATTGTTTCCACAATCTTTTCTTTGTCGTTATCTCAATTTTTGATATTTTGGTTCCACCAACTGATTTGCTTTTTTGCTTTTGTTTGTTTTGAAGGAGCCACATATTTATCTTGCTGAAGTTAGCACATTTTCTTTGAGTTCAAACTACAAATCTTCTAGGTTCATTTTCGCCCAATCGCTTTTCGTTTCCTTCAATTTCTTTTCTATCTTTTCTTTAAATTCTTCTGCAACTGCTCTATCTTGTAGCTTATATGCTTGGATTTTTCAGTGTCATGATTGTTCTGCATTTTTGGTCTCTCATTTCGTTTGGTCTGCCAGTATAAATTTTCGTTTTTGCCACTGCCACGTAATGGTCACTGTACTTTTCGGCTTCCGATTTCTCTTGCATATTTGTGTATATCTTTGTGTGTTCGTTATAATCATTTTGTTTCCGATGCAGAAATTTAGCATTAGTTTCCCATTTTTATTTCTAAACTCTTTCCCCTTGCTTTCCTAATACATCTATCGTGCCATTTCCTGTTCCAACTCTGTTGTTAAAATGCCTCATTATCAAGTTTCTCCAATTTAGGTTTTTGGTAATATCGGTATATTGATTAATGTTTACCTTTATTGTATCAAAAACATCTGCAGAAATTGATATCTTTTTTCAGCGATTTCGGATTTATGAGAGACGAAACCTTAGGTCACTGTATTCGTAATAAGAGTTCTAAAAACGATCCCTATGTTATACCTAAAAGTTGTAGTACCGGCGATTTATACTACAATAGAACAAAAGGATATCGTAAAATATCGGGCGATAAGTGCGCTATTGATTTTGTTAATAAATATGAGCCAGATGTAATTCCATGCCCCTTCGACGAAATTCAGACGTTCCTTTTAGTTGCACAACGTGATAAAATAATACGTTTGGATCCATTCACACATGAAACCAAAATGTTACCAATAACAGACTTTAAAAATGTGATTGCTATCGACTTTGATATAAAAACTAATTGCGTATTTTGGGCAGATATTATCAAAGATCATATCGGTAGACAATGTCTAAATGGTTCTACCACCAATGAAATACTTGTCAATTCAAATCTATCCTCTGTTGAAGGAATGGCATATGACTGGATATCACAGAATTTATATTTTGTTGATGGCAAAAATACTAAAATTGAAGTTGTGAGAACTGATAGATCTCGCAACCGACATTATTTTAGGAAAACTGTTTTATCCCCACCGATATTAAAAACCAAGAGGTATAGTAGTTCATCCAACAGTTGGATATTTATTCTGGACAGATTGGTCCGAGGATCCTTCAATTAGTCGATCAAATCTCGATGGCTCGGAAGTTAAGGCACTTTTTAATAAGCCTATCGTACAGTGGCCAAATGGTATAACGATTGATCACATAGCTGAAAGAGTATATTGGGTCGATGCCAAAGAGGATTATATTGGTAGCTCTGATCTAGATGGAAATGAATTCAAAAAAGTGTTGACTAGCACCGATTATCTTTTGCATCCATTTTCAATTGCTGTATTTAAAGATGTAATGTATTGGGATGATTGGAAAAAGAACGCTATATTTAGCGCCGATAAAGATCACGGTATTGAAGTTACCCTTTTAGCAGATAAGATGCCAGGACTGATGGAAATGAAGGTATATGCCCATAGCATTCAAACCGGCACTAGCGCATGCTCAAATTCGACCTGTGAATACATTTGTATACCTGTAAGAGACAAAGCAGTTTGTTTGTGTCCAGACATTTTAGAGCTTTCTACGGACGGAAAATGTTTATGCGCAGGAGGAACCGAACCGTTTGAAAATATGACTTGTCCTCAATATCATAGTTCATGTAGTTCGAAATACTTTCCCTGTAATAATGGCCAATGCATACCTAAGAGTTTCGTGTGTGACAAAGATAGGGATTGTCCCAATGGAGAAGATGAATTGAATTGTCATCTACCTTCTTGCGGTCCCTTGTTCTTTGCATGTGACGATGGTACTTGTCTGCCAGAACATTTGAAATGCGATTACGACTTGGATTGTAGAGATGGTTCCGATGAACGAAACTGTCCGGTGCACAATTGTACTGAAGGACAGTTTAAATGCAAGAATGGTCGATGTATATCAAGCCGGTGGGTGTGCGATACGGACAATGATTGCCGTGATTGGTCTGATGAACAAAACTGTTACCAAAATGAATCCCTCACGTGTAAGAGTACTGAGTTCCATTGTGAAACTGGTGAAATAAAATGTATTCCGCTGTCTTGGATGTGCGACAGAGATTATGATTGCAAAGATAAAACTGATGAAGCAAACTGTAACAATATGACTTGTTCGGATTTCCAATTCCAATGTGGTGGACCAGAAAAGAAATGTATTATAAAGGAATGGGTTTGTGATGGTGATAATGATTGCGAAGATCAGTCAGATGAAGTTAATTGTACAACAGTAGCTCCTACACAACTTCCTATTCCTACCATAAACACAACCTGCCACGATTGGATGTTTATGTGTGGCAATAAAAAATGTATTCCTACTTGGTGGAAATGTGATGGCGCTAAAGATTGTGAGGATGGAAGTGACGAGGTAAGTGCGATTTCAGTCTAAAATTTTGCGGTATGAAACATGCCGTTTAAATATTTCTAGATTGGTTGTAATTACCCTGTGTCAACGTCTGAAAGTGTTTCCACCGAATTACCATATCGAACCATTCATGTCTGTGAACAGTACGCATTTCAATGTCTAAGTGGAGAATGTATAGACGCAGCATGGGTATGTGACCATTCTCCCGATTGTTTAGACGGTGATGACGAATTGCATTGTACGAACGTTCGACAGTGCGGTAAAGACGAGTTTAAATGTCGAAAAGATGGGCACTGTATTCATCTCAATAAAGTGTGCAATGGTGTAACAGATTGTCCTGATGGCAGTGATGAAGTGTCGTGCACTCACGAACATAACATTCCCGAAGTTCCAGCTACAGCCAGCTGTGCGAACGGTTTCTTCCCTTGCGATGTAGTTATTTGTTATCCAATGGCAATGTTATGTGATGGAAAGCCTAATTGTGCTGACGGTTTTGACGAACGAAATTGCTCGAATTCAAATCGATATTATCAAGTACTGCAAATGGGAGTCGATGATCGCACCAAAAATGAATCGTCGATGTTGTTGTATTGGTGGTTACCTATCCCAGATACGGATAAATTGGAATATTTACCGTCTATAAGTGAAGTAGGGAATGGTACTTGGGTGAATAAGACTTGGACTACACAACCTGATTACCAATTCACAAAATTGAAATCTTATACGAAATATAATATGACTGTCTATGTTCGGATTACCAATTCGGATAAAGTGTTTGCTCCTGCTAAATACTATGCCGATATTACAGGTAATTAAAATTATCATATTAAATATATGCATATTCAAAATGTTCGAATAAATAAAAGTTAAAACTTTTTACAATTAGTTGAAATACGAATAGTGATCATCAATATTTTATTTTTTTGAATGTTCTGGAGTTGAGGTATAAATCTTATTATTATCATGTAGTTTATGTTACATATATTTTGTAGGCGAGGGTACACCGTCAGTTCCCACAAACGTAAGCGTCGCTCAACAAAATGGTTCACATGTCCTCGTTTCTTGGGGTAAACCTGAACAATCAAATGGTATAATTCAGTATTATGAAGTGTGTTGGTATCCACCATCACCACCTATTAAGCTTAATTTAAGTGACAACACAACGGCGCATTTACTGAGTAACGACTTCCAACCTGACGTTGCTTATAATTTTTATATCGTCGCTTATAATGGAAAGTTTGCAAGCAGTATGTCAGAAGTTAAACAAATTATTTTCGATGGAGATGTCCAAATCGACATTATTCGAGACCTAACAGTTGTCAATCGCTTTGATAACAACGTCACTTTGTCTTGGACGTACATTAAACCTTACGATGGTTTCATTATTGAAGTCGAAGCGCGTGAACCATATCCAAGATTACCATCGCGAAATGTTGTAGGTTTGAATATCACAATCACTGACTTAGCCCCAGGAGTTCTATATACCTTTAAGGTTTGTTAATTACATAATTGTGTTATGCCTTTTAGCCTTTGTGGTTATTTATTTTATTATCAATAGGTTAGATCGTTTAAAAAGCAGTTCCAAGGCCCGCACTCTGCTATATCAGCAAGCACTACTGGTTTTTCGTTACCTGAGTTGACAGGACTCCAACTTATATTGCATAAGGAAACTGGCATTGCTGTGAAACTAAGTTGGGATTTGGCGAAAGATTCACGAAAGGTGGACTGGGTGTATGGTATATACTATGGCCTAACTGATGAGGAAATATTATCAGGTATATTAAAAAATAGTCAAATGTATCACAAAATGTGCGTAAATAACAAGTTTGTTGCTATATATAAAGGGACGCATATAAAAACTTAAGAACATCGATCTCTGTCACAATTAGTGTTTTTTTTTTTGTTACACCAAAATTAATTTTGATATAATTTTGGTAGGCTATTTCTGATTTTCGATATGCTATTAATATCATATTAAAATATGTAAAAAAATAGCAGTCAGCAGGCTCTGCTGAGCAGAGAAGCCCTATATTATTATGTCATGACTCATTAGTCTGTTTACTGTATTTTACACTAGGTTTAGTGATTTCTTTTGCCAAAATAACCGAATTTTGACGTTTGATGTAATTTTTGTTTTGTTTAATATTCGAGTTATCGACTTGAAACTTTGTCATATAATAGGTATTAACTTAAAGAATCGATTAGTAATCAAAAATTTCATCTCACTCTCCAGTCTCCACTACCAGCTTTTGGTCATTTTTCTTCGATTTTACTTTTCACCATTTAGTGTTGAAATCTTGCGTAATTCATTTTTTAACCTGGCAACACTGCTCATGACAGTATTATACCAATTTGTGGCCTGCAGGTGTGGCCAGTTTAGTGTATTTTACATTAGATGAAGTGCTTTTAGGCTAAAATAACCAAATTTTAGGAGTTATTGTAATTTTTGACTGTTCAATTTCAGAGTTATAGGCTTGAAGGTTTATTTTTTCGATTTTCTGGCGATATATACATTCAACAGCGGTTGATATTTTAACAAGAAATTTTTAAGTTGTGTAAACAAACGTATTCTATCTTTCTTCAAAATTTTATTGTCGATTAATACAAGTCTGTCGTACATCTTTAAAGGGGAAAATTGTGAGTATAAACTACAAAGTTCCTTCAGCTGAGAAAAACAACATTAAATCAATTTACACATATTCAATTTTGTCGATTTGAATTCCCCTCTGATGTTTTGAGCTTAAAAGCGTATACCAGATAGTAAAAACCAAAAAAAAAAAGAGAATAAAAATCAATATCTGTAAACTAATTTTTGTATTGTTTCTATAGGTTACAGAAAGGTTTTTGTGCTCCTAATTTTTATAAAATTGGTGTACTTAACTTGTATTAAATGACAATATTTGCCTATAATGTATGTTTCGAATGCCTATAAAAATATTACCACTATGATATTAATCTTATTTGATGCGTTGACAACGACAACGTAAAATGACTCGATTTGTGGAAAAGTATTTATTATAAAATTATAGTTTAAATAATTTGCAATAATATTTATGTATATAATATCCAAAAGATTTTGAACCAGTATACCAAAATTATATCATATTTAAATTATTTTAAGGGTCGTAGATATTGCCAATATCATATTTATAATCGTAGAGGTTACCAAAAAAACACTAGACACAATCCGAAAGCTGTTCTTAAGTCTTTTATTATTCGCGATAATAAAATTGAAAATATATTTCAGGATCCAAATACAATACCACAAACCTAACGGCAACAATATCCAACTTAGGAGCTTGCGAAAACTATATATTTGGTGTTGGAATAGTTAAGCCTCTAGGAATCGGACCGGTTGCAACAAGATCCACCATTAAAACGTACTTCAATAAACGTGCTCCGCCAAAGAGATTAAATGCTACCATAGGTCCAGATAACAGTTATACAAGTATGTTAGTTCAGTGGGACGCTTCATGTCCTTTAATAGATGATCCTATCGGCTACGTTGTCACAATTCACGAAAGAGTCAAGGATATAACGAAAAGTTTAACTTTCCCCAATATAACACAAGATCAAATCAGCCGAACATTTTCTGTTAGCCAAGGCGGTGTATACGAAATAACAGTTGCAACGGATGTTGATGACGCAATACCGTCAGAAACGTTCGTATACACACCTCCTGCAATTCCACCGCCACTAGAAGTTCAAGCCGTAACGGAGAATAATGGAAGTTACTTTGTCTACTGGCAGGAACATAAAATACCATCCGTAAGCATAAATTACACATTCGAAGTCCTAGTGAGTGAAGGCAACAAAGTCAATCGAACTACCGCTCAAGTATTCGAGATTGATAAACCACCATTTATATATTCCAATAACACAGCTACTGAATATTCTTTTGCTGTACAACTAAAAACCCAAGATGGATATGAATCTGTAATGTCTGAAGTTTTTACTGTTTTTAATCCCCTAGAATCTGCATGGAGTGACAATATAAGCAAGACCAGTTTAACTAGTGTTCTTGTTATCGTCTGTCTATTATTGCTTGTGATGGGAGGAGCATTTGGCTTTCTTTATATTCGACATAGGCGATTACAAAACAGTTTCACAAGATTTGCAAATTCTCACTATGACACAAGAGCTGACGCTGCTACATTCGACGACAACTCTTTGGAAGAGGATGATACACCTCAAATTAGGGGTTTCTCTGACGATGAACCCTTGGTTATAGCTTGAAGAAAATATTTAATTCTACTGTATTGTTACCAAAGTAATTCTTGAGTGATTAAAATATAATGTAAAAATGCCCATTCAGATAATATATTATAAATGTATTTAAATATAAGATTATTTTAAATTATAGTGGTGAATATTCCAAATATGTTGTAGTTATATACTAGTCTTTAGGTTATATTGTGTAAATGTTTCTTGAATGTTCTCTGCTCGTATTTTTAGTTTCTATGTTCATTGATAATTACAGTGAATTGCAATAGGTTTTATTTGACTGAGTATAGAAGAAATGTTATATTCTCCATTAGTATTTGATTTTATATGATGTTGATGATGCGTAATTGCGTTAGTTTTTATTAAGTCAAATTTCTGTGATAAACACCTTTAATTATTGTATAACTCGTTTGTGTTTCCACTGTTGGAATTTGACAAATATTGTGGATGTGAATATTAAATTTCTTAAATAAAGAATTTACATGATAATATTGATTCAGTTAAATGCAATTACAAGTATGTTACTAACTGAGAAGCAAATATACCCGAAGTTAGGAAATGTTTGATCATTGTTGAAGGCGCTGTACACATTTGATAAAGACCCTAAATTAGTTCTGTTAATGAAAGCCAACATTATTTTAGCCAATCCATTAACGTGTATAACATAAAACTATTTCCATTCTTAGTGATTGCGACACTATTTCAGACCATACTTTATTTATTTATTTGTTTGTTATACGACGAGTGTCACCAACAAAATAAATGTGCAAAACCCTAATATACGACAATTGGTCATAACTGGTCTTAGGCTATCGCCGTTTTCTGCCTGGTAGTTGACGTTATCGTCTACTAACATTGCAAGTGTTCAATTAAATATGTCATGGTCTACCCAGTTGAGTCGGTGTTTACGTCTGGGTCACATTCGAGTCTTAATGACGCTGGACTAAACGAATAAGAAGACATTCTTTAAAAAGCCTGCGTCACCTTGATCTGAAATATATTTTGCTTTTTCTCGACGTTATACTTTCGTTCGATTATTAAATTAAGTTTTAATTGACTTTTCTCGTTTTAATTATTTACACATGTAAGGATGACGTATACTGCGAAGTATTAATAGTAATCAGTTTTAATTGCACCCCAGCTGCAACCAAACTGTCACTGTATTAAGGTCTGTATCTGTACACGATGTACCGCCATTTTCTTCTTTACTCACCATATGTGTTTGTGCATGTAGATCGTATAGATACAGTGTGACAAAGGGCTTCTTGTTATAGCCAATACTACACGATAGTGAATACATAAAGTTAGTTCAATAAATAAGAGTAAGCTTTGTATTTAACTCTTCCGGCGGACTTACTTTCAACAAACGTCTAAAAGATTAATTTATAACAGTATTTGATATCAACATCTGTAGTAACAGAGAGGTGAAATTTACCTGCTTATCTTATCAATTAAGAGTTCTATTACGCGTCTACGTATTATTGAGTCATATTATAGGGACAAATTCGGAGCTACTTCACAGCATTTCAACAGCAAGCGCCCAACAGTAGTCATAACATACTTAGTTAGACATAACTCCGAATTCTTAAGCTACGCGATATAAGTCTCGACAAAAACTAACTACTCTCTAGTCTCCACATGTCGTTTTGACCCCTAATATATTCTCGGCTATGTGTTGGTTTCCGATTGCCGATTATGAATATAAATAACTTCTACGTCTTAACTAACCTATTAACTTAAATGTTAGTTTTTACGGTTAAGAAAAAGACTGTGATTTAGGATATATTTGTAATGCTTCTAGGTAATTTCGCACACAGAAACTACTTTAGTATTTCAATATCATCTTATCCACGACGTTTTTTCGCTATTGTAATATCGATTTCCATACAAGTGCTACCGGAATCATGTTTTCCATCCGCTTTAACCTTAATATTACCAGAAAAAATCCTAACTGATTCTTATACTTTGCAATATTGATCTTTTTATCTCCATTTGCACATATTCTTTGCTGAAAATAAGAAAAGAAAAGTTTATAGATTATCTAATACACGTTGGACAATCACTAAAACATTAGGGAAACGAGAATAGCCAAGCATAATACATAATTACGAGGGCTATCCAGAATCTAATTTATATTGTGGGCTGACGTGGCAAGGGGCGGAATTACCGGCGCCAACTTGGTGTATAGGCTTTTCCTCACTCAATGTGCATCCAGCTACGGTAGCGTGAGGTTCGTGTTTCTTGTGGTTAGTGAACTGTGCATTTTTAAAATGAGTGTTGTAATTGAAAATCCCGCCAGTTGTAAAGTGCGACTGGTAATCAGGTTATTGTTAACAGGAAAAAAACAAGCCTATTGAAATTCATCAGAAACTTTGTAAAGTGTACGGAAACGACGTAATGAAGGTCGAGTATGACAGTGGTGAATTATTTTAAAGAATAGCCGCACTAATGTTCACGATGAAGAAAGAAGCGGCCGACCAAGCATCGTGACTGATAAACTGGTGTCGAAAGTGAATGAGAAAATTCTGTATAATTCCGGAGCTCGCTTGAGTTTCCTCAAATTTCACGAAGTTTGTTATACGAAATTGTAAAGGATGGGTTAAGCTACAATAAATGTTATGCCAGACGGATACTAAAATTGTTATCGGAAGACTACAAAAACAGCGCATGGTGACATCGTTGACATTTCTAGAGGCCTACAATAAAGATGGTGCAGAATTCTATGACAATGGTATCAAAAAACTGGTACATCGCAACGATAAGGGTATCAATTTGAACCGGGAAGATATTTAAAAAAATGCTTTTTCCTAAGTTTTCTGAATTGTTACATGATTTACTTACAGCAGCCATAGGACATTTACTAGGTAATGCAAATGTTGTCAATATCGCAGTTGCCGATTTGCTTCCTTCAATAAGCTTACAGACGTCTGCATCGCCAATTAGAGCCGGCATCGGTGGTTTAATTATTTCATAATGTACCTTAAAACATAAAACGAAAAATAAGATTATTGCCATAAATTTATTAGATAAAAAATTATTTTGAAAATAATCTCTTCATAGTTAACATTGCGAAAGAAGATCAATGTTCATACATTTACTTATTTGAATATTGAAATAAATTACGATAGAAATAAATATGTTTATGCTAAGCATACCATAAAAGGATTTTTACATCGTACCGGGGTGTATGATGCCTAGAGCGCGGAATGTACGAAATGTATACATTTCAGACTCTAATGACGGTGATTAGTAGTTACTAGTTAGACGGTCGCCATTTTCTGCCTCCTGCTGCTAAATTATACTTGGTGGCAGAGTTGGTTATCACCCTTTCCAACACTATTGGCTGAAGAAGGTATTAACTTTCATCTGCTGATTCAGTTACGTCTATGTTTCAAGTCTTTGTTCTGCATTATGACATGATTATGACTAAGCTTTGAAGCTTAGGTAAGACTACGAACACGATTGTAAGTGCTGACAAGGAAGCATATGTATACGTATTATTGCCATAATTTTCAGTGAAAGTATACATCAACAAAATTTCAATAACACCACAAATGATAACGGACATAGAATTTTCTCCGCAATCTTAATCATGAAATTCATATTAACAAAATTTGAGCACCCAAAAAAGTAGAAGTCGGTCTGGAGGACAATCAACAGAAAATCAAATCGATATTTTACTACCTCCGAGAAAAAATTGAGAAGACAACTGATTCAAGATCGTACAAAGGTGTCAGTGCAGACACTGATATATTGTGTTACTGGCTTCTATCCCTCAGGGGCTCACAGTTCACAAGCTTAACAAGTGAGTTCGGGAATCTAGCGCTCCCGAGGTACCCGAGCTAAAACCCAAACTAAGATGTAAGGTAACGTGCCGAGAGTTGCGTGGCCGCAGGGATGTGCGGTATTTAACGTTCCCCTGAGGGCATCAGGCGAAACCCTCTTGTATTTAGCCTTACCCGATCAAGCGGGGCTCTGATCGGGCGGACAGATACTTCCCTAGCTATTCCGATGTCCTACGAGGAGGTTCGTACAGTTAAGCTATCTGGGATTTCCAAGGCTAAAGTGCAAAAGCTTGTGAAACAAGGCCAAAATTACATACAGGCTAAAAGAACCATAATCAAGGCTAACTTCACTACGCATGCACAAAGGGGGCAGATTAGTGCAGATAAGGAAGTTAGGCCTCAACAGATGGCGGAGGCTACTAAACGTATAGGACGGAAATCCGAAAAAGGCAGAAGTCGGAGGTATTCCGAAAGGCAAGGATCACATCTAAGTGCCTGGAGTCAGAAAGATCCCCTAGCTTCTTTAGTAGGCGATACGAGGTTATCTGAACCGTCTACGTTCTGGTTCTTTATCGTGTCGTGAAGCGACCAGCAAAAGTACTTGAACACTCTATCCAAAAATAACGTGAAAGAAATAAAAAAATTAACGAAACTCCCAGATTCACACAACGATAATATAAAACTTCTCCGAGTCGAATTCGCGTGTATATCCTCAACAAATGAGACTTAAAAGCGAAAACGGTATAACATATTCACGGAAAACGACCTCTTCAACTCAACGCTAGAAGCGGGATGCTACCGCTGATGGAATATCAAAAAATATTTTAACATCATCAGCATAAGCCAGCACTGGACATTTTACGGATAATAGCAATATAAAGATATGAAACAAAAGGGGGCCTAAATTTGATCATTGCGGCACTCCCAAAGTAAAATTGAATTTCTCCAAGAAGAAACCATTGTAAACATAACACTTTCGGTTGTCCAAGTACGAACTTAAGAACCCCATTCCAAATGAAACGAAGCCAAATCCACTCAATTAATGCAGAACAATGCCATGATCTATGATATTGAAAGTACGAGAAAGGTCGTATTGCCAAATAGTTGCTATGTTAAATCCATTATCAGCTATTGAAAGATACCCTGAATACCGATTTTCATGTAATTTGCTAAAATTTTCCAATCTTCCAATCACCATTTTGAATTTTTAGCGCAAATACGATTTCTTTTTGTTTTAAGTATATCTCAGCGCGATGCTCCAAGTGAGATATTGTCTTATCATCGTCAGTGGAAGAAAGCAAAATAATTGACAGTCGTAAGCTATTTAAAATAAGAGTAAAACTACGTATTAGAAAGTAGTTCAAATATTTCTCATCCTTATAATAAAATACTATCTTAGAGATCATGATAGTTTCAACAAATGCTTGACCGTTCAAGCTAGTCATTTATGTTTCTAGTACCTGTGGCAGTTGACAAATATACTTGAATATTTCTAAAATACGTAAGCTTAAAGTCCACCTTTTGGAGTAAAACGCGAAAACGGCAATTACCGAAAAAAGTGATCCTTATACAATGAGTCGGCTCCAACAAACGTTATTCTTGAAAAAGCTGAAACGCAAACATGGTCACTACATTTTTCGGAATTACTGGACATGTTTCCACTGTAGCTTTGAAAGTTCGCTGAGCTGTTGGTCTCAACTTTTCACCGCAGTTTGTTCGCCTCAAGTTCTCCAAAGTGTTCGCAAAAAGCGCCCAAAACGTAAGATTATCAATTTTTATAACGGTGATATTCACACTGATGCTCTAATGATCGAGTATTTGAAGGCCAAAAACATGGCAATTATGGGTCATACGCCATACAGTCCAAACCTGACACATATTATAACAATTTCTTTTGATTTCCACATGGTTTACCTTTCAGGTTGGCCGTAGAAGCGGAGTATACATTTAAAAATGAAACGAAGCACGCGGATTTTGCATGATACACGTTGATATTGAATTCTAAAGTTATCTTATCGGTAAGCTTAGAACATAGATATAAAATATTAAGCAGCCTATATGAAATTTGATCTTTTCCAGTAAAAATCTTCAATTTCAAATGTGCATAGTTTGCAATAACATTCATTAATCAACTTACATTAAAAGTCTTAAATGGTTTAGTAATTCTAGCACAACCTTTAGGAACAACGTTACACTCTTTATCCAAATCCACGTCAAAATTCTCCAATTTTATAACATTATCATTTCCGCAATTTTTAATGCTGTTCAGCTTCAATGTGTACCCATTCTGAAAAAGAAGTGTATTTTACAAGATTAGACTTGATTTAAATGTAAAATTACTATTTCTAATTGAACACAAATTACAGATTATTTTCTATGATTTACATTTTTTGCAGAAATATTGAAAGGATAAATTAATTTACTAAGAATTCGAATTTATTGCAATGAAAGCAAAACTTATACATGTCTTATCTTTTAATTTTCGTAGTTAAAAGTTTAAAACATAGTACTTACACAAGCTAAAGATTCCTGAACACATGCCACCAATAACAAAAACTCTAAAGTTATAATAAGCATGATGCAAGTTATTTGACAATATTACTAATTGCTCTTCGAATTATATACACCCATTAGCACGAGGAATATGACAAAATAAATCGTCCTCATCATTACAATGCTGTTTTTCTAATGTGTACAAAAGAAATAAAATGAACCATGAACTGTAATAATGTTTTTTATTCATTTAAGAGTGGATGCAACAGGATGTAAGGTGTTATTACGTCATATTTATGTAATTGCCTATTATGTTAGTTTGAATCGAATTTGAATAAAAAAATTACAGCGGACTAATCTCCGTTACTCGTTTTCACAAGTCACTTAATTATGCTTTTTGTTCTTTATTATTTTTTTGCAAGGTAAAGTTAGGTACAAATTAAGGAAAAATATTTTTTCGAATTAAACATGCATGGCTGTGTACTCACATACAGTACATATACAGTACGAGGGCCCTTTAAAGTTGTTACAAAAACCAAGAACGAAAAATTTTTTGGATCAAACTGTTTTGAAAAGCAATAAAATTGCTTGTTCCAAAATATTCGCCTTTACGATTTATACACTTTTGCAAGCGTTCAAATCAAGTCTCAAAACATTTTTTCCACTCTGAAGTTGGTATCTCAAATACATGATTACTGAAGGCTTCGACAGCATTTTTGGGTGCTGTAAATCGCTCTTCACGCAATTTTTTTGTTTATTTGCAGGAATACGTGTAATGAAACGTTACTTCAATTTTTTCCCCGCCAAATAATTAATTGTTTGATGTTCTGTGTGAGAGCTAGCATTTCCATTGAATTTAGAAATTGAGAATGATGCGACGTTTTCGGTGGTTTTTCCTGATTTAGTCCATGACTTCTGGCAAACAAATCGTTGTATACCACTCAGAATTAATTGTTCTCCGTTCCTTTTTAAGGAATGAATGAGACATGTCCAGTACAACCGAAGAAACGAGCAATAATTTTTTTCTGGAAGTGCTTTGTGAACGATCAACTTCTGTGGGGTTTAGTTTATCTTGGAACACCCAAATAATGGATTGTTGCTTAGTTTCCGGTTCATACGAATATATTCAAGTTTCGTCATCCGTTACGACGTTGTACGCAGATTTTGCCGTTTGTCGGTTGAATTTTTTGGGCATTTGCTTCCACCACTTAACACGAGCATTTTTTTGAGCTTCAGTCAAATTATGCGGAATCCATTGGGAACAGATCCTTTTCACAGCCAAACGCTTATACAAAGTCGAATGTATTACAATCTTCGGTATGCCTAAGAATGCCTCTATTTCACTGTAAGTCATGTGCTGATCTTCTTCAATCCCGTTGCGCACAGCATCGATGTTTTCTTAGAATAACAATCTATCAAATACAAACGAAAAAGTAGAAAATAAAATTCTACATATCTCTCACATAAATTATCTCACTGAGATGTATTTATTTGGCAACTTTACAAAAAATTGTGCAAGGACTGCACTGCCTAAATTGCATATACCAATAAAAGTTGCCAAATAAATACATCTCAGTGAGATAATTTATGTGAGAGATATGTAGAATTTTATTTTCTACTTGTTTGTTTCCAATCAATTTTGGTTAATCTTCACGCAATTCATTGTTGAACGAAGCGATTCGATACATTGTTATTGATTTAGGCCATTACGTTACTAAAATCATCCATCATTAGGTGAAATTTCTATTCTTCCACAAAATTGCTACAAACTACTCGGTCAGTTTCTAAGCTATCATTCTTTTACAATAACGGATGTTAAATTTTACGAAAGTAGTCATTATCACAACCCAGTAACGCCACTAAGTGGTCGTTTGTAGTAACATAATACGCGTCCCTCGTAGCATTGAACTGCTATGTTCGTGATAATGAGCAACTAATGGTTTCTGAAAGCAAGATATTATCGACGACTTTTTTAATGATACACAGACCCAACTGAAAATAGCAGTCAATTGCTATACCTGTAATTTAGAAAAATGACATTTTTTAAAGATAAATGTAAACCACGAAATTAAATTATAAAAAATTATCGCACATTACTCATTTGTTAAAGCAATAGAAGCGTTAAAACGCTTCTCTAAAATACTGTTTAGTATCATTTAGTTTCAGGGCATGGCCAGCATCGGAAGGCTCGGAACTTCTTCTTATATTTATATTGTACCCAGACCCCAATTTTGCAAAACGCCATTATCTTCTATAAATTATGGACAATGACGGGGCTTCTCTTGTAATTGCTGAAGTGGATAGCATCGTCGCTGTTTCAAGCAATCAGCTCTATTGCTCAATATTTTATGATGCTAATAAATAACCTTAAGGTTGCCTCCGACATCCGAGAAGGTATTTTAAGGTGTTTCAACACAGAAAGAAAGGGTATATGTTGTATAATTGAATGTATGCATGTAGAATATCTCTATAAGCTCCATTTCCCCGGATTTATCACATCCAGAGTGCATGTTACCTACGGATCTTCACTAGTTGAATAATCCAAATCCCACATATATGAATTCTTCTGCAAAGGAGACAATTCCATCAATTGTATGTCATCTGAAATACTGGTATCTCCTTCTATTGCGTGGGGGGTACAATTACCGCCTTTCGATTGTATTTACGTAAACACTTTCCTTCCTACATTATTCTCTTGCTACATTCACATAAGCTTGAAAAAGATTTGAGACTACTATTTCATATTTTCCTCTAAATGTAATTTATTGATCTTCAGCGTGCCTACCTATGTCTCAAGAAACAACAGCGCTGATAGCGGTTTTGCCGGCTCCGACAAACTAACTCAGAATTTCGAATTATAATGTTTAAATTCACATACACCTTTAATGTTTGTGGACCAGCAAAACATCGAATTATCATTAAACTTTGCAAATATGCGGTACGATGAGTCATCTGTCCTTTTCACAATGTAATATATTACAGAGGACAAATGACTCATCATATCGCAGATACAGATGATTCATCATACCGCATATTTCCCTAGTCCAATTATTATATAATTCTTTATACAATCCTAACCCAGCGACTGTTTGAAGCTCTCAAGGACTAAGAATGGATTGCGAAAATGTAGAAATACAACTAATTGTGAGTAAAGATACCTGTTATCGTAAATTAGGGGAAGGCGGGGTATGATGATGAATGGGGAAGGATGGCGAATTCAGTGTTTCTTACATTTTATCACCGATAGCAGCACGTGCTTAATAGCCCCTAGTGATGGAAAATGTTACTCACTAAGATAAACAAGCGTTCTTGCACGTTGAACTAAGATTGTTAAAACAGCGCATTTCAATGTAAATTTGAGGGGCAAAGCGCACGGAATCAGTATTCTACGGTAAGTTTTTCAACCTCCTTACTATATTATTATTAATATTGTGAAAGTAGAACTCAATACCTACTAATTCATAGGAGACCCATTTCTTTTACAATAGTTTTGGTTAATTGTAAACGTTGTTTTGGTAAAAATGGCGTCAGGTTGAAAGATGACGAATTTTAATCACTATTTAATAATTCCGATTCTGTCATACCGCCTGCTACAAATTATTGTTCTGCAAACCAGCACCTTCAACTACAGCCCCTCCTTCAAACTACCTCTCAATCTATGGATCTAACTCCATCTACTTCTTCCGCCCTTCCTCCACTTCTAGTGGCAAGTAAAAAGACTGCCAGAAAACCAAGGAAGAAATTGCCATCGTTTCTTTTATCAGGAACTCCTGTAAATGAAGCGTTGGAACAGAAAAAGAAGGAGCAAGAAGAGAGGGAAATGAAAAGATAGAAAAGATTGACTGAAAGACAAACAAAAAAATAACCACGACGTCAATTGGACTTCTCTTCATCTTCTGCCGATGACCCATCTCATCCCATACCGCACATCGACACCGATGATGATATAGACCCGCCGGATTTCGAAGAAGACAAATTGTGAATCATATACTCGGAAGAAATGATGCAAAGATGAGCTGTGGTACCAGTGCTTCAAGTGTTTCAATTGGGCTCATACTGAGTGTTCCGGATGGGATAAGCGAGAGGCTAGCCATAGGCCCTATAAATGCGACTTCTGTACTTAAATACCTTTTACGTTACATTTTATTTCAAACTTTTATAGAAGTTCTTTTTCCTTTTTTATTAAAATTACTAAAATTAATAAAGGTTTATTATACTTTTAAATCCCAGGTTTTGTCCGTTATCTTACCCCATAGCTGGGGTAAGATGTCGAAGATCACATTGACTCGGAAAAAATCGTGTTTCATCGCTTCCAAGATGAAAGAGGCAATTGAGAAAAATGCCTGGAATTAGCAAGACATGGGAGATCTGATAAAAATTTCAGTTCTTAAATCCTTTTACAGTGGTCAGGAAAAATTGTAGAAGCTTTACCTCGTTCTCTTACCCCGTCTTCCCCTACTATTTGAGGGAGAAAGCGTTGACAGTGGTCTGAAGTAATTCAAATGGGAAACAGCATGAAAGGGATCATTAGGAAGAATGTATGTATAAAACGAAGGTTCTATAATATTTAGTTTATTTCTTTCTTTAGAATCATTGCAACGGATTGTATGAATAATAGCTTAATAAGAAGTACATACCTATACAGGGGCAGCCGCTCTTCGAGAGCACAAAAACACGTGAGCCCCCTTGCACACTAAGCAATAATTGTATTAGTATTCTAAGAGAATATCGCACATCTTTCCGCCATCCGTGCCTCCGAATATGGCTTTGCACGTGCGAGTCTTGGCACAGGCCTTTTCCCAAGAGTACATCTACCACCTACTGGAATCAATGCCATGAAGAGTAAGGGAGTGTGAAACAAATAGGGGAGGCCTGACAATTTATTAATAAAGAAAAAATTAAATTAATCTTTTGTTCTTTGGAATTTTAATCAATTATAACATTTGAATAGGTAAACGTTTCTACTAAGTTTGGTCAAAAAATTCGCACCCCTGTTGGTTGCAATTGGCATGTCATGTAGTATAATTGCAGTTTTAGCACCGCGATTAGGTTTTAGTTTAATGATAGTTTAAAAATGAAATACAATTATTTCCCAGCGTGCCAGGAGGTTCACGTGCTCTTATGCTCTCATATACCAACCACCAGTGTATGTATATTAGTTTTATCATCACACAAATATCAGCCAAAATACAAATTCAGTATTTTCATTAATTACGTTTTAATATGAGGTAATATTTACTTGTATAAGGAAAATTGTTTCTTAAAATCAACACAAAATGATAAACGAAAGATCAATATGACTATCGTTTACTCTATCTTCTTGGTTTCAACTCAATCCATATACCATTTACCGGTATTAATTGTACAGACTTTTTACTCAACTTTACAGGAATATCCGTCTTCTCGCATATATTCAAATCAAACTTCGACAATATATAAAATAAAATTATTTTAGTTTCCATCAATGCAAATCTAGATCCTATACAACCTCTGGGACCTACGCCGAAAGGTAGAAAAGTGCACGAATTCATATTAACTTTGTTTTCGTCACTGAAGCGTTCCGGATCAAACCTCTCAGGTTCCGGATAGTATTGAGGATCATAATGTATCCCATAAATTGGTATCCAAACTAGGTCACCAACTTTCAATTCAATCGGTTTCTCGTGGCTGCGCGTTGGTGGTATGGTATAATCTTTCGTACAGATACGATCTGTTGCTACCGCTGGAGGCCATTTCCGCAACGATTCTGGAAAAATATTTTCATTTCTGTCCGTTACTAAGAATTAATTAATTATAAGCGGATTTACCTGATATGACCATATCCATATACTTCATTTTCATTAACGCTTCATAGGTTAACTTTCCTTTGCACTTTTCCAAAGTATCATCGACTTCCTTCTGCAGCTTTATTTGGATTTCCGGGTGCAATGCTAATTCATACGCGCTAAAAGACATTGCCGTGGCGACAGATTCAAATCCACCAAAGAAGAATACTAGTGCTTGGGCGGCAATATCAAAATCGGTTAAATACAGCTTAGTTTCTTTGTCAGTATTTACTTCCTGTACAGTAGCAAACCCGGTATCGGTCAAGTCATTCGCTTCCGTTTCCTGTACTTTTTTACCTCTTCTAGCTTCGAGGAGCAAATTCAACATATCGGGACGAACAATGCCTTGCGATTCACGTATTTTGATTGTTTCCGTAATGACTTTTAAAACGAAGTCTGTAACTTCTTTTGGAAATAAACTTAGACGTAGTATCTGTAATATAAAATTGTGTCAATAAAATGTGTTACAAAAGGATTCTTCAAAACAAATTAGAGATTACATTCGTATTGTAAACAAGTAATTTCGTATTTTTTCACGTTACCTGTTCTAATTTAGTATTTCAAAACTATGCATAGTTATTTAGTCTTTGCACTTTACATCTACAGGTACTTTCCTTGTATTAGAGTTATGCAAAACTTTTTTGTATTTAAATGCAAATTTTAACTGAAGGAAATAAGAAATTAAGAAACAATTAAAACTGAAAATTTAAGTCCACCAAAAGGGCTCAGGTGGAAGTATTTCGGCAAGGATCAACTGGAGCCTAAAACACCCACACTTCCCTTGTAGTTCATTGATATGAACGACGAAAGCGAGAAAACCTCTCCACCGCCCTAAGAGGAAGTATAATTAACCAAAAATGGAATCGATGCCATTTTTAAAAAGTTTGTTTTTCTCAGATGGAATATCAATGGTTTTGAACGGCGTAAGTGTTAAGTTAATTAGATAATCTACAGATCGTATGTATACTGTAGTATATTAATATTTACATAGTTAATTGCCACTAATTAATATATCATTAATTAGAGTTCAATATATTTAAATTCACAGTAAATGTTGAGCTTTTGGATGTTCATGTTCAAATGACATTTGGTTTAGTGTTGGGTTCTATTTATACGTTTTCGATACCACGCACGCCACCTTTTAAGCATTTTATTACCCTGCGGGTGTTAGCTTCTTTTATTAAGTCCAGACAGAAACGTTTAGTGGGAGAAAAAAATCTAACTAGATATAAAATTATCAATTGTTATAAAAAGCATCGATTAAAGGGATAGAAAGCGTTGTAACCATTTACCAGGTCTATAAGTATGAAACCGTATTCTTTTTGTAAAAATAAAACAATTGTTATTCAAGAGTGATAAAAAATATTTTATTCAAAATAACTTGCAGTGGATTGTACACATTTTTCCCACCTCTCCGGCAATTTATGGATGCCTTGCCAAAAACTTTTCTTCTTTCGAAGCGAACCAATTATCAAGCCATTTTTGTACATTTTCGTACGAATTGAAGCGTTGGTTAGCGAGAGCGTGACCCATCGATGCGAATAAGTGATAGTCGGATGGAGCCAAGTCTGGGGAATAAGCCGCATGCGGTAGTAATTCCCATTTGAACGATTCAATTGTTTCCCTGGCCGGTTTTTCTGTATGAGATGGAGCGTTATCATGCAGCAAAATCACTTTGTGCTGCCTTTTGCATATTCCGGTCGTTTTTCAGTTATTGCTCGGCTTAAATTTATCATTTGCTGTTGGTAGCGTTGAGTGTTGACGGTTTGACCAGGTTTCAGCAGCTCATAATAAATAACACCCTTTGGTCCCACCAAATACAGAGCATCGTCTTCTTTCCAAAGCGATTCGGTCTTGCAGTTGATGTCGATGGTTCGGTTGGATTCAGCCATGATCTACGACGCTTAGGATTTTCAAAATAAATCCATTTTTCATCACCTGCCACGTTTCGATGGAGAAATGATTTTCTATTGAACCGGTTAAGCAGCATTTCACAGGTGGTTCTTCGGTTTTCTTGCTGTCTTTCATGAATTCATGCGGAACCTCTTTTCCCACTTTTTGAATTTTTCCCATAGCTTTTAAACGATTGCAGATAGCTTTCTGCGATACATTTAATTGGTCCGCGAGTTCTTGTTCAGTTTGAGCATCGTCTTCATCCAATAAGGCTTGTAACTCTTTGTCTTCAAACTTTTTTGGTGGTTTTCCACGTTCTTTGTTACTAACCTCAAAATCACCACTTTCGAATCTTTTGAACCACTCGAAGCACTGTGTTTTACCGAGAACATGTTCACCGTATGCTTCGACAAGCATTCTATGTGACTCTGCAGCAGTTTTCTTTAAATGGTAACAAAAACTTAATGCTGTCCGCAAATCGTAGTTATTAGGCTCGAAACTTGACATGTTTGAAGTTATAAAAGAATATACTAGTGTACGGAACGTGGGTTAATGTTTGTTGACACTCTTCGTCAGCTGTTAGAAGAAGACGATGGCTACGTAACAAGGGTCTTATGTGATTAAACTGAACGCTGGCACCATCTATAGGGAAATTCCGGTTTCATACTGCTAGATCTGGTAAACACACACATTCAACACTTTCACATCACAATAATTCCAAATAACCACTGGATATAAAAAACCAAGGATACCTGGACATCGACAATATAGATTTCCATAACAACGTCACGCCGTGATGAAGTGTTTTTCTATGGTAAATTAAAACAGCTAGTTATCAGAACAACGGAGAAATAATGTAGTGTAGTCCTGGTTTCCGAAAAATGAGGAGAACTGTATTTGGACCAAAAGGGTTTTACAGGAGACAACATTAAATACAAGAGCTTCACCACACCGAAAAAGAAAGAATTTAAGAGAGGGATTCCATAGAAAATAGAGCTGCACTGAAGAAAGAAATTAAGAGGGGATCCAATTACATACTGACACACACGCAACACAAAAGGTATTTATATTCAATTTATGTCAAATATTTCTGAAATTTTGTAAACATAATTTGTTATAATTCATGCTTTTTATGATATCGTTAATTAAGAGCTACGCTGGTGCAATCTTGTTAATATAATTATCTAAATTCTCAGTACAATACACAATTTTTGAAGAAAAATATTGACAACATTTAATTCGTTCGGTACTTAAGTAAAATGCTTTGAATCTCATGGTCTTGACTACAAAATGGCGTAAAATCGAAGTCGCCCGTTTTACTTGTCTTTAATCAGACTTCTTACATACTAATTCTTGTTATAGCCAGGTCATAAACTTACTTCACTTAATTTGGGTGCGTAAACGTATAAGAAAAATTTTAAATTAGCTGCAAACCCAAACTTTGTTGCTTTTGGATCCTAAAGTAAAGAAATGATTATCGCGTTCTCTGATGGAATCGCACTTAATTCCAAAAGCAATGCTCGCAATGATATCGTTGGTATATCTGGAAAAAGTATCTTTCATTTCCAAAATATGGTTACCCCCTATCTCCAGAAAGTGATTCGTAAACTCATCCGCGTAGTCCGAGATTAATGAAAACATTATTTTCATTTTACTGGATGTAAAACTGGGGCTTAATGTAGATCTCATTTCTCGCCACTGGTGATCTGCAAGTAAAATTACGTTATAAACAGAATGGTAGTATAGTAGAACGAAATTTGTCCAACTTAAATGGTTTGATTGCATATAATTAATGAATTACCAACACCAATTTACGAGTGATATTAACGATTACTTATGAGGACCTATTCCAAATTCCAAATTATACGAGCTATTGAATTAAATTTTAGATTCTTTCAACCGTATTGACACGCCCCATAGAGCATGAAATTCAGGTTAGAAGTAGTATTAATACACTTTCTCGTTAATGGGAGTTCAGTGTCAACTGTGATTTGGTATGTTTCGCGCGTTCATTGTGTGATGTTCACTGTGCAGTGTTTTGGTGTTGTAGTGTTCGTTGTGTGGTGTTCGTCTTGGGCACTAGCCGGGTTTGCTAGTGATACTGAATTCCTCAGTTTTCCACTGAGGATGCCAACTTCGTTGCCGAAATACGTATCTGGATTTTTCAGAAAAGTGTGGTTAGATTAATTTAACTTATTTTATATATTATTTTAGCCACAGTCTCCTTATTCTTATTTGCGATTACTTGTGTTATTATTGTGATAAGATGACGACTGTTATATCCTTGAAACGTAGCAATACTCAGACCTTATACAGTACTTTCGTGAAAGATTTAGAGTCAAACTTTTGGGAAACATGCTCGCACGAACCGATGTTTATTTTTTGAAGTAGCATTCATAAGGTCAGACTATTGGTTAGAGACGCAGATTGATATGCTTACGCAGCTATCCCGTATAATATTATTTAGTACTAGCTGTTAAGCCTGTCCCTGCCAGGCAGGAAGAAAAAGAAAATCTGCTTGGCAGAAAAAAAGCAAAAAATTAATTGCCACGCCCCTTTTTCGTCTTAATTCTCCGTTTACAGGCCAAAAATCAAAAATCCGGCTACGTTATGATTTGGCTTAGGCGTTTTACTATATGCATGCCAATTTTCAGCTTTTAGTCCATCAGTGGGCTTCAAAAAGCTTTGAATAGACAAAAATAGGAACACACAAATAAGGAAATTATATTATGTATAGATACTTTTTATTTTTGTTATAACCTTTTGGTAACAGATCTTGTGCAGACGTAACGTGAAATGGATACAATTGTTGTAATAAATTGAAACGAAGTGACAATTATTTTGGGCTGTGTTTATGTTTTTCGTTTATTTCGCGGTGGAGAACGCATCCCTAAAATAGTGTCGTACAATTCCTAAACAGCCGGTATATTTATTTATAGATGTAGGACATCGACTGCCATTATTATTAGGTACTAAATATTTACCATTAAATAACGAAATTTACCTTTTAAGGCAAATAAATTTCTATTCCATAGAGGATCAACCCCTTCAGGTATAAAAGGTCGATGATTAAGGAAATAATCAAAGTCCTTCACAAACATTTGTTTTATTAGATCAGGATCTCTAATTAACAACGTAGGCAATACCATTTGGTACATTCCCATATACCTATAAAATTAATGTGATTAATACATAATTAGTGAATTAATGGTTATCTAATTAATATATTTAGTTAAATAATTAATTAACAAAAATCTTATTTGAAAGTTTAGTGAACATTTCCGCGATCTAGTCCACTCAACCTAGAGCTTTTGACTATCCAATGAAACAAACTAAACTAAAACTAAACTACCTTTTTTCATTGGAAATTTAAAAGCTTTCATAAGGCAAGCTTCAAAACAGAAGTTCCCTATTTGTACGGAAATGAGTAGTATTTACATAATACCCAATTCCTATTCCAGGAGATTAGGAAAAGGAATTCATAAATTGAATGGAGAACTGAATTGAATCTGTTAGATACATACATCAGCATGCGATATGAAGTACATTTATAAACATTTCTAGTATAAGAAAAAGTTTGTATATTATTATGGAAAGATACATAAATTGTTTGGTAGTATGTAATAGTGCCATTAGTATTAGATAAAGATTTAGATATGCACAGATAGGTATAATCTTTTATAATTTATTTTTATCAAAACACGCAGTAGGTTGAAATTTTATGTAATAATACTTGGTCCAGTATTTTCTCAAAAACAATAAGTTTGAAAAGTAAAGTATATATTGCTATGCAATTACCATAACAATAACTTACATGAGAAATTGTTGAAATACGAAAAGAATTAAAATATTTACTTATGTCCTCATCATTATACAACCGTGCTAATACTTACCTATCGTTTGGAAATGCATTGTACATGCTAATTACAGAATCGTAAAGGGATTCCTTTTGAAATAACATACGAGCATTATCTCCTAATAAATAAATTTGCTTTCTTTGTTTTACTGCTTTATTTGTCCAATAATTATAATCCTTTGTTAATTTCCAGTAGGCAAAGGTAATAGCCAATATTAATAATAAAATTAAAATCATTCCTAAAAGTGTTTATATATATAAAACTTATGTATTTAAGTACATCGATCAATCGAAATTCGTTATTCATATAAATGATTGTCTGAGTTTTTGTTGGGGATAGAAACAAAACATTAAATCACTTTCTTATGTTTTATACTATTTTGTATACTCACCGCTAATTTACGTTTTATTGCGCACAGAAAAAAAAAAAGAAATATATATGTATGTATATATGTACTATGTACTCTAAGGACGATTGCGTCCACGCGTCTACCTGGTTTATCTTATTTCACACATTATAATGTATGATGGCCCATAAATTAATATATTATTTATAAATTATATAATAATATTTAATAAATTAAAAAAAATTATTAGATTGTTATAGATGTGACCATGATCACTGATTAGTGCGTTGATACTGTTCAAGGTTTAAATCATCCTACTCTTTCTTATTTACTAAGATTAGAGAAGGTATTAAATACAGTACCTGGTAATCCAATTAACGCCACTACGTATTTAATGAATAAGTATTCCGAAAAATTGTTTGTTCAAAATGGCATTCAGAATTTTGCTCCATGATGTCTTTATTTCTAAAGCATTTTTATTTTATAAAAGGTATTTACATTTTGCTGTTGTAACCTTCACAATTCCCGAGAAATGTAAATCCCGAGCATAAACTTTCTATCTGCGGTTCGTTATTTGAACGAAGGCTATTAGCAGTAATATATACAAGTGGGTTGAAGTGTTTCTTTTACTATTTGTGTTTTATGTAATGTATAAGCGCAAGATTTTTTCCTTATTAAATATCGATTACGTTTTCTTCTTAACTTTTGTTACTAGTCTTTTAAAGCTTTTGTTAAAATTGTGAATTACAAGGCAAAGATACAGCGCGGATAAGCCACCTCGTTGGTATTGACGAAGACAATCCAGGCCGTGCTAGCCCAATGGAAACGGCGTAGGTTAAGGCCGTGAAAAGGTAACATGGCGCCACTCTCCAATTGTGATACTGGATCACCTCTACAAGACTGGAGTCGGAGAGACCCTCTGTAGTAGATGGTACGCAGTTATCCGAACAGTCTATATTTAAAGTAATTATTATTTAAAAATTAACTTAAGAGAAATCAAAATTAAACTGGGGCTAGTAATCGACCGTTAATAGCATTTTATTTTCACTTGCTGTTTATGACAAAAGAAAAGAAAGAAAATCAATCAAGCTGCTTCTCACACTTCGATAGCCTTACAACCACCTTACAGCTTAGCTGAACGTAATTATAAAGACGAATATATATATCCGCGTGGCAGCACTGAAAATCCACCCCTTCTCTTTAAAATACTATTAGAAACTTAGCGTGATGCAGTTTTCCGTGGTCGGCTTTGCACGGCGTGGTTTTCGGCGTACGAACCGAAGTAGCCTAAGATGGCGTGTTTCCTCCCCGTGAGCAACAGATGTCGGGAAAACTAGCTTCTAGCTGTATGAAAGTCCGTATTACACGCACCAGCTTACACGTATATGTATAGGGTTTAATCTTGACTTTGTTTTCGTCGTTGAAACGCTCTGGATCGAACTTCTCTGGTTGTGGATAATACTGAGGATCATAATGTATTCCGAAGATTGGCAGCCAAATCAAATCACCAACTTTCAAGTTAATCGGTTTCTCGTCACTGCATATAGGTTGTATGGTATAGTTTCTTGTACAAACGCGATCTGATACTACCGTTGCTGGCCATTTTCGCAAAGATTCTACAAAAGTATCTTTTAAATTTAAATCGTTATCAAAGTGCGCCAGTTTTACAACAGTTCATTTTTAAACTGCCATATAGCAATCTTACTTAATACTCACCTGAAAGAACCATATCCATGTATTTCATTTTCATAAGCGCTTCATAGGTTAATTTTCCTTTACATTCCTCTAACGTATCGTCAATGTCCTTTTGTACCTTCTTTTGGATATCCGGATGCGATGTTAATTCATGCACGGTGAACGACATTAAGGTAGACACAGATTCGAAACCACCGAAAAAGAATATTAGTGCTTGAGCAGCAATATCAATATCGGTTAAGGAATATGTAGAGATTTTGCTTCCGTTTTTAATATCTGCTTCTTCTGCAGTAGCAAACCCTGCACCGGACAAATCTTACGTTTCTGTTTCATATACTTTGCTCCCTTTTCTAGCCTCAAGCAGCAAATTCAACATATCTTGACGAACAATACCGTGTGCTTCTCGCATGTTAATTGTTTTTTTAACGACATTTATAAAGAAATTCGTAACATCCTTGGGGAATAAAGTTACACCAAACACCTGTAAGATAGACAATACGTAAGCATGTACTACAAATTGTACTGGGTCCGGTTGTACTAATTTAATAAATACAATCAAATAAATTTTAGTTCTTATTACATTATTTATTTATTTGCACTTACATAACATATCCAAAGTAAATAACCATATACACCCGCTCTGGTAATAGGACCACTATCAATAGGGCCGCTTCCTCTCATTTTCATTTCATATTCGTCTCTGTCAATAGGGCCGCACGCCAGCTCAATAAAATAGTGTATAATTTCGCTGCTTCAAATTCAATTTAGTGCGAAGTGAATTTCGACGGCGGCAGTAGTGAGGGTACCCGAGTTCCAAGAAAAATACTCTCCTCAGCGTCCATAGCCGGCCCTATTACCAGAGCGGACTGTACACTGATGACTTTAAATTGGAGCCCTAATAAAAACCAAAAATCTTGTTTATATACACGCAATGAAATTACTCTTACCACACCTTTCGGAAATAATTCCCGATACGTATTTCGACAATTAAATTTGGAAAACTGGTGGAATTAAGTATTATTAGAATAGATCCCCCATCTGCATTCATAATCCGCTTCCTATTTTTATAAATATAGATACTTTCGTAGCTATATAGTTCCCTGTTATTTTCTAACGCTTTCAAACTTTCTATTAGCACTGCGTGTCCTTTGTCAATAATATGTCGGGCTACACTTGATTTTTCACGCTTGTTAAACCGAAAATGAGCAACGCGCTCCTTGTATCGTGTTAGGTTTGATCGTTTTGTTTGCCCAATATATTTTGTGCCACGTTCCTGACAACCGATTTCATAGATACCTGATGTTTTATTTATTATTTCATCCTTATCCTTGGCGTTTCCCAAAGATTACGCAATGAACTTTGGGAAGGGTCTTAGTGCAATGATGAAATGGTATTTTAACGAATTTCTTGGCTGGTTTATCCAAAGTTAGGCCCGTAAACATAGAATTCACGGGCCTAACTTTCAAGGTTTTGAAATTTTGTTTCCTAATTAAGTTATCAATCAATTTTGCTTCGAAATCATTGTATTCAGCTATATTTCTTATATATTCAAGTTCTTTTTGATATCTCTCTGTTGTGAGGAAACAATCTTGCTTGTCCAAAATTACCAATTTATCTTTATCTGCCTTAAGATAAACCCATCTTTTGCTTCGAGATTTTTTAGGCTTTTAACGTTGCTAATTATATTGACTTGGTTTTGTTTTCACCAATTGGCATGTTTGATGCTGATTTTGCATGCCTCCGTCATAAAGCACTTTGAAGGTTCGTCGAAACTTATGATTGTTGTTGCAATTCCAGTGATGATTTCCTCGGAAGGTGTTTTTGAATTTGGCAACACACAATATTTTAAACCTTTATTAAGTAAATCCAATTTCGTTTCATTAAAAGTCTCGGATGATACATTTACAACTAAAATTTCTTTCATCCTTGTATTCTCTTTTTTCTTTCTATCTAATATAGGCCAAAATTGTCCAAACTTTTCATACTTAATTTGGAGGCTTTACTATCATATTACATAAATACAATATACATAAATCCCCACAGGATGGCAACTTATTTGCTGAAATACGTATCTGGAATTATTTTGTGGGTGGTAATGGTAATTTTATTTCTTTTGTATCTTTTTTTAACCACAGCCTCCTTATTCTTATTTACAAAAAGAATCTTGTTAATAAAAATGGCTAAATAAAAATAACAAAGATAACTATCACAGTTTGACAAACACTGGTTTATCACATCTATGACCCCATAGTGATAGAATGCTTTACTATTCTTCTACCGTCTTCTGAATTGTTCTGAATTCCATTCTGAATTGTTAAATCGTCAAAGATGTTAATGTTACATCACTTAATTACAATAATGAATTTAATAATATGTAAAAACAAAGTTACATTCCAGATATGTATATACCATGAAACCTCTCTTAAATCTTGCTTGCATCTCTTCGCTTGTAGCACGCATCTTTTCCTTTCGAAGCGATGCCGATATTGTGCTTCTCAAAATGTAATTCTATTCATTATTTACCAACTTTTTATTAAAACTATTTTTCTGTTACTCTGATTAAATAAAATATGATGTAGTAGCATCTACTAAATTTAATGCTCCAAGATTAAACCAAATCTGCATACCAGCCTATAAAAATATCTTATTGTTTAGACAAATATAATCTATGAAAAATTTCAAAATTACCACGAAATTGTTTATTTCGTTTGTGCCTTAAGGAGGATCCAGCGCTTTCTATCCTAACACATTTTGCATAAATGAAAAGGAAGCGGGATATGGGTTTGGAAATTTTAATTCTTCTGAATATTCATTGCAAACAGCACTATATTCTATGCAATAATAATGAGATTATTATTATTAAGAGACTTACTTAACCTTACTTTGGTGCAAAGGTGTATAGTAATAGTTTTAGATTAGCGACAAGACCAAACTTCATTGCTTTTGTTCCCATTCTAAAAAATTCGTTATCTCGCTCTTTGAGAGAATCACACTTAATTCCAAATGCCACGCTCGCGATAATATCGTTAGTATATCTAGTAAAAGTATCTTTCATAAAAAAATATGGTTGCCACCCTCTTCTAGCAAATGGTCCGCAAATTTTTCCGCACATTCTAAGATTAATGAGAATATCATTTTCATTTTACTTGACGTAAAACTAGGACTCAATGTAGATCTCATTTCTCTCCCTTGGGTATCTATGAACCAAATTATTTTAAGGGAAGCGATAAAATGGTATTTTTGGCATTACTTTCTTGTTGTACCGAACACTATAGAAACACCGTCGTATCAAGTATGGTTATTTTTCGAAAAAGTTTATGTAGGTAACATAAATTTGACTGTAAAACAACATCCAACTTTCGAAAAGAAGAAATACGCAACCGAGCAATCTATATATCCATAATTTTTGCACGCAGTATGGACGTAACGTATTTCGTGATGCCATTATTAACCGAAACATATTATCCGCAATTATTGCTCTCCATCCAAATGCAGAACATCCCCTCTTGGCGAATAGCGCCTTATGGTTCAAGCAGGATGGTGCACTATCACATTATTCTCTAACTGTTCGTAATTATTACCATTCTCCCAAACCAATGGATAGGTAGGCGAGGAGCAATTGAATGGCCTGCAAGATCTTCCGATCTAACTCCACTCGATTTCTTCTTGTTATCTCAAATCCAAAGTGTATCTAAACCGACCTAATAATATTGAAGATTTGAACATTAGATTAATCGAGGAAATCAAGTTAATAACTCCCCAAGTATTAAATAATGTCATAAACAAACTTTAATACCGTCTTGCTCATTGTCAACACGTAACTTTTCACTTTTGACGTAAACTTTGTTTGTTAAATTGAATAATACACCATTTCTTTTTTCTCAAAATGTTTGTTATGTAACCTGTATACCTCAGGAAACGCATCCAAATGGCGCTATCTAAAATTGGAGCTACCATTGAAAAGAAAATGAGGTGACGAAATACGTTTTTCTAAGAATTTGTGCATTTAAAAATTAAGGTTGACATGTCCGATCGCTCTCTTTTCACTATTTACAGATTTTAGTGATTTTGTTTCAACCAATGCGCCCATACTGTATAATACCACTAATCTAAAATCGACCACCCAAATATACTGAAACTGGTATAAATATGTGTATGTGATACCTAATATGTTAAGGTGGTGTAAAAGTGTTCTAATTTTTTTCACATTAATCTTTCCTATCGATAGACTACTAAACAATTATTGAACTGTTCAACAATTCATACTTTAAATTAAGGGATATTATACTTGGTACAACTCTTTCTATATATATTTTTTTAATTTTCTGCGCATATCTTTCGCGAAGTAAAAATGTTCAACACTAATATTGATAAGTGCTACTAATGACCGGCATAGGTTACAAGAAGGGAAGGTCATACCTACTGCACAAAACTAGTATAAAAATTCAGGAATTAACGGAGTGACCCCCAAAATTAACCTCGTCCCGGGAGACCATCAATAACTGATGAAGCAGCCGTACTTAGTATACAAATACAAAGTATTAAAGCAACTCCCGCATACGAAAATTGTGACAAGAGCTTGGTCTATTACTGTGGATCATGAACTGTCACTTTCATGAGTTTGGAAAAGTAAGATGATGCGTATTTGAGCGTGGAGGAAGCAGAATAGAGCCGCGTGTTTGCAGTGTATTGCTTACTAACGCCCAGCATCGCGCTTTCTTAAGAAAATGTGCAACTTGTGATGAAAAAATGGTCCTATTTACCGTAATCCTAACAAATCAAATCAGTGGTTAAACTGAGCTCACTTCTCAAAATCTGTGGTGAAGCAAGGAAATTTCGATAAAAAGTGAAACTGTAGGTATTTAGGTTAATGGCACACTCACTATCTTGCAGGCATAGCATCAGTAAGGTACAGAAATCTATCTGGAATTTTCAAGGCTAAAGTGCAGCAGCTTGTGAAACAGGGCCAAGGTTACGTACAGGCTAAGAGAGACGTAATCAAGGCCAACTTCACTAGGCATGCACAAAGGGGCCAGGTTTAGTCTAGATAAGGAAGTTAGGCCTCAACAGACGATGGAGGCTACTAAACGTAAAAAAGGACGGAAGTCCAAAAGGCGAGGTCGGAGGATAGTACTCCCGCAGGTCTTCCGAAAGGCAAGGGGCCAGAAGGTTTAACCTTCAAGGAGGCTGCTTTGGAGAGGATCGCGGTAGTATGCAACGACTACCCAACCACCCAGATAGAACCGGCAAAGCTTAAGGCAGGCTAGGACTCTATTATGGAGGCATATAACAACATTGCGGAGCAAGGGCTTCAAGTCCGCTCTCAAAGCTGTTAAATCTAATTAAAGGAATAAAAGTGGAGAACGTACTCTAAGGAGGCATAAGGACCACACTAGATCTGGAAAGGTGCAAGTGGAACAGGCATCAGCGCCACCTCAAGTAATCTAATCTAATCTAATCTAAAGTACAGAAATTCTCGCAAAATAATGGCAACAGATGATCGAACATAAATGGCGTTATTTTCAATGTAACTCCTCTACGTATTATCTCTGGTTTTTTAATTGTAAATTTCGCACGGCGGTGTTCGAAATGTTTCATATGATCTCTTTCCGAAACTTCAAAAATTCGTTTCAGCTTTCGTGTAGAAAATTTTTTCTTTTACAAATATTGTTTTATTTTGTTTGAGCTTTCTGCTGTTTAACCCTCCTATACTCACGCATACGGTCTGTGAGACCGATTTATATAGTATAGTATACGTCTTTCATTTTGACGTGAGTATAGGAAGGTTAAATTTGATGCATAAGCTATGAAAAGATCGGTATAGACAATAACGGTTACAAAAACTTTTTGCAATAAGAAATTTTTTGAGTTCCGATTAAGTGAGATATGCACAAAACAAAACAGAAGCAATATGCAATAAAATTTACAATGAAATTCCTACAAATTAATGCGTATTGTATAAAATATTTAAGGAATTTATACAAAAGGAATATACTATCGCACAGGTGCCATGAATAGAATATAAAGAATTTTACGACCGTTTTTGTCGACTTTGTAGTTTTCGCATACAATACAAATCGTTATCTTGTATTTATGGAAGCGTTATTTTTCACAACTGACACCACAATCATCTACAACGCACTTGGAAATAGCGTCCATATAAGAAATAGTCCGTGCGCCTATGAATTTGCTTATATTGCCGTGGTGTGGATATGACATATGATACACAGAATCAACCTTGTCTTTCTTGTGTTTACTAAAAATATAAACAATCACCTCCAAATTTATTTGACCTTGAAAATCGACCTCAAGATCAGCTCTAGGTGCTATATTAAATTTAAAAAATTAATTAAGCGCATCCCATTAAACCCTACAACATTGGTCCTTAACACATTTTTCAGAAAATTTTCCGTTTCAGAAATATTGGCCGTAGCCGTTGCCACACCCCCGAGATTGAGGGGTAATTTCTGTCCTTAAAATGCGTTTATAGCAGAAAAAAAGCACGTGTTTAATATTTCGATATTTAATAAGTATTATATAAAATATTATTTTCGAAAGGTACGGCAAGTGTAATTTTTATATCCATTTTATATATTCATTAACAACAGCCTGCTTATTCTTATATGCATTTAATAATTATGTTAAGTTTTATTAGAATCGGTGTCAGTTGGGTAATATTACTTGTTAGACAAGTTCGTTCGCTTTATCGTGTCTGTCTACTTTTTGGTTTCCGGCCTAAATGTTGAAATTTAAAACTTCCGTGTAACATTAGGACTCAGTAGATAAATTCTAAATTAACTTACCTTTCATTTGGAAATGTAGTGTAATAGTTACTTATAGCTTCAAACACTGATTCTTTTGAAAGATTACACCTACATTATCTCCTAGAAAATATACTTGTTTCCTTTGTTTTATTGCCTTATCTCTCCAGTACGAATGGCATTTGGCTAATTTCCAATAAGCAACAGTAACCACCAGAATGAGCAATAAAATTAAAATCATATCTGAAATAGTTTCATGTTAGAAATAGGTAAGCGTACTGTAATATTCAAAGTATAAAACGAATGTAATGTTAAAAGAAACATATACAGGAGGTTGCAGAACTAATGCGTCAAATTTATTTCGATTATATGAGGTAAAAGTAAGTTAATGAATGCAAAAGAAACAAAAAATTTAAAAAAATGGCTAAATAAGTTTAGTTTTGGGACCGTTGACATATTTATCGCAAGGGATATCATACCGATACGCACTCGGCGTTAGACGCATTCCCCGTAGAAATAAATATACACGTCCTTTCCAACCATCTAATTGACCTTCCTAACCTAATTTTACTAGCGTTTACATTTCTTTGTCTAAACGGTAATTTCCTTATGAAACTTAAAAAATGATTTTCGCCTTTCCTGTGGTACTAGAGAAATGTTTTCTCTTACAAATTTTATTTTATTTGTAATGAACTTTCTTCTGCTCTAATTTGATGCATAAATTATGAAGACGGACAGAATTTTACACACGATACTCCTCAAATTCATGTATAAGATTATATAAGGTAAAATTAAAGGTAATCATCACATATAAACTCCTCACCACACAATTATTTAATTAATTCGGTTACACGTATTTCGCTAGCAACGACGCAAATATCTTTAAAACCGTTAATTACCGAATGGAACATGAAATTCTTAAACCCTAATCATGCAAACTAAATATTCCCACTCTTGCGGTCGTACGTTTCTATTTGCAGGGGATGAAAATCATTCTGAGAAAGAACACCCACGGCATCTTAAACCACGTAAATAAGGTCATAAAATTACAACATACTTTCGAAATACATATGCAAAGGGGAATTTTCTGCTAAGGGTTGCACTTCCGCTTAAATCAAATTTAACTTTTCAATCAATTAACGCACTGTAATGTATCTATGAATTTTGAACAAGAATTTTTGTGACAAAAATACATACCTCTATCGTCCAACATCCAGAAGGAATTTTAATTAATTAATTATATACCTGACAAGAAACCGATATTACCTGCTTGTAATACGTCGAAAAACACGAAGTGTCTAATAGGCCCTATATCTTTATTTATATTTTGCGTGCGCATCTGACTTTGCACATTTTATTAATATTAAATTTTCACTTTTAATGTCGTTCGTTCTACTTAAACGTTAAAATTCTACGAGTTGCTCGAATCGACGTGAGATGCGATGGCTTAAAATTAATTACGAGGTACCCGTAAGTAAACATAAGCGACATTATTTAACATATTGACCTAATTTTACTAGCGTACACATTTCTTTCTCTACATTGTAAAGATTCACAGGAGGCGAAAGATGTAAAACAAACACGACTCACTTGACTTTGCTAAACAAATGCCTCGAATTGTACTAAAGACGTTTGTATCTCTAAGAAATAAGCAGCGTACTTGACTCCATAGGTGGTTAGAGGTCCTCAATCCTCCATGCAAAACTTTAATATAAAAAAATAATAATTACGACTTTCCTGTGATAGTAGGAAAACGTTTTCTTTTCAAAATTTTGTTTTATTTTGTTTCTTCTGTTTTCATTTGATGCTTAAGTCGTGAAAAGGGCTGTATTTAAATATAAAAGACGAGGACAGTAAGCACATAATTTTCTTTATTTACGAATGCAATTTAGATCATTGAATCTTTTTTTAAATAAAATTTGTTGAAATCTTATTTAGCTTTTAAGATTCAAATTCCGAAGGTCATTCACATCAATTTAACAATCAAACTCGATGTATTTATAGCTGGTACTGGGGTGTAGGTGTAAACAGTAAGATATGTAAGCTAAACAATTCTGCAGATTTTGCATACAAATATTGATAACAATAACTGCTTTCCCTCAAAAAAAATATAGGTCTCCTTGTAACATAGCATTACTCAAAATATCGTATTTAGCTAGCCTGTACTATATTACAAGGATATCAATAATCTATTAACGACGAGGGCAAACCTCCACTGATTTATAATATAAAAGATAATTTACATAGATATATAAACTATATTTACATATGTATATGCTCAAACTTACTGTTTACTCCCGTCTCTCATCAAGTGTACACAGTAAATGATCTCATAAACTATGACCTTGTGACATAATTATCTAATAAAAATATTACAAACGTAATGACTTATTATCTGAATTGAATGTGCCGAATATCCTTATCGCTAACAAATAATAGCTATTATTAGTATTTATATTGTAAAGAATTCTAAAAGTAACTTTGTTTAAAAAATGTAATTTCTTTTTGATTTTCCGGTCTTCTAACTTTCCCATGAAGTAGGAATTGTCGAATTTGTCAAGTTAATGCAATGAGAACTCTTCGGTGATTTTCGGGGCACTCATAATAATTATTATAAATTATAAGTTACACTTCATTACTTAATTTACTCTTAATACTTTAACTGTTAATTCTCCAGAACCTTAGTTATTGCTTATCTGAAATATTTATGTTGCGTACAAGTCGTATTATCTTCTACTAATGAATTTTTGGACTTCTGGATGAAGCAACGCTAGCGGTACTCGTTCGTTCGAATTTTTGGTTTGGGAGCATTATTGACAATACCACTTTTGTGACTAAACTGTTGGGTAACTGTATTTTGGAGGGACTTCCGCAAGGAAAGTGCTTACTGCTGTTTTGTACTTCTTTATGTTGTATATTACTGAGAACAAACGTAAAGTTGTTTATATTTAATAATATTTTATTTATATTAAATGTTGCTTTTAAAAATACAAACTGTCTTATATATCTAACATTCTAACTCCCCTACTGTCTGAACGTACTACTAATCTTAATCTATGTCTATATATATATATCTATAATATATGGATATACATAACACGCTCCCTTTTATAAATCCAACCGGACTGGCTTTTTAATTTGCCGACCGTATTTGGTACGAGTCTGTATATTTGGTGTGGTTTTGTTGTCTGTGGGTTGCGTGCCCTCCGCGTTATCCTCTTCGTCCACTGTTGGTTGTATTTTTTCCGGACTATCATATCTATCTAGGCCCGATGGCGTAGGTCTAATTATTCCCTTGGATTTCTTTAAGTATTGGATGTTTCTTCTTATTGTATGTCCCTCGGTTGTCTTTATTAAGTATGATCTGGGCTGTGAGAGTTTTTTAAAATGATTGCATCTCTCCATATTTTTTGCTTTATGTCCCATGTTGTTATCTTCTCTCCTTTTTGAAATTCTTGTTCTTTTGTTTTTGCTGATCGGTTGTAGTATTTTTCTTCCTTTTCTCTCTTTTTTAATGTCTTTTCCTGTACGTCGATCACCTTGGGTTTTAATGCTTCAATTGTGGTTGGTACTTTGGTACGCAGTTGTCTACTCATTAATAATTGTGCCGGTGATACTCCAAGCTCAACAAGAGGACTAGTTCTGTAATTCAATAGATACAACTGATAATTTGATTTTGTGTATTTGCACTTCTTTAACATTTTCTTGGCTATGCCTACTCCTTTTTCTGCTAACCCGTTGCTTTGGCTGTGATATGGACTACTAGTTATTATTGTAAAGTTCCATTCTTTAGCAAAGTTTTTATATGTGTCACTGTCAAATGGCATGTTATCTGATATTACTATCTGAGGTATGCCGAATCTACTAAAAATTGCTTGTAATGTATTTATTACCGAGGTGCTTGTCTTGTCTGGTAATTCTTCAACTTCGAGCCATCTTGAGTAATAATCCTCCAAAATTAGATAGTTCTTCGTATCATATTGAGCAATGTCAATCCCCACTTTCTGGAACGGATATTCGGGTAACTCATGTTGGCGTAAAGAGTCCTTTCTGTTAAAATTACTATATCTAGTGCATATTTGACAACTGGAAATCATACTTTCAATATTTGCCATAATGCCAGGCCAATATAGTAAGTTTCTTGCTTTTCCCTTTGTTTTGACTATTCCTATGTGTGTTTCATGTAGTATCCTTAAATAAAAGTCTCTTAGTTTTGTGGGTATTATAAGTCTGTTGTTATAATATACTAAATTATTTTCTAAAAATATGTCGTTCCTCATTTTGTAATAATGTGCGATTTCACCAGTTGGTTTGCGATTAATTGGCCAACCTTTCTTACAGTATTCCACAATTTGTTTAAGGATTGGATCTCTGGATGTTTCTAATTGAATTTGTTTTGATCTCTCGTCACTGAGTTTCATACATATTGTTGATACTGTGTGCACTACGTCATTCATTAATGGATCATCGTGCGGTCTCTCATCTATAAAATTTCTTGACAAGAGGTCTGCAATGTACATATATCTACCTGGTAGATAATGTACTTCTAAATTATAAATGAGTAGTTTTAAGCGTAATCTTTTAAGTCTATTGTTTTTAATATCGGCTATATTTTTCTCATTATTGTTACTAGCGGTTGATGGTCAGTATTTACAGTAATTGTTTTCCCATAAATGTATGTGTGGCTCTTTTCACATGCAAATGTAACTGCAAGCAGTTCTTTCTCAATTTGTGCATATGACTTTTCAGTCTCTGTCAATGATCGTGATGCAAACATTACTGGTTGCTTGTTTTGTAATAAACAACATCCTAGAGCATCTTTGCTACTGTCGCATTGTATTACAATATTTTCTTTAGGGTTGAAATTAGCCAGAATTGGGGCTTCACATATTAGTTGTTTAATTTTCTCTAAACCCTTTGTATGTGTTGTTGACCATAACCATTGTGTGTCCGCTTTTAACAAATTTCTAAGAGGACTTGTTAATTCAGATAAATTTGGCAGAAAATCTCTGAGGTAATTAATCATTCCCATTATTTGCATTAACTCTTTTTATTTGTGGGATTTTTTAGATCTTTTATAGATTTAATTCGTTCGTCATCGATGGTTACCCCATTTTCACTAAATATTAATCCTAAATACTTTACAGAATTGCAACAATATTGTAACTTTTTTCTGTTAAATTTTATATTATATTTTTTGCTCTTTCTATTACTTCTTTCATTATTTTATCATGGCCTTCTTTGGTCTCATGACAAATTAACAGATCGTCAAAATAAATTATTAGTCCTTCAATGTCATTAAAATATTTGCAATTTAATTTCTGGAATAGCTCTGGGGCTGAATTTATTCCAAAAGGCAGTCTTAAGAACGAATACAGTCCAAATGGGCTGTTGAACGTGCATATTTTACTTGACTGGTGATCTAGTTTTACGTGATAAAATCCGTCTTTTATATCTAATACTGTATAGAACTTTTTGTGAGCTAGTTTTGCTTTTATTTCATCTACTGTTGGTATGCTATAATAGTTCCTAACTATGTTTTGATTTAATATTTGCGGGTCTAGGCATATTCGAAGTGACTTATCTGGTTTCTCGACAATAACAATATTGCTTACCCATTCTGGTAAATCATTATCATCCGCTGGCTTTATAATTCCTCTGTTTACCATTTGATCTAACGCCTCCTTAACTCTGTCCTTCAATATTAAGGGTATTCTTCTACTTGGATTGACCTTTGGTTGGGCATCTGGTCTTAGTGTGATTGTATATGTGTCTGGAAAGCATCCCAATCCAGTAAATATGTCACTATTTTCTTCTATAAAATTTTCTTTTGAGTCATTAATATTGTTTATTCTAGTTATAAGCTTAAAAATACGCATGCTTTAAGTCCTAGAATAGGTTTACATTGATAGTCTTTAACAATAATAAAATCTAATTTTGAACATATGTTATTTACATTACATGTTAACTGACAGGTACCCAATGAATCTATTTTAAAACCTCCATAAGCTTCTAATCTTGTGGTAGTTTTTTCGAGTTTAGGTTTAGGTATTAATTTATTGTAATAATTTAAGTTTAATATATTTGAATGAGACCCACTGTCAATTTTAAATCTTATTACTAAATTATGAATGGTTATCTCTGTGTACCAATCACAATTTATATCATTAATTACTGATATTTGTTTGATTGAGTTTATTTCAAGATCATCATCAGAATAATTTTCAACCTGATGGGTTTTCTTTACATTCATTTTCTCATTTTTATATTTGTTTTTATTGTGATGAGTACAGCAATTAGAAAAATGATTTGATTTATTACAATAAAAACATTTTTTCCCAAATGCGGGGCATTTACCATATTTATGTTTTGTATTACATTTACCACATGCATTTTTATTTTGATTAAAGCTAGACTTATCTTTATTCCAGTTTCTCTTTTCTTTTGTATAATCCACTTGATTTGTTTCATCCGGTTTCCTCGATTCTAGTTCCTTTCTTGCTCCTTCTGCCATTTCTACGGTTTGACAATACTTGACAGTTTCTTCCAAAGTCATATCTTCTCTCAGTAATTTTTCTTGTAAGTCCTTGTTCCTTAATCCTAATATTATTTGTGATTTTAGTATTGAACTTTCAACTTCTCCAAACTCGCAGGACTTTATGTTCTGTTTTAAAATTGTTACGTATTGATCAAACGTCTCATCTTCTTTTTGTACACATTTAAAAATTTGAAGTGTTCCATAGCTAAGTTTCGTTTTGGTATGCAGTATTTTTTAAACGCATCCAATATTTCCTCCACGGTAGCATCCCTTTCCTCAGCTATTTCCATTGTGTTGTATATTTTTAATGCTTCGAGCCCATTAAATTTAACAATCTTGCCTTTTGCACTTGCTTTGGTTTGTTACTTGTTTCGGTAGCACTGAAATATATTTCAATTTCTTGTTTGAATTTATTGAAATTTGTCTTTAAATTTCCTTTTAGATTTAGAGGTTCCGGTTTATTGAACGATTCCATTTTTTTTCGAGGTTATGTATCTCTGCTTTTCCACGTTGTTCTATTTATCGCAGCGCCATGTTTTGTACTTCTTTATGTTGTATATTACTGAGAACAAACGTAAAGTTGTTTATATTTAATAATATTTTATTTATATTAAATGTTGCTTTTAAAAATACAAACTGTCTTATATATCTAACATTCTAACTCCCTACTGTCTGAACGTACTACTAATCTTAATCTATGTCTATATATATATATCTATAATATATGGATATACATAACAACTGCAAAGGTTTCCCTCAGTCTTTAAAGCATGAAGACTACACCGAAAGGCGACTATCAGTAAACTAATATCCGGTCGTAAAAAGGTCGGCACCTCTACTTACTGCAAAGGAGTGTACCGACTTTGTAGTTGTTCGACGCTACTAAAACTGCTATTAGAGTCTGTCGAAACTATAGCAGCTGCACTTTCAGACGTACATATTGTCATGTCGACTTGTGCGAACGAATATAACGAGACGTAGACAAATTGAGAAAGGGGGCGTAATTTGATCTATTGCGCTGATGTAATATGTACTTTTGAAGGTGTAGCTGGTATACCATATCTGTAGCAAGACTTACACTTGCGATCTACTGTATAGAGTTTGAAATTTAAATATAAAACGGAAATTCTGGATTTATCGCTGATATTTTGAACATATATACAAGTAAAGGAGCCGATGTAATCGAATGGGGCGTTCAAGTACAATACCGACGGACTACATTCAAAACTCCAACGTTCCGGGCAAGGTAGCGCCCAACAGTATAAAAATTGAGTGTTTATGGTGGAAAAAATGTACTAATCAGTAAACTGGGAAAATATGCGGTGTGATGAGTCACCTGCCCTTTGTCTTCTGTAATATAATATTGGTACGAAAAGGATAGATAGACTCATCATACCGTATATTTGCCCAGTTTACTAATGAGGTTGTCTAATACCTGATGCCTACCACATCACTACAAAGTTATCGACTCTCCGCTTTGCAAGCCATGTTTCTACGCCGGCTGTAAGTGCTTAACCATTATGTGAGAGTAAAGGTTTAAAACAGCGTCTCCCAATCGATAGTATGCGTACCCACACGTTGCTACAGAGCGGACTGATGGAGATACCCCATACGTGAAACATCTAATCATCGTAAAGTAAGTTCCGTTTGGTTATTAGAAAAAACACAATACACGAAGAGATCTTATATACAACTTAACGCTACTACTTTCAGTTACTTTTCTACATAGTTGCCATTAAGATTGAGATATTTGTCATAGGGATGAACCACTCTTTGAATGCACTCTTCATAGAACTCTGCCACCTGTGATTTAAGCTATTCTGTAACACCGTCCTCCAGCTCTTCATGCAAAAAAGGCACTCAATTCTGTGATTGTGAATCCCCGATTTTCACCAATTTTCTCTTCGACATTACCCAAAAGTTTGTCACAACAGTCTTCCACTCCGTTCTTCATCATGCACATTAGTTCGTCCTTCTAGTTAACAGACGGCACCAACTTCTAACTACACTGTCACTCATGACATTTTCACCATAAACAGAAAAGTTCACGATGAATCTCGGCAGCCTACAAGTTCTTTGCGCACAGAAATCGGATAACAGCACGCAGTTTGGCGGGATTTTCAATTGTAGCAGCCTTTTTAAATGACCAAAATAACACGAAAGAATCTCCGAACTATTTTCTCACTAACACTGCCAGACTCTAATTGAACCAGGCTACACCACAGCGCTTCGATCACACTGATATCCCCACTCCTCTACTCAATAGGCGAAAACAGAACTTACTTTACGAATTGCCCTCGCATATCTTCATATCTAAATTAAACGCATTTGTTGGAACTTCCAAGTTGCCCAAAATAATTAGATCTAAAGCACCAACTATCAAAACAGGAAAAAATTGATGTTTGTACATGTGAGAGGGATTCGATATGAATTCTCTCACAATGCACGTATTGCAAAGCCGTACTGATGAGCGGTATAACCGCGAAACGTACGTCTACGGATGGCAAGAGATCAAAATTTTGTAATAAAACAGGAAAAAGGAATAATTTAAAATAACTAAGAAACGGTTGTATGTAGGTATAGGGAAGTATATTAAGTATTGACTTATTTTATGGTCTTGAGTCCAGAAATATAATAAAAACTATTTAAAATAGAAAAGTTGACATCGATTTTTAGTATAAACGGAAGTGGTATTCGTGGAGAAATGCTTTCCCTAAGGAGGCAAGAGCATAGCTATTAAATAAAAATAATACATAAAAATTTCAAAACGAACAAGTTGGGTGGGATAGCTTGTATAATCATAATTAGAATTTGTTAAAAAGACGTGTTATCATTAAGTAGTGTAAATCGGACTGACGCTCTCAGTTCTTGGATAAATTGTCATTGATAAGTTATCATTGGATAATAAAATTCGGAGGAGTGACACCATTAGTCTGATTTACACTACTTAATGATAACATGCCATCCACCTTTTTAGAAAACTCTAACCATAATAATGTAACTTAACTAAACTACGGATTGCAAGGAATACAGTGTAGATATTATACAACAAGCATCAGCGCATTATGCATTACATAACTTATTTATTTAGATCAGACAGGATACTTCTTGGTACTCTTAATATTATAATATTAGCTATTATAGCTACAGCATTTCATGTTTGAAATATTACAAACAATTTTATTTTCAATTTCTGCAAGTTATAAAAAACCCATATTCATCTGTTTTCATAATATGTCCATACATCATTTCGTATCTTTTACTGTGCTCTATAGGTATAAATATTAACTTGCTAATTAAATCACAGCTATCTTCATTCACAATTACTTAATCTGAAATAATGTCAGAATCACTGTTTGAATGTTCATCACTGGAAGATTCTTTATTAAGTTGAGGTTTATCTTTGTTTGCCAACATCTCTTTATACTGTCGAAATGTGATTTTCTTCGAATTACAATTTCCAAAAATTCATATCGAGAAGTGTTATGGATAACATTCACTAAATTATTATAATTTAGCTTTTTGCACTGTTAGTATTTCGGTAACCCTCCTTGACTAACAGTTTGATAAACATTTCCTGAAATAGGTACAATACATAGGCATCATTTAAAAAAAAATAGCTGTATGGCATACCGTAGCACGGGTACTTAAGAGTACTGCTTCTTTACTGATATTGTCGGACCCGTCTGCTGTTTTCATTATGGTCCTTACACGGCTTTGTGGTAAATGTGTCATTGTTAAATTTTTGAAATTATTGTGACCAAATTGTGACTTATAGCTCTATTTGAAGGTTAGGGAAGTTAGGAACTTGTTAAAAATTTAAACTTGTTGTCACTCCTGCCAACATATAAAATCCGAGGTTGAAAAAGAAAAGCTTTTTCTGGCAGACATTTAAAAAACATTCTTGTTTTCTCACCGTTATCTATTATTTGTGCATAGGATTATGAAATTTATTCATTATATTATCGATTAAGATGCATGATTATTGTTTATCAATATTTTCTCAGTTGTATATACGAGGGCGATTCATAAAATCAGTCCGTTTCCGCCTAGTGATTGGGGGATATCGGCGCGATCGCAACGCTGCGGTGTAGTCTGGTTTCATGTGAGTCAGGCAGTGCTAGTAAGAGAATCGTTCAGACATACTTCCGTGTTCTTTGGATCGTTTGGAATGACTGCTACAGTTGAAAATCCAACTGATTGCACACTGCGTGCTGTTATCCGATTTCTGTGTGCAAAGAACATGAATGCTGTTGAGATTCATTGTGAACTTTCTGTTTATGAGGAAAATGTCATGAATGATAGTGTGATTAGATGGTACCGTGTGTTTCGAGGACGAACTAATGTCTATGATGAAGAAAGAAGTGGAAGACTAACTGTTGAGACAGACGAACTTTTGGATAATGCCCAAGAGAAAATTCATGAAGATCGGCGATTCACAATCACAGAATTGAGTGCTTTCTTGAGAGCGATGAATAATTTCAGGGCAGTGTTGCAGCATGGCGTAATTCACAAATTCACAGGCAGCAAAGTTCTATGAAGAGGGCATTAAGAAAACTAGTTCATCGTTATGACACATGTCCCGACCGTAATGGCAACTATGTAGAAAAATAACTGAAAGAAGTAGCTTTAAGTTGTATATAATAAAAACTTCTTCATGTATTGGTGTTTTTCTTAATAACCAAACGGAAGTTACTTTCCGAATCATTCTCGTAGTTATATAAATATCAAAATCGTCGTGATTGTCAAATTTATGCAACCAATATTACACTATTACATCATTGATAACTTGTTGCACGGATAGTGGTTGTTTTACGGTCGGGAGTTAGCCTAATTAGAGAGTTACGTAATTACTGGAAGTATGCGAAATACATATATTTTGATGATTGTCCTTTAGACCAGTCGTTTCGACTAATATAATTTAAATTTGCTTCATACCTAATAAGATTTCAGCAATACATTTTCTTAGTCGATATCTATCTGATGTTCAAAGTTTACATATTTTAATAAAAATATAATTTCTATCTAATTGAAAAAACTGCAGAATGAATTTTAATTGGAGAAAGGCAAGAATAAATGCCAAAACGTTGAGATAAACGGTCACCTACCTGCTTCCAAACTCGGTTTGATTCATATTTTGTGAATCCGAAAGACTCAACATTAGTTTCCAGTTTTCTCCTAGTTTGGGATACCCTATCAAAGGAAGCATGTAGCAAAATATTGCATACATCACTTTCTTTTGTATATACCATCAGTTGAATGAGGTAAAACACTGATTATAGGAACAAAACGTGTTACATACATAGGTATATTTGCAAATTATAAATCTCAGATTCTTTTATTAATGTAAAATGTAAAAAATATATAGAATAAAACGTGTATAATACACGTATCAATTACAGTTAAGCATACATAATAAAAAATATAGAGAATGTGTATAGCAGTTATATTGCCTAAATATATACCACCTATTGAATACCACTGTTAAGAATCAATGAGTTGATTGTGAAGAATGGATAAATTCTGCAACAAGAATAAAACAGTTAACTATTATTTTGTAACAACATCAAAAAGTTAATATAAAAATGTAAACAATATAAAAATTGTACCGTTAGTGAATTGTCCTATACTGTTCTAGAGGAATATCTTCTTCAATCAGTTTATGATGTACAGCGCTAAGTGCCTGCGTTTAAAATTAACAGATTATCAGAAAACAAATTTATATCGACGTTACAAAGAAATCTCATATAAAGCCCACACCACGCAAAAACCAAAGTTAAAAGAGCTATAATGCTTACAGATTAGCAATTAAAGTAAGATCGTGAGAGTGTTTATTCATAGTCGTATAAATACATTTTTAAAGTTATTTAGCCCGCTAGAATTGCCCGTCTACAAATATTGCTAATCCTAGTGCCTAAAACAGATAAATAATAAAACGAAAATTAGCATTTTATTTGACTGTAAGCAATATAGTGTCTGAAATTGCTATTCTTGAACGTACTTTACTATTTATCCATATATTTAGTTCATTTTCTCTGCAATATTCTTTTCTTGAATTCTCGTTAATTATAGTCAGTTTATCTTTTTAAATAATAAAAATGTCCCATATTTGTTCATTTTTCTTCTCTTTGCATGTTTAAAATACGATACATAGCTGATATTCACGATTATCGCTTCAATAGTTCAATATACAGTCTGTCCCCGGATGAATTTCGTCATAGGTATAATTGATAAAAAAATGTTGAATTTCGTTTTAATGTTTTGATATGCCGCTCTGTTTGGTCTGAAACGAATTTTCCAGCACATTTTTATTTTTGAAATATGGGTCGTCATGACAATTGGAAAAAAAAACATTTTCTGTTAAGGTAAAGTGCCATTTCTTATAATTGTTATGTATATATGTATCTTGTGCGGTATAATATAAAGAATAACAATGACATACCAAACTACATATTCACGTAATTGCATTTATTAATATACAAGCAATAAATATGTACTTATCAAAGATAGATAAACCAAGATACTTGTAATCACATGAAATTATTCGAGCATCTTTTGAAGATACAATAATAAAATTAATTTTCAATTAGATCAACCAGGTCAATTATAGGATGATCTATGTAGACATTACCTGTATTACTTTTCCAACAACAATCCAACTAATACAACTGGGTAAGTGATAGTTTCTATGCCTATACTATATGTGTACATTTACTATAGTCACTCAACAGATAGCATTGGCATAAGCTTTGTTCAATAGAATTTAATATACAGTATATCCTCGGATTGACTTCACAATGTTTTTGAATCTCGTTTTGATGTTTTGCGATACCGCGGTGCTTGGTCTGAAAACAATTTCAGGCATATTTTTACTTTCTAAAAATCAAGGCCATCATGACAATTGAGAAAAAAAGTAATTTCTGGTGATGTAAAGTGCTATTTCGGTCAATAATGCGGCAAAATGTTATTGAGAAAAATTGTTCAGAATATGAAATTATAACTCTATGCAAAATTTTACAAACATCAGATCACTTCGACTAAATCAGTATTTGTTTTGTATTCTTGCATTGTAACTATAGAAAAACAAATAGTCTGTATAAAAAAGAAAATACATAACAATTACTCAATTATATCTATAATGAAGTCAATCCGGGGACACGCCTGTATATCAATTATCAATTAATACAATTAATGACTACGATATTTGACATTTGCACACAACTTTTTTTTTTTTTGGTTTTCTCTGTAAAAAAGAATTAATTCACTCCATAAGTTTAATTTAAAAAATTGTACCACTTGTGCTAGTATATTATTATGTTATTAAATTCAACTTTAATTTAGTTTTATAAAGGTCACTTAGCACATTAAATGTGATGAGATCACCGATGATCTCAAAAGTGGGATGGCTCCTAAGTTAACCCAGTTTCAACCAGGCGACTTAAGAGACTCGATGATCTCAAGTTTTCCTTACATTTGGCCATTAAGCGCTCGGGAGGAGTACTGTTTGACGCCGAAATCAAGTTCCACATTGAATTTAGCATACAAAGTATTAGACCACGCCGTCATTAGAAAAGAGTATGCTTTTTTAGCAGGGCTTGCAGGTTTAAAGAACGGAAATGAATTAATATTGTTAATCCCAACCAATTATTAACTACAGCAACTACACCTTCGATTAAATTTTTAAGTTCCACTGAACCCCTATATATGTAGATCATTAAGAATATTATTTACGGACCATAACTTAAACCAAATGTAACTATATTTTTAGTTTTTAATAATTACATCTTGCAATGCCACCAACGAACCCAAGAAGTGTAACAAAAACAATAATTGTAATATACATTGCATAAATTTACTTTTATGAAACTGTTTTCTAAAAAAATTATTCTTTCAGCCACGTTTGCCTTAAGCAAAATACCAAAATTATGTTGCGCTAGAAGCTTTATTTTTACTCACACACCGCACACATTGGTGGCCTTGCCTTCTAGAAAATGTTATTATAATATAGTGTCTTATTAATATTTTACAATGATAGTGTTACATCAGGCTTATTTAACTGTATTAGTGTACTAAATGAAAAAGAAAAATATACGTTGCATATAATACATACCTTGAAGTATTTAACAGTTTTTACTCTCAGTTCAAGAGTTGCATCTTCATCACATATCATAAGAGTGTGAGGGTGTTGCTGAAAGGCTGACACTGTCCACATATGATTAACACCTTCTTCAATTGCTTTGTACAAAGCAAATGCCTTATGGGTTCCCGTAATTAAAATCATTACCTGTAATATAGTTGTTAAAATAAATAAATATAAAATACAATTGACTGAAATTTCGTGAAAATTAAGTAAATATATTGTAGGTTATCATAAAGCGCCGAGATTAAGTACTAAATTCGCGATAATGTGAACAATCAACTTGAAATTTAATCACTGTAATCAGTATATAGGTCACCTCAAGCACTGTTATGCAAAACTACTGTATTTTCTATCATGTCTCAGACTGCAGTTCACCACGATAAACGCAGCTTTCAAATTAATTCTTTAAAATGATGTACACTTTGGTTGTGGTTTATTTCCACTTAATATTTGCAATCGATATAAGAAAATTACTTAATCTATCCGCTTATTATCAACGAATATGTAATTTTTTCGCATTTTTGCTACGTACATTACAATCAGTATTAAATTCGCTCAAATTTCCTAGAAGTGTGCATTTTATTTCCATGCTAGCTATGTTATCGGAACTCTACAGTAATTAGTCAATGTAAAATATATACATTCTCATTCATCAATTATTTTTATAGTTTATTATAAAATTTATCCATTGTTCCATCCCAGTATGGATTTATATGTTTTATAAGATTATCCACAGCTTTTACTTCAACCATGCTTTTTCGCAACAAATTGTTTAGAGGTACAAAATGGCATATTTCTATGTTTAGTAAAAAATAAAAGTTTTGTTAATCTTTCTTAAAATTTCTATTTATTTCAATAAAATCAGCAAGTAAATGTGAGGAGAAATATGCTTTGTTTCTAAAAATATGTTGCAAATTAGTGTTTGTTGTTTAATTTAATTCATTAACCTTCCTATACTCACGCATACGGTCTGTGAGACCGACCTATATAGTATAATATACGTCTTTCATTTTGACGTGAGTATAGGAAGGTTAAAGTTACTGTTCAGTTGATTGTTTTATCTAGTTTTAAAAACTGATGGAGGAAATGATCAAATTAATTAAAATAACTATCTAACACAAAATTCGTTGTTAGAAAGTATATTAAGATTAAAATTTGATAGTGAACTTACCTCTTTAGCATCCATAACAGTGCCCACACCAACAGTTAATGCTTGCTTAGGAACTTTTGAAATATCATTTCCAAAGAATCGTGCGTTTGCTTCGAGAGTATCTTGAGCCAATGTTTTTACTCTTGTTCTAGATACTAATGAAGAACCTGGCTCGTTAAAAGCAATATGACCATCAGGCCCTATTCCTATATAAATAGATAATAGCGCAATTGTGCATTGTAATTTAATTAATCACCTATTAATACCTCCTATAAATAACTCTATACCACCGACTTCTGAAATTTTCTTTTCAAAATCATTACATTCTTGGACTAGATCTGGGTTATTTCCATCTAGTATATGGGCATTTTTGGATCGATATCTATATGTTTAAAGAAATTGTTCCACATATAATAATGATAACTTTCTGGGTGATCTCTTGGCAAATTTACATATTCATCCATATTAAAAGTTTTTACATATTTAAACGATACTTTTCCAGCCTTATAAAATTCTATTAGCTTCTGGTACATACCATACGGTGTACTTCCTAGATTGAAATGGGAAATTAATTTCAAAATTTTTTATTAACCAAAAATAATACTTACCGGTTGGAAGACCCAACACAAAATATTTATCTGGACCAGGCTTGAAATCATTTATCCGTTTCATAACATATTTTGCAGACCATTCTGCTACGTGAGCACTGGTTTCTAATATCACTAGTCTCATCTTCTTTATTTTAATTAATGTATTTAACTGAGTGATGTTACTTTATGGATGTATACTTAAACAATGAGTGTATAAAACCTGTTTAACTTATGCTTTTAGGTGCATTGACCTCATCAGACGATTGCCAATGAATTTCAAAACCTATTATAGATAAGACTTTTATCTTGTTTACATACCAATATATCAAAATACTATTCTAAACTGCATTGTAATTTTATTGAATATAAAAGAAAATTAATGTACTTACATTTAAATAGTTTAATAATTAACTTGTTCTGCTTTTTTAAACATTTAACCTTATTGTCGAACAAAAAGAAAATAAGGACATCAATCTCAAGGTTACAAATAATTCAACATAATTGTTTAGTTATCAACACATCAATATATTATTGTATCATGAACACATCAAGATGTCAATGAACTACATAAGTATGTACTCGAGGACGAAAATGTATATAATTTCGTTAATCAACGAAATTTTTGTTTTAAAATTATAATTTTCCTCTCAGTATCCTTACTTATATTTTAAAGTAATTTAATGTGTAAAAGATTGATGGAAAATATTTATCATTAGCAAAAATATAGAAACATTTAGTTATCTTTTTAGGAATATTCAACACAACGACCCTGCTACAACTAGAATAAAAAGCGACATACCGACAGCATGAATGTTTTGCAACGCGACCCGCGACTCCGTATGGAATAGAGGGAATCTAAACCTACTGGCGAGGGATTGCTTGTAGGGCAAAGAGGAAGTTAGTGGATGATCTTATCTGCAGGGAATGTTGCGAAGAAGAGGAGCCTTTGCAACGTGTCCTCTGTGATTGCCAGGGTCTGAGCAATATTAGTCTGAAATACTAGATCTAGGTTCCTGAAGACAAAAAGGTAACAACAATTTCCATCAGCAAGGCAGTGGATTGCATTGAGGACACCGATCTGATGGAATAGATATACCAGGTGTACAAGTATGAAATGCGGATTTCAGACAACAGATGCGCACCAATGCAGTTTGTGCTATAAAGATTTGACACTGCGCCATTCTGTTGTGTCAGATGCGCACAAGTGATAAATTGGAAAAGTGTGTGCATAGTGTTGTGTTGTTGTGTTCAATATGTCGAAATTTATACCGAACAAAGAGCATCATTAATCTTTTGTTTTCATTTGAAGAAAACTGCTGTTGAATTATACCGATTACTTCGAGAAGCTTATGGTGAACATGCTCCATCGCAAGATACGTGTGAACGATGGTTTTGGCGTTTCAAAAGTGGTGACTTCGATGTTGCAGCAAGGAACGTGGAAAACTGCCAAAAAAAAAAAAACAAGATGTGGAATTGCAAGCAAAGACGAAGATGATTCGCAAACACAAAAACAACTCGCCGAACAATTGGGCTATAGTCAATAAGCTGTTTCCAATCGGCTACGAGAAATGGGAAAGATTCAGAAGACCGGTAGATGGGTACCACATAAGTTGAACGACAGGCAAATGGTAAAGCGCAAAAAAATCATGGGTAGATCCAGGCGCACCATCCACATCGACCGCAAGACCGAATCGCTTTGACAGAAAGACGATGCTTTGTATTTGGTGGAACCATAGGGGCGTGGTTTATTATGAGCTGTTAAAACCTAGGGCAACGGTTAATACTAAATGTTACCAACAAGAACTGACCGATTTGAATCGTTCACTGCTTGAAAAAAGGCCAGAATACCGAAAGAGGCAACACACAGTCATTTTTCTTCATGACAATGCTCCATCACATACGGCAAAACCGGTTCGCGCACGTCGGAAGCATCCCATACGACTTACTCACCAGACTTGGCTCCTTCCGATTACCACTTGTTTGCATCGATGGGCCACGCACTTGCTGAGCAGCGCTTTGTTTCGTACGAAGATGTGAAAAAATGGCTCAGTGAATGATTCGGAGCAAGGGGAAGATTTTTACTGGCGTAGTATTCACAAATTGCCCGAAAGATGGGAAAAATGTATAACAAGTGATGGAGCATACTTTGAATAAAGCATTTTTATCATTCTTCCGAATTTAACATTTTTTTTTAGAAAAAAAAATCCCCATTTCATACTTGAGCACCTGGTACACAATAAGCCCATAAGCTTCACTGCAGTGGATGGTGAACACGCCCTTAAAAATAAACAGTTTAAATTTTCACGAATAGAAATTGAAAGCTAAGTATGTGAGGCTTATGCAGCAGATATTTTTCTTAAAATTAGATAAGCCAGTACTGCGCAACATATATGTACTAACAGACAAACCCCATGCTCATACACAGTATGTAAATATCACTTACCTATACCAGATTAAATCTAAGGAAGCAACATAGATACTATTCCAAATTGATGGACTTAATCAAAGCAGATAATTCCAAGGGTTTTGTAGTGACTTTCGTCGAGATTCCCAAAATAATCGTTTACAGCGTCTATCAGTTGTTCATTCGACCAAAATCTCTTTCAACCTAAAAATGTTTTGAGCTTCGGGAACAAGTGGACGTCCGACGGAACCAAATCAGGCGAATACGACGGATGCGGAAGGATTTCGAACTTCAACTGAATGAACGGGCTCATCAAGAAAACCGATACCATCACCTTTCCAGACGAGTGAATGGTCTTTACTTTCTTACCGATTCACCGCATGCAATCCGCTTTTTTGATTGCCTTATGTTGTTTCTGGTGTGTAGTGATGAATCCAGGTCTCGTCCATGGTCAGGAATAGTCTCTTGAAATCCGTTGAATTCCTCGTAAATACGTCCAAACAATCGCCTCGGGTTTGAGCTCGAATGCGTTTTTACTCCGAATTGAGCAAATGCGGCACCCAGTTTACAGAAAACTTTTTAAACCCAGTTCATTATGTAAAATACGAATTACTTGTTCATAACAGATGCCCACGGCTTCCTCAATTTCACGCACTTTTAATCGGCGATCTGTCAAAACCATGTCATGAATCTTTTCCAGAATTTCTGGCATGGTATCGGCTATCTAACGTCCTAAACGCGGTTCAATACTTGTTTGCGTGCGGCCACGCTTGAATATCGAAACCCAAAAATTCACGGTGGAAAATAAAGCTGATGAATCCTCAAGAACGGCAATTAATCTTGATTTGACTTCCGTTGCGGTTTTCCCTTCCAAATAGAAAAATTTGATGACCGCTCGAACTTCGTTTTTATCCATAATTGAAAACACACAAAGATACGTGACTTAAATGCTTGTTAAAACCAGATCATTTGACAGATCGATATAATATTTGCAGTCAATTGATTTGAGAGTTTCCAACACAGCGACATAAGGTATTTGGAAAAAGCAACCCCCTAGCAACGATTTCGGAAACTTGTCAATCTACTCTCGTATATTCATATAATAATAATCGCTGATGTATGATTTCGTTTTAATCATACATAAGTTGTAAGTTTGTTGAATGGAATGGAGCAACATTTTGTCACGATGGACGGAAGGAGTTTCTAACGTGAAAGTGAAACATTTAGTATATCCTCCTAATAAAATTCGGGGTTTTACATATCAACTAGTTAGTAATGAAGTAATCAACAGGGTCAAGAGCGAGACATTTTTTCTACGTTAAAGTACTATATAAAATGTATAAATTTGTATTTGTTAAAGTACTAGGATATAGGTAATAAAGTTAAGAGCGCAATTTCTTTTTAACTGGTAAAAAATAAACGAGAGGCAAAGATGGAAATATGCGTTCCCCCTTTGGCAACACCTCTCGACAGATCACTTTGCAACGTCAACGTTTTTACCGCACTAAAACACAGCGAAATTACTATAATTTATAAAAGATGACAAGTGGCAATCTACTAAATAGTATTCATATAATTCCAATGGAAAATTAATTAATACACTAATACTTCATTAATGTTCTTAACGAAGGTTGCCGTTGGTTGAGGTACTTACTTGGGATTCGTCCTGCATTAGTAATGTACTTATTCTAAGGTGTAAATGAATAAACTGGAATCCCTTAATTTTAAATGCCAATATTTCACAGGAAATATCTGTGTATGCATTCGATTTCATCAAATGGTTTTTCTTTAATTTTAATTATCTAGTGAATTCCAACAAATGTTACTTTTTAATCCAACATCTACCATGGGCGTAAGGAGATATGGGAAGAAGATGAATAAATAACTGCAATATTATACGTAATTCCATACTTGGTCATTCTCGATCTACTGCAAATTATTTGTAATATCAAATACTGTGAATACGTGAATAGTAAATCGTGTCATTGGATAACATAAAGAGAAAACGAAAATTTCAATGCATTTATTAAAAGGTTTGCTTATATTAGTAGTAAATATATTATACAAATGCTCTGTGAAAACATTTCGTTTATTTTAAGGTGTAAAACACAAATTATGATGACTATTGAACCAAACTGAATTGCATACTAATATTCAGAGCAATAGTCATCATACATAAGAAAGAAATTTCTGTAAAGATGCTATTTTGTGTTAAAGATATTATACCAATTAGTAGTATCACATATACGTACTTGTTAATAAATTATTATTTTTTAATTTAACTAATACCGAAATAACATCACATTTTATAAAGGAGTAGTTACGAATGTATAGGATGAACAGGTATGATTATTTTTGACATTTAATCAATAACTCTTCCAAAGATATAACAGTATGTATTAAACTTTATAGCGTGTGGTACATCAACAAGGTTTGATGTCCACGAATTTTTTTACAAATATAACTTGAACCTAAAACTGTGATAGTGAGGAACTCCATGTATTGAAAAGTATAATACTCACACCACTAAATTATTAAAGTAAAAAAGTAAATAATTAATTCTGAACAAAGCATACTTCATCTTATTGACGTACAAATTAATTTGTATTTAACACTTTCTCTTTCTTTGTTTGAAACTATCATTGCTTAAAATCAATTACCTCAATGAAATTGTCACAATATATAAAATGTAGAACAGAAAATCATACATGTTCTTCTACTACAAGTTTACACTAGAAATAAAATTAATAATTAATGAGTTAACTAGGTCGGTAAACTTATTAAAGTGTATTTAAGCTGCTTTGGACAGTGCTGCTTCTACAATATCAAAATAATAAATGCAAAATACAGTACTGTTGTGCGCAACAATGCGTAAAAATTGACCTGCTATAGCAGCCAATTCTCGTTGTAGTGATGTCAAACCTGAAGGCACTTTCTGTGGATCTGCTGTTGAGGATTCAATGATTTGCAAAAAAATTCTTTTACTCGCTGGCGTACTAATTGTTTAACTCTATTATCCGGTTTCGCTATTTGCAGTATTTGTTCTTTCAACGACTGCACTGCATCTTCACCCATTTGTGGAAGGTCATAAGATTTGCGAGCTTCTTTAATATCGTTTATTACTTGTTCTGCGATATTTGGCAAACATTCATCCATTTCTCTGCAGAAATACAGTCGAGTAATTTAAATATTTATACAAGTTACATCCAATATTTAAATTACTTACTTTTCCTTTTGTGAGTCTGAAGCAATACCGAAGTATGTTCCTTTATGGATTGCTTAAAAGCAGCTACCGATTGTAAATTTACCCCAACATTGCTTACAGTTATCAATAGAACAGATCCTGTTAAAATTAGTTTATTTGTGCGCTGTTGTAAATCTTGTAACCGAAGTTGATCCAACATAAATGTCTGAAAGCCAATATAATTTCAATATAATCACATTTTATGAACATCGACAGAATAATAATTAACGGATATTTTAAAAAACTGCTGGTAAAAGATGCGTTGCGTTTTAAACGGCTCGTGGTGATCACGCATATTAAAAGTTCTTGGTTTTTCACGAATAAATCCTGAAAAGATTAGCTAGCAGTTTATACATCTTTCCAATTTTTAAGTAAAAAAATCACATAATGAAATTTAGATTAGAAATTCTGTACAATAGTTACCCAAATATGGTTGACCTTGAGATTTGCTTGTTTGTTGGGCCCCTAGTAAATGAATAAGAAACACATACAATATTCGTTAATGGTTTTGAGCAAAGTAGTAAATACTCTGTCGACAATAACCAAAGTTCACTTTAGTTTCGCCCTTGGTACTGCTACCATGCTATAATTCACAATTTAAAAAGGATAGAATAAATTAATTTTGGTTTCAGTATTGATATTACGCAAAAATCATTGGCGATTGCAACTTTATTTTCAAACCGTAACACATATTTTTGATTTACTGATGGAGTACATATTCATACATACATATCGTAGCTTAATATTAAGCTGGAGTCTAGAGTATATGGTCATCACTAGAGAACGGCGTTATATATTTTTAAGTACGAAAAACAACTACATATGCTTAAGGCATCCATATTCAGCGAAAACGACATCGCAAAAATGTCCATAGTTTAACGAGCACAAATCTATTTCAAATTTACCTATTTCTCCATAAAGACGCTTACACTAGATTGTTGATTAGCTATACCGGCGCGTATTGAGCACGGAGTGCCAATGGAAAACCAATATAAAATATTCTCTGCCGTTCTCTAGTTATCACTTCTTATGTTTACAACTTATTAAATCTTGAGATCTCAAGGACGACTGAGCAATCAAGCCGTAGGTAACATAAATAGAGAGATCGCCTAACTCCTGTGTACCCAAGATAGCTTTGGTAGGTTGTATTTTTAAATGACGGTTACACTTAATGGTCATTTTTATTACTTTGTTTTAGATCCTTCTTTAATTTAAAACAAATACATGCATTCTGAAGGCAAACACATGTGCTAAATTGATTGAAGAATCACTTCAAGCCGTTATGGAGACAAACCGGATTCTTTTTACATCTTCCACAAAATACAAAATGGGAATAACGGTGAGAAAGAACCAATAGAACTACCTTTACTTTTGGATTTAAAAACGAAAAGGATCTTTCCGTCCATATCAAAGCCACTTAATTGAAGAAATTTCTATTTCCAATAGCTGATGAATGAAAAGCTGCGTTTCAATTTGGAGAACAAAAATAGAATTAAAAGTTGATACAACGAAATAGAAGATTAAATACGATTGACTGCGGTTATTTCCAGACAAGAATTTAGGCATAACGAATTTTGCCTACTAGATAATATTTAAATCCCATAGAAAGAATTTAAAGTCTAAAAGAGAATTTACGTCATCATCTTACCCGTAGACGTCAGAAGAAATAACCAATCACATTTCTTTTTAATTTGTTTTCGGGGTATACCCCTTTTGTAAAAAGTTAAACTGTTTGATTGATAAACATGTAAAGAAATAAATAAAGTAAATTTTTCCAACAAGTTGACACCACCATTTCGTCTCAGCAGGCTACGAAAATGCTTTTCTTGAATTATTAGAATCGATATTCACCTCTGGATATGGAAGATTTTCATCCCACTCCAACAAATTAATACAAGCTTCTGTAAATGCTCTTTTGGTGATATTCTTTATATACGTAACGGAATCAATACCAGATGGAATAGACACGGATGTATCAACATGTTGCAGCAACCATTTCCTTGTATGTTCTAAACCATCTGCCCATACAGATAAAAAAAATAAATTGTAGTGCTGTTGGCATTTGAATTAAAAGTACATACTTACCAACTTGAACTGATAAAAAGTCTGCAAACTTTTTTCTTTCAAGTTCTACACTATGGGCAATAATTTCAGGTTTTGCCATCTCGATGGTGAAATTGGCCATATCTAGCACCATCAAATCTAATGTCTGTGGAAACAGTAGAATATTGTATATAATAGAGCTTTATAGTTTCATAACGAACCTCTAAAATTCCTTGAAATACTTCAACTACATCTGTTTTCTCAGACAATTCTTTAATTCGTTCGTCTCTAATAGGGGCACATAATTTTGACATAACAGACAAAACGTACTGCGCATAATGCTAAAACAAATAACACGTTGTAACAGTCTAAGCATTTCCTCGTGTGGGGTGGGGATTAAATGCGCCGTAAAAAATTAAGAGAAAGTGGAGGTGGTATTAGTTTGTCGATAATAACCGTTTAGATCAGAATACAATCATATACAGTGTAGTAAAAATGCAAGTGAGCATGTTACTCTACAATATAAATTTTCCTACTCTATTTCTTTCTTACCCCTCAATGCTGTCGCACTCTGTGCAGTAACGATCCCCACCCCTCACGAGTAAATCGTTAGACTGTACAGCTCTCGCAATATATGTTGGCGAACGGTGGGTATGCGCCGTAAACGTATTTAGGACACGTACCTCCCACCCGTCTGATTCAGGTAGTGCATAGGAATTACCATTACGTTGCAGGACGAATGATAGGCAATATATCCCTCCTCTATCTACGCGAACTCACTCCCACCCTTCGCCAACATATATTGCGAGAGCTGTAAATACATAAATATAAAATTTACACCTACGGAATGACGATGCTTTTTTATTGAATATTCTATAAATTGTAACATATTTAAATAGCTTAGATTTTTCTAAATACAAATACATTAGAATTCCCTAATTCTTTAGCCTTAATTTTTAATATTGAGCCATTAATTGGGATACTATTAGCCCATTTCTGTTCAAATTACTTAAATAACATTTGATCAACTATACTGTGTTCATTCAACAGAAATAGTTAAGCCACTCCCTACAAAAGCGTGCAATATTTGAATAAAATGTTTCTATTTGTCGTATGCCTAAAAACCCGTATCAGACCAACATGTACACTTCTGGGGTGACGAGCTGGCCAAGGTCAAAGGCCATTTCGTTTCGAGGTACATATTAACAGTGCTTCACCGTTGATTCGCTTTGCTGTTATTCTAATTCATTTATCAAACATAGTCTTTGATGAATGAAAATATTTGTATAACTATTTTACTTTCCCGATTAAAACACTTACAGTAATGAATTAAATATGTACTTTTTAGAAAAATAATTTTTACTGTGACAATGTGCACATTCTTTATAATAATCTTATTATAATTAAACACTATTTTTATATTTTGTATGCTTATTGGAATTGTTGCAACGTCTAGTTAATAGACAAGGAAGAATGTCAAATTTCATATCCTTATTTCAAATTTGGCATGCTTTTACTAATTTGTAGCATGTTAAACTGTCGGTTGCACTCATTGGTATAAATTCATGGAAAGTGTTTAACTACTTGTGTTGGATGAATAGAGTATAGAATATGTAAAAATGACCACATTTTCTTCTTTTTGTCATTGATTTTCCAAACGCTCTAAATTTTCTTACGATTTATCCAGATTGTGGATTTTTTTGTTAATTCTTTTGAGTATTCTCTTCATTCTTGTAAAGAGACATTTTTAATGTCATGTAATATAATTGTAAATTTGTCATACATCGTAAAACACGTTCCTTAAGGTAGGCGTCCACCTATCCGCATCGTACGTATCGGACGCATCGCATCAAACGGATCGTAGTATTCTTTACATAGGAAGCCATAGAAGTGCGTCCACCTATCCGCATCGTACGGATCGCACGGATCTACCCGTCGGCAATGCCGACGCCGTTGCTCCGAGAGGCAACTTTTTGCGATGCGTGCCGATGACTCACTACGAAAGTCCGATAGTTGCATCGGCAAATCCAATAGCTGTCGATACTGTGAACGCATTGGAAAGAAATAATCCGTTTGAGTAGGCGTCCACCTATCCGCATCGTACGTATCGGACGCATCGCATCAAACGGATTATTTTTTCCAATTCATTCACAGTATCGGCAGCGATTGATTTGCCGACGCAACTAACGGACTTTCGTAGTGAGTCATCGGCACGCATCGCAAAAGTTGCCTCTCGAGCAACGGCGTCGGCATTGCCGACAGGCAGATTCGTGCGATCCGTACGATGCGGATAGGTGGACGCGCTTGTATAGGTTCCTATATAAAGAATATTACAATCCGTTTGATGCGATGCGTCCGATACGTACGATGCGGATAGGTGGACGCCACCTTACTGTGAACGCATTGGAAAAAATAATCCGTTCGATGCGATGCGTCCGATACGTACGATGCGGATAGGTGGACGCCTAGCTTTAATGTCAGATATTCAGAATTCCTTTTAATAAGCGAAACATCAGGCGATATCATAATTTTATGAAAGATAATAAAAATCGCCGTAAAACTGAATTATTCCAAAAAGATATTTAATTTAAAAATTGTCGGTGACGTGTTACCCTGTAAGTGTTAACGTCCTGGATCTGAAATAGACGTGACAAAGTAATGAATCATTACTAATGACACCATGCTAAAATATTTATCTCACATTAATATAGTATCTTATGAGATCAATCTTTACATTAGCTATTGTTATTGTGGACATCCCCTTTATATTATAAAATTGATGAGATCTCTATACATAGAAAGGATACAACAAATTATTGATGTATGCCATTGCAATTCATCAAAATATTTTCTGTATATAATTTAAAGAATTTTAAGAATAAATTTTATAACACCTTGAATATCATGGAAACAAAGAATACTCACTGGAAAATCCAAAACTCCTTGTTCAGCCTGTTGCTTAATTAGTTCAGAATCTAATATTTCAGATATTTGTTGCTTTATCTTGGTGTGTTGAGGAAGTAATACTGAAAATAACCTTGATTTTATATCTTCCAGTAAAGTAAATGCCTATAAACATCATAAAATAACTACCATTCTCTTAATCATATCTAACATTCGTTAATAAAATTTACCTGAGAATAATTAGGGGGATCCTCTGCCAGCTCTTGTTTCAGAATTTCCCAAAAAGCCTTATGCATATTGTCTTTAACAAACTTATGCCATGTATTTGGTTCTGGTTCGTATCTTTCTAGTTTAAAGTCTTTATCTACAACGATTTGATGTACTAAAGCCATATCCTTCATTCCATTTGCAGCTTGTATAATCTCCTCCAATGATACAAATTTCGGTGGAGAAGCAGCAGTCATACTTCCAGCAACCAAAAATGTTTGTGATGTAGTACGTTGACTAAAACACATTGATGTTTGCTTTTGTTTCGCTCTTAATAATATATTGTTCTGCCATACCGTTTCCGAATATCTGAGTTATTTTCTTCATCGCTTGCTGAACATTCGCTTTCGATTCTAATTCTAGGAACAGCACCCTTCACATCCGTGGGATCACTTTTCTTATTTGCATTAGCATCGGAGCTCATTATCAAATAGTACACTTTCAAGCATCCACAACTAAAATGAAACCAAATCACGTTCTAGGCTTAAAATAACACGAAAAGAGGTCAACTACTATTAAAAGATACAAGTGGAGTAATATGAAAATAAGGAAGGCATTTCCGAAGGTTATGACGCAAATAATTCCACGTTAAGGACATTAGTGATTTGCACAAATGATTTTAATTAAATGGGTTAAATACAATTTTAATTGAAATGCTTACTCAATTTGTAACAATTAACGAAAATTTCTCTCAAAAACAAAAATAGCTAAACGTCAAATGCATCAGCTGATTTTTTGTTTACCAACAAAAACCTGTTTTAAAAAATACATTGGTCATGCCATTGTTGTCTGGAAACTTCAACATTCCAAATAAGGTGAAAGCAAAACCAACTTACTTTCTTATTTAGGTCTTGGATGTGGTCCCGGTCACAACAACTTGTTAGAATTTGTATTGAAAAAATGTGAAAAAGGTAAACTGCTGATGACTCATCTGCAATTATGTTTCGTGAGGTACCGATTAAAAGCATGATCAGTATGGTATGACGAGCGTTTTCTTTGTTTCTAATTGGAATGATGAATTGTTAAGCAAACGTTGTATTGTTACATCGGTAAATTCCTAATAAATTATAAATTGCAGTGACTAACAGTACAACGGTCAAAATGATGTTTCATGAATCGTCGCCAGTTTGAAAAAGATATATAATTGGTCACAAAATTACCTGATTTCTGAATCTTTTGATATTCTACAGTAGTCTACACAGCAAATTCAAAGTGATCTGTGTAATTGGTTGCATAACCAGCCATTAATGTGTGAAAAAATTATCGCAGAGTCGCTGAACTTTCTAATCTGATATACGAGGGTAGATTTATACGTTTCCGGAATCACTGTTAGGGGGCTATTTTTCCAAATACTTTGTCTTTGTGTTGGCAACTCTTTCACATCAATCGACTGCAAATGTTAAAACGCCTTGTCAAATAGTCTGGTTTCGACAAGCATTTAAATCGAGTACCTCATTGTTTTCAATTATGGATTATGGATAACTTTATTTTTTTTTATTTGGAAGGGAAAACCGCAACGGAAGTCAAATCAAGGTTAAATGTCGCTCTTCCATGACATGGCTTTGGTAGATCGCTGAATAAAAGTGCGTGAAATTGAGGAAGCCGTGGGCATCTCTTATGAATGAGTAGTTTGAATTTTACATAATGAATTGGGTTTAAAAAACATTCTGCAAGATGGGTGCCGCATTTGCTCAATTCAGAGCAAAAACGCATTCGAACCTCAGCCGATCGTTTGGAAGTGTTTACGAGAAATCCAACGGATTTCAAAAGACATGCATGAAACCTGGATTCATCACTACACACCAGAAACAAAAGTGTAATCAAGTGGATTTCACGCGTTGAATCAGTTCCGAAGGCAGAGACCATTGGTTCGGCTGGAAATGTGATTACATCAATTTCTTGGGACACAAAAGGAATTTTGCTAATTGGTTATCTTGAAAAAAGCAAAACTGTTACTGGCCAATATTACACAACACTTCTGGATAAATTGAAAGCAGCTTCCACCTGTTTCCGAAACGCAAAACATTTCTGGGTGGAAAGAGATTTCGGTCGAATGAAAAACTGATGAAGGCTGTTAATGATTGGAACGTCAAAGAAAGTCGTTTCCGGAAGACAATCGAGAAGCTAGATAATCGTTGGACATGTGTTGAGCTTTGAAGGGATTATATTGAAAAATAAAATATAATTTGAATCTATATTATTTTTTTCCATTGTAATTCCAGAAACATTTCAATCTACCCTCATACACTCCAGATTTCATTAAACCTCTTGAAATGGTAGCCAGAGAATGGCTATTAAATGAAAACAACCTTCTAAACACTAATCAAGTGACCAACCATTGTAAATTGTCCAGAAATATCCTAATTATTTCCAAACCAGGGAAACCTCGAGAAGAAAGGATGAACTGTCAGGATTCAGTTTAAGCTTCCATTTGTAAAACGACCATTTCTTCTACCAGCGTTTTATTTATTGTTTCTGCAGTTAATTTTCTATTGTGTTGATAATGGAACAGGATATTGTATATATGAACTCCTCCACGAATTTCACATTTACCTCCGTTTGTAGAGAGGCTTTTAGATTTTATTCAAAGTACATAGTAGTACTAAAATAAAATATGGAGTAAAAAGTGAACTATTTATTGGTATGTTAGGAATAATTCTAAAAAAGTATTGTTTGGTCGATTTCTATTTCAAGCACATTGATCTTCTTCAAGGAACTTTCAATTTTCTCCAACAATTCTCGCTCTGGTGGTGTTAACATTTCTTCAATCTAAAATATAAATGCAATTATAACTCATAATCTACATTAGAGTTGTATAAAATACATACATCTAATAATTGTTCTGCGGAAGCACCTTGACCTCTCATACTTAAAAGTATTGTGTCTATACGTTGCTTTTTATCTATGATACGTTTGTTTTGGTATCTAAAATAACTTCTCCTAGTCATTATGTTGTATAAGGATTTATAACATATTTCCAAAACTGTCCTCACTAATGAATTTAATTGGATGTGAAATAAAATAAATGATTTATTAGGCCCCGAATTGTTGGATGAAAGTTTTTTCAATTCCTGTATTTGGAAAAAGTTTTCTTCCACTAATTGATAAGAAAGTCGTTTAGCTTCCTTGGCAGGGATCATAGCCAGTTTTTGAATTTGATCTGGTTCAATATAAGATTTATTTTTTACTAGACGAAATATTCTAGCAGCTTTTGAATCAAATTTTTCCAAAACCATGTGTTCACATATTTCCCAAGCAAAAACTGTGTACATTTGTTTCATACCCAATTGAAAAGAACCACCACTTGCTTCACCAATTTTTGTTATAAACTGACTGCTATCTTGTTCTGAAAATGTATATAATGTTGTAGTTTATTATTGTTGAATACATTTATTTCAGATAATGCAACAACTTATATAACAGTGAATTCTATGTAAAATCTATTACATTGGGTGTGTATAAATTGGCGAGAAAGCTACACGTGACGTAACTCTTTATGAAGAATCTAAAACATCAACGTCAAAATATTTCTTCATTAACATACTTTCAGGAAAAACACATCTTGCAATGTTTATGTACAACTATTAGATTGTATTCAAATGTGATTTCTATCAATAAGATTACTGTCAAATTGTTACTATTACAGTAGTATGCCAGTGCAATGTTTCCAAATGTATGTTTCCTTCAAGTGCTTCCTAAAAACAAACGACAAAAAGAAACACCATTTTAAGATTAAGATTTTCGATTCAGGATCGAAGTACGGCACTGCGTGTAGCTTCTTCGCCAATTTATACACACCTGTATATAATTTAATACATAATCTTAGTTTCTTGTCCAGAGTATAATTAATTGATATTGTTTCTTCTTCATATTCAAACATATCGTTTGCTTTCTTTCTCTCATTTTGTTCCTTCTAAGAAACAGCTTGCATCTTGGAGCTTTCATCTCGGTTTCATATATGTTGTGGGTATTTCAGTGTATGTTGGATCTCATAAGAGAGCAAACAAACTTGCCATATAATACTTGCATATATTTTTTCAAATAGAACTTTAAATTTTACAAGTAATGTACAAGTATTACTGATACATGAATTCTAAAGATTATTACTGTAACAATTCTTTTATATTTAATTTTATGTTTTAATTTCAGTTTGATGATGCTATTTAATTAATAGCAAAGTGTTACTACTGATGATTTAATTAATACACACACTTACATACTATCCAACAGCCCAAAGAAACAATATCAATACAATTTAATAATTAACCTTCCTATACTCACGCATACGGTCTGTGAGACCGACTTATATAGTATAGTATACGTCTTTCATTTTGACGTGAGTATAGGAAGGTTAATATCATATTTACCTAATACTGCAACATACTGCTCAAAATGTGCGACTAGCTGAGGAAATGTATTCATTTTTTCACCAGATCTTTTACTTCTACTATAGGTACTGGATTTGATACTACAGCCCATGGCTCCGTTCTTACATACATTTGTTGAATTAGAATACGAACCAGTTCAGCAGCATTGAGATCAAATTTGTTTGCAAAAGCAGAAACAATAAAATCATCTCTCAAATCTTGATGAAATCTATCTGGATTGATAGTCCAAAATTCATTTATTACAACATCTGTACTATCTTCTTTTTTACATCATTTTTCTTTTGACCAATGTAGTCTGGGAAACTAATAATATATTTAGCAATTATTAAAGAACTTAATTTCTCCCTAAGAGATGATAATGTTATTGTTTCACTTGTCTTTTTTAGCCTTCCCAATGTTGCCGATAGTAAATCTTCCTGGTTAATAGATCCTTTCTGTAAAATTTCTTCTAATAATAATTCTGCTTCCCCTCCAAACTTTCTTTTTATCAACTTTATATACATTGGATATCTTAACATCCATAATACACGGTTGCACTCTAATGAATAAATGTTGGTATTATATGGACGTTTAAGTGATATTAAACTATATTTTAATAAAACTGATAGTACTTCTTTCACCTACAACAGAAACCTATTTGATAAATGTTTTGAACATGTTATTAATGTACCTTATACAATGGCAAATTCATTTGTTTCTTAATATGTAATAACGAGCATGGTCCGTATTTGTACAAGTAACTGGCAATATTCTCTACCAATTCTCCAAATCGTTCTTGTAAAATCAGAGACATTACTTTCCCACACTGGTATGACATAGTTATGGTATATTTCGTATTTTCTGTATATTATTTACATTGATTTAATATTATAAACTTATCAGGTCTCCTGTATTACTACTTTCATATTACGTACGAGTTGTTTAACGTTTCAGCAGTTTTGTTACTTATTCATGATATGAAAATATAATTTTCTTTTGGATAATCCAATCAACTCAATATTTTGTTTGAATAGTACAATCCTAACCTATAAATCTGACACATGTCAACGTGATTATTGACAGCTGTGAACCACGTGGAAACAAATTTCCCAAACGTCACCAAGCAAACAATAAATCTAAGCAAACTCGGAAATCTCAGCTTAGGGCGCAGAAGACTTTTTCCAGTGGCATAGCGTAGTGGGGGCGGCAAAATTTCACAATAGATATACGACTTTTTTGTACTTGTACAATACACAATAATGATAATTGTTCTTGCCGAAAAGTTCTTTTGAATTACTGTATACCCGTATTTTAGTCTTTTAGATTGAAATCCCTAAGTAGGGGGTGAAAGGGGGAGGGGTGAGAAGGCAAATTTTCATCCGTTCGGGGATTAACACCCACGCTACACCACTGAGTTTTTCCCATTCATCATCAATTCATTTTCTGATATTCCGTCACTGATAAATGCGAGAATTAAATCGAGTTCAAAAAAGCATAATAAAATATTAAAGCTTTTAGAACTTCAAATGCTGTAATTATTATCGGGGTACTCAATTTTGAAGAAAGACGATTTAATTGAAAACAGATAACATTCCAACAAAATTGTATATTAAGTTTCGACAATTAACAGAAAAATTTATAATATATATATAATAAGAATTCGGTGGACATTATCTAAAGAACTTGGTTATATACTACATGTACTCATTTAGCAACAACTAAATAAGACTACATACTTTATCGAATAGGAGTCCAAGGTTCTAAAATCTCCGCAAGCTTTTTACGTTCTGTAAAAGTATTGAAATTAAAAAGTCAAAGCTTATTTTGATTTTTCTACCTGGGGCTGGAAAGTCATCGGGATGTAGCTGTATGTAATGTCTTAAAACTGCATCTCTCTCAGCTAGATAGTTGGTTCTATAATTTTCTATAATATGTCCTAAATACGCACCTGCTCCACTAAGAAAAGCATGTTTTTGTAGACCTGTTTAAAACATTATATAATTTTATCTATTTAAAAACATACAATGTAGGTAGGTATACCGCTTAGCGGAGGCCTTTTAGTCGCCCAATTTCCGAAGCATACGCCGGTAAAAGCTAATGCAGCACACAAGCTTTCTGTCCAATATTTGTTTACAAAAGGTTCTTCTCTTGTTGAATCATATGTGAGAAGCTCAATCGGATCATCTGATATTCTTGGACCAGTCGCCATTGTGCAAACTAGACAATTACATGTGATAAGCAGTGTTAAGTATGACAGATTCTCATAATATCTGTCCACGATCTGTCACTTTCAAGTCATTTAACAATCTGCTACATCTTGGAACAGTTGCTAGCCTGTCCGATTTCTTTTCATCTTTATAAAAACATGGTACGTGCTCTGTTAACGATACAATTAGCAGATCTAGGTATGAGAAACATTAAACTTAATGAAATGGAAATGTTTGTTATCGAAAATATTCAGTTCTTTGCAGAGAACTGTTCCATCTGTTCAACTTTTCACTCAATAAGGAACACATCACTGACATCACATGTATGGTATCCTCATAACCATAAAAGTTACTGGTCTCGTTATAAAAAATAAATGAAAAGAAAATGAAATTGAAATTAGTTATGTATTTTTCTTTAATAAATTACGTCGTAGGTGAAGAAACAATTGAAAATTCTGAAGTTGCTGAGCAACTATGTATCCTTTTTGTGGTTTCAGGTTGTTAAATATAAGTATACATGTTTGTATCTTTCCTAAACCGTAATTAGATAAGCAGCTATTTAAGCACAAACGTGCTGAGCAAATTGAAGCAATTAAATCGCTGAGGTCTTCACTGAACTATGAAAAACAATATTCAATGATTATGATAATGACTGAAAAAATTTTGGAATGATTCAAGAAGCTCGTGCATCGATCGAGTCCTCATCTTTTATACCGGGTGTTTCTGATTTTCCCGCCAGTGAACGGGTGCGGGATTCTCTGTCACATATATTGGAGAATACTGCTTTATTTGGGGAAATTGTTTTAAGATTTCCGGATATCGCTCAAGTAGTACTTAAAACAAATAATAATTGGGATGTTCTATTGCAATGGAGCATCGCGTTTTCTAATCAAGTAAAGTATTTATTAGATAAAAGTACAATAAAATTGCTGCACTTAGTAAGCCAAGAACTTAATCATATAGAACGAGATCCAAGTTATATTAATCCTTATAAAAAGGAAAACTGGGTGCAAACTACCAAAGAAGATGTGTTACCTACAAAAAAGAAAAAGAAGAAGGAAATTAGAAAGGGTCCGCAATTACGAAATATTGAGTTGTGAAGAATAAATTTTGTGTCCATTTAGCAATAGTTTTATACATCTAGTCATTATTGTACTTTGCTGTATATTGTGGCTTACTTTGTAATTCAAGCTAGTTAATGTAAGGATTTTAGTTTTAGTAGTCAAGATTTATATTAATAAGCAATTAATTTATTTTAGAATCGAATAAGCTACTATTTTATAAAATGTGAAATGCCAGTTAAAATAATGGTTTTTTTTAATGGAAAGAGTTTCTGAATTCGCTTGAACGACAGCATGTTGTACAACTATACTATAATTATTGCAATAAAAGAACTACTAAAATTAGCCACCAATATGAATAATTTTCAATTATTACAGGTGATGAATGTATCAGTCAATAAATTACCATATATGTCGATTAGTTGGCGCTGAATATGTTTATAATTTATAGTGCTTACAGTAATTATTAGAGACCGGCAAATTTAGGTTTCCGTCTCCCACCACTTCTTACTGCGTTAGTGGTAGGGACGCTATACTGGTGCGGCAACAAAAAATCGGACTTTAAATCTAGCTTTTGCCCTGTCAAATGTCTTTTCCTTTTTAAACCATTGACATATGTCATTATTAAGGTTTGATAAAAGAGTGGATGACGTGTTATCATTAAGTAGTGTAAAACGGTCTTTGTCTTCATTTACGTGCAAAGCGGATCTTAAAATTTGGAGAAGGGCGTCAGTTCGGTTAACACTACTTATAACAAGTCATCCACTCTTTTACCAAACCTTAGTGATTACATTACTTGGGGAAGAACGATCCATAAGGAGTCTCCAAATGCACTATTCATAATATTAAAAAGAAATGGCTACGTCAAAATTGACTTGAAGATGATAAACGATTGGTTTATACCGCTAAAACACGTTTAAAATAGCCTATAAGACTTGTCCGGATTTTTGTTGCCGAAGTAATACATATGTATGTATTATCTACTTTAGATTTAGTGGCTCGCATCACTCCACCACTAGCTGTTATTGTAGTGGGGATGAAGTGGGAGTAGTTCCTCTGCTTTCAACCTAATTCTGCCGGTCTTTATTCTTTTTCTTATTATTATTACTAGGATTTTCTGATGAGATTTTACGAGATTGTTAGTTCGAAATACTGTTTTTATTGTGTTTGCATGCATGTATATACGGTATATTGATACGCAGCGATTTTAGATGATTGTCCTGATGACCACTTTCCACAATGCTCGCATCAATATTTACTTCCATTTAAATGCAACGTCTTTTAGTGTTTCTGTGAAAACAGCCTTTTAGGTATTTCCAACGGAACGAAAACGGGTAAACACGTTTGATCTTGAAAGAGACTTGGATAAACAAGCACACGTAAAAAATAATTAATATAATTAAACTCGAAGAGAAACGCATGAAGAGTAAGCGACAGCCATGACAGTAGCTATAGGGAATCCACTAGAAGGCTAACTTCAGAAAAATGGGGTAATAAATATTGATGTGAGGACTGTAAAAAGTAGGTAGTCTAGAATCGGGACAATCATTTGAAATCACACCTTATTTCTAAGTATTGAAACCTATTTAGAATATCCAGATTGTTCAAAACACCCTATTTTTCTTTTGAATTTGACGAATTAATTTTGTGATAACTATTCAATAGTAGAAGATGGATGTAGGTCTTTGAAACTTGTAGAGTAGCGATGTAGTTCATAGCAAATATCGGGAATTGAGGTTTAGTTAGATGCTGGAATTTGCAATTAAAAGTTTAACGTTGATCTATCTCTTATTTTTTATTTAATAATTTATATGTATGTATATTGAAGATAAGCCAGTGTGACCGATTGTTTAAGACATTCGACTACCAACTATGACAATTTCGGGGTCATATGTGGGCTGTACTGACTTATAGAAGTATCTTCAAGATGCAGGACTCCCGACAGTTTTATAGGCTGGTCATTATCCATTTATATTAGGTGACTGTATGTATTAACATGATATATTTGACCTTTGTGTTTATTCTTGTGGAAAAATTTTCCGATATCTTGCGTTTACAGTTACGATATAATTTTTTATTCACGCAAGTAACAGTACAATGAGAACATAATCAATTACCTTTTACGAAATTTCATGATATCTTTGTTTATACAAAAGCAGTTAAGCATACAAAAAGCCAACCAAACTAGTTCTGTAATCCTTTGCTTTCACAGTTACTCATTTGTTATGAAGTATAAGTAGTACTGTTAGTTACAAAGTAAAAATACAAACTGATTTTGTTGTACACAAATCAAATGGCATTCAGAGTTTTTAAATTGAACTATTGGTGATAATTTAAGTCGCACGTGACTATTGTGCGTGCGCATTTATGCAGAAAGATTGACTTTACTACGCGTTTCTTCAACAATGTATTAAGTTTAGGATACAAGAAACCGAAGTACTGCACATAATACTATTTTGCTCAGGAAAGAAAAGTAGAATTGATTTCTAATTGAAAGTTGCCTAGCTTTGATATTCTCGAGGACTTAGCGCCCGACTACGCCTGTAGGTAGAGACACCTCGATTAAAATAAGCTAAGATGTGAATAAGAATAACTGGAGCACCTTTCGTTAGTAGACTTCACTCTAAAGTAGACATAAAGTGACAAATGCTATAAATTCAACTTGGATGTGATACGCCATTCGGTTAGAATTTAGTCGTGTACTTACCGTGATTAGTCAAAACATTGTGACGACCTTCCCAATATCCTTTGTTTTACCTTTGACACACTAAAAATTGCAACGCGTCGTGGTATGGACTCTGTAAGGAGGAAAAATTTGTAAAGGTACGTGTGAAGATGTATTAAGTTATTTCAAAGATTATTTTAAATATGCAAATACAACATAACTAAATGTACAACGGTCGTTTTCGGTATTAAAAACATTTATTCCGCACGTCGTATTCACTTGATTGAAACACCTGTGAAAACATATCTAATGATTAAAATATTTAACAGGTGTTTTAGCTGGTTTATAATTTATTTCTTTTTATTTTACCTGTCAACTTTGGTGGGTTTGCCGCGGCACTGGCATTTACCGCATATTTGCCCAGTTAGTCATAATTTAGACTATATCTTCCAGCTTATCACGCGTATAGGTAGGGGTCGTCAAAATTTTTGTTCTTGGTTGTGTTCTTTAAAATCCATATTAATATTTGGAAATCAGAGTTGCCAATTGTATATTTAAATAAACATTTATTTGTTATAACGTCAAATATATAAACTTACAAATAGTGTACATTGTATAAATGTTTAAACAAGATTCTACAGCTGCTTTAAGTTTTTAAGTGAACTTTGACGAGAGTTAAACTATTTAAAAAGATGATAAAAAGCAAATATAATCAAATCGTTTATCGTATCGTATTCCTATTACAAAGTTGAGTGCAAACATATTTTACACGTATTTCATACTGGACATATTTTAAGGCAAGATATTAATTAAACTTAATATTTTTATACTAAAGGCAAAATTGGAAGATATCGTCTTGTTCTACAATCAATAATAATTTAACAGAAATTCTACTAAATGTCCAGTTTGTTTGATATACTTTGTGTGATTGTGATAAAATCACAAAACTGTCTGTTAGATTTCTTCAACTATGTATGTGTATATTATTGACAAAATATAGGAGCATCATGAGCAAATACCTTCATATAACGGAAATATAAAAATTATTGAAGACAGTCAATAGATACTAACTTATAATGCTACTAGCTGTTACCAAAATACAACCTAAGAAATGTGTCAAATAATGATTACATCAATATATTTTTCTTCCATTGAATTCTAACGGAAAGGTTAACATATGAATGTAAAACAAAAAGACATTAACAACACGTTTATCATTGCTTACAAGTACGAATGGGATATTGCTCTTTCATAAGAAATTTCGTTGGTGTCTATATTTGCAGATGCGTGATCCGTTGATGTATCTAAATATGTAAATGATGTTGTATTCGGACTATCGATGTTACTAGTTTCCAATTTAGGAAGGCCTACTATCTCCCTTACAATATCGCTAATGTGTGTCGATTCTTCAATTTGTTGATAAATTCCTTCTGCCTTGTTTAATAGAAAATTCACATCCAGTTTTAAAGACAATTCATTTATATGCTGAAAAAGAATGAAAATTATTAGTATACAGTAACGTTTCACTGCAAGCAGTAACAAAAATTAATAATATGTAAAATATCTGGGGTTAATATCTGAGGCATCTATTTCAATTGGAAACAACAGAATGGAAGAAATCATAGCGCAAGAAACAAAATTGATCATTTACCCAATTTTAATAATCGGGATACACTCGTTTCTTAGATAAGAATCTTGAAACCATTATACTTACTTTAAGAATTTCTGTAAAACCATAATTGTTGTCCATCAGTGCCCGCTTTTCAGTCTCTAATATAGCTACGCAAATTAAGAGATGAAAATTTTGGCAAGGCAGATCAGTCCACAATACTTCCCATAATGCCATTACATCATCTTGACTTAGTTCTCTCTTAAACCATACAAGTAGCCATCGAAAGCAGAAGAACATGTTACCAGAATCATGGTTGTCTAAATAATTTGCAAGATCGGGTTCTATAAACGCAAGAAGGGTGTGCAAATGTTGAAGTTGTTCCTTCATGCCAGCTTGATCGATATCAAAATTAGAAATCTGCAATTTAAAAATTTAGGGTAATAATAATGAAGTACTAACACCTCACAAAAGTTAGTTTCCTCTGTCTTTTCGATGCATGCTAACTAATCTCAAAAATTGGTGAGTTATTATACTGCATAGGCCTAAGTTTAAAAAATGACTATTATTACTTACCACTTTCTCCATAAATCCAACAAAGCACCAGAAGGCATCAACTTCATCTTGCAGAAGGTATAAAATTGGTGATAAAAGATCACTCATACCTTGAACATATCCCAAATCAAAATTGTACATAACATATGTCATGAGAATATCGTGAAGGAGCTGTACTTGAGGATTATTATCACCAGCATAAAAAGGATATGTTCTATCAGTGCGATTAACGTCTTTCTCAATTAAACTTTTTCTTTCTCTATAATCTGAAAAATTATTTTCCTGAGTTCTAGTCATCGTTTTCCACTGCATCTTCATCCTATAATAGTCTTCTTTCTTGTCTTTCCTTACTTGATCCCTTTCCTTTTGTGTACTTTCCCAGGTATAATAGCCCAAGAGATATTTCCACACAGTTTTTCGAAGTGTAGGTGTCACACCCTGAAGTTTACATTATTGATAAAATCTTAATTAATTAACTGACAAAAAGAATGAGGAATTTCGGTTCCTAAGCAAATACTTTTTGGGGAACCGTTAATTAAAAAGGCACATTTTGTTGTATAAAAACTAGTTTTCTTTATCGTTTAAATAGTAGGTATATATGTGTATTAAGGGGTAACACCACTAAATTTTTCCGGAAAATGATTTTTTTTTATCGACTTAATAGATGCTTTGAATCTTCTAGAATATGGAGCAAAAGGTGTATTACCTGTAAAGGATTTTTTTCTTTGAAATTTCAAGCTCTTCCCCAAGCGCATCTGACATCTCCGAAACGACTACCTGCGTCAAATAAATACCTGCTGGGAAGGTACATCCTAATGTCTTACCTTTTGATTTCTAACCCCTCTAATACACTAACAGCTATCGTTGGAAAGTGTTTATGTTCAGTTAGAAGCATTTCCGTGTTGAGTTCAGAACTTAAAAGTATGTTACTGTAGCGTCAGAACATATACAAAAGGCCATACATTTATCGCTGGCGATGGTAAGCGGATCAAGCACGCCCAGCTATCTTTGACAGATCGGGCAAAAGAGGCACGCTCTAGCATACAGTCTTCGAGGAAAGCGAACGAGGAAGAATATTTAAACAATTGAATTTATAATTTTTTCAAGTCTATAACACATTTCAAAACTTTAAATGCGTTTTTCTCGCAACACGATTTTTCAAAGCGGCACCCAGA